>OX463231.1:86884667-88100167 GCA_949820135.1 Sylvilagus floridanus
AGAGACTCCTGGCTCCTGGCTTCAGATCGGCTCAGCTCTGGCCGTTGCAATCATCTGGGGAGTGAACTGGTGGATAGAAGACCTCTCTCTCTCTCTCTCTCTCTCTGTAACTCTGCCTCTCAAATAAATAAATAAATATTTTTTTAAAAAAAGCACTACTATTTGGGACATGGGGTCCTAATGGATGGGTGAATCCCTAGACCAAGCACCTACCCCTCTATCAAGTCTTTATACATTTTGGACTTTAATTCAGATATTCTTATTAATGAGGCATTATTTTTAGGTTCCAGGATTCATGTTTCAAGAATTAATTTTATATCTGTCTTCACATGTCAATTCTATTCATACCAGTTACTTTAGATGTCATTCTGTGCTTAAACTTGTTTCAGGATCTACTCACGGTCTTCCGTGTCATGTTTCTGCCACACTTATAATGGTTTCTTCTGTTAGAAAACAGTTTTTCCAAGACAGACATAAGGGGCCAGTGTTGTAGTGTAGCCAGTTAAGCTGCTGCCTGCGACAGCAGCATCCCATTATAGGTGCTGGTTCAAATCCCGGCTGCTCCACTTCCCATACAGCTCCCTGCTAATGCACCTGGGAATGTGATGGAAGATGACACAAGTGCTTGGGTCCCTGGAGCCATGTGGGAGACCTGGAAGAAGATCTTGGCTTTAGCCTGGTCCAGCCCTGGCCATCTAGAGAGTAAACCAGCATATGAAAGATTCTCTCTCTCTCTCTCTCTCTCTCTCTCTCTCTCTTTTCTTCTTCTTCTCCCTCTCTCTCTCCCTCTCTCTCTGTAACTCTGACTTTCAAATAAAATAAACAAATCTCTTTAAAAAAAGACATAAGGGATAGAAACTTTCTGAGACTATGTGTTTCTGAGAAAGTCTGTTTCTACACACAGACGTGTGTACAATTCTTGGCTTCTGCTGTTGATCATCTACAGTGTCTACATCTACAGTGTCTCCTGTCCTACACTTTCCCCATCAAGAGATCAGCGCATCTGCCCTCCTCTGAGTCTTGTCTCAACCTCTGGCTTGCTTTGACCAACACCACATGGCAGAAAGGCCTAGCAGTCCCCTTTCTCACATTCGTGGGATCCATCAGGCAAAGAGCCAAGATAGGCTCCTGAGTGATGAGACATCCTGCGGACAGGGAAGGAGAGAGGGAGGGTGCCCCAGACAACGTCCAGCTCTCCAGCTGCCCCGCCCTGGCTGAACTCCAGCTGCCCACTGCTTGCCAGCGACGCCAGCTGACACCAGACGGTGCAGAAGAACCTGTAGCCAAGCCCAGCCAACCTACAAAATCTCATTGTTCTTAGCCACTAAGTTCAAGGGTAGTTAGTATACACATCTGGATAAGTGATGCTATTTTATTTCAGAGCTCTTTCTGATTTCCCAGAATGTGTTGGAGTATGTGGTGTAGGCAGGCAGATAGGATAAATTGGATTGGATTTGTGTGCTGGAAGACCACGCCTTCACCACACCCCTGTGTGACCTCATCCCCCTACCTGACCCCACCTGTATGCCCACCTGCCAATCAGCTATGTGACCACTCCCCTTTCGAAGTGGAGGAAAGGCCTGGAACATGGTGAGCCGGCCCTCATTTTCCCTTGCTGGCCTGGACCCCTTTGTTTCCCCACACCTTCGGGGTGCGTGGCCTTCGGGCCTCCCACGTTCTAGTGCTAAGCTGCTTGTGGCTGCTCATATCCAAACACTTGCTGTACATGCCTCTCAGCCTGCTCTGTGTGGTATGGACCCCAACTTAATTTCCAGACTTCTTTCTCCCTTAGATTAGAGCCTTCACTTCCCTTTGCATTTCTCTCACTAAATAAAAATCTTAAAAACTTACCATGCTGCCTGGTCTATTTGAGCCAGTATTCAGAATTCCTCTCTGAATATGTGGCAAGAACCCACACAGCTTGTTAATTTTGGAAATAGTGATAAGCAGAACAGTTTCACTAGTGTGGTCTAGTATTTGCCCTGAGTGTGGCTGCACTTCCGGAAGGCGGTCCCCAGCGTGGCAATGTGGAAGCTGATGGAACCATCAAGAGGTGGGCTCTGCCCTGGGAAGGGACTGAGTAGTGGGGCCACAGGTAGTTCCCAAGAGAGTGGGTTGTTGTAAAAGACAGAGGCTGGCCACTGACCATTGTCTGCCTTTGCCTCTCCCATGTGGTCAGTCATTCTTGCACCCACTGCCACCATGATACCATCGACCACAGTGTGACACAGCCAAGGGGGCCCTCCCAGAACAAAGCGGATGTTTGCAGAACCTTCAGAACTGTGAGCTACATAAACCTCTTTTCTTTACAAAGTATCCAGCCTCAGGTTTTTCATTATAGCAACTGGAAATTGACAAATATCAATGCTTTCTCTAACATTTAATTTTTCAGTGACAAATCTAGGTTCAACCTGGTTTGCTTTTCTTCACTATTACAGGCACTGCTTTTATCGCCTCCAAGAATTTTGTCCTATTTTAAGCAATTTCCTAGAATGTGTTGGAGTATGTATCTTTTTATTGATTTGATGTCCAACACAGCTAAACCGTTTGATCTCACTAAGGATTTCTTTCTTTCTTTTTTTTTTTTTTAAGATTTATTTGAAAGGCAGAGTTACAGAGAGAGAGAGAGAGAGAGAGAGAGAGAGAGAGAGAAGGTCTTGCATGCACTGGTTCACTCCCCAGATGGCTGCAATAGCCAAAGCTACGTCAATGCGAAGCCAAGAGCCAGGAGATTCTTCCAGGTCTCCCACATGGGCACAGGGGCCCAAGGACTTGGGCCACCTCCCACTGCTTTCCCAGGCCATAGCAGAGAGCTGGATTGGAAGAGGAACAGCCAAGACTTGAACTGGTGCCCATATGGGATGCCGGCACTGCAGGCAGCAGTTTTACTTGCTACATCACAGCACCAGCCACTCACTAAGGATTTCTTTCTCAGCTCTAAAATTTTTCTTTAAATTTGGGGCTGGTGCTGTGGTATAGCGGGTAAAGCCACCACCTGCAATGCCAGCATCCCATATGGGCTCCAGTTCCAGTCCCCGTTGCTCCACTTCCCATCCAGCTCTCTGCTATGGTCTGGGAAAGCGGTAGAAGATGGTCCAAGTGCTTGGGCCCCTGCACTCATGTGGGAGACCTGGAAGAAGCTCCTGGCTCCTGGCTTCAGATCGGCACAGCTACGGCCATTGCAGCCATCTGGGGAGTGAACCAGCGGATATAAGATTTCTTTCTTTCTGCCTCTCCTTCACTCTCTGTGTAACTCTGACTTTCAAATAAATAAATAAATCTTAAAAAAATAAAGGGTATCTTTAATTATGACTTCTGTTCTAATTGTTCTGGCTTCTTCATGTAGATCTGGGCCAGCAACTACAGCCTGTATGTGGGAGTGCTTTAGTAAGTAAAGTTTCACTGGAACCAGACACACCCACTTATTTGTCTGGTGTCCGCCTCTCTTTCATGCTTCAATAGCAGACTTGAGTCACTGCAAAGGGCACCACCTCTGTCAAGCATGTCTTTTATTCTAATGCTTCAAAGACATTCAGTATATACTAAGTAAGGATTTCATCAGTTTGCACCCACACAGAAACACAAAGTGTAAAATACTGTTTCAGTACTAGTTATAGCATTACTTCACATTGGACAACATATTAAGGACAGATCCCACATGGGATCTCTACGATGAAAATTACAAAACCTTAAAGAAAGAAATAGAAGAGGATACCAAAAAATGGAAAAATCTTCCATGCTCTTGGATTGGAAGAATCAATATCATCGAAATGTCCATTCTCCCAAAAGCAATTTATAGACTCAATGCAATACCAATCAAAATACCGAAGACATTCTTCTCAGATCTGGAAAAAATGATGCTGAAATTCATATGGAGACACAGGAGACCTCAAATAGCTAAAGCAATCTTGTACAACAAAAACAAAGCCGGTGGTATCACAATACCAGATTTCAGGACATACTACAGGGCAGTAGTTATCAAAACATCATGGTACTGGTACAGAAACAGATGGATAGACCAATGGAACAGAATAGAAACACCAGAAATCAATCCAAACATCTACAGCCAACTTATATTTGATCAAGGATCTAAAACTAATCCCTGGGGTAAGAACAGTCTATTCAATAAATGGTGCTGGGAAAATTGGATTTCCACATGCAGAATCATGAAGCAAGATCCCTACCTTTCACCTTACACAAAAATTCACTCAACATGGACTAAAGACTTAAATCTATGACCTGACACCATCAAATTGTTAGAGAGCATTGGAGAAACCCTGCAAGATATAGGTACCGGCAAAGACTTCCTAGAAAAGACCCTGGAGGCGCAGGCAGTCAAAACCAAAATTAACTATTGGGATTGCATCAAATTGAGAAGTCTCTGTACCAGCTATCTTTCTACGGCAATGACCCGTTGGCTTCCCCACACGTGAATGGTAATACCAACTCCACTCCCTATGTGTTTCTCTCTCTCTCTCCCCGGCTTCAGACATTTTCCGTACCAAAGATTGCACACCTGTAACCCAAACCCTGACCTCTCACCTGAGCCCTGAGCTTCCATACCCCGCTCCCCACCATATATTCACACTCACAAGACACAGCAGCAACTTCTGCATCATCTTGCCAAACAGAACATTGTTTTTTTTTCTCTCCAAATCGTCCATCTTTTGGTCCTCCCTATCTCAGTGTTATTCAGATATTCACGAATATCCTCTTTTTTTTTTTTTTTTTTCCATTTTCGCTGGCACCAACCCGGGCCAAAGCCCATTACTTCTCAAGCAAACCCATCAGCTGGCTGCTGGGGGCGGCTCTTGCACCCACTCCTGCCCTCGACTGGCCACTCTGAGCACAGCGGGCAGAAGGACGCTCTGCGGTTCCTCTGCAGGGCTTCATGTTAATTGTAGACGAAACCTTAGTTCTTGCTCCTGGTCCACAGAGGCCTCACGCTCTGGCCAGGACCCCCGGATCCTGCGCTGCTTCCCTCACAGCTCCACTCCCGATTTCATCCAGGCCTGGGCCACGCTGAGTGGGCTCCAGATGCAGGGTTTTGCTCTCGCTGTTTTCTATCTAGTTTACTTGGCAGTTCTTTGTGTATTTGTGCATCTGCCCTGGATACACTTTTGAAGATTTTATACGAGGGGCTCAGAAAGTTCATTGTAAAATAGGATTAAAAGATGGTGTTGGGGCCAGCACCTGTGACATAAGCAGGTAAAGTCGGCATCTGCAATGCTGGCATCCCATGTGGGGGCTGGTTCAAGTCCTGGCTGCTCCAGAAGTGTTGTCAGCAAAAGTTGGGATCAGAAAACAAGGACCTGTATGGACTCTGCTCTGCAGGTTAGAATAAAACAAATTCAGGCATAGCTCAGATCCCCGCTTTGGGGAAAGCTGTCTGAAGTAGCAGCTGGAATTTCCCTTTGATACCACATTGTGCAAATGTCTTGACTTTATAAACAGAACTAAGAGAACGTTGTTCCTAGCTTCTGTCTGGTAAGCCAGGCTGGGTGTATTAGCTGTCTCCAAACATCCCTTTGGTTTTAGCAGCGAGATCACTGCAGACTGGGGTTGCCAAAAAGAAAAAAAAAAAAAGGCACAGAAAAGCTGACACAGGAGCTATAGCTGGGAGGGTGGGCTTCACTTGAAGAGGCTGGGGGTTAGCAGCCTCTTTGGCCCAGTGAGACCAAAGGTGTGGAGATGGGCTATGCTCGGCTTGCTCAGCACGGACAGCAGCATTCGAAGGACACAGGACAGGAGAGCTTTATATGGGGGCAGAGTCTTCTATTGGCCTTTCTCCCTTTCTCCCCTATCGCCTGTGCATTTACTGTTACAGGTGCACCGGGCTTTATAATGCTTTTGGGTTAAGACTTGTATTTGAAAGACAGAGTGACAGAGACCTCTGTCTCTGCCTCTCTCTCTCTATCACTCTGCCTTTCCAATAAATCAAAAGAAATCTTAAAAAAAAAATACCACCTGTTCCCTCTTTGTTGGAAGGCACCCTCCTCCATGCTCTACCAGCTGGTGTTGCTGGGAGATCTAAATGACATTCATCCGAATCTCCTTCTCCCTGCCACTGATCCAGTTCTCTTTTCCTCTGGGAAGGGAACCTCCTTAGCAACGTTCTCACAGGACTCTGGCTGATCTGCCACTCACTGCTTGGCTCTGTCCGTCACTGTCTCCATCTCTGCTGTACATTCCTCACACACACCTCTTTATTGTTAGGGATTTATTTCCTCTTGTAGCTCTTTTTTTTTTTTAAGATTTACTTATTGGGGCTGGTGCTGTCGTGTAGCGGGTAAAACTGCCACCTGCAGTACTGGCATCCCATATGGATGCTGGTTCAAGTTCCGGCTGCTCCATTTCCGATCCAGCTCTCTGCTATGGTCTGGGAAAGCAGCAGAAGATGGCCCAAGTGCTTGGGCCTCTGTATCCACATGCAAGTCCCAGTAAAAGCTCCTGGCTCCTGGCTTTGGATTAGTGCAGCTCCAGGCATTGTGGCCATCTGGGATGTGAACAGCAGATGGAAGACCTCTCTCTCTCTCTCTCTCTCTCTCTCTCTCTCTCTGCCTCTACCTCTCTGTATCTCTGCCTTTCAAATAAATAAATAATTTTTAAAAAAATCCAAGAATTATTTATTTGAAAGAGTTACAGAGACAGATCTTCCATCTGCTGATTTACTCCCCAGGTGTCTACAATGGGCAGGGCTGTGCCAGGCTGGATCCAGGAGCTTCTTCCAAGTTTCCCAAGTGGGTGCAGGGACCCAAGCACTTGGGCCATCTTCCACTGCTTTTCCCAGGTCATTAACAAGAGCGGCACAGGAAGTGGAGCAGTTGGGAGTTGAACCAGCACTCATAGGGGATGCTTGCATCATAGGCGGCAGCTTTACCCGCTATGCCAATTTCACTTTAAGGGGGTTGTGGAGGCTGGAGAGATAAATGCCATGTGATCAGGCTGCTGCTTTGCACTCTGTTTCCCCAGACACTGCCTGGAGATTGTCAAAGGAAAGCACGACCCAGGACACCAAAGGCCACGGCCCACATCCTGGGGAAGCTCTGCCTCTCACTACGGTCCCTGGTGACTGGGAAGGGACATCAGAGGGACTCTTGTGTACTATGCTCTTAAGCAAACTAGGGTACCACTTGTCTAGTGCAATACAAAAGACGGGGAATCTTCTGTTACCTTCTAGACTATTTCCACTGGCCGTGTTTACTCAGAGTGCCTAGCAGGTGTGGAAACAAGAGCAGGACTGTGGTTCCGATGTGGGTTGAGCAGTATGTGCCTTGGGGTGTGTGGCTGGAGGCTTGGTCCCCAGGGTGGCCATGCTGGGTGGTGTTGGGACAGCATGGTAGGGCCCAGTACAAAGCTGTTAGGTCACTGGGATCCAGGGAGTTCTCTTAGGACCCTGGTTAATTCTCAAAAGAGTATTGCTGGGGCATAGGGGGTAAAGCTGCCACCTGCAGTGCCAGTACCCCATATGGGTGCTGGTTCTAGTCCTGACTGCTCCACTTCAGATCCAGCTCTCTGCTATGGCTTGAGAAAGCAGTGGAAGATGGCCCAAGTCCTTGGGCCCCTGCATAAGCATCAGAGACCTACAAGAAGCTCCCAGCTCCTGGCTTCAGATCAGCACAGCTCTGGCTGTTGCAGCCATTTGGGGAGTGAACTAGCGGATGGGAGATCTCTCTCTGGCTCTGACTCTGCCTCTCAAATAAATAAATCTTTAAAAAAAGATGATAACCTTGAGCCAGATGCCTCCCGTGGTTGTGGACTGTGGCGGAGACGGGCGAGAGTGGGATTGACATCTACTCAGTGCTGTGGTTTGAATGCGTCTCCCACAAGTTCCTGAGCTGGAAGCCTAATCTCCAGATTCGAACGTCACTGGTATTTGGAGGGGAGGCCTTTGGGAGGTCACTGGACTAGATGAGGTCATGAGAGTACAGTGGCTTCCTAACAGGAGTGAGAGGGAGACGAGCTAGCAGCTCTCTGTCCTGCCACCGCATGCCCTTTGCCCTGTGCAGCAGGAAGGCCCTCACCAGAAGCTACGCATGCTGGTACCCTTCCCAGCCAGGAGCCACATAAAACTATGTTCTTCAAAAATGACCACATCTCCAGTACTTTGTCCCTAGCAACAGAAAATAGACTAAGACAGATGCTTCCAACTGGTCTCCTATGAGCTGACTCCCATAGGCTTATGTTCAGGGAATCACACCTGCTGTTCTCCCCCATCTTGGTGGATTCCAAAAACATGGCATGTGATTGCTGAGGATGCGGGGGGAACACCTGGCACCCAGCAGAGTGGGAAACTGGCAGCTCTACACTTCAGTTTCTCATGCTGTGTGTCCTACTCGCCCTTCAGACATCCCGAGGCTGAGACAGCGACCATCGCATCCATCTTCAAAGCACCTGCTCCTCTCCCGCCCTGACTCCAGCTTCCTGTTTCAAAGAGACAGTGTCCCAGGCCCCTACTGCCCGCCCTCATGCTTGGGCCTTTTGGCTTGCCTAGGTAAGTGGGAATAGGTTGCAGAAATCTTGGTCTCATGCACCCTGTATACTAGGCACGGCTCCCAACTCCTGTCTGAGCCCCATCCCACCGCCCTGCAGCCAACCGCAGCCCCTGGCAGAATCACACAGGTCCATTCCCATCGTGTGTGTGTGTGTGTGTGTGTGCGCGCAAGAAGTACTTAAAACCCATTCCCAGGTGCTGTGTTTTGGATTTGTATTGGCATGAAGAATGGGGAAGGCAGATGGGAGTGGAGCAAAGGAAACAGGAGGTCCATAGGAAAGGAAAATTCAGATTGTCTGGGCCACGTATGGTATGCCGCCGGGCTTCTGTTCCTGCTCGCCCATTGAACTTGGCAATGGCTATACCAGAACAGTCAACCACAGCTTCTCTCCTGGGGGTCAAGAAATCATCCCAGCCTCTGGTGCCCCAGGGAGTGAACTCCTCCACTTCCTGGCTGTGTTCACTTGTGGCTTCAAACCTTGTCGCTATCCCGCTGAGTCCCAGTGACCATTTCAGCATTAACAGCTTAAATATACCCTCCCCAACCCCTCCCATCCCACTGTGGGCCCTGTCTCCACACTTATTATGAAAAATTGCTGTGACAAAAACCCTCCACCCCCCAACCCGTTCTACGCTCTGCTCCCTTTTGCTACATGCATTGACTTTTCTTGGTTAAGCCTGCTGTTGTTTTTGTCCTATGCCCTCAAAGGACAAATCTCTTATGTGGCAAGTAAGGCAAAATCTCCTGTGGCTTTAAGAAGAAAAGATGGACTATGTCCCCAAAGTCAAAATGGGGAGGAGATAGGCCTGTTTTATCATGCTGCTCAGGAGTTTCCAAGCTAGCTGATGGCATAGCCCATGTGAGTCCCATCTGAGGAAATGAGGAAAGGCGTTGGATAGGAATACAGCTGAAAAAAACATTTTCATCATTTCTGGGCAGCTCTGCACTGTAATTCCTAATTCCACTCCCCCCACCCCCCACTTTCCCCGCCCCTCTTACCTGTCAATCTGGTGGGCACACTCTCCCATGATGCAGTTCTGCCTCATCGGGGACCAGGGAGGAGGAGACGCCATGATGGCCACCTGGAAGTGAAACTCCACAGGAGGTGCTGTGGAAGTCCCAGCAGAAGCTTGCTGCTCCTTGTTCTCTGGCTCCTTCCTGAATCCCTTCTTGGCGCAAAGTCACGGGCCTGGGCGCGGGACAGCCCTCACGGCCGTGCGCCGTACCGTGCCTCATAGAGCCTGATAGGGATCCCTCGCTTCCCCTCCTAGCCACGGCTGGCAGGGAGGTTCAGGTGCAGCGGGTCAGCTACTTCGCGGAGGTGCTTGTCGCCCCAGGCAGGTTTAATGCACCTGATAGACCCGGCTTGCGTGGGGCTCAGTGCAGGGCTGAGAACCCAGGCTTGGAGGATTTATGGCCGTGAGCCTGAGTCCCCCATTTCTTCTCCCCTTCTACCTCTTTTGGGACATTGAGGGCGGGGAGAATTCTGGCTGTGGAGTTCCTGAAAATCCTGCCAAGACCTTACCTTACAGCCCCCTTGGGGCGGGGCAGGGCAGGGGGAGTCCCGTGAACGGCCCCCAGGGAGAAGACTGAGCCCTTCCCACAGGGGTTACTGAACCAGAACCGTGGCTGCAGGTGCAGAGGCTGCCCTGCTTTCAGGGCCCGTGGCCTGGTCTCGTCACGCAGATATTCATTTTCTTTAAAAATGCTCGTGTCCTTTGGCCGTTCCTACACGCACAGGCTAACACTTACCTGCTGGTCTGCTTCCAACCCAGCTCCCTAATGTGTCTGGGAAAGCGGCAGAAGATGGCCCAAGTCCTTGGGCCCCTGCCATCCGTGTGGGAGACCCGCATAAGAATTCTTGAGTCCTGGCTTTGGCCAGGCCGTTGTGGCCATTTGAGGAGTGAACCAGCAGATGGAATCTCTCTCTCTCCATCATTATGACTTCCAAAAAAAAAAAAATCCATATGTCCTATAAAATGACTAATTCTTTAGTCTTTGGAGCCCTAAAATTCTTTGTAAGAATGAGCAGATGAGACTTTACAAACAGGTATTTTTTTTTTTCCTTACAGATGATGTCCAGAATTAAGTAGGTTAAAAAAATGTCTCTTGGCTGGCACCACGGCTCAATAGGCTAATCCTCCGCCTTGCAGCGCCAGCACACCAGGTTCTAGTCCTGGTTGGGGCGCTGGATTCTGTCCCGGTTGCTCCTCTTCCAGGCCAGCTCTCTGCTGTGGCCCGGGAGTGCAGTGGAGGATGGTCCAAGTCCTTGGGCCCTGCACCTGCATGGGAGACCTGGAGAAGTACCTGGCTCCTGCCTTCGGATCGCGCAGTTTGCCAGCCACAGCACCCCAGCTGCGGCGGCCATTGGAGGGTGAACCAACGGCAAAGGAAAACCTTTCTCTCTCTCTCTCACTGTCCACTCTGCCTGCTGCCTGTCAAAAAAAAAAAAAAGTCTCTCTCTCTCTGTTGCTCTGCCTTTCAAATAAATAAATAAAAACCCTCAAATATATATATATATATATATAGAGAGAGAGAGAGAGAGAGAGAGAGGTCTTCCATCTGCTGGTTCACTCCTCAATTGGATGGCCACAATGGCCAGAGCTGTGCCAATCCGAAGCCAGGAGCTTCTTCCAGTCTCCCACGTGGGTGCAGGGGCCCAAGGACTTGGGCCATCTTCTACTGCTTTTCCAGGCCATAGCAGAGAGCTGGATTGGAAGAGGAGCAGCCGGGACTAGAACTGGCACCCATATGAGATGCCAGCACTGCAGGCCAGAGCGTTAACCCACTGTGCCACAGTGCTGGCCCCTGTGCTACATCTTAAGAAGAGAGATGTGGCACCTGCATTTCTTTCTTTTGGTTGCAGGAATTCACAAATCCTAGTGTATGCTGAAGACACTTTCACACACCGTGAATCTGTTTTTAGCAACCACTTGTGGGCATGCCTCAAAAGTTAGGGCAAGGATTCTGGTCTGCCTCCGCACAGTTCTTCCCACGTTCCGAATACAGTTTTCTGGAGTCAGTTGTCCCAGTAAATCAGATGATGTGACATCACCCAAGTTCAGCTGTTGGTTAGTAGGATAAATCAGAAGTTTCGTGCAGAAGAAACGTGTATGTGTGTTTTTTAACTCAAGGAGAAAATTCCTTCAATGGCAGAGATGCCAACATTACAAGTTGAAGTCTTCCTGTCCTTCCTACGTGCTGAGAAAACAAAGACCAAAAACCAAACGCCTATCAACTGTGAATAGCATGTTCAAAGCTCTACACCTTGGTGAGAATGCTGGCTAAACTGGTGTTCAATAAAAACTTCTGAAATTGCGGGAACTGTGGAGTGCACTTTATTCAGGATATAAATGCCCCTGGAACGACAGTAAACCACATAACATCTTTGGTGGAGTTTTATGACTCTGCCCTGTGTTCTGAAACCAAACATCTGCAAAACCCACTCTGGGGCATGGCCTGGCCCAGCTCATGTACGTTGCTACTCTTCGGGCAGTCTTGGTTTTCCTGATGTGACAAGATGGAGTCCTGGTTACTGCGTGAGTGTCACCATCTGCACTCTTATGTCTACCCCAAGAACGAGCTCCTGGTACAATGTCTGGGACCGGTAGCCCTCTAGAATTCTATGACACAGACAGATTCCCGGCAAGGCAGATGGACAGGGACATGGAGGGGGGCTCGCCCCACTGTGTGGAGAAGTCAAACAACTGACTTCTGTGATTGGTGACTTAACTTGCAGCCAAATCAGAATCAAGATAGTCACTTCTCAATCCCTTATTTACATCTCTCAGGAACCAATAAAAACCAGTCACTTTTCAATGCCTTATTTGCCTCTCCCCTGACCAACCAGGAAATGGTTCCCAGTTAAAAAGCATACAAGGCCCCCTAGACACCATCTCCCCTCCAGCCACCCCTCTGGGACTCCTCTCAGCCCTGCTGGGAGCTTTGTTTGTACTTCTGCTTTGTCCAGGGCTGAATACACTTCCCTTCCTGCCCACCCCCTCCATTGCTCCTGTGCCTCATTCTTCAAGTCCCCGAGACCAAGAACTCCGCAAAGGAAAAGAGTTGCCATCCAAAAGACCTGTAACATTTTCACAAATTCAGTGGGAAAACAAACCAGCCAACCACCCTACAACAACCAGATGACAGGTTTAAGGTCTTTCAGGATTTCGAGGGATCCACAACTGACCACTTCATCCTGGCAATCTGCCAGCTGGAGACCAGCCGTTCCACCCCCCTACCCCCACCCCGACAACCGAGAACACCAGAGCCCAAACAGCCGGCCACAGGGTGGCTGCCATCATGCGCCCTTCCTTGCCTTCTTCCCACATCCAGTGGACATTTCCAGTGGAGAGAGGAACCCACCCTGCTCCAGGAAGGCTACAGAACAGAGAAGTTTATTTTACACTATCCGTCCAAGAAAACAATCGCCATAAACCAGTGCAAAATGTGCAACAGAATCAATAAGTGTGTCTTAGCTCTGAGAGCCCAAATCGGTGATTTCTCTCCTGTTCCTCGGCCGAGCAGGTGCCCCCCTCGGCTAAAATGCCGGCCTTGGTTTCGCATCCCAGACAGAAACATCCGACCCATGTGGAGCAGGTTATTTTTTTACAATTCATACCAGAATGTGTACAAGGGACGGGGAGGAGGGTGGGAACCATACCTCATGAATGATAAGTGATCAGTGCTTAACGTAAATGCAAGGGGCATCATGGGGCAAGAATCCACAGTTTTCAATAAATACAAGTGTACCAAGCATGGGTGTGTCTCAACTGGGTGGAATTAATCTACATAATAATTCAGCATCATACAAAATCTAGCAGGGCTGTTGAACAGTGGTTGGCAAAAAAAAAAAAAAAATCCAAAAAACAAAATATAAACGTTTACAATAACTTATGCCCTCCAGGAAGTCTGCGCTGAACACATTCTGTGGTTCCAAAGGTGTCAGTTCTGTTTGCTCCTTCCCTGGCCATCCCTCCAAGAAGGGAGGGTGGGGCCAGGCCAGCGTGGCCGCGGGGCCCGAGCAGAAAGGACGTTCTCCCAAGAGCCAGCGGTCAGGGTCCAGTGTACTCGATACCAAGTGGCAAATTGGGACTTGTTGACAACATCTGTGCAAAAATTCGCTTCTCTCCATTTTCCAAGAAACCAGTGTCTGAAACTCCGGCCCGGAAGGCGGGGCAGGCCTGGGGGGCCTGCTCCCTGTCCCCCCCGAACGCCAAGCAACAAGAGCACATCTCAGGGACAACACACGTTGGGGAAGCTTCTGTCGTTGGCTGCCTGGCACCTCGCGGGTGGACGGCTGGAGCTTGTCAGAGGCCTCAGGCAGGCTAGAACTATTGCTTGAGAAACTAGAGAGAACCTAGTGAGAGAGAGATGGCGAGAGTGGACAGGTGGAAGCTGTCTTCTTCCTTCTGCCGGCACCTTGCATTGTTCTTCTCTAGGGAAAGGCCCGGTGGGGGGACGTGGGCAAAAGGGTCACGCCTTTGTTCCCTGTGGTCTCACTCAGCCCGTTCCTCCACTAAGCGCAACACCCAGGCATCCACCAAACGTGCCCGGGGCTCAATCCCAGCCGGCTGCCCTGCAGGGCAACCTCAGGTCACTGAGTCATCAGAGCCCAGTGAAAGAAGCCAGAGAGGAGCCCTTGATGGCAGGAAGCAAAGGAAGCCGGGTTGGGGGGCCCTCCCCCGCTCCCAACACGACCCCCACAGCCAGTAACCCCGCAATCTACCCAGAATGCAATCCCGAGCATTCCCCATCACCAGTGCACCAACAGACCCCCCTCCTCCACTTCAACAGTGCCAGCTCATAAATTAGGTTCGTCTTCCGGCAAATAACTTAAAAAACAGGAGGAGGGATTGTTAAGAAGTTGTGCCTGGCTCAGGCCAGTTAGCAGCCAGTTTTGTGGTTTTTTTGTTTTTTTCTAGAATCTCAGTCACGGTTCAGAAACGGAGCTGGAAAGTTCACGTGGGTGTTGGATGTCTTCGCAGGGAGGAGGCAGGAAGGGGTGGGTGGGCAAGAGGGTGGGAGGCAGGACCCAGGGAGACAAGGGGAGCCCAGGAATGGGCGGGGAGGGTCTGGGTTACCCGGACAAGAGCCGAGGCCTGTGGACAGCTCGGGAGACGGATGCCACGGCCCTGTGGGGCCTATGTGACTCGGGGTGTGGCCGGGTCTCGTATTGCACGGAAAAGGAGGAACAGCCTCTGTGGGTGGCCCAGCGGTCAGTGGTCGCCACACATGGGCAAGTTCACAAAGGTGAAGACATTGAATTCCGTCATGATGGAGAAGCACAGGAACACGCCATACAGGAAGAGGCACCCGCAGCCCAGCTTCTTGTCCAGCTGCCACCTGTTCAGGTGGACACCGAACACCTGCAACACACAAGAAGGGGTCGGTGGGTGTCGGGAGGCGGCTGCAGCGGCTGCGGGGCCTGGTGGGTCCCCAGCAGGCGCTGGTTGTCTGGAAGCAGGAGAAAGGGCAGGACTCATAATCCATTCAGGGCTCCTGCGCATCCCGCAACAGACCCTGGCTCTCACCTGAGGATGCGCCCCCTGATGTTCCTCGAAGCCTCTACTCTCTTCCTGTGGCTGGGCCTGGGGCCGAGGGGATGGGCCCCCCTGGCCACCCCTCTGCTGCTTCCAAACCAGGGTCTCTTTCTCTTCCCCTAGAAGCAGTGCACTGGGAACCTCAAGGTTGCTGCTGGCTGTCACACTCTGTCCCCCGTTAGCAGTGAACCATGCAAGCCTGCTCACCCCATCGCTCACCTGCTGGACTCCTGCCACCTTTCTTAGCAATTTCAAGGCCCATAGGAAGGATCTGCACTGCCCCTCTTCTCTCAAGTCCTCGTCCTCCTGCCTGCCTCAGCCAGTCACCCACTCCCACCCCTGAGAACCCCCCCCCCCTTGTGCCCACCCACAAGCCACAGCTGGCTACTCCAACCTGAATTTCAATGATCTAAAATCGTAGAATGCAGGGATGGGCCCTGTGGTGCAGTGGGTTAAGCTGCGGTCTGCAGCGCCGGCATCCCATATGGGTGCTGATTCGAGTCCTGGCTGCTCCACTTTTTTCAATCCAGCTCCCTGATAATTCTCCCTGGTAAAGCAGAAGAACACAGCCCAAGTGCTTGGTTCCCTGCCACTCACATAGAAGACCCAGAAGAAGCTCCTGGCTTCAGCCTGGCCCAGCAGTGGTCATCATGGCCATTTGGGGAGTGAACCGGCAGATGGAAGATCTCTTTCCCTTTGTCTCTCCCCCTCTCTCTGTAACCCATCTGCAATTCAGTGACACCATCGCCCACCACTCCCCGTGGCCAGGTCCATGAATGAGCCGAATCCCAAAGCGTACACTGCATCAGGGGATGTTTCCACCAACTCACTCTCATTCATCTGCACCACCCCGCTCATCACCCCGCCCTTGGATCATTCCCCTGGCATGCGAGGATGCTACTCTCTCTCCTGTCTATCTTGAAGAAAGCAAACACCTGTTCTGGATTTCTGTTGCTTTCAGTCGGAGAACAGAGCTGCACATAGCGGCCTCCCATCTCCCCTTCTATTGTCTGTTGGTTCTTTCCACTCAACCCTCTGCCATCACTCACAAAAAACAGCTCTCTGTCGAAGAGCACTGAGGACCCCTGCCCCCTGGCGGAACGGTCAGCGCTCAGCACTCGTCTCACTGGACTTAACCATGGCTCCCTCCACGGTGAAACGGCTGTGACACGTGGCTTCCAAGATGCCATGCACTTCTGGGCTAGCCATGTAGCTGGTGCTCGCTGGGTTCTTCAGGAATGTTATCCTCCCCAGCGTCACCCCCAAGTGCTGGCAGACTCAGATGTTGAGCCTCTTCTTTATTTTCTGTTCACACGGGATTCCCTAGGTGACGTCATCCAATGCAGAGCTCTAACTAGCCACCTGCATTCTGGTGACTCTAACCTGGACACTTCTCTGGAACCCAGACTCGTATTTAGGCAATGACTTTCTTGACCTCTCCTCTTGTGACTCCAGGCAGTGCAGACTCACGATTCTTGCAATCGCTTTTCCTCCCCAAACCAACTCCTCTTCCATCAGCAACCCTATGTGGTCGGCTCAGCTAGCAGTTAGTCTGGTCTCCTGTCAATCATACAGCAGGAGTGCATACTGACGTCATCAGCTTATGTTTCCATTCATTCCAAGTCCCATCACTTCTCCGAGCTTTTGCTGTACACTGGTGGGCCGGGGCTGATATTTGTGGCTGCCTCATGAGGGTAGCACAGACAGCAAAGAAGAAAAATACATACCAAGCATGGAGCACACTGTGGGGTGAGTGTCACTGCCCCAAACCCAAACAGTGAAAGAATGAGTTCTAGATTTTCACTTCTGTGTAAGGCGGTGTTTGCTTTGGTAAAATCTGTACATCTGAGTCTCATCCTAAATAATCTTTCCTGCTTCCTGCCTGCCCGACTGAATCCCCTGTATGTGAACAACACATCAGGCCAACGTCAATGATTGTCTCCTCGAAAATCAAGGAAAACCATGTTGGGTTTCAATATGTATGAATGTGACAACTCAACAGCAGAGTTGAATGCTGATGGAGACCTCCATGCACCTGTATGAGTGTGTTTAGACACGTCTGTTGGGTAGGAAGATTAAATTACACAAATCAATGTGATGGCAAACAAAGTGGGCCAGCACAGAAGTTCACCATCCATGAAATGCATTCATAGCCTCTGAGGGTTTGGTTGAGTCCCTGGATTTATGGAGATGGAGTCACTTGGAACAATCAAGTAAATGAAGCCTACTCTTAGGACTAATCTTGCACAACAACTGGGATCTCCTCTTTGTTCTTGACAAAACAGTTTGTGCCTGGGACCCGGCAGGAGGCTGGCTCCAAGGCAGAAGGCATCCTAGTGGGTTGCTAGGATTCCCTTCTACAAGAAACAGCCTGGAGAGGAGACATCTGGAGGGCCACTGTCTCCAAGCATGGGGAGGCCAAGCCCATTTGGTGTCCAAGGAACGCGGTGGGGAGAAAAGAATGTGTACATTCCAGAATGGGGGGGGGGGGAGCTGCAAACCTACCGTGACAAAGACAGAGGCCAGGAGCAGGCCCACTGAGTAGATTAGCCCCCTGCTGTTCAGTCGAATCTGCAAGAAAAGATTAAACAGAATTAGGCTTCTGAACAGGCAGGGCGTTCAAGCAACTCTGTGTAGCTTAGATTCCAAATCTCTGCTCTAGGATGGAGAGGCAAAAGACAGCCTGGCAGCCACGCCCTGCAGCTCCCCCAGGGGACCTGTGCTTTCCTAGGAACCTAGGGTGTATCCTTGTCCTGTCCACTCTCAGTCCCATTCCATCCTTAACTTCAACAGCACTGGCCCAGCTGGACTGCACCATGGCCACTGGGATTCTCTATCATGTGTTACATGATTTTTCTTTTAAAAAGACTGACATGTGGGTATATATTTAGGAGGTACAGTAAGAAAATGTGATACATGTATACAATGCATGATGATCAAAAGGTCATTACCATGTGCCCCTCCTCACCCCTATTAGCATTTCTCTGTGTTGGGAGCATTTGCATTCTTGTCTTCTGGTTATTTTGGAATATATCATAAACAGTTGTGGACTATAGTCACCCTCTGTGCTACAGAACGCTAGAACCAATTCCTCCCATGTAGCTGTGTTTTGGTACCCACTGTCCAATCTCCAGTTCCCAAACTTCTACCTTTTCTTTTTTTTTTTTTAAATTAATTTATTTATTTGAAAGTCAGAGTTACACAGAGAGAAGAGAGGCAGAGAGAGAGAGAGAGAGAGAGAGATCGAGAGAGATCTTCCATTCACTGGTTCACTCCCCAGTTGGCTGCAACAGCCAGAGATGCACCAATCCAAAACCAGGTGCCAGGAAATTCTTCTGGGTCTCCCATGAGGGTACAGGGGCCCAAGGACTTGGGCCATCTTCTACTGCTTTCCCAGGGCATAGCAGGGAGCTGGATCAGAAGTGGAGCAGCCAGGACTTGAACTGACGTGCATATGGGATGCCGGTGCCGCAGACAGTGGCTTTACCGGCTACGACACAGTGCTGGCCCCTTCCTAGCCTATAGTGATCATAAACTCTTCCTTCTACACTATTTGCCTTAGCTTCTGCACATGAGAACATTCATTTGTGTGCCTGGCTTATTTCACTTAACGCGATGCCCTCTACTTCCATCCATACCACTGGAAAGGACAGGATTTCATTGTTTTTTTTTTTTTTTTTTTTGTTTTTTTTTTTTTAATTTTTGACAGGCAGAGTGGACAGTGAGAGAGAGAGACAGGGAGAAAGGTCTTCCTTTTTGCCGTTGGTTCACCCTCCAATGGCCGCCGCGGCCGGCGCGCTGCGGCCAGCGCACCGCGCTCCTCCGATGGCAGGAGCCAGGTGCTAGGTGCTTTTCCTGGTCTCCCCATGGGGTGCAGGGCCCAAGCACCTGGGCCATCCTCCACTGCACTCCCGGGCCACAGCAGAGGGCTGGCCTGGAAGAGGGGCAACCGGGACAGAATCCGGCGCCCCGACCGGGACTAGAACCCGGTGTGCCGGCGCCGCAAGGCGGAGGATTAGCCTGTTGAGCCACGGTGCCGGCCAGGATTTCATTGTTTTTACGATGAAATAATATTCCATTTTGAATGGGTACCTATCGCCCACACACATCCTTGTCATCCTTCATCTCCAGGAGCTTTCACTCAAATGCATCCCATGATTTAGGGTGAATGTCATGACATAGGGGACTAGAAAATATGAATACACTTGGTATTCCTTTTGCATTAAAATGTATTCCTGGGGCCAGCGCAGTGGCATAGCTGGTAAAGCTGCTGCCTGTAGTGCCGGCATCCCATATGGGCACTGCTCCGAGTCCTGGCTGCTCCACTTCTGATCCAGCTGGCCTGCGATGGCCTGGGAAAGCAGTAGAAGATGACCCAAGTCCTTGAGCCCCTGCACCTGTGTGGGAGACATGGAAGAAGCTCCTGGCTCCATATTGGCACAGCTCCGGCCGTTGCGGCCATCTGGGGAGTGAACCAGCAGATGGAAGACCTCTCTCTCTGTCTCTACCTCTCTGTAACTCTGACTTTCAAATAAATAAATGTTTTTTCCCTAATTTGATGGGGAGAAATGGATGAGGAGTTGTTTAATTTTTAATTTTTTTTTTACAGAAATACAACAGGGTTAGTAGGCAAACTTTGAAGAGATAGAGAAGCAATATTTGGAATTCCTGTGGTACAGCATTGTCCAGCAATGATGGAAATGACCTGCACTGCCCACATGGTGGCCAACAGGCCCCTCAGAGCCCCAGGGCCCCTAAGCAGAGTGAGGAAGAGCCCACTGTGGCTGGCTTCAGTCACCTGGTCCTTGGGCCAGCCCTGGACACAGAAATCCTTTTAAGCTCTTCCTTTTCTTTTTCTTTTTTAAGATTTATTTATTTGAAAGTCAGAGTTACATAGAGAGAGAAGGAGAGGCAGAGAGAGGGGGTGGGGCTTCCATCTGCTGGTTCACTCCCCAGTTGGCTGCAACAGCCAGAGCTGCGCCAATCCAAAGCCAGGAGCCAGGAGCTTCTTCCAGGTCTCCCACATGGGTACAGGGGCCCAAGGACTTGGGTCATCTTCTACTGCTTTCCCAGGCCATAGCAGAGAGCTGGATTGGAAGTGGAGCAGCTGGGACTTGAACCGTCACCCATATGGGATGCTGGCACTGCAGGCGGCAGCTTTACCCACTATACCACAGTGCCGGCCCCATGAGCTCTTCATTTTCAACACTGCAGGTCTCTTGCAGGATGGAGGCCGTGCACTCCTGGCCCTGTTGCACTCTGAGCCCCCAGGTTGGATCCCTGTCAGCCACAGGCATGGAGTAAATGGATTTCCTGCCCGTAAGAAACCAAGAGCCCAGTGTGAGCCAGGGTCCAAGCCAGAGAAGTTTCTCTGGCCAAGCATTTTCAAAATGAATCAAGTCTAACCAGGCTTCTGAACTTGATCTTCCCACATTCACACAGGGTCTGCTAAGTAATCCTAGATGGCTCTGAAGACAAAAGGCAACTTTTGTAGGAATGTTTTGTAATTCTCACTTTTCTGTCTGCAGGCTTCTTTTGTTATACACTGAGTGGGGGCGGGAGGGAGTGTCTTTTGGTTTTTTCATTGTTCCTTAGAGACCTGGGTTATCCCTGGGTGCCCTCAGAGAACTGGTTCCAGGACCCCCTAGAGTACGATGCTCAATTCCCTCGTCTAATCCATGTAAGTGCTTGAAACCATCAACTCTAGAGTCCTTAGAATACCAAATACAATGTACATACTGTGCCAAAGTACTGTGTAGGGAAATATAAACAAGAAACAGAAGCCCAAACATATTCAGCACAGAGGTAACTTTTTCTCTGCATAGTGTCCGTCCTCAGTTGGTGGAACAGGTGGATTCAGAGGGTCAGCTGTCTGACCCTCACACCTCCACCTGGACAAGATGGTCAGGAATTAGGGTCCCTGCAGTGGCCTTTTGATTAGCACTAACAACTTCCGGTCACTGTGGATGGTCGGGGCCAGAGGCTGGCAGGCTATGACCTATGGCCATATCTCATCCATGATCTGCTTTTTATAATTAAACTTCTTTAGAACTCAACACCTGGTTTAGGGCACTGGCTTCAGACTCAGCCACCTGGCTGGCAAATCCCAGGCGGGTCCCTCCATCATCAGGAACAAGTAACTTCCCCCATGCCTCAGTTTTCTGCTGTGTAAAAATCCAGAGAACACAGTCATCATGTGAGGATTAACTAAATTGGTCCACGTTAAACTCTTGAACAGAGTCTGGGGTGGAAAAAATTCTAATGAAATGTGGGTCACACTTCCTCTCCCACTCAGTGAGCTTCCCAGGTCTGTTCCTCTAGCCCTCTGATTTCTTCTTCTATGGACCCATCACAGGCAGCTCCTTGAGCAATGCCTCTCCAGATTACAGCCCGAATTCACCCTCTGCCCAGCACGTGCTTGGTATGTAACTGGTGAATGAATAACGCATGCCCATGCAATGCCATTCCTTTTCATTTTAAAGACTGATTGATGTATTTGAAAAGGAGAGTTAGAGAGACAGAGATTTTCCACCCACCCATTAATTCCCCAAATGGCTGCCAACAGTCAGGGCTGCGCCAGGCTGAACCCAGGTGCCAGGGACTCCATCTGGGTCTCCCACATGGGTAGCAGGGGCCCAAACACTTGGGGCATCTTCTGCTGCTTTCCCAGGTGCATTAGCAGGCAGCTGGAGGGACACGGAGCAGCTGGCATTCTAATCAGTGCCCATAAGGCTGCACCACAACGCTGGCCCAGCAATGTCATTCTGACTGTGGTTTATAGGAAAGTCACTTTCTACAGGGCAGTGGGCACTGGTCAGAGAGAGGCTGGAAGCAGAGACACTCTGGGTGAACCTTGCTGGTTCCAGAAGCAATGTGATCTGTCCAACACCGTCTGTTTCCTTTCCCACTTTATTTTTTATGAACATGTATAACTTTTTTTTAACCCACCTGTTATCACAAAAGTTTTTAAGCATCAAAGTGGAAAGTCTGAAACCATTTTGCTTTCCAGTAAACTACAAAGTAAGCTGCAGACCCCACCAGCACTCTTCCACCTCAACACCTCTGCCTGCATCTTACTAAAACAGAGTTCAGCTGCGGGTCATGGTTCTTTTACTTTTAGATGCAATTTCCACACACTGACATTCACGAATCATAACTGCACCATTTGGTGGGCTCTGAGAAATGCATGCACCCGAGTAACACAAACCACCACAGCACAGACCACTTCAATCACCCATTGAGCGCTCCGGTGGCCTCCATGCCAGACCCAGAGGCAGCCACTGCTCTCCATTTATCCCCCATGGGCTGATTCAGCCTGTCCTAGAATGTCACATGAATGGCCCACGTGTATACATGCGGTGCCTACTCTTTCATGTGAGCTTCCTTCACCCAGCATAGTTTCTGGAGATTCTTTTGAGATTTCATTGTGTCAATAGCTCTAGCAGAATGCCACAGTGTGTTCAATTCCTTCTGTTGTGGACATCTGGAAAGCTCCTGGTTTTGGGCTACTAGTGTGCATTGCTTTCAGAGTGCTAGGACAAAAGGAAAAGTGGTCCACAATGGCTCCTCCCCTCAAACAGGCTAACTACCAAATGAAGAAATGCAGGTGGCTTTGGACTCTGCTCAGGACCTAGTATCACTGTATCTTATCCTAGCTCCCCGCTCTGGAATCAGGCTCTCACTAGCTTTCCATACTGGGGCATTTTGCCCTTCCCATTTTAGCACATCCCTGGCCCCCTTCTGGAACCTTCTGCCTGGCCAAGTGGGAAACTCACCTTCTTATCATCTCTATCCATCCGGCCCTAAGACTGTGTGCCCCGTCCAAGTTCAGGACCAACCATCTGATGCTGACCTCATCCTGCCTGTGTTTCCCCAGCTCATCAGATGCTTCGAGGGCGGATGCCTGGCTCTTGAAGGTTCCTCGTCCCAGCTCCTAGGGTCCTGTGTGCTTCACTGAGCATCTGCTGGGGATGCTCAGTGCATATGTGTACATTGCAGGTGTGCGCTGGGTGGCAAGGGGGAAAGATGGACCATATTGGAAGTTGCCTTTAAGCTTATCTCTATAAGAAGGCACCGCATTTAAAATAATTGAAGCATAATTGCAAACAGTAAAATGTATCAATCCTAAGTGCAGCTACTATTAGATGAGTTTTGACAAGTGCTAGTTATTATGTAACTTACATAACTCTCCTGATACCTCAGTGAAGATACAAACCACTTCCATTACCCCAGTAACTTTCCTACAGGGCAACAGAACCTGTTGCTTTGGGGGACTCCGAGCCAGGCAGCAGCCTCACCTCTTCTCACCTCTACATTCTCTTGGGCAAAAACCTTTGAGCTCCAGCCCTGCACAATGTGGAGCTAAACTGTTTCCCTGCCCCTATGTCCTTCACAGAACCAAGGCACACACATGCAAATGCGGAAACTCTTCCCAGGTGCATCTCCCGGTGGCTAAGGCACTTTTTCCTTCTTGCCTTAGGAAGTCTGCATTTTCATTCTCAAATTCCCTCCTGGCAGTCCTTGCACAGGAAACAAGGCTGGCTGCTTCCAGAGTCTACAGGGATTTAGCCCACGATGCATGCGCATTGCTTAGGACGGATGTACACAGGGAGACCCATTCATACAAGATTCATGGAGTCACGTTCTTTATAAAAGCATTCCCTGATCCATCCTACTGTGTGAGTGGATCCATCATCCCTAGCCTACAATATTCTTATTCCTCTTATAGTACAGTTTAAAATCTTTCTATATGGGGCCAGTGTTGTGGCATGTGGGTAAAGTCAACACCTGCAGTGCCAGTATCCCGTATGGGTGCCGGCTTGAGTCCCAGCTGCTCCACTTCCGATCCAGCTCCCTGCTAATGGCCTGGGAAAAGCAGAAGATGATGGCCCAAGTGCTTGGGCTCCTGCCACCCACCTGGAAGACCAGGATGAAGCTCCTGGCTCCTGGCTTTGGCTTCACCCAACCTTGGCCATTGTGGCCATCTGGGGAGTGAAACTAGCAGATGGAAGATCTCTCTCTCTCTTTCTCTGTTTCTCCCTCTCTCTTTCAAATAAATAAGTAAATCTTAAAGAAAATAAAATCTTTCTATGGTCTAAGGTCACCTCTACTCGACCAACAAATTATTTTAAGGAAAAATAAGAATCCCCTGGATTTCCACTACTTTACTTCTAACTTGGAACACTTGTTGCACATCACGTTGCATTTCCTTACTGGGGCAGTGTCAACAGTTGTTTGGGGAGGGGCTTCAAATGGATGTTCCTAGCCCTGGTGTTACACTGTACAGTACCACAAGGTGGGAATCCTCTAGAACAAATCAATGAGGTTAAGAGAGTGAACAAGTTCACAGGAGAGCAGAGTGCGTTCACAAAGACCAAGTACATTTAATTCTAGGGACAACACTGCGAGATTAAGTCGGGTGGGTGCTGTGCTTACATTTAAAAGTGAGGCACTGGGGCTCTAAGAGGTTAAAGCACTTACTCATGGCTAGGAAGCCGGGAAAGTGTCATCTGCCTTGGGAACTGGGCTTTGGTCTCTAAATTTTTGATGCTTTTTTCGCTCTGCCAGGCACAGGGGAAAATCAGGGTCCTTCCCTTATATTTGCTAAAAGTCCTCAGATGTGGCATCCGGGCTCTTTCTGCCTGTCATTCTTGGAAGAGTCCTGAATGAAGTGTAAGAACCACAGAGACCATCGTAGCAGATTTCACTGGTACCCTATGCTCTCTTAGTCGTTTACTGTTACTATACAGAAGCTCAGATGGCTCTTGGTCCTAAATACTGGGATGCCCCAGAGCATGGAGCTGGCATCTGGCTGGCCTTGGGTGAGGGCCTTCTCGCTGCATCCTAACACAGCGGACACTCCCCATGGTGAGACCCAGCAAGAATTACTAGTTCAGATCTCTCTTCCTCTCCTTACCAAGCCATTAGTGCCCACATGGGTCCCACCCTCATGATCTCATGTAAGCTGAATCACTTCCCAAAGGCCTCACCTCCAAATACCACAAATATATGAATCTGGGTATTAAGTTTCCAACACATGAACACCATCCACATTCAAACCAAAGCACCTTCCATGTCCACCCTCATGCAGTTACCATTTTGATGAGAACCAGCTCACTGCCGACAGCCAGAACTTGCAACGGGACCCAAGGGTTTTCCCCTGAACCCCAGAAACACTAAGCAGTGACCAACTCTAGAAGCTGCTCTCCACTACTGGCTCTCTGAGGTGGGTGCATAAACACCCCAGCTTCCATGGCTGGTGCTGTGGAATAGTAGGTTAAGCTTCTGCCTGCAGTGCCAGCATCCCATGGGGTGCTGGTTCAAGTCCCAGCTGCTCCACTTCCAATCTGGTTCCCTGTTGACAGCCTGGGAAAACAATAGAAGATGGCCCAAGTGCTTGGGTCCCTGTAGTCATATGGGAGACCCAGATCAGCCCAGCTCCAGCCATTTCGACTACTTGGGGAATGAACCAGTGGATAGAAGACCTCTCTGTCTGTCTCTCTCTCTCTCTCTCTTTCTCTCTCTCTCTCCCCCTCTGTCTGTAACTCTACCTCTCAAATAAATAAATACAAAAATTTTTTTAAATAAATACCCCAGCTCCCTTGCTCCTCGGATGGGGGTGGGGCACTTGGAGCCTGGGGCTGCATAACCCCCCGGACTCCCCTGCATGAGGTTTCCACCACACCTGCAGTTGTCTGCCCTCCCTCCTGACTCACCCACTCAATACTGGAATTTCCTGCTCCTCCCGATAAACTCCAAGCCCCGATTCCTTGTCTCAGAACCCACTGATTTCTGGGGGAAGCTACACTATGGGAAGCTAAACAGCAAGAGGGAGTAAGCTTTCCTGGTCAGCCCTTGCATGGTAGTTTCTGTAAGGAGTGGTTCCTCCTCCAAAACCTCTCCTTGAAAGCCAAGGTCAAGACTTAAGAGGACTGCAGCTCCCAGAACCACCTTGGGAGTGCTCATTCATTAAGGTGTCCCCACACAAGCTCCAAGGTACCCCTCCAGGCCTTGGGGGAAGTGTGGAGACTGGCCCTGGCAGTGGCATTGGCATTGGGTTGATGGCCATCACGTAAACACTTCCATCAGGGCTGATTTCACACCGCCAATGTGGTGGCATTGAGGAGGGGGTCAGGAGGAGCCACACACTTTCACTTTCCTCAAGTCCATGTGGGACCCAGTGTCCACTCTCCCTGGGGTGTAGGGCAGGGATTTTCAAGAGAGAGAGAGAGAGAGGATTGGTTCTAGCAGATGGAGCTGTATCCAGTGACTGGATCACTGGTTCCTTCATGGTAGCCCTCTGTTTTGGGTGGGGAGCATGGCTGAGTGAGAGGGACTTCTTGCTTTCAGGTGGCGAGGTATGGGGAAGCCAACAGTAGAGACTACAGTAGAACTACAGCCTCTCATTGTTGTAGAGGCCAAGTTCAGCTGGAGCTGGGCGTTTGCAGGAGGTGATGGCTGGGTGACTGTGCTGGTGGTGGAAGAACCTGGGACAGGGGCTGATGCTCGAACTGCTCCCCTGGCTCCACATCACCCAACACCAGGATACGGCTCTGGCACTGTTCTCTGCTCTGTCTGAATCGACTCCCTTCACGAGCTGGGGCTTTGGCCACCGTTTTAGTGGGGCTGCCTCCCGAGCTCACACCTGCAGCCAAGACCTCCCCTCTGAACGTCAGGCCCATTTACTCCACTGCCCACCTGACATCTTCACTTGGGTGGCCCTCAAGCAAATCAGACTCAACCTGTCATAAATGCACACTCCACCGCCTTCTCGCTCATCACCAGCTTCCTGATGTGTCTCCTCTGTTCCACTCTTGCTGCCTCCTAATTCACTGCCAAACTGAGTCCAACGTAGCCTTCACATTTAAAGTGAGTTACCCTGACAAAATCCTCAACAGCACTCAGAATAAAACGGAAACTTCTCACAATGGCCGGCAGAACCGGGGATGACCAGGTCCTTGTGTCTTCCAATTCACCTTATCAACAGACACTTAGGGGCTGATGTTACAGCAATTGCTGGGTCTTGCTCCTTCTTCTTCTGCAGTCGCTGGCTTGGCCTTTCACTGTCTAGCTTTACTGCTACTGCGGAGGCAGAGGGAATGGGTGGTCTCCCTGCCTTTCCACCGTGGTAGGGGAAAGCATATGCCTACATACTTCCTGTAGCCTCGTAGCTGGCCTTCTGACTACCTGCGGACTTGGCTCAGTGATAACGCTTTGGCCAACGGGAGATTAATGGATCTGAAACAAACACAAGCCTGAACCGCATCTGCCTCCGCGTGGATGGAATGAAGGCGCCTCAGGAAGCCCCTTTTCCAAAGTGGATGACAGATACATAGAGCAGACTCACCTGAAGCTTGCAGCAGAACTAAGATCGCTAAACACTTGTTAACCCACGGGTGCACAGACGGAAAAAAATATGCAAATGGATGCATGCAACTGAGTTTTTTTTTCCCCTTGTTTCTTTTTGTTACACAGCATCCTGGTAGCAATAGCTAACTGATACAACTGCCTCTACCCAAGTCGCCTTATTTTCTCTCTCCTGCAAAGACCTCTTAGCTGGTCTTGCCGCCAGCAGCCTCTGCTTCCAGTGTTTTCTCAGGCAGTTCTCAGGTGATGGCACCTCTCCCTCTGGAACAGCCTTCGTGCTTTTACTTCTGCCACTTATCCTCACTCCTCCCCACTCCCCACCCCTCACCCCCAGCCACAGGAGATGCTCCTGGGCCCCTCATCTATCAAGCCTTTCCGCATCTTGGTATTCCACAATCTGTTCTTTTGGCTTGGAAAAAGCCCCCTCATCCTCTCTACCTGCTCTGATAATCTCCCATTGTCCCTTCTTTAGTAGCACTCCGACTCCCCCAACCCCTGCCATATAGTCACAGCTCTTGCATGCCAAGCCTGCAGGAGAGCATGCATCGCACTTTGCTTTCCTTTATGAACAGCTTTCTCCTTCCATAGACCATCATTCCAGGAGCACAGGACTGTGTCTGGCTTCCCGTAGCATCTCCAGTGGTATCTGGCTTTGGACACATTAAGTGTTTAATTAAGGCTTTGTTAAATAATTGGGGCAGGTGTTTGGCCTAGCAGTGAAGTTGCTAGTTAAGATACTTGTACTGGGGTGCGGTGGGTCAAGCCACTGCTTTGGACACTTGAATCTTATATCAGAGAGCCTGGGCTCCTTTGCTTCTGATCTGGCTTCCTGCTAATGAACAACTGAGGCAGAAAATGATAAGTCAAGTACTTAATCCCTGCTGCTCATGTGGAAGACCCAGATGGAGCTCCTGTCTCTTGGTTTCCTTCAGCCCGGCTGTTGTAGACATTTGGGGAGTGAACCAGTGGATGGAAGGTCCCACTCACCTCCATACCTATCACTCTGCCTTTCAATTAAATAAACAAATAAAACCTCTTAAAAAAAAAAAAAAAAAAAAAAAGACGGCCGGCACCACAGCTCAATAGGCTAATCCTCCACCTGCGGCACTGACACCCCAGGGTTCTAGTCCTGGTTGGGCCGCCAGATTCTGTCCCGGTTGCTCCTCTTCCAATCCAGCTCTCTGCTGTGGCCCAGGAGGGGAGTGGAAGATGGCCCAAGTCCTTGGGCCCTGCACCCGCATGGGAGACCAGGAGAAGCACCTGGCTCCTGGCTTCGGATCAGCGTGGTACGCCGGCCACAGTGGCCATTGAGGGGGTGAACCAATGGAAAAGGAAGACCTTTCTCTCTGTCTCTCTCTCTCACTGTCCACTTTGCCTGTCAAAAATTTTTTTTTAATTTTTTAAAAATAAAAAAAAGACACTCACATGCCATACCAGGGTGCCTGGGTTGGATTCCTGACTCTGGTTTTGAGTCCAATTTCCTGCTAAGACATACCCGGCAAAGCAGGTGACGGGTCAAGTAGCTGGGTCCCTGTTACCTATGTGGGAGACCTGGACTGAGTTCTAAGCTCCCGGCTTCAGCCTGGCCCACCCAGCCTTGGCCATTGTGGGCATTTAGGGAGTGAACAGTGTACGGGAGTCCTCTGTCCATCTCTGTCTTTTCTTCCCCCCAACCTCCACCACCATTGTGCAGAGGCTCACTTTTGGTCCCCTTATCTTTTTAGCTCTGTGGATTCTGGCTCAGGGGGGCTCTTGCACGGACCTCTCTCCCTCCCTGCCTCTCAGATGTATTTCACATTTCCATGCCCTGGCTCTGCGCCCACTCAGTAACTTTCTCAGCTCTGTTAAAGATCATGGAGCAGACGTTCATCACCATAATGGGACAAGAAATGTTCATTTTCCAAACTTCAACTCCTAGAAATATTTCTTATTTTGGGCACAGAGGTAGCTGGCTGGATGACTTCTGGGCAAGCTACAAAGTGCTAAGAAATGTCAAAATCTGTAAAACCATATTCACTCCTCACTGCCAAAAGCTTGAACCTTACGTCGGGCATGCAGCCGCCGTCTGGATGGTAATTATCAGTGAATGATGGCTTGGAAATCCCATCCGGACGAGATGGAAAGACTGCCTCATGGCTGTTGGCAGGTCTCTTGGGAGGCTGGGCGAGGCCATTCAACCCACACAGGCTGCACAGTTCTCAAGCCAGGGACCCAGGGGGATACCACGGGGCTGCTGCTGAGCCAAACAGAGGCAGGGTCCTGAGGGTCCTTCAGAACAGGAGGTGCTGTCCTGCAAAGGCTGGAGGGAGGGATGAGGGCACAACAGATGTTTTGCCATACACCAAACCGCTCCTGTATCTCAGCATTGAGGGTCGCAGTGCTGTCCCCCAGGGTGGCTGGTGGTTCGCAGGGAACTGGCCATGTGAGGGCACCTGTTGAAACCCAGGGAGTGACCCGGGACTGACAGAAGGGACAATCCTCATACAAGGGGTCCCAAGGGTTCCTCTGACTTCAGGCAGAAACCCACTGCAGAAATACCACTGAGCACAGGCTAGGCCAGCAAGGACGGCAGTCCCACTTTCAGAATCCGGGGATCAGGGCTCTACCCTTCCCAGTTCCATCTCTCGTTTTACATAAGTATGAAGAGCCCACCTGAGCCCTAGTAAGTAGACCCTGTCCTAGCAAAGATTAAAATCAGGGACAGGAGGCTGGTGTTGGGGCGCAGCGAGTTAAGCAGCCACCTGCAACACTGGCATCCAGATAGTAACTCTGGTTTGAGTCCTGGTTGCTCTGCTTCCAATCCAGCTCCCTGCTACTGTGCCTGGGAAAACAATCAAAAAATGACCCTAATATTTGCCCCTGCCACCCATATGGGAGACCAGATGGAGTTCCGGGTTCCTAGCTTTTGGCCTGGCCCAGCTTTGGCTGTTGTGGCCATTTGGGGAGTGAACCAGTGGATGGAAGACCTCTCTCTCTCTCCCTGTCTCTCTGCCTCTCAGATAAATAAAATAAATCTTAAAACAAAATCAGGGATGAATGTAGTCTGAAATCACACCAAGACTGTGCCACTCTTTAGGTCAAACGTTACTAATCAGAGAGTCTAAGCAAGTAGAGTTTTCCAGAAAATTCAACTTTGCTTCTCTGCAGGCTGAGTTCTTATCATTTCTGATCAAAATGTTTCATTTTCAAGCATTTTACAATACTTGATACAGAGATACAACTTAAACACTTTATTTTAAGATTATTTATTTGGAGGAGAGGGAGAGGTGGGGGAGAGGGAGAAGGAGAGGGAGAGGATGAGGGAGAGAGAGGGAGAGAGGGAGAGAGAGAGAGAGGAAGAGGGAGAGAAAGAGAGAGAGAGAGAATCTTCCATCTGCTGGTTCACTGGTTGGGTGGGGCTGGGCCAGGTAGAAAGCAGGAACCCTGAACCCCATCCAGGTCTCCCACATGGGTGCAGGGGCTCAAGCACTTTCCACTACCTTCCCAGGCACATTAGCAGGGAGCTGGATAGGAAGTGGAGCAGCCGGGACTGGAACCAGCACCCACCCATATGGGAGGCTGGTGTCACAGAAGGTGGCTTAGCTCGCTGTGTGTCAACACCAGCCTCTAAACTTAATGACTCAGGATCACCACCATGAACATAAATTATTATTATTAAGATTTACTTATTTATTTGAAAGGCAAAGTTAGAGAGAGAGAGAGAGAGAGAGAGAGAGAGAGAGAATGAGAATATCTTCCATGCCAAATGGAAGCAACAGCCAGAGCTGGACCAATCCCAAGCCAAGAGCCAGGAGCTTCTTCTGGGCCTCCCACGTAGGTACAGGGGCCCAAGCACTTGGTCCATCTTCTGCTGCTTTCCCAGGTACAACTGCAGGGAGCTGCATGGGAATTGGAGCAGCCGGGACTTGATCCGGTGCCCACATGAGATGCTGGCACTGCAGGCGGTGGCTTTACCCACTATGCCACAGCGTCAGCACCCAAACACAAATTATTTAATCTGGCTGAACCACAGCAAAGCTCTCAGGAGCTAGTGGTGTAACAACAGGGCTGCTTGCCTACAAATGAGGAAACAAAATGTATCTTACGACAACTGGAGTGGTGTGGACGGCAGCTACTAAGCAGACAAAGCCTGAAACTCAGACCCTGGTAGCAGAGAGAGGATACAGGGGAAGTAACTGTGCAACAAGGTGGGAAAGCAAATTCATGGTTAAAATTGTGCGCAGTGAGAGGCTGTATTTGGGTTGTCACGTGGGTAGGAGTAGCGGTGTTCTGTCATGGGGATGCTTCCCTCACTGAACGCTTTCTGCAGCACAGACAGCAAACTACCCGAGTAAAACCCGGGGAAGATAGCACTTTATTTATTTTGACAGGCAGAGTGGACAGTGAGAGAGAGAGAGAGAGAGACAGAGAGAGAAAGGTCTTCCTTTTGCCGTTGGTTCACCCTCCAGTGGCTGCCGCGGTCGGTGCATTGCACTGATCCGAAGGCAGGAGCCAGGTGCTTCTCCTGGTCTCCCATACAGGTGCAGGGCCCAAGCACTTGGGCCATCCTCCACTGCACTCCCGGGCCATAGCAGAGAGCTGGCCTGGAAGAGGGGCAACCAGGACAGAATCCGGCGCCCCGACCGGGACTAGAACCTGGAGTGCCGGTGCCACAGGCGGAGGATTAGCCTATTGAGCCAATGCGTTGGACTAAGACAGCACTTTAAAGCACAGCCACTAAGATCCAAGGCTGACCCTGTGACGCTGCTGCTCCCAATTCAGCTCACCTGGCAGGCTTGCCCACTCACAGTCTAGTCCCGAATCAGTATGGACAGTTTTCCAAACAGGGAAGGCTTATGGAATACAAGATTCTAGATACACAGAGTTACCCAACGTACAACTCTGGCTTCCTAACAGTTCCTACACTGAGGATAGTACTGGAAAATCTTAATCAGAATTTTTCCTTACTGGAAGAGGAGCAACCGGGACTAGAACTCAGGGTGCCGGTGCCGCAGGCGGAGGATTAGCCTAGTGAGCTGCGACGCCGGCCTACTATTTATTTCTTAAAATAAGAGTGAGAGTGATACATATATCCCATAGATTATAGATATAGATCGCATCTGCTGGTTCACTTCACAAATGCCTGTAACAGCTGAGGCTGGGCCAGGCTGAAGTCAGGAGCCAGGAGCTCAATCTAGGTCTCCCACCTGGTTGGGGCCACCATCTACTGCTTTAAGTGCCAGGCCAAATACCCACTCATTTAAATGTTTAAAGTTCAAAATGAAATTTTCTTTTCAACAGTGCTGCTGAAACAACTAGATATCCATATGCAAAAGAGTAAATCTGAATCCCCACCTCACCCCCTACACACATGAAATCTTGATATCCTTGGGTTCATGAACCACTGACCGATTATTGGCCTGGATTTCTGCTTTCAACAGAGAGGTCTGTACTGGTTGTTTGTATGTCTGACATAAAATGCAGATCCTTTTGGCACTGGTGTTGAGACAGCAGCACTGGATGCAAATGCAACATCGCAAACACCTTTCCCTAGCGTTCCCTGAGCCCAGAAGAGGACTCGCTTGTGTGTCATGGCTGTGGACCAGAACCCAGCATGGTGTTTCTTCGTCCGTATCTCCCTCTACTTCAGGGCTAAAGATCTTCAGTCTCCAATTACAGGACCAGACGTGGTTTTTGTATAATTCCAGCAGGATAACCAGAGTGGTCCAATTATGTCATCTTCACATGGGATACACAAAGCTGGGCCAGACATTCATTAGAGCCTGAAGTTCTGTCTCATGATGTCACCCTGACAGGAGACACTGGGACCTGACAAGATGATGTGTTCATGATTGTGGGGATCACAGAAGGACAGCAACATTCAATTTTCTGTTCTTTGAAGAGCACTGAGACAATGTCAGAAGCAGATTACCAGGGGGCTGATTTATGACTGACAGCCTGCCTAATTGGGTTCAACTTTCAAGCCAATGTCCAAGCTGGTAAGAGGAACCGCTTTACTCCTGGGGAGAGTTCTAGCTTTGTCTTCAAGTGCTTCTGGCTTCACCTTCCAGGATTGTACCTTGTAATCCCGGTAAAGTGAAAAATAAATGCAATGGCTCTAAGGGCATGGGAGGAATTCTTTTTTTTTTTTTTTTTTTAAGATTCATTTATTTATTTGCTTGAGAGGCAGAGTTACAAAGGCTCAACCAGCCAGGATTGGCCAAGGTGCCCAGAATGATTGGCGTGGGGTGGGAGTGGGGGAGGGCAGTCCTCTGGTGGATGTGGCCGATGGACAAAATCTCCAGCGTGGGCAGAAGCTTGGAGCATGGCAGCTGAGCAGCACCAGCAAATCCCTGTTGCTGGGATTCCACCTTCAAGCGGACAATCAGCCCATGGCGGCTGTTAGCGTTCAGTGCCACCTGCTACTCCTCTCCTTCCTGGGAACACGGCTGAACGGATAACCAGCATCCTTCCTGCCTGGAGGTGGGGCCATGGGGCTTATCTGGACAAGGACATGAGAACCCAGACCACCTAAGATTTTTCTCCAGTAATTCAGAGAACAAATCAACCCAAAATAAGTTCGCTTTCTGCCTGGCACTTATGTATCTCAGTACCATTTGCTGTCCTTGTAACCTATACATCAAACTCCTGTGGATTTGGTAGATGAGAATCAACTTATACAAACATGGCTGCTGACAGTCTCACTATTGGACTGTAGATTCCTGTTTGGAATCCTATGTCCATCCAATGGATGTCCCTTTTCCAGTGGGCCAAGCCGGACGACCCCTCTTCAGTCTCCCACGTATCACCTACCATGTAATCAGCTAGGAAAAGACAACAACACTATAGCAAGATCTGGAAAATGACGACCCACGGGACAAGTCTAGCCCACCAGCTGTTTCTGTAGAGCTCATGAGTTTTTGTATTTTTAAATGGTTGAAACAAACAAACAAACAAACAAAAAAGAAGCACAATCTCTCCCAGTGTGGAAGTCATAAAAAAACGAAATTTCGGTTCTACAAATAGAGTAGTGTAGACGTGGCTGCCTTTTTGGAGATCTGTAGCCCTGACTCTGGCTTGTAAAGCCTAAAATATTTACTGTCTTGTCCCTGACAGGAAATACACACTCAGCTCTGCCGCAGAGGCACGGACACGGACCAGGAGAATTTGTTTCTCCCTCAATGTTGCTATTTCCAAACTTTTCCTTGCCCCGAAATGAAGGCTTATGGCCAAGGTCATTGACAAGAGCGGATTTCAAGAGAAGTTCTGGAGAAAAGCACTTACGTAGGATCCGTAATCCACAGCCAGGGTCTGCAGAGCCCAGGGGAGCCCCAGGCCGATCAGGATGTCAAACACGTTACTGCCGATGGAGTTGGACACGGCCATGTCGCCCATGCCTGCGAGGATGAGAGGATGCTCCGGTGAGGGAGGTGATCCAGGGGACAGCAGGTGTCCTCGTGGGAGTCTCCCCAGCTAATGACCCAACAGCCAAAGCAGTTCTGCTGGCTCGCGTACTTCCACCTCTCCCTGCCCAACACCACCAGACAACGACACTGATTATGAATCACAGAAATCCACCTTCTGTCGATCGGTTGATCTTGACCTCAAATCTGATCACTACTTCAATGTCATGCAAATATGGTTCCAAAAGGTCTCTAGGTTTTGAGACATCCACATAGAAAAGACTCAGCTCCACAGTCCACGGAGAGGCACCTGAACCCACCAACCCACTCAGCTCATCCCCCAGCTGGGCTCTTCTGCCTTCATTCCTCCTTAGAGTCACTAAGTGACATCAGGACATGACATCATGAGTATATACTTCCATGAGGACGCCGAGGGGACACTGCGCTGGGTTCTGCAGTGACATGACACATTTCGGAAGAAGCACATGCCCCCAGCATCCATCAGGCAGATAAACAGAGAGGAGGCTGGGTTGATTCCCCTGAAGGTTGGTTGCCACAAAACCCACCCCTACTTTTAACCCACAGAAGACTGGAAGTGTGAGCTGCAGAAGGGGCTGCGGGTGCTTTCCTAGGAAATGTCTCAGCCTTCCTTAAGGCTGGGACCATCTGGCTCCCTTCCCTGTTCTATTCCCGGGAAGCCTTGTGACCAACACGACACTGAGGTCACCCACTGTCCCTTCCATGTGTCCCAGCCACCGCCACGTGAATGCTCCAGGCAGGGGGCCTTCCTTCCCCCACCCAGCTCACGGGAGTCCCACCTTGTCTGGCCACGATGAGGCTGGCCATGCAGTCGGGCACGCTGGTTCCGGCGGCCAGGAAGGTGATTCCCATGATCACGTCCGGTATGCCCAGGGTGTAGCCGATGATCGTGACCTGGAACACGTGGAAGAACTGGTGAGCCGAGCGCTGCTGTGAGCCCCACATGGGCTTCCAGAGTGGCCACCTCTCTGGAGGTCCTACAGGTCACAGCAGGGCGGGGCACTTACATAGCCTGTGCTGGCCAATGGATCAGCCCTCCCACTCCTCCCTCCCCAGCTGGGCAGAGTGCTGGGTCCTGCGGTTTCTGGGAACAGGTAACATCGGGAGAGTGCATGTGAACTCCTGACAGTCCTGGGAAACCCAGAACTGCTGGCTGCCTGCGCCATGCTGGGAAGTGGAGCTGCCGCGTTAGGAGTGGGTGTGTGAGGGAAGGGGGGTGTTGTACCTGCTATGGAAGAGCCATAACCAATCTTTCCTTTCCTCACTTCCTGTATCACCTTCCCCATAAGAACCTATGTCTGTTTAGTACTTAGCATGGAGCTAGGTGACATTTGCAGGTGGTAACTTCGCTCTCCCTAGGGAACAATGGCTATGCTAGTGACACCCATTTTTCAGATGAGCAAACTGAGGTCCCAGGAGGCACGGGTCTCAGTCGGAAGCTGCTAGTGAATGGCGGGGTTGGGGGAGGGGCTTTACCCCAGGAAGATGGGCTCCTTTGCATCTCTCTCGACACAGGAGGGGCTTTGCCAATAGCTGGAAATGGGCAAGGCAATAAAGCTCACAAGATATTGCCCCCAGCCCCCAATTTCTCCCCATTTATGAGACCCTCGGTGCAGGAACCAAGCTCAACCTCCCCCAGACTCCTTGCAAAGCAGCTGGTAAAACAGAAAAGCCGCACAGGGCAGCTTGTGAGACAGGTAAGAGGAAAAGTTCCCAGCGGCTTCTAAAAGCCCCCTCCTCCCTACCTCCTGGAAGCCAGCTGCAATCCCCTACCTCACACCACACCAGCAGTAACACCTGAGACATTGCTCCCGTTATGCAAATGAGCCCACCCTGTCCCTTACTTGGAGGGGGAAAACCTAGATGAACATGAGAGAGATGAGGAGGGGGCCAGTGGCGAACCGGTGAGGGGAAGAGAGACAGATTCCCTGCCCGCGGAGCCTAAGATGATTATCTGCCCGAGCCAGGACTCTTAGGTCATCTTGGGATGCCACTCAATCCCCTCACTTCCTATAAAGCCGCACGCAATGCAAACCACATGTTGGAAGGGGCACATTCTTCTTCCAGCTCCGCCCAGGCCAGCCACTGGGACACTTCCGCGCCAACCCCTGACTTCACTCCCAAGGCCACAAGGGCTCCTTCTCAGTCCAAAAGCCTGCGGGATGTGAGTTCAGTCCCTCTTCCAAGCCAGACCATGCACCTTGGTCCTGTTCAGGGCTGACAGAAACCCGGGGCTGGTCTCAGGGTTGTCTCACTTCTGGTCCCCAGGCAGGGAAGGGAGATGTGGGAACCTCCGACATTTCCCTGGTGGCTCTGAGCAGCCGCCGTGGAACGGAGCTGGGAGCATTTCAGCCAGCCCTTGCTTTTCCTCCCTAACCCCCCGCTGGTCCCTGCAGGACTCTGGTTTGGCTCGGCAGGGCTTGGCCTGCTGCAACCTCAGTGTTGTTATGATGCTTGTGGTTGAGCCTTGAGCACAGGGGAACTGAGCACCCAGGCTCTCGCTGCTCCTTCTTCCTGCCATTTCTCAGTGCTCTTGGAACCTGCACCGGAGCCCGGGGGAGACAGAGAGCCTCTGGGCGAGCCTCACATTTGTGGAGCCGTTTGCTGGTTAGTGGGGCATCGGGCACCTGCAGCCCAGGGCTGGAACTGCTGCTCCTCCGAGCCTGGATCCGAGGCAGCCCTCAGCCGCTGCTCCATTAACAAAGAAAACCTCAGTGAACACAGCATGAGGGAATAATCCTTGGCTCTAAGATTTTGGTTGTAAAAAGAAATATATATAATCCGGGAGGGTGAAGCGAGGGATCATTATGAGTTAATGATGTTAGGTTTGCAAATTTGCTACCACTTCCAAAAATGTTTTCAGACCCGCTCTTGTTTTTAGCTATTGAGTTTAAAATTCTCCAGAATGTATATTGCATTTCTGTCCAACCCTCAGGCAATGTTAATTCGAATCAGTGTCTGCCTTGCTCAAGGTTGAATGAGGGAGGTTTGCTTCCCCAGGTAAGAGGCGTAGCCCCTGCGTGGCCCATACATTCAGGATGGCTGGGTTTCCTAAGATGGCTTTGGGGGCACGGGTCCAGTGAGCCACAGCCCCAGAGCCAATATGAGTCAGTGAATCATCACTGAGTCTCAGAAGAGATCGTGGGGCAGGCTCCTCTCCTAGGACCTCAATTTCTGGCTGAAGAAATGAAGACCGAGATAAGGGAAGGGACAGATCCACCATCACCCCTTCCCTCTGGGTTCGCTGACCTGGGACTCCACAGATCTGCCTACTAGAACTTTCTCCCGCTCTACCGATGCTGGGCGTGGCCAATCAAATATGGCTGGAATCGACAAGAAGCCAGCCCCCAGCCAAGCTCCTAGGAGGCCCCCAGAGCTCGAGAGGATCGCTACCCAGGCTGTCGCTGGCAACGCGCAGACACGGACCTAAGCTGCTACCTGCATCAAAGCTACGTAGGCTGTGAGTTGAAGCAGAGCTGCAGAGCCAGTCCCAGCTAAGGTGAACTGGGTCACCGTGGCCCTGAGCCCGTGTGACTGGACAATCAATGCTTGGGATTCGAATCACCGCGTCTCAGGGCGGTGTGTTCCCCAGATCACGGTAGTGATCGCCGACTCAAGGCAGTGCATTTTTTTCTCAAGAGACATGGCAGCGCCGTGCCCCCCCCCCCCCACTCACCATCCACACCATCATGTAGGAGAAGGCTGCGATCCACAGCGTGGAGGACGCGAACGTCACCATGAACCACTTCTCCCAGCGGGGCTTGTTGCAGTTGGGGACGGTGAAGTACAAGATGAAACTCAGCGGCCAGGTGAACGCCCATTTCACTGTTTCCAGTTTGCCAGCTGGGGAAGAAGAGCGAGGCAGGAGAACACAAGCAAGCAGGCCATCAGCTTCGCTCCTGTGCTCTGCTCAGCCCCACGCGGCTCTACCCAGAACCGAGCCTTGCAAGAGCCCCCCCCATCCTCAAACATCCCAGTACTTTCCACCCCGTTCCGTACCTGCCTGCTAGGGAGGTCTCTGGAGGGGCAGACTGAGTCACTCAGGAGGAATACAGGCTGGGGGTGGGGGGTGGTTTGTCCAGAGGGCCAGGTGGGAAGAGACAAGGCACACACGGAGCGGGTGGATGTGGGCTGGAGTGGAGGGTTTGGGAACCCAACTTCCCCAGACAGGAAAGCATCAGCAGACGCAGCGCCACCTAGTGGGAGTTCTCAGCTTCTCTCGGCAGAGCCCCGGTATCCCACTCAAGGCCTGGCTCCCAAGGTTGTGAAAAGCTGGTTGTGAAGTTTCCCATAGTGGCTGATTTGACAAACGTGTTAACTTTCTTTTGGCCTTCATCATTGTCCTCTTAACTGCCTACTCTCCCCTGTAGAGGAATCTGCATTCTCGAACGTTCTCCGCTCCCCGACTTTATTTATTGAAAGATGTATTAATTTACTTAAAGGCAGAGTGTGAGAGAGAGAGAATTGTCCATCTGCTGGTTCACTCCCCAAATGACTGCAACAGCTAGGGACAGGCCGGGCAGAAGCCAGGAGCCTGCAGCTTCTTCCAGGTCTCCCACGTGGGTGCAGGGGCCCAGGCACCTGGTTCTTCTGCTGCTTTTCCCAGGCACATTAGCAGGGAGCTGGGTCAGAAGCAAAGCAGCTGGATCTCAAACCAGCACCCACATGGGATGCTGGCAAGGCAGGCGGCTGCTTAACCCTCTGTGCCACAGCGCAGGCACCCCGCACCTCCACTTTCACAGAGACACAAAACATCTGCATTGCCACGGACAACCGCCCGTGCCTCTTCCTAGTGAACCCCAACCTGAACCACTGCACTAGCATAGGTTGGCTTTCCCTGCTCTCCAAATTCAAACAGCTTGTTGAACAGCACCGCACACAAGGGTTGGTAGAATTTATTTCTGTATTCTGTTTCATATGCTGTCTTACCAGTCTCCGTGTAGTTGCTTAAAACTGCATAGGAAAAGCTACCTGACACCACTGTTGCCCTCTCCTGCCCTGCCTCCCTCGGGGGCTAGTGGGACTTTCCCATCAGAGGGGGAGGGGGGTAGGTGCAGGCCCGGCTCTACTAGGAGTTGAATGAAATGTGGGTGCAGTAACACTAGCGCCACCTAGTGACCAGCAGAGGGAAAGGAAAGGAGATGGTATTAGGACAGGGAACAGGACACGGAGGCCCACCAGCCTTACAGTCACTCTTGATCCTTTCGTTCTGTTATTCCCCACGCCCGGCCCTGGCCACCATCCTGGGCACTTCCACCATCCCCCCAGTCTCCCCTTGAACTGGGCTGTCCCCCTGTGACACGGCTTCTCCCACTCCTATGTCTGTCCCACCTTGCTCTGGCACCCACATCAGAGGGAGAGTCTCAGAAGACAAACTGCTCTAGAACGTTCCACTGCCCTCAGAGTGCAACCTTACCTTCCTACCATGGCCTCAAGGCCCTGTCCTGGGTGGCCCCTACCGCTCTGCCTGCTCATACCGATCCCGTCTTGGCTTTCTCTCCTTAGACATTCTCGGCCCATTTCTGCCCCAGGGCCTTTGCAGGTGGGGGTGCCTCTGCCTGGACCCCCTCATGGCTGAGTGAGCTTTGTCCTGCAGGACTCCCCATCACTCAGTGTCACCTGGTCCCTCGGATCACCAGTCTAAATAAGCCCCTCACCACCTCACCCCTGTTTTATCATCACCCACTTTTATTTCTTCCTAGCAAACGGTGCTTGTCTGAAAGCATCAGTTTAATTTGCATCTGCATCCATATTTAGTCGACTGCAAATCAGTACATAAACTCTACGAGAACAGGATCTCCTTGTTCACTGCTCTGGTTTGAAACCCACAAACAGGGCAGAGCGTATGTCATGCCCAATAAATGTTTTGTGATAATCCCGAACCAAAAGACCAAGGAAGATCATTTGTTTTTGGGAATCCAAGGGTATCCAACTCACCAGTATAGAATAAAGCAAGGAAACGAAATTGCTAAGGGAGGGGAAACTTTTCCTTGCTATTAGCTGCTGGGGATCTTGTCAGATCTAAGCTGTGGCAATGGTCAAGCGGATGAGAACAGACAAGCTGCACTCTAAAGCAGAAAGACTGGACGTTTTCTTCTGAGAGGTTTTCAATGCTACAGAATCAGAATGCGGCCAGACCGTGGGATGCATACCCCCCCTTCCCGGCCAGTGCACCCTGGGATTCTGTGTTCCTGAGTTCTGCTGTGGGATGAGAAGTCAACCTCCACATGGAGCCGTTAGGAGCCCCTGGCTGGCTCTTGTGTGGCTGGAGCAGAGATGGGAGCTCTCTTAAAATACACATCTCCCCCCACCCCCACGAAAGACTACAAAGAAAAAACACTTGAATAGAAAGAGAAATGCCTTTGATCTGACTCTTGGACCTTCTGCGGAAAAACAGAAGAGTGAAGAGGCATGACTTCCGCCCCGGGAAGCTGCTACTGACGAGCTGAAGCCGCGAGCGCCAATCAGCTTTGGGTATTTTCCCCCACAACTCAGGAAAGCGTTCTCCCTGGAAGACAGCTTCCCCTGTGGGTAAAATGACACACATGCCTTCTTTATGTCTCTCTCCTTTGTACTGAGAACCTTAGAAGGAGAAATTCAGTGAGTGGCTTCGGAAGCATGGCAAGTGTGGATCTGAAAATCTCAAACAGAAGTCCTTGAGCAAAGCGAGCGATGCTAGCAAGGCTGAGAACCGGCTGTTTCCACTTCCCAAGAAAGGAGCAAACACTGCTCCCTTTCCTCTTTGAGTCACCCGCATTTCTGCACACCACTCCGCCTTCTGTTCTGTTTCTCCTCCATGCACACAGAGCCCCTGAGGGGCGGGCTGATTCACTCATTCTGCAGATATTGACTGCATGTCCCCTATGCCATTTTGCGGTGGCCTCCGCTCCTGGCTCTGAGGACACAGCGATGAAGTAGGGAAACAGAATTCCTTTCTTTGGAGCTGGGGATTGTATGGTTTCAGGGGAGTCGGCCAGCAACTGGGAGATGTAGCAAAGGGAGTGTGTGACAAAATTCCTTGGAAGAAGCACTTGGACTTGTTTGTAAATTACAGTCCTGAGTAAGCTTTGTAGAGAGCGTGATACTTTCTGGAAGCCTAATTCAACTGGAGAAATGTACAACACACAGAGAAATAATACTGACACACACATTTGCTCTGATGATGAAAGCAATAAAGATGTACATTTCAAATGGAAGACACAGAATCAATCAAATACAATTGCACTTAGGAAAACATCTTATGGGCTATTTCCTGCCAGGAGTTTCTCTCTGGACTTGAATTTCCTCCCACACACACACATTCTATCTGTCAATGGTGAGACTTTTTTCACTCATGTGCTAAGAGTGTACACATATACTTACATGTATGTATGTATGCACATACACTCTGCATAGGTGTACATACCCTATACATATAATACACACACATGTCAGCATAAGTGCATTAATATCCATGCACACTGGGGCGTAGCAGGTGAAGCCGCCACCTGTGACGCTGGCATCCCATATGGGCGCTGGTTTGTGTCCCAGCTGCTCCACTTCTGATCCAGCTCCCTGCTAATGCATCTGGGAAAGCAGCAGAAGATGGCACTGGGCACTCATCCACCCTTGCCTTAACACGGAGCCCCTGAGGCCAGGCACGGGTTGTCAGCAGCTGGTGGGGCAGAAGAGAAGGCAGAACTAAGCCAGCCCACTCCTCATTTCAGAGGGACAGCTGGCTCTGAATTCGGCTCCCCTCCTTCTTAAAGGAACCACGAAGACTGCTGGGTGACCCCAGGCCTCTGTAAGTCTCCCTGCTCCAAGTGTGGCCCATGGCCCAGCAGCATGGGTGTCACTGAGGGCTCATTGGAAATGCGGACTGCAGGGTGCACGGCAGACCTGCCGCATCACCATGGGCATCTCCCCAAGGATGCCCAGGTGAGAAGGCCAGCATAGATGCCCAGTGGGAGCCTCCTGAGCCCCCGCGGCGTGACTGACACCTGCCGCCAGGTCTCCTAACACCCACGGAGCCAGGAGGACGTGGATGGAAGGCTGAGACCTCTGGCGACTGCAATGAAACTCAGAGACAGAGAGGAAGTCCCCACCGTAGGGCTGGGATTTCTCCCCACAGAGAAGCACGTGATTGGAAGGAGGCCCTGTGTCTCACTAAGTGACAAGGCCAGACGTGCATCTCACCTCACCCGGCATCAGGGGTGCACTGGGGTGAGGACCCTGGACTTCGGGGGGGCCAGTCCTGCACTGAACCACTGAATGAGTTTGGCAACAATGTAAGCAATTCTGGAGCTTGGTTATGGTCAACCAGCTGGTGCTGGGCTCTGAAAACAAAGGTGTGGTCAGCCAAATTCTAGGTGCGGGTCCCCAAAATGCCGCACCTGTGAGCAGGATGAGCTACTGATCCTGCATCTTCTGGCTCAGCACCTGCAGTTGGGGGAGGTCGACCCCTGATCTAGTCCCAGGAGACCTCAACACCAAAGGGGAGGAAGCCAGAGAGGTGAAGGAAGGAGGCAGGTTGGGGGCTTCCCAGAGCAGCCCTGGGAGCAGTCAGCAGCCCTGGGTGGCAGTGAGCAAGGCCGTTCTGTCTCCAGCCCGACTGTGCCTGCAAATGACTCTCCCCAGGCCACCCAGAAAGGAACACAATCCTGTTCACACCTTGACCGAGGCCCTGGCAGGTCCTAGGAACCCAGCTGAAATTCTGGCCGACACAACCATGGAGCTAACCAGGGGGTGCTCTGTTAAGCTGCTGCATTTGTAGGCTTGTTAGACAGCTACAGAAAGCAGAGTGGGAAGAGGGAAGAGGCTTTTGTCCTGGTTGATGGGGAAGAAAGTTGCCAAGGAATAGATGGATGGAAAGGCGGCAAAGTGGATACAGAACCAGAACACCGGGGATCCACCCCGAGATCCCCAGTGGAGGCCCGAGTTTTCCCCTAGATACATACCTATGATAAAGCCTTTAGTTTATTTGTACATTTAGATTTTCATCATTTGAATGTTGGAGAGATAAAGAGATTTTCTATCCACTGGTTCTCTCCCGCAAATGCCCACAACAGCTAGGGCTAGGCTAGGCCAAAGCCGGGAGCCCATAGGTCAAGCTGGGACTCCCATGTCAGTGGCAGGGACCCATGCACTTGAGCCATCATCTGTTGTGTCCTAGCTGCTGGATCAGAAGCAGAGAGGGGCCTTGGACCCAGGCACTGTGATATGGAACATGGACGTTCCAAGCAACATCTTAGCCACTGCAACAAACACCCACCCCATGATAAGCTTATCAATTAGGCACAGTGAGAGGTCAACAGTAATTAATAATAGAATAATGCTAACAATAGACTGTAGGAAGTTGCCAGTGTCACTACGTGGGCATTTTGAGGCCATTATTCAGGAAAGTAAGGGTTACTTGAATGTAAGCACAGTGACATTTGGCAGCAGATCTGACAATGCTGATGGCTACCATGAAAAGGCTAACGGGAGAGTAGCATACACAGTGCGTATACGCTGGACAGAGCAATGATTCCTGTCCTGAGTGGGAAGGTGAGGGATGGTGCCAGATTTCACTGTGCTGCTCCAAGCGCACACCAATCAAAACTCAGAAGTTCGGGCCGGCGCCGTGGCTCAACAGGCTAATCCTCCACCTTGCGGCGCCGGCACACCGGGTTCTAGTCCCGGTCGGGGCGCAGGAGTCTGTCCCGGTTGCCCCTCTTCCAGGCCAGCCCTCTGCTGTGGCCCGGGAGTGCAGTGGAGGATGGCCCAAGTGCTTGGGCCCTGCACCCCATGGGAGACCAGGAAAAAGCACCTAGCACCTGGCTCCTGCCATCGGATGAGCGCGGTGCGCTGGCCGCAGTGCGCTGGCCGCGGCAGCCATTGGAGGGTGAACCAACGGCAACGGAAGACCTTTCTCTCTGTCTCTCTCTCTCACTGTCCACTCTGCCTGTCACAAAAAAAAAAAAAAAACTCGGAAGTTCTCTATTTTCCCATTTAACATTTTTAATCCACAGTTGGTTGTACATAACAAAGTGGACAGTAGCAACCACAGATGAGGGAGAACCACCTTACGCTCTTTTCTACCAAGATGGCCTACTGCCAAGCAATGAATTAGCGATGGCTGGGCAGTTAGAGAATTTGGGGAATCTCTAGGAATCTGGATGGATAGTGCCTAATGAGTTTTGGTAAGTACGTGGCAAGGCTAGGAGCCCTGAGTGGCATAGGAGCCATTCTGGTTACTTGCTGACCCCTGGATACAAGAGATGAGCACTGTAGAATACAGCAAGGAAAACACTTGCATCTGCAAATGACACAGAACGTGGGCCCTCTGCACCCACTTCCCACCACTACATGGGATTTCAGGTGGACCCAGTAAGCTTTCCTCTGATGGTTCTCATGCAAATGCTGTGCAAATCAAGCCTCAGTGGGCACAAAGTGGACCAGGGCACGTCTTCTTGAAACAGCCAGAAGTTTCTAGAAGATCTAGCAAATAGGGAGAATTCTTCGGGCTTTGTCTGCCTGGTCCCATAATGGGTGGGGTGTGGGTGGGGACAAGGTGATGGGAACCACCATGTGCAGCAGGTGCCCAGCTGTTGGCCAGCTATGCAGCTCTTGTAGGACCCGCCCTGGATTCAGCAGGTGGTGGGATAGGCAGGGACCAGAAGTGGGGGAGGTAAGGGACAGGAAGCGAGAAGTACAAGAGGATGAGGGGGGCTTCCTGTGTTCCCCAGGGCAGGCAGAGCAGCCCCCCTTGGCTGGCTGGGATGGGATGTGTGGAGGCGAGGGAGCTAAGTGCCTTTTTCCCGTGGTCCAAGCTGTGTTTCTGACGTGGGTCACGTACACTTTGTCCTTGGCAACTGAAAATCTCACACAACAGCACCGGGAAGACCTCCACAAAATGCATTTGGTCAGAGAGCTCACATTTCAACCCACGCTCACACGTGCCACCACCCTGGTCATTTTGGGACCTAATGGGACAGCGTGCTGCTCACTGTGGAAGCAGAATCTGAACATTGCTCTGCTCCCAGAGAGACACAGCAGGGACTGAAGAGTGAAAAGATCATCTGAGTCAAGTGCACTACTCAGTGGCCTCCAAACAGCGCCCAACCCCAGGCCAACCCCAGCCCAGGCCCTGGGTGTCTTACAGGGGGGGTCGAAGGGCGTGTATGGTCCCTCCTCGTCCTCCTCATCCTCCTCGTCCTCCTCGTCATTGCCGTTGTTCTCACTGTCCTCATTCTCATTTTCTGTCTCACTGCCAGCCTCGGCAACCACATCGTCCCTCCGAGGCCCATCCACGCTCCGGTCTGGGCCACTGCTGGGCCCTGTCCCGTTCTCCACGGTGTGCTTGATGGGGATTTTGATGGCCACCTCGGATTCCCCATTGGCGTAGGCCCTGCTGTTGATCAGTCTTTGTCTCTGGAATGAGAAAGGTACAGGATTTCCACGGTCAGAGCGGCTGCACAAGACTTTGCGCCCAACACTTGAACTACCGGCAATACACTCAGGTGGCTGCGAAGGAGATGCTTCCAGAAGACTCTGGAGCCAAGTCTTAGGTGATTTTGCAAACAATGCACTCAGACACCACCCTACTAGGAGGAAAGGTGAACTTTCTACATCCCATTGGATCTTACATACACCAAAGGATGACTGCTGTGGCTGGGATGTGCATGTCTCTGATGCCCTTGTGTACTGCAGGATTATCTCTCTTCTCCACATTGGAGGAACTCCTTGGTCTGTGTGTGGGACAGCCACATGACCGTGTTTGGACTGGTGCATCAGTTAGGCTACCACTCCAGGGAAGGGGAGGAGACTGGATTACTTTAAACCAGGAACCTGAACATCTACATCTGTGCAGGTTCACCTTAGGAGGCTGTATTTAAATGCAAGACTAGAAGAACAAGGCAGGTGGAGGGCTCAGGAGGGTTTTTCTGCACAAGCTGGAGCTAGACGTTGGCTCTCAATGCGCAGAGGGGAGACGCAGGATACGGACAGGCAGCTGGCCCAGGGAGCAAAGATATGGGGCAACAGCTGAGGGGTCGTACTGGGTTAGACTCTGAGTCAGGGGCTTCCTTCCTTCCTTCCTTCCTTCCTTCCTTCCTTCCTTCCTTCCTTCCTTCCTTCCTTCCTTCCTTCTTTTTCTTCTTCTTTTTGACAGGCAGAGTGGATAGTGAGAGAGAGAGACAGAGAGAAAGGTCTTCCTTTTCCATTGGTTCACCCTCCAATGGCCGCTGCCTGATCCAAAGCCAGGAGCCAGGTGCTTCCTCCTGGTCTCCCATGGGGTACAGGGCCCAAGCACCTGGCCCATCCTCCACTGCCTTCCTGGGCCACAGCAGAGAGCTGGCCTGGAAGAGGAGCAACCGGGACAGAATCCGGTGCCCCAACCGGGACTAGAACCTGGGGTGCTGGAGCCACAGGCGGAAGATTAGCCCATTGAGCCGCGGCGCTAGCCAGGCTGCTTCTTTCAAACCAAGACCTGCTCTCTGTCTTTCCTAGAGGCCCCCATGCCCATCCAGTGTGCATGGACTGAGCTGCCCAGCTACCTCATTGATGAGCATGCGGCTGGCCATGGAGAGCCGGGTCTTGGGAGGGAAGTGGCTTGTGATCATGATTCGCAGGCCGGCCTCGGAGAAAGAAAGCTGGTGTGGGTAGGCTGACAGCAGCTCGTCCACCATGATCACTGATGCTTTGCGGTGGAAATTGGCTAGGGAAATGAAAAACATAAGAGAATAATGTTCAGGCCAGGGGGCACAAAAGAGGCATTTGCTCATTTTTCTTTTCCCTTCTCTTCATTCCTCCTTCATAGTCTCCTTTGCCTCATTAATCCTATCCATTTATCCATCCATCCTCCTTCTTTCTTTCTTTTCATTTTTTCTTCCACTCATCCACCTACCCACCCCTCCACCCATCCATCCATCTACCCACCCATCCACTCATCCACCCATTCACCCACCCATCCACTCATCCACCCATCCACCCACCCATCCACTTATCCACCCATCCATCCATTCATCATCCATCCATCCACCCATCCAGGAAAGGTTGCAATGAGTAAAATCTGGAGAAGACTCAAAGCCTCCTTCCCACGGGTCGTGCTACTAGGTCTTTGCAGATGCCTTGAAACAATCTAAGCATCACTCATTGCCATGGTAGGAAGGAATGATGACATAACAATGCCTCCCCAGTGCTCAGAGAACTCTCATCACACTCCTTAGTCATGGGCCACAGCAGAGACCTCAATGACTTCTTGGCACCCTGGATGCCCCTCAAACATCAGCAACATTCACACTGAGCTCCTCAATGTCACAGAGCTGACTTTAGGGCCACGTGGAGGACATGCCGGGGACCTGGCGTTTGCCTTCCCTCAGCCCAGGCTATGAGCGGTGCTGACAGATGGTGGGTGGGGAGCTGTCCGTGTTCCTGGGGCCTGAGGTTCAGAAGGGGTCTTGAGATAGATTGTGGTGTGTTGAGAGGCCTGGCAAAAACTGCTCTACCAAGGTCCAAGCCCGCTCTGCATGGTTGAGCACAGGGGTGCACAGCTTGTGGGGGCCTGGTCATAGCACCTCCCAGGCCCCTGCATGTTTCCCAAGCCACTGAAAGGGGCTCTTCTGGTATAACGAATCCAAGGTTGCTCTCCTTGGTTTCCCAAGTATATTCCTTTTATGGCTACAAACCGCCCAACAGAGAAGACACCGAATGAAACCCTCATGTAGAATGCCACAGAGTAACTCCTTAGTCTCTCCTTAAACATACCTATATTTTATGGAGGGAAAAAAGAGATCAAACATTGAGGTTTCAAAATCTAATAATTACCCAGAGATTTCACAGACAAGAGACACATTTGAAAATTCATTGATATACTTTCTCATTTTTTTCCCTATGAAGAAACCCTGGGAGACCAGGAAGAAATAAATTCACACGTGTCAAAGGGAATTTAAAAAAAATGAAATGAAAAATGAAATAGTCCGGGCAAAATTAAATGAGGATTTTCTGTGTCCCTCTAAGAAAGACTATTATTTGTCAGAGAGCCATGTAGCTTTGCCCTCTATGAGAGTCAAGTGCAACGGGAGAATTACTGGGAAATAAAGGGACATTTTCTGTCTCCTACTGCAGCTCAGGAGCCCCGTAACTCAAAGCAAATCTGGATAAACAGTATTAGCCCCACAACACCCATCAATGACAGAGCACTGCACCCAACTGTTTGACGTGTTTAATCAGCTTTCCTTATTGCAAGAACAATTCCCATGTCTGAGAAGAGAAGACAGGCTCACAGAGATCCAGTAACTTGCTCCACGGTCACACAGCCCAGAAGGGACAGCACTAACCCCTCTCAGTGAGTCCTTTCCCTGTGTGACGCTCTGCAAACGTGAGGTCTCGGGAGCTCCATGGGGCTCTGTGAGTCGGCCCATCCATCCCCATGCCACAGCCAAAGTGAGGGCTGGGGACAGGAAAACTCTGCTCTGCTTTTGAGCAGCGGAGACGCCCTAGGCGGGTCTACTCCCATTCCAAGGTCTCCTGCCTGCACCCAGGCACCTGCGCGGTTACCTTTCTTAAGTAGCACCACGGTGGCGTCACAGTTGCTGCTGTCATCAATCTCGGCGTTGTTGGCCAGGCCGTTGGCCATGTTCTCAGCACCTTTGGTCCTCCTCTCGAAGCACTGATGTATGCAAGCATTGTATCTGCGCAGAGCGACAAGTGCAAAGAGGCCGTCAGCGGGGGCCAGTCCTCCACCTCCCAACACCCCGCCCCAACAGCGCACCCTGGAGCCGTCAGTGTAGACGCACTGTGTGGGACGCCCTGCCTCACGCTAGGATTGTTGTACCTTTGTCATCTCATTTACCCTCATGGAAGGATACAGAGTAAGTGAATACAAAAGCATGATCATACACTTCTTCCATTGCCCGCTGAACTGGGTAAACAGCAAAGGCCCTTGACTTGTGGACCCTGAAGGGAGACCTTGACCGTCCCACTGGGTCTTACTGGGATGTCCTTCCATGTGCAGTCTGTGGGAGCCCACACTGCATGGGGCAGAACAGAAACCCGGTCATAAGTTATGGGGCTGCTGGCTGTGACAAGGCAGGTGGGCAGGGTGGACTCCCGTTTTGTGCAACCCTCATGGACCCACAGGTGCCACCATCACAAGCAAGGGAAAAGACAGACATCTGCGTGGCTCCCTATTGCAGGTTTCGTCATCCGGGACGCAGCATGGCTTGAGTCAGCTCGATACTGACACAGGCAAAGCCCAGAGGCCAAAGGCATGGGCTGCATCACACACGGGATGTGACTGCTTGTGTCCAAGTTCTTAAAGCACAAGCGTGTACCATGCATTTACTGGGGGCTGCATAGAAGGATAATAAAACCATACAGCGAAAGCTTTCTTTTTGAAAGTACGATTAAAAAATTTATTTATTTGAGAGATGGAGAAAGACACAGAGGCAGAGATCTTCCATCCACTGACTGATTCACTCCTCAAATGCTCATAACGTTGGGTTGGGGCTAGGCTGAGGCTGGAAGCTGGGAACTCCATCCAGGTCTCCACGTGGTTGGCAGCAGCACATTGACCTGAGCCATCACTGCTGCCTCCCGGGGTCTGCAGTGGTAGGAAGCTGGAGTCGGGAGCCACAGCCGGGCATTGAATCCAGGTACTCCAGTGTGGGATCTGGGCATCTTAACTGCCTGCTCCAGGGAGAGCTTGCTTGCTTTCTTCTTTTAAAGATTTATTTATTTATTTGAAAGAGTTACACAGAGAGAGAGAGGAGAGGCGGGGGGGGGGGGAGTCTTCCATTTGCTGGTTCATTCCCTAATTGGCTGCAACGGCCACAGCTGCACCGATCTGAAGCCAGGAGCCTCCTCAGGGTCTTCCCATGCGGGTGCAGGGGCCCAAGGACTTGGGCCATCTTCTACTGCTTTCCCAGGCCATAGCAGAGAGCTAGATCAGAAGTGGAGCAGCCAGGTCTCGAACCGGCGCCCATATGGGAAGCCGGCACTGCGGGCGGCGGCTTTACCCGCCAAACCACAGCACCAGCCCCTCAGGGAGGGCTTTTTTAAAATCAGATATTGGGTGAACAACCCAAGTTGCCACAATTTATCCTCATTAAAAGGCCTAGGAGCTAGGAACAATTCCTGATTTCGTTTTGCATAAGAGGAAACAGATTCAGAATGACTGGAGTCTCCTGGCCAAGGTCCTGTGGCTGGTGAGTGACAGCTGGAAGCTTCTGTTGGGCTGAATGGGAAACACTTGTTCTAACCGCCAGCCCATACTGTCTCCAATGGAACAACACCCTGAAGCAGCGCCCCAGGAGGTACAGAAGTCAGCCACTGCCAAGGCCAAGTACCCAGCATGGTCCCCCGGAGTTCCTAGCTACCTGGCCAATCCAAAATCACCTTTGTATCTTCAGACAGAAAGTTTAAAGTCATTTTACAATTATCTGCCCAGGAGGCAGCTGATGATTCTAAAATACCCTGGTTTTTTTTTCTTTTTTTAAAGCTGTGGTTGCTCTGTTTTATATTTTTAATTGAATGTTTAAAATTTTATGCTTGCACCCTGAAGCTATTTTATTGTGTAGCATGCAATTTTATAAATCAGATTTTATAAAACCCAATGATTAAAGCCTCTGATTACTGTTGGGGGGTGGCTAAAGAGCAGCGATTGCAATTTAGAACTTAGGCCCAGAATTTATGCAGAAAATTCTGCAAACGCAGTAGCTGCCGAGCCCCGTTTTATTTGTCTCCTGCTGGCTGGAGCAGCTGGGATGTGGGTAAAGCTGCCCCGTCAGCAGAAACACACCTCTTGCTCATCCGTATTTGGTTTGGGATGGAGGCGAGGACGTGTTCCCGGCATTCTCTTAACGTCCGTCTGCCCTGTGTTCTCTTAACGTCCGTGTGCCCTGCTAACAACTCAGGGACTTTACGATGGCACACAAAGGGCTGCAGTGGCCGGAGAGTGCATGCCAGTGGAATTCTTCAACCCCAATTTCTGTTAGCCCAAGTCTGGGTTTGAAAGCACCTCATTCCACAAAGCCCCTAGTAGATTCACGGTGAGACAGACTGGCATCAAAATTTAGACGGATGCCCCAAGGTCAATGTTGGGCACAAAGCAGACACTGAGTGACGATTCTTCTGCATCCACCCTCCCAGTGGGGAATAAGAAGACTCTTTGCACTTTGGGAACTCAAACTTAACAGGCTATGAAAAGTAAAAATTAAAGGCCAAATAATCCCACCAGAGTGCTCAAGCTCTGCCTCTGATTCCAGCTCCCTGCTAATGTGTTCTTGGGAGGCAGCAGGCGATAGCTCAAGTAACCAGGTCTCTGCCACCCATGTGGGAGATCCCAACTGATCTCCCAGCTTCGGCCTAGCTTAGCCTCATGGGCTTCTGAGGAGTGACTCAGTGGATGGAAGATCTCAGTCTGTTTTTGTCTCTCTCTGCCTTTCAAATAAAATTAAGATAAAAATAATCAGGTGGAAAAGATGGCAGGAATCTATGTGTAGGGTCTACCATCGGGGGCATTGATTCCCTACACAGTTTCGCTACTTGGGACAGAGAGGAGCAGAATGATTGTCCTCTTACTGAAAGCCTTCTCCTTGGGAAAGCCTTTAGGTCATCTCTGGTTTTTGTCAGGAATTCAGCTAACCAATATTCTTAAGTGGACAGTGTCTAGTTCCATGGATGTGACTCTGGTTTTCCTACCAGGACATGCAAGAGTTGGTACTAAGAACCAGCTACTGACCACCAGGCAGCTCCTCCAGCCAATGCCAGACAGCAGATTGCGCAGGGGGCAGCAGATTGTGTACAATCCACCCAGGCCATTAGCCAAGCTGATTCCTGCCTCTGCTGTCCTTTTGCTATCTGCCAACGTCCATCCTGGTGTCTCCAGCAGGTCTCTCCATCACTGGAGGCCGAAATGAACTGTTAGGCCTCCCCATAATGTCAGAAGTCCGATATGGCCATTTCAGACCTTTACCTGATGTGTCCAAAGTGGACATTTCTGAAAGCTCTGGACTTTCTTGTCCCCTAGAGAAGGAGGTCACTGTTGCAGCTACATACGCTGGGGAAAACAGGGGTGAGGGAATAAAAGATCCAACCTGCAAGGGGGCAGACAGCCACAACACAGGATCTCTCTTTATCACTTAGGAACTCCTTGCCTCAGTGATATTTGGCACAAAGCTGACTCAACATGTTCACAACTGTGGAGCCTCCCTTCACCTTGGAGGATGGGGAAGCAGCAACATAACTCTTGCTATCAAAAGTAAACAGATGCCAGGGAGGAAAAGAACGCATGTTGTGATGGTTTTAGAACAAGATCAGAATCCTGTAGCACTCTTCCTTTCAACAGGTGAATTCACACATGGGAGCACAGCCTGACTCGGTAACTTGCCTCCAGGAACTAGAATCTGAGGAAGTCACTCAAGCACTGCTAGGGAGCAGGCGATGAAGAACTGAGCCCTCCTGCCAACAGCTAGCAAGGGGCCTCCACCAGCTACAAGGACATCTGATGACCATGGCCAACATCTGAGCTGCAGTGTCGTGAGAGAACCTGAGCTAGACTCTTTCGGGGACGTTGACCCTGGAAGTGAGGACTGATGCCACCAAGTTTTGGGCTAATCTGTTACACAGCAATGGATGACATCTGCAACAGAGCAAAGGAGGTCTGTAGACCTGGTTTGAGTCATCTTCCTTCTGGCTCTGTCCCTTGCTCCATGTAGAAGTCTAACTTTCTGGGTTTTACCACCTCTTCCAAAAAGAGAACGAAGACACAACTAATTAAGCTAGGTTTCTGGATGCTGAAGAGGAAGCAAGTGTTCTAGAAAGTTCTCCAACGAGACATCTGAGTGTTGATTCCATCATCATGTGCGGGTTGGAAGGGTCCTTGTTCTTGTGACTAATCCCGATGACAGTGGCCCTCAGCAGGTTGCCCAGGAGCTAAGTGAGTCTGTATGGGGGTGGCAGCGTTGGGGGCGGGTGTCAAACAAGCAGAAGACCCCACACCTGCCTGGCTGCTCTTTGCACATTGGCACCTAACACTGAATGGAAGAAACCATCTTGGAAAGGAAACGAAAGCAGGTCTTTACTTACTTCATGATGACAATGTAGATGACATACATCAGCACAAGCACTAAAGACTCCCACCTGCACACAAACCAAGAGCAGTTAGAGGATGTGGCCGCGGGCAGCCAGGCACTCCCGCAAAGCCCATGTGACACAAATGGCCAGGATGGCAAGGCAGAGTGGTTATGGGTATTTCTGGGTCTGTAGACGTTTTCAGCACAGCCTGTGGTTTTCAGTCTTCTTTCTTCCCTCCCCACCAGAAGGGAAAATACTTCTTCTAATACTGCTATTTGCTCACCTACAAAAGCGGTTACAAAGCAACAAGACTTTCACACCGAACGTGGGTCTGTATTTATAAATCTGTCCACAGTTTCAGCGTTCTCTAAGCTTGTTTGGATATATGGATGGAAGGCAAACTGAGACTAGAAGAAATGATGGGTGACTGAGGGATGGTAACACATGCAGGAGCAGGGAATAAGGGGTGGGGGGGAGAGACAGAGCGAGAGCAAGAGAGACAGAGACAGAATAACAAAGTGAGATACAGAGAGACACTGAAAGAGACAGAGAGATGATAAGATAGAGAGGAGGCCACAAAGAGACACAGAGAGGTACAGAGACAAAGAGACAGAGATAGAGAAAGATGAGAGAGAGAGTGAGCGAGTAAGCACGCCTGGGCAGAGAAGGTACCTGCAGGGAAGGGAAGAATGAATGAGTGGGAAAATGGCCAAGAGACTCAGAGGAAATAAATAATGAGATGAGCTGGAATGCACCTTGAGCTCCTTATAATTTGAATACTTTTTCTATTTTCTTATTTTCCAGGTAGAAACCAGGAACATGGCTTTCTGGTCCCCTTCAGTGGCAGAATGAGATGGGCCAACTGAGGGAACGATTTGGGCTCCGAGAGTTAGTGGAGAACGGGCTCAGGAGGGAATTCCAGGCTCCGCGGGCTGCCCATCTCCCCTTTGCTCTTGGCAAATTCCTTGTCTGGAAGTTGCTTCTAGAGAAAGATTTGCTCAGATGCAAACAGGATGCATACATAAGGGTTTGTGTTACAGGGGTGTTTATAAAGCACAGACATGAGAGAAGTCAGATGGTTATAAACTGGGGGGCCAGGTACACAGTTCTAAGTACACCACTCAACAGGCCAGCATGGCTCCTCAATTTACACAGGCAGGCTACTCCCTCCAGCTGCCATCTCATACATCTGACTTTGTAAAAGTTCTTTTTATTGGAAAGGCAGAGGGGGGACGTGAGAGGGAGGAGAGACAGAGAGAAGGAAGAAGAATGAGAAAGAACTCTTATGCACTGGGTTACCCCTTCAAGAGGCCATGATAGCCAGGGTTGAGCCAGGGCCAGCTCCAGAAGCTGGACATACAACCCAGGTGTGCCACATAGATGCAGGAACCCAATTACTTGAGCTGTCACCATTGCCTCCCAGGTTCTGCGTTCCCAGGAAGCTAGAATGGGGAGGTGAAGCCAGCAATTCTATTGTGCACACCTGGAGAATTTGCTATGTGAGACAAACAAACCCCTATTGCTTTAATCCACCGTAATCGGATTTTCTATTACCTGCTACTAAACGCACTCCTGGCTGACTGCTTACGGCCACTTCTTGGTTGAAGGCGACATTCTAGAACACTGTATTAGCAATGGTGAAGGAACCTAACGGGGCCGGACAGGGACATCTTGTCCTTGTGTATTTGTATTTGACAAAACTCTTTCCTCTAAAGAGTATCTGACTGCCAAAATAAACACAATTGAAACAAGTCTCATTTTGAGGGTTAGAGTGAGTTGATTGTTTGCCTTGAAGTTGGTAGAACATGCTAGAACATTCTAGAACAAGGAATGGACTTCACCGGCTGGGCTATGATTAGAATGCTTCCATTGCACAGATTGAGGAACCTGACTTTAAGCAGAGCAATCAGCCCCCGGACAAACCTTTGCAGCAAAATAAATACTGTGGTTGGCTGGGTGAGAAAAGTGTAAGTGAATGACCAAACACGGGTGAAAAGTTAGCACGTTTTGCATTCATTGATGAGGAGCTGAAATCTCTGGAAGTCTCAAAGCAGTTAAGGGCCAGTGGCACAAAAGCCCCCAGCCCACTCTCCCCTGGCAGCTACAGCTCACCGAGACCCCAACATCCCCCAGGCTAGAATGAGACACATCTGGGACTTGCAACTCACCGATGGCCCTCCAGTCCCTTCCTCCTAACTTTACCAGTGGGAGCCTGGGTGGTCAAGCCAAGGGCTCTGATAACCGTTCCCTTACAGAGTCTGGACCCCTCAGCCACAGGCCAGGGTGCTACCAAGGTCGGGGGGTCGGGTCACCCAACATCACAGGAAAAAAACCCGTGGGGGACAGGGGAGGTAGACTTTCCCCTTCTGGAATATTCAAAAAGATCTTTGGAGGAGGGTACGTCCTGGGACTGACTCATGTGACACTTGCTTTCTCTCCTCCTGCTGGGGTTCCCATTCAGCAACACCATGGAGAGGGAAGAGAGCGCTTCTCCTAACACTCCCGCAGAGCAGAGCCTTCCAGAACATTCTCCTGCAAAGCACAGCACAGCGACTTCTGCAACCATGTAATCCTACTGCCTGAGTCTCCAGGGCAGCACCACTGGTAAAGAGCAGGCAACGTCGAGCAATAGTTCAGCACCTACTATTTGCTAAGCCAGGGCAGTAACCTTGCAAATTAGGCCATCAGTTGGAAGGAGGTTGCTTCTGGAAGTTTTCTTGTGCTGTGTTTCACCCCCAAGGACATGGGGGTGGCAGAACTGCACTCTGTTTGGGGACCACCTCTAGAGCAATCTCACAGACTGCCCCGAGAGAGAGAGAAAGAGAGCCCATACCTGCTGGTTCACTATCCTATTCCCCAAATGCTTGCAACAGCCAGGACTGGGCCAAGGCCAAAGCCAGGACCTGGGAACTCAACCTGGGTCTCCCACGTGGGTGGTAGGAGCCCAGTTACTTGAGCCATCCCTGCTACCTTCCAGGGTCTGCATTAGCAGGAAACTGGAGTCTGGTATCAAACCCAGGTCCTCTGATAGGGCGCAGCATCTTCACGGATGTCTTCACCCTGGGTTAAATGCCTGCCCTGAGATGGGCATCCTGACGGACCATCTCCCAGCCTTCCCTCCTCTCTTGCACAGACAGAGGCAGACTTGGCAAAAGCATCTGAATACCTGGAGCCGTGTGCAAAATTCATCAATAAAACAGGTTCCCCAACACCCCCAAAGTTCAGAAATCATAGAGATGCCCCTCCCCCATCCAGGGCTGGAACCAAGGATTCACACTCATCTGGCTGCCAATGGAAGTGGGTGGAATGTCTACTTTCTTTTCTAGCTCATTCCTAGCTTTAAGAAATGCCATGGAAACTCTGGACCCACAGACCTACACCTATTCCTAAGATGCTATTACACTCCACTTCTCCAGATCAAATATATTTGCAGAAACATAACAAGAATACACAACACCCTCCATATCTAGCTCCATTCCAAAAATTTGACTTGTGTAGCACCTATCCTAAAAATGAGGGTGTGGACAATTGGCCTAAGTGCAAATGTATTTCTATATATTTAATTGGAGCAAAATCTTGTTGGTCAAAAAAAAGATCACTGATGTTTCAGAGCTGTAAACTTTATTTGACTGTCAGGCCCACGTTCAATGGGTTAAATGTCATCCAAGTGCTTGGATCCCAAGTCCTAAGATATACACAATATTTGGAATTTGGATGAAATTTGCAAAGATGCATCAAATCTTAACACTGGCCTGAATGGGGACAGGCATGGCTGAGTCCCAGCTGATAACCTAGACAATAAAGACCTCCAAAAATGCAAGAATCAGAAATGCAGCCTCCATCCGTCACCTTTGCAGCCCAGAGAAAGCGGCCCCGCTCCACAGAAGCTAACTGAACTTCTTGGCTGAAGTGGACAGAGGTTGCCAAAAAATGCTAGCTGCTCCACGCTCTTACCACACCGCCCCCTTTCCTAGACCTTCTCTCCCAACTGCCATCTAGAAGGTTCAATTCAACATGAGAACGGGAACGTAGGGAAAACGAGGTACTCACCAGGAAACTTTTTCATCGTAAATGAACTGTGAAAAAAAAAAAGAGAACATTAGACCCACACATGCACCCCCATGCTTTAAGCCTGCACACTGTCCATTCTTGTGGCTGGCATGGGGCTGGGCTGGCCTGGAGCCAGAGGTGCCGGTGGGGAGACCTCCTCTGCACCTGTTGACCCCTCGGCCAGTGTGGGTAGACACGGGAGGTGTCATTGGCAGGTAGGAGTGGGCACGTGTGCAGGGGACGAGCAACAGGGAGAGTGACCACCTGCTTTGCAAAGGCAGGGTCACTGCGGAGCCTGAAGCTGGGTGGCCTCTAGACTTCTTTTCGCCAACTCATTCCTGGAAAGTTCTAGAAGGGGAAGTAGGCGCTCAGTGGATGCTTCTACACAGGAGACCTGTTGCCACCTGTGGGATTTCTGCACATCTTCAGGCAGTGTGCAGCAAGCACCCCAGGTTTTTTTTTTTAAGATTTATTGATTCATTTGAAATTCAGAAATATATATATATATAGAGAGAGAGAGAGAGAAAGAGAGAGAGATTGAGAGAGAGAGAGAGAGAGAGAGAGAGAGAGATTGAGAGAGAGAGAGAATCTTCCAATCTTCCAACTGTTGGTTCACTCTCCAGATGGCTACAACATCCAGGGCTGGGCCAGGTTGAAGCCAGGAGCCAAGAGCTTCACCTGGCTCTTCCATGTGAGTGCAGGAATCCCAAACACCTGGAGCATCTTCTACTGTTTTCCCCAGGCCATTAGCAGGGAGCTGGATTGGAAGTGGAGCAGCTGGGACTCGAACTGGTGCCCATATGGGATGCCGGCACTGCAGGTGACGCCTTTATCTGCAGCGCCACAGCACCGGTCCCTGCCCTCACAGTTGTTATATAAGCACAGAGACTTCTGGGAAGTGAATGATTTTCATAGAGCTGACTTATTTTTATGCTCCCTTAAAAGAATTTTGTTCAAAGAAAAACTCGCATGGCAACCAGAAGTAGAGTTTCAGCGGCCCTTGTCATTGCACAAGGAGATCGGCCTGGAAAAGTAAAGGCAGATCCTGGCTGGACCAGGTCGGCTGCCCATGCCCTGGGCCACAGGCCTGGCTTCTTATCAAGGAAGGGGACAGTGAGGCTGAGAAGCAGCCAAAGGCACGCACCTGCCCTGGTGAGAGTTCTCTCCTGATCAGTTAGGGCCGAGAGAGAGAACACAGGGAGAATACACGTTTTACTTACGCCATCATCTGCAGAGCACCTTACGGGAAAGGGACTGGTGCATACGGGGAATGCATATTTTGATGCACACGGGGAAACTGGCTCACAGGGAACATAAGGAACTTTCTGGGGGTTGCTCAGTTTATTGTGGACTTGGATCCAGAATGGAGCCCCAGCTCTTACTTTCATTTAGACATTAAAAAAATAATTTAGAGACAGAGAGTGAGAATGATGAGCTCCCCTACCCCCTGATTCACTCCCCAAAGACACGCAAAGCCTGGGACGGGGGAGCTAGGCGCCAAGGACTCAAGCTAGTCTCCCATGTGGGAGGCAGGAGCCCAGCTGCTTGCGCCCTCACTGCCACCCCCCAGGGTCTGCATCAGCAGGAGCTGGGGTCAGGAGTCAGAGCCGGGACTTGAACCCAGGTGCTCCAGTGTGTGTCGTGGGGGTCCTAACTGCTAGTGCAACGCCCACCGCTGCTTGGCTGTGCTTCCCGGGACACAACGATGCGCCAGGTGACATGCTGTTGAACCCAGGAGGGCACAGCGACCATGTATTCCTGGAGGAAGCTCTTTTCTTTGTGCCCCAGCCTGGCCAGGTGGCTCTCTCTCTGGAGACACACAGGACAATGTGGGCGTCCCAGGTGTCGTGACGGGGATTGCCAACGCAGCCACCATCAGAGCACAGCTCCCAGGGCACCAGGAGCCTCTCTCCAGCTACCTTGCAAGTTCAAAGGCAAGGAAGAGTGAGGAGCCATGGTTATCTGTCCTGGTGCATCATGGGAAACAGATCCCGGCTTCCCTGTTTTCCTTAGACTCGTCTCTGTGATCAGCTTTGACAAGCCGTCATTCGGATAACAACGCCAAAAACTAGGTCGAGCAGAGAATGAAAGAACCAAAGGAAGCACTCCCATGCTCTGGGCTGGCTGGGATGGAGTCTTTTTCCCCGGAAGGTATTCACAGCTGTTTTGCATAATCACTAGTTTTTCAAGATTTTTTTTTTCTCTCAAGAAATCAGGGAACAGACTACATGATTTTTAAGATGGGAGGCATTTTCTATTAATTGAAGTTAATTCAGTAGGGGCTTTAGCAGTGGGCTGGAACAATCAATTCACGGCCACTTAAGAGGATACCAGCTCCTGGGGAAGAGTTTATTAGGCCAGGCCAATGTGATTTTCCTGTATCAGCGAGGGCCGCTAATACGGTGTCGTGTGAAAGCAGCTTTAGTTCTGTGTGATCTCAGATGGGCACACAGGGCCTGCATGGAGCCCCCGGGAATTCTCTCACTTCAGGAGAAAGTTATCCTCCATGGAGTTTCTAGAAATGAGCCCTGGTAAAAAAACAGCTTCAACCCTGATTCACTTCAACAATCACAGCCAAGAACAATAGGAGAAGGGGCCCCGTTGACCAAAGACCCCCAAACCAAGGGCAGAAGTTACTGGGAACACAGCAGGAGAAATAATGGGTGACTTTGGATGAGGCTGGACAAGATGAGCCATCAGGGACACAGCCGCCGGAGCCTGATGCCCTGGGAGGCTGGGGCACTGGGGGCAGGCAGGTGATCCTGCTGCAAGACCTGATGGATGGCAGAGAGCTGGGAGCATCCACGTGATGGATGGAGCTTTTGGTCTCTCTAGCTGGCATGAGGACGCTCCATCAGGCACACTGCAGCAGAGGAGGAGAGAAGGGGCCCCAAGGGGGCAGGAAGAAGCCCACGTAGCACCAGAGCCCTTAACTTCCCCATGGCTCCTGAGCACACATGGTTCAGTATCTAAGAGGGCTGTGCTGGAGAAATGCGAGGGTCAGGACAGAGCCACAGACTGGGTGAAGAGCCGGCAATCAGGGCCGTCAGGAGATCCACGTGCGAACAAGCTCGGCTGCGCGCAGTGCTGCCTCCAAGCACTGGGCGGAGTTACTTGGAGGAGGGTGATCAGGTGGGTGCCCCTTTGGTACAGGCGCAGAGCTTCCCTTCTGGAGGGTACCCCGCTGGGCTCTCCAGGGAGCGTCAGAGCCGCCCTGTGGGAAACTCTTGGGGACAGGCATGGGCATGGCTCTCCCTTGGGTTGCTGATGGCTGGTGGGGGTGATGACTTCTCAGTCCTTATAGAGTGCATTGGATTTGAGAGCTAAGACAGGGGTTGCATATCCCCCTGTTATGTTCATCCTCCAGCTGTGAGCAAAGTCAAAATGACGTACCCCACCTCTCACAGTGTAGAAGAAAATCTGAAATCCTTTAACGCTCCCTTCTCCCAAGCAAGGACCCACGGCCCCAGTTCCACAGAGTCACCACTAGGTGGTGCGCACGTTCCAGCCCTCCGTCCAAGCCACCTCCGTCCAAGCCACCTCTGCAAGGTGGTGGAGTGGAAGTGCAGCCAGCCAGTCCAAGTGCATTTTCACAGCTCCGTTAGGTCTCCTGGAAGGAGCGGACGCACCTCCGGGCAGATGACTCCTAATTAAGGAACCTGCAGCCAATCCACGCGTGGCATGGGCAAGGTGAGGTCCCGCGACGGTGCCTGCCAGTCACACGTTGGAGGGAACAAGTCATCTGTGTGGACATTGGCTCTGTGGTGACCATGATGCAGACGTGCACGGTCTTCCAAAGTGAACTTTCCCCAGCTAGGTTTTGAAAAGCATTAATGCCCTGGCCTGCAGTGCCAGCATCCCATATGGGCACCAGTTCGAGACCCGGCTGCTCCACTTCCAATCCAGCTTTCTGGTATAGCCTGGGAACGCAGTAGAGGATGGCCCAAGTCTTGGGCAGGCAGCGCCTCTCCTTGGACTCTGCTGGTTGTGTTTGGGACCAGGCACTGGGACCACCTGCAGGAGGGACACCCAGGGCCCCAGCTTCCAGGGCTGGTCTGAGGAGGGGGGAGGGCCTGTCTTCTGACTCACATGTGAGTCACTCAAAGCTACCTGCGGCTCTGCCCTTTGGTTTCTAAGTGTTGTGCAGCTGGGCCAGGCATGAGCAAACAGGAAGGAATTTCACAAAAAGCCCTAATTTCCTGCAGGCTTCAGAGGAACCGCTGGTTGCCATGGAAACAGGCTTGTCAATCCTGCTGTCTGTTGTGAGTCCTCCTTCCAGGCGAAAGCCAGGCTTAGATCAGGCAGGTGAAACCTCCGTGGAAGAGCTCCCCAGGGACCCGCACACTCCAGATGGGGAGGTCAGCGCAGGGGTTGCCCTGGTACAGTGGACAGGAGGGGCTGGGCTGTGAGCAGGTGGCCATGTGTGTCAGTCCCAGGTTTGCCTGGTAACCGTGAGAAGGCGGCGGCCATGCTGAAGCTAAGATTTCACTGCCTGTTTCCTAATCATTGTCATTGTCACACTGTGATGCAGTGAGGATCACAGCAGGAAATCGACACTGTCATCTTCTTTCGAGAGGCTGAAACCTTGAGAATCTTCTTTCCCTGGCCACGAATGGCTCCAGCCCCCTGGGGACCTCATCTGCATTGGGAGCCCTCGCCTCTTCAGCTCCGGGAGCTGGGGTGCAGATGGCTTCGGTGAGGCCATGCCCACTTCATCTGTGGATATGAATTCGGTGGAATTCTGGCTGTTATGTGCAAGGGACGTGGTCCTTCCATGAGGGTAAATGGGAATTCCTATCGCAGGATGTCTAGGGGGTGGACTGCATGGTATCAGTGGTTGCAGGAGGGCATAAAATAAAGATGACCTAGAGAGGCCGGGGTTGACCAGAGCTGGGCACGTCCTCTTGATATGTGTTTTAAAAAAGATTGAGAGAGGAGCCAGTGCTGTGGTGTAGCAAGTAAAGCCGCCGCCTGCAGTGTCGACATCCCATATGGGCGCCGGTTCGAGTCCTGGCTGCTCCACTTCTGACCCAGTTCTCTGCTATGGTCTGGGAAAGCAGTGGAAGATGGCCCAAGTCCTTGGGCCCCTGCACCTGCGTGGGAGACCTAGAAGAAGCTCCTGGCTCCTGGCTTCAGATTGGCGCAGCTCCAGCTGTTATGGCCATCTGGGGGAGTGAACCAGTGGATGGAAGACCTCTCTCTCTGCCTCTCCTTCTCTCTCTGTGTAACTCTGCCTTTCAAAAAATAAAAAAAAAAATCTTTAAAAAAAAAAGAGAGGAGGCCGGCGCCGTGGCTCAACAGGCTAATCCTCCGCCTTGCGGCGCTGGCACACCGGGTTCTAGTCCCGGTCGGGGCACCGGATTCTGTCCCAGTTGCCCCTCTTCCAGGCCAGCCCTCTGCTGTGGCCCAGGAGTGCAGTGGAGGATGGCCCAAGTGCTTGGGCCCTGCACCCCATGGGAGACCAGGAAAAAGCACCTAGCACCTGGCTCCTGCCATCGGATCAGCGCGGTGTGCCGGCTGCAGCGCGCTGTCCGCGGCAGCCATTGGAGGGTGAACCACTGGCAAAAGGAAGACCTTTCTCTCTGTCTCTCTCTCTCTCTCACTGTCCACTCTGCCTGTCAAAAAAAAAAAAAGAGAGAGGAGAGAGGAGAGAGGAGAGAGGAGAGAGGAGAGAGGAGAGAGGAGAGAGAAGAGAGAGAAGAGAGAGAAGAGAGAGAGAAGAGAGAGAGAAGAGAGAGAGAGAGAGAGAGAGAGAGAGAGAGAGAGAGAGAATTGACCTTGTACCTCCCGGTTCACTCCCCAAATGCCTGCAGCAGCCAGGGCTGGACCAGGCTGAAGCCAAGAGCTAGGAACTCCATCCAATTCTCCCACATGGATGGCTGGAACCCAAGTACTAGGGCCATCATTCAGTGCACCCCCTCCACCCCGGTGCATTAGCAAGGAGTTGGACTGGAAGTGCGGAATAGCCTGGACTTGAACCAGGCACTCCGATATGGGATGCAGCTATCCCAAGCTGCAGCTTAAGCCACTGCACCACATCGCCTGCCCTTCCTCTCTTTATGTGTGCTCAAGGCAGGCTATGGGGAAGCAAAAGGGACAGGACGATTAATTGAGAATGCAGGAGATGAGGCTGGTTGAACCCAAAGCCTCTGTTTGCTGGACAGTGCAAAAACAAAACATAGAACCACATAGCACCTCCAAGTTGAGTTTCTTGGCAAAGACAGGAATTCTCCGTGTGTGAGCTGCCTTCTCCCGTTCACCTAGCTGACTTCTCTGTTCAAGGAGACAGCTCCACAGTGACCCCAGCACCCTGGTCTTCCCAGCATCACTTCAAGCAGGTCCTACCTGCTGTCATGGCGAGGATTACAGAGCAGCTGAGCATCGTATGACCACAGTCAATGTGATTAAGGACTTTGAGGGGCTGGTGCTGTGGCGTAGTAAGTTTAACCTCTGCCTGTGCTGCCGGTATCTCATATGGATGCCGGTTCAAGAGTCCTGGCTGCTCCACTTCCCATCTAGCTCCCTGCTGATGTCCTGGGAGGGCAGCAAAAGATGACATTTAAAAGTGCTTAGGCCCCTCTACCCACGTGGGAGCCCTGGCTTCGGATCAGCCCAGCTCTGGCTGTTGTGGCCACTTGGGGAGTGAACCAGTGGATAGAAGACCTGTCTTTCCCTCTCTCTCTCTGTAGCTCTGCCTCTCAAATAAATAAATAAATCTCAAAAAAAAAGGACCTTGAGATTACATCACAGTCATTTCCGGTGAGGATCTTCTAGTAAGCATAGTATGTCCGCTTGGCTAGGAGGAGAGCTGAAATGTAATGGAGTGAGGTCAAGCTCTCTAAGCTGCAGCGAGATGGAGTTCATGGTGAGGGGAGGAGCGCTGAGCCACAGCCAAAGGCTACGCAGGCCAGCCAGGACGTGGAGGGCGGCCATCAACACGACTTCTCACATTGCCCCTCTCCCACTGAAAGGGCAAGGCAAGGGGATTTCTGGAGTATTTATGGTTATTTGTATCTTTTTTTAAAAAAAGATTATTTATTTGAAAGGCAGAGTTAAAGAGAGGCAGAGAGAGAGAGAGAGGAGAGAGAGGTGTTTTCCATCCACTGGTTCACTCCCAAGAGGGCTGTAACAGCTTTGGAGCTGTGCCTATCTGAAGCCAGGAGCTTCTTCCAGATTTCCTAAGCAGGTGCAGGGGCCCAAGCACTTGGACCATTTCCCACTGCCTTTCCAGGCCATAGCAGAGCTGTATCTTTAAAAACTTTTTTTTTCATTTATTTGAAAGCCAAAGAGAGAGAGAAGACACACACACACACACACACACACACACACACACACACACTTTTTTCATCGCTGGTTCACTCTCCAAATGCCTGTAAGAGCCAGGACTGGGCCAGGCTGAAGCCAGGAACCTAGAACTCAGTGAAAGTCTTCCACGCGGGTGCAGGAACCCAGGACTTGAGCCATCACTGCTGCCTCCCAGGGTGCACATCAGCAGCAGGGTGAGGTTGGATGCAGAGGTGGAAGGCAAACCCAGGCACTCTGGGAGGAGTACTTGTCTTAGCCAATGATTTCTAGGAGGGAGAAGATGGAGCAATTCTCTCTGTCTAAAAATAAGACTACAAAATAAGTGAAGCAAACACACCTGCCCAGCAGGGGTTCCCGGGCAGGTAGGACGGTGGGTTTAAAGACTGCAAGAGGCAGACTTTACGGGACGCGAACACTGAGTTCTGTATTGTGGCAGCACAGTTGTGCAACCTTCGAAGTTGTGCGACCTTAGAAATTGTGCGATCTTACACACCTGCTGCGGCACCACAGGTCAGTGACTTTGAGACATCACTTGACCTTGGGAGCCGCAGCTTTGCCATCGGTAGGCTGGGACACAGACAGTTGGTAACTCACTTAGTCATGCATATGAGATCAGGAAGTCTTTATCAGTGGAACCAACGTAGTCCTCAGTCCTGTTAAGTACCCAGTCAGTGCTTGTGACAAGTTACACGTGTCTGAAGGTTGATTACCATGAGAATGTAGGTACATTTTCTATGGAAGGATGTGCTGGCTGGAACCATGTGCTATGGTAGCCACTAGCCATCTATGGCTATATAAACGAACCTTCATCAAAGTTAGTTAATTTAGCTGAATATATGAATATATTACATTCAGTATTATCTGACTAACAGTGGTTAGTGGCTGCCCTATCGGACAGCCCACACCTATGGACTGCTTCCCTCTCTGCGGGAATTCTCTCGGAAGCATGGACCATCGCCAGCAGGGAGCTGGGAGCGGAGCTGTTCCTCCTCCTTCCCATGGAATCCCCTCAACTGGGGTGTGTTGTCATGGAACTTTCCAGAAAAGGGAAGAAGAGCATCGGTTCAGAGGAACCCACTGCTCTGCCTATGCTCGGGCTGCCCCAAGGACCCAGTCCAGATGGGGCCAATGGCTGACCTGGTCCATCTACAGGGAGGCTGCCCCTGAGCCGGCCTGTTGGGAACACCTGTCCCGTGGGCCTCCCCACACCTCTGGGTGCTCACTGTCCCTGTTCTCAGTTCTCAAGCAGAGCTGATGCATGACAATAAAGCATTCTTCTTAGGGCAGCTATTAAACAATGTAACGGATATAATGAGTCATTTGTATTTACGTACATTCCGTGATGACACACATTACAGTAACATTTCAATTCAAGAATCTGACATCTAGCCAGTATCTGGGAGGCTTGAGATGCCCACAGTCCCAGTGTTCACAGCGGGAGAATCTGTGTAGGCCTGACGCTTGGAGGGGGTGTGCTGGTGGACACCCCAGGACGCTTAGAGGGGTGTGTGGGTGGATACCCCTAGGACAGCACTGCCAAGCTCCATGAACGCTGCTAGGACTTCAAAGGGGACCCTTTCTTGCAGAGAGAGAGAGGGGAGTCACAGAGTGAGCCTCCTGGGGAATGTCCAGTGTGCATGTCACCAGGTCTAGAGCAGGCGCTGTGGTACAGTGGGTTAAGCCTCTGCATGCAGGGTGTTGGTTTGAGTCCTGGCCGCTCCACTTCCCATCCAGCTCCCTGCTAAGGTACCTGGGAAAGCAGCAGAGGATGGCCCAAGTTCTTGGGCCCCTGCACCCACGTGGGAAGACCTGGAACAAGCTCCTGGCTTCAGATCGGTCCAGCTATAGCCGTTGTGACCATTTGGGGAGTGAACCAGTCCCATGGACTGTCCCCCCCTCCCCCGTACTCTGCCTTGCAAATAAAGTCTTTGAAAGGAAAAAAAAAGTTACAAGAAGATCACCAGGTCCGAGGGGGACGCTTGCCTGGGGACAGGGAAGTGGCACACGTCAATGCTTTCCAGCTTTATCACTGCTTAGACAATGACGTGCTCTTCACGTCCTCTGCTTCCTCCACCACACACACAGACAGAGTAGGAAGCAGCACAGAGAAAACGTCAGGCGAAACCCTGAAGGCCAGCCTCAGTGCACGCACGGCTCTCCCTCATGTGTCTGTTCATGTCCCACCTGCACCTGCTCACGTTCCTGCAGTTCCAGATTCTAGGTGGTAATGACCTTGTGAGCTGTCTCCGGGGCTGCCCCTGAGCCCTGGGCTCAGCTTCCCTGGAGGAGTCGCCTTGCCTGCTCTTTTTTTCTTTTTTTAAACAAAGGAATAATTTATTTGAAGTCAGAATGACAAAGAGAGGGAGAGGGAGAGGGAGAGGAAGAGGGTATGTTCCATCTGTTGGTTCACTTCTCAGCCCCAGCTGAAGCCAGGAACCTGGAACTCCAGCCAGGTCTCCCACGTGGATGGCAGGGGCCCAAGCACTTGGGCCATCTTCCACCGCCTCCCCAGGTGCATTAGCAGGGAGCTGGATTGGAAGGGGAGCAGCCGGGACTCCAGCCAGGGCTCAGATAGGAGATGCTGACATCGCAGGCGGCGGCTTAACCCACTGCACCATGGTGCTGGCCCAGCCTTTCCTGCTGAGGGGACCTGAAGGTCCCAGGGTTTGTCCTGGCTCCTCTGTGTGAGGCTGAAGGGCCTCTTGCCAGGACTGGTCCCACTTAATGTGTCTTGCCCTGTGGGGGGAAGAGCTAGCTCTTTATTGTACGACGCTATGGGGCTGGCAGTTACGCCTTCTGAACATTTCAGAACCATGTAACAGGGAGAACATTTAAAAAAAAACCCTAATAGTCAAATAAATTGTTTGGAGAGGTTGGTAATGATTTTGTGGGCAGGAGGAAGGGCTTTTAATTCAGGGAATTTTAAGCACCACCGCGGAATCCAAAAGACAAGCTTAGATTATGTAAGAAAAGCCAGGAGAGAAATGATTTTGTTACCAAGAGATCAGGGGGAAAGATAGAAAAAAGGGGAGGGAAAATCTTGCGTGTTTGCAGGCTGCAGCCTGTGCCGGGGGCTGCGGAACAGGTCTGGGGACACGGAGGAAGCTGCTACTTGCTCAAGTGTTGTGCTCCTCATGGCCGCTTTTAGCAGTTGCGAAAGGGACTCCGAGGATCGGGACACCATTTCACAGAGTCGCTGATCCACTGAGTCTCCCGGTGGTCAGAAGCCCAGAGGAACCTGGCTGCTTATGCCACCAGCAGTGTCTTTCCTGCATGCTCAGAGATGGACTCCAGATGTTCCCAGTGCTACGCCACGGAGGGACACCCGGGGAAGCGGCTTCCAGCCACAATGATGGCCGCATTTCTGAGAGTAGAGTCACCTGCAGGCGGGGACAGATGCTGCTGACCGTGTAGCCTCTGGACCCTGCCCCGGAGCCTGTGGGAGACAATCTCTGGATTCTGCCTTTGGAGTAAGTACGCCAGGAGTTTCCGATGTATATACACTGAAGGTGGAGGAACATCAGTGAAAGTAAAAGGAACCTGGACTTGACCTGAAGACTCGGATCTTATCTCTCCCGTCTCTTCTTAGTAGTGCAGGGAATGTCATTTGCCTTCAAATTTACGAAACTCTATTCCTCATAACTGGTCTATAACATAAGGTCTGGATCTTTAGGGAATGATTAAGAGTCATTATGAGGCCAGCTCTGTGGCACAGCGGGTTAAAGCCCTGGCCTGCAGTGCTGGCATCCCATATGGGCATTGGTTTGAGTACTGGCTGCTCCACTTCCAATTCAGCTCTGGCCTGGGAAAGCAGTAGAAAATGGCCCAAGTGCATGGGCTCTTGCACCCACGTGGGAGACTGGGAACAAGCTCCTGGCTCCTGGCTTTGGATCAGCTCGGCTCTGGCCACTGCAATCATTTGGGGGAGTGAACCAGTGGATGGAAGACCTCTCTCTCTGTCTTTACCTCTCTTTGTAACTCTTTCAAATAAATAAATAAAATAAATCTTTTAAAAAAAGTCATTACTTTTGCAGTTTGCTGCTATCTGGAGGGAATTCAGAGCTGCCAGGGGCACTTGCATGTTGAGCCCGCCCAGCTCTCTGATTGACACACCACACCCCAAAGGTCCGGGCTTGGGCGGTGTGCCACCTGGGAGACCTCTCTTTCCCTCTTTGTACCTCAGCAGCAACCACTGTATTCATTTTATCTCGGACATGGCCAGACAAATGGAAGGGCAGAACACAAGTCATCTCACACATGGTCCAGGAGGTGTCTGAGCTGAAACAGACCCAGAAACCCACACTGGCAACGCTGCTGTGGGGAGTGGGCATGGCTGAGCCCGTTCCTGGGAGAGCTCAGCTCGCCCTGTTCCGTGTCATCACCTTGTCTGCCCAAGCACAGAATCGCTTTCTGGAAGTCAGCATAGCAGACAGTGGTGGTCATTTGGCCTGTCCCCTACCCCTGATTCTCAAACACAGTCATTTTCAGAATCGTGTATGGGCAGAATGTTCACAAACAGCAGGGGTCCACACACCACATAGCAGCAAGAGAGTTCCAGAAATCTGGGCTGAGGTTCAGAAAAGAGCCAGAATGTCTCATGTGATCAGAACTCTGCTCAGGTCATAACCGGGCAGGAGAACCTGGATTTCATGTGTGTCCTGAGCAGGCGTTCACAAGTTCAAGGAGATCTCAAGCTCAAGTTCAGGTCTCAGCCTTCCAAGCTATTAATGGCTCCTGAAGAGAGAGGCGGGTGGTGGTCCAGTCCCCTTCCTGTTTTAATTTGGGGGCTTTAGGGGACAAGGTGATGAGCACATACAACTCAATTTTTGGGGCCACACTGAGCTCCTGGAGAACCTTGGGATGATTTGTAAACCCGAAATTTCCAACATCAGGAACTGCTGGTCCTGGAGGTACAAGCTGATGTCTCACATCAGACATCAAGTTTATCTCACAGCCACGGAGAGCCACAGTCAGATCATCTCCAGGAAAGTGCTCTGTAGAACAGGTGAGCAGACCCCTTAGTGGCTCTGTTCCCAGTTTGTAGGTAAGAAAATTGAGGTCCAGAGGGATTCGTTTCTCCAAAGCCCCTGGAGTTGGTTCACATCATTACAGGGGCTGATGGAATCTTTTGACGTGTCATCTGCAACAGCCAGTGGTGCAGTTCTCAGCCAGGCCAAAGGCTTGAGCACCAGGGTGCAAGTCCCAGGCCAAGTCCACGTCCACAGTCCCAAGATCCAAAAGCCCTTATGTGCGAGGTCAGGAGAAGACGGATGGCCGGGTGCAAGCAGGAAGAGCAAATCCACCTTCCTGGATATTTTTTTTCCTTATACGTGGGCCCTCAATGGATTGGACGATGCCTACCACAGTAGTGGGAGCCAGCACCTTTCCCCATCCACCAATAAAATGCCATCTTATGGTAACACTCTCCAGACACACCCGGAAGTGGCGATCCACCTGCTATGAGGCATCCCTTCTGGGCAAGTGGGCACATGAAATTAACCTTCCCAGAGGGACAGCATCAGGAGTCAGATGGCCCAGTGCCCATCCCCAAGTTCCTTCATTTGCCATCCTCTCTTCCCAGATGGCTCATCCTGGCGAGTTAAAGGGGCTGGGCTTCCCCCTGCTGGCAGGTGACACAGGGCTGCTGATCACAGCTCCACACAGGCACAGCATTCACAGTCGTCCCTAGTGGAGACTTGATGGCTGTGAGGACCGACTGGGCGGAAGGGGAGGGCAGTGGGTGTTGCCACACCTGCTGCACCTGCTGCATCTGTTTAAGCCAGCACTGCAGAAAGCCTTGCACAGTGAGCTAGGGAGAGACACACTGGGGAGACTGTTCTAAGATGGAAATCCACAGGACCACTGAACTGAGTGAGCAGAACAGGGGTGGGGGAAGGGCTGACTCAGTAGCATATCTAGGTTGGTGGCTGGGAGGGCAACGGGAGTCTGCTGTGTCAGGGGACATGTGATGAGTTTAGCTGGAGACACGTTGGGTCTGGGCCATGAAGATGTCCAGGAGAGGACCTCAGGGAGATGCCACCACTAAGAACCCAGACACAAAGGCAGTCACAGCAACAGGTACTGTGGGACCAAGTGAGCATCTTGGAACGTACAGGGTGAGAAGGAGAGAAGTTAAAAGTCCCAAAGCGGTGGCAGGTAAGGCCACTGCCTGCAGTGCCAGCACCCCATATGGGCACCAGTTTGAGTCCTGGCTACTCCACTTCCAATCCAGCTCTCTGCTTGGCCTGGGAAAGCAGTGGAAGATGGCCCAAGTCCTTGGGCCCCTGCACCCACATGGGAGACCCGGAAGAAGCTCCTGGCTCCTGGCTTCAGATCAGCTTAGCTCCACCCGTTGTGGCAAGTTGGGAAGTGAACCAGTGGATGGAGGATCTCTCTCTCTCTCTCTCTCTCTCTCTGCCTCTCCTTCTCTCTCTGTGTAACTCTTTCAAATAAATAAATAAATAAATAAATATTTAAAAAGAAAAGTTCCAAAAGCTGGGAACAGGTGAGGGGAGTCACAGCAGAGGCATGGGGGACATGAGATGGAACAGTCAGGAGGATCACAGAGGAACAGTCAAAGAGGACACTCATGTACCCACATAACCCAATCCCTAACTTTTGTTCTGGACACCTAACGGTTAGGCTGGGGTTCCAGCGTGATCCAAGAAAGACAGCTGCATCCATGCATGGACTTGAACTCACTCCTTGGCCACCAGCGCTGCCCTGGAGCAAGCTGCATGCGGAGGAGCCGCACGTTGCACCCCCTCTTGGTGCTGAGAAGTATAGCAAGGGGTGGAAATGGTAAGAGCAACTCACCACGATGAGCGCGACCACAGACAGCGTGTAGTAGATGGAGTCTCTCAGCAGGCACCAGGAGGAAAGAGCCACGACCTATGGGGCAAGGAGACAGAGACAACAAGGAACAGGAAATCAGTCAGCGCCAAAGAGTTGGCGAGGCTCCTGCCAGCGCCAGCCCAGAAACTCAGATTCAGGCTTTAATTAAAGATCTTGAGGAGTATGTCTCCATCCTCCAAGTGTCAGCCACTAAGATGGGATGAAACCTGCGAGTATTTGGTTTTTGGGAAATGGTTGGTGACGGAAAACAGAGAGGGAGCTGGGGAGGGGGGAGCACCGGCCACTGCCTGTGACTGGGGTCTGACCTTGGCCAAGGAGACAGAGAAGGTTGCCTGTAGGCCTTGGGACACTTGGTGGCAAGTCCCACCAGAGGCATCTCTTGTCTCCCAGGAATGGGCCTGGTGGCAAGGACGGGAGATGCAAACTCCACCTGTGCTTTCCCTGGTGACTCCAACATCTGCTGTAGCCTGTACTCCCCATGGGGAGTGAGCACTCCAAGGGGCAGCTGCCACACTTCAGAGCTGTGGACACCTCCATTGCGCAGATTCCTCCGGCCCCCTCCCCTAAGTCTGCGATGCACCTGGCCTCACTGTCCTCACTGGCCCTGGTCTAATAAGCATTTTTTCAAAGGCTGGTTTGCATACTGATCTGGCCAATGTGTCCTTTTATCAGTTGGGAGAAGCCTGTTTAAAGAAGGGCTGGTTCTGCTGAGGCCAGGCTGAGGCCAAGGAAGCCGTGGCCCACAGGAGAAGGAGGCCAGGCTGGGGCTGGACAGAGGAGCTGGGGATGGGCAGGGAGTTGTGGCCATCAGGGTGAGACCCCTGTCCTGGAGGGAGGTTGTACCTCCCTGCCCAGTCCTTTAGAGTTTCTTTCTGAGGCCTGCTTATTTGGGCTTTCTGGGCTCACACTCGGGCGTGTGGGGGACCCTGGATCATCACACCCTAGGTGAGCATCAGCCACCCCTGAGGACACAGGACACTACATGGCACCTATGCCCTCAGCCAAGTACGTGAACAAGGACACAGCAAGGGTCTGTACTCTGAGCTGGGCCAGCGGCAGGCACACATTACACCGAAGACACCAGGTGCCCAGGGCTGGAGCTCGGCTGTCTTCTGTGCCTGTCCGCTCCCCACCTGCTGTGCCATCAACAAAGACAGATCAGGCAAAGTCAAACCAGAGAAGACTTTGTGGATTCGAATAACCTCGAAGCCATGACTTAAATAGAACCATCAATGAATAATGAGGCCAGAGTCTCCTTCCGTTAACACATGCTTCCCCTGGTTCTATGCAAGGCTGTTACTGATTTTTTTGCCTTATAAGGTTTGGTGTTCGCAGATCTAAGTCACAGACAGATTATACTGCAAAAATCGCTCGGGGACAAACAGAAAGCATTCTTCATCCTTATATCACCGTGTCCTTGTGCTGTGGACTCTGAGAACCCGTGACCGTCAGTCACCATGTATGGGCTACCTTGAACTGGGTCCAGCTGTTTACCTCCCATCAGTCTTGACTATGTATTCAATTTTTTATAATCAGGAAGATGGACTGAAAACAGGTGCACATATCAATTCGGAATTTCTTTAACAGATCACTTGGGTTCTTAATGAACCACGGCAGACAGAACAGATGTCATGAGCTCTCCTCTTTCCTGTACCACACAGTAGATCATAGTAAAGGAATTAAGAAAGATGATAGGAAACCACAAAGCAGAAAGCAGCGGAAGAGCTGCCCGCAGCAACCTCATTTAGCAAGTTGGCGAGCAGAAGGAGAACTGGTCACCCCGTTGGCAGTGGGGAAAGTTCTAGAAGTGGGGTAAAGATGGTCTGATGGCGGGACCAGTTTTAGAAGTCTGGTTAAGAATTTAATCTCTGATCCTTCTCCCCCATTACCAGTATCTCGGTTATGTTCATCCCTCACCTTAAGACAAACAACAGACCCAGCATTGAGGAACAGACATTCCAGAAACAGAGAGAGCAGAGTGGAGGAAATCATCAAATCAGAGGTTCAGGACTTCAGCGGTTTTTGCAGAGTCGAAGGGCTCTCTGAGTGTCTAATGCAACGGACACGAGAAGATGCACACAAGACACATATTCGCAAATTTCCACAAAGAGAAGATCCTAAAACTACCTGAGTGAGGGGCTGGCACTGTGGTGTAGTGAGTAAGACCACTGCCTGCAGTGCCGGCATCCCATATGGGCGCCGGTTCCAGTCCCAGCTCTTCTGATCCAGCTCCCTGCTATGGCCTGGGAAAACAGTAGACGATAACCCAAGTCCTTGGGCCCCTGCATCTGTGTGGAAAACCTGGAAGAAACTCCTGGCTCCTGGCTTCGGATCAGCAAAGCTCTGGCTGTTGTGGCCATCTGGGGAGTGAACCAGTGGATGGAAGACCTCTCTCTCTCTGCCTCTGCCTCTCTGTAACTCTGCCTTTCAAATAAATAAATCAATCTTAAAAAAAAAGCACATGAGTGGTTAAACAGCTTCATATACAAAGGTTCAAAACCAGAACGACACTTTATTTCCCAAAAAGATACTGGAAGCTAGAAGAGAAGGGGTAATACTTTTCAAAGTTAGAAGAAAAATGGCTTAAACCAGATTTCTCTGTCCAAACAAGTTATTTAGTGAGAAATGAATAAAAATAAAAGTTTATATATTATTATTTTTTTATTTGACAGGTAGAGTTAGACAGTGAGAGAGACAAGAGAAAGGTCTTCCTTCCATTGGTTCAGCCCCAAAATGGCCGCTACAGCGGAGCTATGCTGATCTGAAGCCAGGAGCCGGGTGCTTCCTCCCAGTCTCCCATGCGGGTGCAGGGGCCCAAGCACTTGGAGGATTAACCAAGTGAGCCATGGTGCCGGCCCAAAATAAAAGTTTAGTTTCAAAAATTTTACATATTATATAGCTTTTTAAGAATTCTTAATCACGTTTTCACAGATTCACTGTGCTTTGCAGATATGATTCTAAGAACATAGTGATAATCCCTTCCACCTTCCCTCTCTCCATTTGCTGAATAAGAAGTTCAACAAGTAAAAAGCAGAAAGGCCCCAGTTTAGTGGGAATATAGACAACATACACAGCCTTTCTGAAAAAGCTACCGGAGGATGTACGCCATTAAAATAAAGGAGTAAACCATTTGTTCCATACAATTAGGTTGCAATAAACTATACTAGCTAACAGTCTGAATCTATAATAATTAAAGGAAATTTCCAGAATCATGGTGAAGGGATATTCTAAAAGGAAGGTGAAAAGACAATCCAAAATGAAACATTTGCAGCAGGCTTAGAGGGCAATCTGGCTAGACTGCAGCAGGTCAGAACTCTCCAGAGGGATATTCTAATAGGAGAAAATTGATGCAATACCTGAAAATTGTAAACATACAGAGGAGAGGTATGAGGACAGCATATAGAAAACTAAACAAACAACAACATGAAAAGACAAGTATAAACCATAGGGGAAACAGGATTGTGCCCCTAAGAAGATGAGTCAGTATGTATCAATGGTTTAGCCATGACGAGTGCCACATAGTCTAAATAAACTAAATGTTGTCTAGCCAACTTGTGACTCTTTGGGAAAAGGCTGGGGCCCCTGTCAAGTGGCTAAGAGAGATCTAAACATTCCTCTCTCACTCGGTGAGGTCAATGCACAATGGTTGTTACTGAAACATCTAGCAGGAGCTGGATCAAAAGTGTAGTATCCAAGACTCAAACAGGTGCCCATATGGGAGGCTGGCATTGAAGGCGATGGCTTACCCCCCCAGGCATGTTATTTACATATAGTGAATAAATCTTGGGAATGGTCAAATTAGTGGATAGTTGTTGCCTCAGAAGAGTGAGAAATTGGTGCCAGTGGGACTGGAAGGTGACTGTTTTTCATATTAAAGCATCTACAACTGGTTGCATCTTTGAATTCTTTTTTTTAAAAGATCTATTTACTTTAGGCAGAGTTACAGAGACAGACAGACAGACAGACAGACACACACACACACACATACACAGGTCTTCCATCTGATGGTTCACACCCCAAATGGCTGCAATGGTCAGAGCTGAGCTGATCCGAAGCCAGGAACCAGGAGCCAGGAGCCAGGAGATTCCCCTGGGTCTCATACATGGGTCCAGAGGCCCAAGGACTTGGGGCATCTTCTACAGCTTTCCCAGGCCATTAGCAGGGAGCTGGGCTGGAAGTGAAGCAGCCGGGACTCGAACCAGCACCCATATGGGATGCTGGTGCTGCATGTGGAGGCTTAACCTATTACAACACAGCGCTGGCCCCGAGTTCTGATATATTTCTAACTTCAATAAAAATGTAAAACACAGAAGTACAGTGCAAATGATTCACTTAGATTTACCACTGTAAGACATATACCTTTCACTCGGCGTAGATGCCAAGCTTGGATAGATACCGATAACTTCTCTTTTTATACAAATAGAATAGTTTCCAATGTCTGGGCTGTCAAAATGTCAGCCTTAGCAAAACTAATTTTTAAAAAAATAAAAGTGATAAGCTAGAACACATATAAGAATGAGTCAGGCCAGAGAATACTTTCTTTCCACACTCTAGAAGGAATTAAAGAAAGGCATACTTCCAAATCACTGGTAATTTTGTGCAATTTATAATGAAACAGTGATTGGGAACTCATGTCCACTTCTACTTTGCCCCTCTGACACCACTGCTGGCCACAACAGCAAATCTTCATCTACATTCTCTGCAAATACGGGGCATGAGAAAGGTTTTCGTGTTGAGTCCTCACAGCAACCTAACAGGGTTAAGCTTTGTTCTCCTTTGAGAGCAATTCAGGCCCGGCAAAGTGGAAAGCCCAGACTAAGAGCCCACAGTGAGCCTCGGGGAAGAGCTGGGATTTGAACTCAGGAAGCCTGGCTCAAATCCTCATCCCCCCACCCCCCCAAACTCTGTTACAGGGTCTTCCTGAGGCTAAGACCAAAAACAGACAGTGGTCTGTGACTGCCTCCCAAGGGGGTTTCTTTTCTCCATTATTTGAGCCAGTGGGGCAGGTGTCTGAAAGATCATAGCCAAGGAAGGGGATAGTTGAAAGGTGAAAGACAAAAGAGCGGTGGCCACAGCTAAAGTTACATACTAAACTTCCTCAAAGAGCTGCAGCTCCAGGGGTCAGCACTGTGGCATAGTGGGTTAACGCCCTGGCCTGAAGTGCCAATATCCCATGTGGGTACCGGTTTGAGACCCAGCTGCTCCACTTCCGATCCAGCTCTCTGCTATGGCCTGGGAAAGCAGTAGAAGATGGCCCAAGTCCTTGGGCCCCTGTATCCACGTTGGAGACCTGGAGGAAGCTCTTGGCTCCTGGCATTGGATTGGTGCAGCTCCGGCCGTTGTGGCCAATTGGGAAGTGAACCATCCGATGGAAGACCTCTTTCTCTCTCTCTCTGCCTCTCCTTCTCTCTCTGTGTAATGCTGACTTTCAAATAAATAAATATATATTTTTTAAAAAAAGATTTAACAGTGGTGCCATGGCTCAATAGGCTAATCCTCTGCCTGCGGCTCTGGCACCCTGGGTTCTAGTCCTGGTTGGAGCGCCGGATTCTGTCCTGGTTGCCCCTCTTCCAGGCCAGCTCTCTGCTATGGCCTGGGAGTGCAGTGGAGGATGGCCCAAGTCCTTGGTCCCTGCACCTGTATGGGAGACCAGGGGAAGCACCTGGCTCCTGGCTTCGGATCAGTGTGATGTGCCTGCTGCTGCGGCCATTGGAGGGTGAACCAATGGCAAAGGAAGACGTTTCTCTCTGTCTCTCTCAATGTCCACTCTATCAAAAAAAAAAAAAAAGATTTAAAAGAGGTGCAGCTCCAATCAAATAAGGAAGGAATTCCCAGGTGGATTGTAGATACGGATACACATAGGAGGGAGTCAGTTGAATGCAGAATGAAGCTACTTGCCCATTAAGCTGTTTGCTTCTATCAGTAAAACACCACACAGCACATTGTTTGGGATTGAACGTTCTGACTCAGGGATTGAGACATCTGACTCAGCCCCGATGGTATTTCCTGGCAGAGAGGGACACGTTAGCATCTCTGCCTCCACAGGTGTCATCCAGCCCAGAGCTGGTCTATGAGAAGATGGCTTGCCCTCCGCAGCTCTTTGCAAAATGACTGCAAGGAATAAAGACACGCTCCTCTGGTCCAGAGACCAGAATAGGGACCTGGGAAAAAACCAACAGAGAGTAATTCTGCCCCTGACCCCAACGATCAATACCACAGAGGGTACAGGTTTCAAAAGGCCATGTGCCAGCAAACTCCGCCATAAATTCTGCCTGCCCAGGGCTTTACGTTTCCTGTGTAGCTCTAGGAATCCCTCCCAACTGGAATTTCATCTTGATATTTCGATTTCTATTTCTGGCATGCTTTTCACACATCTTCTGTTGCATGCACAGCACTGGCTCCCTTCTTATAATTCCATTTAGTTGCAGAGTGGCATCATGCAAAAAATTAGGAAAAACAAATCACACTTCCAGAGCAGAGGAAAACACATTCTCCACTCTTCTGGAAATTCTGGCTCTTTTTAGGAGGTTAAAAGTATTGTTTAGGAAAGAATGACAGATTTTCTGCACATTGATCTTTATTTTAAATCCATGTGGATGACTTATTATATGACTGTGTATGCATGGGATATATGGACATACATACTGTTGTACGTGCATTATGTAAAATAATATTTATGACAATTCTTCTTGATGAAGAGCAGAATTTACCACGGCAGGAACGTTTTAAATGGCACAAATACCCTCAATTTGAGAGTACTTTCTTCTTGTTTTAAAATAAAAACTACTGAAGCAGACAAAACACTGTAATAGTTTTACAACACAAAATTGCTAACGTCTGAGAGAAATGTCGTTATTTCACACAAATCTCACAGAAAAGGGATTTGAAAAATCATAACATGGGTTGTGTTCCAAGCTTGGCAGCCATTTTTCATCTCGGGGAAAACAGCCACGCGGTTTGGAGCTGGGATGGGGCTTTGGGGTGCATCTGAAACAATCCGGGGGCCACAAGTGGCACTAAAGCTCAGATGGGCGAGGATGCGACGTGGGCTTGGTCTCCCCACGGGGAGGTCTTGGGGCTGCCATCTGTTCTGTCATTTAAGTATACTTTTAGAATAAAAACTCCTCGCAGGGAAAAATCACTCAAGTACAAATGACTTCAGCTTTCCAGAAATTCTCTGTCTAAAGTGCAGAGTGAAAACTGGGTCATGTAAGAAAGATAGCTTAGGGGTTAAGACACCATGGCTCTCACCCAGCCTCCCTCCTGACCCCAGCTTCCTGCTAGTGCTGACCCTGGGAGGCACCAGTGATGGCTCAAGTGATGGGGTTCCCACCACCCCCGTGGGACACTTAGCTCTGTGGCCCACTGGGGAGTGAACCAGCGGATAGGAGCTCCTCTCTCTGTCTCTCGAATACATTAAAACAACGCACGCTTGTGCAAAAACAATAACGAACCTTCTATTTACGAATCGTCACAACAGGGAACATAAGTTGAATTCATGTTTTTAATTTAATATCTTTTCGAAGAAAGCTCATTTTGAGTTCTACTTTTGTGGGATGAAAACAAACGACAAGTAAAGGAGCTGCTACTGGAGCCCTGTTGGAATAGAAACGAGGCCACCTTGGGCCAGGGCAAACATAGAATGACCTCTTGAATGCTTCTCACTGATTGGGCTGAACCATAGCCACAGCCGCTCCTCAGGACCTGGAAACCCCACGGGACTCAGAAGTGCCTTCCCAGGCACTCATGGTATTACCTGCCATCATCTTCACCCCAAATTGGGACTACACATGTCTGAATTCATGGGGAGTCAGCTCTGCTCTGGGGCAGAGAATTCTGGACCTGTTGTCCAGTTCAATTATTACAGAGTCAGTGATTCCAAACTAGTGATGACCGAGGAGAGAGAGCTCAGGTATCCGCTGTGATACTGCATGAAAGCACCTTATATTGGGACTACCGTTGTGGCACAGTGGTTTAAGCCATCACCTACAATGCCGGCATCCCACATGAGCACGGATTTGAGTCCCAGCTGTGCCACTTCTAATCCAGCTCCCTGCTAATGGCCTGGGAAAAGCAGCAGAAGATGGACCAGGTGCTTCAGCCCCTGCCATCCACGTGGGAGACCCAGATGGACTTCTAGGCTCCTGGTTTCAGCCTGGTACAGCCCTAGCCATTGTGGCCATTTGGGAAGTGAGACAGAGGACTGAAAATCTCTCTCTCTCTCTCTCTCTCTCTCTCTCTCTCTCTGTATTAAAACAAAACAAAACACCCTACATTTCTATTGCAGCTGACACCATAGGCACTGCTGACGTCACTATGGGTTTTGCCTCAGGTATCATGAGATGAAACACTAAAGGTAAGTGGTTAGTAAAAATAGAACATTTTTTGCTCATACAGGTTCAGCAACCCCTATTCAATGTTTGAGTGTTTTTCTTGAGATAGAAGCTCCAAGGTTTCTAGTCCTTCTGAGCACTTGGTCATTGAATTGTCTCTCCACTAGGCCAGGGAACAGAGGCAACGTGGTGTTCTGTCCATTCAGGGCATGCTGATAAGAACTCGGGTGGAGGAGATGGAAACGAATGGCAAACATGCTTTGGGGCTATCTGGAGATTTCAATTATGTGCACTTTGCTTCATCCATTATCACACAGAGCAACTTGGCTACCTTTATAGTTTTGCAAGAAGAATGGAAGTGGCTCACAACATTCCCTGTCCTTTCTCAGACTGGAGCCACACTGCAGAGCACCGAGCCAGTGCTCCCCCACAGCTGAGTGTGCTTCCTGCTCTCTCCCCAGGCATGGTCTGTGAGAGCGTTATCACCCTTGCCTGGGGACATGTAAGAAACATAACTCTCAGAACCTGCAGCATCAGAGTTTGCCTCTTAACAAGATGCCCTGGGTGCACTGCATGCCCATCACATCACACATCATCACACAGTGGGATGAAATTATAAAGGCTGAGGAAGAGCCTGGTGATGTGGCCTCGAGACAGCAGTGAGCCAGAGAGCCGGGTAGGTGGTACAATGAGGTGGTCAGGTTTAGGGGAGCTGGAATTCTTGCAAGCCTGCAATGTCATGTTTACCTCTTTAACTGTTGGCTTGGCACGCGTACCTTCCCAAAATGCACCTGGGTCTCATCCGGGACCAGGAAAGGGGAGTCACCATGATGGCCACAGGGAATTTAAATTCCACATGGAGCTGTCATAAAAGTCCCAGAGGACTTTACTCGATCAAAAGACCCCATCTCACTTATTTATCCTATTAAAGTACCACCCCCCACCTTACACAAGAGGCTGAGAATGGAGTGAGAGGTCTCTTTTTGCCACAGACCATGCTTAGAGGGTCCATTCTCTTTTTCTGTGTTTTGTGGGCAACCCTCTGGCCCACTCATGATGGGTATTTCTCCATGTGGGGTGGCCCACGTTCACATGTGAATGTATGTTTATTTCCTCCCTGTTATACATCTATCCTGTTCTTTATATGCCTCTGTACCAAATCCTTATCTCTGTGGGGCAAGGACCTGGAATAATAATTAATAAAACACAGGCCCTTCAGAGTTGCCCATGATAAGCGCTTCCTGTATTGGGTTTCTCACTGCACCTACGTCAAGCACCAGCCCTGCGGAAGATTCCAGAAATCATCCCTTTGTACAATGTCTAGCCCACATCAGAGGACTCCTGCCCCCTGACAGCTCCCTCCACTGCAAAGGCACAATGTAAAGAGATTCAAGCCAAGGAGCCAGATAAATAGAGAGGTCAAATCATTCCTTCAAAGCCTACAAGCACGAGCTCAAGACCAAGGATTCGCTTCAGCAATCTGATGGACACGCCATTTCCAAACTGGTATGGGCCTTCTCTGCATGTCATGTGCTGACCACAGAGGAAACCAATACCTAGCACGTGAGATCTGACCTCAGACGGCTGAGACCATGTCCAGCACTAGAGCTGAAGGTCCTGGAAGTGAGGCCCTGCCTACAGCGACGCACACTGTGACAGCAGCATTCGGGGTCTAGATTCTCAATGGAACGCAGAAGCTGGCGTTGTCCATGGTGCTAGAGACTCAGCAATGATGCCTTTCCTCTCACCACCCTGAAAATCAGAATGCTGAAAGCAAAAGGCCCAGAGAAATGGGAGAGGCCGGTCCTTTTCAGTTCACAACCTTGGTTATGGATTTCCAAGTCTCTGTTTCACACCTGGAAAGACCCAAGAGTCTCTGCTTTCATCAACAAAGAAGGAGGAGCATCGAATGTGTACTGCTGGAATTAGGATTTTTCTATTGTCTGGCCACGAATGGGACATCTACAATAGCAGGAGCTAATCTGGCCGAAGATGGAGCACATGTTCAAAGAAAATGTGGGTGGCCAGCCTGCAACTCAAACCCTCGGGCAGTTCCACGGAAGCTCTCGGTTGCATAGGAAGCACCTGTCCCCATCGGGTGTGGATGTCGGTCATGCTCCTGTCTTCGAGATTTTTCATACTGCAGCTGTCACTGGCTGCTGTGTTACAGGGCTCATCTGGCCCACAGGGATCTTTTTGAAAAGTAATTTAAAGAGATCTATTTTAAGTCTGTGACTTGGATGGGGACAGCAGGGGACGCTCGTGAATCAATCCTGGAGCCAGGGCAAACTGAACACCAGAACCTTTTTTTCACATGTGCTCAGCAGGCATCATCACACCTACCACACCCGGCCCTGGCGGTGTGGGATCCACATAGACACCCACCAGAAGATCCTGGTTCTGCAGCGTCAGGAAGGCAGGGCCCGGGCGCATCCGCAGTAAAGAACATTTACAAACAGCAGCTTTCACTGCAGCACCTATGTCGTCTCTCAAGGAAAGCAAAGGCCTCACTGGACAATCTGGGCCTCCAGGGACCTTGTTTCAGGTTGTTTTTCGACAGCCACAGCCTGTGGCCGATGCCTTCCCTACAGCTGCCATCTTAGAAAATTTGGGTCTTAGGTGTCAACCATTGTGTCAAGCACTTTACATGCCATTTATTTGCTTGCAATGTTTTTAATATTCCCATTTGAAAGATAAGTAAACTAAGGCTTCGTGAACTGCACAGTGTGAGAGATACAGCTGCATTTTGAACCACGTCTGAATTACTGCAGAGTCCACTCACTTAGCCCCTTGCCACAGATTAACCAATGGATCGCATTCTAAGAATGACCTGGGTGTGCTGGATGACCACTGATTCAGAGGCCTCGCCCGGCCCTTCTGGATCGTGCACTCCCAGGGAGGCCTGGCTCTCACCGTTGTTTGCACATGGGACTATCTGCACTTCTGAGATACTTACTTTTGGCCTCCAGAGATTTGTTTGCAGCTGAACCCTGGTCACCAGGCTTTTGGAAAGCTCTGGCAGGTGATTCTAACATAGATCAGGGGTGACACCACTGCCCCATTCCATTATGCCCTGCTAGGCTGACTAGTGCCCAGATACTTGAAGTGAGGAACTTCCCGGGGCTCCCCAGGCCCACACAGTGCCAAAGAAGGGAACCCCACCCCTGTGCAGGAGATTTGGAGAGGTCATTGAGTGTATTTGCTAGAACTGTCTGTGCCCACACACTAGCAATATGGCACTCCATCACTCTGCTTACAAAGTAGACCTGCTGTAATATCCTTTTGAAATTGGGAGCAACAGTTTGAGGGTGCTGCCACTTTAAAGCTAGTTGGGAGGGGCTGTTGCTGGGTTTCACCATGGAGCTGGGATCATCTGCAAGGCTGTTACTTCGTGGCTGTCCTCTGGGTTCTCGGCTGGGTCCAGGGGTTGAACAGACCCAACACTCCTCCTCCGGGCAGGCAGACAGCTTACAAAGGGAGTCCAGGCTGCAGGTGCAAGTGTCCCAAGGGAATAGGCTGATGCTGTGTGGCTTGCTATGGCCTGGCCTCCAAGTCACAGATTCGCTTTCACCTTCAGCATAAGGCTGGTAACCATCACCAGGAGCTTTGAGACTGGATAGAAGGCTTGGTAAGACCCCTGAAATGAACTAAGCATTTCAAATAATAAAACGTTCCAATTGTACTTCCTAAGGGGAGCCTTCGGTTGTGTTAGGTCATGAACACTTATACTAACTGCCTCCAACTGAATTCTCGTAAATTACTTTTTTTAATTTAAAAGTTCACTGGAATTTTTATATTTTGTACACTATCAACTTTAAAATGTTTTTATTTGAACAATCAATATTGATGTTGTAGATATTGGCACGGCGGTTAAGACGCCACTTAGGAGGACTGTACCCTAATCAGAGTCTGGTTTGAGTCTGGGCTCCACTTCCAGTCCAGCTTCTTGCTAGTGTGCGCCCTGGGAGGCAGCAGGTGAAGGCTCAAGGACTGGGGGCCATGCCACTCACATGGGAGACCCAGATGGAATTCCTGGCTCTGGTGTGGCCCAGCCCTGGCTGTTGTGGGCATGTGCGGAGTGAATCAGCGGATCAAAGACCTCTGTCTCTCCTTCTGCCTTTCAAATAAAAGGAAAACAGGGGCCGGTGCTGTGGCACAGTGGATTAACGCCCTGGCCTGAAGTGCCGGCATCCCATATGGGCGCCGGTTCGAGTCCTGGCTGCTCCTCTTCTGATCCAGCTCTCTGCTATGGCCTGGGAAAGCAGTAGAAGATGGCCAAGTCCTTGGGCCCCTGTACCCGCGTGGGAGATCCAGAAGAAGCTCCTGGCTCCTGGCTTTGGATGGGTGTAGCTCTGGCCGTTGAGACCAATTGGGGAGCGAACCAACAGATGGAAGACCTTTCTCTCTCTTTCTCTCTCTCTCTGCGTAACTCTGACTTTCAAATATATAAATAAATCTTTAAAAATACAAATAAAAGGAGAAAAAATACAGAAGAATTAAAAATAATAATAGTATTGATAATGATGGCTTAACAAAATCAATCAGTGTAACTGGTATAAAACTAAAGTAGAAGGCCGGCGCCGTGGCTCAACAGGCTAATCCTCCGCCTTGCGGCGCTGGCACACCGGGTTCTAGACCCGCTCGGGGTGCCGGTTTTGTCCCGGTTGCCCCTCTTCCAGGCCAGCTCTCTGCTATGGCCTGGGAGTGCAGTGGAGGATGGCCCAAGTCCTTGGGCCCTGCACCCCATGGGAGACCAGGAGAAGCACCTGGCTCCTGGCTCCTGCCATCGGATCAGCACGGTGCGCCGCTGCAGCGCGCTGGCCACGGCGGCCATTGGAGGGTGAACCAACGGCAAAAGGAAGACCTTTCTCTCTGTCTCTCTCTCTCTCACTGTCCACTCTGCCTGTCAAAAATAAAAAAAAAATAAAGTAGAAACATTCTTGCATTTCTTTCATCTCTCATCATGTCACTCACCAGAGATAACCACTCTTAACATTTCTGCTTCCAGCTATTTGAGGAATTGCCAAAGTAACCTCAAATAATTTGCTTTTACCTCCATGAAGAGTGTCCAAAAAGTTGGTGGAAAATGCACATCACACAAAAACCAAGCATGAATTTCAAAATGTTTTGATGCCAACATAAACTTGTCAGTGAATTCCATTTCCACAGAATTCTGGAAGTGCCCTTGTGTATCTAGCCCCTTCTATGAGTTCTTTGTTAGGAAAGATGAGGAAATAGCACATTTGTGCCCAGATGATGAGAGCGGGCAGAATGGGAAAACACAAGGCACCAGAGCCAGAGTCCCCGAGTTCAAATCCCAGCTCCAACAGTTAGGGATCGTGTGGTCACCTCCTATTTTTGTGTTTCCACTTACCCATCTGCAAAATGAGAACAATCACAGCACAGCCCTTGGGGTGCTTCTGAGGACCAAATGCAGACCCAGGCACCCACACTGCCTGGCCCGTGACTGAGTCCACAGAATGGATGATAGCTTTTGTTGCTTCTCCTCCCCTACACTGGCATGTTAAAAAAATAAAACAGTCCTCAAGGGTGAGTCTACATGGAAAAATAATGTCCCACCCCACTTCTTCTACCTGCCAGCAGTATTTGTATTTTGGAGTCTTTTAGTTCTTATTTATATAATACAAATAAAAAGATCAGAGTAAATCTTTCCAGATTTATCCATTTTAGGTATGATCTTCTGCCTCCCACTATGAAAAACGATTTAGCTGATTTATACTACTCCCTATATCCTCTTACATCCCTAATATTCTACAGTACTGTTATCATTATTAGGGCAAGGGTTTGCTTTATAATCCCGAAAGACACAATCACATTATGACACAATCCTGAATCCCGAGAGATCAAAATCCTGAAAATATTAATTCTGGAAGAAAAAAATACAGAAGATCTTTAAAGTACATTCATTTACGTTTTTAGAAGGGGATTTATTTGAGAGACATAAAAACAAGGCAGAGCCATCGAGAAGCCATTTCCCACAGTGAAACAGGCAGCTATGACACACACCTGTTTGCAGGCGTAAACACTCACCCAGGCTAATGACGGTCACAGGAGTGTCACAGTTATGAGCGAATACAGAGACAGGTCAACAAGTGAAATGTAAAAACACATGTCACTGGGGTTGGCAATCATGTGCTCCCAGCTTTATCTTTTTATTTATTTATTTTTCTGACAGGCAGAATTAGACAGTGAGAGAGAGAGACAGAGAGAAAGGTCTTCCTTCCGTTAGTTCACCCCCCAAATGGCTGCTACGGCTGGCGCACTATGCCGATCCGCAACCAGGAGCCAGGTGCTTCCTCCTGGTCTCCCATGTGGGTACAGGGCCCAAGCACTTGGACCATCCTCCACTGCCCTCCCAGGCCACAGCAGAGAGCTGGCCTTGAAGAGGGGCAATCGGGACAGAACCGGCACCCCAACTGGGACTAGAACCTGGATTACCGGCACCACAGGTGGAAGATTAGCCTAGTGAGCCACAGCGCCGGCCAACTCCCAGCTTTATAACTGAACTCGTCTGAAATTCTGAGACAGGCAGCCCAAGTCTGTTAGGAGACAGCAAAAAGGGTGAGGGCTACACAAAGAATAGAGAGCCTGAGAGGTTTTATCTTTCCCAAATGCAGGCGAACACAACGGGTATCTCTCCACCTGCTGGTGGACATTTCAATGGTTTCATATGCACTTAAACATTCTGATAATGTACCTGTAAAAAGTCACTTGCAAAAAGTGCACACAACACTTCAGAATTCGCTCAAAGTCTTAGTGCCATGTGCACCTCCAGAATTGGAGATGATGTGAAGCTAAAATGCATCCGCACAGCAATTGTCAGAAACAAAGCTGACAATTTAAGATAGTGGACAAAGAAACAACAGAAAGACCCCCACCCCCAGAAACATTACAAGAAGATACGGCAGCAGGATTTCGATATTCAGGAGTTTCATCTTTCAGAACTGCCAATTTCTGGGGCTTTAGACTTCAGAGACTTTGACATGTCAGGACTTTGACACTTGGGATTCTGGTACCCGGGGCTGTTGTCCTCCTGGGTTATGGTCTGTGCCTCTCTAATTTACTTTCCACTAGCTTTCTGGAACCTCTTGATTCCACACTAGTTAGAGCAAGGATGTTCACATCTCTGTCTTCTAGCCACCTCCCACCTCGCCTTCTGTTTTAAACTATTCCCTTCTGTGTCGTCAACATTATAAACATTCATATTCTAGTCAATTGCCATCATCCAACTATCTATGTTTTATGCAAGAGTTGACTCTAAATATGTGAAAACAATAAACAGCAGTGGTATTATTACTATTAGGATGTGGCTACTGCTCATTGCACAGCCATAATGATGGTAACATTTTTCCTATGCGTTCAATGCCACTTGCTATTCAAAAGCATATTCTTACGTTAAGGTAAAACAGCATCTATTATTTAAGGCATCATGATTAAGAAAAACTGTTCCACATGTTAATTTGCATTATACATTCTTACTACCTTTCTTGTACATACTTATTTGTCTTGGAGTTGAAAGGTAGTATATTTCTCCTCTTGTTGGGAAATGCAACATATGCCTTTTTTTTACCATATTACCAATGTGTGAAAACTTTTTTGTTTGTTTGGCCTGCAATTCTGTTCTTGGAGGCTGTAGAACTCCCTGTCTTCTTGTACTTGGACCAATTTCTTTCTAAATCTGTTTTCTTGGATGGCTGAGAGTTCTCTTCATTGGATTTCCACATTAACCCTGCCAGCTTCCTTTTTAGCTTTTACCCTTATTTTGCTGGAGCACTTTCTCATGTAGCTTTCTCAGAAAGGTTAGGTGAGAAGCAAAATTCTGAAAATTTTTTTGCTGGAAACAACTTTTATTTTCTCTCCCCTTGGATTTTTAGTTTACTTAACCACAGAACTGTTGGTCTAAATTCATTTTTCTTCCTAAGTCCAATTCCATTGGCTTCTAGCATTCAGTGTCACCAACAAATTCTGAAATTAGCCCAACTCTGTTCTCTCCCTCTCTCTCTCTCTTTAAAAAAGTTTATTAATTTATTTGAAAGGCAGAGAGAGGGAGAGACAGGGGACTCAGAGAGATCTACCATCTGCTGGTTCAATCCCCAGATGGCCTAAGAGTGGCAGGGCCCTTAACACATGGGCCACCTTTTGCTGTTTTCCCAGGCACATTAACAGGGAGCTGGGTAGGGGATGGAGCAGTGGGGGCATCTACCAGCACTCGTACGGGATGCCACTGTCACAGGCAGCAGCTTCACCTGCTGTCCCACAATGCCGGCCCCTAACTCCATCCTCTCTCATGATCTCCTTTATCTCTGAAAATGTCAGGTTCTTCCTGCTTGGCCTCGATGTTCTGAAGTTTCATGTAGATTTATTTTTACAGATTTATTTATTTATTTGAAAATCAGAGTTACACATAGAGACAATGAGAGACACACACACACACACACACACAGAGAGAGAGAGAGAGAGAGAGAGAGAGAGAGAGAGAGAGAGGTGTCTTCCATCCACTGATTCACTCCCCAATTGGCTGCAATGGCTGGAGCTGTGCCAATCTGAAGTCCAGAGCCAGGAGCTTCTTCCAAGTCTCCCATGTGGGTGCAGGGGCCCAAGGACTTGGACCATCTTCTGCTGCTATCCCAGGCCATAGCAGAGAGCTGGATAGAAAGTGGAGCAGCTGGGACTTGAACCAGTGCCCATACGGGGGGCAGGTAGTGCAGGTGGTGGCTTTACCCGCTACACCACAGTGCTGGCCCATGTAGGTATTTCTAGATACAGCTTTATTTGTGTTCCCCCTAGCTAGTGCTGTGCCAATTCTTTCAATATCTAGACATCTAGACTCAGGTTTTCCTTCTGTTTAAAGGAAATTTCCTACCCTTTTAGATTTGCTGACTTCCTCTCCTCAAATTCTGGCACACTCTTTTCCTGGAACCCCAGTTAGAGCTCATAGTGGAGCTCCTTTCATCTCTATTAATTCTTCCATCACATTTTCCATCACTTTTTTTCCCCTTCTGAATGTTGCCTGCAGTTACTCTTCCTTATGTCTCTTACAACATAATATCACTTCTGCTAGGTGAGCCCTGTTCATGATTGTTTACATCTTGGGGGTCACCTGAGAAAACTTTAAAAATATTCCCTTTGTTACTGAATACTCTTTCCTTTTCAAAAAAGCAGCAATTTTTTTTTATGACATCCATATCCTCATGACGGTCTCTGAGGATGCTAATTAAAACTTTTGAGAAGTTCATTTCTATTACTGGAACTATCATTGGTTCTTGGTGGACAGCTGTCCTGTTTATCCACCATGAACCTTCCTTTGGGAAGGATCCTGCTTGTCCTGGGCACCTGCTGATACATAGAGTAGTTACCAAGACGAGTTCTGTGGCAGCTAGCAGGGGCTTCCTTTATGCAAGCCTAGGCCTACTTGATTAGATTCCTCCAAGAGGGAAGGCTGCCTGCTGGCTCTGTGAAGGCAGGTGCGGTGTAGACAGTATGCTCAACTTCTGGGGATGTGGTAAGAGTCACACACTCAGCACCCCCAAGGCCAAAGTAAAGAAGAAATAAAATACTTGAGTCAGACATTGAAAAAGTCCAAATATACGTGAGTCACAACCTGCTGGAGCAGAAGTCCCAAGCCTCCCTCCACGGAGGCTCATTCTTCCGGGTCTGCACAGGGCAAGGAGCAGGTCAGGTGACAGGGACAGTGACTGATCCTTGCGCTCCATGGTGCTCTGGTTTTCTAACACAGTCACAGTCTTTGGTACTCCTCTCACACAGAATCGGAGGTCTACATGCTCTCCTCTTGAAAATACGTGGTCCTGTGACCTTCTAGCTCATAGAGGACAATAAATATGGTGTCATGCGGCTTCTAAAGATAGATCAGAAAAAGACACCCAGCGTCTGCCTGATTTTCCAGAACATTCCCCCTCAGAGTCCTAAGCTGTGGGAAAAGTATTCTGACACACTGAGGCCACCATGATGTGAGAACACCCATACCACATGGCACATGTGGGGGCTCTGGATCACCGCCCAGCTGAGCCCAGGCTTAACATCACCTCAGCTCAAGTGCCAGCCCAGAGAGTGAAGAACATTCCAGATGACGCCAGCCCCAGCCACTGAAGCCACTTGCAGCTATTCCAGTGTAGTCCCTAGGCTTTGTGGAACAGAGAAAAGCCAGCTCTGCTATGCTCCATCCAAATCCCTGGACCACAGGTCCGTGGAACAGAATTGAGCAGTTGATATCAGGGGCAGAAAGAGGGTCCTTTAACAACTGATCACCATGATTACTCCTTCTCCATCAGCCCACTCAGACTGCATCCTCTATCTGTGCTTTGTAGCTCTGGGAGTCACATTCCTCCTCTACACATGAACTCTTTCCCGTGTGGGTACTGCACTGAGAATTTCCAGGCTGAGCTGCAGTACAACTGCATCTTACTTCTGGCCTCTGTCAAGTCCTTCAAGTTTCTAGATGATTCTTTTTTGAAAGATTTATTTATTTACTCAAAAGGCAGAGTTACAATGAGAGGGGGAGAAACAGAGAGAGGAGAGAGGTCCTCCATCTGTTGGTTCACTCTCCAAATGGCCACAACAGCTATGGCTGGGCTAGGCTGAAGCCAGGAGCCAGGAGCCAGGAGCTTCCTCTGGGCCTTCCACATGAGTTCAGGAACCCAAGGACTTGGGCCATCTTCTGTTGATTTCCCAGGTGCATTGGCAGAGAGCTGGATGGGAAGTGGAGCAGCTGGGTCTTGAACTGGTGCCCATATGGGATGCTGGCTTCGTAGCCTGCGACTTTAACCAGCTGGACCACAGCGCTGACCCATGTAGATTCCTCTTGCTATGCCCTCTTGGCCTCTGGGCAATGATTTCAAATCCTTTGCATATCGAGACTGTTATTTCCATGAGCTTGCAGATACAGGAGATAAATGTCCCTCCTGAGAATCAACCATGGGGCACGTCAGAGGGAGAGGGCGCTCCTCTGCTCACAGGTGGATACATTTCACAGTCATCCATGAATCAGAAGTAGGCCATGTCTACACAGAGCAGAAAAATGAAGTCGAATGTCTTTTGTCCAGGTCATACACGTGGCAGGCAAAACTGTTTAGATTGATCTTCTGTCTTGGTGCATTTATTTACTTGAAAGGCAGAGTTGGAGAGAGAGAGAGAGAGAGAGAGAGAGAGAGAGAGAGAGAGAGAGATCGTCCATCCACTGATTCACACTCCAAATGGCTACAAAGACCAGGACTGGGTGAGGTTGAAGCCAGGAACCTGGAACTGCATCTGGGTCTCCCACATGGGTGCAGGGTTCCAAGCACATGGGCCATCTTCTGCTGCTTTCCAAAGCATGGTATCAGAGATCTGGATCAGAAGTGGAGCAGTTGGGACTTGAATCATAGCTCATGTGATATGCACACGCCGGCCCCGATGTTTTATTTATTAACTGGATTTTAAATAAAACATGTAGAGATGAGCTTTTGGGTTAGTAGTTAAGATGCTGGTTGAGATGCCTGCATCTCACATCAGATTCTGAGTTTGATTCCTAGCTCTGTCTCTTGACTCCAGCTTCCTGTGGATGTGGACACTGAGATGGCAGTGAATGACAGCACAAGTAATTGGGTTCTTGCCACCTGTCTGGGAGATCTGATTGGATGCCTGGCTCCCAGCTTCAGCTTGACCCCACCCTGGCTGTTTTGGGCATTTAGGGAGTCAACCAGTGATGGAAGTTCTCTGTCTCTACACCCTATCAAAATAACAAAAACCAAAACCAAGTAAATAAGTAAGTGTGGAAATGACAATCTAATTAAAGAATTGACGTAGAATTTATTAGCAATAAAATGTCCAGTTTAAGAGTCAAACAAGCCTGTGTGCCCATGTAACCATCAACCCCTTCAAGATACATCTGTCACCCAGAAAAGGGAGCCCCTGTGCTTTCCAGGCAGGCACCCCGGCAACTGAGGACCTGGTGTGTGCCATCCCAGATTTATTTGCACTATTCTAGAACTTCATATAAGTGGAATCCTACGTATACATACTTTTGTGTTGCTTCCGTCACGCATCATATTTTTGAGTTCCTCTATGTTCCATATGTATCAATGATTTGTTCCTTTTTATTGTTAAGCAATATCCCTTTGTTTATCTAGTTAATCTGTTGCTGGATAATCAGATACTATTGGGTATCATGATGAATGCCGCTGTGAACTTTTTTTAATTAACAGATTTTTATTTGAGGTGCAGAGAGAGAAAGAGACCCAGTGGGGAGAGAGTTCTCATCTGCTGGTTCACTCTCAAACATCCTGCAACAAGTAGGACTGGGTTGGAGCCATAGCCAGGAGCCAGGAACTCAACCTGGGTCTCCCATGCAGGTGGCAGGGACCCAAGCATCTGAACCACATCGTGCCCTTCAGGGTCTGCAGGAGCCTAGAGTCACGAGTTGCAGCCTGGGATCCAACCCAGGCACTCTGATGGGGATGCAGGTGTCTTAACTGTTAGACTGCACACCCACTGTGGACCATTTTGGAGCTGTCATTCGATGGACACTGTATGGCTATTTTAGGTCTATATATTTCAAGGTTCTTTGTTTCATCTTTCAAAAGCTTAGAGTCTCCTTGCTAGAATTTCTGGTGCCAGCTAGGCAACTGGAATCTGTAAGTGAGACTCTTTTTTTTCTTTTCTGTTTTTCTACAGACAATAAAACTCTGGCTCACGGGAGTTAGAGGGAATGAACTAACCATATCAAAAGTGGTCTGTGAAAATTGAAGTCGGTGTGCTGGAACTGAAAACGTCGACTCAGGAAATGCCTTGGTAATAAGCGTTTCCAAGACATAGGCAGCTTCCCTTTCGGCAGCATATACACACCACGACCAAAGCCAAAGAGTGAAAATGCTCCCCCTTGGACTGGTGACATTTCAGCGTTTAGGGATGGGCATGCCTCTAAGAAGAAGTGCTGAGCAGAGCATGTGAAAGAAACTGGGAGGCACAGGAAACATTTGTTCTTATAATTCTGTGAACTATTTTATAGCAGATAAAGAAAGAGGTGGCAGATAGTGCTGTATAACTTCCTTTAAAAACAATAACAGCAGGGCTGGCGTTGTGGCATAGGGGGTAAAACCACCACCTGCAGTGCTGGCCATCCCATATGGACACTGGTTTGAGTCCAGGCTGCTCCACTTCCGATCCAGCTCTCTGCTATGGACTGGGAAAGCAGTGGAAAATGACCCAAGTTCTTGGGCCCCTCCACCCATGTGGGAGACCTAGAAGAAGCTCCTGGCTCCTGGCTTCAGATTGGCCCAGCTCCGGCCATTGTAGCTATTTGAGGAGTGAATCAGCAGATAGAAGACCTCTCTCTCTCTCTCTGCCTCTTCCTCTCTATAATTCTGCCTTTCAGATAAATAAAATAAATCCTCCAAGAAAAAAAGGAGAAGAAATTTGTATATCGATGTGTATGAGACCACATGACCACACAGAGAAGAGGGTCATCCACAATCCAAGGAGAGAGAACTCAAGGAAACCAATGAGGTCTACACGTTGAACTTGGATTCCTGGCTCCTGGAAGTGGGAGAAAATAAGCTTCTGTTGCTTCAGCCACCCAGTCACCCAGCCTGCAGTAGTCACACATCACTCCACCAAAGGACATAGCCCAGAACTGTGTCTGCAGGTGATTCCCACGCAGTGGGAGCATCAGAGTGCGTTCACACAATGCGAAAGCACCAGCACGTGGGGCCTGACTGCTGTGTTGTGGTCTCCGTTTCACAGACATAGACAGCTGAGGATCAGGTACCTGGCTGACTGGTATGCCCAGGAGGGGAGGACATGCCAGTGTACATCTAAGATGGGGAGATTATTCTGGATTATCACCTGGGCCTAATGTCATCACACAAGAGGGAGGAAGGAGGATCAGAGGGATTAACGGGAGAGGTGAGGATGGAAGTGAGAGGTCAGAGTGTTGCAAGGAAGGGGCACAGGTCAAGGACGGTGGGCAGCCTTTAGAAACCAAAAAAGGCACAGAGTCCCCACTGAGGTGTCCAGAAGAAACGCAGCCTGAGTGACACCTCGATCATACACTTCTAACTCCAGAATGGCCAGGGGTTACTAAAATAAATGCTGGGGTTATTTTAAGCTACTACACTTGTGGTAATCTGTGACAGAGGCTACAGGAAACATGCTCCTGTCTGCTGGGGAGCTCCCCGTGCCAGGGGTCAAGGGCTGCTGGCCGGCTTCAAGTCCACGGCCAGCAAGCACTCTGGACCAAGGGGATGGTTCCAGCTCTTCCCAGATAAAGACCCCGCCTTCCTTAGGCCAAGTGGGGCCCCTGCACCTAAGGCTGGGCATGGGCAGTGGGTGCCTTGAATGAAGTTGCTGTGGTTTCTCACCCCTCCGGCAGGCCTGTGTGGGTGCAAGGGGGTTGCCCTCAGCTTCCAGATAAGGAAATGGGGGCTGAGGACAGCGAACAGGTCGCCCAAGGCCCCAGAGTGATAGAATGGAGTCCAGATCTGTAGAGGCCAGATTCATGTTTGCCACATTCTAAATTTCATGAAGGAACACACCCACTCCCTGCCCCAAACACATACCCTGCACCACACACACACACACACACAGCTCGAGTATCTCTTACCCCAAACCCTACGGATCATGTTTTGGATTATTTTTGAATTCTGTAATATTTGCATCTACGTATCTTGGCAATGGGATTCAAGTCGGAACATGTGTATACACATAGTCTGTAGGTAACCTTATATAATAGTTGGAACCTGTCACATGACATTGGGTGTGGGATTTTCCACTGGCATCATCAGGGCAGTGCTCAGTAAATTTTGGATTTTGATGCATTTAGGTTTTTAGATGTTCAGATTCAGATTAGGGACTCTCTCTCTCTCTCTCTCTCTCTATATATATATATATGTGTGTGTGTGTGTGTGTGTGTGTGTGTGTATGTGTGTGTATATGTGTATATGTATATGTGTATATATATATATATATATATATATATATATAAACACACACACACACACACAAAATCATCTTAGAGTGCATAGTTCATTGGCATTAAGTATATCAACTACAGGCCGGTGCCATGGCTCACTTGGCTAATCCTCCACCTTGCGGCGCTAGCACACCGGGTTCTAGTCCCGGTCGGGGTGCTGGATTCTGTCCCGGTTGCCCCTCTTCCAGGCCAGCTCTCTGCTGTGGCCAGGGAGTGCAGTGGAGGATGGCCCAAGTGCTTGGGCCCTGCACCCGCATGGGAGACTGGGAGGAAGCACCTGGCTCCTGCCATCAGATCAGAGCGGTGCGCCAGCCACAGCTCGCTGGCTAAAGCACGCCGGCTGCGGCAGCCATTGGAGGGTGAACCAATGGCAAAGGAAGACCTTTCTCTCTCTCTCTCACTGTCCACTCTGCCTGTCAAAAAAAATAAAGTATATCAACTACACTCATTTTCCTTCTTCCTGGCATAAATTTATCACTATTAATATTGCCACAGTCACCACCATCATCTTTGGAATTTTTTCATCTTCTCCAACCAAAACTGTGAACCTGCATGTCTTCCTCCCTCCCTCCCTCCATTCCCTGGCAATCACCACTCTCCGTCTGCCTACTCTCAGCCCATCTAAGTGGGGTCATCCAGGATTCACCCATGTATGTCTGGCTTCTTTCACTCAGCATAATGTCTTCAGGGCCACCCATGCTCAGGGTCCATGATTTTACTTTCTGCAGCATCCCCTGATGTCCCTAAGACAGGCTTCAGTACTGCTGAGGGTGACGACTGTGTGCATATCGTGGAAGCCACACCCCAAGCTTATTCTCAGAACTAAAGACTACTGGAAAGTGGATTTCTGAACACCCATGGTTGGACAGTTCTGGTACTGCCCACACAGAAGTTTACAATTACAACAGATGGAAGATAATTGCAAGCATTCTTCTTTAAGATCATTATTTCAAACTCCCCCCGCCCCGACACACACCAATCCCGCTAACTCCAAGTCACATTGGATGATGTTTGCCCTCTGCTCTTCCTGGTTACCCAAGCTGTGACAGAGGCAGAAGCAAGAAGCGCTAGTTCTCTACAAACTTGAACAAAAATAAGAAGAGATGCTGCAGGTTGGCTTTATTTTAGATATTCTCAGACGGAGACAGGTTTACATGACTAAAACTATATGCTAATTTTGATTCATCACTCACAATATATTTTTTAAAATTTATTTGACAGAGTTATAGACAGTGAGAGAGACAGAGAGACAGAGAAAGGTCTTCCTTCCGTTGGTTCACTCCCCAAATGGCCAGAAGCCAGGTGCTTCTTCCTGGTCTCCCATGCGGGTGCAGGAGCCCAAGCACTTGGGCCATCCTCCACTGCCCTCCCGGGCCACAGCAGAGAGCTGGACTGGAAGAGGAGTAGCTGGGACTAGAACCCAGCACCCATTGGGGTGCCGGTGCCGGAGGCAGAGGATTAGTCAAGTGAGCCATGGTGCCGGTCCCCACTCACAATATTTTTATAATTAATATCCATCCCCCCACACACTGACACAGTCATATAGTGATGATGTTTTACATAATGGAAATGGTTGCTAATGCAATTGGCTCTTATTCCTAACAGCTAGAGTGTTCCATCCACACAATCAGGTTCTCAAGGGCCAGCACCTAAATTCCACAGCACCATTCGTGGAGACCCATTCATTCCTCCTCGTTGTTTGGATTCCTGGGGCGGATTTTCACCCTGGGGAATGCCTCCCTGGACATTCCCATGGAGAGCTGGTCCTTTCCCATGGCAGCCCTATTCAATACTTTTAAATCCTTTTGGTTTAAGGGAGCTTGGCTTATGCCGCAACTACAAAGATGAAGTTAAATTAGAAGATGAGGCACCACCTTGCCGAGTCGGGTGGAAAAGACTGACCGCACTTACACTGCAGAAGAGAACACCTCCCAGGTAGAGATGACAAAGACTTCGTTCTTGTGTGAGATCGCATTCTAGAACCTGAATTTGGATCTGTTTCTTTCTCAAATGGTCTCCTGGTTCAGAATTTGTTTTCTTGAATTCTATAAAATTATTTATTTGAGAAGCAGAGATATCTATCTATCTATCTTTTTTTCTATATATCTATTATCTATCTATCTATCTATCTATCTATCTATTTTACTTATAGAAAGAGTGTGTGAGAGTCCTCATTCACTGGCTTATGTCCCAAACACTTGCAATGACCAAGGCAGGGCTGGGGCAAGAGCCAGGAGCCAGGAACACATTCCAGGTCTCCCACATGAGTGGTATGGACCCAATCACCCAATCACTTGAGCTATCACTGCTGTCTCCACGGCTCTGTATAGGCAGGAAGCTAGAGTCAGGAGCCAGAGCCAAGAACCAAACTCAAGCACTCCAATGGGGGAGGCAAGCATTTCAATCAGCAGGCTAAACACCTGCTCCAACGACATTTTCAACGTCAGAACCTCTTCGAAAATAAAGCTGAGTCACCTGGTCAGTGTCAGGGACAGATGACTCAGGGATCCTGGAAGTCAGTGCAGCAAATCCATCCCTGCGTCTCAAGTCATTTAAGTCATTCAAGCCAAAGGCAGGGACCTCATGAGCATCTGGCTGGCTGCTTCTTGTCACAACACTTACTGCTATTAATATTATTGAACAGAATATTCAAAAGCACAAGCTGTCTCAACCTTATTTTCTAAATAGGAGAAGCTCAAAGAGTGGCAACTGTAAGTCATACAAAGAGACCTATATCAAGATGCATTTCAATCAGGTATCAAAAGTCATGGCAAAGAATACAACTTTGGGACACTTTTGGTCATTATTTTAAATATGAGAGTACTTCAAAAAGTTCCTGGAAAATGGACTGTCTGGCTCATTTCTCTCAGCAGATGCTATCGGCCTGCTCACACACTGTTTCCCTGGTTTTGTGTAGTTGCTGTGTTCTCAGCTGGCTCACTGCCCATCTTGATGGTGGCTATTTTGAATTCTTCATCAGATGATTCAAAGATATCCATTGCTCCAGGGTCCATTTCTGGATTTTGTTTCTTTGACGGGGGGTAAGGGGGGAAGGTTCCCCTTTTTGCTTTTTGTTTTGCACGTCTTGTTGAGATTCATGCCTTTGGGAAAACAGCCACCTCTCCCAGTGTTCACGCATTGTCTGCAAATGCTGGAATATCTTTGACATTCAGACATACTAGAGACTCTGAGGGCATCTCCAGCCCTTCTGGGCTGCACCTTCTCCGGGCTTGTGGGTATATCTCCCAGCGGAGGAAGTTGGCCTGTTTCACTAAGGAGTTCTCCTCACAACTGTACAATACTGTGGTGCTGCTGAGAGTCAAAGGGTCTTCTTTGTTCTCAGAGGCCCCCCAGGCACTGCACTGCTGTGTTTGCCATCAGGGCCCTATGTCAGGTAAGACAGAAACCAGATATGGTGTGGGTAAATGCAATGGGCTTGCTTTCTCCTCCAATGTGCCCAGCGCTCACCTGTGGAGCGGTAACCTGTGATCTGGCTTCTGGAGTTCTCACAAAGGCCACCAAATCCATATAGTATTGTTAAGTTGGTGTCTTCATGGGGGGAAGTGGATCTGGGGTTTCCTGTTTCACCATCTTGTATGTCACTCCATCCATAGGGATATGAGCACTTCCACGTCTGCAGGTTTTTTCATTAAGGTGTCTGTTCTGCTTGGTAGTTACTTAAAATTTTCTTTAAAGCTACTTCAAATTTGCTTCTACCTGTGCTAATACGGGTCTCCATATGAAATCCCTGTCACTATCATTACCCAGTGTTTATGCTTGGTTAGTGAAAGTGACAGTTAAGTATTTCACAAATCACTCACTTGAGCATTTTCCTTAAGGGAAAGCACCACGATGCTCCTTCCTCTGCTAACTAATGCAGTGGAACAATTAGAACACTGTGGGTCTGGCATGATTTTTCTTTCCTTGTTTCTTACAGCTTGATCCTTTATCTATTTTATCATAATCTCTCCTGCCTTCTAAAAGTCTTACTAGTTTTCATTCCATGCCCTTCTCTCCACCGCCAATTCATCTACCAAGTAAACCTAAGCGCCAAGGCTCCTGTTTTGTCCATAGAAGGTGTGAGTAGCCTTGGGTCCTTAAAAAAGAAAAACAGAATTCAGTGCAGGTGTGAAGATCAATTCAAAGGCAATTTGGATCAGGTGAACAGATTAGAAGTGGCTGAAATAAAGGATAGCACTGCCTTAAAATTCTTGGTAGGATGAAACAGAAGACTAGGATCGTCCGGGAGCTATGGATTTCAAGGAGTTGCCACTTGCTCTCTCTGTGGCCAACTGCTTCTGAATAAACATACCTCTGGAGGGACAAATGGCACTATTGTGTTGACAGGCATGTTTGTAGCCACTGTGGCTCCTGTAAAGAATGGGACTGTAGCAACGTGGGCTTAGGGTTACTGCTGCAGCTGCCACTGCCAGCTGTCATTCGCAGCTGCAGCTCCACGGCTGGGAAGGCGGCCGACAGGTGGTGGGATTGAGGGTCAACAGACACGGGGCCCCTTCTTAGCAAATTCCAGCTTAGGGAATTTACTCAGTGAACTGCTGGTGCGATGGCAGATTAGAAACAATAGATTATATTAATAATATGTTACCAATAATGTATCACTAACCTATATTACATGTAATATATAATTATATTAAAACATAAATTATATGCTTTATTGTATTACATATACATTATAATATGTAATTAATAATGTAATCTATTATATGAATCATATGATTGACATTATTATATAATGTCATCATTATATAATTATTAACATAATGTATTTTATATATTTATTATATTTACAGTTCCACATATATATTTATGAAGTATGAATAAAATATATTATATAAATATATATTATGTATTTTAATCATGCAGATTATGTCATTATATATAAATCCTCATCTGTGTACCTTATAATACTGCTTCGCCAGGTAGGACAGGTATGCAGTGATGTTCCCCTGCACAGACAGTCACTGATGAAGGTTCTTCCTCTGAACTCTACCTAACACTAGTGCTTTCCGCTCCTCAGGTTGCTTCTCTATGGTCAATTTTGGGCGGGGACCAAGCTTCAAAATGCTACTTTTCAACAGCAGAAAATAACCCGACTCACCCAGCAGATGGCAAAAATACCCCAAGGCCCTGAAACTCTTCTCATCAAGGGGTGGCTTCTCCTGGCCCCTCGCTCCCTGAATCCAAGATGGCGCACGTTGAGCCATGGGATTTGGCACACGTGGTGGATGCTAGTTCCAAGCTTTGGTCTTTAGGGACCTTGAGCGTCCACTGTCCTGCTGGGTAGGCTAGCCTGACCTGGCCTGCTGGAGGACGCCTGAGGTGCAACCTTCCCAGCCTGAGACACTTACAAAGACCCCGCCAGGAGCAGCCCAGACCCGAAGGATCCTCCATCTAAGCTCTTGTTCAGTTAGAGGCTGGATCTAACTCACTGCACTTGGTGGCTTTTCTTGTTTCAAAAACAAAACACAACCCCCCAAAATCACTTGACACAGACTCATCTTTCTGCCCCAGGGCTGGAAAATAATCTAGCATGGTTGGAATGAATATCAGGTTCATGATTAGATGCTTGATTGCTCACTGTAGCCCAAATCCTTGCTTTCAGGGTGGTCTGAGGTACGGCAGCAGCAGTGCCCAAGAGCTGGCAGAGATGCAGGATTTCAGGCTCCATCCCACACGTTCTCAGCCTGAATCTGCATTTTAGCCAGGCTCCCCAGTGACCCATGTGTACGATAAAGTGTGAGACGCACTGGGCTGGAAATAAACAGATACCTGGTACACACCTAGGGAGTATGAATCCTGCTACAAAGGAACAAGTCATTGATTATGTTAAGAATTAGGTATGATTCCTGAGGGGTCCAGGACCAATGCACTCTGACAAGAGAGAGTCAAAATCCAGGGCTTTAGCTAGGTGAGCGACATTACATATCTGTAGTTAAAACAAACACACCTGGGGCTGGCATCGTGGCACAGCAGGTTAATCCTCGGCCTGTGGTGCTGGCATCCCATATGGGCGCAGGTTCTAGTCCCAACTGCTCCTCTTCCAATTCAGCTCTCTGCTATGGCCTGGGAAAGCAGTACAAGATGGCCCAAGTCCTTGGGTCCTTGCACCTGAATGGGAGACCTGGAAGAAACTCCTGGCTCCTGGCTTCAGATCAGCGCAGCTCTGGCCGTTGTGGCCATTTGGGGAGTGAACCAGCAGATGGAAGACCTTTCTGTCTTCCTTTCACTGTCTATAACTCTACCTCTCAAATAAATAAATAAAATCTTAAAAAAAAAAAAACCAAACACACCCTTTACTCATTCTTGAAGGGAACTTCAAAAAGTTTGTGGGAAGTGGAATTAAAAGATAAGCTGATTTTGGTGCAAAACACTTTTGAGACTCACGCATAGCTTTTTCAGAAGACGAATCTCCCACCAACCAAGCCCTTCACTCATGCACAGGGCTGAGGGCTCCAGAGTCCATCTATTTATGGCTTTGGGCATGTCAGCCTCTGGAAAGTCCCTCAAGCCTCATGCCTGCTGTTGCCTGAAGAGCAAACACCAGTGGGAAGATGTCAACCAAGGGGGACCTTGAGGACAGGAAGTCTTGTGTTTTCTAGAAATTACGATATGTGCCTCCCTTGGTCTTCTGCAATGGGTGCAGAGTCTGAAAAGAGAACTCTCAGTTGGCCATGCCATTGAGAGCACAGCAAACCTTCACGGCACCTTTCATACCCAGCCCACTGCAGAGAGAAGCTGTCATCTTGGGCGGTTTCACATTTTAGGGAAGAAAACTTTCCAAAGCCAATGATGGTTTCATTGTGCAAGAACCCAAGGTAGGTCCTTTGAAAAATGCCCAGCCTCTGCCAACATGGGCTCTGACAGGATGTGAGGAGAGCTGGGAAGCCCCATCATTCTCTCCCTGTCTTTGCAAGGCGGACTCACAATCAAGGTGAGGGCCACAGCTTTTCATCCACTCTCCTTTCTTATCTTTCACCCTGGGACAGAAGCTCAAGTCCCACATCTGAGTTAAGACACAAATGAATCATCTGGCCAGCTGCTCGGCAAACACAAGACAGAGCCTGGTCAGTCTCAGCAGGTGCAGCCTTATTCTACTTCTCATCTGTGCTGGTGTCCCCAGGACATCTGGGGGCAGCTGTATGGATTCTTCAGCTCCAGGGGCTGCTCCCCAGGGAACCTTTGCCTGGTGGAGCATTAATGTCAATGCCATTTTGTTCCCTCCCACACTGTCTGTCAATGATGCCTCGGCTCTCACTGTCTGCCATGTTTCCTGTTGCAGAGCACTGTAGAATGCACTGGTATTTCTATTTTAATAAATTTTGTTTATTTGAGAGAGAGACAGAGAGAGACAGAGACAGAGAGAGAGAGAGAGAGAGAGAGAGAGAAAGAAAGAAAGAGAGAGAGAGAATCCCATCCGCTAGTTCATTCCTCAAATACCTGAAATGCATGGGGAGCCAGGAACTCCATCTATGTCTCCCAGGTGGGTGACAGGAACCTAAGTAGTTGGGTTAACACCCACTGCCTCCCAGGTGCATTAGCCAGAAGTGCAGAGTCAGTGGGACTTGAACCAGCACTCTGATATGGGATGGGGGCGTCCCAGGCAGCAGCTTAACCCATGTGTCACAGCACCTGCCTTAGCCTCTGCTATGTAAGACCCAACTACAGTGCCTTGTTAAGGCAGTCACAACGAACTGACTACAGTGCCTTGTTAGGGCAGTCACAGCAAACGGAGGCAGTGGACTGTGGGTGTAGGCAGCCCCTGGTTTGTGTTCTGACCTCTCTCTGCCCATCTCTCCCCACCATGAATAACAAACATATTTCAGAAGAGGCTGGCCTGCCTGCCCTGCACATTCCAAAGCAGGTGCACAGTAGAAACAGAAGCCAGAGAGATGAAAGGAAAAAAAAAAAAAGAAAATCTACAATGAGATCATTTAACATAGAGGTGGGAGTTTGAGAGCTCCCTGGGCCCCGGCTTGGAAGCTGGAAACCAAAAGGAAAAGTCCCAGGGCCCCAGAGCCTCCGGTCTTTCCATTACCCTGTGGTTACGTAACATGCAGCTTCCGCTACACCTCTGACCAGAGCTCCCTGCTGGGCCGCTGCCCCTTCTGCTCAGTCCTTCCTTTTACAATCACTGCTGCAACAGACAGAACACATATGGCTTGGTGAGGTCCAGGAGGAGCTGGGCATGCAGGTGGCATGGGGTGGAGACTGTGTGCACAGCCCCGCTCCAGCCCACCCCACAGCAGTCTTGGTTTGCAGCAGCAGAGGTCTCCCCACTGCTTGCCTTTTCAGATCTGCCCTGGAACAAACAACCCCACGTGCCAGCTTGAGCAGAGAAGACCAGCTGCAGTCAATGTCTCAGAACCCTGCTGCTTGCAGACCAGTGGCTGTTGGGCTTCGCCAGTGGGGAACCAAGCAGGAAAAGAGAAGAAACTACATTAGGGGAAACGGGTGGTGAGATGGACACCATTGGTGCTGGGGACTGCAAGTCAAGTCAAAGTGGAACGGCCCAGCCCTCAGAATGAACCTGGCTTCAGTGGTGCAGGGCAGAGGGAGGGAGGGCCTGAGCATATGTCCCCAGCTGCCCAGATGTCTCCACGCAACACTCAGAGGTGGTCCAGGGGCTTGCTGGCCTTGTCCCTACTGCATCAGGTACATTTCATGGTGCCGTGTAGATTTCCCACCTGGACAGACCCCAGAGTCTACAGGAAGTGGACCCAAAGGCCCTGCTCAGGAAGAACCCCACAAAGCCAGGTTTATTCTGAGCCTTAGCTCTGAGGGCTGGGCTGTTCCAGTTTGACTCAGCGTGCAGTCCCCAGCACGGATGGCGTCCATCTCACCACCTGCTTCTCCTAACGTAAAGCCCAGGGGCTGCTTCTCTTTTTCCTGCTTGGTTCCCTACCAGCAGGCCATCAGCAAACACTGAACGAGTGACAAGCAGAGCAGGTGATCAGTCCGCAGCTCTCTGTCCAGTGGTGCACCCGGGGCACCTGCAGGAGGTGGTTTGCTCCTTTCCTTCCTCTTACTTCTCAGACCCTGAAGGGAGTCCTGAGCCACCCGAGCAGCACCTTGGACAGAAGCATTAAGGGCCTCCGGGGTGAAGATGAGACTGCAGGAGGGTTATGGTCACCCTGAACCCTGTGGCACATCACTGATCCATCACAGCTCTGCAGTGGCTCCGGGTGCTTCATGCAAGGCATTTTCTTGGGGGTGATTCTGCCCACAGAACATTCTCAACCGCAGTCCAAGTGCCTACTGTGTGCTGGCCTCAGTACCAGATTAATCAGCTCAGGCAGACAGTGAACCCAGGAACCAGGAGGTTACAGCCCCTGTTAAAATGATGCCACTACTTACTCCACCTGCCTCAACACACTGTCCCTGGACTGGGTGCCTGCAAGGGGTCCGTGCCCATGGGTGATTGTCCAGGAGCCTTCAAGCATGCCAGGCATAGGGAGGCAATGCTCGAGCCCCTGCCAGGAAGGACTTGTTGCCTAGGGTATGGTTGTCAGGTGGCTTCTGCCTGTCAGCTCCTGGGGGCTGGGCCTGCCCAGCTGCAGAGAGCTTCCCGGCCAGGTCGTGCCCTTCCCAGAAGACCCACATCTGCAGGCCGAGAGAGGCAATCCTAAAGGTTTGGTGGCTTTGGCCCAACACACGTCACGCTTGTCCCAGCACACTTTTTCAGGTTCCTTGGGACCCTGTGGAGCCTGCATCCCAGCCTGACTTCACTTCATCCCCATCCCTTCACAGGCATTGAGCCCTAAAAGCCACCTTGTATTAACACCCTGCCTCACCCCGTGCTTCCAGAAAGCCCCACTGGCAACAGCGTACAATGAATGCATTTCAGATTTCTGCCCTCCAAGCTGACCTTTCCACTTGTAGATCTTCTTCCCCAAAAGGACAAAACCAAAGCATAAACAAAACTAAAACCAAACAGCCACGACATCAACTGGACAAGGAATTAAACCACTTGAGAGGAAGGCTTGTCTGTCCTGGGGAGGTCTGTCCAAGGATGAGGGACGAGGCTAAACACCACACAGTCTGCGAAATTAAAGCTTAGAAGATTATGGCTTACGAAAGATTAAGGCTCGGATGATGAGAAAACAGAAGAGATTTACTAATCACACACACACACATACACACACACACACACACCCTCCACCACCACCAGCAAATGTGAACTTGGGTTGTGAAATGCTAACCCATTGGATCACTGACTCCTTCAGATCCAGATGCACCTTCAGTGCTAGCAAGTGGCAGGGGGATCCAGGCTGGGGATCAACCCAGGCACAGAGGCAAGGTCACGGCATCTACGGAGTTGGTGGCATTCTAATCAGAATCCAGGCGGCATCCAGAGGCCCTCGGTGTCACAGACTGCGCTTTCTAAATTCTGCAGGTGGCCTGTGAATTTGGTGACTAGAAGCCTGCTATGCAGGTGCCCTTGCTTGCCCAGTGCCCACAGCTCCCCCTGCCGTGGCCTCAGAATGGCTCTGCCCCAGGCTCTGCAGGAAAGAAAGACCAATGTCTGGAGGAAGGAGAGTGCAGGGGCCTCCCGCACTCAGGGACTGAGCTGGGCCCGGCAGGAAGCTCATTCCAGGAGACAGAGGCTATGCAAGCAGGTATACACTAATGGGCTAGTTTTAGTGAGTGCTTTCTACAGAGCGGAGGCCATGCTAAGGATTTTGCATGCATGAAGTCATCTAACCGGTGTGATGACCTCACATGGTGTTATGAAGCCCTTCTTACAGGTGGGGAACGAGGCCCAGAGAATCTCAGTGCTTTGCTTAGGGTCACACAGGCAGCACATGGCAGAAATGAGACAGTTGGTGACAACAGTCTTGCTACCAACCCCACACTCTTGGTCCCACTCCTCGTCAACCAGCTCTAATTACAACCTGCCAGACTAGTAGCAACTCTCCAGCCAAACCCTATGATCCCACAGAAATGGTAAAACACACCACATCCAATTTTCTGGTCGGCTGCAGACACTGACGGGGGTCAGCAGTCACAGGAGTGGGTGGCAGCACCTTACCTGGCTGCCTAAGTTTTAAGGAAGCCTGACTGCCAAGAAGACCTCAAGTCAACCCCTCAGGAGGAGTCCTGGGTCTTCCAGGCCCATTGACTCCTCCTGTCCCATCAAACTATTATCTTGCAAGAGCTGTGGGAAGGACTGCCCCAACCCCAACATCGTGATGGGATCCTGAACCCAGGAACCAGGGCAGTGAACCAATTTTGTGTCTTGCAGTGGAAAGTAGAAAGGTACGGTCTCATGACTGCTACAAACCCAAGGTCACCATTAGCAGGTGCATGGTCAAGTCACCTGCCCTGGCCCTGCTCTCACCAGCAATCTTATCTATCATTCCGAGAGAGATCAGTCTTCAGTGGGTTCACAACTTGCCAGATGCAAGTTGGTGCCAACCTCATGATGTTGTTAACACTTCTCTCAGATCTGTGGGTGTATACAACGGGGAGGCAGAGGCATTAAGACTTAAAAAGATGTCAACAGCCTGTGCCCAAATGAGGGTTGGGTGAGGGGGGTAGGTGTTGGGTCGGTGCTGTGGTGTAGCGTGTAAAGCTGCCACCTGCAGTGCCCGCATCCCACATGGGAGTCGGTTCGAGTCCCAGCTGCTCCACTTCCGATCCAGCTCTCTGCTATGGCCTGGCAAAGCAGTAGAAGATGGTCCAAGTCCTTGAGCCCCTGTACCTGTGTGGAAGACCTGGAGGAAGTTCCTGGTTTCTGGCTTTGTATTAGCTCAGCTCTGGCAGTTGTGGCCATTTGGAGAGTGAACCCGTGGATAGAAGACCTTTCTCTCTGTCTCTCCCTTTCACTGTCTGTAACTTCGTCAAATAAATAAAATAAAAAATCTCTTTTAAAAATAAAAAACTTCTTTAAAAAAGTTAACAGAAGTGCCTGCAAAATGGTCAGCTCTGTATCCCAGACGAGAAGCCACTGAGGGTGTACAGTGCTTGTTCACCTGTCAGTCGCCAAAGGGGTTGTGAGCGCTGTTCAGGCATCAGGGACCTACCTGGCAGGAAATAAAGCTGACAAACGTGCCTGTCCCCGTGACACTCATCTTGCAGGAGGGTATGGCCTATTGCACCAAAGGTAACTTCTACAGCACCATCTATGCTGACATGCGTGATGGAGAGAGACAAGGAAGAGAACAAGGGCTAGGGGATCAGAGGTTTGTGAACTTGATAAGAAGGGGGCCAAGGGAGACCTTATTCCGGTGGTTAGAGGAGGCCTGCAGGGTATGAGGGGTGAGGGTGTGGATGTTTGGGGTAGGTGCATTCTGGAAGGAAGGAAGTGCACAGGCAGGAGTGTGCAGAGTGTTTGGAAAACAACGAGGTTGGAGGGGAGCAGGACGGGGGTGAGCTCAGAGGGACAACAAGACAATAGGACTCTGGTGGCTTATTCTGAATGCAGTGGGGCCTCACGGAGGGGTAAAGCCAGTCTGCTTGACCTCAGACTGCCAAAGACCATTCTGCCTGCTTCGTGGGCACAGGGGGATGCGGAGAGAAACAGGGAGACCGGCAAGGCTCTCCTGCTGGGCAACTAGCTAGCAACCCCACTAGCTGGGCCAGGCAGTGGGGAGGCTGGGGGAAATAGTTGGATCCCGGGTGTATTCTGCAGACAGAACCAATAGGCTCTCTGGGTAATTTTCCCATGGCACATAGGGTATGGGGTCAACCATGGATGGTTCTCACAGATGGAGACAGCCATTAATTACAGAGGGTGGGAGGGGTAGATCTGGGGGAGTCAGGGTTCAGATCTGCACATGTTCAGGATGCCCACAGATGGCTGAGACCCAGGCATTCGAGCCACAAGCCTGGAAGTGAGTGTGGGGCAGGGAACATGTGAGAAGTCAGAATGCTTTAGCCAGGAGGATAAAACCAGCCAAGGAGACTGGGACCAGGCAGTGGCAGGTGCAGTCAGCCAGGGCGGTGTGCAGAGCTCCCCCCTGGGACTTGAGAGCAGTGACCTATTGCATGGCACACGTTTGGTCATCTTCTTGTTTGCCTTTGTTTCTCTCTCATTCCTCACCCTGTGTTTCCTAGGATCCTGTCCCTAATACATGACCAGCTCTTGTATCTTTGCCCGAGGGCCTGCTTCTGGGGAATGTAATTTAGACACAGGAAAAGACTTTAAGACTGTGTGTCCCTAGGTTCTTGTCCTTCCTCTCCATGGCCATTTCTACCCTGAGGCAGGGCAGGCAGCTGCCTAAGAGGTGCGGCTTGGAGCTGGCGTGTGTGGGCGCCCAATCCAGGCCCAGGATCCTGTTTCTGGGGTGGGGCGAGATCATCGCTAAGGTCCTTTTGGCATCCATGTCCCATATCTTGTACTTAAAAGATCCCAGCATTTCTCTGCCTATGTGTGATAAGAGAGTAGTTAAAAAATAAGTGGAAAATGAAATTTTAAAAATAATTTGATGCAAAATGTTTTCTAATCCACACGTTTTTTTCATAAGAGGGAGAGGGATGGGAGAAGTAGGTGAATAAAGGAGGAGGAGGAAGAGGGAGGAGTAAAAGGAGGAGAAAAGAAAAGGAAAAAAGCACCAGTGTTTAGGAAAAGGCTTATTTCATTGGAATTGAGTGGTGGACCACAGCTAGTGCTTCGGAAACCAAATCATCAATTTTCTTTTTCTTTTCTTTCCTTTTTTAAGATTTACTTATTATACGTTTGAAAGACAGAGTTACAGAGTGACAGAAGGAGGCAGAGAGAGAGAGAGAGGGATATTCCCTCCAATGGTTCAGTCCCCAAATGACCACAACTGCTGGGGCTGAGCCAGGCAGAAGCCAGAAGCCAGGAGCTTCTTCAGGTCTCCCACATGGGCACAGGGTCCCAAGCAATTGGATTATCCTCTGCTGCTTTCCCAGGTGCACCAGCAGGGAGCTGGATTGGAAGTGGAGCAGCCAGGACTCAAACAGGTACCCACATGGGATGCTGGTGCTTCAGGCAGTAGCTTTACCAATTATGCCACGGTGCCTGCCCCAAATAGCCAATTTTCTAACGGATTCCCTGGTACGCAGTTCCAGACTCAGTACTGTGAAAAGTACAAGATACTGACTCAGTACTGTGAACAGAGGGTTTGTGGGTAGGGCCCAGTGAACGAAGGCTTGTCCCATGTGGCGGCAAACACTGCAAAAATCTGGGTTCCTCTTAGCGAAGACTTCTACTTACTCACAGGAACACAGATACCCCCAAACTGAACCCTCATGGCCACAAAGTGATTTCCCAGAGAAAGCTACTTCTCCCATTCCTTAAACATGACACAAATGAAGACAGCTGGCAGAGAAAACACACCAAAACGGAAACCACTCGGAAAAAGAAACCTGGTGTTTCGTTAAAGTTTTGGATTCTCAGAGCCCTGCACCCTGTCTGTCATCATGAACAAAGGAGAAACCAGGAGCTGATTGTTCCTTGCTGTCACTCTCCCATAAAATGGCAGAAAGATTAAGTTATCCCCTCTCAGTTCTATTTTGCTTCCCCACATGGTCGTACAGACAGAGAAGTTGCTTCAAGGGGAGTCTGCCTTGAGGCTGAGGCTTAAAAGCACCAGTGATACAGGATGAGTGCAGCCGATGCACCCAAAGAACTCAGCTGGGCCAGCAGGTTGCAGAGCAGGAAATGTGGTCCAAGATTTAGCCCCTGAGTGGGAGGCCGTCTCAGAAGTCAGGCTGGAAGGATCTCGTGGCCGTGGGAGGATGAGGGGGAGTCAGGATCGGGGAAGAAGGGCAGGGAGCCCCAAGGAGGAGCTGACACGAGATTAGTGGGGGAGCTAAGGGCAGCTGTGCATGGAAGGAACATCAGCATGGGAGCGCGAGCAGCAAGGAAGCGTCTAGCAGGGTGGAGGCAGTGCAAAGGATGCCCCGTGGAAACAGCTCACGGAGTTCGTGTCCAGGAAGAGTCTCAGGGGAGCCTGGGAGATTGGTTTCAATTGGAGATGAATGAGGCAAGTCATATGTGAAGAGTTCTCAAAGAACAACTTTTTATTTAAAAATATTTTTAAAAAGATTTATTTGTTTGAGAGGCAGAGTTACAGACAAAGAGAGGGAGAGACAGAGAGAGAGAGAGAGGTCATCCACCTGCTTGTTCACTTCCCAGATGGCCGCAACGGCTGGAGCTGTGCTGATCCAAAGCCAGGAGCCAGGAGCCTCTTCTGGGTCTCCCACGCAGATGCAGGGGCCCAAGGACTTGGGCCATCTTATACTGCTTTGCCAGGCCATAGCAGAGAGCTGGATCAGAAGTGGAGCAGCCGGGACTTGAACCGGCGCCCATATGGGATGCAGGCACTGCAGGTGGCAGCTTTACCCGCTACACCAGAGCACTGGACCCGGGGTTCACAATCTTCCCTGGCTTCCTTCCCTCTTCATTCTCAGCCCAACATGGCCCTGTGTCCCTCTGACCTGCCTCCCACACACCAGGGACACACAAATGCCTTCTATTTCTATTTCTGGACAGAGAAGAAGTCACCCTCTTGGGCTGTAAAAATTCACTTGCCAAAATCAGATGAAAAAGAGGCAGATCCAAGTCCAGTGAGAAGTCTTCTAGCTTTATAGCTTGAAATCCCCCACCATAAATCTGTGCATTTCCCTCAATACTTCTACATACCCCGAATTACAAAATTGATAAAAACAACCCAGGATCAACACTGACTGCTATCACGTCCATGGGCACTGTCTGAGCCAAGGTCAACCAGAAATCCTCCTTGATGTGAGAGTGGCTCATTTACATGGTAGAAGTCACCCTGACCTGTATGGGAAGCCTCCAAGAATGCAGCAACCAGCAACCAACACATGTCAAGTCCACACTTGGCAAGTCAGCTGTGAGTGTTGTGTGCATGAGGAGCCAGAGCAGCCAGGTTTGGTTTCACCTGCACCCCAGGGGAAGTCTCAGGTGCAGAGTGTGCCGCATGTGCCCATCCACTCAGGCAGGGGTGGGGAGGCTGGCTACTTTGACCAACTTTGTGTGGCTTGGCCATTGTTTGCATGGTGGCCAACAGCAAGTGCAGCTGGGGGAAGTCACCAGCTCTCAACTGAGGATGCTCTGAGGTCTTCAGAATGACTAGTCCCAGATCAGGAATTCAGGGCTGGGTGTGCGAATTGGCTTCAGACAATGGGCACAGTTGATCAGAGCAGGGATGACCCACGAGGTGCAGCCGCTGCTCGTAGAAGGGCCAGCCACTTTCTTGCTGCCACTCCTGGCCACCAAGGAGTGGAGGAACTGGAGGAGAGGCAAAGCCATCCGGCAGGTACAATTCCCACCCCACCCCCACCCCCCACTCTTGCCCAACTCTCAAATTTTACTACTTTTCTTTCGGTTTGCAAATTTGCTGGACTGATTCATGGGAAAAAGTAAAGCTTAAAAATTTAATGCTTGTGGGGCCAGCACTGTGGTGCAGTGGGTTAAGCCACCATCTGCAGCACCGGCATCCCATACGGGCACTGGTTTGAGTCCCAGCCAGCTGCTCTTCTTCCAATCCAGCGCCCTGCTAATGCATCTGGGGAAGCAGTGAAAGATGGCCCAAGTCCTTGAGCCCCTGAACCCATGTGGGAGACCTGGAAGAAGCTCCTGGCTCCTGGCTTTGGCCTGGCCCAGGTCTTCTGGCTGTTGTAGACATTTGGAGAGTGAACCAGCAGATGAGGATCTCTCTCTGTCTCTCCTCTCTCTGTAATTCTGACTTTCAAATAAATACATTTTTTTTTTTAAAAAATGTAGTCATTGTGCTTTGCTGGGGGAAGATGTTGAAACATCAGATCAGTAAACAGAACGTCTGTGGCAGAGGTCACAAAGCTTCTGCTATAAAGACTATCTTTTCCAAAGGAAGGCAGCACGTGTTACGGCTCAGGATGAGCAAATCCGGAGAGATTTCCCCCGGCAGGCTTGTGGGGCTGACCCTCCTCTTGTGGACGCAGTCAGCGTGAATTGTTCAAATCACAGCGATCACGGGACGGCACTTTCAGAAAATCATCTTTTGCTATTATATTCTGGCACCAATGCTGTATTTTCTTTTTAAAAACATGGAAGAAAGAAAAGCGGAACCTCTTTTGTGGAGAAAGCTTAGTAGAAACCCTACTTGGAAACGGACTAAGCCAGTGGACTGAAGAACTGGAAATAAACACAGTATAAAAGCCTTCACACATCAGGGGGCTGGGCTGCACCTAGTACGAAGCATTGATTAAACCTGATCTATGGAACATTTCATATAAATGGTGAAAACTATCTCTTTGCTTGGTCTTTGACCATCCCACACTACGTGGCATTCTAGGACTGAGATGAGATCCATGTGACCTGTGACTTTTTTCCTGATACCACCTGCTGGGTGGGAGTTGGATGGCACAGGCAGCAGTGCAGAGAGGAAGAGCTCAGACATCCCCGGGAACCAGGAGTGGGTCTGACTTCTGGCTCTCCCACCTGCTGCAAGTCTCCAGGATCTTGGAGTCTGCCTTCTCATTTGTCAAATGGGAGTAATTTCTACTGTATTGTACACAGCCTATTGCTGTGTAACAAACTGCCCCTAACTGTAGCAACTTCAAGAATAAACATTTATTATCTCACAGAATCTCTGAAGGTTGGGAATCCGGGACATTTTGGCTCAAGGTGTCGCTGGGATGCTATAAACATGTTGGTCGGGGTCATTGCCATCTGATGGTGCGGTGAAGAGGCACCAGCTGCTCCCAGGTGGGTTCACTCAGGTAGCAGGTGTGCGGTGGGAAGGAGCCTCGGTTCCGTGCCAGGTGGTTCTCTCTCCACAGGGCTGCTCCTGTGTCTGCACAACGAGGTGCTGCCTCCCCCAGGGCAAGTGATCCCAGAGAGAGGAGCTGGCAGGAGCCACAATGCCTCTGATGACCAACACCAGCAGCACACACCGAGCTTTCCACTGTCCGCTACCGATGACTCGTGTGTGTGCTGTGGCAGGAGAGAAAGACCTGGGGACCTGGAGGCAGGGGTTAATGGGTCATCATCTCTAAAGCTGGCAAGTACACTGGCCCAGGGTCCTCATTTTTCAAATTTCAATGCTATTATTAGGGATGGAAGTGGATGGTTAGTGGAGATGATAAGACATTAGCAATCCCACATCAGACTGCCTGGGTCTGATTTCTGGCTCTGCTCATGGATCCAGCTTCCTTCTAATGCAGACCCAGCAAAGTAGCAGTGATGGCTTAAGTAATTGGGTTTCTGTCACTCATATGGAAGATATGGATTGAGTTTCCAGCTTCTGGCTTCAGCCTGAGCCAGCCCAGGCCATTGCAGCCTTTCTAGGGAGTGAACCAGCAGATGAGAGATCTCTGTTCTCTCTCTCTCTCTCTCTCTCTCTCTTTATAAAATAAGGGATGGGGCTGGCATTGTGGTATAGTAGGTTAAGTCATCACCTGCAGCACCAGCATCCCATATGGGCACCAGTTTGAGTCCCGGCTGTTCTCCACTTCTGATCCAGCTTCCTGCTAGTGTGCCTGGGAAAGCAGCAGAGGATGTCCCAATTCCTTGGGCCTCTACACTCATGTGGAAGACCTGGAGGAGACTCCAGGATCTCAGCTTCAGCCTGGCTCAGTCTCGGCTGCTGTGGTCATTGGGGGGGTGAACCAGTGGATGGAAGATCTCTCTGTCTCTCCCTCTCTAGCTCTCTGTGTAACTTTGCCTTTCAAATACGTAAAATAAATCTTTAAAAAACACAACAGATAAACAAGGAAATGCATGTAATTGCTTTGTGTAGCACCTAACACTCCATGAACTCTGCCTCTATTCTTTGGGATTTAAGTCAATTTCTGCTGTGGGGAGAGCAACACAACTGGAGTACACCTGGTTCAGGCACCTTGGAGAGAGTCTGGGAAGTAAAGGAACCTCATTTAAGCTCGTTCTTAAAAATATCACAAATTACAATTTAAGAGAAACATCTGTTAGGTGCTTATTTAATTATGAGGGGCAGAGGAACAATGGGACCCCTAGGGATAGCTCCAGTTTTCAATGTTCCAAACTTCTGTTAAAAAAAATAAACCACCAGACAACCCAACTCAATGCCAGTACTGCAGCACCCAAACTTGACTTCCCAGTTTAACTCCTGTACCTGGAAATAGCAGTTAGGCCATGGGTTCCAACACAGGAGTGGGTGAATGGAGCACAGTCCCCACAGAGGGAGTGGTGCGTTGCTGGAGCCCAGAAACAGCTGGTTAGAAATGGTCAGTAATGGGGCCGGTGCTGTGGCGCAGTGGGTAAAGCCACCGCCTGCAGTGCCAGCATCCCATATGGGCGCCAGTTAGATCCAGCTCTCTGCTATGGCCTGGGAAAGTGGTAGAAGATGGCCCAATCCTTAGGCCCCTGCACCACGTGGGAGACCCAGAAGAAGCTCCTGGCTCTTGGCTTTGGATTTGCCTAGTTCCAGCTGTTGCTGCCACCTGGAGAGTGAACTAGAGGATAGAAGACCTCTCTCTCTCCCTCGGCCTCTCCTTTTCTCTCTTTCAAATAAATAAATAAATCTTAAAAAAAAAAAAAAAGAAATGGTCAGCTGGACTTGCTGGGAAGGGAGGCTGAGGTCTGGGGGATGGTTAGAGTCAGTGGACTGCACGGCCTATCAGGAAGACAGCGAGGAGGGAGAGCTGGTGAGAGATGGGGGTGGACGGACGAGGGTGGACGGAACCGTGGGAATTCCTCAGGGCCCGCCATTGGGGGTTTCAGGCCAATATCCAAGGGCATCTGGGGCTCTGGTGGGCACTCACACGGGCGTGGTGGTGCAGGTGTTTGTGCACACAGCATTAAAGTTGGTTTAAAGCCACTGAACGGCTGAGAGAGCCTGGTTAACAGCTGGATTTCTGACCCCTTCCTCCTTGGAGTCTCACCAGGGGCACCGCCTGAGAACTCTGTGCTGATGGCAGCCGACCAGGGCCCCGTGCCCAACTCTGCCCTTAGGCCTTCGCCATCCAGCGGCAATGACCTTCTCTCCACTCCTTAGCCGAACCCCTCTGTTCCTGCCTCAAGGCCTTGGCAGGGCAGCTCAGTCTGCCTGGAACTTTCTCAGCCTTCATCAGACTTTGCCTTTGTGAGGGTCTCAGCTCCAAGTCTGCTCCTCAAAGCGGGCACTCCTCTGTGCTGTTCCCATTCCAGCCTTCCTCTTGGTAGGCGCCAGCGTGATCCTATTTTGCCATCTTCACACCACTTCTATGTGAAATTACCATATTGATTTATTTCCACTTCTTGGCCACCTGTCTTCCCTCTCCCAGCAAGAGCTGGGGCCTGTCCCATGTTGTCAACCCTCAGATCCCCAAGCGCTGGAACGTCCACTCAGAAATACCCACCCACCGAGGGAGCGACTGGACCACACTGGTGCTGCTGGGGGCTGCTTCCTCTGCTTCCCTGCATGACATACACAGGCCTGGGCCCCAAGCTGTCCTTGGAAAGCTCTTCATGGACCTGTGAACAAATGGGGCTCAGTGCAGACCCATAAATAATGGAGGCAGCTCAGCGGTTCCCACAAGCACCAGGCTCAGGGTGAACAGGGGTACAGGGACAGCTGCAGTCGGCCCCCCAGGAATCCACAGCCTTTTTTGCAAGGGAGGGGTGGGCAGGGTTGGTCTGGTGCATGCATAGCTCCAATGCTGGCGATGGCACACGTAGTGCCCAATGCACCAGGTGTAAGAGGAATTAGGGAATAGGGGAAACAGGCACTTAAACAGTGCGAGTCACAGGGAGACTCTTCTTCTGATGCAGAAAGAACTTCTGGGTTTCAAATTCAACCATGTTGTTGGACTGGCCAGCCCGCTGGCTGAAAGGGTATTCAGAGTCACGGAGGATTTGGTCCCAGATATAGAGTTACTATGGAGGCCACTGATTCTATTCCTTAAGGGGTACTCTGCTACATGAGCACTAGCAGCAGACAAACAACTCTCACTCCACACTGTTCTCTTCTCTTAGGAAAGGGAGACAAGTTAGGGTGCACAAAGGGGTGGGGGTGCAAAAATTCAGCATTTACCACTGCCCTCTGGTGGGCTTCCCACAGCCATTTCTCTATCAGAGGAGGATGAGGCTCCTGTGGCCATCAGAGGATGGGGACATCAGCCCCGCTGTGCTGCATCTGCTCAGTTGCCAGGTGCTGTGCTATGGCCATGAATGTTGAAATCAAAACACCCATAGAACTTGAGCTCAGGAATCCAGGCTTGGGGAATGTAGCCCAGCTTTGTCCTTAGGTGTAAGGATCCTCTGGCTTCTACATCACACTTGGGGCTATAGATAAACCTTGACTTTTTTTTTTAAGATTATTTGTTTATTATTTTAAAGGTAGAGTTACAGAGAGGCACAGGCAGAGGCAGAGAGAGAGGTCTTCCATCTGCTGATTTACTCCCCAAATGGCCACAACTGCTAGAGCTGGGCCAATCTGAAGCCAGAAGCCAGGAGCTTCCTCCAGGTCTCCCACGCTGGTGCAGGGGCCCAAGAATTTAGGCCATCTTCTACTGCTTTCAGTAGAAGATGCTTTACAGGCCATAGCAGAGAGCTGGATCGGAATTGGAGCAGTCAGGACTCAAACTGGCGCTTATATGGGATGCCAGCACTGCACATGGCGGCTTTACCCACTACACCACAGCACCAGCCCCTTGACTTCCTGGTTAGTGCCACACTCTGTGGCTGCATGAATCAGAGTAACATTTCTAAAGGGACTGAAGCCTTGGCTTCTTCCTCCAGGACCTTCATCCACATTCACCACGTTCATGCCCGGCTGCCCCGACATACCTGTCTCAGCTAAGCCACAGTGTGGGTGTGGGGAAGCCCAGCTCTCTCACTGATTTTCATCACAGTGGAGCAGAGCCCAATCCTGCTGCTGGGGCAGGCAGCTGGTCTTCAACGCAGTACACACCCCATCTGATGACCCATTAGCACTGAGAGAGAGAGAGAGACAGAGACAGAGGGAACCAAGGACCTACTGTGCCTTTGACCTTCTACACTGGACATGGCTCCTCTATCACAGAGTGGCTTTAAACCAGCCTTAATGCTGTGTGCACAAACACCTATACCACCACCCCCATGTGAGTGCCCACCAGAGCCCCAGATGCCTTTGGATATATCGGCTCAAAACACCCAATGGCCGGAAGCAGGGGGAGAGAGAGAGAGCCCTGTGACATGTGTGAAGGGGAGGTCCCATGTGAAGCTGTGCTTAGCATGGGGGCAGCTTTAGGATGAATGCTGAAGTGTGGTGAGGCTTGGACCCCAGAGTGGACCCGCAGTTGGCATTCGGATTGGGTCCTCCCGACCTCGGTGACCCAGAAAACCAGCTGGGTCCTCAGAGTGGAACCAACGAGAGGCTCTGGTAGCTGACTTAGCAGAGGAGAAGGCAGTAGGATTTGCTCCTGATTCATGTCTTTACAGCAAGGACACTGCGGAGGCTCGTGCGTGGAAGCTCTCCCAAGCCCTCTGTTGGCACGGACACTTTTGAGTACATCTCTGTTTTCTCATCTGTGAAATGGGAGCAATAATACTACTTTCTTCAAGTGACACTAGAGAGGATAAATTAAAATCATATTTTATTTAAAGAGTATGGCACAGGGCCCAGAAGCCCTCAGTACATTTTAGGACTAATGAGAACTTTTAAAATTAATACTTGCACTGCTCCTCCTGTTACTATTTCAATTTTTATTACTAGTTAAAAATAAGACTAATATCTATCTTCTCTTAATCACATACTGATAAGCTTTTATTGCAAATAAACCATTTTAATTAAAATGCGAGAGTTATGCAATTGTTTGGTGCAACAGTTAAGACACTGCTTGGAAAGCCGGCATCTCATCTCAGAATGCCACCTCCAATTCCAGCTTCTGGCTAATGCTCCTCTGGGTGCGGGGGAGTGGCACCAGATGATGGTTCAAGTACTTGAGACCCTGCCACTCATGAGGCCAACTCAGACTGAGTTCTGGGATCCTGGCTTTGCACTGGCCCAGCCCCAGCTATTATGGGCATTTGGGGAGTGAATCAGTGGATGGAAGGTCTTTCTCCACCTGTCTGTCTCTCGCTCACAGTCTCTCTGCCTTTCAAATAATACGAAAACAAAATCCAGACTCACACACACACACCCATAGAGCAACATGATTCAATGCAACAAATCTACTCACGGGGGGAAATCGACCGCATGGTTTTATCTGAGAAAAAAATCGACTTACCCCTCTTTTCAGGAAAGCACTGGCACTTCAGTGCATCGCTGGCCCAGATGCACTGCGGGGAGACCTGCTGTGATCTGACCCAAATCCACCGCCCCGCTGTGTACCCTGGTCACAGGCATTGTGAGACTCCAGCAAGATGGCACTCTGCACCCCTTGCAGAGATAGTGCACCAAACCTTGGCTTTGTGTGTGGCTGGCTGCCCTGGTTTTGCCAACAGCACAGGGGTCAGCAGATGCAGGGTCAGCATGGGCTGTAGCCTACTCCTTAGGAAGGAGGGATGGGGAGGTATAGACATCCAGGCACGCAGGAGTGCACTGCCTTTTTTACCCATCTCCAGGCCTCGATCCCCATATGCACAGTTTCTAGCTCCTTGGTCTCTTGCTGGCCAGAGCTTGGCTACTCCCAGGACTGTCTGGGGTCAGCACCCCTGGGTGTAGGGTTCAACACTGCTGTTATTTGCTATGGGATCCTGGATAACTCACTTTTGTAATTTTCTTGTTAAACATTTATATTTATTTGAAGGTGGGGTTGGGCAGGGGAGGGGGAGAGAGAGAGGGATACGCACACAACATCTGGATTGGGCAAAGCTGAGAGCCTGGAACTCCCTCTGGGTCTCCTTTTGGGTGGCAGGGGCCCGGGTATTGGAACCATCACCCTGCCACCACCTCCAAGGGTGAACATTATCAGAAAGCAGCACTGGAGCTTGAACCTAGGAACTCCATTGTGGGGTGCAGGCCTCCCAAGTGGCATGCCGAGTGCCTGCCCCCTCCTGTCTCTGTGAGTCCTCACCTCCTTATATGTCAGGTTGGGACAAGGACCCAGCCTCTCTGGCGATGAGCAGATGAATGCATCCAGAGTTCGTGCTATGCATATTTCCCACGACGTAACACTCTTGCATGTGTCAGATTGAGCAACCTATCTCAACAGCACAACAACCCAGCAGGTGGATACTCATCACTCTCATCTAATGAGCAAGGAAGCTAAGTCTCTTCCAGTTCAGGGAGTTGATGTGGGGGAGGCCTGGATTAGAACTTGGAGTTGACATGGAGGAGGCCTGGATTTGAACTTGCAGTTGATGAGGAGGAGGCCTGGATTTGAACTTGGAGTTGTCGTGGGGGAGGCCCGCATTTGAACTTAGAGTTGACATGGGGGAGGCCTGGATTTGAACTTGGGCAATCAGTCTCCAGAAACACAGAAGACCTAGCCTGGTGCTTGCAACACTTCAACACAAGATGAGTAACAGCCACAAGCAGTCTGCCTAGGGCTGGGATCAGGGCAGAACATCTTAAACACCTGTCTTGGTTAAAATGCGGAGAGGTAGCATTTCAATAAAATCCATTTTCACGTACGTGAGATTACTGATGTGCACAATCCCTTAATTGTCATAGAAATTGAGAAAATAGATCTTAGCTTGATATACTTGTTTTTAAAATAGAAAAATGTAGAGCCGCCTTTTCTTTCTTTTTTTTTTTTTTTGGTGGCATCTAAAAAGGGTCTCCGAGGTCCCCTTCCTTGCACCTTTCATGCGATTACTCCTAGCTGGGGGTTCTCCTGAAGTTATCTGCCGGGACAGAATTTACCAGACTCTGGCACTAAGTGGGTCCCCGAGATGGGGTGTCTGTTCAGTATCTGGAACTGGTGTACGGAGAGACTAAGGGGTTGAGAAAACCAAACCCCATTTGGAAGAAGTGGAACACCTCCCACCCTGATTTCCAGAAAACCTCCCTGGTCCCTTCCTCCTGGCCCCTCCCTGGCCTGGACAGGTGGCACCAACAGGTTCACCCTGCCATCCGTGCTCAAAAGAAGCCAAGCATTCCATAGGGACACCCTGAATTCTGTCTCTGGGCTCATCTCAGGGAGTGCCTGGTTGTTCCCCTCAATCTCTCCTCCTTGTCCCTGAAACAGGGTTGAATCTCCCCAAAGAGTGAATGGAGACCAAGGACAGAAGAAGTTGAACAAAATCCATTAGAGGCAGCCCTGGGAACCCAGGGCAGGGGCACGGGAGGCTTGTATCTTAGGAACTGGTGTCAGGGCCTCAGATCACCAAAGTCCCACACCACATCGCAATGCCCCCAGGTCTGGGAGGGGGACACACATATCTGTGGGTTGGAAAGGAGTCTTGTTTGTACACTGAGATGTCACCTTGCTTCCCACTCGGAGACGACCCCCTGTGTAGCCAGTCTAAAACTTTTTAATATAATTAATTAATTTGAGAGGCAAAGTTACAGAGAGAGGGAGAGACAGAGAGAGGTCTTCCACCCAGTAGTTCACTTCTCTAATGGCTGTAAGGGCCAGAGCAGGGCTGATCCATAGCCGGGAGCCAGTGGCCTCTTCTGGGTCTTCCACATGGGTGCACGGGCCCAAGCTCTTGGGCCATCTTTTGCTACCTTCCTAGATGCATTAGCAAGGAGCTGGATTGGAAGCAGATTCCTGGGACTGGAACTGGTGCTCTGATATGGGATGCTGGGCCTCAAAAGAGGTGGCCTAACCCACTGCACTACAACACCGACCCTTGATCCAGGCTTAAGACTGCTATTTAAATGCAGATTTTTATTTCCCCTGTAGGAAGGAGCAGTGAGGTCAGGATGTCACATGTCTTGTCTCACATGCATCAGAGGAGACTGGACCGGAAAAGTGTAGTCATATTAAAACAAAACCCAAAGCAAATTCAAACCCATCCACATTCCCACACTTATTTCCCCCTACATCTCCTGTTTTAAAATTGCAAACCGAGTCCCGATGGATTAGCAAGGAGAACAAGGATATGTTGGGAGCACACTGACTTTGGCATAAAGGTGTCCCTAAAGCTACTACAGCCTGGCATAACCTGATAAAAATATCCAAGTGCTAGCTGTACCTGCCGTGGGCAGGCACAAGGCATGGGAGAAAGGGCAGGCAGAGAATGTGGTGGCCAAGCCTCCTGATGGCAGAAGGTGTGGACTGCACTGCTCCTGACCTGCCATGCCAGAGGCTAAATCAGGGCCCCTGGGGTCCACGGAGCCCCCGTGCACCTGCTGCAAATGCACAAAGACTGGAGATGGGGAGGATTCAGTGTCACGGGATCCAAGGTCCACCAACAGGTGCGTGGTGGGCGAGGCTGTGAGAGGGAAAGAGCCTCAGGGCAAAGGCAACCAATCACAGTCGCTGGTTCTAAGACAAACGCTTTCCGCACTGCAGCAGCTTTGCCAAGTTTCTGGATCTGCCATGCAACAGGCGACTTCAGAATACATTGGCTCAGAGGCCAGCTCCTCTGAAAACAAACTCTCCTAATTCTCCATGGCCAACGTGTATCTGTTAGGAGAGTCGATGACTGCTCCTTGACCACTTCCAAACTCAGGACAAAACTCCCAGCATTTCCACAACTGATCTCGTTCCATCGCCCCGCATTTCCCATTCATCAGCCAATCCTTTTGGTATTGCCTCCACGAAATGCTCTATCCCCACCAACCGCTCCCTATTCTCTCTGCCGCCCAAAGTTCCTCTCCAGCCTCACCGCAGCCTTCTGCCACAATGCTGCTCCTGCAGGGTCCTTTCTCCATTGAGCCCCTGGGAGTGATTTTCTCAAAATACAACAACTTTCCCAAGGTCACTCTGCAGTCTGAGCTCGCCATTGGCTGCCCCTTCTGTACACCATACTTGCTCCTGTCGCTACAGCCACTTCTCTATCCACATGGATCTTCACGCGGAGCTGCCCACTGACCTGGGAGCCCCTGAGACGATTTCCTTGGCCACCATGGTTCGCTCGCTGCTCCTCCTCCTTTCCCACCAATCACTCCCTATCCTGCTCGAAGAATTTCCACTGTTGCAATCCACCTCGTCTTTGGCGACAGCTCTTGATGTACCTCCACCCCTCCATCCATCTGACCACCCAGGCACCTGTCCAATCATTCCTGAATGTGTGTGTGTGTTTGTGTGCGCGCGCACACGTGCGTGTGTGTGATGCACCAGACTACAGGTCACTGCAAACCCCCCCCCACCCTCAGTCAAGTGAAACCTATCAGTGAGTCCCTTAGCGATGACTCAGTAAGCACTCTTACCAAAGGTCCACACTACTCTTCCCACTGCAGGTGCAGCAGAGACAGGCAGAGACAGCCGGTAGAGGTTCCCTACCCTTCTGTAGGCACCACATTTCATCACGCGGGGGCTGGCTGGCCACTCCCATACACTGTCCCATGGTTCTTGGCATTGCTGCCTTCTTACTGTAGCTCATGAGGCTAGCAGGCCAGCATTTTAGTGTTTCCAGGGGCCACAGCTGCCCAGCTGCATGGATGGCATGTTCCCTCCCCTCAGAGTGACTGATGCTCAAAGTAGCACCTGAGCCAGAGGCCTTGTCTTCACAGGGCGGGGTGCAGTGGCTTCCCCTCCCCCACTGCATTAACTATCAGCCCTTCCAGAACTACCTTCCTTGGAGGCTCCTTAGGGAAAGACTTCCTCCTCTCATGCACTCTGCAGCCCTTATCATGCTTCACTTTTTTATAGCATTGATTTCCATGTGACATAATGTTACCTTCTCCATATCTCATTTTTCAGTATATTAATGTCTCACTCTCTGTTTCCACCCATCCATCCAATTGCCCACCTCCCAGTCAATGGTCTTTGTTGGTATTTCACACCCCAGAGCCCACTTCTAAATGTCATTTGCCACCTGTGTCCTTCCAATGCCTGGGAGAGCAATGCCTGATGTAGAGGAGGCATTTAGTAAATATTTGTTAAGTCGATGAATGAGCTTACTGCACACAGAAGGAGGATAATAGACACCCCCACCCCAGAACACAATCAATGCATTATTGCCCTGGCTTTAAATTCACAGATGACAAAAATGAAAGTCACCTTTCACTGATGTCACTGTGCAAAGTCAGGCCTGCAGTTGTAAGTGTGGCTAGCTCCGGGTCTCAGGTGTTTGCCTATGGCTCCCACCGTGGACACTCTGGCTGCAGCTGCTTGGACCCGAGACATGGAGTTGGTCTGTTGTGTCACTGCCTGTGCAGGGGGTGCTCCTGGCTGTAGGGTTGGTGTGCTGCTCTACATGAGTGCTTGTGACTTCCCTTCGACCATGCGAAGCCTCTCAGTGACATTCTGCATGGGATGAGTTATGAGGCCAAGCCGGGGGGTTCTTCATGTCCCCTGGTTTGGTTTGCAGGCTCTGCCTGTTCCTAAAGTGCAGGTGTGGAGGGGATGGGGTCTCTGTGCCCTGTGCTGGGGGGTACTGGGTGTACCTGGCAGCTTTCACAGAGCTCTGGGGTAGATTACATGGCCCAAGCTCTCCTTCCAGAAGAACAGGGGTTCAGCAGCACCCCATATACTCCAGAGAGGGGAAGGAGGCACTGGATGGCCCATCTATCCCTGCTCACCCCTCCAGGCTCTTATGCTTCCTTGGTGAGCTGGGTTGGATGTTGATAGGAAGGCACCAAGCTGTGAAGGAAGGGTGCGAGTGGCTGCATTACAGAGGGGAGCTCAGATCTGGACGGAGGCATTGAGCCTGGCTCCAGAGAGAACCTGCCACTTCCACACTGCTGGCTGCACCTCTGCTGCTCTCAACATTTCCCAACTCACTGCTGCTGTGACTGCCATGGTACCGAACCTCTCTGGGCCTTGGTCTCCCCCTTTGTAAATGGTGTGCACCCCAGAGGGTTATTGTGAGGATCCAACAAGTAGAAAGCTGCAAGACGACCAGCACCTGGCACAAGGGAAGCACCACAGCTGTGTCTGCTGAAGAGAAACATAAATGAAGCAAGCATCTGCCAGCCAGACCGGCTGCATCTGTCCTCACTCCAGCTCAAGTTCAGCCACCTGTCAGGGTAGAGGGCCTGGCTGCCCACAGTCTGTCCTTCTGCTTCTACTCAGGGCTGGCCAGGCTTTGGTTCAATGTGGCACATGCCTACAAGATAGATTTCCACTAGGAGTCTCCTTGGCTGTGCTAGGAGGCAAGATGGGTGGGTGGGGCAGTGCATCCTGGAGAGAAAAGACATCTGTGCCCCACCATTGCTCCTGTCTGGGGGTGGTGCTCAGCTGTTCTAAGGCGCTGGGCGCCTTGTGCACAGAAAATGTGTTACCAGCACCAGGGACGCTCTTGCCTAGGAGGTAGGGAGTGGTCCCACACTCACTTTGAAGGAGCAATGTGAGACTTAATTACACGGAAGGAACATTCATCCCAGCTGCAGGGACTCTTGCTTTGCTGCTCACATTTCTAGAAGGATGCGTATCGGATTTCAGTTACTGCTGTGTTCAGGCTCCCTGGACGAAGAGGAATTGAGCTCTTCACTTTCTTCCACACAACGGGAGAGTGCTGTTACCAAGGACCATGCTTACAAACCTGGGAGTCAGCAACACAATGGATTAAACCATCACCACTGTCATTCAAGTAATTTCTGGTGGCCTCTCCTCCATTGACTGGGAAACAGCAGTGCATTGGACAGAGGTCTCAGAGGAGTGGGCATGTGCAATGATTTAGAGACAGTCAGCAGATGTGGGCTCAAATCCAGTCTTAACTCCCTCCCAGCAAATCCCTACCCCCAGCTCCACCACCTCCCGGCCTCGTATCAATATTGTTGCCTGTCAGTAAGGTCGATACTGTATTTAAATTGAGTGGTTACATTTCTACAAATATGTATAGAGCTTGGGGCGTGGGGTCTTCACATTAGAGAAACTTAACAAACAGTAGCTCCTATTTTTAGCTGTAGAAGAAATTCAAGATGCTCTGGTGCCGGACTCTTACTGCTGTGCCTGGTACTCACACTCTTGTTTCACTCAGGGGAGCTGAAGACAAGATCCAACAGGTTGCTTTGCCTAAAGCCTCAGCCTTGAGTATGCAGCAAATGCTTCATGGAACCCCCTCATATCTCCCTGCCATTACTATCTCAGCTAGCCCCAATGGCTCTCTACCTGGGAGTATTCTCTGGACACCAAAGCCCACCATGGCTGTGCCCAACAAGCTGGAGTGCTGGGGAATTAATGTCCCTTAAGAGACACCATTAACCAGCCAATGGCAGAAGTTGGCACACAAATGCCCCTGCTTCCCTGTGCCTTCCATGAGTTAACTTAGCCGTCTGTGCTCTAAGCTGGCTTCCTGTTCCCATAGAAGATTTAAATCCCTGTTGCCCAGAGGGACACCTTGCTCTCAGCACACTTTCTGTGCTGCCTTCTCTTCCCTGATCTAACACCTACCCTGTCTCCCTGGTGTTTCCTGGGGTCACCTTTTAAATAAACTACTTGTGCTTGAGTCCTGCCTTTGAATCTTCTCCTGGGGAAACCCAAAGGAAGGAGGGTCTGGATCCAGATGTGCTACCGCTGGGTGCTGCTTGTTCCTGGAAAGTTGATCATTGCAGAAAAGCGAAACCCAGCTTGCCAAAGAGCATTTTCTGGATGCTGGGTAGCTGATGTGGGTGCTCTCTATTAAAAACTGGGACCATCTGCTGGTCTGTAATAACTGGAATATGAGAGTCCTAATCTGGGATGTAGATAAACTGTTTACTCTGTTTGTGGTTATGTATTGCAAGCTTACCATGCGCAGAAGAGTGGATTTAAATTCCAAAGTACATTGTTTTATGAAATTGGCACGAAGTCCTTTCAACACAATAATATGAAATACATTAGCAACATTAGCTGCAGCAAGAATCTGGTGTTTTCCCTTTGTTGTTCTTATTCTTTGCTTTTAAATAAAGAAAACTTGAAGGACCACAGCCCCAGAAACGTCTTGTGGGGATGCCAAGAACCTCTCTCTAAACCACTTTTGAGGAAGCAATTTCCTTCTCGTCCCATAAAACTTCCCAAAGCACCGTAGGCAGACGCTGTAGCACTGGGCATGTTTACAAACTGCGGATGCAACAGACATTTAATTACATGGAATTCATCAAAACCCTAACAGAGACAGAAGCTCAAACCTTACAGCTTAATTAAACTTTAATTTCAGATGGGTTACCCACTTGGTCACGTGCTGGCCTGCCCGTCCTAATGGGTTAGAGGCTCCTGGTGGGGGTTGGCATACCCAACAATGCTAAGGGAGGTCCAGGCTGCATTTGCCAATCCCTTCAATTCCAAATCTCTGGCCTTGGCCATCACATTCTATGGCACCTGCTCTGTCGTCTGCGAGGGCTTCTCAATGCATGAAGCTGGGTAGCTTTCATTCCTTACTGACCCACTGACCAGATCGCACAGAGGCAAGGGACCAGTCCTGTGACATCCTCCTTCCAACAACTCTCCTCGGCTTCATTTTATTTAGAAGACCTTCTCCCTGCCCCTCCCCTTCCATTCCCTCCATGTATTCTGTAGCTGTTAAGTAAGCTGTGGACATCCATGACTGTCAATTTCCACCAACTATCTGGTCAAATGATCACAGTGGTTTAGGGTGGAATTTGGAAGTGAGAACTCTGAACCTTGGGTTCTGAGTGTTGGCAATGGTGTCCAATTTCAATGACTTATCCCACAGGCCAGGGACTTGTAAGGTTGAACATGCCATGGGAACACTGGGAAGTAGGCATGCTTATACTCATACTTTGGCAGGGATGAGACAACTGAGGCTTAGAGAATGGACGTATCTCCTGCAGGTAGAGTCAGGATTCAAAGCTGGACCAGTCTGATTCCTTGGCCCATGCTTTTTCGAAACATCATTTTGCTTCCTCGGAAATCCAGGGACTCTGTGAAATCCAGAGAAAGTAGGCTGCAGGGCCTTGGGCATGTCCAAGTGGGCACAGGACAAAGCATGACAGCAGGACAGGCTGGCTCTGAGATTCATCACATGGGCTGTCTCTAACCACAACCATGGTTGTTGCTTTTCACCGAGGTCATGTGGGGCTGTGAGATGGGCCAATGAACACCTCACAGAGGGAGTCGAGTGACAGGTGCCAGTCCTGGGTGACGTTCGGGACACCACGTGCCTTTTGGGCTGGTGTTCTACTCAAGCTACTGCTTGCACTGCATTGTGGATGAGTGATGAACCACACGTGCCTTCACACCATTTCACAAATAATCAGCTGCGTGGTCCTGAGTCGACACTGCCCAGTCATTTGTCTTCATGTCTTTGCATTCTCGCTCCCCCTCTTTGGGCTTGCTTTTGAGTCAAGCTGCAGGTAGAAATGACTAATGCACTAATGACAACACTAATCGCAGCCAGGCTAATGACCATGCTGCTAGCAGTGACGACGCTAATTACCAGCCGCTGACAGCAACAGGCTCCTCTGCTGGATGTGACGTCTCATGGAGAAGGCGCCCAAGCAGAGCAGAGCCAGGGGCTGCCAATGGCACCTAAGGCAGCGATGGAGACTCAGATGGGGATGTTGTTCTTATTTACTTATTTTTAAGATTTATTTTATTTACTTGAAAGAGGAGAGGGAGATCATACTGAAGATTGAAAAAAAGGGGGGCATGCAATGGCATGGATTAGTAGGTAAAGCCTCTGCCTGTGGCACTGACAAGCTATATGGGCACTGGTTCTAGTCCCAGTTGCTCCTCTTCCAGGCCAGCTCTCTGCTATGGCCTGGGAAAGCAGTGGAAGATGGGCCAAGTCCTTGGGTCCCTGCACCCATGTGGGAGACCCAGAAGAAGCTCCTGGCTCCTGGCTCTGGGTCGGCCCAGCTGTGGCTGTTGTAGCCATCTGGGGAGTGAACCAGCAGATGGAAGACCTCTCTCTATGTCTCTCCCTCTCTCTGTCTATAACTCTACTTCTCAAATGAAAAAATAAATAAATCTTAAAAAAAAACCTGGGAAACACCATATTAAGGGTATACAAAATGTAAGACAAGAGACCATTGAGCATAAGGATGAGAAAGAAAAGAGCGCTCAGTCTAGTGAGCTGGCAGAGCTCAATCCCCATGTATAGAGACAGCTGTCCAGAGGTCCCGCTGTAGAAGGAAGCCCTGCACCTGAGGGCCCTAAAGCTGATCCCTGGCCATATCAAAGTATCCTTGTGCCTGTACGCAGACAGACCAGCAGTTATGAAGAACGGATGGCAGAGAACAGCAAGGGTGCACCTGCATGTTTCTGCGTGGACACCCTCGAGTGTGCGTTAGGGAAGCAAGCAGCACAGGTACCCCCTGGCTGGCTGCTGAGAGACGGGTGGCCTAGCACAGGGTATGTGACAAGGTTGCCAGGAGCCTTCCCCTGCCCTCACAGGAGCCAGGGGCCAGCAGGGCCCCACTTTGCCCTGCATGGAGGCTGCAGGTCAGGTGAGACGGGTCACTGGTTTCCCCTCCTGCGTAAAAGGCGAAGTAGTTCCTGGAAATCACTTTCTCTAGAAAGTGCCATCTTCAGCGTTTGGGTTGCATTGCTTCTGAGTAAAATTGCATCTTAGTCCATTTCCCAAGACCCAGTCATTTATAAAGACTAAAGGTTCGCTTAGCTCACGGCCTAGAGGCTGGGAAAGCCAGAGGAATGAGACTGGCATCAGGCAAGGGCCTTGCGACATGGGGATGGGCGCCCAGGGTGAGACAGAGCCAGGCGCTAGCTCAGGCCTCTCTTCCTCTGCTTATCATTACCTCACAACCTCATCTAATCGCAAAGGCCCCGCCCCCAAATGCCATCAACAGATGAGTTTGCGGATTAAGGTTTCCAAAGAGATGAGCTTTTAGGGGACATGCTCAAACCCCAGCACAATCTTATAAAGAAATGAGGACATCCAGAGCTGGCAGAACATCTGAAAACCCACCGGCCCCCAGCTGCCTCCTCAGCCTGCTGCACCACGGTTGGCCAGCATTCTCACACCTGCGTGGCCACAGAGCCTTGTGCCAGGCCCGTGAGCAAACAGAGCCCAGCGTTCACAAGGCACACAGGCCCCACAACGCCCTCTGTCCATGGAGCAGTCTCCACAAATGGCAGACGGCAGGGTCCCCTCATGATCCCCCCAGCATGCTAACGTGGGGGTAAAACACTCCATGGCTGCAGAAAAAAAAAGGCTCCTTTCAAACTGTGATGGCTGCAAATTGCTTTTCGCAGGAAGAGTCTCTTTCCCATTTATCTATTTCCGCAGAAGCCAAACCACGTCTAAAACAGTTCTGGTCATTCTGGTTCGGATCAGTGACTTATGAAAAATGAATGGGACAGCTTCTCATTTGTCACCCGTGTCTCTCAGGCTGCTTAGAGTTAGTGATGTGGACGCCCTGGGGAGTCTAGACTCCATCTGAGTCGTGGTGGTGCATCGGTGTCCAGTCCAGAAGGGACCCCCGATCACCTCTGCCCAAGACCGCGGGCTCCAGTGTGAGTTGGATTCCAGCCAGCGCCCTGAACTCTTCCACACTGTTGGTGGGAGTGTAAACGAAGGCAAGCATTGTGGAAGACAGTATAGAGGACCCTCAAACCAAAACAGAACTACTAACACACCTAGAGTACAAAAAATGTGATGTATAGGAACGAAACTTGTATCTTGAGACTTGCTCATCGCTTTCTGGCCCTTGTCTATACTCTTGATGAACAGTGGTTTTTCCACTTACTATTTGTTGAACTCTTTATGTAGAGGAGGGTTTAGTGAATGCTTATAAAATAAATGGAAATATGCCATTATGAAATTAAAAGAAAAAATAAGAAAGGAAGAGGGAGGGTGAAGTGTGGGCAGGAAGGAGGGAGGGAAAAGTGGGAGGTATCATTATGCTCTTAAATCTGTGTATCTGAATTGTATGAAATCTGTTCACCTTATATAAATAAAAAATTACACAAGAAGATGCAAAATGAAATATTTCCTTTATAGACAGGGTTTTTAAATAACCCATTGGCCAGATTTACACAGCTAGAACAGTCATTATTTTATCTTCATTCTTTTATTCTAGTAGGTTCTGCCTCTGTGACTTACATTTTTATATCTATTGTCTATTAGTATATTATCCCAAGTCCATTAGGTACGTGAGCACCAATGTATGAACTAGAATTGTCATTAAAGCTTTATTAAATTTAAAAAATAACGATTTATTATATATTATATATTATATTATATTCATATATTCCAGCAATCTCAGGACTGGGTATGTAGCCCCAGGAGCTGACAGTGTGGCAAAGAGACATCTACACTCCCCTGTTGGCTGTGGCACTGTTCACAGCAGCCAAGATAAAGAATTGGCCTGGGTGCCCACCGACAGAGGGGTGGATAAGGCAAACGGGGCATACAGATGCAATGGAGTGCTATTCAGCCACCAGAAAGAGTGACATTCTGTCATTTGTGAAAACACGGATGGAATGGGAGGATATGAGTAAGTGAGAAAAGGCACAGACAAGTGGACTTGGCACGTTCTCGCTCCGACATGGAAACTAAATAACGTTGATCTCACAGCACAAGAGTGGAATGGTGGCTATTGGGGGTTGGGAAGGTCGATGTGGAGTGGAGGCTGCTGACAAGAAGGTGGTTGATGGGATAGAAAGGATGACCCACTTCTCCGTTCTGTAGCCCAGTAGGCTATCTATGGCTGTCTCAAAAGAGTTAGCAAAGAGAACTTGGAATACTCCCAACACAAAGAAAGAGTGTTTGTGGTGACGGATACACCCATCACCCTGCCTGTCACGCTCTGTATACACATACTAAAATTTCATATTCTACCCCATAGACACATACGATTACTAATGAAAAGTAACTGAAAGGAAAGTGAAGTGAAAGTGAATGAAAAGTATTCAGAACGACACCTTGTCACATTCCACCATCACCGAGGGACGGTCAGCCTTACCTGCCCCGCGAAGAGCCCACAGACCCCAATGATGCACAGGATATTGAACACGGCGGAACCCACGATGGTGCCGACGCCCACGTCTCCCTTGGTGATGAAGACCCCTGGAACACAGGTGCATGTCAGCCTGGCTCTGGGCGCCAGGGGCTCGGTGGCCTTTTGCAGGCATTAGGTTGCCCTGGGGATCTACAGGATTGGAGGGAGCGTTTCGGCTCTGCTGTCCCACAGGAGCAGTGGCCTTGAGTCTGGGGCAAGTTCAAGCACAGTGAGAGCATCATGACGATAGCCCCCAGTGGCACATTGAGCACAGGCAGAGCAGCCCACCTTGGGGCCACTGGAGTCCCACGTCCCATCCGTGGCAGATGATCCTCCAGCCGGGGACTGTCTGACCCTCGAGCCCTTTCCTTCTAACAGCAAAGGAGTGGGGTGTCCCCCAGTCATCACCTACCTATGACCGATGTGAAGAGCTCTGGGGCCGAGCTGCCTGCCGCCATGAATGTCGCCCCAGCCACATCTTCACTGAGGTGCAGACGCTACAGAGGAGCAAAGACAGAGCACAGGTGAGTAGGATTCCACCTGGGAATACAGGTGACTGTGACTCTCGGGACCCCAAGCCCTGAGAAGCCGGGGCCTCAGTGAGAGGAGGGCTGACAGGTCTTGGCGGCCAGGCTCAGCCCCTCCCAACCTCCCTCTCCTCCACCCTGCAGAGCTGGGCCACTCTGACCAGGCCAAGGGAGGGGAATGCATATCCTCGAGATCTCTGAGTTCCCAATATGGGGGTCCCCAGCCCCAGGGCCCCCCAGGGCTGTGTAGGTGACAGGGGCCACAGAGGGGTGTTATGAGGCCACAGGGGCCAGTGGGACCAAGGCAAAGGTCATAGGTGCTGCTTTGTTCCCCCAGTCTTGCCAGAAGGGCTGACTTTTAAATAAATGCCAAGAACCCGGATTTGCATGCAAAGCATCGCTACTTTCTGTCCTATTATGCCGATTCCCCGAGAAGAAGGTCTCACATACTTAGTGTGTCAGCCTCCATTCCAGGATGCTATGGAGGCTTTTGGGGGGATGTGTGTGCATGTGAGGGTCACCTCTTGAAACCCACTCCCCATCCTTGCAGTCTGTGAAACCCACGGCTGGGAGAGCGTGAGTGGGCAAGAGCGTGCTGAGACATTGTCTCCAGGCTACCCCACGTGTCAAACCAAAAAGCAATTTGAAGTTAAGACAAATACACATTAGAGACTAGTTAGCATGGTTGGCCAGCTCCCTCCTGGCCGTCCAGCCAAGGAGATGCCAGGTTTGGAATGCCACCGTCCCTTGTCCTGGCGGCACCTGCCACTGCTGCACTTCCTAGCTCAGCCATGGAGGGGCAGCATGGGCCTGGTGCAGGCCACTGGCTTTGCTGGCTGACCAGCAACAGGCTGCAGTGGGAGCCCTACACGTGGATATGGATGTGGGATCTTGGGTGCCTTGGCTCTGGACTCAACAGCTAAACCCCAGATGGGTACAGAGGAGACCCTACAGAGGAGGTGCTGTCAGCTTAGCTTTGGAACCTGTGGCTGTGAGCATCCCCAGCCTCACCAGGCAGTGAGTCTGCAAGCAAGACAGTAAATGCATTGCTCACAGCTCTGGTTCACCAGCAGCGAACACAAGCCCTGCTGCACTGTGGTTCTGTCCGCCGGCTCTGAGCGTCTTAGCTGCAGACTCCAATCCTTAGGCTGCTGCCAGGTGCTCCGGCTCCTTCAATGGTCATTTTGCTTCCTCCCGCAAGTCTGTTTCCTTGCCTCTGCCTCATTCATTCCAGCCCTGGCATCGTTTCACCAGGGTGGGGTGGGGGTCTTCTTGGGTGTGACAGTCACTGCAAGTCTTTCCTAGCTCCCTCCTGAGCACCTGACAATTCTTAACACCCCAGTCCAGTACCCAGGGCTCCCTACCATCTGGTGCCAGCCCCTGCTCTGCCCCACTGGGTTCTGAAGCTCACATGCTCTCCAGCCAAATACTCTGGCTTGAAATGCTTTGCTGCCGAGACCGTGCCTCCTAGGGGGGCAATCCTGCCTCCAGACCCTGCCCTTGTAACCCCAGCAGAGTCATCCTCTCCCCTCCCAGACTCGCTCTCCACTTCCCAATTCCCTGCTACTTCACCCAGCCCCCAGCGTATATAGGTGGTCGTCAGCATCCAAGGGAACTGGTTCCAGGAACCCCACGGGTACCAGAATCCAAGGACATTCTGTTCCCTTTTATAAAATGACACATGAGGGGCCAGCGCTGTGGCGTAGCGGGTTAAAGCCCTGACCTGGAGTGCTGGCATCTCACATGGGCGCCGGTTCTAGTTCCGGCTGCTCTACTTCCAATCCAGCTTTCTTCTATGGCCTGGGAAAGCAGTGGAAGATGGCCCAAGTCCTTGGGCCCCTACACCCACGTGGGAGACAAGGAAGAAGCTCCTGGTTCCTGGCTTTGGATTTGAGCAGCTCCAGCTGTTGTGGCAATCTGGGGAGTGAACCAGGGGATGGAAGACCTCCCTCTCTCTCTCTCTCTGTCTCTATCTCTCTCTGTAACTCTTTCAAATAAATAAAATAAATCTTTAAAAAAAAGTAAAATGAAACACGACCTGCATGGAACCCATCACATCCCTCTGTATAGGTAAAATCCCCTTTAGATTATTTACAATCCCTAATGCAATCGAAATGCTACAAAAATAGCTGTATCTTATACTGCAACAAAAATGTCTCCATTTGTGTTCGAGTATTTTCAGTGTGCGATGTGGTCACCTGAATCCACGCACACAGAATCTGTGGTGCACAGAGCCGGCTGCATCACTGAGGAGCGGCTCTGCGGCCTGCAGGTGCTCAGAAGGCACAGGCCGTGCTGTGCTTCTCTCTGTTTCCTGCAAGCCCTGAGCAGTGCTTGGCCCCCGAGCACAGCCCTGCTCAACGCTACCGTAAAAGGGGAGACGGTGCCAATGACCATCCTCACATCACCCGCTGCTCTGACTGTCCTGTTGCTGTTCTGGACACCTCCCCTCCTGCCTTCCTCCTCTCTTCACAGCCTCTGCCCAGCCCAGGGTTTCCACCTCACAGTTCTCAGCAATGCCATGCCCTCCCAGTCTGGGGGCTTTTGCTCATTCAGGTTCCTCTTCGTACTGAAATGTGCCCTCGCCCCTTCTCCACCTCGGTGTAGCCTAGTCCCTCTTCCGGGGGGTGCACAGGGCTTCTTACCACGCTGGACACCTTCTTCATGTCCCATGATGCAACCTCCTGGCTGTTCTAGACCCAGAGACCAAGGTCGCACCCCAGGGGAAACCGGGACCAGGCAGGTGAAGAGGTTGACCTGGAGCAGGTGCCTGATAAACCCAGAGCCTGCCCCCGCTGCTCCTGTCACATCTCCCCTCTCTCCCCTTTCCTTTGTCTCCATCCCCAAGCCCCACATTTTAATCTGATTTAACTTCAAAGCAGTTGAGACTGGGCAGGAATCTGCCCTCCGCCTGCCTATAAATTGTTGAACAACAGTGTGGATTTCTCTCCCAAATCATCTTTCCCACAAGCTGAAAACAACATCTTCCTGTGTGTGTGTGTGGTTTTTTGCCACACCCTAGCTATTTTTTAAAAGATTTATTTATTTATTTATTTATTGACAGGCAAAGTGTCAGAGGGAGACATCTCCATCTGCTGGCTCACTCCCCAAATGGCTGGCGCAGGTTGAAACCAAGAGCTCAGAACTCCACCTTGGTCTCTCCCTCGTGGGTGGCAGGGGCTCCAGCGGTTGGACCATCCTTTGCTGCCTTCTCAGGAGCATACAGCAGGAAGCTGGATCGCTGGATAGGAAGCGGTACAGCCAGGGGACTTGAACAAGTGCTTGGATATGGGCTGCTGTTGTGGCAAGCAACAGCTTAAACCACTGCACCCTCTTGTGCCCAGCTGCAGGCTCTAAGAACGCATGAAGAACACAACATCAGGTCAGCAGACAGAGATTAGGGAAAGCAAAGGTGCTGAACGGCCCTCAAGGCTGCCAAGGGTTGGCTGGCGCCTCCATCCCCCAAGCTCGGGAGACGGTGTCAACCATCGCTTGTCTGGTACAGGTTAAACACACGGGACCTCTAGATGAGTGTAATCTTGACCCCTGCCCCACCGACCCTGGCTGACACCATGTTTCCTCAACAGCTCAGTGTGTTTCCGTTCCTGGCAGAGGCACAGCAGCTGTCAAGGATGCAAGCAGGTGACATTCTGCCTTGTTACACTGATCTCGCTCCTGAGATCAGACTCGGGGGATGGAAGCACAAAGCGCTTGGGAAAAGGCAGCTCCTCTGCTGCGTCCCCCACTGCCCTGTGACCGTGGGCCCCAGAGGTGGAGCCACTACTGACAAAACCAGGGGCTGTGCCAAGCTCCTCCCTGCATGGCGCAGTGGCAACAGGCATGAGGACCCAGAACTCAGAGCTCACGCTGGCTCGGGTGCAGATCATGACTCCATCCCGAGCCAGCTGTGTGACCTGCAGCAGGGTGCTTAACTTTTCTGAGCCCCTGTTTTTCTTGTTTGTAGAGTCGGGGGCTGGCACTGTGGCCTAGCTGGTAAAGCCACTGCCTGCACTACCAGCATCCCACATGGGTGCTGGTTCAAGTCCTGGCTGCTCCTCCTCTAATCTAGCTTTCTGCTATGACCTGGGAAAGCAGTGAAAAGATGGCCCAATCTTGCATCTGCTGGTTCACTCCCCAAATGGCCACAAAAACTGAAGCGGGGCGATCTGAAGACAGGAATCAGGAGCTTCTCCCAGGTCTCCACGTGGATGCAGGGGCCCAAGCACCTGGGCCATCTTCCACTGCTTTCCCAGGCCACAGCAGAGAGCTGGATTGGAAGAGGAGCAGCCAGGACACTAACCAGTGCTCATATGGGATGCCGGTGCCACAGGTGGAGGCCATACACCAGCCTCTAACTGTTTACTAAAAACTAATCTCTCCCCATGCTCTCTTTTCCTGCAATGTCCAGGCTCTTTAATTCTTCTTCCAAGGCTGCATGTCTGTCCACATGTTCCTTAGGTTTCCTCCACTGAGTAGAGTGCTTGCTCACGACCATATCTGTACATTTGGCACACAGCGTCTTTGCCATTAGCAACAGTAAAAGCTGTGTGGGAAAGGGATGCGTTGCTTTGCTTTGCATGAAGAATAAACCAGCAACTGGTGGTACAGTTGGCTCTCCATGTCTCAGGATTTGACCAGCCTCAGTTGGAAAATGTTCAGAAAAAACCGGCATCTGTGCCGGACAGGTGCACACTGGTTTTTGTCATTATGCCCTACACAATGCACTGTCACTATGTACAACCCACGTGCACTGTAGTAGGCAGTACAGAGAAATCTACAGGTGATGTAAGGTACATGGGATAGAGGAGGGCATGTGGTGCAGGAGTTACGATGTATCTGTGATGTTCCGGGTTTGGGTCCCAGCTCTGCTTCCAACTCCAGCTTCCTGCTAATGCTCACTCTAGGAGGCAGCAAGTGATGGATCAAGTACTTGAGTCCCTGCCATACGCATGGGAACCTCAACTGTGTTCCATGCTCCTGGCTTGGGTTTGGCCCAGTCTTGGCTGCTGTATGCATTTATTGAATCAACCAGGGGATGGAAGATCTCTGCTCCCTGTCTTTCTAATAAAATGAAAATATACAAATACAATTAAAAACTGAGTATATGGGAAGATATGCATAGGTTATATGTAAACACTATGTTGTATAAGGGACTTGGGTATCTGTTGGTTCTGATATCACAAGGGTTCCTGGAACCAGTACCTCCTGGATACCGAGGGATGATTGCATTACAGAGATCACAAAGGATCTCTACAGGTTCTGGACACTTCCTCCTGCTTGCTGTAGGCTGCGTCACTGTGAGAAAGGGCTCCTTACTTGCCCACTGTGTGTCTCAGCAACCACTTCACCTCCCTTATGCTACTGTGCTGCAAGACGGGTGCACTTGCTGCAGCCTCTGGGGGGTCCCTCCCTCCTTCCCTCCTTTCTCCCTCTCTCTCTCTCTCCCTCTCTCATATCTATCCACCTGTCATCAGCTGCAAATTATCTCTCTCTCTCTAATCATCTGTTTAACTACCTATCATCTAGCTATTTGTCTCTATCATCTACCTACTACCTAAATCTGTCTTCTATCTATAATAACCTATCATCTACGACCTATCATATCTGTCAATCATCTATCACCTACCAATCATCTATCTGCCATTTATCTACCTACTGTGTATGTATTATGCATCTATCATCTACCTACTATCTACCTACCTGTCTCTTTTTAATCCATCTTCTCTATATTTCTCATCTATGTACCATGTGTCTAATTATCTTCTATGTATCTCTCTCTCTGTCTCTATCTAGTATCTATCATCTATCTACCATATACCCACGTGCCTATTTCTCTCCCTCTTTAATCGATCTTTTATCCATTTCCTATCTATCTACTATCTATCTAATCTATTTTCTATCATCTATCTATCTAAAGCACAAAACCTAACACATTTTCAGGGACAGCAGGAACTGCTTAAGAGAGTGGTTCTCAAGTTGTTTCTGGACAAGCAACCTGTGACTGTATTAAAAAATGAAAATTTGGGCCCCCTCCCTCCCTTGCTCCCCAAGACTTGCTGACTCAGATATTGGGGGGTTGGGAGGAAAGGGGGAGTCACAAGCTTTGAGGAGCAGAGGCAAAAGGAGATTGGGCTTTCAGACAGGAGATGTATCTGGGCGAGGTCCCTTCTGAAAACTGGGACTCTGAATTAGAAAAAAAAAATCAATAGATAAAATGGAAGTTTCCAGATAAAGGAGACCACGCTTTAGAGCAAAGAGATGAAAGAGGCAAGCGCCGGAGAGTTCTAGATCTGCTGGGTATTTTTTGATGAAAGGGATTTAACTTGCTGTTCAGCCTGGCGTTCTCTGTGATGATCTCTAATGGAGACACTTTCCCGGTCTCTGCACCCAATTCTTTCATCTCAGCGCCTCTCAGGCCTCTGCTCAGGGTCTTTCTGCACTCAGGAGACAGCAAGCCGGGCGAGGCGTGTGGCTGGGGAGGCTCTCAGTCTTCGAGGACCCCCAGTGACTACCAAAGTTCAGGGATGGGTGTCGAAGAGGCACATGGAGAAAGGGCTAGGGAGAGAGGAAGAACAGGATTTAAAGATGGGAGGAAAATGAAGAAGGGAACAGAAGCGGAGTGGGACTTCCTATCATGGGTTCTGCATCTGTGGGTTCAACCAACGGCCAAGTGCAAAGATCTGAGAACAGTTCAGTCTGTCTCCCTCCCCAGCCACTACTCCCTAAACAACACAGGACAGCATGGGATTTAGTCTTCAGTATCACAGAGAATCCAGGGGTGATATAAAGAACACAGGAGGGTGAGCACCAGTTCTATGCAAATACACAAGAGCCTGGAGTGAGCATGGGGTTGTATCCCCGTGGGGGGTTTCTGGAACCAATCCTTTCTGGATACCCAAGGGATGACCGGAGCACATCAACTATGGCCTAATGGAGTGGAGAGAGCTGCTTCTGCAGTTGAAATCCAAGTATCTATCAGCGTCATGGAATTCTGAGCATGCTGAGGGAGCTTGTGTGCTAACATCGTCCACTGCTCCCCAGCTTGCTGATGGTGGGGATACCCTGCCCCGGTTGCCATGCAGGGCGCAGGGCTGGAGCAGTGCCGGGGCACACAGGCCCTGTCCTGAGCCCGGCGTGGACACCACAAGAAAAGGAGACACGTACCTCACAGATCTTTTCCAAGGAGGGGACGAAGAAGTCGTCACACACGATGGCCAGCGCGTAGAACATGTACATGGCCTGGAAGAGAGGTGAGGAGACAGAGTTAAGTCAGAGGCAGGGAGAGCCAAGCAGGTATGGGTCTGGCTGCTTCTGCCTTCAGGAATGTCCTTTGTCACCATGCATTCAGATGGGAGTTAGGATTTCGAACAAGGTCTTTGCAATGCCTGGAAGAACTACACATGGCCTGGCTTTGGCTTTCTCCCTAACCGCATTGCCTGCCACTCTCCTCTTGGCCACCTTCTTGTTCCCCAAACAGATGCCTGCCTCAGGGCCTTTGCACTTGCTGTTCCTGGTGCCCTGAACACTCTTCTCCCCAGATATGTCACTGGCGATCTCTACTATACCCTGCAGGTCCCAGCTCAAGCTCAACTCAACTCCTCTCCCTTCCACTCCTCTTTATCCCACTTCCCTCACTTTATGATTATTTTTTGGTATATCATGTCACATCAATTTGTATATTGTCCATCTCCCCTGCTAGAAGCACACACAGATGTGAAATTTATCTGCTAGGATTTCTGCATCTGCTAGGATTAGCAGTTGGCACAGGGTCTGGGTACATGGCAGGTGCTCAGCGGAGATGTGTGAAGTGAAGGCATGAATGCATGAACACCTCCAGCCTGGGCTCTGCAAAGGTGCTTCCATGTCTGGGTCAGCTAGGGCCAGGGCACGTTCCAGATTCTGCCTTTTGGCCAGCAACTGCCTCTCCACTTCAAGCAACCACCTGTTTCCTCGGTGATTATTCAGATCCCAGGGCTGGTGGGCCATCTGGCACCCAACTCTCAGTCTTTCCTGAGGGACCCCAGTTTTGTTCAAATATCCACCATGCCCCATGTAGGAGGCGACGCCTTGTTCCCCTACACCTTGCTTCCCGAAGAACAGATAACGATGGGCCAATCGGTGTGCAGTGTTCACCAAGGATGGCCACCATGTCAGAGTCAGGTGCATGGCCTAGGTGGGCCCAATCAGATGGCAGGAGAGGTTCAGAGTCACTGCCAAAAGGAGTCAGATCTCACTGCTCTTGCTGGTTGAGGACAGGTAGCTGGGAGCCCTCATTGCCATTGGTGGCCACGTGGAAGGAACATCGACTTGAGATACAGTTGACCCTGAGTTAGAAAGCACCTTAGCCCCCTAAGGATGCCACGGAGCACTGGTCAAGTGACACCAGAGCCCACCCTACCTCTAGATGCTGTAATGTACCCTAAGCCTCATAAAAGAGGTTGGATTCACTGATTCTCTGCTACTTAGAGCCCAGCATATTTTTTTTTTTTTGCAGGCAGAGTGGACAGAGAGAGAGAGAGAGAGAGAGAGAGAGAGAGAGAGAAAGGTCTTCCTTTGCCATTGGCTCACCCTCCAATGACCGCTGTGGCCAGCGTGCTGCGGCCAGTGCACCTAGCTGATCCGAAGGCAGGAGCCAGGTGCTTCTCCTGGTCTCCCATAGGGTACAGGGCCCAAGCACTTGGGCCATCCTCCACTGAACTCCCTGGCCACAGCAGAGAGCTGGCCTGGAAGAGGGGCAACCGGGACAGAATCCAGAGCCCCGACCAGGACTAGAACCCAGTGTGCCAGTGCCGCAAGGCGGAGGATTAGCCTAGTAAGCCGCGGCGCCGGCCAGAGCCCAGCATATTTAACATGTGGTTCAAGGGCCAACGTGCAATGACATGACTTTGATACTGACCTTGCCTCAACATTTTCTTCTGTGAACTGTTCCCCAGGATAGGGCCCTCGGTCACTTGTCCCCTCCTCCCAACAGGGGATAGGCACATGGCCTAGGCTGGCCACCAGGATACCCCTTCACTATCACACAGTGTGGTGAGTGAGCCAAAGGCCAGTAAGGGCCAAGTGGGGATCAGCAGAGAAGCTGAAGGGGAGAAGCTCTCTCTTTCTGAGATGTACACTCCCCTGAGTCTGGGGGTGGTGAGGTAGCTGTCCTGTAGGCAGAGCTCATCTCAGAACGCTGCTCACGCAGGGAGAAGCTGCGTGAACTAAGAGAAGGGACAGGTGCATGCAGGCATGCCCACACACACACACACACACACACACACACACACAGACGGGCCCAATGACACCATGTGAACCCTGCACACAGTTCAGTCTGAAACCAAAGTCAGCCTTCCAATTCATGAGCCGAGAGCATGCCTTTGACTTGCATGCTATTTTAGTTGAATGTCTGTCATTTGCAACTGTCCGTCATAGAAGCTTCCGCAGCAATGCAAGCGTGAAACGATGCTCCCTTTGGCCTTTGACTCCTGGTGGCTGCACTGGTTCAGAGCCTTACCTCCCCTACGCATGAGCTTGTTTTCTTTTTACAGAGATCTGTTCTGTCTCTCCTACCAGACTGCGTGATTCTCAAGTGCGCCTTCAGAATATTTGTCAGGTACTGTGGAAATACCAGACAAATGCACAAAGACATATGTGCCGGCGACATTCAGCTCAAAATTGCTGATTCTAATATATTATGAAAACTTATCAAAACACACCACAAGGGATGAGTTACATAAACCATGACTCACCATTCAATGAAATACTGTGAAAAGGATTCCATAAGTTCACACTTGGTGATAAAGAAAGGTATTTGCAACACATTGCTAAAGGAAAAATGTTATAAAATGGTATATGCAATCTCATTTTATCAAGTTATCTAAGTAGACGTATGTCTATACACTTCCCTAACTTCTCTTGCATGTAGCAGTTTGGAAGTCCAGCCATAGCCATGTTTCTCCTTCCTGTGGGTGTGGTTATCATTGTATTTCAAAATTTCTAATATTTTCTAAGTTTCCCTTCTTGCATCTATTGTGTGTGTGTGTGTGTGTGTGTGTGTGTGTGTGTGTGTGTTTTGTAGGTGGTAGGAGAATTTAGAGGAAGGACTCTGGCCAGCGTGCAATGTTTTTTCTTTTGAAAGATTTATTTATTTGAAAATGAGAGAGAGAGAGAGGAGAGAGTGAGAGAGGGAGGGAGGGAGAATGGGAGAGGGAGAGAGAGAGAGGGAGAGAGAGAGAGAGGGAGAGAGAGAGTGGGAGGGAGAGCGAGAGGGAGAGATAGAGAAAGGAGGAGGAGACGGTAGGAGAGGAAGAGAGGGAGGGAGGGAGGGAGGGAGAATGGGATGAGGGAGAGAGAGAGAGAGAAGAGAGAGAGAGAGAGGGAGATGGAGAGAGGGAGAACATGAGTGGGAGAGAGAGTGGGAGAGAGAGAGTGGGAGAGAGAGAGAGAAGGAGAGAGGGTGAGAGTGAGGGAGAGAGAGAGAGAGAGAAGGAGAGAGGGAAAGAGAGAGAAGGAGAGGGAGAGAGAGAGAAGGAGAGAGAGGGAGAGAGATAAATTGTCCATCTTCTGATCACTCCCCAGATATACACAACCGCCAGGGCTGGGCCAGGCTGAAGCCAGGAGCTTCCTCCAGGTCTCCCACATGGTGGTGGGGACTCAAGCACTTGGGCCATCTTTAGTTGCTTTTCCCAGGTCATTAGCAAGGAGCTGGATGGGAAACGGAGCAGCCAGGACTTGAACTGGCGCCCATATGGGATGCCAGCATCACAGGCGATGGCCTTACCTGCTACACCACAATGCCGACCCCATAAAGAAATCTTAAAAACAACTTTTTATTAATTGATCAATGCATATTCACTACAAAAATTTTTGCAGTGTTTTTTTTTTTTTTTTTTTTTGGTGGGGGGAAGACATCCATCTAAAAATAATGAATGCTGAATTGTACAGCCTTGTGGAAATGTCAGAAAATACATTTCCAAATTGCAATGGACTCAAATCCTCTGGTGCCCTAAGACTTGGCTGGTGCAATGATATGCAGGTCTGAACATCATCTTTGAAAGGACATCCAAATTCAGTAATTGGAAGCGAGAACTGCACATCTGTGGATTAACCAAGATCTAAATAAGCTGTCCACAGATGACATATTGAGCTCACCAAAACGGCCTACAGTGCCTGCAAGTCCAAACAGCATCTCATCGAGAAAATGTCCCAATAGTAGTAAGTATTAGCCCTGCTCACAGGCAAGGGGCTGCATCCAACATCATACATGTTGCCAAGTTTGGATGGGGTGGGAGGTGAGCAGCTCCCATGCTTCTTGAGGGTGACAGCCATGGAAAACTACAGCAGTCTCCACACACAAGACAAGAATGGGGTGGGATCCTTCCCTGTCAATCACACGCCCCATGACAAAGCTCCTCTGGGTACCCCGAGAGGGCTGCAGGTTGGTGGGGTGGCTGGCAGCTGAGGGTAGGCCTGGCCCTGTGGTTGAAAAAGGTCCCCTGTGACTCTCTCCCACATTGCCTGCAGGAAAACAAGCTCCTGCTGGAAGGGCAGAGCAGCACAAAGGGAACAGAGGACACAGAACTGAACTTCGAGACGCAGAGAGCCTACAGCAAGTATGCCTTGGATAGCCCATCAAGACACTGAGCAAACACATTCATAGAAGAATAAGGCATTTTGAGAGTAATCTGACCACTCCCCTTCATCCACAGGCTGCGTTCACGTCAATGAAGATCATGACAAGGGCAGCAACACCAATGATGGTAACATTTGCCACCGTGTGTGGGGCCAGGAGTTCTAGGCATGTGCTAGGTACTTGACCAGGACGATATCACTCCATTCTTTCAACTCCTGTGGGAGGCAGGGAGGTACTGGTCCATTTCCCAGGGGACTCAGAGATGCGTGGGAAGAGCCTTCCAGCCTATGGTGTCTCCTAGGCTTCCCTGGGGGCTCAGCTCTCTACTGGTATACAGAGGTCATTTCTGATTCCCTGCCCCATGGACACTTTCAGCCTACCTATTACAAAGCTGTCTCCACTAAAATCACAGAGGGAGGGACTTTCTTCAGAACCCCAGTCACCCATTTTGTGGACCATTGGTACTCTTTATTTATATTCTTTTATTTTAAAGATTATTTACTTATTTATTTGAGAGGCAGAGTTACAGAGAGACAGAGAGACAGAGAGAGAGAGAGAGAGAGAGAGGTCTTCCATCCACTGGTTCACTCCTCAAATGCCTGCAACAGCTGGAGCTGGGCTGAACCAAAGCCGGGAGCTTTGGGTCTCCCATGCAGGTGCGGGGGCCCAAGCACTTGGGTCATCTTCCACTGCTTTCTCTTTTCTAGAGAGCTAGGTTGGAAGTGGAGCAGCAGGAACACAGATCGGAGCCCATATGGGATGCTGGTGCCTCAAGTGGAGGCTTAGCTTACTATATCACAGTACCCGCTTCTGTATTATTTTTATAAGGTGCACTATACTGCAAGATAGATTTGAATGCTCAGAAATCCTTGAGCTGTCCCAATACCCTGGGGCAGCCTGAAGGAGCACCCTGGAATCTAAGCCTTGAGGCTAGGCTACAGCAATCTGAACAAGTGCACCTGTGACACATTCTGGAAGCCACAAGTGAGGGGTACCTAGAGAACAGAGGGGTTTTTGGAGCGTCTATGTGAAACTCATGACCACTGATCCTGAGTGACGGGGCCCTGAGCTGTGTTTAACATCTGTGGATCTGCCCTCTCTTCTCCTGAGGGGCAGCTGTGTACCTCACACATTTCTATCCACCCCAGCCCAGGTGAGCTTGCACAGAAGGGTTTAGACCAAGTGAATGGACTCCCAAGAGAGTGGTGTTCACGGGGTAGCTGATATCACCTGTGCAGTACGGCAAGGAAAATGTGCAAGCAGCATTGAGCGGGCCCCAGCAGCTGCAGAACGTGGGGCAGCCTGGAGCCTTGGAGGAAGTCCACGATGCGTGGAAGACCTTGCATCACGTCTGGGACTTGACATTTGCAAGCTGTGGGACTTTGAATGTCTGCTCTCACCTGGCCTAGTCTCCACCAGGAGAGCACTCTCCAGCATGCTCTCCAGGCAGCGTATGTGGCTGTTGGGAGGAGTGAATGGAGACAAGATGGACAAAGGGGTTTTGATACAAGCAAGCGCTGCCTGCACAGTTGTTGCTGAAGATCCTGGAGGAAAAGAGACAGGTGGGGCAGAGCTTTGTCACCACCCCAGCTGGCCCAGCAGCCAACAAGCCGCCAATCCCAAGATGTGGACAGGCCCAGGTGAGACTGCTCAAGCCCAACCCCAGTTCAACAGTTCGGCTCCATGCAAAGACTCACAAGTTAAGTTAACGGCTGTTGTGGTGCATCACTGAGGTTGTGAGGCCACCTCTTACACAGCATTATTGTGGCAATGTGTTGATATGTCCTCTGATGCACGGATAACAGAGCCAAGATAAAAAAATGAACCATACCGGAACAATAGTAATGAACACACTCTAAGAAGGAAGACCTAAAAAAATCAAAAGTGACAAGATGACAAAGCAGTACCACCAGGGCTAGCCAGGACCCTGTTCTCTCCTCTTGGTTGAAATAATATTTATATGTGAAAAGTATACACTAGGGGGCTGGCGCAGTGACATAATAGGTTAATCCTCTACCTGTGGCACCGGCATCTCATATGGGTGCTGAGTTCTAGTCCTGGTTGCTCCTCTTCCAGTCCAGCTCTCTGATGTGGCCCAGGAGGGCAGTGGAGGATGGCCCAAGACCTTGGGCCCCTGCACCCATGTGGGAGACCAGGAGGAAGCACCTGGATCCTGGCTTCAGACTGGCATAGCTCTGGCTATTGCAGCCATCTGGGGGATGAACCAGCAGAAGGAAGACCTTTCTCTCTCTCTCATTGTCTATAACTCTACCTGTCAAATAAATAAATGAATAAAAATCTTTAAAAAAAAATAAAGTAAAATAAAGTATACACTAGTCTGAGGCCACCAAAGGATAAGATGATTCTATTTTGAGGTAGTCACAACCTAGATATACTTATTTATTAATTCCACAGTAACAGATGGAACAAAAGCCAGCTATACTGCTTGGTGGAAAGGGTCTAAGATTTAAGTCACAGGGCCGACGCTGTGGCATAGCAAGTAAAGCCACTGCCTGCGATACTGGCATCCTATTTGGGTGATGGTTCGAGTCCTGGCTGCTCCACTTCCCATCCAACTCTCAGCTAATGGCCTGGAAAAGCAACAGAGGATGGCCCAAGTGCTTGGGTCTCTGACACCCATGTGGGAGACCCAGATAAAGATCCTGGCTTCAGCTTGGCTCAGTCATGGCTGTTACAGCCATGTGGGGGAGTGAACCAGTAATGGAAGTTTCTCTCTCTCTCTCCCACCTTCATATTAATAAATGATAAATGGTTTTTTAAATAAAGGTTTAAGTCACTGTCCTTGGACATGGAATGACTTGAGGGCTGGTTCTGGTTGGGAGAATTCATGATAAATGATTGCACTTAACTCAAGGTGTGAAGATCCTGGGAGAGAGTTTCACAATGGAGCAGACACTGTGGGTTCAAAGGTTTAGTGAGTCACCATTTTATCTTGCAAATACAACCCCAGTGTTCCTCTGGGGAATAACACACTCAGCTTTTTAAAACCTCCTTGCCACTCACCATGGCCATGTACCACAGTTCTGATCAATGAGATACACCCACCTAGAACACCCTTTCTTTCTGCATTGAACTTTGATGGAATGCCTGGAAGGGCAGCAGCCTTTGTATGGCTCCGAGACAACAAATAGGAGGATAACCACCCAAGGACACAACTTACCATCTGAACTAATGCCCCAAACCACCTCCATCTGCATTTCTTGTATGAGAAAAGGAACTCCCATTGGTTGCAGCTGCTGTCAATCAAGGGTTTCTGTACTTGAAAGCATGTGCCTGGTAACTGATACAGGGTCTAGAAGATACTCTGCTGGGCGGGGGTGGTGAAGGAGGCCAGCAAGGGAAGCGGCTCTCAAGCCATCAGGCAGGTTCAAGGGTTGATTGGGACTAATATAGAACTCCGGCTGCAGTGGCTAAGCTAAAACTACCTTGGATAACAAGAAATCAACGTGGCCTGTGACTTAATGGAGGTGAACAGGCTATAGCCAAAAAGTCAACACACATAACAACTTCTGAATTGCGAGGGTGAACATATTTCGATGGCTCAGTGTTAACCCTGCTGTTTTATGTGGCATCAACAGGCTGCAGTTCTGTTGATCACTGGCAGATTCTTTTTACTACATCATCTGCACCCCTGTCTCAGTCTTCAATTTCAATGAAGGTGGTGCTGGGGAAGGAATCCCTAGGGAAGATCTATAGGACTATTGGCTTGAGTAACCATCACCATCATTACCATCATCACCACCACCACCACCATCACTACCATCACTACAATCATCATCATCTTTCTTTTTCTCATGTGTTGTTTTCATAATTTGAAATGATTGCATGATTAGGTTTGAAAAATAAAAACCACATATTTTTAAGATGTATTTACTTGAAAGGCAGAGTGACAGAGAGAGGAAAAGATAGATACAGAGAGAATCTTCTATTTTGCTGCAATAGCCAGAGCTCAGTCAGGCAGAAGCCAGGAGCCAGGAACTCCATTTGGGTCTCCCATGTGGATGGCAGGGTCCCAGATACTTGGGCCACCATCTGCTGTCTTTGGGAGCGTTTGCACAGAGCCAGATTAGAAGTGGAGCAGCCGGGGCTCAAACTGGCTGTGGAGGAACTGACCCTGTGCCCACTCTTGGGTTCCCCCACCACCGAGGACACGGTGGCTCCAGTCTCTAAGGACAGACACAGGCTCTGAGCCAGAGGGGTTGGGGACAGGGGTTTCCAGGGGACAGGAGTGTAGCAGATGGCTATCAGTGCCATGGTATTCTTCAGGCCTTAGGAACTCAGAGATCCACTGCCTTGCAAATGTCAGAATCTGCCTCGGTTCACTGGAAGATTTTGATTTAACAAATGCAGCCAATAAACGCTTGGAAACCAAGACTCCACAGGAGCCCGTCACCAGTGGCTTGTGGAGTTGGTGTATCAGCACCCCAGCTGCCCTGCCCCCTCACGTAGGGGTAACTCTACTTTGTCTCTCACTTTCCCAGGCTGACTATGTGTCAAGTGGCCTGAGAGCCACGTGTTTGGTGACACATTTTTAGGGTCACGTGGCCCTACTGGGTGCTCACCATGGGTCATGCATGTACTTTCTCCATTTGTCATCATACCCTAAAGGAGGAGTCGCTGGGCTTCGTGCAGCCTCACAGGTGGGAACAGAGACAGAGAAGGGAAGGTCAGAATTGGGGCTCCGGCCACTCAGCTAGGAAGTAGCAGAGGCAAAGAGGACCCTAGGTGCTCTGTCTGAGGAATGCTTACTCCTCTAACCTCTACCAGGTCCCCAACCCCTTCCGCAGGGACCTCTTTTAAGATGAGGCTCTTAACCCAGGGTCCATAAGCCTTCCAACTGCCCCAACAAGGAGCAGTTTAGAAAGAACTGTAGTTTACTTGGCTGGCAGTAAACTGTGTTTTTGCTTTGCTCCCTCTAAGTTGTCTTCGGAATTCAGCACTTCCTTCCACTAGGAATACAGGAAAGGAGCCCGAGTAGTGTTGGCAGGACCTGGGGGCATGTCTGCCCTCATGGACATCTCAGATCTTTTGTGCCACATTAGTGGAGTGGCAGAGACCTGGGACCATCATTCGCATTCGTCACTATTAAAGACACATGGCTATGAGACCTCACGCCACATCTTCTATCTACCGTACCCACGAAGGATCACACGCGCTATACCGTGTGCTGCAGCATGAGCCAGTCACCAGAAATGCACACAGAACGAGAGCCCCAGCACCCCCTCCAGAGGCTGGGCTGGCGCTCCGGGACCTGCATTTCTAACCAGCACCAGGTGCCTCTGATGCAGGTGGTCCAAGGACACACAGTGGGAAATAACCCATCCCCATGCATCTCCAGGTGCAAGTAAGACCCCACACACACACACCTTGAAGGGAAGTCAAGTCTGGAACAGCAGGAAACAGAAGCAACTCAGCAAAGTCCGACCAGAGAGAAATCTTCTTGTAAATGAAGAGAACTTAAGGCAGGGCTCCTTGGTAGCAGTACAGCCAGGCTTAGGGCAGCCAACAAAGACCGCCGAGGTCCAGGGGCTGTGCAATAGTAAGAAGCTATTAAAGCTATTACCGGCCAGCGCCGTGGCTCACTAGGCTAATCCTCCACCTGCGGCGCTGGCACCCCGGGTTCTAGTCCAGGTCGTGGCGCCGGATTCTGTCCCGGTTGCCCTTCTTCCAGGCCAGCTCTCTGCTGTGGCCAGGGAGTGCAGTGGAGGATGGCCCAAGTGCTGGGGCCCTGCACCCCATGGGAGACCAGGAGAAGCACCTGGCTCCTGGCTCCTGCCATCGGATGAGCGCAGTGCGCTGGCTGCAGTGCGCTGCCGCGGCGGCCATTGGAGGGTGAACCAACGGCAAAAGGAAGACCTTTCTCTCTCTCTCTCACTGTCTACTCTGCCTGTCAAAAAAAAAATAAAAATTAAAAATTTTTTAAAAATTAAAAAAAGGAAGCTATTACCTGGCTCCGGCCTGAAGGTGCACCTTGGAGGCCACAGGCCACTGCAGCCTGGTGAGCATGGGGAAGGGGCTGCCAGGCAGCCCATCACCATAGAGGGTGGAGGGGAGCAGCCACTGCCAGGCCCTGGAGGGCCAGGAGGGAGGAGGGAATGTCCCATCCCTTGCTCCTTCCATCCTGGCTTTGGTTGAACTGGAAGCCAGAGGCGTGGGAGGCCAGGAGACCTGGATCTCAGAAACAGGTCTTCCAGGCCAGAGCAGGGTAGAGAGAGTGGAGAATGGGCTGAGGTATAGCAGAGAACCATGCAGGAGACTGAGGGAGGAGAGAAAGAAGGGAGGCACAGAAGTGAGAGGAGGCGGAAGGATGGGGAAAAGGACACGGACAGGTGCTGGGTCTAACTCAGCAGTGTGTCCACCTGGATACTCATCCTCGATGACTTCCGTGCACCCACTGAGGACTGAGCAAGACTGGCAGTAAGAACAGAGACACGAAACGATGGCAACACACAGAGAAGAAAGCATCCGGACAAGGAAGAAAAACCCACGCTGAGACCAGGAAGCAGAGCGCAGGCATGGCCTCATGCAACGGCCGGGCGTGTGTTGCTCAGAAGGGCTAGGAAGCTGGCCGGGGAGGGCAGACCCAGCACGGCTGAACAGCTCTGACCCCCAGGGAGCTCCCTGACCTGCTCTTTTATTGGGGTCCCAGGATGAACTGCTCTCTGGGATCGTGGATCGTTTCCATCTCCAAGTTAGCCTCTCTCTTCCCTTTTATGGTCAGTAACGCAGAGGAGAGTGAGCCTGGCTGGGGGAAGGCAGAGCTGGGTTCTCGGAGAGGGGCTGAGCCATTGGAGAACCCCTCTCTGTCTACTTCTATTTCCACCTCTCTTCCCATAGATGGAGACACATGGATCTCCATCTATCTAGTGTTTTGGATTTTTAAGAATTTTTTTTTATTGTAGTAAAATACATATAACACTAACTTTACTATCTTAGCCAGTTTTAGGGCACGGTTCACAAGTATTAATTATAGCCACACTGACGTAGGGCCATTACCACTATCTACCTCCAGGGCCTTTTCAGCTTCCAAACTGAAACTCTGCACCCATTAAGCACCCACTCCCCATCCTTGCTCCCCCTTAGCCCTTGACAATCAGCCTTCCACTTTCTGCCTCTATTGGTTTCATTATTCCAGGTACCCCACAGAAGTATAGTCATACAGCAGGTGCCCTTTTTGTGAGTGGCTGCTGCATTCAACTGAATGTCCTCACAGTCCATCCATGTTGTAGCAAGGCTCAGAATTTCCTTCCTTGTCAAGGTTGAGTAATATTACACACACACACACACACATCTCACGGGTAGCTTATCCAATGCAAACTTGGTTGCTTCCACCTCTTGGCTATCAACAGTGCTGTTATGAACACAGGTATACAAATAACTCTCCAAATCTCTGATTTCAATTGTTTTGGAAGTATACTCAAAAGTGAAATTGCTGGGTCAGATATAATTCTATTTTTAATTTTTTAAGGATTTGCCATCGGTCGTACCATTTTATGTTTCCACAAATAGTACCTAAAGATGAAAATTTCTTTACATCTTTGCCAGTACCTGTTCTTCTGTGATCCTTTTTCTTTAAAGAAGATGTATTTATTTATTCGAAAGGTAGAGTGATACAGCAAGAGAGGGAGAGGGAAGGAAGGACGCAGAGAGAGAGAGAGAGAGAGAGAGAGAGAGAGAGAGAGATGAGATCTTCCATTTGTTGGTTTACTCCCCAAATGGCCACAATAACTAGGGCTGGTTTAGACAGAAGCCAGTAGTCTGGAGCACCATCTGGGTTGCCCACGTGGCTGTTTGTTCTGTTGTTGTGGAGTTGTGGGAGTTCTTTATGTATTCTGCTTGTCAACTTCCTATGAGAGATACAATTCACAAGTGTTTCCTCCCAGTCTGTGGGCTGTCTTTTCACTCTATTGGCTATATCCTTGATAGACAGAAGGTCTTCAGTTTGACATAGTCCAATTTACCTGCCGCTTTCCAGCCGTGTTAATGGGTTTGAGATGGCCTACGTATCTATTTTTGTCTTGCAAAGAGAATGTGATTGAGATGTAGTTTTGGTTTCACTAAAAAGTTTGGATTTGAAAAGACAAATAAAATCGCTTTTCAAGGGCCACCTGCCCGAAACCCTGCAGTCAAGCATGATGGAGAAGCAGCAATGTTTTCCAGTTTCCACGGCAACCACCCCCTTCCCCTCCTCCCGCCAAGAACTGGGCACACCCCCTAGATGCTTCCAGGGGAAGACGCTTTCCTGGTTCGAGTGTGTTAACCATTTCCCAGGAAAGAGCCACACGTGCAGAATCAAGCGTGGTTGTCCTCTCTGCCTGAATGCATTTCCCTCCTGTTCAAAGCATCACCCAGCGAAGGTCTTCGTTTGGTTTGCTGGAGAACAGGCTTGGGGGACAGGGGTTCTGAGGTTGGCAAGGCTGAGTTGGAGGCAGTGAGGGATGGGAAGTCGGGGTGTTCTGGGTGTTGCCAGGGGCTGATGCCTGGGCCACCGCCTCAGCTGTCCACAGGGCCAGCAAGCTGTGAAGATGAGAAAAGAGGATGAGGTTGGGTCCAGAGCTCACTGGACAGTGGCAGCCTTTCCAGGGTGGGCACCTGTGGTCGCCCTAGCTGATTACTGCATGGGAACAAAGCTCAGAGGGGCCAGTGCCTCCGATTTTCCAGAGAAGCTAACAAGATGGTCGTTTAGAGAAAAATTGATTGACTTCCAGTACTGGAAACTGACTCCACCTCCTTCTCACTCCCCTGCTGCCTCTGCTCCAAGCATTCTAATCTCCAGGCTCTTGATTGGGTAAGACTCACTGGCTGTGCCTCAGGGCCCTTGCACTGGCTGCTCCATCTATCTGTCACACTCCTGCTGGACATCCACATGATCCCTTCCCTCACTTCCTTCAGTCTCAGCTCGGATCTCATCCCCTTGGAGCCCGGGCTGGCTCCATTTGGGGAGTGAACTAGCGGATGGAACACCTCTTTCTCTCTCTTTCTCTCTGCCTCTCTGTAACTCTGCCTTTCAAATAAATAAGAATGCAGTAGAGGAGACAGATAAGAAGGCAAGAAGCTGAGAACAGTGTGATGCCAGACAAGAGCCCAGCCTCAGGGTGCTCTTACACAGAATTCTATAGAGGGACTGGTACCATAGCGTAGTGGGCCAAGCCTCCCCCATGGCGCAGGCATCCCATCTGGGCACCAGTTTGAGTCCTGGATGACCCACTTCTGATCCAGCTCTCTGCTATGGCCGGGAAAGCAGTGGAAGATGGACAAAGTGCTTGGGCCCCTGCACCCATGTGGGAGACCCAGAAGAAGCTCCTGGCTTCAGATCAGTCCAGCTTCAGCCATTGTGGCCATTTGAGGAATAATCCAGTGGATGGAAGACCTCTCTCTATGTCTCTCCCTCTCTCTGTCTGTAACTCTGCCTCTCAAATAAGTAAATCTTAAAAAAAAAAAAAACCAAAACCTCAATAGAGTGTGGACTGCATCACAGCATTCGTCTTGTCTTGGAGCAGAGGAGTTGGGCTGTCTTGCTACTGTACCAGCCATTGTTGAGCACCTCAGCAAATCCGCATTCCTGGGAACTTGTCACTTCCAGTACATCCTGCTGAGGTGGCCTTGCAGGTCACAGTGGGGATTCAATGGCAGCAAAACACATGGGAGCTGCTGGATGGGCACCCAAACCAGTGACGGGGATCCCCATGGTACTAATGGGGCAGCAGCTTGTCTGTTGAACATGTGAGCAGAATACTGCACTTCAAAGGCAAGCGCAGAGCTGGTCACTGGCTCCTCTGTGAGCACAGAGAAGGGATACCTCACCAGGGCAAGAGGGAGGATATGGCGGCCCTATCTGGAGAAGCTGATACTAGCACAAGCATGGGCATACCTAGGAGATACATGGGTTTGGTTCTTGATGGCTGCAATAAACTGAATATCACAACAAAGTGAGTCACCCAGATTTCCTGCTTTCCTACTGTGTATGAAATTCATGTTTACACTCCATGAAGCGTGCAATTGTATGATGACTGAAACAATTTGCACACTTTAGTTTTTTTTTTTTTTTTACAGGCAGAGTTAGTGAGAGAGAGAGACAGAGAGAGAGACAGAGAGAAAGGTCTTCCTTTTTCCGTTGGTTCACCCCCCCTCCCAATGGCCGCTAAGGCTGGTGTGCTGCTCCAATCTGAAGCCAGGAGCCAGGCACTTCCTCCTGGCCTCCATGCGGGTGCAGGGCCCAAGCACTTGGGCCATCCTCCACTCTCTTCCTGGGCCACAGCAGAGAGCTGGACTGGAAGAGGAGCAACCGGGACAGAACCGGTGCCCTAAATGGGACTAGAATCCGGAGTGCCGGCGCTGCAGGTGGAGGATTAGCCTAGTGAGCCATGGCGCCAGCCCACAGCAACTTTTACTACACAGACTGACTATTCCTTTCACAAGGAATGGTAGAATGCAATGCTCTTTGGTAGCATTTTACCCATTTTGCCCCAAATGGTGGAGTTAGAAACGTGCCAGGGGATTCCAATACAATCCCATCAAGGTGGCATATACCAATGCCATCTCACTAGTCCAAGTGATCAACTTCAGTTCACAATTAATCACACTGATAGGTCTAAGAGTCAAAGGGATAACACAAACAAGACTAGTGTCTGATAATACTAACTGATAGAATCAAAAAGGGAGAGGACGATCCAACATGGGAAGTGGGATACACAGCAGACTCATAGAATGGCAGATGTCCTCAGAATCAGCCCTTAAGGCATTCAGATCTGGCTGAAGAGCCCATGAGAGTATTTTAGGCATGGAAAGCCAAGACACTCTGGAAAAAAAAAAAAAAGAAGACCCAAATGAAAGATCTCTGCGATTGAGATCCCAGTGGAAAGAACAGGGTCATCAAAGAAGGAGGTACCTTTCTCTGAAGGGAGGAGAGAACTTCCACTTTGACTATGACCCTGTCGGAATAAGATCGAAGTCGGGGAACTCAAAAGGCTTCCATAGCCTTGGCAACTCATGACTAGAGCCTAGGGAGATTACTGACACCATAAACAAGAGTGTCAATTTGTTAAGTCAACAACAGGAGTCACTGTGCACTTACTCCTCATGTAGGATCTCTGTCCTTAATGTGTTGTTCAATGTGAAGTAATGCTATAACTAGTACTGAAACAGTATTTTACACTTTGTGTTTCTGTGTGGGTGCAAACTGATGAAATCTTTACTTAATATATACTAAATCAATCTTCTGTATATAAAGATAATTGAAAATGAATCTTGATGTGAATGGAATGGGAGAGGGAGTGGGAGATGGAAGGGGGGCAAGTAGGAGGGAAATTATGGGGGGGGAAGCCAATGTAACCCATAAACTATACCTTGCAAATTTATATTTACTAAATAAAAAAAATAAGAGTCAATCTTCTCAAACCCCATGGCTGCTTTATCAATGAAGCTCATGTCACAGTCTAAACCCTCTGTGGTCATCTCAACGACGTCCACACCACCTTCAGCAGGAGACCAGTCTGCTTCAAGGAAGACTTTTGTTAATAAACAAATATTTGGTCTCTGATACTTCTTCAAAATACCATATTAAAAAATCACTTTCTCTACTTCTCTATAAGCCACAATTAATGTATGGTCACATGACCACAGAGATGCAATCACATCTTCTAATTCTAGTTCTCTTGCAATTAAAAAAAAATATTTATTTGAAAGTCAGAGTGGCAGAAAGAGAGAGAGATCTTGCATCTGCTGGTTCACTCCCCAGATGGCCACAACTGCCAGGGCGGGGCCAGGATGGAGCCAGGACTCCGGAACTCCATCTGGGTCTCCCGTACCCACGTAACTGGGTCAATTTCTCCTGGTTTCCCAGGCACATAAGCAGGGAGCTGGATGGGAAGTACAGCAGCTGAGACTTCAGCATGGAGCCACCAGCTGCATCAGACCTTATAGAGTCAGTCTGGCTTTGGAAGCTCTGAAGGCAGGTGCTGGCTTCTCCTCTCCAGCCACGGGACTCTCAGACGGCATCTCCTTCCAATGGCAGCTGTGTCACCTGCACGCGAACCTCGTTCAGGGTCACTGCCTTCACCAGCTGTCTCACTTCGATCCTCTGCATAGCTTATCGGAGCTTCTCTATCGGCACTCTGGCTATGCCTTCTGCCTTCAGCCTCCTAAACAAACCTCTGCTACCTGCAGACTTTGTGCTGCAGCTCGCTCCTCTCTCTCCAGCCTGCACAGGACTGGGGAGAGTTAGGGCCTTGCTCTGGGTAGGAGTAGGTGGAAGGGAAGGATATGGCTGGTGTGGTCTTCTATCCAGAACACTGAACACGTTCTCCTTTCAGTAATAAGGCTGTTTTTCTTTCTGATCACTCCTGTGCTGGCTGGAGGAGCGATTTAATTGACTTCTCAAGAGCCATTCTCTGCACTTGCAACTTGGAGAGCCCTGGCTTTCAGACTGTCTTGGCTTTTGACATGCCTTCCTCAATAAACTCAACCATGTCCAGTTTTTGATTTAAAGTGAGAGATGTGCACCACTTCCTTTTGCCTGAACACTCAGAGGCCATTTTAACGTTATTTCTCTTTTAAAGATTTATTTATTTACTTGAAAGTCAGAGTTACATAGAAAGAAGGAGAGGCAGAGAGAGGGAGAGAGAGGTCTTCCATCTGCTGGTTCACTCCCCAATTGGCCGCAACAGCGGGAGCTGCGCCGATCTGAAGCCAGGAGCCAGGAGCTTCTTCCGGATCTCCCACGCAGGCAGGTGCAGGGGCCAAGGACTTGGGCCATCTTCTACCACTTTCCCAGGCCACAGCAGAGAGCGAGATCAGAAGTGGAACAGCCAGGCCTCAAATTGGTGCCCATACGGGACACTGGGCACTGCAGGTGGTGGCTTTACCTGCTCCGCCAGCACTGGCCCCCCGTTGTGACGTTATTAATTGACCTAATTCCAATTTGCTCTTCTCTGAGAGAAGGGAAGCCGGAGAGATGGGAGAACCAGCCAGCTGGGACAGCATTCAGAGTCCACACACCATTTATGCATTAAGCTCACTTATTATACGGGTGTGGTCCATGGTGTCTCAACGCAACTAGCACAGTAATATCAAACATCACTCATCACCAAAACTGATACAAATATAATGAAAAGGTTGATGTACTGTAGGAAGTATTAAAACATGACACAGTGACAGGGAGTGAGCACACGCTATTGAAAAATGGTATCAACAATTTGTTAAAAAAAAAAAAAAACCCTCAGTATCTGTGGGGCACAATAAAGCCAGTGCAATAAAAAACAGAGAACTGAGAAGATGAGCAGGCAATGGCCAAGCAAAGAGGTCGGAAGAAGGGGCAAAAGAACAGAATGAGTGAAAGAAAGGCGTCCAGGGGCTGGCGCTGTGGTGGAGCGGGTAAAGCCACCACCTGCGGTGCCAGCATCCCACATGGGTGCCAGTTTGAGTCCTGGCTGCTCCACTTCCGATCCGGCTCTCTGCTGTGGCCTGAGAAAGCAGTGGAATACGGCCCAAGTCCTTGAGCCCCTGTGCCCACGTGGGAGACCTGGAGGAAGCTCCTGGCTCCTGATCGGCACAACTCTGGCAGTTGCGGTCAATTGGGGAGTGAACCAGCAGATGGAAGACCTCTCTTGCTCTCTCTCTCTCTGCCTCTCCTTCTCTCTCTGTGTTAACTCTGACTTTCAAGTAAATAAATAAATCTTAAAAAAAGAGAAAGAAATAAAGGTATCCAGAATAAAAGCATGGTGCTGAAAACTACAAATTCCTCACTGTTACTGGAGTGCAGACCGTGAGTGAGGGACAGAGCCAGGTGCGGCTGGGGAGGGTCTTGTAAACCGAGACGAGATTTCTGAATGCAGAAAAGGAATCGCTGTTGACCCCACTACCTGAAACTGATGATGCTGATGATGGAGATGATGATGAGAACTGGATGATGATAAAAGTTGTCCTGATGGTGGTGACAGTGACTGTGATACAACGGGCAGGAAAGGTGACAGAGGTGATGATGAAGGTGGCGATGATGGTGATCCAACGATGACGTTAATGGTGAGGATGACAAAGATAATGACAGTGATGATGAAGACAGCTGATGCTTATTGATACAGACAGTGAGTCTAGAACTCACACATGCTTAACAGTCTCAACTACACTGTGAGATAGGGACTATTATTATCCTCACTTTCCAAACAAGAGAATCGAGGTAGAGACCATCTGGATGCAAGGTCACAGAGCCGGGCCCTGGCAAACACTGGATTCCCGGCTGCTCTGTGACTGCTCTGTGACTGCTCTGTGACTGCAAGGCAAGCTGGAGCTCATGGCTCTAACCCTGGGCGCTTGGAGCAGCAGAAAAGGAGCCGCTAAGGGTATGCACCTGCTCGTAGATTCCCCAGCCCCTCTCATGCCTCCTTGTATTATTTCTTCCCTTGCTTTCTCTCCCACACCCCTTCAACACAGGTGACACATGCTGGCAGTGTGTAAGAACTTGCTGATAAGAGGTCGCCCTCGTGCTCATTCGAGAAGGAAAGGACAGCGGCTTTTACCCTAGAAATGTATTATAGGAAATTCAATCTTCCTAGAGGACTGTGAAACTCCGCAAATTCACCCACCTGTGTGCAAGGTGGCAGAACTCTCACTGCAGGGTTGGTAAGAGACCTGCTTCTCACCCAAACAGTTTTAGGAGTCACCTGAGCCTCACCTTGGCAAGGAAAGCCGTGATAGGATAGGAACTTCCATTTTCATGGATACAGCTAAGCTTTCCTGCTCAGCATCATTCCTTGGAAAGATACCAGGCTGGCTAAGCTATCAAGATATCTGCATTCTTGCCCTTCCGTCATTTGATGTTATTCTCACTGCAAACACGGTTTTGGGAGCTGGTCTGGGAGCTGACAGTTAACATCACACAGAGGACCTACAGGCCAATCAAGGGTGAGAGCAACCAGGCCCGAGACAGGCACCCCCACCCCCAGGCAAGGCTCCTAATCTGGTGCCTCTTCGAATTCAAGCCCTGTAAACATTTATTCAAGACTTATTCAGTGGAGGAGGAAAGACAACACAAACATTCTATTAATAAAGATGTATATAGAATAAAGGCCTTATGTAATGCTGAAGGTCATTCTGCAAACTCTCCCCTCATTTTTTCTGTTATTGTCACCTTATTTCAGGTTTCACTTGTACTTTTCTATAGTAGGCAACTTTGTGTTGATGAATTCACACTTCGGTATTTAATATTGGGTTGTTTTGTTTAGCATTAGTAAATACTGTAACTATTCAAATGAAAAATTCTAGCTGGCTGGGATGATGTGAACACTAAACAGTATTTGCAATAGAGGGGCCAGCACTGTGGCGGAGTGGGTGACGCTGGCAGATATGGGTGACACTGGCAACCCATATCTGAGCACCAGTGCAAGTCCTGGAGGCTCCACTTCCAAGCCAGTCCCCCAATGTGCCTGGGGCAGCAGCAGGGGACGGCCTAAGTGCTTTGCTGTCTGCCAACACATGAGAGACCCGAGTGGAAGTCCTGGCTCTTGGCTGTAGCAGCCAAGACACTGGGAAGCAAACCAGTGGGCAGAAGATTTATCCCTCTCTCTTTCTCTTCCTCTCCCTCTCTCTGTGTCACTTTGTTCCTCTCTGCTGTTCCAAGAGCAATGTGAGAGGTTCTGACTGTTCACCAAGAAGATGAGCTCTTGCTGTAGGCAGGAGTAAATAAATGAGAGAAACCTAAAAAACATGTACTAGAAGTAGACTGACAGCAGTAAAAAGAAGAAAGATTTTAATTCCTACTTCAGGTGGCTGGTTACTTCCGAAGGAAGGAATCCATTTATCTGGCTTCAGCTGGGGAGGAATTTGGGTCACGTGGAAATCCAAGTTCAGTGGCACCACCGCTGTGGTTTGCTACAGTGTTAGCAGTGAGGAGTTCTGGTGGGTTGGCACCCTGAGCAGGTGCGCAGACGGCTACCCCAAAGTCTGGCTTTGGGCACTCAGCTGAAAGCCAGGGCAGCATTGCCACCTCAGGACCACTTCCTTCACTGCACCCTGTGTCCTACCTAGTCCCAAAGCACACACCCTGGAGTGGAAAGATAACTGATGATTCATTAGCATAATGGGTACACGGGGTCATCCCAGGGTGTCTGGCCTGAGCCTTCTTGTGATGGGTGTCAAAGCTAACAAGCTGGAGGGATGAGGGCAGGGCTGCCATCTGGGGCAATGTGTGTACATGAGCAAAGGCCAAACTTAAAACCTGCCTTTCATTTTATTGCTTAAGATCCGCTACAGCTAAGGAAGTTGGACGAAGGCCTATTACCACGGTACTTCCAACTTCACACTTCAACGACAACCCATGAAAATAATTATCAGAGAAGTACAACGGACTTTTAACTAGCATAGGTTCAAAACCTCCCCTGTCGGACACTGGGTCTGGTGGGACACCTGGACTTCTCCCCCTCTGGCTGAGATTTAAGGGTATTCTAGGCAAACTTTGGGACCTGGACCTCCGTGAGATTGATCCCTGAACTCAGGATGTCCTTGCAATCTGTCAGCTTGCAACTGTTCATCTGGTGCACTGGTAGGTAACAATTAAAGTGCTAGATGAAGAGGCTCTCAGACCGTTAAACTACAAAGCCTCTGTTGTCAGAGGAACAAGGCGAGATGTTCTGACTGCTCATGTGGATGAGGGGACTCCTGCTGTAGGCATGCGATGCTGACATGGATGTTAGGAGCTGTGGTTGCAAGGCAGAGGCAGGGCGCTACAAGGCAGCCCCGCTTTCAGTTTCCACCCTGAAGACTTAGCAGCTGTAGGAAGCAGAGGTGCAAAAAAAATCCAGGAGATCACCTGAAGGCATGACGGGGTAGAACACACTGAAGTGCATGAGAAACAAATTCCCTTGAGGTTACAAAGGCTATAAAGGCATTGGGAGACAACGTGGTCTTTGAATTTTGACAGCTCTCTCTGCACTGCACAAAACAAAAAGGAAGGAACTTTCCAGGGGGAGATACTTCTTCTCTCCTCAGAATAAATAAGGGATGAAGGCAGTGGTCACAGCATCTTGATGGAGGGGAATCACACAGCCTGGGTTGATATCTCAGCTGTGTGACCCGAGGTGAGTAGTTTAACCTCATTAATTAGATTATGCATGCAAATTCTTAGTGCAACAGCCAAAATGCTGTGAGCATTCAATACATGCTAGATAATATTATTGTTGCTGAGGGTCATTATAATTTTAATGAATTTGCTAGAAAAGTGGGAGCTACAGTATAAACAGAGACTCAGGGAACTGATCACTGTCTTCTTTACAAAATTATAAGAAAATGGTTACCAAACTTGTTCCTCTCTTCGACTGCATCTATGGGGGCCACTTTCATAGAGCAGACACAAAAGAATGGTTTGCCAAAGAGTTTGGTTTCTTTTTCTTCCTTTGTCTCTGAATTGTTGCCCTTCCAGAGAAATCCAGCCCAAGTTTCACATTCCAAAAACACATGATTTAGGACTCCCCAGTGGTCAACAGGAATGGCCAACACAATGGTAAAATCCAACCCAGCCTGGATCCAATGTTAATTACAACTGAAAAGCAGATGGTGTATAAATCTAGGCCCATCTGTTCCACATCTGTGGGACGTTTTCCCAGCGGAGAAGACAGAGGCATGGCCAATTTCCTTTTGCTCCAAGAAAGGCTGGAGGTTTGCATGTAAGAAACGATCTTGTTATTTGTCACGATAAGATTTTCTCTGATCTACCTAACCACAGAAACATTAGGTCAGACATCGGAGCGAGGAAAGGTCAATGGCATTGCCTTTGGAATGTGGACTGCTACTTAGCTCAAGATGTTTCCACAAGTGAGAAAGGCCAGAGATAAGTACTCAGATGCAACCCATCTACCGGTTTGTAAGTCAGACTCCACCCACAGTACAGATAATTCCAATTACAGAGTGACCTACATGGGGAAATGATTAGCTTGGATTCTATTATTCATGTTACATCACCTGCCTTTTTAAGAACTGATGGGGACTGGCACTGTGGTGTAGTGGGTAAAGCCACCGCCTGCAGTACTGGCATCACACATGGGCACCAGTTCAAGTCCTGGCTGTCCCACTTCTGATCCAGCTCTCTTCTATGGCCTGAGAAAGCAGTGGAAGATGGCCCAAGTCCTTGAGCCCTACACTCATGTGGGAGACCTGGAGGAAGCTCCTGGCTCCTGGCTTCAGACTGGCGCAGGCCTAGTCATTGCAGCCAACTGGGGAGTGAACCAGTGGATGGAAGACCTCTACCTCTCTCTCTCCTCTCCTTCTCTCTCTAACTCTGACTTCCAAATAAATAAACAAATATTTTTAAAAAAAGAACTGATGGGCCAGCACCGCAGCTCAATAGGCTAATCCTCTGCCTGCGGCGCCAGCACACCGTATTCTAGTCCCGGTTGGGGCACCGGATTCTGTTCCAGTTGCTCCTCTTCCAGTCCAGCTCTCTGCTGTGGCCCGGGAAGGCAGTGGAGGATGGCCCAGGTCCTTGGGCCTTGCACCCGCATGGGAGACCAGGAGAAGCACCTGGCTCCTGGCTTCGGATCAGCGTGGTGCGCCGGCTGCAGCGGCCATTGGGGGGGGGGGGGGAGGGCGTGAACCAACGGAAAAAAGAAGACCTTTCTCTCTGTCTCTCTCTCTCACTGTCCACTCTGCCTATCAAAAAAAAAAAAAAAAGTGAAGATGGAAGTTTCCCTGTCTTTGATGAAAACAAAATCTACTGATTGAATAGAAGGATGTACCACCATGGTTCCTGTAGGGAATGGCAGTGTCACTAGGGCATCATCAGGTGGAAACTTTAAATCCACTGACATTAGCCAATTAAAGAAGCATTACCCAGGGTGGGCATTTGGCTCAGCAGTTCAGACACTGATTGGGAGACTCGCATCCCATACCGGAGTGCCTCGGTTTGAGTCCTGGCTCCACTCACTAATGACTAGATCTTTCTGTTACTGTCCAGCCTGGGAGGCAGCAGGTAATGGCTCCTGCCACCACATGGGAGATCTACATTGGGTTCCCAGCTCTTCGCTTTGGCTTCGCTTGTTGCAGGCATTTGATGAGTGAACCAGTAGATGTTAGCGCTTGCTCTCTCTCAACTAAATACAAAGAATTTTGAAAGGCATTACTTAATGGACACTGAGGATGTCTCATTTTGAACATACAAGGATACTTAAAGACATGGAAAGGGAATTAAAAGACAAGTTAATTTTGATGCAAAAAATTGAACTCCACACATATTAGGATTTTTATAAAATTGATGGAAATGTTTATCATGAAAAAACTCTGTATACATTTCACACTGTTTTGCACCCAAAGAAACATCTTTGAATCCATCCTATTTTCCCACCAATCTTTTAAGGAGCCCTTGTATTTTTTTCAAAGACAAAAGGTTTTTTTAAAATATTGATTTATTTATTTGAAAGTTAGAGTTACACACAGAGAGGAGAGGCAGAGGCAGAGAGAGAGGTCTTCCATCCTCTGGTTCACTCCCCAAATAGCTGCAATGGCCGGAGCTGCGCCGATCTGAAGCAGGAGCCAGGAGCTTCTTCCATGTCTCCCACGTGGGTGCAGGGGCCCAAGAACTTGGGCCATCTTCTACTGCTTTCCCAGGCCATAGCAGAGAGCTGGATTGGAAGTGGAGCAGCTGGGACTTGAACTGGCGCCCATATGGGATGCTGGCACTGCAGGCGGCGGCTTTACCCACTATGCCACAGCTCCAGCCTCAGGTCCTTGTATTTTATTAGTAACTTTTCACCAGACAGGGAATTGTGCCTTTGACTATGGACTTCATGGGAGATGTTGACTCGAAGCAATCCAGGGTTCATAAAAGTGCGTGGCTGTGTGCGTGTCTGGCACAGTGGTTATGGCACAGTGGGTTAAGCCACCAGCTGAGATACCAGCATCCCAGATGGGTGCTGGTTCATGTCCTGGCTGCTCCACTTTAAATCCAGGTCCCTGCTAATGGAGGGGGAAAGCAGTGAAAGATGGCCCCTGCACCTGCGTGGGAGAACCAGATGAAGCTCCTGGCTCCTGGCTCTGGCCTGGCCCAACTGAGGCCACTGGGACCATTTGGGGCATGAACCAGCAGATCATGTCTCTTTCTGTCTCCTCCTTCCCCAACTCCCTGGCCCCATGACCCTGCCTTTCAAAAAAAATATAGTTTTTAAAAAGAAAACAACAACCCAATTAAATACGGGCAAAATATCATCAAAGACAACAAATGAATGAGCAGGAAGTTCATGGAAAAGTGTTCACTATCATTAGTCACTAGGGAAATGCAAATAAAAGCTGCAACGAAATACATCTACACACTCACCAGAATGGCTAAAGACAGTATCAAGTGTTGGTGAGAATGTGGAGTAACCTCCACTGTTACTGGTGGGAATGCAAAAAGGTCCAGCCATGTTGGAGAATTGTGAGCAGTTTATTATAAACATCAGCATATACCTACACACCCCTCCTAGAAACTCAAGAGAAAGGACAACTTTTATAGACACTGACTGCTGTACATGAATATTCACAGCAGCGTAATTCATAATAACCCTCAACCTGGAAACAACCCAGATGTCTGCCAAATTTTGCATGGACGAGCTAACTTTCATGCACCCATACAATGGAATTCTGCTCAGCAATAAAAAGGAATACACTCCTTTGTCACACACAACACGTGCACCCAACTCTATGGATGTTATCTCAGAAGGCTGGGTTAAGCAGTGAAGGTCAACATCATCGGTAAGAAACATAGCAGCATTATACACTTCTGAGAGGATGTGCTAAGAGGCACACATCACTCTTGCTGAAAACACACAACCTCAATCAAATCGTGCCGTTTTCCCATGATACATATTTTCCACCAACTTTCTGAAGATACCTAATTTGCATGGATTTCAACATTGTTTTGCACCAAAATAGAACATACCTTATTTTAAAAGAATTATTATTTATTTGAAAGAAGCAGGGGAGAGGGAGAAAGAGAGAGATCTTTCATCAGCTGAGTCATTCCTCAAATGGCCAAAACAGCCGGGGCTGGGCCAGACTGAAGCCAGGTGACAGGAACTCCAACTGGGTCGCTGACAATGGGTGGCAGGGACCTAAGTTGTTAAGTCATCATCTGCTTCTTCCCAGGCACATTAGTAGGAAGCTGGATCAGAAGAAGAGTATCTGGGACTCAGACTGGAGCTCTGGTATATGATGTCCTGTCTTAGTGGCTTTACCCATGGACCCCCAAACATATCGTTGAATTCCATTTTTTGTGAGGTTTATGAAGTAACCAGGCCATACACACATAAATATATGGGCCCTGACATTTATTGTGTTTCTGATTTCATAAAAAGGTAGAATGTTATTCTTTTTTAAAAAAGATTTATTTATTTATTTGAAAGGCAGATTTACAGAGAAAGGTAGAGACAGAGATAGAGAGATCATCCATCTACTGGTTCACTCCCCAAATGGCCACCACTGCTGCAGCTGGGCCAATCCAAAGCCAGGAGCCAGGAGCTTCTTCTGGGTCTCCCACGTGGGTGCAGGGACCCCAGGCCTTGGGCCGTTTTCTACTGCTTTCCCATGCTATAGCAGAGAGCTGGATCGGAAGTGGAGCAGCCAGGTCTCGAACTGGTGCCCATATGGGATGCTGGCACTACAGGTGGTGGCTTTACCTATTACACCATAGCACCAGCCCCCATAATGTTTCTCTTATAAAGAATTTTAAATTGTCAATAGGACTGTATTTCAAAGCACTCCATTTAAGTCTAGCTTTCAGCAAACGGAAGTGAGCAGACGCTTTTGGAGGTGACTACTGATCACTAGAGGTGAGGTCATCAGGTCGGCTCAGGGGTGAGCTCGTCAGTATCTGATATCTGCCGCCCTGACTCATAGCACTTGCCAATTCCTGTGGTGTAAATGCCACCACACTGACAAAGCTAGGCAGAGAAGTGCTCAACTGTGTCTGTGAGGCAGTAGGAGCGATTCCCAGCATTCCACTGGACACACACAGGGAGCATCCATGGCCAGTGGACAGGGGTTCTCATCACGCTGGTGCTTGGAAGAGGGGCTCCCGCAGGTGTCTGGAGGTTGGAAAGACATCTCCTCTTGATCTGGATGAGAAAGGCCAAGGAAGGGTCAAGACGTCGCCATCAGGGGATGGGTATTTGTTGCAATGGTTAAGATGCTGCTGGGAATATCCGTATCCCCTTTCAGAAGGCCTGGGTTTGAGTCCCTGCCTCACGCCCGATTCCAGCTTCCTGTTAATGTGCACCCTGGTGGGCAATAGGGGACGGCTCAGGTCCTTGAGGCTTTGCCACCCTGGAGGGAGACCTGGATTGAGTTCTCAGCTCCTGAGCAGTTGGGAACCAGTCATGAATGGGATCTCTCCCTCTCTCTGCCCCATCCCCCCGTCTCTCTCTCCCTCTCTCTCCCCTATCCCCCCATCTCTCTCTCTCTCTGTGTGTGTGTGTGTGTTTATGCCTCTTAAAAAATCAAAAGAAAAAAAAAAGAAAGGATGTCTCCATCACAGAAGAGCGGAGAAGACAACCTAGGGAGAAAAGAACCACAGTTTGCTGTCCAAGAGAGTGAGCTGCAGATAGCCGCACCATCCAGGAAAGACCCCGGATGGCAGAGGTTCCTCACCAGCCCACAGGGTCTTGGGCATCTCTTTGGCAGCATGTGGTGGAGACCCAAGGAGCAGCCAGAACATGGAGAGCAGACCCTACAATTTGGAATGATGTGAAGACTTTCATAAAATGACTTGGGGGAACTGTAGGAATATTCAGCTCTTACAAACTATCTGCAGGCCTAACGATTTCTTGGTATTTTCTATAGCTTTGGGTTTTAAGGTCATAAGGACACAGCATGGCCCTGGTGTGTGCATTAAGAAAGAAAACATTAGTTGGAGGAAGAACTGCATGAAATTAATTACTAGAAAAAGTGGGTAAAGGTGTCCCAACCAGGTGTCCGCCAAACGTGATGTAGAAGTAAGTTAAATCTGAGTTGTTTGCCCATCTGAAAGTCCTTCTCTTATTTAACACACTGGCCACTACAGCGACGTTTTTACACTTCAGCTCAAAAAAGTCTCCTTCTCAACCTGACATAATTACTCAAGGTTTGCCAGAAGGAAGCCCACACTTATTAAATGATTTAACTCGATGTGAAATGATTCTACTGACTGTGAACTCTCTACCAATTTGGATAACGGGGTGGGAGAGAGGACAATTTAATAACACCAACCGGTTATTAACACTATGACAACTTTCCCCACTAAGATACTTTGCTAGCAAGAAAGGAATTTTATTTTTGGATTTTCCTAACACTTAAGGCCCACAGGGAAAAGATACAAGTGACAGGTAACTTCCGATGCTTGTGGTGCTGTGGTCTAATACTTGGGTTCCTTCAAGTTTACAAGTTAAATTCTAACCACAAGTGCGAAAATATTAGGAAGGAGAACCTCTACGGGTGGTTAGGTCATGAAGGCAGCTCCCTTACTAATGAGATTGGCACCTTATAAGAACCACCTGTGAGTTCTCTAACCCCTCCACCACGTGAGGCCTCGCGGAGAAGGCGCCGGCCATGAGCCACACAGCGCGCATCAGACACAAAATCTGCTGGCGCCTCGATCTTGGGGTTGTCAGCCTCCACACATGTGAAAAATATATTGCTCTGGCTTATCAGCCACCAGTGTAAGCTGCTGGGTTATAGCGGCCTGGATGGGCTAAGACACAAAGCAAATCCTTTTGTGCATCCTTGTGATTTCCAACATCTACTGCCCTTGGGAGGTTCCAACCTTGGGTTGGTGTGTTTGTCACAGGGAGGGGAGGGATTGCAATCCCATTAAGTCATCTGCAAGATGAAGTCTTTTTTTTTTTTTTATTTTTGACAGGCAGAGTGGACAGTGAGAGAGAGAGACAGAGAGAAAGGTCTTCCTTTGCCGTTGGTTCACCCTCCAATGGCTGCCGCGGACAGCGCGCTGCGGCCGGCGCACTGCGCTCATCCAATGGCAGGAGCCAGGTGCTAGGTGCTTATCCTGGTCTCCCATGGGGTGCAGGGCCCAAGCACTTGGGCCATCCTCCACTGCACTCCTGGGCCACAGCAGAGGGCTGGCCTGGAAGAGGGGCAACCGGGACAGAATCCGGCGCCCCGACCGGGACTAGAACCCGGTGTGCCGGCGCCGCAAGGCGGAGGATTAGCCTGTTGAGCCACGGCGCCGGCCAAGATGAAGTCTTGAGCCTTATCTTCCCTGGGCATTTGACTTCAGGATGTCCTGCCATGTGCTAATGGTCTTCATTTAATACAAGAGAAACTGGGGCTGGCATTGTGATATAGCAGGTAAAAGTACTGCCTCCAGTGCCGGCATCCCATATGGGCTCTGGTTTGAATCCGGGCTGCTCCACTTTCAATCCAGCTCTGTGATGGCCTGGGAAAGCAGTAGAAGATGGCCCAAGTCCTTGGGCCCCTGCACCCACGTTGGAGACCTGCAGGAAGCTCCTGGCTCTGGCGCAGCCCTGGCTGTTGTGGCCAATTGGGGAGTGAACCATCGGATGGAAGACCTCTCTCTCTCTCTCTCTCTCTCTCTCTCTCTCTCTCTCTGTAACTCTGAATTTTAAATAAAAAAAAATATTTAAAAAAATACAAGAGAAATTGAGGCCTATTGAGGAAGGAATGGATTTTCCTAGCCACTGGTACCATTATCCTAGAAGCAAGTCTCCTTAAATCTCTCTAGACCAGTGTTGTTGTTGTTGTTGTTTTTTAAAATAAAACTGCCGGGAGCAATTTGGTTAATGTCTACTGTCCTAGGTGAGCCAACCATCTGTTTTTCTTTCCCATCATTGGCACAGACTGATGGGAGAAGAAATCTGACGATTCTTAAAGAATGAGTGTAGTGCAACAGATTGGAACTGGACGACAGAATTTCTCGTATATCAGTGTTTCTTGGTTCAGCTTCCTTTGTTTAAGAAGTGTCAGATCACCACCAGGACCTCTGAAATAATCCACTTTTGCTCCCACTGCTGAGCTTCACCAGAATGCTGTGACATTCTTGGTTCTACAGCAGCGTTTGGTAGGCCGCTTATTTCTGAGTGGCAGGTATGAGAGGTCTTCAAAGCATGTACAAAAAATACAGATTATGAAAAGTTATGCATGAATCTCATTTTTTGCATCAAAACGAATGTATCAATTTCATTTTTCCATGGATGTTTTGAAGTCCACCTGTACAGTTTTATCCCATCGAGAGTTTCTGAGCTGAACAAGTGTGCTATTGGGTAATATACTGATGCTCTAAGGTGCTGAAGCTATAGCTAATTCAAAGTTGACTTCAAAATACTGTAACGGTTATAGAATCACATTCATGTACACACTACTCATAAGTGCGTCTGCTTAATCCACGTGCACCTGGGAGCAGCATTTAAGCAAAACTGGGCACTGTGCCCTACTGCCCCTCATGACTCTTTGTGTACAGCTCCCGAATGGAGCAGGTGGCTGTGTCACTGCGGGCTGGCTGCAGTTCATGGTCACGTCCACCTGGCTTCTCTGCTGGACTCTCTACCCTTATTGTCCCTAGCCCCATCTGCTGGGATCTGGGACATTCAGGAAGCTGACGCATACATTCAGAATTCATTTACGTTATTCTACCTCTGCCTTGTTCCCTCTGAGGCCCCTGGTATGTTATTGCACGTGAGGACAAAGAAGGGAAGGCAGGGGTTACCAGTTGAGGTTCTCCTGCTCATGCAAGGTCTCTTATTACCGAATTGTCATGGTTTCACACCAACCCCATGAAACAGACATCATCAGCAAGCTGTCTGTTACAGATGAAGAGACTGGGGCTTTCTGAGATGATGGAATCGCCCAAGGCCCTGTAGACAGCAACTCTACACATCATGAGATTTGTTTTTAAAAAGAGATGTAGTTATTTGAAAGGCAGAGTGACAGAGAGAGGGGTAGAGAAAGGGACACAGATCCTTCATCCACGGGTTTATTCCCCAGTTTTGGCTGGTCCAGGCCAAAGCCAGAAGCTAGGCGCTCCATCAGGGTCTCACGCATGGGTGGCAGGGGCCCAAGTACTTGCATAAATCTCACCCTCAGTCTTGCATGCCAGCTTTACATTTCTAATGTCACTTACAAGGCTGGGCAGCACCATTCCATAGTCAGCAGATGTAGGCAGCATCTGTGCCACTAAAAGCTTTTGTGAGCAGTATTTTTACACACCCCAACAGTCATCCCGTTACTATTTATTGAGTACAATGTGAAACACACCTTCTGAGGGAGAAGCAAGGATTATTCCAATCTGGACTTTGGCCTCTTGATGCTTACACAGCTGTGTTATAGTGAGATGGTTCTACACCTTGAACCATGTCATTTTATGCTTCTGAGTTAAGTGTGTCATTCACTATGAAAGTCACCTATCTTATGATGCAGTGAGTCATCTTATAGTGACTATATCTACATATTGTCTCCCCATGGTCTTTAAGGGACTGGTCAGTACCAAGCACCACCTATAAATTACCCACACATGTGGACACACATACGCACAGGTGCACTAATACACACGCATACACATACAGGTGCACACAGAGAAATGTACATATATGCCAAATGGAGGTACACACCCAAGTGCATGCACACAGAAGTGCAAGCACAGAGAGGTACACGCAGAGAGGAATACAGGCTGCCCTGTGTCCTACATGTTGGGCAAAATAACTCTCTAGGCAAGAAAAATGGGTGGAAGAGGAGAAAGAAGGCGGGGAAGGAGAGAGGGAGGAAAGGGCGAAGTCAACCTGGAGCCTTGGCAACCCTTGAGAACTGAGCTCCTTCGACATTTGCCTGCCACACTGCACAGGACCCTTCACTGCTGCCCATGGTCTCTGATGGTGGAGACAGCAGGCCATGGTGTAGGCTGGCACTAGGCCTGCCTGTTTTCACTCATGGAGACTGACACTTGAGGAGGCTGCGGAGGGCGCCCCAGGATCAGTGAGAGGAGTGAAGGCAGCCAAGAAAAGTCAGGGGAACTTCAATACCCAGAAAGAAGGCAAAAGGATCGTCAGCGGAGTTTAATCTCAGAGTAAGACTCCATGGCGGACAGAGTGGCTTGGTTAGCTCACGGTTCTGGAGGACGAGTGTCCCAGGGGGATGAGGCAGGCTTTGACAAAAGGCCCATGGCAAAATGATGGGGTGCATGTGGAGGAAGGGTCTCATGGTGAGCCAGGGAGCAGAGGCAGCACCTGGGCCCCAACCCTGACTCCAGGTCCAGTTTCTGAGGACTCGCCCATCCCCAGTGACCTAAGGGACCTCCTATTGGGCCCACATCCTAAAGGCTCCAGCCCCTGCCGGCAGCACCCTCCTGGGACCAAGCACACGGCCCATAGCGAGGCCTTGGACATTCAAACCATAGCAGACACCAAGAGAAGCCGGGCTGTGTGTGGAGACGCGGGGATGTCCAAGGAGAGATTTCACACCTGTCCTCACCTTTGCTGGCAGGAGAGGCTCTGAAGAACCTGTTCACCTGCAGCCTGGGCACGGGCAGCTTCAGCTGCTTTTTATGAGCTGAGGACTATTCCCAGGAACGTGCCAGCAATGCGAGATTCAGAGAGCGGTAAGTTTCCCTACAGTGAGTTCTTGAGAGGGAAATCTCTTAGGTGAGAGGTAACGACGTTTAAAACTGTTTCCAGGCAAGTAAAAGAGCACAAAGGGCTGGAGAGCTTCTCACACAGTCAGCAAAAGGCAACCTGGGGAGCGGGGTTTGTTTTGATGTTTTGGCTTTCGAGAGGTGTTGGTATATTTTGGACCCCAAGAATGGATCAGGCAGTTGGGCTCAGCTTGTTTGGTCCCCTGGGGAAGAAGGTGGTGAAGCTGCCTCTTGTAATGGATTCTAGGGCTCATTAGGAGGAAGGCTGAGTACGTCCCGCAGGGCTGGCAGTGATCAGGAGAGGGGCCTGTGGTTGGAGGGTGTCAGTCCCCAGGAGCCCAAGGAGCCCAGCACTCCCAGGATAAAGGTTGGCAGTGCCTCCAGCACAGGGCAATATGTGGTCTCTGGGGGAGGCTTACATGAAACAGAACACAAGACTCATGGCACGTTATAGCAACTCCACCAAGGAGTTTATTTTTCTACACTAGTTATGAAAGAATGGAAAGTCCTATGGATGTGGAATGGAAGGCAGTAGAGACAATGAATTTTTAAATCATATCCTGTTATGGAGTGGACATTTGTCACACGGTTAAGATGCTGTTTGATGGGCCGGCACTGTGGCTCACTTGGTTAATCCTCCGCCTGTGGCGCGCCGGCATCCCATATGGGTGCCGGGTTCTAGTACCAGTTGCTCCTCTTCCAGTCCAGATCTCTGCTGTGGTCTGGGAGGGCAGTGGAGGATGGCCCAAGTGCTTGGGCCCTGCACCAGCATGGGAGACCAGGAGGAAGCACCTGGCTCCTCACTTCAGATCGGCGCAGCATGCCGGCCTTAGCAGCCATTTGGGGGGTGAACCAACGGAAGGAGGACCTTTCTCTCTGTCTCTCTCAGTCTAATTCTGCCTGTCAAATAAAAACATGCTGTTTGAGATGCCTGCATCCCATATTGTAGTGCCTGGTCAGAGGCCTGGTTCCTCTGCTTCTGATCTGGCTTCTTGCTAACACGCACCCTGAGAGACAAGAGATGATGGCCTGAGGACTTGGGTCTCTGCTACTCATGTGGGAGACCCAAATTATGTCCTGGGACTCTGGCTTCAACCTGGACCAGTCTAGGCTATTGCAGGCAGTTGGGGGAGTGAACTACGGATGGAAGATGCCTCTCTGTCTGTCTCAGACTCTGCCTTTTAAACAAAGTGAAAATAAATTAAAAAATTTAAAGTTAAAAAAGCAACCACTTTTGTTTGATATTTTTAGATATTTCAATAAACGTGTGGATGATCACTCCAATGCTTTGCCTCTCAGTTTCCTGCCTAAAAGGGAAGATCCCTCCAAGGTCTCCTGGTCCATCTTACCCCCGACACTCATATCCTTAGCCACAGCAGAGTAGACCTTATCATTATCAAGACCATCTGTACTTTCCCAAGTTTCAAATTCACACCTTTCATCCCAATCCCTACCTCCTGCCTTCCCAGACTATTCCATTATCTTCCCAACTCCAACAATCCCTTCATTCTAAATAGAGCCCCCCACCCATCTTAAAACCATGAGGACCAAAATGAAGCTTTGCCAAGCAGAAAGATGAAATACTGCACCAACCCTTGAACTGGCTCCTTTGAATCCCCTCCCTGGAGATCAACAGTCACTTAGGAACCTAAGTCACTGTGTGTTGGGTTTGTTTGCTACAGCCAAACACAACTCTATGGATACAGTGTATTGGCTCCAGGCCTTATGAGTTCCTCTCCTTTCCACACTCTCATTGGCTCTCAGACCCCACAGCCCACTTGGGTCTAACTTACTTCCCACTCTCATCCTTGGTTCTTAATTATGGCCTCTTTCTAATGTTTCTCATATGGCTCCTTAATTGGCCACAGATTTCAAGGGACTTCCTCTCTTATTCTTTTGGGCACCGATACAACAAATATGGGTCAGGTAGGCTGTGGTTAGAAGGCCAGGGGTTAATCTCCTTGGGCAAAAGCAAAAGGAAAAGATACGCGCCAAAAGACCAAAGACCAATTTCATTATGACGTCATGTTGCTAGTTTAAATGAAATTAAAAGGTGGCAATGCATTTTCCCATTTTCCCTGTACACATACACACACACACACACACACACACCCTATGTACATGTGTGTGCACACACCCCTACACCCATGTTTCTCTATTTTTGAGTTTGTTATTACACACAGATGTAGAAGATTGAATAATTTTACTTTCAATTTCCAGTTCTCTTTGGCCCCACTGCAAGAACTAAGGTCTTTCAAAACTGTGGGCTGTGGGCCGGCGCCGTGGCTCAACAGGCTAATCCTCCACCTGTGGCGTCGGCACACCGGGTTCTAGTCCTGGTCGGGGCACCGGATTCTGTCCTGGTTGCCCCTCTTCCAGGCCAGCCCTCTGCTGTGGCCCGGGAGTGCAGTGGAGGATGGTCCAGGTCCTTGGGCCCTGCACCCCATGGGAGACCAGGATAAGCACCTGGCACCTGGCTCCTGCCATCGGATGAGCGCGGTGCGCCAGCCGCAGCGCGCCGGCCGCGGAAGCCATTGGAGGGTGAACCAACGGCAAAGGAAGACCTTTCTCTCTGTCTCTCTCTCTCACTGTCCACTCTGCCTGTCCAAAAAAAAAAAAACCTGTGGGCTGTGTTCTCTCCCTGGGTCTCCCCTTCCCCATTTCGGTGACAGGTGTCAAGTTCTCCAGCACAACAAAATTGAGCTCGCAGATACTGCTGTGTTGACTGATGTTGTCAAATGACATATTAATAGGACAAATGCCTTTCTTCTGAACATTTTTTCATCTACTGTCTTCCAAAAGACCAAAAGGAACACATGAAGCCAAAAACCTTAAGAGCGACACAAAAAGGAAACTGCTGTCACTCCTAGGTTCATCTAGACGAGTGTGCAGAAGGCAACTTTCCAAAAACTTTCACGACCAAGTTTAGTCAAGGCTGTCTTGGCAACTGAAAGCTTTTATTTGTATTTCTCCCAAACTCATATTACCTGATAGGAAGCACTGGCAATGGATAAGTGTGGCTCAAATGCTGTGAGATATTTGAAAAAAAAAAAAACTGGCAACATTACTTTCAAATGAAAGTCACAATTCAAAAGTAGTCATATTGGCAGGTGACAGTTTCTCACGTATTTTCAATCTTTCAAAAACACGCTTAGGACTCAGACTTGGAAGACTGCGTCATCTCAGCCACCCGACTACTCATCAGTTGGGAGTGGATGTGATCTTTCAAAACAACAGTCAAAGGCTTCTGAGGTTGAGTCTGGCAAACATGTCCGGCAATTCAGTAACATATACGTTGATGGTTTGAAAACTCGTGCCTGTTCTCTGGTCAGGAGTCAGTTATTGCTTGTGCTGGGTATATTTTGCTATTTGCCAAAATCTGGTGTTCTCCTAATTATGCTACAGAGACTCCACTGAGAAGTAGCTACTTAGCTAACAATAATGTGTCCCAGTAGCCCTTGACTGAGTTCCAGCCAATCAAAGTGGGCAGGTATCATAAGTGCTGGGCTTGGTCCACGGGGGCCCTTCATCTCACACAACTCCATGGCTTAGGTACTTCTGCTGACTCTCTGTCAAGGCTCAGAGAGAGCCACGGGTGGGAAATGGCAGAGCCTTCATCAGTCAATGGGATCCAACCCCACTGACTTGCAACCCCCTTGGAGTATGTGTGTGAGGAGGAAGTAATACTTGATAATGCCTGTGCCAAGGTGCACTCAGGGGCTTGTGGTAGCAGAATTTGAAGACAGCTTCCTGTTGTACACACTTTCTGGAAGCTATTCAACCACTAACCCAGGAGCTGCTGAGGAAGAGTCTGGAAGTGCAGTCAAGTTCTCTGATCAGTTATCTTTTAAAAAGGAAGATGGGGCATCAGGCACAGCAGCTAGGATGCATCCCACTTCACAGTGCTGGGGTTTGAGTTTTGGCTCTAACTCCAGCTTCCTGCTAATGTGCACTCTGGGAGACAGCGGGTGATGGCTTAAGCACCTGGGTACCTGCTATTCACATGGGAGACCTGGATGGAGGTCCTGGCTCCTGGCTTCAGCCCGGCCCAGCCCTGACCATTGCAGCATTTGGGGACTGAAATAGTGGATGAGATCTCTCTCTGTGTCCGTTTCTGTCTCTCTGTTTTTCTGCCTTTAAAATAAGTACAGATAATAAAAAATAAAATAGGAATATTCTTATTGGTGGGTCTAATGCAGACAGGTGAGCCCTCAAGAGAGGCAGGGCTCTGTCTGGTGAAAGATGCAAACAGTGAGAGGCCTGTGCCTTTTTTTCTTTCTAATAAAGAATTTATTTTGCTTACTTGAAAGGCAGAATGACAGAGGGGTGTGGGAGGAGAGAGAGAAAGAGAATCTTCCATCCATTGGCTCATTCAATAAATGGACAAAATGTCCGAGGCTGGGCCAGGCTAAAATGAGTAGCCTAGAACTCCATCAGGGTCTTCCATAGAGACCCTGGCAGGGGTCCAAACACTTGGGCCATCTTCTTCTGCTGCTTTCCCAGGTGCATTAGCAGGGAGCTGGACAGGAAATGGAGCAGCTGGGACTCGAACTGGTGTTCTGATATGGGATGCTGGCATTGCAAGTGGTAGTGGCTCAACCCATGGTGCCACACCACCTGCCTCCAAAGCCTGTGTTTTGAGAATATTCTGTCATCTTGGGTTTAGACTTGGGAGGCCCTGAATGGAGGACTCAGTACATTGAGTCTGACACTGGAGAGAAAGAACGACCATTATTTTAAATTTCTAAGTTTGTGGTCATTTTGCTACACAGCAATGGAATGCTAATATGGATTCCATTTGTTACTGCAATTATCCTGCCCCAACTAGTAATATAGCCTGTTTATTTTAATCAGACACCCCGTAGCACCTCATGGTTAAATTAAAGAGACAGCAGTAATGAACACTGCCAAGGCCAGCATTGTGGCATAGTGGGTTAAGCCGCTGCCTGTGATGTCAACATCCCATAGGGGCTTTGGTTCGAGTCCCAACTGCTCCACTTCCATTCCAGCTCCCTGTTAATGTGCTTGGGAAAGCAGTGGAAGATGACCCAAGTAGTTGGGCTCCTGCACCCACATGGGAGACCTGGATGGAGCTCTGGGCTCCTGGCTTTGGCCGGCACAGTCCTGGCTGTTGTAGCCATTTGGGGAGTGAAACAGCAGATGGAAGATCTCACTTCCACCCCAGTAACTCTGCCTCTCAAAAACAAACAAACAAAAACTAATGACACAGGACACTACTTGTGGCATCAGCTTGTGTGAAAACAAAGAACATAGGCTGGAGGTCATGCCTTCTGGACATATGACCTGTAAGCAGGGGGTCCAGGTGCAGGTAAAGTCAAGAAAACCTGAGCACCAACAAATCAGGTAGAACTGAGAGAGGCTGAGCATCAGCCTTGCAGGTCAGGTGCGCATGATTCGTGCACGGGGCCCAGGTCCTCTGCACGGCGACAAGGGGACCTCATCTGTCCTCTGTGCTCGGGAGAATTCTAAGGCAGCTACACGTGCCCAGGGGTTTTAGATCTGGGCTGGGCAGGGCGGGGGTGGGAGTGGGGGTGGGGGAGGATTCCTGGACCGGATCAGTGCTCTATTTAGAGAGGAGGACCCACCAGCAGGGCTGCCGTGGCTTATTAGAAGTCGTGAATCTTCCTCCCGCCCTGGCCCTGGCCCTGGCCGCCAGCAGAGGAAGTGCGACTTCAGCATCTGAGTGGGGCTCTGGGTGAGGGGAGTGTGGGGATGGAGTTGTTTTTGGCCCAGTCTCCCTCCCAGCTGTGCTGGGCTTGCACAACTGCGTGCTAGAGGAAGGGGGAGGGGGACGAGGCAAGAGCCTTGTGGATGCAGTCGCCCGAGAGACGCTGCTGTCCAATTGCATCTCGTTCATCTCTAGCACAGTTCTATAGAGGTGGGGTTTACATACTGTAAAATACACCCACTGTCACTATGTACTTGCGAGTAAACAAATCCATATGTCTGAAAGGGAGAGCAAGAGTGAGAGAGCAAGAGAGCGAGAGTGAACTCCCATCTATCAGTTTACTCTCTAAATGCCTACAAGAGCTGGGGCTGAACCAGGCTGAAGCCAGGAGCTGGGAACCAGGACTCAATCCAGGCGTCCAATGTGGGCGGTAGGGAACCAAGTACTGGAGCCACACCTGCTGCCTCCCCTGGTGCACATGAACAGAAGCCGGACCTTGAACTCAAGACATTCCGGTATGGGATGTGGGCATCTTATGACCTGCCCTGCAGTAATGGGTTTCAGCAGACTTATAGCCTTCACTGCAGTCTGGCTTTAGACACCTCCAGTCCTCCCCATGCTGATGCGTATGTTCAGACGACTGCCTATCTGCTTTCTGTCTCTCTACATCACTGGGCTCAAGCAGTAGTTTCCACTCGCTGTGCTTAAATTGATGGGGCCCCTGTGACAGGTCAGGTTCTGAGAGGTCCTGGGGGAGGAGCAAGGAATGACCCGGACAGAATGCCTATCCCCATGGTGATTAAGTCCATTGCAGATCCAATCACCCCACAAAGAGGTACAGTGACACATTGTGAGAAGAGCTGCAACTAAGAAGTTTCCAGTGCTACAGCTCCTTCTGACAGGGCATGCACCCTGACCTGGGGTGGGGGGAGGCAGGGGTGACCACAGAGAGGAGCTGGCCTCTTGCTGAGATCTGCAGGGTCAACAGGAGTAAATCCTCCAAGCAAAGAGAACAGGTGTCTGAAGACACAGGAGAAGGTCGGAGGCACCAGAGCACAGTGTGGGGACACCGTGGGCAGGGGTGGCCAGGGAAGGATGGAGGCTGGTAGGGGAGCTGCCTTGGCCTGATCCCATGGAAGACTCTGGAGTGTGACTGCATCAGAGCTGCCCCATACTGAAGGCAAGGCCAGGGTAGTGGTCCACGCAAGAACACACAGGGTAACAGCAACAGAGGGGGAAGAAGATGGAGGGGGGGGCATCACTCCCCTCCCCACTCTGTCCCTTGCATGCATCTTGGGGTCCTGCCAGTTGCAGATTCTGATTCACAAGTTGGGACTGGGATTCTGCATCCCATCTGCCACCCATGACTGGTGCTCCTTGGATCATGCTTTGAGAAGCCTGGACCAGTAGATCTGGTGGCTTCAGCATGGCTGAAGCAGGTGTGCCCAGAGGGCCCCCAGGTTTCCCAGTTCCACAGTTCGGCCAAGGGCAGCTCCCATTCCAGGGTAGGCAAAGAACAACGCGTGGGTGGCTCTCCCACGGCAGGTGGCTTGAGAGTGCTGTGTGCCTGCACCAGACAGCCTCAGAGAACCTCCAGGTTAGAAAGGACCTTAAAAACTGCCAGCCCAGAAACCAGCCCGGAAAACGGAGGCAAGGTTTTCAAACAAGGCTGCTGGTCCTCAATGTTCCATGGAACTGCCTTGTCGGGAGAGGCAGGGCGGGTGTAACAGGTGGTGTGAGGAGTGACGGGTGGGGGGGAGAGCAGGTCTTTGGTCCTCTGACGTCTTCTGTTTTATACACTGATGCAATTTGGTTTATAATATATTTCTTTGAAGCAAAAAGGTTGCAAGCACACAGGGAAGGGTTTGGGTCCATGGCCTGATTTCTGGTCTTCACTGCAAAGTCAGGGCTCAGGGCTGCCGGGAGGGTGTGGGTAGGTCTCATCCTCATCCTCAAAGCTCTCCTCCCAGCCCCCTGCCGTAGGGAAAGGAGAAGGTAGGAGGGCTCAGGCCAGCTTCTTGCTCCAGCGGTTATAAGGAACGGGGCTTAGTTCCAAGGACATGAAGGCATCCTATTAATCAGTTTCAAAGTCAAAGTGAAAATGAAACTTGAACTTTCCTTCCTACCTCCAGGATGCTGCAAAGGCCCATGACTTCAGACTGCCCTGTGCCTGTGCCCTGGCACTGCAGGACACCCCAGGCAGGAGAGGGGGCCCTTGAGAACACTGCAGGGGATGGGGGTCGTGGTGGTGATGGCAAAGCAACTGGACCCAGACTCTCCACCCTAGCCCATCTCAAGGGGAACCTGCCAATAGCACTCTGTGCCCTGGGCCCAGGGAGTGTGGCTGACCTAGTTGTTTGATTCCTTTCAACTCCACATGGGAGCGAGAGTCAGAAACAAGGCAGCCGTTTTATCTGGCCTTAATTAAACACGATGTGCTCAGAGGGGAGCAGCTCTGGACAAGTGTCGGAGCGGGGCCAGCTGGGTCCAGCGGGAGGTCTCTGCAGAGCGGCAGCGGTGCAGTGGGCAGGTGCTGAGCAGGGCCGTGTCCGTATGGGCCCTGGGACTTCTCTCTGCCTGTCCACAGGTGCTCTCTTCATTTTGCACTGGCTCATCCCTGCTCCTGTGGTTTGCTAACTTCACATAATTTCAGGCTGTCTTCCCACTTACAAGCACCTTGTAAGCATCTCGGGTTAAAAACCACTTCGTGTATTTCCCATATCCGTTCCCTGCTCCTCCCTCTCACCACTTGGAGCCTGATAGTAACTGAAGGCAAAACAACAGAGCTGCACTGCCTGCCAACTCCTTGTGGCTGCTCCTCTGCCAGGTCTCCTGTTTTTCAAAATATGAACATACCAATTTGGCCTTCTTCTCCCTTAACCCTTGCTTCTGATGTCAGAAGGAAACATACAGTCTCCTCCCCTCGTTTTTACTCTCCTGCTCATTCCCTTTGGTAGGTCCTGTTGGTCTGAGGTCAAAGTTCAAGTTCACAGTGGCCACGCTTTACTAGTGTTTGAGGGTTGTTTCCTTCCAAATGACCTGATCCCCTCTTTCTGCCTCACAGCCACGGTCAGGTCCACTCTGTCAATTGGGCCTCTCTTGGATCCAGTGGGCAGAGAGAAGGGCGCCGTCACTTAAACTCTGGACTTGGCTGCAGATCCAGCTTTTGTCATAACTCTAATCATAACTAGCATCCTTATCAGATGCATGCTCAATATCTCTCTTTTATAAACATTTATTTATTTATTTGAGAGGCAGAGAGAGAGAGAGAGCAAGATTTATTTCATCTGCTGGGGTTCATTCTCCAAATGTCCTCAACAACTGGGACTGGCCAGGCAGAAGCTGGGAGTCTGGTCTTCCATGTTGGGGGCAGGATCCAAATTTGCTGATCCATTCCTTTCTGTCTCCCAGGTATACATTTGCAGGGAGCTGGAACTGGACATGGAACCCAGACTTGAATCCAGGCACTCCACGATGAGATATGGACATCAAAAGTGGCATACTAACCTTTAGGCCCTACACACTCACCTCCTTAAATTCTAGTTGTGCAATCATCCTTTGCTAAGAAATGCCCCCAAACAAGAGAAGCAGGTGTTGTGATTACCCATCTCCCCTCCCACAACCTTTAACCCTGTGAATTTCAGTCTGATGCGAGCAACATGCCATGCACCAGCACTAGAACGGCAGGTGCTTCTTCTGTGTTTGTTTATTCTTTGAATGCTCCCAAAGCAGCCTGGGGTGGGTATGCCAGAGGACTTGCTGTGTCACATCTGGACAGCTGGAATCTCAGAACTAAGAGAATGACGGGGGTCCGTCTTCTGCGCTGGTCTATTTCTCACGTCTCCAGGGTTTCTGCAGGGCCACAGGCAGGCTGGGCTCTTCCCAGGGGTCCTTGAGGAAGGATTTCTGTGATGCTGCTCCTGTCCTGTGAGAGCCTGGAGCTTCTCCTTGCCAACGACTCCACATGTGATGCTTAGAGGGCGATTGTGATTTGGTGAAGTGGTGGTCAAGCTGTGTGGTGGTGTTTTGGGTCATAAATGCAGTGTGACCGCAGTAAGTGAACGAGTCTGCCTTTCTGGTGGGACTCACTTGTACACACCAGGAACCTTCACCCGACAAAGACGACTTCCAGAACTGTTGGAGACAATGGCTTCATTGTAGAAATAAATGTGTGGCTGCCCAGGATATTGTTTCCAAGGAGACACAACCCATTTCAATGTGTGAATCCTGGAATGTATAAGATAAACCTCACTCTTGGGATCCATCAACTGCCTCTGAGAACGGACTGGGTTTGGGTGTTCAGAGTTTTGCCAACCTCATTACAGACAGCAGACATCCAACCTGTTGAGCGTGAACATGGCTTGTCTCCTGAACGTGTGCAGGTGTTCAATTGCCAAACTCATGAACTGATGGTAGTAATAGGGCAAAAACTTAACCTGGTTATGGCAGTTAGAGATGGAGTCTTTGGAGAGAGACTAAACTAAGATCATTAGGGTGGAACCCCAGGAATCCCAGCAGCTTTATAACAAGAGAGGCAGAGGGACAGCCATTGTGGTGCAGCAGGTTGAGCTGCCTGCAACCCCTATCTGGGTGCCTGGGTTCGAGTCTTGGCTCTGCTTCTGATCCAGCTCCCTGTTAATGCACTTGAAAAGCAACAGATGATGGCCCAAGTACCTGAGTTCTTGTCACCCATGTAGGAGAGCTGGATGGAGTTCCTGGCCCAGGCCTAGCTGTTGAGGGCATTTGTGAAACGAACCAGTGGATGAATCTCTGTGTCCCTCTCTGTCAACCTTCCAAATAAATAAATAAATATTTTAAAAATTTAACAAATAATAGAGATCTGACAAGTGGACGTATGTGCCCCTTGGTGCCCCGTACTGCCTGGGGTTTTGCCAGCAATAAGTCTTCCCCCAAGGAGGGTCCCTAGGCCTTGCACCTGCAGGATCATCATCCAAAATAAATTCCCTTTCTTTATAAAGTTGGCTGCCTCAGGCATTTAATTATGGTAATGAAAAGCTGCCTAACTGGGGCTGGCACTGTGGCATAGTGGGTAAAGCTGCTGCCTGCACTACTGGCCTTCCATATGGGCACTGGTTCAAGTCCTGGCTGCTCCACTTCTGATCCAGCTCTCTGCTGTGGCCTGGAAAAGCAGCAGTAGAAGATAGCTCAAGTCCTTGGGCTCCTGCACCCACATGGGAGACCTGGAAGAAGCTCCTGGCTCCTGGCTTTGGATTGGCGCAGCTCTGGCCATTGCAGCCAATTGGGGAGTGAACCAGTGGATGGAAGATCTCTCTCTCTCTCTGCCTCTCCTCTCTGTGTAACTCTGACTTTCAAATAAATAAGTAAATCTTTTAAAAAAGGAAAGAAAAGCTGCCTAACACACTCCTGTTAAGAAATCTAGTTGCCTGTCAATACCGCACATTTATTGGGGCTGGCTGACCACAAAGTGTGGCGTCTGGCTCACTCTAGAATATCTAAGAAGCACGCGTCCTCTCAGCTCCTAGGTGAAGACTTCCCATTGCATCTGGCCAGGGGGCACTCCGTCCTGTACTGCGGTGCAGAGACCCATCCCAGGCCTGCTGGGTCAGCAGCACTCTGGCTCAGCGTAGGAGTCTCATTCTTCTTTGCACCTCCACCACTAGCCTGGGGTTGGCAGGACAGAGGACTTCCAAGAATGCCCACTGAATCAATGGCAGTTGCTCTGGGTCATCTACAGCCATGTAGCCTCGGCTGTCCCATCTCCCAAGTCCCTTTCCTTGCTGCAGGCCGCCTGCAGGGGTAGGACCGGCTTTGTGAAGATGCACTCCAGTCTTCATTACCATGACTGATGGGTATTTGGGGAGCTTCCAAGGTTGGGTTCTGATGACCAGTGCTTCCATGCACATTGTAGTACATTTGGTACACACATCTACACATTTCTGCAGATACAGAGGGCTGGGCGTGCTGAGTCACGCAGCAGGCATATGTTCAGGCTTAGTACTTACTGCTAAACAGTTTTACTGAGTCACTGTATTAATTTAAATATATTTGTTTATTTGAGAGGAAGACACAGATACACAGAGTACTGGAAAGGAAGAAAGACACACAGAGAGAGAGAGAAAGAGAGAGAGAGAGAGAGAGAGAGAGAGAGAGAGAGAGAATCCTAACTTACTGGTTCATTCTAAAGGGTGGCAGGAATCCAGCTACTTGAGCCATCACTGCTGCCTCCCAACGTCTGCATTAGCAGGAAACTGAGCATCAAAGGGGACTCTAAAACGGGGCGTGAGTTTAACCAGTGTCTTAACTGCCAGGCTAAATGCCAACCTCTGCATCAATTCATATTCTACCAGCAGTGAACGAGAGTTCCAGTTGTGCTGTACCCTGGCCAACACCTGAGACTGTATGTGTTTCATTTCGCCATGCCAAGGGATATGTAGGGGTACTGCATTTCCCTGATGACTCACGGAGTAGAGCAACTTTTCATATGAAGTTCAAGTCTTTTTGTTCTTTTCCTAATATGGGATTGTCTGTCTTGTTCTTATTAGTTTGAAAAATGATTTTTTAAAAAATATATTCTGGACATGCAAGCTTTTTTGCATATCTATATCAAGGGTTTTCTAAAAGTTCACTGAAAATGCATATTATACAAAACAATGCATAAATTTCAAAAAAAATTGTGCCAAAATAAACTTAGCTTTTAATCTCATTTGTCATGAACTTTTTGAAGCCCCTTCGTGTATCTGTATCTAAATCTAGAAAAGTGTCTTACTGATCAACCTCCATCTTGGCCTGTGATAAAATCGCCACTGATGGTCAAATCACAGTATTTCCAAGAGGACCCTGTAGCTTCTACATAGGTCAATGGATCCTGATAAATGTATCTAAAAAAGACAGAGACAAAGCTTGGCCCCAAGCCTAAGACTGCCAGCATCTGGCCTGTTGAGTGGCAGTGGTTTCCTCTTTACCAACGACAACCACGTCATTGCTCAAACGTTCCTGCTTCAGGGGTGGGCCTTTGGTGCAGTGGTTAGGCCAATACTTGGGGCACCTGTCTTCCCTACTGGAGTGACTGGGTTCGAGTCCTGCTTCCACTTCTGACTCCAGCTTCCTGCTAATGCACCCTGGGAGGCAGCAAATGATGGTTCAAGTACTTGGATCCCTGCCACTCATATGGGAGATGTAGATTGAGTTCCAGGTTCCTGGCTTTGGCCTGCACCATCTCTGGAGGTTGTAGATATTTGTGGAGTGAACCAGAGGACAGAATATCTCTGTATGTCCATTTCTTCTCTCTCTCTCTCTCTCTCTCTCTCTCTCTCTCTCTCTCTCTCTCTCTGTGTGTGTGTGTGTGTGTGTGTCTCAGCCCTTCAAATAGACAAAAATTGCATAAATAAAATGAAACGATAATCTTACTGCTCCCTGAGTAGACACTATGGAGATATCCAATCACCAAATGACCTCCATGTTTTTTGCAACATCCAACCTGTACCTTCCCCTCTTCCATTAACTATCCACAGAATTAAGGGCCAAAGTTTCCTTGGAGAGACAGGCAAGGTTCCTCAAAGTTCCTTGCTGCAGCATGCCAGACACATGTAACCTAGTCCCATACTATGTGTGACCATAGGAGTGATCTGGCCACCTCTGGTTGGTGGGCTCTGATACCTGAGATTATTATTGGGAGAGGGAAGTTTATGCTCACTTATAGGGAGGGCACTGAAGGCTGGATTGAGAGATGGTTTTAATCTTCAGTTAACTCCATCACAAGTCTCTTCCCCACTCAGGCACGCTAAATAAACATACAATCTGGGTCCAAACCTCTTTTTGCTCGTTACGCAAACACAGCTTCGACAGTAAACCCATCCCTGATGCTCTCAGCAAACCTCCTCTCCTAACACTGAGCACTGTAGAAATTCCAAAGCCTTTGCTTCTCATGCTCATTTTTCTTGGGCATGGAATTCCTAAGTCATGGCATGTAAAGTGCTTTGACCAATAGAATGTGGAGGGGATGGTGTGTGCTGGCTACATGTAAGCTTGGGTCTCAATAAGCCCTCCATATTCTGATTAATCGCTTGGAGCCCTGTCTATCTGCCATGTAGATGAACCTGGGCTGGTCTGATGAGATTAACAGAGCATGGCACCCACTTGCTCTCACGGCCCTACCCGACAGCCAGCCAACTGCATGAGAAAGCCAGCCACAAGAACCACCCAGCTGAGACCAGCCCCAACTGCTGAACCACAGAACCAAGCACTCAGTCAACTGCTATTGTGTTAAGCTAAGAAAATGTAGGGTTGTTACAGAGCCAAAGCTAATGGATATAATATGACTTCTTTGAGATGCTTTGGGGAAGGTGTTTAGCCAGTTAAGATGCCTGTATCCCATATCAGAGTACCTGGGTTTGATTCCTGGTTCTGGCTCCTGCTTTCAGCTTCCTGCTATTTTATATGCTGGGAGGTAATGGGGACAGCTCAAGTAATTGGTTTCCTGCCATGTATGTGGGAGACCTGGACTATGTTCCTGGCTGCTGAATTTGGCCCAGTCCAGCCCAGCCCCAGCTGTTGTGGGCATTTGGGGAGTGAAAGAGTGGGTAGGAACTTTGTCAATCAATCTCTCTCTCTCCCCCCTCCAAATAAAATTAAATTCAATTTTTAAAAAGGAAGGATGTTCTATATAAAATACTTCGTGGAAGAGGCCCACAGTCAGTTTTTTTTTTTTTTTTTGACAGGCAGAGTGGACAGTGTGAGAGAGAAACTGAGAGAAAGGTCTTCCTTTTGCCGTTGGCTCACCCTCCAATGGCCGCGGCAGGTGCACCGCGCTGATCCGAAGCCAGGAGCCAGGTGCTTCTCCTGGTCTCCCATGCGGGTGCAGGGCCCAAGGACCTGGGCCATCCTCCACTGCACTCCCGGGCCACAGCAGAGAGCTGGCCTGGAAGAGGAGCAACTGGGACAGAATCTGGCATCCCGACCTGGACTAGAACCCGGTGTGCCGGTGCTGCAGGTGGAGGATTAGCCTAGTGAGCCATTATACTTCCCATACAGCGTGCCATGGCCCCAGTTAACACATTCAAGATCATGAGAAATCTTGGCTTTAGAAAATAAACAAGTAAAACTTGGCATTTGTTAAACATTTGATTTAAAAAATATCCTCACTTCCCACATGCGACACCTATGACTCTCTTTCCTCCACTAGCTCCTAAGAAACAGTCTGGGAAATAACAATGCTGATGTAGATTCACAAATGAGCCTTGTTTCCCACCTGTAGGTCACACACCTGCTGAGGAGCTCCCCCATGTTTGGAAGGGAGGCAGGACTCTACACTAAGATGATGGGGTAGTCAAAACCCCCTTTTGGACGTCCACAAAGGAGTCTCCATGGCCCCCAAACAAGACTGCGGGTCCCTGTCCCTGGCCACAGGTAACAGTGACGTGAAACCTCCCTGAAAAAGGACTGTGTGAAGGCAAGTGCTGGCTCCAGGGAGCAGACGAGCTGCTTGCTGGTAACTGCCAGAATTCTCTATTTACAGAAAACTGGCACTCAGTAAATACCAAGCTGTGCTATTTATGTAGCTGTTTTCCATCAATATATGTGGGGATTCTGTAATTATCACAAGTGCTGTTCAGAGGCTTCCGGAATCTCAGAGCATAACAGAGAGAGAGAGCTGACTGTGCCCTGCAAACACCACGCCTGGCTCGCTCCGGCGACAGCCAAGGGTCACGACAGGGCCCAGGGCTGAGCCAGGGGCAGGGTCTAGCCCAGCGGGCTCCTCTCCCTGGGGATAGAGGACAGACAAGGAAGACATCTGATCTCCCTGCCCCGATGCCCTCAACCTCCACCGTCTTCCCAAGACGTGGCTGTGGCTGGGTCAGTTCCTTGTGGGACTCCATCCCCTAGAAGGCTCTAGGTGATACTAGGATAACATCTGGCCTCCTTCAGTGTCCAGAGGCCCTGAGAGCTCTGGTCTCTCTCCTGCCTCCACTGTTGCTGTCGCCCTTTGTGAGTCAAATGCTTCAGGCTCAGTGAGATGCTCCATGCCCTCTTGCCCCCTGCCTCTGCATGCAGTCACCATCCCTCCATATCCATGGGGATTGGTCCCCTGGAGAGGAGCTTGGCAGGTGCGCTGGCCCATTAGATAAGTTATATTTGCATATAACTTATGCACACTCTCTTGTATACATTAAATCATCTCCTGATTACTTACCATACCTAGTACAATGTAAATGCTATGTAAATAGATGCTATCCTGCCTTGTTTAGGAAGGAAAAGAAAAATGCTGGTATTTGTCCAGTACAGAGGGAGCTTTTTCCTTGAATATTTCCTATTTGTGGGTGGCTGACTCCTCATGAGCACACTCTGCATACACGAGGCTGGCTGTGCTGTCTCTCCACCAGCCATGATCTTCCGAGCCCTTTCCCCTGGCTCTGCTTGGACAGCGCCTCTTCCAAGGCTGCAGTGGCTGATTGTGTCTTCCCCACCCACTGTGCTCTTCTGCAGCATAGCTTTGCCCCACACACATATCACGATAGATCCTACAACTGTTGCTTGGTAGACTATGGCAGAAGCAATGCTGGATGGTGACGAGGCAGATCTTGCCTTCTGCCTGCTGCAGCTCTGAGTTGCTGGGGGAAGCCCTCCAGCCAGCTTTGCTGGACAGAGAAGCGTCGCAGACAGCATGGACGCCAATGAAGAGGCCATCTTGGATGTGCAGCCCTGGGAGACCTGGGAAACCTCCAGCTCTAGCTGTTCCTACTGCAACTGACAAGGGACCTCATGCAAGAGCTTGCTTGGCTGAGCCCCATCAAGCCGCAGCCTCAGCCACTCAGAATAGGGACACTCATGTAGCAAGAACAATGTGGATGGGCTGCTTTCTCTGTCCGCAGGTCTGGGCCAGGCACTTCTGAAGCTCTGCAGGTGGTTAGCGCTGGTGTGGTCAGGCTGGCTGATTGGGGCTGACCTCTGCCTGCCTGCTGGCTCAGTGGCTCAGCTCCACAGTCTCCAGATATTCAGCATCTTGAGTAACATCCTAGGCAGGGCCCTGGCAATGAACTCTCCTAACAGCTGGTGCTGACCCCTTTTCCCAATTCTATCCTACCTTTCAGCTGTGTGGCCCTGGCCTGTCTGACCTTCAGGTCCTCGACTGAGAAGCAGGTGGGGGCTCCTATCCCCTAGTGCTGTGAGGATTGAATGGGACACAGTGGGCAGAGTGCCTGGCACAGGGTCCCATGCAATTGCTCAACGATTGGCAACTCCTTACTGCACACGAGACGTGTTCAGAAAGGTCCTCAAAATATCTATTATGAAAAAACCTGCATGGATTTCATAACTTTTGCATGAAAAGAAACTTCTTTGGGGGCCAACATTGTGGTGCAGCAGCCTGCATGGCAGCACCTCATATGAGCACCAGTTTGAGTCCCAGCTGCCCAACTTCCAGTCCAGCTCCCTGCTAATGCACCTGGGAAAGCAGCAGAAAATGGCCCAAGTGCTTGGGCCCCTGCATCCATGCAGGAGACCTGGATGGAGGTCCAGTCTCCTGGCTTCAGCCTGGCCTAGCAGTAACTGTTGTGGCCATTTGGGGAATGAACCACCAGGTGAAAGACCTTTCTGTCTGTCACTATGCCTTTCAAATAAGCAAATCTTTATAAAGAAGAAAACAAACAATTTTAATTGCATTCTCCATGAACACGGTGACATATACTTGTCTGTTCTCACATTATCCAGCTTCTCTGGGCCCCCATTTCCTCACTAGCCAAATGCAGGACAGAATGATTTACTTTTTGGATTATTATTTAATGATTTTCTTTTTTGCTTGAAAGGCACAGGGACACAGAGAGACAGACTGACAATCTTCCATCTGCTGATTCACTTTCCAAATTCCCATAGCAGCAGGGCTGGGCCAAGCTGAAATCAAGAGCCTGGAACCCAGTCCTTGGCTCTCACATGGGTGGCAGAGACCCAAGTGCTCTGAGCCACCACTTGCTGCTTCTCAGGGCACATGACAGGAAGAAGCTGGACTGGAGAGTAGGGCCTGGGCTCCAACTCAGGAAATCCACTATGGGATGCAGGCATCCCAAGTGGCATCTTCACTGCTCTGCCAGTCGCCGCCCTGGAAAGAATAATTTCTATAGCATAGGAACAAGTCACTTAATTTAACTAACCCTTAAATATCTATGGTACGAGAGCAGCTGCAGGACAGGACGACTCGTGTCCATGCCGGTGCTCATAGCGCTGTTTATGCCTTCCACACTCTCTAGTATCTCCTGGCTTGTATTTGAGGAGACGCCAGACTCCTTAGATGGGAGCACTCTGCCTTGTCCACACTACCCCCTTAGATGGGAGCACTCTGCCTTGTCCACACTACCCCCTACCCTGCCCCCCCCCATCTCCATACTGATCTACTCAGTGACAGAGTAGCAGGAGTCCAGCTCTCTGCTCTCTGCTATGGACTGGGAAATCAGCAGAAGATGGCCCAAGTCCTTGGGCTCCTGCACCCATGTGGGAGACCTGAAAGAAGCTCCTGGCTCCTGGTTTTGGATCGGTACAGCTCCAGCCATTGTGGCTATTTGGGGAGTGAACCAGCGGATGGAAGACCTCTCTCTCTCTGCAACTCTTACAAATAATAAATAAATCTTGAGAGAGAGAGAGAGAGAGAGCGAGAGAGAGATGTTGGCATACTTCTCACCACACAGCAGGCTCCAGCCACTCCTGCCTTCCTTTCCTATAATGGCCCTAGAGCCAAACAACTGGACAGCTGTAGGGCTACATCATGGGTGTCTATGGGCCACGCTTCTCTTTCTTCCACCCCCACCCCAACTTGTAAGAACCTTAGCAGGAGAGGATTCCTCAGTGCCTGGTTGATTTTTGGAATTTCTGGGCACCCACTGATGCACTTGGGAGTCCCTGCCAGGTGCGCTTTCGGAGAGGTGACCTCGAGGGTCAGTGGGTTGAGGTCACAACAGAGGTGCAAGGAGCACGGGTGACCCTTCTGCTCGGCACCCGTCCTGATGCAGGTGGATGGGGCAGACTGCAGTCACTGCCAGGCACGCATTCCCTGTGCACGGGCCACCAGGCCTGGCCCTGTGTGGCATCTGGCTCCTTTCCTTTAACAGTACGATTTTCTGTGCAGCAGTTCTCATTTGCGACAGGAGTGCTACTCCTTATAAGCAGCATCTGTGGCCTGTGTTCTGCCTGTACTGGTCATGTGACTTGATCTAACCCCAGTGCCTGTCCACTTGTGTGCGTGTCCACTTGTGACAAGAAGGTACAGAACTGCCCTCTGAGATGGCAGGAGGCCACGGGCCCCCAGCTTCTGCCTGGAGAGTTTTCCTCGTGTGACACCAGGTCTCCCAATGTGTTTCCTTGGGCTCCTCAGAAGGGGTTGCATTGTGGGGACTCCAAAAGCATCATGGCTGGACAGAGAGGGAGGCTTCAGGTCCCACAGGAACACACAGCTCTTCTACCCTAACACATCACAGGTCATGAAGTTGGAATGGACCACAAACCCTTCCCCCCTTTTAAAGCTCAAGAAGCCAAGATCCCAAGGGTGTGCGACTTCCTTAAAATCACAGAGCTGGTCAGTGGTGGTTCTGGGATAGAATGACCACCACGGAGCTGTCATGTACATCAACAAGGCAAAGATAAGGGCATCCTCCCCCAGCCACACCCTCCTCCCTTTGACAAATAAGCTGGCGCTGCCATCACTGTATCCCAAAGATGAACACATAGAGACCCTGGGGATGCAACTGACGACACTCAGAGCAGCAAGACTACCCCACTGTTGTCCAGCGCACCCCTCTTGCATGTTGTCACTAGAAAGAGCACACCAGAAAGCATGCAAGGCTCTGTCACGTCTTACAGTGCAGGAAGCCCCCTGCTACCCTTCCCTGTGCATGCCTTGTCTCCATGCCAACATCATCATGAACTTGAGTCTATAAGAAAACATCCACAGAAGAGTGTTCCACTTCCTTTCCAACTCTTTTTTTTTTTTTTTTTTTAATGAGGCCCTACTAGTGCTATGAGGAATGCCACCGTAAATCATGCCGATAGTCATTCTGAGCTCTTGCTAGTTGGAGCAGATTCCTCTCTGGGCTGCCTCGTCTGTTTACTATAGGAAGGGAGATGAGAGGATTCACTCTTTGCCATTTTTGGTATAGAAAAGTCTGATTCCTCTGCCAGCAGAGCGAACAGTGGAGCAGAGACCGCTGGTGAGTGCCTGGCGGGAAGTGATACTCGGCTCATCAAGTTCATGAGACACAGGACGCGGAGTCCAAGTGGAATCCAAGACAGGAGGCAGACCCTGGTACCTACAGTGCCGTGAACTTGGAATTCGGAGCAGAGAGGAAGGTCTGGCAGAAGTTTAGCCATTGGGGTGGGGTGAGGACATGAACTTGGCGAAGTGGCAGGACCAGATCACGCCGTTCTGATCCTCATGTACCATGGCACTGCAAAAACGTTCATGGGAAATGGAATTTAAAAACAGGTTTATTTGCTGCAAAAAGTCTTGAAATGAATGCATGGGTTTTTCATAATATGCAATTCCACGAACTTTTTAAAGACCCCTGTGGGCAAGGATTTCAATATGTTTTACACCAAAATAGACCTGTTAGTTTCCTTTTTTAGGGACTTCAAAGCAATGTTGTGGGGCCGGTGCTATAGCGTAGTGGGTAAAGCCTTTGCTTTCAGTGCAGGTATCCACGTGGGCGCCGGATCCAGTCCCGGCTGCTCCACTTCCAACTCAGCTCTCTGCAATGGCCTGGGAAAGTATAGGAAGATGGCCCAAGCCCTTGGGCCCCTGCTCCCATGTGGGAGACCCAGAAGAAGCTCCTGGCTCCGGATCGGCCCAGCTCGGGCCATTGCGGCCATCTGGGGAGTGAGCCAGCGCATGGAAGACCTCTCTCTCTCTCTCTCTCTCTCTCTCTCTGTCTCTCTCTCTGCCTCTCTGTGATTCTTTATTCAAATAAATCTTTTCTAAAAATATAAAGTAACATCGTGTATGTTTAAAGCATCACTGGGATTCCTAAATGGGGGTACTGGCACAAGGGAGAGGCCCATTATCAAGCTTGGTGGTGGTCTGGGAGAGAGATGACAGTGGCCCAGACAAGGACCATGCCAGAAGAGCACGGGAGATGGAGCAAACCCACAAGACGTGCTGCTGGGCGGGGTAGGAGGTAGAGGTCAGTACTGATTTCTAGGGCTCCAGCCTGAGCAGCTCAATGCACAGTGGTGACAGGTACCACAGTGGCAAAGCTAAGGGAACAACCAGCTTGCAGGGGGATGAAACCTCACATTCTGACTCCACATACACTCCAGAAGTGCTGTGTGTGCTGCTGATGGAAACAACACACACACACACACACGAAGCAATTTCCAAACAGCAGTAGGAAGATGGAACTGAAAGTGTGAGTTTACTGTGATGCAAAACACAATTTTGAAATTCATACATAGTTTTTTTTGCATAATGCACATTCTCCTATGTGTTATGAAAAAGCAGGTTTGCACCAAGAACAACCTTCCTTTTATTTTCCATGAACTTTCTGAAATACACTCATATCTCTCACAAGCATATGCACGTTGGTTTCTTCTGAGTCATTCTTTAGGTAGCTGTGCCTAATGGTAACAATGACTGCCTACTACATACAGCAAGACGGTTCCAGTGCCATAACTGTGTGTGTATGAGAGAGAGAGAGAGAGAGAGAGAGAGAGAGAGAGAGCAAGCCAGAGAAACACATGTGCATTCATATCTGGGCATGGGGATTAAATTCATCCCCCAGGACCTGCCCTCTACAGATGAAAGTAACAGGTCTTACCCTAAGCCAACTCTGCAAAGCCAAAGTGAGCAAGTCAGATGGATCTGGGCCTGTGTCCAGGAGAGGTTGAGCAGCCCCAGCGTTGGCCTAAACGGCTGTTCCCATCACAGCTTCAGATGCTGAGCAGCACTGCACTACCTGCCAAAAACACACCTCTGCCCAATCCCTGCGGCCCACAGTGCAGAGGAAAAGACAGCTCTAACAAGTTCAAGATGGGACAAAGTAAATCCGCAGGCTTCTACCTCTGTGTGTAAAACAGCAGCAATCAGAGTGCTAATGAAACAGCTGGCAAGACAGCGTCCGTCCGTGGTTCCACACATGGGCCACAAAGTGCATCTCAGCTGGAAGCCCAATGCCACATTTCGAACTAATTTGCATACAGGCTCAGAGATTTCTGGACACAGGGCGTGTCATCAAGGAATCTATTTGCATATAGCTGCTAGGGTTCTTGGAAGAAATGCCGAACAGAACCTTAGCACATAACTCTCTCAAAGAGAGTGCTGTTGGAAGTCAAGAGCACACACCCTGAGCGTAAAGAGATGGGCAATGGGCCCCCAGTTATGTCAAGTGGGAGGGCTGATGCCTGCCAGTTATTTCTCAGTGTTCTCTGAGCCAGTTCCTTGGCATTGGCTCCAAATTCCCCAATGAAAGAAGCTGTACACATTGCAAAGGCAAAGTTTTGTTGGAGGCTCTTGAGGTTCCTTAAAGCGGGAAGACGGGATCCCAGGAATGGGAATTGCTTGGGAAAATCTTTAGGAGCCTCTGAAGAGAACAAAAGACACCCTGGGATTTGGGACACCCTGGGATGGGTCTTAAAGGAGATGGGCTCTGTGCCCTTACCAGGCAGGGTCCTGGAGTTTGGAACAAACAGAACTAGTGGGCCTCATGTGCTCAGTGAGCAAAACCACTTCTCAAACCTCACCCTCCACCCACACCCCCTTAACTGGCGGCAGTTTGAGCACCCATGGTATATGGGCACCTGTGTGGCTGCTGAAGCAGGAACTCAGCAGACAGAGGCCGATTCCTTCAGGGAAAGCACTGGCCCCATAGACACTGGGGAGCACCGTGATCCTGCACGGTGATGCTCGATGAGCTATTACAGCCTTGTGCACATGTCCAGCAAGGACAGTGAGTCTCTCTCTGCTGAATTGTGAAATAGACACCTCCTGGCCAGAGATATCGCTGCTGTCACTGGATCTTTGCCACGCCCGGGCTCTCCCTGCAGTACCAGCATCTCGGAGAGGGAGGTAAGGTACAGGGGTGGTAAACGTGGCTTGTGTGTCCTTGCTTTGATTTGTTCTCTCTCGCCTGAATGCTTATTATGTGTCTGTCGGTGGGAGCTTGGCCCTAAAGTCCATGTGGTTACATGAGTACCTAGGATTGGTGGAGCCACAGAGCCTCGTGGAAGCATTGGTAAATGACTCTGGCTTACTGGGCAGATCCTGTGCTCAGCAACCAAGAGAGGACGCGTGCTTTATTCATTCATTTGCTCAGACACCACCCATTGACAAGCGAGTCCTCCATGCAAGTGCCACACTGGGTGGTGGGAAGGAGATTCAAGGACATGACAGTGACTAAGCCATGGTCTTGAGTCTCTAACACCAACCCTGGGAAGAGGGGAAGGGGTAAGACATGTTATGGGAGAGCAACAAAAGAACATGGGAATTTAGAGGAGGGGAAATCCTGCCAGCTTACAGTTCCATTTGTCCTAGTGGGAAGTAAGAGAAAGCTTTAAGTGGAGATGGTGTCCAGCTGACCTTGTAGGAGGATTCCAAAGAGAGGAGACTGCAGGTGCCGCGGGCCTAGCTAGGAAGGTACAGTGGGCATGAAGGCCCTAGGATTCTTGTTGGATGGTGAAGAATAGTTTTTTTTGCTAAACCATGATATATGGGGGCACAGATAAGAAGGAAGGCTGGACAATGGATGGCTCATGGACTGTGCAATATTCTGAAATAACAATAATAATTACAAAGGTTTTTACTAAACATTCAGATCTGCCCAAAGCTTTTGGAATGCACTGATGTATTCATCTGCATAGATAGTACATGAAGGGGGAGCTATTATTATCCCCCTTTCATTGAAAAACCAAGGCAAGGGAAGGAAGGTAACTCAGACCTTTGCTTTAGTTAGCAAGGGGCCTAGCAGCGATGAGGCTGGGATTTGAACCTGGGCAATTGGACACCACCCTGCTCTGAGATGGCTGGGCCAGAGTTCTGAGCAAGGCTGCATCTGCACATTGCTGATCTTGGGCTAGGAGAGCTGTGCTTTGACTGGAAGATCATTCAGATGGCCACCGTCTGGACGAGCAGCGACCATACTGATCCAGGGTAGGTGCAATGGAAAGGGTGTATGAATTAGCATCGTCTTATGCCTGCTGTGTGCTAGGCAATGGACGAAGCCTGCTCCATGCTTTATCTTATGTATCCCTAAGAGGTAGCTGTGAACCTCAGCCCCATACACAGGTGGGTAAACTGAGGCCCAGAGTATGAAAGATCACACAGACAGTACAGGGCACAGCCCAGGCTTGCACTTTTGTGATGGAATCTGAGGAATGGCAGTCAAGTCCAAGGCCAGGCACAGCCATGGAGGGAATGCACTGAAGGGCACAAATCCTTTGGGATGAGACAAGATCCTTAATACCTTCAGTCATAGAGCAGACAAAGCAAAGTGTTGGCTGCATACAAAGAGAAGCTGTCTGGGAAAAGACGGCGAGCCAGCGAGGGGCAGCGACACAGCCCACCTGAGAAAGAGCGCTGACAGTTCTCCCACATGGGATGTGGGAAGTGGGCAGCTGTAGACTCCCCACATCTCGCTTGATGAAAGCAGTGACATTCTTCCCCACTCCCTAAACCTCCACATTGACTCAGACAAACTGTGGGAAGCTACAGGAGAGTCTGCCAAAACAGCCTGCTACAGGGGCTTCTCAGAGGACCCTCGTGTGGCGTCTGCATCTTCACCACCCGTGCCAGGGCCGTGAGACGTGCAGCAGGGAGGGGACCCAGAGCAAGCCTGTCAGCAGGACGTGCAAGCTGAATTCAAGGTTGCCCCACGAGGCATGTGTCGTAGCAGGTGCTGCCACTGCCTGTCCTGCTCCCTGGAACTTGCGGTCCAGAGCACTCCAATCCCAGATATCTGTCCACTTGTGTGGGGGCTTTGCAGGCTGCTGGCCCCCTTTAGTGTGGGCTGACTAGCAATGTTGTGAGTTAAGGAACCCCTGCAGAGCTCTCAGCCAAGGGGTTGGTGGATCAGTAACCCAGGTTCCTGCTAGGATCACTCAAGGCACCTGTTCTCCAGTTCCACCAGGTCCTCAGTAGGCAGAGCTCCAGGTCTGTCTGGCCCCAGGGGCAACTGCCTAGCACATCCCTGTATCGGTGGCCTTCCTCCTCTTCCTCACCTTCCCCAGGGTGCTTCCTGGCATCAGCTTCCAAATGAAAAACCTGCCCCGGACTCCTTCTAGGGGAGCCAGGTGTGGCTCCTGGAGCTCTGCGGTACAATCCAGAAGAGGGCATGACCAAGGGACAACATAAAGACACCAGGTGGGGCCAGCGCTGTGGTGAGGTAGGTTAATCCTCCACCTGCATACCATATGGTTGCCGGTTCTAGTCCTGGCTGCTTCCAGTCCACTTCCAGTCCAGTTCTCTGCTATGCCCTGGGAAAGCAGTAGAAGATGGCCCAAGTCCTTGGGCCCCTGCACCCACATGGGAGACTAGGAAGAAGCACCTGGCTCCTGGCTTCAGATCGGCGCAGCTCTAGCCATTGCAGCCATCTGGGGAGTGAACCAACGGAAGGAAGACCTTTCTCTCTCTCTCTCTGTCTCTCACTGTCTATAACTCTACCTCTCAAATAAATAAATGAAATCTTAAAAAAAAAGACACCAGGTAAGGAATTCAAATTTAACAACAACAACAACAAAAAAAAAACAAAAACCCTGGCTTTAGAACAAAGAAACTTCTGCACCCCAGGAACCCTGACAGGCAGCGTTTTCTGAGGCCAGAGTTCCTTGTTGTATCAGGAAGGTGGTGGGGAAGAGGAAGGACAGACTGACCGAAACGACAGAGTTCTGCTGGCAGCAGTGACTCTGAAGCCGCACGCAGGCGTGAGACGGCAGGTCTTGTCTGGAGCTTGCTCAGGGATCAGAACGGGCAGGGAGCTTCTGATGGGCAGTGAAGACTACAGAGCAACAGCATTTAAAATACACAGGGGGGGGGGGTCTGACACACTGGAGCACTGCACAGACCATTTTTACCCAAAATAACCTATTAAATATTAGCTAAAATCTAGCTCGTTAAGCTATGCCATATGAGAGATCTAAACAGGCACTCGCTGTCTCCTTAGGTTTTGCACTTACATTTTTCAGAGGAAGAACATTCGAAGGTATTTCAAAACGTTCGTGGAACAGATGGAATTAAAAGAGAAGTTCATTTTTGTGTAAGAGATCCATGCATAGGAGGGATCTTAAAACATGGCTCTTTGGTAAATTTTAAGTATGGTGTGATGTTTGGCAGGGTCATGTCAGGGGAACGAAGTTCATAGACTGTATAAAAACAAATAAATAAAACCAAAATAAATGGTGTAGGGAATGGGTGAGCCAAGCAGTAAATTAGAGGAGATGAAGAGGAGCATACAGCAGGCCACAGTTTTGGAGTGTAAACATTTGGTATCTAGGCAATGTGCACGCTCTCCCTGCTAAAGGATGTGATAAAGCACAAAACTGCTCTCTCTCCCGGCACCAACGGGGGCTCTTGATAAAACGAAATCTGAACCAGCTGACTGCACAGCTCATTCCCTGAACTGGTTTCTATCTTGTTCTGGGTTCAGGACCTGAGCCAAAGCGAGTGCAGTGGAACTCATTCCAGACTTCTGTGGGTGGACGCTGGGGAGGGCCTGGAGTCTCAGAATTCTGTATCTCCTGTGGAATCCTGGCTTTCAGAGTGGGGTCTAATTTACATGGCAATATCGACTGAGCCCGCACCCCGCAGAAGCAGAACTGGGTACCAGGAGTCCCGTGTCACCTCACTGTTTTGGAAGAGAGACACCAGGAAATGCCAGTGGAAGGAGATGAGTCAGGACAGAAGAGGTAGACCCACCAAGCCAGCTGCTGGAGGGCTAAGGAGAGTGCTCCTGCTACGGGACTCTGGGAGCCAGGGGAACATGTGCTCCAGTTAGTCCAACTGAGGCACAAGGACCCCGAGGCCCTTGTCCAGGACTATACCCCTCTTGGACCCAGGGCTAATTCTGAGGGTTTGTGATGTCTTGACACTCCAGGGCTGGCCCCCATTTGGGTAGACTGGGATTGGGGGAGCAGAAAAAGCCCGGAGCTGCAGGGCATGCTGGCTGGAAGTCACACGGGCATGTGCAAGGAGCAAGTACTTGGTACCAGACGCTGCCCAGGGCTTCCCAACCTGCTCTTGGGTATTGCTCATGAGGTGAGTGGGTGCTGGATGTGTCCTCAGTGATATACAAGGGAACTGAGGCCTTGCTCAGCGTGGGGTAAAGCAACCTTGCACGTGGTGATACCCTAAAAGGTGAGGAAGCTGGGACCGAAACTCCGACGGGTTTCACTCACAGTGCAGGCTCTGAGCCCAAACTCAGAAGTCCTGGGGCATTAACACCCCAGCAGCCTGCGTGGGAGCCATGGGGCCTAACGGTTTGACTTCAGTGAAGTCTCCCAAGCAAGCAGAAGAGGCCTTGACTTAAGATCCAGCGGAACCTAATAATTTACTCTCTTTGTGCAAATCCTCTCTGGATGCCAGTTTTAGCTTTGTGTTGACACTGACAAATTAAGGACATGCTCAGCACTTTTGCAAGAGTAAACAGCAAATTCCACAAGCTGTTCTAATCATTTTTCTCTTCCAGGGAGAAATCCCTTAACTAAACACGTCTGCCCGGCCTGTGAGTTCTTGCTGGGATCTTGCTGACCAGCTCATACAGGTGCCCTTAACGTTCAAATCCTATTGGCCAAATTGACTCCTCATTATTTTATTGTTTTTATTCTATTGTAGCTGGAATGTTTTTTCTCGGTTTCTTTCTCATATAGTTTGCTGCTATTGTAGAAAAATGCTGTTGAGTTTTGTACATTGATTTTGGGAACCCGCAATTTTACTACACATTCTTTTATTGGCGCTCACATTTTTTTGTTGTTTTTTTCTGTTTACCAGATCACGTTGTCAGCAGACGATTTTGCTCCCTCCTTACCTCCCCTGTAGTTCTTAAAGATGAACTCTAGAACTCAAAATTGCTATGAGTGGATTTTAAATTCTCTCACCACCAAGTATGTAGAGGAAAGGATGTGTCAATTATCCTGATCTGCTCATTCCACAGTGAACAGGTACGTGAAAACATCATGTAGTCCAGAAGTACATACAGCTCTGATTTGTCATCGTGAAGTAAGAAATTCTAAGCCCTGTGTAGTCCGCTCCCCCTGAGCCCTGGGCTGGTGGAGGTGGAAGTCCACAGAGGGGCCTCCAGGGACACCCAGCACCATGCTCACAAAGATGGTGGCTGCCTCTGAGCGGTTCTGGTGCTAGCGACAGATTAGGCAACCGCAGATGAGCTGCCTCTAGTGGGGTGTGAGCAGGGAAAAGAGGAAGACCAAAGCCTCTAACCTCACTGAGTACCTCTATCCATTCCCATTTCACAGATGGGGAAGCTGAAGTCCAGAGAAGTTACAGGATGTCCTGCAAAGCCCTGAGCTTGTTGGTGACACCTGGGTTTTCTGATTTCTACTCCGGGATTTCACATCCTGCCTGTGTTTCCTCAAGTTGGGGGCCTGGCACAGCCTTCTCATGCATCCTGTTGGCCTGCCTGGCCAAGTCCAGGCCACTCCTTCAAGCAGCCAGAAAAGGAATGGCTCCATTCCCAGGGATCTTCTCTCTGGCTATCTCTGCTCCTTGATTTCAAGTGGCTCCGTAAGCCAAGGGAGGCAAGAGGCTGACCCAGAATCCACTGTGAAGCCTTCTAGGGCAACCCTAGCCACAAGTGGCCATTGATGCAGATTACAATGAAATCAGACAACAAATACATTCCCCAGCCCCACTAGCCACACTGCGAGGGTTCATCAGCCACATGTGACTGGTGGCCGCCATTGACAGTGTGGATGCAGCATGGTTCCATTAGGATGGAAAGTTCTGCGGGACAATAAAGGTTGGGGAGTGTGACGTTTGGGCCCAAATGAAGAAGAGGGGTAGCCTTGCAACAAACAAGCAAATAACCTCCGGGCCCAAGGTGGAATGTGAGCCCTGAGACAGAGCAGCTTGAATGGAGCTGGGCACGTGGTCTCTACCTCCTGATGGGACCCTGGCCCTTCTGTCCCCTAAGAACTGGCTTTATATCCCTTAGTTGATTCTTTGGCTCTGAACAAAAGCCATCTGGGCCTGCAGGAGTACTTCCAGGGTAACCATCCTTCCACATATGAAAACTAAACGGCAGAAATAACAGGAAATGACATGCAGTTGAGGAGACCCCATCCAGTGAGGACCTTGATCTACACCCCAAGAGTGAAAGTGGAACAGTGAGTTGGACCACAGGGGCGTGGGGCCAAGGCCTTTCTTCCAGGCCTCCTCCAGGGAAGCTGTGCGACTCCATCATGCTGATCAGGTAAGTGCTGATGAAGGTGAGGTCAACCTGTAGGGGCTGATGACCCATGGCCAGGCAGGGCACACATGAGCTGGGTCAAGAAGAGACATTTGCAGGCTGTGAATGAAGAAACCACCTGGTTGCAGGAAGGGAGCAAGCAAGCTGGCAGGTGCACCGGAGAGAGCAGCAGGCAGGGTCAAGTTGAGAAGGGGAACAGCAGCACACGCTCCTTCAGAGATAAAGGACAGTGTGAAGAAGGTGGGAGGCAGAGAAGGGAGGAGAAGGAGGTGAGGTCATCTTGGTGCTCTGTTAGGCTGAGAATATCATGAAATTGAGGAAACGCAGAGCAGGACTCCAGGAAGCCAATGCCAGAGCAGAGACACCAAGACACAGTCTCTTTCTTCCCCATCCCCCAATCATATCTCATTGCTGCTGTCCCTGGGGCCCTCCCCTCATGCCAGCCAGCTCCCCCTGAAGCCCTGGGGAGCAAAGAGTTCATGGTGCAACCACGAGGCAGAAATCAGCACATTCTTAAGTTTAACGGCTGCTCTGGGAATAAGAGTGAGAACTTGGATGTCAGTTTATAGAGTGAGTTTCCCCAATCCCCAGAACAGATATAAACCCTCTGGGCTGGGGCAGGAAAAAGGAGGATAGGAGGGGAGGGGCCTCAGGAGACCACCAACCTTGGATGAAGCCCCAGACATCAACACTCGGGGACATGAGAAGCAATGATGTCAACGGTCCTTGGTGCTACACCTGGAGGACCTCCATTTCCGGCAACCCTGACCTGATGGCCCAGTATAAGGCAGGTTGAGTGGCCACCTGCAACACTCCATGTGAGCTCTGGTTCTAGTCCCGGCTGCTCCACCTATAATCCAATTCCCTGTTAATGTGCCTGGGAAAGCATTAGAAGATGACTCAAGTGCTTGGTCCCCTATCACCCACATGGGAGACTTAGATGGAGCTCCTGGCTCCTGGCTTCTGCCTGGCCCAGGCTTGGCTGTCGCAGCCATTTGGGGAATGAACCAGCAGATGGGAGCGCTCTCTCTCTCTCTCTCTCTCTCTCTCTCTCTCTCCCTCCTTCCCTGCCTCCCTCCCTCTCTCCATCTGTCTGTCTTTTCCTACCTCCTTCTGTAGCTCTGCCTCTTTCATTCATATATTTTTTTTCTTTTTTTTTTTTTTTTTCAAAGAATCCCTCCTGGACTTCCCAAATGACTCACCATGTAAAGAGCCCACCTTGCTTCTTACGTGTGAACCTCTTGTGAACCCTGAGTGAGGACACTAGGGGGCGGTGAAGCTGGAGATGGTAGACAAGAGACTCCCTACAACGGGACGGAGAAGGCCTAGGGCAGATGGCCGGGGCCCTCCTGCAGGGCCCACACATGCCTTTTGCTGTTTTGGGAGGTCTGAGAGGGCCCACATGGCAGCCACAGCCACAGCTCAGAGGAGGAAAAAGTCCCTTTTACATGAACATCTTCGAGTTCCCCTTGGGGCCCCTCAAAGCATGCATAGGTTTTGCAACACGAAGATTGACATAAAAAATGCTCTCATTGTCTATTTCTTCCCTGGGCATAGCCTCTGACAGGTGTGGGTTGCTGGACTAGTTAGCAGTTCTTTCCCCAGAGAGACTCACTTAACACGGATTAGCCTTAGTAAGGTCTAGAGAGCCAGAGAGCCATTTCCAGCTGCTTCTTCCATCTTCCACACAGGCATGTACAGTTGCCTGTCTGCTGGAAGACAGAGATTATATGCAACTGGGAAAAGAAGGCTTGGAACCTTTGGAAGAATCTGGAGAGGTGGAGAGAGGCTGCTTACTCCCGCTGCAGAGTTTGATCTGCTAAGGACACACAGTTGCTCACATCCACTTTGAGAAGGAATTCCAACTACTGATTATTTAAATCTTTTTTTCTTTTTTAAAGATTTTATTTGAGAGGTAGAGTTACAGAGAGTGAGAGGGAGAGACAGAGAGAAAGGTCTTCTTTCCGTTGGTTCACTCCCCAAATGGCTGCAACGGCTGGAGCTGTGTTGATCCGAAGCCAGGAGCCAGGAGCTTCCTCCCAGTCTCCCATGTAGGTGCAGGGGCCCAAGACCCAGGCCATCCTCCACCATTTCCCAGACCATAGCAGAGAGATGAACTGGAAGTGGAGCAGCCAGGACTAGAACCGTTGCCTATATGGGATGCTGGTGCCGCAGGCAGATGATGAGCGTACTGCGCCACAGAGCCGGCTCCTAAATCTTTTGTCACAAGAGAAAATGTGTGGTTTGGCTGATAATCCCAAAGATCCAGCCCTCCATGCCATACAGGATCGTACACAAAATTGTACAAGATGTCTGTAATTATTCACAGGCTTCTTCCTCCTCCCTCCCCCTTTGGGGGCCAAGTCGATGAGTTTATAGGGTGCAGACTTCCTCACAGACAGGAAATCCTGCCACACAACAGACCAAGTATAACACAGGTTCTCAGGTGTTTTCAGAAGGACATCCGTTGTGATGTCAAGATCATGGATTTCAGGGGCCAGCAATGTGGCATAGTAGGCTAAGTTTCTGCCTGCAGTGTCAGCATCCCATATGGGTGCTGGTTCATGTCCTAGGTGCTCCACTTCCAATCCAGCTCTCTGCCAAGGTCTGGGAAACCAGTGGAAGATGGCCCAAGTGCTTGGGCCCCTGCATCCATGTGGGAGATCCAGAAGAAGCTCCTGGCTCCTGGCTTCATATTGCTGCAGCCCTCTGGGGAGTGAACTAGCGGATGGAAGACCTTTTCCCTTGTCTCTTCCCTTGTCTGTAATTCTACCTCTCAAATAAATAAAATCTTAAAAAAAAGATCATGGATTTTCCCCACTAGTGAGGAACCCGAACATGAAGAACAGTCACAAGGAAGAGAAACCTTATGTAAAACAGAAATGCAATCTCAGGGTTTAGGGTTTCTGCAATGCACACAAGCTGAGAGATCCGAGGGAGGAATTAAAGCTATCATGTTTGGAAGGCTGAGCCAGAAATGGTTGTCAGCGTCCCACAAAACACACACAAAAGAGAGGAACATTTACATGAAAGAAAAGAAATGGAGCAGGGAGCTTTGACATTTGAGATCTAAGACTGTGTCCCCAGACCTGCACCAGACTGAGGCTGAAGGCTGTTAGCTCTAGGAGCAAAGCAAACGCACTGGGCTCACACGGAGTGGGGTAAGTCAGAGTTTAGACGTGAGTGCTGAGTTTGCTCAGGTTTCAGAGCAGGGAAGCGACTTGGCACTGTGCTCCACCTTTATGATCATGGTCAATTAACCCCATGAAAGACCAGCCCCGTGACCTTCTTCCAGGGCAGCAGGGGGTGGGGGTGGGGTAACAAGACAAGATGTCCAGGCTGGGATCCTATGGTGAAGACTGTCCCTGACCTGCCAGGGACCTGGGTGATGCTCAGTCCCCGGGTTCACTTCTGCATGGATCCTCTCCAGCCCCAGGGTGCCCCTCAGGGTCCCCAGGACTCTGGGAGCTCCTGCCCGAAAGGCCTCAAGCCCTTTTCTGGGGCCTACCCAGGCCTTTCTCAACTCAGTCCACTGTGGTCACCTCTGGCCACGCTTCCACCTTGTTCAGCCCTAACCCCAGGTTTGCAGGGATCAGCCAAGGGCGGCCGAGTTGGGGATCCGCCTCCTCCCCCTTCCCATGTGACAGCCAAGCCTCCTTGTGAGGTCCACATAAGTCTGACACCTCCCCACCCTCCCGCTCTCTCACCATCCACCACCCATGTCCTGTTTTCACTCCCTCCAAATGACCTGCACTCAGTCTCACGTCTGTATCTTTAACCATGGGGTTTCCTATTCCTGCCTGGAGTTTCCCACTTTTCCCCACTTTCCTTTGGAAACTGCCCACCTGCCCTTCCAGAATAGCATCGCCTCACCCCTGTGACACCTGGCTGTGTCTCCTGGGAGCCCCCACAGCAGGCAGTGTGGACTGTGCTCAGCATTTAGTACACAGCACATGCTGACCCTGAGGGGGTCTCCTTACAAGACAGTGGCTTCCCTCAGAGTAACCTGCACATCGCGCACCTGGGAGCGCCCAGCCCATGCTTCTGAGCTGTCCACAGGCAGGGAGTCTGTGTTTAACTTCTTGCAGCTTTGACCCATGCATCCATCTGTTTCCTGCTGGCCACTAAAATGCCAAATGTTTGCCATTGCAGCCATTCCCCTTACACCTGCTGATGGCCATGAGCAATTCCTGAGCATCCTAAGTGTGCCGGGTGACATGAGCTGATGGGACAAGAAAGATCAGCTCATTCCTGCACAGACTGCAGGCTGTGCAACTTCTGAGGTTCAGTGGTGCCAGAGAAGGGCTCTTCTCACAAGGCTTATGTCCTATGGGGAACTTTAGTGTTCTAGTGGGTGGGATAATGTGAGAATCGGTTCTTGACCTTGGAGACAGCTCCAACAGACCCACCCTACCATCCGTCTTTGCTGTGCTGATGAAGTGCCCTCTGCTCTGCCCACCTGGCTCCACCTGCATGTGGAATCAAGCTTCCCCTACATGGGGTCTTCCCTCAAAGAGACGGACTCAGAGAAGAGAACTTCAGGCACAGGGCCACGTGGGTAGAGAATTCTGGGGTTCCATGTGCCTGGACTGTGATCCTGAAGTTATGGCCATGGACCTAGGACTGTGAACTCCTTGCTTTGAGGGGTCAATGGTAACATTAGATAGCCCCTGTGGACAAAGTGCTGAGCTACAGGCTGACGTCTACTCTCTGAAGGAAGGCTCTAATGGTATCATCTGCTCTGTCCACTTGGCTTTTGTGCCAACCTGGAAATGCCCCTCTCCTGAGAGCAGAGGCCTTACCAGGCCTTGGCAGCTGTAGGCAGCCTGCCCCGCTGCTCTGGGAGGACCAATGCTAGCCCTGTTTGGGCTGAGAGTGGAAATCTCATATCTCAGCTGTCAAGGAGGCATCCGGCTGCTCTTGGCTCCTGGAGGGTTCTGGATCCCGCCCAGTGCCTGGTGCTCCTCAACCGGGAGACAGCGGAGCCTCTCTGGTGCCGAAGGTGACAGCTGTGTTAGCTGCTCAGTGCTGACAACCCTCCCCAAGAGCAGGGAGCACTGGGAGGACAGCAGCTTCTTATTGGGCAGCAGCTGGTGCGTGCAGAATGTCTTTGCTGCAGAGGCATTGCTCACGTGTGAGCTGAGGCGTGGGGGTGGGGGAGAGTTGAGGAGTGGGCTGTTTTCACAGGCAGGGGAGACAAGCTCAGGGTAGCTAGGCTGACTCTCTTGACAGAAGCCACACTCAAGGCAAGGCCAGCTGACCACTGTGGGCTCCAAGCCGTGTCTGGGCTGACTCCAGGCTGACTCCATGCCTTGTCTCCAGGAATCCAGCGTAAGCTCCCTTGGCCCGGAATGGGCTTGAGACTGCACTAACATATGGAGAAATCGAACTGTGTGACTCGCAGGGACAAACCACCAAAGGCCACATGGTTCCTTCCTTGCTTGACCCTTGTAACCCTCGCTCTCTGGGCCCCAGGCTGCCCCCGTGAACATTCCACTCCCCAAGGCTACCACGACAGAGAGGCCATGTGGTTGAGGGTCACAGCTGAGCCAGTCTTTAAGCCACCAGAGTCCAGGCACCAGACATGGGAGAGCAGAAACCCTTTTAGGAGCCCACCCCTCCACACCCCCCGCCAGTATTGACCACCAACCACTGGAGTTGTCTCATTAGAGGACCAGCATCCCCACTGTGTCCTTTCTGAATGAGTGACCCAGAGAATGCAGACAGTGACTGGCGGCTGGTAATGTCACTAAATTCAGGCAGTTTGCTTTGCCGCAGTGAATAACCAGAACAGAATGGACTGGAAGGTGGTGGTGCTCCATGCAGAAGTTGCCCTGGAGCTCTCTGGCTTTGCAGCTGCCTTTTGGACATACTCCACCCACACACCTTCCCCCGGATTCTCCCAGGGAGCACAAGGGGACTCAGAGAGCTAGAACTGCTGGCTCTGCAGAGGGAGATGGCAGGACAAGACTGGACAACAGAGGCCAGAGGGGAGGAAACAAGCTTATCTCAGTCACCACTCTGAGCCAGACACTGTGCCTGCTTCCATTACATTTAATCCACCGGTGTAACAAGGGCTTGTGTCTACCACGTGCCAACCATAGGGCTGGGAAAGCCGCCACATTCTTGTCCTCACAGGGCTTCCATGCGATCACAACAGAAAGTAAACAAATGATGTATACAATAGCAGGCAGTGCAATGGAGCAGGATAAGAGGGAGAACCACGGCATGTTACAGAGGCTACGGAGGAAAAGGTTCCCCCCTGGGGTAGGGTTTGAGCAGAGAGAGACAGTCAAGCTATAAATAGTGGACAAAAGTCTGTTTTCAGAGCCCACACCTGGGCACTAACACAATAGGAATAATACACACAGATGTCTTCCAGCTTAGGAACCTGTAGTTTATAAAAGATGGGCCATTTGGGGATCACTGCATTTGGGGCTCAGAGACCCCTCCCCAGGCTTGAGGACAGGAAAGAGGGGATAGTCTTCCACAGCCACCTTTGCCCAGCCACCTCCTGCCCTTTGCCCCTCCAGGCAGAGGCCCGAGAACGGTACTTACACAGAGCACGTGCAGGACCACAGCTCCCTGTCTTCTGTCCTCGTTGGTGAAGATGTCATTGGGGAATTCATGCAGGGCTAAAGAACAGAGAAAGAAAACCAGTTCAGCATGATGGCATTCCCAGCGCTGCAGGTGTGGGACAGCGCCACCAGCCCCGACTTCAGAGTGTTGGTTTTACATGGGGGTGTGTTATCACCTCACTGAGGCATACCACGTAAAAGACAACATACGCATCTTTTCCATGTCAAAAATTAAAAAAGAAACAGGGGGCGGATAGTGAAGACTAGTAATCTGCTGTTCCTAATTTGGTTGCTGGTTATGAGTGTGGGCAGAGGAGCAAACACTCATTTCTCCATCCACTTAGGGGCATTTCTTGGCATGTATGCTATATTTAAATAAGATGTTTTTAAAAATACAGCTTGTAACCTCAGAGGGGGAAAAAGCTGCATCTCAAAGGGTATGAAGCTAACAAGAATTCAGCATTTACTACAGGTAAGAACACGCCTAGTGTTAGTAGAACCTTGGCCCTCAGCAGAGACAATACATTACACAGTTATCCTCAGTATCTGCAACGAATTCTTGGCAGGATCCTCCAAGGATCCCCAAATCTGCAGATGTGCCAGTCTTTCATATACAATGGTACCTGCATTAACCGATGGACATTTTCCTGTGTACTTTAAATCATTCTTACATTCTTCACAATACCAAACACAATGTAGATGCCACGTAAATAGTTATTAGCCTGATGGACACAGGAAGTGATGACAAGAGAGCAAGTGCACAGGTTAGTGTCAACACAATTTTCTTTTTCACCACGTCCTTGAAATCTGCAGGTGGCTGCATTCACGGACGCAGAGCTGTGGGTACAGCCGCCGACTGTACTATGACTATACTCATGCAATGCTTACTTGTTACTTCAACGTTGGGTGGTTTGCAGATTGCCACTTAATGACATTGTGGTGATCAGAAAGTCACACAGAAAATCTGTTTGCAGTGATTCTGACCACTTCAACAGCATCAGTTTTCACTGTCATCTATGTACTTGGCTGCATACACTACTTTCCAACAGGGTCTGCAGGCCTCACTGGATGGCCAAAGGGCCCCACAGCACAGACAGGTCGATGGCCTCTGTTCTAAGTTGCCATTCGTTTTCCACTGTGCAGGGACCTTGTAGCCATTAAGACAACCCCTATGGGTGGGCCAACAGGAACCAGTCACTCCCCTCTCTGGAAGAAGCCTCAGACCAGGCACTGCAGGAAACAGCACACACATGGTACCTTATCCCCAGCCCCACCTTCAGCAGGTATCACTAGCTGATGGAAGCAGACTGCCCCACCTTCAGCAGGCATCACTAGCTGATGGAAGTAGACCTCCCCACCTTCAGCAGGCATCACTAGCTGATGGAAGCAGACCTCCCCTGGGAGTTCAGTGGTACCTTCCTCCAGTGAGCACTTAGGGAGATCACAATCAGCAGATGAGCAGGATGTGCAAGATGACATCTGCATTCCGCTTGTCTTGTCTGGGGTGCCCCCAAAAGTAGATGCTTAGGCAAGGGTTTGTGGACCCACAGTTAATTTGAGAGGTGACCCCAGGATGCACTGTGAATGAGGGAGGCAGTGAGGCTAGGGAGAGAGGAGTCAAAGCTGGTGGTGATATGGAGTAGAGGACTGTTGAGGGCCCATGGGGTCGATCCTGCTGGGGACCCCTGGGAGACTACAGAGAACAGACCTCAGCATTGAGGCTCACCATGCCCAAGACACAAGCCACTGACCATGCATTAAAATACTCTGCTAGGGGCTGGCATTGTGGTGTAGTGGGTAAGGCTGCCACCTGCAGTGCCGGCATCCCACCTGGGCACCGGTTTGAGTCCTAGCTGCTCCTCTTCCGATCCAGCTCTCTGCTATGGCCTGGGAAAGCAGTAGAAGATGGCCCAAGTCCTTGGGTCTCTGCATCCATGTGGGAGACTTGGAAGAAGCTCCTGGCTTCTGACTTCAGATGAGCCCAGCTCTGGCTGTTGTGGCCATCTGGGGAGTGAGCCAGTGGATGGAAGACCTCGCTCTCTCAGTCTCTGCCTCTGCCTCTCTGTAACTGCCTTTCAAATAAATAAATAGGGAGAGTGGCAAGATGGCGGAATAGGAAGGGAGCACACCGATAGTCTGGGGAGAGATAGTTTAATAAAAGTGGAGATACTACAGGTTCAAGGAAGAGTAGGGGAAGAAACAACAGAGGAAACCCTTTTGGAACTGGTGATTCACAGTGGACCTGCATGGAGAGCGTGGGAGCCCGCAGTTTGGGACACCAGCAGCAGATTCAACACACCAGCGCTGGAACGCGAGGTGATCCGAAACTCAATAGCCTGAGACACCAGCAGGGAAGCGGAGAGAGGAGACTAGAGCGAACAAGGCTTGAAACCCTGTGGGGAAAAGTTCACCAGGCTAACTAGAAGAGAGAGAGAGGGAAAAAAAAAAAAGTGACCCATACGGACACGAGCTTCTCTCTCTCCGCTCACCTCTCAAAGGTGAGCAAGACAAAGAGCAGGTGCCATTTTGGAATACGTCATAAGCAGGGCGACCTCGGGTCGGCACCGTTCCCGAGCCTAGCAGAAAAACCTGACTCTGGGTGGGAGGGGTGAAATAACAGGAGATTAGAACCTAATGAATGTGTGGTGCTAATGAACTGAGACTGTGAAAAAAGAGACGGTGGGGGAGAGAACTCACGGAAATCACGAATTCATGTGAGTACTCTCCAGAAACACTACAGTTCAGTAGCCTTGGCAGCCCAGTGGGAGACTACAGGAGAATCTGAGCCCACACTAAGGGCTGCAAAGATTCCCTCTCTGGTCCTTGGGAAAGAGCTTCCGATCTCTGGCTCCTGTGGGTATATCATTCGCCTGCTAACCACCCCCAATTCCATTCAGCTGTGTGGAATTACGTCCCTTTTGAACCAAAAAAAAAAAAAAAAAAACCAGAGAGCGATTTACCACACCTAACCTGGGAGTGTCTCCTTTGACACACCCTCAACCCTGAGGAACCAAACAGAGCTCTCAGGCCACACCCATCTCAAGCCTCTAAGGCTCCATCAAAAGCAGACAGTCCACTTAATCTAGAGTCATAGTATAACAAGAAAAAAACACCACAATGAAGAAATCAATATGCCAAACAACAAACGCAAAAACCAAGGTAACAAGAACAAGGAAGACACTATGGCATCCCCAAATGAAAAAGACACCCCAATTCAAGATTACGAAGATGATGAGATAGAAGAAATGCAAGAAGCAGATCTCAAAAAATTGATAAGAACACTAAGAAGTACTCAAAAACAAATTCTTGAACTACAGAAATCCTTAATGGACAAGGTAGAAAATCTCTCTCGTGAAAATGAAATATTAAGGAGGAATCAAGCTGAAATGAAACAACTAGTAGAACATGAAACTGTGATAGTGATGAGAAATCATAATGAAGTGAAGAATTCAATAGATCAAATGAAAAACACATTAGAGAGCCTTACAAACAGAATGGGTGAGGCAGAAGAGAGAATATCAGACTTAGAAGACAGAGCACAGGCAACTATACAGTCAAACCAAAGAAAAGAAGAGGAAATTAAAAATCTAAAAAATATTGTTGGGAATATACAGGATACTATTAAAAAACCCAACATTCGAGTTCTAGGAGTTCCTGAAGGCATGGAGAGGGAGAAAGGATTAGAAGGCCTTTTTAGTGAGATAATAGCAGAAAATTTCCCAGTTTTGGAGAAGGAGAGAGACATCCTAGTACAGGAAGCTCATAGAACCCCTAGTAAACATGACCAAAAGAGATCCTCACCATGACACATTGTAATTAAACTCACCACAGTGAAACAGAAAGAAAAGATCCTAAAATGTGCAAGAGAGAAACGGCAGATTACTCTCCGAGGATCTCCAATTAGACTCACAGCAGACTTCTCATCAGAAACACTACAAGCTAGAAGGGAATGGCGAGACATAGCCAGGTACTAAGAGAGAAAAACTGCCAGCCCAGAATATTATATCCTGCAAAGCTCTCATTTGTGAATGAAGGTAAAATAAAGACCTTTCATTGCAAACAGAAATTTAAAGAATTTGTTGCCACTCGTCCAGCCCTGCAAAAGATGCTTAAAGATATGTTACACACAGAAACACAGAAACACGGCCATCAACATGAAAGAAGGTAAAGGAAGGGAACCTCACAGCAAAAGATCACAGGGAATTCAAAGCATACATTTGGATAAAGAAATTATGGAACATGTACTCTATAGAATACTATACAGCAGTCAAAAACAATGAAATCCGGTCATTTGCAACAAGATGGAGGAATCTGGAAAACATCATTCTGAGTGAATTAAGCCAGTCCCAAAGGGACAAATATCATATGTTCTCCCTGATCGGTGACAACTAATTGAGCACCAAAGGTGAAACCTATTGAAGTGAAATGGACACTATGAGAAACAGTAACTTGATCAGCTCTTGTGCTGACTGTTGTTGTACAATGTAATACTTTATCCATTTTAGTATTTTTTTTTATTCTAGTACTATTGGTTGAACTCTGTAATTAACAAACAATTATTCTTAGGTGTTTAAATTTTAACTGAAAAGTGATCTCTGTGAAATATAAGAGTGGGAATAAGAGAGGGAGGAGATGTACAATTTGGGACATGCTCAATCAGTCGTGCCCCAAATGATGGAGTTAGAAACAGGCCAGGGAATTCCAATACAATCCCATCAAGGTGGCATGTACCAAGGCCATCTCACTAGTCCAAGTGATCAATTTCAGTTCACAATTGATCACACTGATAGGTCTAAGAGTCAAAGGGATCACACAAACAAGACTAGTGTCTGCTAATACTAACTGATAGAATCAAAAAGGGAGAGAATGACCCAACATGGGAAGCGAGATACACAGCAGAGTCATAGAATGGCAAATGTCCCAAATAGCACTCTGGCCTCAGAATCAGCCCTTAAGGCATTCAGATCTGGCTCAAGAGCCCATGAGAATATTCTAGGCATGGAAAGCCAAGACACTCTGGAAAAAAAAGAAGACCTAAATGAAAGATCTCTGTGAGTGAGATCCCAGTGGAACGAATGGGGCCATCAAAGAAGGAGGTACCTTTCTCTGAAGGGAGGAGAGAACCTCCACTTTGACTATGACCCTGTCAGAATAATATTGAAGTCGGCGAACCCTAAAGGCTTCCATAGCCTCGGCAACTCATGACTAGAGTCTAGGGAGATTACTGACGCCATAAACAAGAGTGTCAAATTGTTAAATCAACTTCAGGAGTCACTGTGTACTTACATCTCATGTGGGATCTGTCCTTAATGTGTTGTCCAATGTGAAGTAATGCTATAACTAGCACTGAAACAGTATTTTACACTTTGTCTTTCTGTGTGGGTGCAAACTGATGAAATCTTTACTTAGTATATACTGAATCAATCTTCTGTATATAGATAATTAAAAATGAAAAAAAAATCTTGGTGTTAAACTGGAAATTGCATAGAAAATTAATCAATTTTAAAAAAATGTATCATGTAGAATCTCTGTCCTTAATGTGCTATACATTGTGAATTAATACTATAACTAGTACTCCAAAAGTATTTTTCACTTTGTGTTGCTATGTGAGAGCAAACTGTTGAAATCTTTACTTAATATATAGTAAACTGATCTTCTGTATATAAAGAGAATTGAAAATGAATCTTGATGTGAAGCAAGGGGAGAGGGAGTGGGAAAGGGGAGGGTTGCGGGAAGGAGGGAAGTTATGGGGGGGAAGCCATTGTAGTCCATAAGCTGTATTTTGGAAATTTATATTCTTTAAATAAAAGCATTATAAAAAAAACCAAATAAATAAATAAATAAACCTTTTTATAAAAGGTTCTGCTGTCTGCCTTCACAGTAGTCCTGGCTGTAGATGCCGTGCAGATTTGCAGTTGGGGCAGGAGGTATTTGAGCCAGAAAGCACCCCTAGAATAGAGAGCAAGGTTCACTTCAAATGGACATCAAGGGGCGATCGTTCAAAAACTGTACTGTATTACTTGAAATTTTCTAAAGGGACAGATCTTCAGTCTTCTCAATGGGACAGAGTTGTGGTGCAGTGGGCTAAGCTGCCATCTGCCACCCCAGCAATCCCATATGGGCACTGGTTCAGGTCCTGGCTACTCTGCTTCCGATTCAGCTCCCTGCTAATGAGCCTGGGAAAGCAGCAGAAAATGTACCAAGTACTTGGACCCCTGTACCCCCATTGGAGACCCAGATACAGTTCCATCCAGCCCCAGTGTTTGCAACCACGTGAGGAGTGAACCAGCAGATGGAAGATCTCTCTCTGTCTCTGTCCCTCCTCCTTCTCTAATTCTGCCTTTCAAACAACTACATAAATAATTTTTTCTCAAAAAACTTTTCAATACAGACATACACATGCACAAATGGTAACTGTTAGAGGTGACAGATATGTTAATTGGCTGGAATGGGATGACCATTTCACCATGTTCACACGTATCATAGGATAAAGCTGTACCCCTTACACATAAGGAAATTCTATGTCAATGATATTGCAATTAAGCTGTTGAGCAAGCAGGGACTACCCAAGTCTAGGGATTCACACTGCCTAGTTTTGCATGATCTTTCACAGGGGTGGGGAACAACCCGCCTGCAGGTTGTATAAAGTCAGCAGAAACACTTGGCATGGCCCTACCAAGGCAGCCACAGATGGGACCTGAAATTCACTAAGTCTACGGCAGATGAATCTTGAAGCTGATCATTTTGTACGGTCTGCGAATGATGCTATAAATATGCACATGGCCCCTGGCAGAATTAAGGTTCCCCAGCCCTCTTAGATGATGCACCTGGGGAGAGAAGACACAGGAACATCACAGTCATCCCAAGTGTTTGCTAAGCAGAGAGCGGTTCTAGGCAGGCAGCATCAAGTTCCCCTGACCAGTGAATGGGACAAAAATCAGGGGGAGCCTGGAGGAGCTTCGGGCACCACAGGGCAGCTGCAGTCTGGGAACCTACTGAGGGGATGGAAGTCTGACCCAGGGAGACAGACCAGCCCTCTCCACTTCTACACACGCAATGAATTATGCTCTCAGGAGACACTTGCTTAAACTTCATCCTTTGGTTTTCTTTTTGAACTCACTCTGGCTACGTGGGTTTGAGCCCTGCCTTCCCAAGCACATCCAGAACGGGTCAGAAACATAGGAAGCGTTCCTTTCTGCATACTTGCAAAGCCTGTGGAACTGTGGGGGGGGGGAGTGGGACGTTCCCCCAAGGAGGACTGTCCCACACCTCTCACAGGCAGGCACCCAGAGCCCAGGCTTTGCAGGCTGGTGACTGGCCCTGACATTTCCCAGACTGGTCCCGACCTTCTGTCCCAGTCTTTAGTTCTGAAAACAGGACAGCCTCTCTGATACTCTGTTTGTTTTGTATCAATCCTCAGTGGGCCTGGGCTGGGCTACCCTGCCATGAACCCAAAAAGAGCTGAGATAAAGGCTATGATGGTGGTGCAGGAGAATGGGCAGTGAACCTCTGGAGTGATGATGTTGTATGGCTGCAAGTTTCCTCGGCACCTGCTCCCAGTAGGCACCTGGCCCACAGTATCCCTTTTAATCTCATAAAAAATTCTTGTTCCCATTTCATAGATGGGGAACCCATGGTGCTAGAAGACCAGATGATGCTCTTGAGGCTCTATGGCTGAGGAGGACCATCTGCAGCCAGTGCAACGCCACTGATGTCTCTAGGAGCTGTCATTCTGCCTCCGGGCATCTGTTCCTGGGACCTCTCTTTTCTCATGACTTCCTCCAACTGAGTTGCTGATCCACCTCAATTCTACTGCCACACACCAGAGGGAAACAGGCAGGCCTTGCCCAGCGTAGTGGCCAAAGGGTTTAGCAGCCCTGGATAGCCCCAGGGTTTAAAAGTCACCACTCCTGCTGCCCTCTCTCCCCTCCAGAGCTGGAGACTCCAGACAGGAAGCCAGGTTAACTGATCAATCACAGCAGCCATCTCCCATGGGAAAACAAGCCAGGCACCCACCCAGGGATGGTCAAAGGTCAAGATAGGTCATGATAAAGCTGTGAAAATCCTCTATGGGGCGTTGCCAGCGCCAGAGTCTAGGAACAGAGGAGCTAGCCTGGGGCTTCCATGCTGAGCCCACGTGGCCAGTCCATGGCTGAGATGTGGTTGACAGACCAGGGAGCATGGAGGGAGGTGGGGGGGGAGTGGGGGGAGGAAGACAGAGTCGTCAGTCAAATGTTTTCAAATCATTTTGCCTGGAGAACAATAAAAATTCTTATTTGGTGCCCGACCACCATGTGGAAGGAACAGCCGCATGAAACATTCCCCTTGGCAGCTGCCTCTGACATCAATTTGACCCTCGTCATTTTTTCATTATGGCTCATCTTGGAAAACACATATCAGGAAATTGATAAGGAAACTGTGACAATGCTTCACAGGATTCGAGAGCACCCTGCAGACAGCACCGAGGTCCCTCCTTATCCGATGTTTCGCTTCCTAGGGTTTCTGCTGCTGACGGTCAGAACTCCAGGGATATCCAATGCGTAAGTTTCCACTCCATGCTGTTCTGAGGAGTCTGAGTGTGCTTCTGACACTCAAAATCACTGTGGTGCATTCACAGGTCCTGGTGGGCCACCCACTGCCTGCTACAAAAGAAGACCATCTACCGAGTGGTTTAAAAACAGACCTTTATTGGCCGGCGCTATGGCTCAACAGGCTAATCCTCCGCCTTGTGGCACTGGCACACCGGGTTCTAGTCCTGGTTGGGGCAACGGATTCTGTCCCGGTTGCCCCTCTTCCAGGCCAGCTCTTTGCTGTGGCCCCGGAGTGCAGTGAAGGATGGCCCAAGTGCTTGGGCCCTGCACCCCATGGGAGACCAGGAGAAGCACCTGGCTCCTGGCTTCAGATCAGCGCAGTGCGCCGGCCGCGGCGGCCATTGGAGGGTGAACCAATGGCAAAGGAAGACCTTTCTCTCTGTCTCTCTCTCTCACTGTCCACTCTGCCTGTCAAAAATAAAAAAACAAACAAACAAAAAAACAAACAAAAAAAACCAGACCTTTATTGCCCATAGTCCTGGGGTCTGGGAGTCCAAGGTGAGGGTGCTGGCATGGTTAGGTTCAGGTGAGGGCCCTCTTTTTGGCCTGCAGTCAGCTGCCTTCCTGCTGTATCCTTTGATGGCACAGGAAGGGGAAGTTCTGGTCTCTTTCCTTTCTTGTAAGGGTACTAATCCCATCTCAGGGCCTCCACTCTCAAGACCCTCATCTGGGGGCCGGTGCTATGGCATAACAGGTAAAGCTACCACCTGCAGTGCCGGAATCCCACATGGGTGCCAGTTCAAGTACTGGCTGCTCCGCTTCTGATCCAGCTCTCTGCTAATGGCCTGGGAAAGCAGTGGAAGATGGCCCAAGTCCTTGGGCCCCTGCACCCATATGGGAGACCTGGAAGAAGCTCTTGGATCCTGGCTTCAGATTGGCACAGCTCCGGCCGTTGCAGCCAACTGGGGAGTGAACCAGTGGATGGAAGATTTCTCTCTCTGCCTCTGCCTCTCTGTAACTCTGTCTTTCAAATAAATAGAGAAATCATTACACAACAAAAAGGCCTCATCAGGCCCTGATTCCTTCCCAAATTCCCCACCTCCAAACACCATCACATTGTTGGCTGGGTCTTCCACAGGTGGAAGCAACACAAATATTCAGTTCTTAGCATTTCTCAAGCCTGCTTTTGATGAGAACTGCAGGGTATCTTTACTTGTGGGAAAGGAGAACCTAGAACCTATATAAGATGAACTGGCTTCAGCCCACAGGGGCAGGGCATGGGGCAGAAGCAAGCAGATGGGCAGTACTGTGTTGCAGCTTGAAGTCAGGAGAGGTCAATCTGGCCCTGGCAGGTAAGGCCCAGATGTTAACACCGCTGCTGTATTACCCAGGTTGTAACAGGTTCCCAAGGGTCCCGCTCCAGCACATTAGAAGCTTTCTTCTCATTGGCAGGGGCATTGCTGGGTGACTCCAGTGGCACCCAGGATAGGAACTCAGAGAAGCCGCGTCACCAGAGACCCACCGCGGGGGTGACTTCACTTGGTGGCAGCCCCTCATCTTACCCTCTCACAAGCAGCCCGCCTGCATGTGCACTATACGCACAGTCCGGCACTGTACATGTCATTACTTCACTAAGGGTTACCTTGTCCTGGTTCTGAAGCTGTCCGGTTTAATGGTGTCAGAGACCTTCCATCTGGAGAGGAAGGTCTTTTATTTGGAAAGGCAGAGTTATAGGGAGAGATGGAGAGACAGAGATCTTCTATCTGCCGTTCACTTTCCAGATTGCTGCAATGGCTGGTGGTGGCTCAGGCTGAAGCCAGGAGCTAGGAACTTCCTACAGGTCTCCCACATGGGTGCCAGGGGCCCAAACACTTGGGCCATCCTCCATTACTTTTCCCAGGCCGTTAGCAGGGAGCTGGATAGGAAGTGGAGCAGCCCAGGACATGAACCAGCGCCTGTATGGGATGCCAGCGACTCCGGCAGCAGCTTCACCTGCTATGCCACAATGCAGGTCCCGAAAGGAGGGTCTTGATCCCAGGTCTCCCACCATGTGGCCCTGGGGAGTGTGTCACTGCATCTCATGGGCCTCTCTCTGCTATGGAGCATCTGACACCTGGCCTCTGAGGTTCTTCTGCATTGCCCTCTCTGGTCCAAGCACACAGCGTAATCAGTGCACGCAGCTTAATGACCATCAATGTGGGATTATGAACTCTGAAAAGGGCAGACCCTGAACAAGAAGCCTGGGCAAGGTCAGTCAGCTCTGCCTGGCTGGCCCAGTGGTTCAAGGAAGAGCTGTTAGCAGCAGCTGAGCCTGCTTCCCAGAGAGCAAGCAAACCTCCATGTAGTTGACAGCTGCCACTCTCTAAGAAGAATGTATGGAGACAAGGCAGTGACTGGATTGGAAGGCTCTGCCCAGAGCTCTTGACTTTAATTTCCTTGTGTATAGAGCAAGCAGTTAGATCATATGGGGCCTCTAATGGCTCCTGCTGGTGCCATCCTGCTTGGCTGTACTTCCTTGTGCCAAGGCCAAAAGACCCTGGACATACCTTAAGGTTGGAGCTAGGATGCTTGCCAAATTTGAGACCATAGCATTGTCCTTGGGCAGCTAGTTAGATTTCGGTGTCACATAAGGGTTCACACTGGGCCTCAGGCCCAGGCCCAGGGTCCCCCAAAGCCACTCAGCCAGAGCCCCATTTCCAGCATCTGTAGTTGGGCAAGCTCATGTTACTCTCAGTGTGTGAATACCTGGGGTATGTTTCCTGTGGCGAGCATCATGACTCTTAATGCCAACAATGCCACAGCATGGGGCAGAGAGCATGTTCCCCTATGGTCTGTTTGTGGAAAATCCATGGCTGATTCCTGCCTGCCTTGCACTGGCACCTGTCTCCTTAGGGTGATGCTTAGGCCATGAGAGCTATAGGTAAGCACTTTCCATGTTTAGGTTGTTGGACCCGCATGGCCCAGCAGGTACGATGCTGGGAACAGCTATAGCTGTAGGGAGAAAGGAGCTGCCTCACCCAGCTGAGGATTCCCCTAAATGCTTCAAAGACTTCCACGTCTCCTGCTCCAATCTTTCTCCCAGTCTCCCTCTCAGGGCATCCCACCTGCCCTGGGGCCAGTAGCAGCAAGCCGTGCTGTTCCCATGGAAACCAAGCAGCACTGCCCACAGTGGATTCTTCTCGCCCAGGCAACAGCAACGAGCATCCCTGCTTCTCCCTCCTGGCTGCACTCACCAGGCCTGAGGTTGATGAGCCCAGATGGAGGTTTGTAGGGCTGCAGAGTGTTACCTGATTTATTTGAATATGAAAAAAAATTCAGCCAGGGATATACATGCCATGTTTAGACACACTCAACCCATGCTGATCAAATGGCGCAGCCCAGGGGGAAGAGCAACACATCCTCAAAAGGCCAAGTCCATACACACATCAGAGCCAGGGGAACCCAGACTGCTGCTGCTGTTGCCATCAGCCCCAGGCTCTCAGCCCCATCCTCTGACCCCCTCAAGACGAAACACTGGGTGCAACCTGAGTGACCTCTTGGAATGGCCCCCACATGGAGGTCCTGATGCCACCCCACTTCGGGCTTCTGTCTTAGACACTTTCATCTGTCTTCATTCTCTGCTTCCTCCCCACTTCCTTCCTCTTTGTTCTAGAGACTTTGTTCTTCTGTGTCCCTTTCAAGGTCAGCTGGGGCCCTGTAGCTGGTGTGATTAGTGAAATAGGAGTGGAATGACCTGTGCTGCAGACGGCTTTAAAAGCCAGGGTCTGATGCATCGCCTTGCCTTGTACCACTTTTTTGTGTCAGTGTTCCTGGAACCATCAAGAGCTTGATTGACTGGTGACACAGCAGTATCCCCACCCCCTGAGCCCCACACTGTACACGCAGCATGAGTGAGAAACAACACTGTCACTCTGTGTGGCCACCGGGAGTTGGGGGCTGTTTGTTACCTGGTATATCCTAGCCATCTTGAGTGATGTCATAGCTACTATGGTGCTTGACCTCCTCAGAACTTTTTGCTCTTAAGATCTTGCCTTGCTGAGATTTTTGGTTGTTTTCTGTCTCTTCTGCGAGACTCGGGAAGGGGGCTAGGCTGTGGGACATTCATTCTTCTCTGTATCCCTAGGGCCTTGTCAAGTGCCTGGCACACAAGTCATTCATTTCATTGGAGAAATTACCACATTTGTCATCCACTAAGGCTCCTGAACAATAGTACCCACCAAAGAAGCCATGTGAAAGTGTATACAGGTTAACTATGGCTAATCCAAAATATCTGGGCCCAAAAGTGCTTTGTATCATTTTTCAGAGTTAGGAATATTTGCAAATATGTAATGAAATATATGAGAGACGGGATCTGAGTCTAAGCATGAAATTCATTTATGTTTCATAAACATCTTATTCACATAGCCTGAAGGTGATTTTAAATGATATTCTTAATAAATTTTGTTTTTGCATGCAAAAAAGTTGCACAGTATGGACTTTTCCACTTGGGGCGTCAAGACGCTCAGAGTTTTGGATCTTGGAGCGTTTCAGATCAGGGATGCTCAACCCACACATGCACACTGTAACTGTGCAACTATTCAGCCCCTGGAATGCTCTAGAAACATTTTAGTGTAGTCTTCATGGGGGTGAGATGGCCAGGTGTGCCAGACGGTCAGGATCTGGCTAAAAAAAAAAAAAAAAGTGATTCCCAAGCTGCTCCGACATCATCTCTAGAATTTGCATCTAGTTTGAAGACAAATGCTCTAATTATATCAGGAAATATGTCAACACAATATCCAAAAATTCGTACTTATTCAGCCCTTACTATGTGCTGGAGACCACACTTATCCCTAGTCACAGGAAGACAAAGGTGGTACAGCCCCGACTGCTGAGCAGTTAACAGCTGCATGTGGCCAAGGGAACCCTCCATTTTCTTTCAAATAATAATACAGGTAATTTAAGGACAGAACTGACCCTTTTCAAGCACTGTAAATACATACTTCTCACCGTTTCATTGCTTTTCCATGAGAGGAAGCATTATCCCCAATTTGCAGATGAGCAAATCGAGGCCTAAAGAAGGCAAGCAAGCAGCCCAGATCCACACAGGTGTCAGCAGAGGAGCCGAGCTCTGACCTTTTAGTGCACTAGCAAGGACAAAATGGCCCCTTTTCTTGAGGTCTGAGGGTATAAATCCTTGCCTTCCAAAACCAGGAAAAAAGTTCAAGTTCAAGAGTGAACAGAAGTAAGGTCATGAAGAACAGCTCGGTGGAAAAGGACACAGATGCAGCTCATGCTAACAAGAGCCTTGGTCGCCGGCTCCTGCACGCTTGATCACAGAGACACTGGCAGTCAATCATATGCTCCAAGGTGGTGTTGGCTTACCCCAGGCAACCAGGGCCTCACAAGAGACTGAATCTGAGGCCCTCTTTCACCAGTCCTGAGCCTGCTGGCCCTGGGAAAATGCCTTCTCCTCTGTGAGTTTAAGAAGCATGAGCACAGCACCGGTTGACGCGCCTGTTGTGACCATTAATTCCGAACGCACTTATGAAACACGCAGTTACAAATGAGTAGGTAATTATTAATTGGTAGCTCTTCTTGATGTTGATTAAATAATGGGGAGGGGAAGATACGGACCAGAAGTATTTCCCAAGTAATCAGTGCCCTGCCCACAATCCTGGAACCCTGCCACTTCCGTGCTATGCACCTGCTGGCAACTGCCTCTCTGTGCCTGAGGGATTTCTCCGGAGCTGAGAAAGGATGCATGGCCCGGATATTGCAGGCTGGATAAGTGGTGAATTAATGCCCATTCCTTCTCCTAGGAGAAGCCCTCAACCACAGCCTAATAGGAGGTGGGTCTATAAATACCCCGGCTCCCTCACACCTTGCAGGGGGAACACTCCGAGATGAGTACACTGTTAGATTTCCCAGGAGAAGGAAGCCTTCGCTGCCCATGGCAATAACTGGCTTTACAACACACCTTTGACTGGCTGCCTTCCCTTCCTCATCTACCTGGAAAAGAAAAACTCCACTTCCTGGAATCATCTCCCAGACAAACCCCTTGTATCTCAGTGTGCCGCAGGGTCTGCTTCTGAGAAGTTCATATGGAGACAGGGGAGGCCAAAAACGTTGCACTTGGGAAACTTTTGTGGTCAGCAAAGATGAGTTTTTCCAGCAAAAGATTCTTTCCCATCCAAGTGACTCCCCTTCCCCACTCCCCATAATGGTGACAGGCTTTATGGGCAGTTTTCTGGGGACTTCCTTCCATGCATCGATAGAGAAATGATTCCTCTTGACCATTAGAGAACACTGTGGAACCGGCTGAGCCCTCTGTGCAGGGTAGAAACTGCCTTTGCTCCTTTTCCGTGGTGCTGCAGCTGACCCACATCTGTGAGAGAGGTCCCTTGGTTTCCACCTTACAGCTCCTTCTTTCACATCCAAATTGGCAGGAGATTTGAAAGGATCGTCTACAAGCTTTGTATCTGGAAGGGAACAGACGTGCTTGGGAAGTGAAGAAGTCTGATCATTAGTTATGTAGACGGTTGGCCTGGCAGAGATCCGAGGTATAATGTGATGAACTGGAAATGTATTTCTTCATCAATAACATGAAACCACAGCATCAGTGCTGCCCCTGTCTCTGAGCTGGGACCTCTTGTAGAAAAATATCATGGGCTTGCGAATGAAGTGGTTCTCAGCCCGCAAACATGGCAGCGGATAGGAGGACTATTTGCAGGCAAAAGAGCCTATGACTGGCATTTGTTGCTCGTGTGAGGTTGTTGGGCTTTCCGCAATGAATTCTCATTAAAGAAAAGCAAATATTTATGGAATATATCCCTGTAGTGGTCACAACTGAGTACCCTTTTCAGATTCCATCGTTCCTCAAAACGTCAGAGACAGAATGTTTGCTCGGATGATCGGGCATCCAACCCAAGTGCTATGTCTCTCATCTTCTCATTTCTGCTCATGGATCCACAGAAATCCAGCCTAATGGGCCGACCCACCTGGCAGCTGCTGAAGGGACCTGCAATGGCTGAAGGGACACCGTGTCCCCCTGGGTAGGAAGAAGTGGTGTGAAAAACACCCTTAGGAAAACTGCACTTAACACAGCTCGTTCTGAATGGAGCAGCTCTCTGCAGGGACCTATCCTGGAAGTATCTGTTCTTTAAGCATTTACTTTACAAAGGTGAAGTGTGGATGTTAAAGGTCTGGAGGGTTCAAAACCAGTGATATTTTCTTGCTAGAAGTAACTGTTGGTATTCTATTGTTCTACTGATGGAAGACAGTAACAGGGATTTGATGAGAAGCACACAGAGTCCCTCTCCAAACTTTTTCTCCCCCAAGGGTTCTTCCAGGATTGTCAATTTCAGGGATAGGAATGGGGCCTCATGGCAGATGTTCGTCAGTTGATTGGTAATGTCTGACTGTGAGGCTGAGTCTTGTGTGGGGATTGGTGTGGTCGAGCATCTTGATCTTTTCACAATGTCTGCTGTGGCTATGGAAATGCAACTGGGAACGTGTGTGCTGCTTATATCCCGCACAGAAGTTTTTCTGACGAATTTCTAACATGAAAGAATACTTGCACTCCTTGGTCCTGGTCATAGTGATTCCTGCTATCATTTTCTTTGATCTACACCTCTTTTAGGATATAATCCATTTTAAATCTGGAGAGAAGATTAAAGGTGTTTCAGTATAATCTCCCCAAGATAGCAAAATCATTCAGGCAAGTGGATTAGGTTATTATCATCTATAAAACATTAGCTTGAAATCTAGTCTATGATAATGAAATAAGCATATAGGAAGCCTTAGAGCTAAGCAAAGGAAGACATACAGATGAACAGACAAAATATTCAGGGGCTGGCACTGTGGCATAGCAGGTAAAGCCACCGCCTGCAGTGCTGGAAGCCCATATGGGCGCTGGTTCAAGTCCTAGCTGCTCCACTTCCAATCCAGCTCTCTGCTATGGCCTGGGAAAGCAGTAAAAGATGGCCCAAGTTCTTGTGCCCTTACACCCATGTGGGAGACCTGGAAGAAACTCCTGGTTCCTGGCTTTCGATTGGCCCAGCTCTGGCCATTGTGGCCATCTGGGGAGTAAACCAGCGGATGGAAGATTCTCTTCTCTTTTCTTTCTCTCTCTCTGTCTCTCCTTCTCTATCTGTGTAACTCTTTCAAATAAATAAATACATCTTTAAAAAAATATTCACCAATTCCATTAATAAAATACAAATAGTGCTTACTCTTCAACATTTCCCCCATTTTCTTGAACCAGCACAGGTTCTTTAATGGCATATTATAGTTTTGAATGAACAGACTGAATGCTTTTTGTTCTGATGATACGCTTTGGTCTCCAATGAGGCTTTACGAGTAGAGGAACAGTAGGAAGCAGTGATGGGGAAGATCTCTTAGGAAGGTCGTTATATTGTCTTGTCATTAGCAGAGTGAGATTGGTTACAGCCTGAAGCAGGTAGGATAAAAACAGGAGGATTTAGAATCTACCTGATGTGCGTCTGGTGATTTCTGATGGATGACGCCCCAAAGAGATTCTGGATTTTGCTGTTTTCCATCAAAGAGTGTTGACTTTCATTTTAGCAGAAAGTTGAATAACTAGACAGTGAGCTCTGGTCGCAGTTGTAGGCTCTGTTCTGACGAAAGCCTGTTTGGATTGTGCCCTTGGTCCCCAGAGGTGGTCCTTGCAGGACTTTCATGGAGAGTCACTGCTGTTCACCCAGCTCTTCCCTTCTGGGAACGTGCAGTCCTCACTTGTCTCCCCAGGGCTGAGCAGCTGCCCACATATCTGCTTTCAAGTCTTCAGCTGTTACACGCCCCCTAGGCCACTTGGAGTCTCCCAGAAACATGCACAGTTCAGGGGTCAGTCAAGGACTTCAGGGAAATTTATATGCAGATGTCAAGGCTCCCCTATGACACGTGTTCCTTTCTGAGGCATTCCTCAATTTTTAATGACTCTGGAGCTCCAGGCTCTAATTTCTGATGCTTCAGCCCAGTAACATGCTGCTTTATTCTTGAGCTCTAACCCCTTGCACAGCACACATGGTGGTGGTTCTGGTGGTGGCAGGTGGGTCTCCAGGGGTTCTCTTCCTGTGTGACTTCCTCCTTATAAGACCCATATCCCCTCCAGCCTGTGGTTGCTCTACTCACTTCCCAGAGCTTTGAAACAACCATTTACATTTTATCTAGAGTTTTTATACTTGTTCCTGCAGGAGTGTTAATCTGCTATAAACTACCATGGCTAGAATACCAAAGTCTACATTAGAATCTTCTTTCTAACCTGCCTAAAAGCTAGAGTAAACCAACTTTACATTAGAGTCTTAAGAACTTGCTGTTAGCTGTGTTAAGTCTTCTGTGCCTAGAGCTGACAGTGTGGCTCAGTGGTAAGTAATGACCTGGGAAAAGTGAAGGTCACTGGGCTGGGATGATGAGGAGAGATGGAAAGTCTTGGAGGAAAGAACCGAATTTTGTACAAATTCATATGGGTAAGCCGAGGATTAGACAGAAAGAGCATTCAGTACAGTAGGAGATTATAGGCGTTCCAAAGCCCTCAGCTATAAATATTTCAAGGTGAAGCCTTTCCAAACAAGCAGCGGTGGCAGTGTGGATCTCGCTGACAGGGGGGCCCCCAAGGCTCAGAGCAAGGTGTGTGTTCAGAGGAAAATAACGCTGGAACAGTGACAGCCGAGGGAGTGAAATCCTGCTCCACTTCCCTGGGCAATCTGGAAGATCTCCTGCGTGGTCCCTGTAAGTGTCAGGTTTTGATGTCCCACGTGAAGCTGGAAAATGGAAGTTCACAGCCATAGAATGTGGGTGTTCAATAAATGCTTTTCAGACCCAGACAAATGTGTGAAGCTTCACAGAGAGGAAGCAAAGGGAGGCAGCACACAGAACTTTTGACGGAGTCCAGCTATTACATAAAGCACATGAAAGTATTAGCAGTTTTCCTCCACGGGAATAAAAGGAAAAATTTGGCTTAGTTCTTGAGTTCACTGAGACCAAAATAATAAACACCACAATCTGTGTTCAGAGCAAAAAGGAAGGAAGGTTGAAAGGTTTCATGCTGTTCTTTCAGGGTTCAGTCGCAGTCCCCAAACCAGGCAGGGACTCCTGGGTCCCCCTCAGAACGTAGGAGTTTGTGTCACTGCCTCTCTGTGTCTTCATATGCACTCACACTTCATTGCAAGGTTGGCTGGGGGTGGACAAGAGAGGAAAAGAAATCCTTAGGGGTTAGTGCTGTGGCGTAATGGGTTAAGCCACCACCTACAATGCCACTATCCCAGTTTGTGTCCCTGCTGCTCCACTTCTGATCCAGCTGCCTGCTAACAGCTCAAATATTTGGGCTCCTGCTACCCACAAGAAGCTCCTGGCTCCTGGCACAGCCCTGGCAGCCATTTTGGAGTGAACCAGCAGATGGAAGATTCTCTCTCTCTCTCTCTCTCTCTCTCTCCCTCTCCCTCTCCCTCTATCTCTGTAACTCTTTCAGGTAAATAAAAATAAATAAATCTTGAAAAATTAATCCTACAAGCAATCAACTTGACACTAAAGGCAGAGTGTGTGGTAGCAATACACACAGTGATGTAATAACCTTGACCATGACAACACAGTCAGATGCAAGTGTAGAGGATGTGTCAAAGAGTTCATGAAAAGTGGAATTAAAAGGCAGGCTTCTTTCACATCAGAAAATGTGAAATCCATGCATATAACGGGTCTTTGAAATGTTCATGGAAAATGCACAGATGCCCTTTTTTTTTTTTTGCACTGCAATAGCATCTCAATTTCCAGGAACTTTTTGAACTACTCTCCATGTATACTGTTATGCACCAGCCAACACATCTCCAGCCAACTTGAGTAAAAGGTTGATTAAAAAAAAATATTGCATCTCCAGCCCCACCATCTGAGGACTGGTTTGCTATGACCTTGAACACCCTGGCCTGCAGCTCATCCATCCCTGGTGTCCCTGCGGTATGATCTGTATGGTGGTTGGGGTAAGATGACTTAGCCGACTTTTAAAAGATAGAAAAGACTTTTATATCATGATTTGCCTTTGATCTTGTCTTGCATCTAACATTAAATTTCAGGGCATTTACATAGATCAATGGAGAAAATCTATTAAAAAATAATTCATTTTTAAAAATAACTCAATGTTTGAGATTCCTTTTTTACACAAGTCACATTATATTCTATGAAAGACCTGAATGTTTAAGTATTCTTGCATAGCTCAAAGAAATAGGATCAGACTGTCAATCCTATCTGCATAATAAAATCTCTAATCTCCTAGGTAACATGGGGAGGAGAGAGGCACAAGGGGCTGCTTTTCAGTCTGAAGATGGAAGTGACGACTCCCCCGGGGGAAGCTTAGGTCTCAGCCGCCAAGCATCCTTAGGTGCGGGGCTGGAGAGAGCAGAGTGTCTTCCTCCATGTCTACTGCACAGAAGCAAATTGAGAGGCTTATTCTTAGTGATTTCAGGCAAAATGTTTCTTTCCAAGGAAACAGGATTCCTCTGAGAAAGATTCAAAGATCAAAATGACTCTGATGTCTATGTGATCACAGCTGCCTCCTGGAGTTGGATTTTCAGGGACACAGATGTGCACATTTCTCCCATCGACCTCAACTTAGGGGTTCAGGACACAGTTGCTACATCTGCCAGGCCACTCTCAATCCAGACAACAAATGAGTGTACTGCACAGCCATGGCCTCACGGAATGTACTGTCCAGTTGGGGAAGCCACATTCGAGCACAAAAGCCATGTTCAAACACAGATTGGAGGGTGGCAGAAGGCATGCTGTCTCAAAACATGTATGTGCACACACATGGATGCACACATATGTGCAAAGGCTAAATATACATGCACACACATGCATATGTGTGCATGTGTAATGGACTTAATATATGTCCTTCCTAAATTCACATATTAAAATCTTACTTGGCAGGGGCTGGTGTTGTGGTGAAATGGGGTAAGCTGCTTCCTGTGACACAAGCATCCCATACCAGAGTGCTGGTTCAAGTCTCGTCTACTACTGCATTTTCACTCCAGCTTCTTGCCTAGAAAGGCAATGAAAGGACCCCAAGTGCTTGGGCCCCTGCCACCCATGTGAGAGACCTGGATGGAGTTCCTGGCTCCTGACTTCAGCCTGGCCCAGCCCCAACTGTTGCAGTTATTTGAGAAGTGAACCAGCAGATGGAAGATCTCTTTGTCCCTATCTCTCTCTTTCACTCTGCCTTTTAAATAAACAAAATAAATCTTTCCAAAAACTCCTGATCTCCAATGTGCTGGTGCTCCAAAGGAGTCCTTTGGGAGATGATTATATGGATCAGTTCCTTGATGAGAGTCAACAGAAAACTTGCTTTTCATGAGCTCTCTGCCAGGTGAGATAAGAAATTGGAGGTTCAGGACTGGCACTGTGGCGCAGTGGGTTAACACCCTGGCCTGAAGTGCCAGCATCCCATATGGGCACTGGTTTGAGACTCGGCTGCTCTACTTCTGATCCAGCTCTCTGCTGTGGCCCTGGAAGGCCGTGGAGGATAGCCCAGGTCCTTAGGCCCCTGCACCCATGTGGGAGACCCGGAGGAGGCTCCTGGCTCCTGGTTTTGGATCGGGGCAGCTCTGACCATTGCGGCCAGTTGGGGGAGTGAACCATTGGATGGAAGACCTAGCCCCGTGTAACTCTGACTTTCAAATAAATAAATAAATCTTAAAAAAAAAAGAAGTTAGAGGTTTGCCACCCAAAAGAGGGACCTCAGCAGAACCTGACCATGCTGGCATCCCAGGCTTGGACTTCCTGCCTCCAGAGCTGTGAAGAACAAATTCCTAAACAGGCAAGTGTGGTATTTTCTTAGAGCAGTCACAAGCAACCGAGCTGGTGTAGACCTACACATCCACTGCTTGGTAGCCAAGCACAGTGGATTCAGGAACAACAGCATTTCATGACCACATCACGTGTTCCTGCCCTTCTGGGGCCACCCACTTGACCTTGACCTTGCTTGATCCCTCACACAGCTACACTCACATTATGGTTGGGTCTGGACACCTGTGAAGGCTGGCACAGACATGCTGCCTGTCTAGCACCTGGGCTGGGGAGACGCAGACACCTGGTCCTAGCCCCTGCACCCAGAGCACAGCTGGTGCGGAGTCGCTGCCTCACTTATGTGCTGGAGATATCTTCTTGTGACCTGACCTTTGCCAAAGGTAGAGAATGAGTGAGGAGCTGAGTCTGCGTCTCCTGATGCTGCCACCTTTTGCCGTCTCTCTTTCTGTGTCCTGTGGCTCCCATTGTATGGCCTTGGGATGCTGCTAGCCCAGCGTCTGCTTCATACATTGGGATCCCATAAGCGCAAAGCAGGAAAAATTGGGATCAAATTTCCACACTTACAATAGAGCAAGGTTTTGATACTAGGGAAGAGCTGGCCTGCTTCAGTTACTGCTCCTGCACATTACCAGGGACCAGAGGCAGTCACTCTCAGGGCTCTGCCTGCCTCAACAGCCCCTAAGCATCCTGCTCCCTCCAGTGTCCAGCTGCCAATGATGTGGTGTGCACAGAGAGGCAGCCAGGTAGGTCTAAGTGAGCTGGAATCCTCACAGCCCTGCAGATTCTCTCTTCATCTGTCAATCAAACACGCCCACTTTCCCAAGATACCCCTGTCTCATCCAGGACACCAAGTTGGGGGACATGGTGTGGACAGGTAGATACTTGCTTCTAGGTGGAGTTTAAGGAGGTGCTGTGAGCTTCCCCGCTAGCTGCACGCATGCTAAAGAACCCCCCCCCCCTTTCTCATGAAAGAGAATGGAAATAGGGGGTGGCTCTTTTCACTGTGCTTCATGGCTGGGGTGCTACTCAGGTTTACTTCTCTCTCCTTGGGCAACCCTCTGGCCCACTCATGACTGGCATGTGTGTGACGACCCACACTCACACGTACATGTGTCTCCTTTTTGACAGTTAAGTAAATCCTGTTCCTACCTGTGTATGCTATGATGATGTCTCCACTTACAATGTTTATATCTCCATGGAGACAAGGACCTAGTGTAGAAGTCAACAGGGCCACTCACATCACTCCTGCACCCAACACCTGCCCCCAGACCCCCCTAAGCTGCCTGATACTCTGCACCTCCTGACACCCCTCCCCCCTTCTCAGTCCCACTGCCCCTCCTCTATCAGTTCTCCCTGGGGGGCATCGCTCTCACATGAACACTCAGCTTCTGGAAATGCAGACCAACCCAGGAACCGCACGAATGCTGCTTCTGCCACAGGCATCCCCTTGATCATCCCCAAAGAATCCTGCCCTAAATCACTGCAGAGACCAGGATCCAAACCGCAGCAGAAGTGCAGGCTGGAGGGTGGGTGGGTGTAGGCCAGCAACTTGTTCTCCACATGCCTGGGGCCTGGGACTAGGTCTCCATACTCTTCCTTAAAGGACAGGGTCCCAAGGGAATTACACACACACACACACACACACACACACACACACCCCGGAGTACAGCCTCCCATGGCTGCTGACTGTACCCACTGGAAGCTCATTCTCTCTCCCATGTGCCTATGGGTCCTTGCTGAACGGACACAGGCTGGCTGGGGTCCAGGATGGGCCGATGCGAGAATGGACTTGCTCAGGGGAGGGATGAGGGTGAGGCAGGGAGTGGAAAAGCTGCAGAAACAATGACCCACAGCCAAAGTTTCCATTCCCCGTGCCAGCTGGAGGGAGCGGGGGGTGTCCCAGAGGCTTGTCTGCACCCAGATGGTTTTCCCACAGTGCTGTCACTGGTCTCAGACACGTGACAGACATTTCTGCGTTGGCTCCACACATCATTTTTTAAAAGCCTTGTTTTTATCAGATAGCTCAGGTCCTAACAGTCCAAGACAGCAGAATCCGCAGTTCCCTCTAGAGGTACACAGTCAGGTGACAACAGAACAGCCAGTCTCAAGCCTGGAGGGAGGTGCAGGGCTAATCCGGACATCACAGCCACGTGGGATGAAACAAAACGGCACCTTGGTTTTGTGAACAGAAATGCTTTTGAGCTTCAGTGACCATTACTGAAGAACAGAGAGGCAAGAGCTAGAGAGATGACATGAGAAGCCAAGTTCAATGGTCAAGGGCAAGACTCGGCTTCTCCAAGACAACGTCTTCCAAGCAAAAGGTATGGACCACACAGAATTTGGCCAGCCTTGTCTTTCCTTGGGGGGGAGGGGGGGGACAACCGTCCTGCCATACAGTGGATGAAACAGTTCCTTCTCTGTCCTCAGCTTTCAACAGACCTGGCTGAATAGCTGAGCGACTACGTCATGGCTGGCGATGCTCAGCATGAGAGAAGGCGTTCATGTCTGACTAGAGCTTATGCACCTGCTCTCCTCCTCGCCCCCTGGAGAACATGTCAGAATCTGCTCAGGTATGCGCCTGGGAAAGGAGCGTGAGCTTTCACACGTAGGTGAGCTCTGCTTCCCTGTAAAGGAGACAGGAACTCGTGCGACCTGTCCCCTGTGAGGTACAAGCATGGCTCTAGTGGACACTGCTGGTGTCCATGCAGATGCCTTTCACTGGGCTCCCATACCTGCCACAGGCACTGTGGATGTGTCTGTGGTACATCCTCGACACCCACCCACGGCCCATGCATGTTACCTCAGCAGAAACATCTGGAAGGCTTAAGTCCTCACTCCCAGAGGAGGGTGTCTCCAATGCCTGAGTGATACAGGATGCAAAGGCCGGCCCCTGCCTCAACCTGGGATGGCTCCATGTTGCCATTCGTACCTCATGGTCCCTAAGGGATCAGGTTGAGGCTAGTCTGCAGTCGTGATCATGTCCTGGGGCTGGCATTGTGGTGCAGTAGGTTAAGCTGCCGCCTGCAATGCTGGCATCCCATTTGGGCGCTGGTGTGAGTGCCAGCAGCTCCACTTCTGAACTAGCTCCCTGCTGATGCATCTGGGAAAGGAAAGCAGTGTAGGAAGGCTCAAGGGCTCCTGATTCCCGGCTTCAGCCTGGCCCAGTCCTGGCCATTGCAACTACTTGGAGAGTGAACCAGTGGATGGAAGATTTCTCTCTCTATCTTTCCTCTCTCCATAACTCTGCTTTCAAAGAAGTAAATACATCTTATTTTATTTTTTAAAAGATTATTTATTTGAAAGACAGAGTTACAGAGGCATGGAGAGGAAGAGAGAGAGAGGGAGAGAGATAGGGATAGGTAGGTAGATCCATCTTCCATCACTGGTTCACTTCCTAAATGGCTGCAACAGCCAGAACAGGGCCAGTCTGAAGCCAGGAGCTTGGGGCTTCTTCCAGGTCTCCCACATGGATGCAGGGGCCCAAGCACTTGGACCATCTTCTACTGCTTTTCAGGCCACAGCAGAGAGCTGGATTGGAAGTGCAGCAGCTGGAACCCATATGGGATGCCAGCACTGCAGGTGGTGGCTTTCCCGCTAAGCCACAGTGTAGGCCCCAAATCTTTTTTTTTTTTTAAGTTCACATCTTTGATGGCTCTTCCTCCTCCTGTTCCTGCTTCCTCCTCCCCTTCTCCGGAGAATTCTCCATCAATAAGTCACTTGCACAGGAATCCAGGTCTTAGGGCCTTTGAAGGCCTTTGTTCTAAATCTCTTTGAAATGTAAAACCCACAGCAGGTGGTGGAGGTGAGGCCTGGGTATTCAGAGCTGACCAGAGCAAGTTCTTCCTCTCCTCTCTGCCCATTATCACAGCCAGAGCTGGACCACTGATGCACCCTCTCTCTGTCCCAAGCTAACCCCCATAGCAGGGAAAAGCTTCTGTCCAGGCCTTATGCCCTGCAAACTGACTGATAGCACAGAACCAAATTCAGATTTGGCACCAAGAAACAATTTCATTTTTTCCCCTCCCTAAATATCCCCAGGATAGTTGAAATTGGGTAGGCTTTCCCCCTCTCAAATCTCCCTTTGAAGTTTGAAAAGGGATTTGTGGGGAGGTTTTATATTTTAATAAGACATTTCTTTTCCTGATGATTCTGTCATTTGGGATGGAATGGGTTTGGATGGAACCAGGCATCCTGAGACACCCCGAGCTTCATGTTTGCAAAGCTTTCGTTGGCTAACTTCGTACAATTTGTGGAGTGAGCTCTGTTGAAGAATATCCAACTTGAATTCTGCGAGGAGATATTACTCTCTTGTTTCCTGTGGGCAGGAGTGATCTGGGTGGGCAGGGATGGCAGCCAGTCAAACCCAGGGTCTACGTATCCAGGTGAAACAGGCTAGTCCCATGCAGACCTGGGTCCAGGCTGAGCAGCACAGAGAGACCACCTACCAATGGGAAGCTCGCCTTATTGAATTCATGTATCAAATGTTCACACTGCACTCTGGGAGCACAAGGAGACTTCAAAGAGTTCTTGGAAAAAACAATTAAAAGACAAGTTTATTTGGGTGCAAAAAAATTTCTGAAAGCCAAGCATAGCTTTTTCGTGATGCACATTTTCCATGAACTATTGAAAGCCCCCTTATATACATGAATTTCAAACTTTTTTGGCACCCAAATAAACTAAGTTCTAAATTCCATTTTTCCATGAACTCTTTAAAAGTGCAATGATTATGTGTCAATTAAGAATCTAAAAATAAGAAATAATGGAAGATCACTAACACAGACACACACACCCCCACACACAACAGTGCATCCCGGCCTCTGGGGAGCTGTAAGGTCATGCCCAGGAGGCGTATGAGCTATTTCCACTTGGAATGCAGCAAGCCAGGCCAAGGAACCAGGGCCAAGACACACAGTGGACAGCAAGCAGCTGAAGAGGGAGCATTTCCTTCCAAATTAAGCCTCCCAGGAGTCGGAGACAGGCAGCACAGTGGTCCATCCACAGCAGGTCCTGCCAATGTCACAGAGGTGCGGAGGCTGAGCCATGCTCTCGGGGCAGTGTGTGAGTTGGCTGATGGCACCTGGAGTGTGTCCCTGACTGCTCACAGGCCAACTGTACCCCTAACTCAGATTCCTGATGGTCCCCAGTGCCCCACACTCTGCCCTTTCCTGTTCCTTAACAGCACACCAGTCTCTCCTCCTCCTACCTGCCCTCTGCCCACTCCTCACCACCAACTAGCACTTCTCATGTTGAGTTTTTTCTACTCCAGGATCCTCATCCTGGATTAGGGGTGCAGAATATAGTCATTAGGTGCTGATCGAAGAAGATGTGTGATGGTTACACAGCATGGATTTAGGACTATGTTTTGACACACGCGTTCATTTGACATAGATGCCAGAGCAGCTGCTATGTACCAGGTGCTGGGCACTGCTTGTCCTGCTGTCTTATCGTTTTTGCATACCTCGCTGGACTTCTGTATATCTTCTAAGGAACACACACTGGCCAGGTCCCAGGGTCTTCAGGCCCTCATGACTGGCATGCCAGTGGTGAGACCTGAGACGGTGACTGCCAGTGTGACCAGCTCAGGGAAATGGGGAATGGGCGTCGCCAAGGTGGCTGACAAAAAAAGGGCTCATACCACATGCAGCTGGTCACCTGGTCAGCCTGTGCCGCTTTCTGTCACCATGGCAACGGGGCTAGAACAAAGCACTGAATTCAGAGAGCTACCTGCTAGCCCCATAAGGCAGCTCGGGTTCCAGAAATAATCCTATGCCTAGAGTCAGACATGAGCTGGCAGAGGTATAAAGTATTACTGGGGAGACTAGAAATACTGTATTTTTAACTGTTTCCCAAGTGAGAGAGCTGTGGAAATCCCACTGCTATGGTGGGGTAGCACCAAAGGATGGGGCAGCTGGCATTCAGCCCAGAGACTAAGGAGTTGGGTGGGATGTCTGCCTCCCTCATTGGAGAGCCTGGGTTTAAGTCTGGTTCTGCACCTGCTTCCGGTTCCTGGAGATGCGCACTCTGGGAGGCAGTGGTGATGGCTTATGTGACTGGGTCCCTGTCACCCGTGTGGTAGACCTGGATTGGGTCCCCTCCTCTCAGCTCTGGCCTGCCCCCAACTTGCTTGTTGTGGGAAACTGAGGAGTGAACCTCAGAAACTGATGGAAGTTCTGTATGTGGTGTGTGTGTGTGTGTGTATGTGTGTGTGTGTGGTGTATTTCTCTGCCTGTCAAATAAATAAATAAAAACTTAAGGAAAGAATGGGTAGCACCCATGGCAGGGATGTGCTTCCAGGGATATGGGAAATGATGCTGGGCCACACAAGAACCAAGTTTTTAAAAAAGTCCAATATTTCAGTGTTAGTATAAAAATATCCATAGTCATTCATGGATGAAAGATCATGTAATCACCTTAGAAACAAATATACTTCTTGGAAGTGAGTTTAAGAAAAGCTTGCACAAATTTTCCAGGGAGATTGAGGATATGGTGAATGTGCAGAAATAGGATGTGAGAAACCAAAGCACGAGCCCTTGGCCTCAGGATGAAAGGGTCAAGGGTCATAGCAAATGGAGTCCTCTAGCCTTAACCTCCCAGAATCCTCAGCTTTCAGCATGGGAAAGATGAGTGTCTATAAGATCTCCCATGGACTGAGCAGGTGCCATGGGCTGGGCCTGGTGCCAGGTTATACGTGGATCATCTCAAAACAGCCCTTCAGACACCCTGGCAGATAGATGAGTGCGACTGTTGCCACTGCACAGAAAGGAGAGTCTGCAGAGGACTTCCCGAGACCACGTGGGTCCTCAGTGGCACAGCCACATAAAAACCCCAGGTTTCTCTGACTCCAGAGCCCACGTTTCTAAGACTGCCCTGAATACCATACAATAGGTATCTGACCCAGATGGTAAGGAGGAAGACATCTGATGTTGTCCAAACCAAGTGGCTCTGTCTGCAACAGCAACCCACTTTCCCAGCAGGCACTGTCCCATCCCTGCCCAGCACCCCTGTTCTCACCTGCAACTCCCTTCAGCATTCTTCCAGCTTCCCACAGCCTGCGTCTCCTCCCAGGGCACCCTGGGAAAGCCTCACTGTTAGCATTACCTCTTCTACCTGAGCTTCATCAATCATCACGGAAAGAGGCAGAAGTGTGTGAGCCCAGCTCCTGGACATTAGGGCGACGTTGCTCTGAGTGGGGCTTATACCAATGTCACATTCTCTTGCACCTGGGAAAGCAGCAGATGATGGCCCAAGTCTTTGTGTCCCTGCACGCATGTGGGAGACCCAGAGGAAGCTCCCAGCTCCTGGCTTCAGCCTGGCCCAGCTCTGATCATTGCAGCCATTTGGGGAGTAAACCAACGGATAGAAAATCTCTCTCTCTCTCTCTCCCTCCTTCCCTCCCCCCATTTGTCCCTCTCTCTGTAATATTTATTTATTGCTTATTTATTTCAGAAACACAGAGAGAAGACAGAGTGTTCCCATTTATAGGTTTACTCCTCAAATGCCTACAATGGCTGGAACAGGACCAGGCTGAAACCAGGAGCCGGAACTCAGTCCAGGTCTCCCCATGTGCATGGCAGGGAGCTGACTAATTGAGCCATCATTGCCGCATCCCCGGGTGCACGTCAGCAGGAAGCTGAAGTCAGGACCAAATCCAGGCACTCAGATGTAGTACATGGATGTCCCAACTAGTGTCTCAGTCACCAGGCCAAATGCCTGCCCTCACACTAACCTTTCGCTGAACATAACAGGGATTTTCCTCTGTGCTCAAAAGACAGGTCAGGTCCCCCAGATTCTCGGGCCTCCTTGAAGATCAACGACAGGTAAAATGCCAGGGAGAAACATCTGACTACCTCTGAACACACCCAAACCCCATACCTCATCAGAAAAAACTAAATTGGAAAGCAGAAGACCAAAATATGTAAATGATTAGTATATACCAAATTGCAGGTCTAAGTAAATGTAAATTATGAAGCAACAACCAAGGATATGCATCACGCATATTACTGTGGTATATACTTAATTTTGCTGACTCATGTTCTGTGCCTTGTCCTGCAGAGCTAGTTCATATCATATCAAAATACAACAAAAGACTTGAAAGACTTGCTATTCAAACTCATCCTCTTCTCTCAGGATTTTGCAATCTGAATCCACAAGACAACAAAAGCCTGGTGGAGCCAAAGTGTAAATGATACTGAGAGAGGGGCCTGTGCGTGTGTGAGTCCCTGTGAACGAGACCAAGTCTGGCAATTCTTGAATCCTTCAAGAGACCAATGCCCAATGGTTGCAAGAACTCCCAGGCCACTGGTATCTCGTACAGGTGGGTTGCAGTAGGTAGTGCACCCTCCCCAGAGATTCCAAGGGCAACTTAGGTATTTCTTTTGTAAATGCAGAAAAAGAAGGCAAGGAAAAGGGAAACACCTGAGTGTCTGCTCTAGGCTGGTCTCAGTACGTGCAGCTAAAGCAAACGGCTTCTATCGTGGGTAGGCAGAAATGCGGTGTGGCCAATTTCCCAACTAGCCTCACCCCCAGGAACTCTGGAAATGAGAATCCTAGGAAAAGGCCATCTCTTAGTGGCACCTGTAAGACAAAGTGGAGAGTTCCTGCAGGAGATTGTCAGGCTGGTGGGGCTGGGCTGCCATTCCCACTTTTCTGTGGAAGAAGGCAATGCTTAGATCGTTGTGTAGGTCTGAGTGAGGCGAATGCAACCCCGCACATGAAGTTCTCTAATGACGTGTGGCCTTGTAAAAATTGCTGATTCATTGTTTTAACTTATTTGAAAGGCAGAGCTACTGCCTCAAGAGCAAGAGACAGAGAGGCAGAGAAAGAGAGAGAAAGAGAGAGAGAAAGAGAGAGAAAGAGAAAGAGAGAGAAAGAGAGAGAGAGAGAGAGAGAGAGAGAGAGAGAGAGAGAGGTCTTCCGTCCTTTGGTCCACTCCTTATATGCCTGCAACAAACCAAAGCCAGGAGCCAAGAACTCCTTTTGGGTCTCCCACGTGGGTGGCAGGGGACCAAGACCCTGAGCCATCATCTGCTGCCTCTCAGGTGCTTCTGCAGGAAGCTGGGTCAGAAACGGAGGATGGCTGGATCCCGGGCACCTCAATATGAGATCCAGGTGTCCCAAGTGGTGGCTTACCCTGCTGTGCCACATGCCTGCTCTGCCCTGTTTGTATTTCATTTTGCAATAAAATAGACCTTGAAGTGATTAACTCAGAAAGGAGGCAGAGCAATCCTCAGAGAGGAACCAGGGCAGACTTGGGGTGAGAAGTTCAAGTTAATGCTCCAAAGCACCTGCCCTTCGGCCTCCACCTGGCCCATGAGAATGAATGGAGCCTGTCCAAGGACCCAAGGTCACGGCTGTGACTGTGGGACGAGCGCCAGAGTAAACAGTAACAGTCACGTTGCCCCGGGCACATGGATTCTCCCCTTGCACAGCACAAGCCTGGCTATCCTCACCTGGTTTTTGGTGAACAGGGTAGGATGGAAGGCCTGTCTGGGCGTGAGGACACACACACACACACACACACACACACATATGTGAGATGATTACCAATGCATCTCCCGATTGGACCCAAATTTGAGAAAGCAAAACGTTCCATATAAATAACTTCATCAAGAAACAAACAAAACAAAACTGCAGGGAACTGCACAAGGCATTCGATGCAGCAGCTGACCACAAAGGCACAGTGCAGTGAGAAGACTTGGAACACAGCTTCGTGGCCTTTCTGCGTGGCAGCCATACCTCGGACATGGGAATTGTCTCTAGCAGCGAGAAGGCACAGCTTACACACAGCCCTGCGTCTTCGTGTTCTCAACTCACAGTGCCTGACACAAGGGGGAGGTCTGCATGCCTTCTGATGCTAAGGTTACTGTGCACCAAGCTGGGGGGACTTGGAGTCACACTTATGCGCTAGCCCCGGGACAACCAGTGAGTCTGGGGTGTCCCTAGAGCCTTCTGTTCTTCATCCACTGAGCCCAGATAAAGGATATTTTGCTCTGGAAATTGTAAAGGGCTACTGCTGTTATCACCATTGCTGTTATTTAGAAGCACTGACTGATTCAAAAGGAGCCTGATTTGGGGAAAGCGGTAAGGAGAAAGGAGGCAAGAGTGTGCAATCAATGAAGCGATGGAAACCGGAGAGAAGGAAGGTGGGGAGAAAGCACACAGGTCTCCCTGAGCCTCTGCAAGGGAGCAAGGATGGTCTTCCATGGAGCTCCCAGCCTCTGAACCTCTGTTACCACGTGACAAGGTATTTAATCCACCTCCAGGGGAATCTACGCAGCATCTCTCCTGTTCTGAGCATCTGCCTCTAAGGGAGATGCCGAGGAAATGGTGTAAGAAATAATTAATGCCCCACATTAACTAACAGCTCTCCCAAGGTCTCCTAGGAAAGTATTGTTATTATCCCCATTTTACAGGTGGGTAAAACTGAGACTGAGGCATGACCAACCCCCTGCGCTAGCTCCAAAAGTGAAAGGCAGCTGGACCAACACAATAAAAGACAATGAGTGCTTGTTTCTGATACCTGGAGGGCAGTCTCCTTCTCCCAAAGGGGACGCCCGCTCTGTTGAGACTCTAACAGTGTGAAGATGGCAGGTATTCTCCGGATGTGGGTGAAGTTGGTGGTTTGGTTCTCCTGAACTGGGCCTCCAAGGAGCTCTGAACATGGTCCATGTGACTGGACCCTTCATCACGGGATTCAACGGTGCAGTTGTTGGGATCCGTGTATGACACATGTGTGTACTGATTTGGAACAGGTGCTTCTGCCTGTGCAATGTAATTCTCCAATGGATAACAAGACATGAAGTCCCCAGTCGTCCAGTTCCTGGTCCAGATACGGCCAGGAAGCTCCTGAAGGCCCTGGCATGTGTGTTCTCCTGTACATCAAGCAGGAAGCAGAAATACAGCTCAACCCACAGGCAGCAAAGGACACAGGTGCCTTAATCAGCGTCTACAGACCACAGGCTACACTGTCATCCAACACCTCTCAGAAAGCTCTCTACACGAGCCTGTGAATCCAGCTGCCACTTCCACTCCTTGGACCCCTGCCCGGGAGATGGACATGCAGCCCACTGCCAGTCATTTGCTAGGCCAGCTGGGCTGCAGCATCACTCCATGTGTATCTCTGTGTCCCTGGACAAGAACACTTACAGGACCAACTTCTAGAAGGGCAATGGATGTGTAAAGGTAATGCCTGTTTTAAAGATGGTGATGGAAATAAAATATAGGTTGAGTTTCCCTTACCTGCAATGTTTGGGATCAGAAGTATTTCAGATTTTGATTTTATTCTGAATTTGGAACATCTACATATACATAATGAGATATCTCGGGGGAATAAGACCCAAGTCTAAACACAAATTATATCTATGTTTCATATATACCATCTACACACACTCTGAAGGTAACTTTCTACTGTGTTTTTAGATTGCCTGCATTTCAACTGCAATCAAGCAGATAAGGTAAAGTGCAGAATTTTCTACTTGTGGTGTTATGTTGGTGCTCAAAAAGTTTTGGATTTTAAAGCATCAGATTTTTTTTTATGAACATTTAACCTCTACCATCCAAAGGGCTTATCCCAATTTTCACACCCACCAGCAATGTCTGACATTGTCTGATCCCTGTGCTTTGGCCAATACATTGAATTATGTAGCTATATAATGCAGGAAAGATAAAATTTGCTTATGACTAATAAGTATCTTCCAGTATTTTTTAGGTTTATATGTAAAATTTTTCCTTTAGAATTGTGGTAAAATATACATAACATAAAAATTTCCATTTTAATGAGAATGTTTTAAGTCAAAAATTTTTTTTGTATTTATATGGGAGAGAGACACAGGGATATAGAGAACAGCTGGGGCTACGACTGGGCCAGGATCCAAGAACTAAATCCAAGTCTCCATTTGGTGACAGGAGCTATCGTTTCTGTCTCCCATAAAGTGCATGGGCAGGAGCTGGATTCTGGAATCAAATCCAGGTACCTGCTATGGGACACAGGCGCCTTCCTCATAGTTTTAGCCACTAGACTAAATGCCCGCTCCTTAAAAATCATTTTGATGCGCAGTTCAGTAGTGCTGAGTTATTCACACTGTGCAACCATTATCCACAATTCTTTCATCTTGGAAAACTGAAACTCTGTACCCATCAAAAAGTAACTTTCAATTCTCTCCTCCTCCAGCCGCTCCTGGCTGCCACCAGGCTATGAGCCACCTCTACGAATCTGGCTACCTTAGAATATCATTCGGGGCTGGGGGTGGGGGGTGGGGAGGGAGTCCTAAAGCATTTGTCCCTTTGACGACTGACTTATTCTATTCAGCAAAACATTGTAGCATTTTTCACAAGTTCCTTTATTATTTAAGCTGAGTAAGATCCTCTGTATGGACACAGCATATTTTGTTTGTCCACTCATTTTGCCAGTGGATACCTGGGTTGCTTCTAACTCTTGACTATAGTAAATAATGCTGCAATAAAAATAGATATGCAAATACCTCTTCAAGTCCCTGCTTTCATTTTTTTTTTTTTTTTGGATATAGTGGAATTTCTGGGACATATGGTAATTCTAATTTTAATTTTTTCAGTGTGTGTTAATGCCATTTTTTCCCAGCTTAAACACCAGCCATACCCCATTCTCAGAAAGCCCCTCTCTTGGATGTTTAAGGTCATCACAGAATTTGTCCTGAGGTCCCTCAGCTCCCTCTGTCACTGGGAGACCTGATATTCCAATGAGACCCAAGAATCCAGCCAGAAAGCAGCCATACTGCTGGGGGCCCAGCCTCACCCTGCAGCTGGAAGAAGCTGGGCAATTAGTAGGGTCCTCCCTCAAAGCACCAGAAACCACAGTGACCTGCACCCAGTCCTCAGGTGGGGTCATGCCCACAGCCAGTCCTCATGTAGTGACCACCTGGGCTCAGTCCTCAGGGCACCTGTAGACCTGCCAGCCTTTCTGATCACAGCTGCATTAGCGAGTCGTGTCTACAGCAAACAGGGCAGCTCCTTTGGGCGTTTGGGACTTTGGGTGTTTGGGAATCTCAGGTCCCAATAGCTGGTACGGCTGACAAAAGTACCACTTACCCTCATCTTGCCAAGCATCCTAAACCTACACACACAGTTACTTCACCATCCCACAGGCCACTGGAATGTGATGGCCAAATTCAGTGTCTAATGTCCCAAACTGGCATTTGCCATAATTTATTTCCATTTGTTTGCACTGCAAAACAATACTTTTTGGGGGGTCCTTTTCCCAGCACTGCTTTGCAGAACGAAGCTCAGCCAGCAATCTGCCAAGGAGCTACCGCTGGTTAAATGTTAACCTCCAAGGTGTGGATAGGAGAAGACTTATTGGCGACCAAGTACAATTGCCTTCTGGCATCCACGGTCAGCGGGACAGTTTGATCAATGTATCGGGATGGACCACTGGCCCAGATCTGCCTGGGCTCACCAGTCACTAATTATAAACAAAGAAGGTTATCATTAGGAGGTTACTTATTGCTGTAGAGCCCAGATCCCTGCAGTGGAGACAGGTGTACCGACACAGGAGCTCAGCCAGAGGCTGCGGCTGTGCCATGTGGCCAAGAACAAACCACAGCAAGGAAGATTTCGGTGCATTTCTATCACTCAGCCCCCTGCCCATCTGCTGGGCTGCTCTTCACAATGAATCATAAGCCCTGCGGTGGAGCTCAGCACACACAGTTGTTCAGCCTGCTAGTGGCCAAACCACGCTGTTGGAGCATCCCAAAACCATGTGGGGAAGTTCTTCCCGAAATCACTGCCTTCCCATCCAGAGCCAGTTGAACAACAGAGGAGCTCCTGCATCCAGAACAGCTCAGCAAGGCATGGGCTTTGCATGCACAGAACAAGAACAACCCTCAGATGCAAGAGGAAGTGAGGCTGTCCCAGGCTTGCTACCTCCATTCATTTCAGACAGCACTAGCTGAGCACCTGTTATGTGCCTGCCAACCACTGGGCACTGGGGATGCAGTGCACAGTGAGGAGTGATGGGTGGCTGCATTTCACCAAGGGATGGCAAGTTTCAACTGGGATGAACAGCAGGAAGATGCTCCTTGGGACTCCCAGGGCTGGGATCTCATGATCCAGTGAGCAGGTAGGGAGAGCAGGAAGTTGGGATAATAGAGAAGAGAAAAGGGAAAAAAAAACAGTTCCAGGAGGAGAAAAGCCTGGAGGCAGTGGAAGGAGAGTGTGGCTGGAGGAGACAAAACTGGAGGAGGAGCAGAAGTGAGGTGGAGAGGGAGGCATTAGACCCCACATGCAGGTGGGCCAGGCAGACCGGAAGCCCACGTGGGAAGGGCAGGTGTCTGCCTGCAATTGATAGCAATGGATAGCAATGGATAGCCACTGCTGCATCTGCATAACAAGGGGAACCATGAGGTTTAATTCATAGAAGGACCACCCTGAGTCTTGAATGGAGAGAGCATTGGGGGAAAACTGTGATGTGAGCTACTGACCGGCCCAGGTGAGAGGAAGAGATGCTTGGTCTGCTGGGAAGCGGGTGATGGGCACAGAGAACGGGGACCCAGGCCCGAGGGACAGGGCATGGGTTCAGTTTGGACATGTGGAGTTTGAAGACCACACGGCTCGGAGGTGTCCAACAGGTGCAGAGCTCAAGGTTGTGAGTCTGCAGCTCACAGAGGAGGTCCCAGCAGCCATTCTGTAGAAAGATCCCCCAGGGATGCTCACTGGGCCTTCTCTGGGGGCAGTCAAAGGAAATTTTGTCCTGGCTTTCCTCTACTTCTCCTTCACCCTCCCCAGTTGTCCACTGGCATCTCCCTCCACTAAGGCCAGATCACCTGCTCTCTGTTCCCTCCTACCCTGGAGCCACCTATTGCATTCTTGTCCTGTATCCTTTTGATGGACTGCTAAGATCACCATTTCTCTAGGAACTCAACTGAAAAATCTTCCAGCTCCCTCCTTGATCTGCAGCCAGCATTCGTGCCCCCACCTTCCAGGAGTTCCATCTTTCTGCAGCAAATGTCAGACGCCTCATCACACTGTGCAGAACACATTCAGTCTGGAAGAGGGGACAAAAGATGAGTGTGACCATAACACCATTGAGGGCTCCAATGTCTCTGGCTTTCTTACCCAGGTTCTTAGCCAAGCACTTTGTTTATATACACTCCCTAGTTTTCGCAATCATTGAAGGAAGTAAGCACCACAATGGTTCCTTTTTAAAATATTTATTTCAGGGCCCAGCACTGTAGCATAACAGGTAATGCCACCACCCATGATGCTGGCATCCCATATGGGCACTGGTTCGAGATCCGGTTGCTTCACTTCCAATCCTGCTTGCTTCCTGCTAATGCACCTGGGAAAGCAGCAGAAGATGGCCCAAGCACTTGGGCCCCAGCACACACGTGGGAGAACTGGATGAAGCTCTTGGTTCCTGGATTAAGCCTGGCCCATTCCCAGCCATTGCAGCCATTTGGGGAATCAACCAGAGGATGGCAGACTACCCCTCTCCCCAACTCTGACTTTAAAATGAATAAATGAATCTTATAAACAATAAAAAATTTATGCAAAAGGGAGAGAGAGAGAGAGAGAGAGAGAGAGAGAGAGAGAGAGATCTTCCATCTGCTGTTTTACTCCCCAAATCACTGCAATGGCCAGGAATAAGCCAGGCTAAAGCCAGAAGCCAGAAGCTTCACCTGGCTCTCCCACATGAGCGCAGGGGCCCAAGCACTTAGGCATCTTTCACTGCTTTTCCCAGATGCATTAGCAGAGAGCTGGACTGGAAGTGGAGCAGCCAGGACTTGAACCCTATGGGATGCCGTTGTTACAGTGTTACAGCTTTATTCATTACAGGGCAACACGAACCCCACAATGGTCCCTTTTTAAAGAAGCAAGACTGACTCTCATTAATGTTGAGCATCTTACCCAAGCCACCAGCATGAACAGATTTTAGGGCCATAGCCCATTAGAGCTTCTTTCAAGGTCCCCAAACCCTAAGTGTAGCTGGGGCTGTCAGTGCCCCAACCTCACATGCTGAGCATTCATGGTCATGCAGATGTATCCATTCAAAGGGTTTCACTCATCCTGGGGACAACCAGCAGAGCAGAAGAGCCCCCAGGAGGTAGCCCCAGCCAATGATGGATGGTGCTGGAGGACAAAGGCGGCAGCCTCTTCTCCTGCACCATCTCCCAGAGCTCCCCAGGAGGTCAGAGCTGGGGTTGCCCACACAAGCAACCTGCCCGTTAACAAATCTCATCTCGGTTTCTTCCCCTCCCTGGTCTCACTTCTCTACCTTCCTCCCAATGTTTCCAGGGACCTCCCAAATAAATCACTGACACTGAAAGCTTTGCTCTGAGTCGGCTGCTTGGGGGAATCAACTCCAAGACAGTGTGCACGAGGGGCAGAACAGTTCTCTTTCTGTGTCTGTGAGAACAGAGAACACAGATCTGTACGCAACACACACAGGGTAAGGCACAGGAAATGCAACCTGCAAGAGCTGCCTCCTCCCACCCACACAGGCACAAAGCAGTCACAGAGCCATCAAGGGCTCTGCACAAAAATGGGTAAAGTGACTTTGGCCACAAGTTATTAACCTGTGGACCCACTGCTCTCACATGTTTCTGATGAAGGGGCTGAAACAAATCAGACATCAGAAGGAAATGGCGGATGCAGAGACATTAGCAACAGATAACAAACACAACTGCTGCTGGACTCTCTGGATGCTCTCATCTTTCCACCTGCCGGTCATGGATCCTGGATGGACCTGGTAGAAGGCTGGATAATTCTGCATGGCCTCAGGGACCTGCACAGGACAGCCAAGTGGCCTTACAGAGGAGGAAACAGAACACTCTACAGCCAGTGCATCAACAATGCTTTGCTGTCTCAGGAGCCTTGGCGCCAGCATGCAAGGCTGTCCATTCCCTCATTCGGTCACCAGCTGGTGATTAATGCTGGGAGGGACTGACAAGAGGCTGCGTTTCGGGGATGTGGATGAACTCTGAACACTCTTGCTCTCCATCTCCTGTTGATTTGCAGTCTGTCTTCCTTTCCTTATCTATGCCAGAGTTATTCCAAGACTCCCAGTGGATGCCTGAAACCTTGGATAGGATTGAACCCTATACACACTGTTTTTAAATACATATATATGTATGATGAATTTAGAAATGTAAGCTATTATAATAATGATAACAATATATTGTAATCAATGTTATGTAAATGTGGTTTCTCACTCTCAAAATTTCTCACTGTACTTTGACCTTTTCATTTAAAGGAAGCATTTTTTATAGCTTCTCTTCCATGCATCTGCATTGCCAGCATCACCACTGTCGTGCTTTGGGACCATCATTAAGTAAATTAAGAGCTACTCAAGCACAGTGGCATTGCATCAGTCCATCTGATAACGGAGGCAGCTCCTCAGTGCCCAATGGGCAGGTAGCACGTTTGTCACGAACACACTGGACAAAGGGATGATTCATGTCCTGGGTGGGACAGAATGGCCCACAGCAAGATTGAATCACACCACTCGGAACAGTGTGCAATTTAAAACCTATGAATGGTCTATTTCTGGAATTTTCCATGTAATATTTTTGGACAGCAGATAACTGAAACCTTGGAAAATGAACCTTGCGGTGGGGTGGGGGTGGGGAGGCACTGGGCAGGGTTTGAATGAGCTGGGGAGTTGGGACTTTCCCATCAGCATGGTTTATTAAGAGCATAACAACTCTGGCAACTCACTGAGTGAATGTGGCCTCAGACCAGACTCCCATGGTGGAGAGGCTCATCCTCACCTCTCTGGTCAGCCGTGGGGCAGGGGTAAACCCGTCACCTGTGAGACACAACTGCAGCTTTCTGAGCTGGACTAGTGCAATCACGATGGGCCCAGAGCTGTGGTTCTTTCATTCTCGAAGCAAACCATATGGCTGGGGTCAAGGTTGAAAAAATCCTCCCCCAAAGAAATGTATGGAACCGAACCCTAAGGATACTCTCTCGATTGTCAGATACAACAGACCTATGGCAGAAAGGGTCATTGCCAATCGCAACAACAGCAAACATTTTTGTCAGCTGATTTGCAGATCTGAATCAGGTCAGAAGGCCACTTCTGAAATACACCAGAGCCCTAAAGATACATCAGCTGTTCTGGGAAATCGATAAGGATCTGAGCTGGCACTTCATTCCCTCCAGGGGGAGGGGGAGGGGCACGCCATCTATCAATTTCAGGGAGGCTGGGGGTTGCGACCAGAAGCAAGGATACAAGGTCATTTCCCAGCTCTCGAGGCTGATGGGCAACCTCTGGATTTAGATCACTAAATGAAATCCCTAGAAATAGTCAAGATGACAGATGGCAGTCAACAAGGATGGCCGAAGGCTTCTTGCTGGCTGCCCGGATTGGATTCCCAAGGGCCTGTGGGGCGGGGTGGGGCTGGGGGGTGTGGATTACAGTCTAGGGACCTGGCATCCTATTTCTCTGTGGGGTTTATGATCTACTCTATAGGCTGTCCCTCGTGGAAACAGAACCGCATTCCTGCGTTCACTTGCAATTCCTAGCAAACCCAATTTCAGGAAGTCAATTCCTTTTTTCATCAAGTCTAAAAGGTCTTACACCACAGGGAGTAAAAGAGTGCATTCAGAGTTTAGACAGATGCTCTGGGACTTAGGATGGGGTTACAGCCCAACAAACCCAGTGTCAGCTGAAAACACTATGAAGTTCAAAATGTATTTAAAACATCTAAGCTTTCCGACATCACAGCTTAGCCTAGTCTCTCTGAAACGTGTTCAGAACACCTAATTACTAATATTTGACTACAGTTAGGCAAACTCACCAAACACCAAGCCTGTTTTATGATGGCGGGCAGAAGATCTCCTGTGATTTATTCAATTCCTTACTGTAAATGATTTATTGAATATTGTATAGGATGCTTGTAATGGGTGCGCGTTTGCACCATGCTACATCAAAACATTGAACATGGAATACAGGAGGAACAATCTAGAAGAATATAACGAGGGCACCTGCCTTCACTGGGTGTCCCCAAAACCCAATCTTTAAATATACTTGGCACCTGGCACCCATAAGTGACCGCCTGGTTGAAAACTCTCTCCTCTTGTAAGGGCTGTGTTATCCATGATTCCCAACTGCTCGCTCTCCACCGACCTCCTTCAACACATGCAGGATGTAGATAAGAAATTTTGTAACTCAACAAATACTTCTGGGGGCTGGCATTGTGGCATATTGGGTGAAACCCCCACCTGCAGTGCCGGCATCCCATGTGGGTGCCAGTTCAAGATCCGGCTGCTCCATTTCCGGTCCAGCTCTCTGCTATTGCCTGGGAAAGCAGTACAAGATGGCCCAAACCCTCGGGCCCCTGCATGTGTGTGGGAGATCCAGAGGAAACTCCTGGCTCCTGGCTTCAGATCAGCCCAGCTCCGGCCATTGTGGCCATCTGGGGAGTGAACTAATGGATGGAATACCTCTCTCTCTCTCAGCCTCTCCTCTCTGTGTAACTCTGACTTTCAAATAAATAAATACATTTTAAAAATACTTCTGAATAATAATTACTTTATCAGCTCTTAAAATCTCTCCCTTTTTTGCAGACCTAGCTCGCCTCCAACTGAACTGGGGCTCAACGCCCTGCAGCATCCCCAGGTGCAAACACCTGCCTCCTTCCCCTGCATTCATTATGGCTATAAAGGGCAGGTGCATCTTCAGCCTGCACAGAGAGGGTCTGGAATCCTTCAGCCTCCTGGTGCTGGCACCAGCTTCCACCCAGTCAGTTCCCAAATCCTGAGGCCTCTCCTGCAGCTTCTGCTCTGTGGCAGCTCTTCTTGACCTCACTGCTGTCTGGGCTGCTCCTTGGGTGGTACACCTGCTGCAGCCATTGCAACAAAATAGTGCTTCATTTTCTGACCTCTCCTACTTGCCTGGGTGATAATCCCGGCTCAATCCAGCTGTCAGCAGGGGGAGGACCACACTCATTTCCTTGGTGGGGTGTCCAGCCATGTCTCACCTTTATCCAACCCTACCACAGCTGACACCGGAGGGCTCATACACAGGGTGGGACGTAAAGCCCTTAACTCCTTTTGTTATTTCCAGCAAAGTCACCACTCCTGAAAAGCCCATTTGGTGTCTGGGAGAGTGCACCGGGCAAGAGATGATTAACAAACAAGTGGGCACTGCTGGCACCCATCCTCCAAGGCCACTGTGTTACTCCGTCTTGTGTTACTACAATGAAATACAGGAGGCTGGGCACCTTTATAAAGAAAAGAGGTTTACTGAGCTCACATTCCTGGAGGCTCAGGGGCCTGCATCTAAAGATGGGCCTTCTTGCTGGCAGAATCTCAAAACAGCACAGGGCATCATAAGACACGGAGTGCATATGTGTGTGTGTGTGTGTGTGTGTGTGTGCACGTGCGTGTCTGGTCTCACTCTTCTCCTAAAGCCACCAGGATTCAGTCCTGGGGGCTTCTACCCTTTAACCTCCTCCAGTCCTGATCACCTCCCAAAGGCACCGCCTGGCAAACACCATGTAAACGTATTCAGTCCCCAGCCTTTCAGTAGCTCACAGTGGGGATGAAACTCCAACACGGGGACCCTTGCAGGAACACAGGGGCTGTAGAAGAGAAGCTCAGGCCATTTCCGAACCTCAGCAACCACCTCTGGAGCTCTTAGTGCTTAGGGAGAGGGTCCTGCCTGGATTCCCACATCTACGGAGCTGTCAGGGGAGACTGATAAGGATCAACTCAGCATTTCATTTCTCCCGGAGGGAGACTGCCACACTCCCTTGTAGGAAAGGCCATGCATTCTTAGCACCTGCTTTCCATCTATCTCTGGAGCAACTGTCTCCAGGCGGTCACCCAGCGCTCTCCCACAGCGTGTTGTGCAATGATGTGCTTTGGAAAATAATCTGGGCATCCCCCAGAGGCTGACGTGTTTGAGTCTTGATCCCCAGAGTCTGATGTTAATGGATTAAGGGTGCAACTTCATTGAACTATGGTGTTTGAAGGTGCAGGGTGGTTTTGGAAAGTGATTAGATTGGGCTTCATTTTAGGGCTGAATCATCATGGCTACATATAGAGACATGTAGGGGCTGGTGTTACCATGCAGTGGATTAACTATCCCATAGCAGAGCCCTAGTTCGAGTTCTGGCTGCTCCACTTCTGATCCAGCTCCCTGCTAATGTGCCTGGGACCAGCAGAGGATGGCTCAGGTACTTGAGTTCCTGAACTCTCGCAGGAGACCAGGATGGAGTTCCAGGCTCCTGGCTTCAGCCCAGCCCAGTCCTCCCTGTTGTGGCCATTTAGGGAGTGAACAAGCAGATGGATGTTGCATCTGTCTGTCTCTGTGCCTCTCCCCCTTTCTCTGTTGCTTTGCCTTTCAAATAAATATTTAAAAAGAGAGAGAACATGGATCTGAAGGGAACATGAGTTCCCTCTATCTCTTTCCTTCCTGGCTCAACACATGGCTCTCCTTGAACACACCTTCCACCAAAAGATGCCAGATAAGGGTGCACTTGATCCTATACTGCAGACTTCCAAAACCCTAGACCGAACCAATACTCCTTCCTTAGCCCCACAGAGCTCCTCTCAGGAGATTCAGGTTCAATTGCAGCAGTGAAAAGCGGACTGAAATACATACTTTTACATATTGTGGGTGCTAATCTGTAATTGTATATACACATTTTTAAAGATTTATTTCTTTGAAAGAGTTCACACACACACACACACACACACACAGAGAGAGAGAGAGAGAGAGAGAGAGAGAGAGAGATGGATCTTCCATTTGCTGATTCACTTCCCAAATGGCTAAAAGAGGCCAGGAGCCAGGAGCCTCTTCCAGGTCTCCCACATAGGTGGCAGGGATCCAAATACGTTGGCCATCTTCCACTGCTTTTGCTGGATGGGAAGTGGAGAAGCCAGGATACGAACCGGTGCCCATATGGGATACCTGTTCACACGCTCGGGCTTAACCTACTAGACCACAATGCCCACATCCAGACGTGTGCTTTGCAAAAGTTTTCCTCCCTGTCTGCAGCTTGCCTTCCTATTCTCAATAGTGTCTTTCACAGAGCAGGAGTTTTCAATTTTAATGAAATCTGAATCATCAATTTTTCCCTTCAGGGATCATGTTTTTGGTGTTGTATCTAAAAAGTTATTGCCAAGCCCAGGGTCACTTAGAATTTTTTTCCTTTGTCATCTTCTTGGAGTTTTAGTTTGCATTTTACATTCAGGGCTAAATCTTACATTGCACCATGGGGAAAGAATGAAGTCATTTGCTAAGTAGTAAGAACATCAGAACTTCCCTCATCCCTGTCTTTAATCAAGTAGAGATTTTCATCTGAGGCAAGCTCAGATTTATTCTTTTTTAATCACTAGCATCTTGGATTAGTATCAACTGCTCATCAAAATGAACCTCTGGGTGCATTTACAGAACCAGCAGCAAGACCAGTGAGAAACAGCCTGGACTGGGTCCCCAGATCTGGCAGGGCAGTGGGAGCGCATGGTGAGAAAATCTAGCTTCATTTTCCCAAGCAGTTTGCCTATGTCCCCCACATGTGGCTGACCAGTCCTTCCTCCCTTTGTTAGGGCTGTTTCTTCAACTATAGATTAGGCTGGGGCAGTTGAGGGCGACTTCCTATGATGCCACTCATCCATGTGATGTAAGGCTGTAGTTTTAACAAAATGGAAAACACTCTTCAGAGAGAGAACAGAAATAAAACGTTCTTTCATTGCTCTGCACAGGCATGCTTTCAGATCTTTAAGTAAATTAGAAAAGAAATCTTTTAGATTTTTAAGTGAAATTGGAAAAATGATTCAACAAAAGTAACTTTCCATTTTCCATCTAGAGATAGCTCTTTATTAAAATATAATTGTTAAATTGATAATATTTATATTCATATCGAAGTTTTCTTTACATAGGTCATGCCTGATTAAAATCAGTACTAAATATTTTGCTGCCTCTTTTTTTAAAAGATTTATTTTATGGGGCTGGTGCCATGGCACAGTAGGTTAATCCTCTGCCTGCAGTGCTGGCATCCCATGTTGGTGCCAGTTCTAGTCCTGGCTGCTTCTCGTCTGATCCTGCTCTCTGCTGTGGCCCGGGAAAGCAGTAGAAGATGGCCCAAGTCCTTGGGCCCCTGCACCTGCATGGGAGACTGAGAAGAAGCCCCTGGTTCCTGGCTTTAGATCAGTGCAGCTCTGGCCATTGCGGCCATTTGGGGAGTGAACCAGGGGAATGGAAGACTTTTTTCTTTGTCTCTCCCTCTCATGTCTGTAACTCACCTCTCAAATAAAATCTTTTAAAAAATCTTTATTTTACTTGAAAGTCAGAGTTACACAGAAAGAGAGGAAGAGAGAGAGAGAGAGAGAGAGAGAGAGAGAGATGTCTTCCATCTGCTGGTTCACTCCACAGGTGGCTGCAATGGCCAGAGCTGTGCCAATCTGAAGCAGGATCCAGGAGCTTCTTTTAGGCCTCCCATGTGGGTGCAGGGACCCAAGGACTTGGACCATCTTCTATTGCTTTCCCAGGCCATAGCAGAGAGCTGGATTGGAAGTAGAGCAGTGGAGACTCGAACTGGCACCCATATGGGATGCCGGCACTGCAGGCAGTGGCTTTACCCACTATGCCACAGTGCCGGCCCCCTGGCTCTTTCTTTATTGTAACTATCTGAATAAAGGATCCAGTGTACCTTCTGACTGGTCACTACCAGTTTGGCAGAGCTACTGGTTTTTGGATATTTATCTTGTATTTGATCATTTAAAACTTACCAATTTTAAAGATTATCAATAGTCTCAATAGATTGTCAAGGCATATAATTATATTATCTACAAGTAACAGTCATTTTCCAATATTTACATTAGTAAACGAGAAGGCCCTAGTGGCCATTCTTGTCATCTTGGTTATGATCTTTATGGGGCTGGTGTGTGTCCTGGTCACCTCCATCATTGACTGTGGGTTTCAGAAAGAGTCGTCCCTTCCTTTCAACACCAAACTTCTGTTCTTTTCCCCAAAAGTTGAACTCTGGGGCCAGCGCTGTGACTTAGCAGGTTAAGCCTCCACCTGTAGTGCTGGCATCCCATATGGGCACCAGTTTGAATCCCAACTGCTCCACTTTCAATCCAGCTCTCTGCTAATGGCCTGGGATAGCAGCAGAAGATGGCGAAAAGTGCTTGGGTGTCTGACAACCACATGGGAGACCAAGAAGAAACTCCTGGCTCCTGGCTCTGGCCCGGTCTAGCCCTAGCCATTGTAGCCATTTGGGAATGAACCAGTGGATCTAAGATCTCTCTCTGCCTCTCCTTCTCTCTCTGTATCTATGCCTTTCAGAAAAATCAATCTTCAAAAAAAAAAGTTGAATTCATAGAAACACAGAGTACAATGGTGATTACTAAGGGTTGGCAGTGGGTGGTGGATGGCGAGATATTGGTTCCCGGCTTGCGATATTTCAGTGAGAGAGAAGCGAGCTCTGAAGATCTATTGTACAACATGGTGGTCACAGCTAAAGATAACAGGGGGTCCACTTGAGAACTGCTAAGAGACTGGACTGTGGACGTTCTCAGCTCCATGAAGAAATGGCTACATGAGACACGATGGCTCTAGCAAGAACATGCTTTAATCATTCCACCTATATACATAGAACAAACAGCACGCTGCACCCATAAACACCTAGGTCTCAGCAAGTTCATGGAAAAACACATTACAAAAACAAAAACACAGCTATGCACGGATTTAAGCTGATTCTTTGAATTCTGTTTTTATGAACTTCTGAAGTACTCTCACATGTACAACACAGAAAAGGTAGAAATGTTTCTGACAACTTGTCTCTCCCGGAGTGGTTCTCTCCAGAGACCTGTGTCTAGGTGGGTGGCATTGGCAGATACTCTGAGCCTTGGTGTCACAGGAATAAAACCCTACCTGCTCATGACAGATGATATGTTTTTAACTTGCTGCCAAATGTAGTTAGTATTGGACACTTCTGAATTTTTAAGAATTTCTTTTTTTTTTTTTTACTGTCAGAGTTTAAAATCTGGGTCATGCTGAGAAGAGGAGCAAGCCTCTTGTCATCTGGATGTCCAGCCCAGGGTCTGGAGGGTCCCCCAGGACTCAGCTGGGGAGGGGGCCCTGCTTGCTAACCTGAAACCAGGTAACGCACGCATTGTCCTGCTTTTCTTTGCTTAAGGCCAGGACCCCCCGCAGCCCAGGAGCCCACGCCAGAATCTGACACGCAGCTGACACCCAATCTGCCCCGACTTCAAAGGTGGAGCTCCACCCCCACTGCCACTGTGGCTGACGGGCGCCACGGGGTGCACAGAGGAAGACAAGTTGAAAAATCTCCTCGGATGGTTTAATTAGGTTGAGGGACTTGCATTGCTCTGGAAAATAAACCAAAACCATTTAGCAAAAATGACAATTCAGCATCCAGGCAGATTGCTGAATTAATAAAAGTTCATTAGAAAATCCATCTTTTAATTAGAAGTCTTTGCAGACCAGACCATCGCATTAAGGACTGGACTGACTACAAAGGGCAGTGTGAGATGAGCGGGAGGCCCCCGGCTCTCGGTCAGAATCCCTGAGGAAGCCACCTGGGGCTCTGTGGAAAGTGACAGCGGCTCCCCCGGGAAGACCTGTAAGAGCCACAGTGACCGTCCTGAGAGGTAGCGAGTGCAGCCCCTGCTCCCCAACTTGCCGCTCATGATGTGGGTCAGTGACTCATCCCGGTGACCTTGGCAATGGGAAGAAGAGAGAGCAGGACCCACGCATGTCCGAGGCTGTTATGGAAGGGAGGGACAGCCACAGAAAGGCCCTCACACATCTCTGGAGGGTACTCAGAGATGGACAGCTGTCCTTATACAACCACTACTACTACCGCTATTGCTATTGCTACTACTACTACCACTATTACTATTACTACCACTACTGCTACTACTGCTATTGTTATTATTACTATTACTGCCACTACTACTGCTGCTAGCATTACTACTACTGCTATTACTACTACTACTACTATCACCATTACTACTACTACTGGTATTGTTAATACTACTACTACCACTATTATTATTACAACCACTATGGCTACTAATGCTATTGTTATCATTACTATTGCTGCCACTATTACTGCTGCTAGCATTACTACTGCTGCTATTACGACTACTACTACTACTCTTGCTTTTGCTAATACTACTACCACTATTGCTACTACTGCTATTGCTATTATTACTATCACTGCCACTATTACTGCTGCTGGCATTACTACTACTGTTATTACTACTACTACCATCATTCCTATTACTACTATTGCTATTGATGCTACTACTACCATCACTATTACCATCACTATTACTACTACTATTACTACTCACTATTATTAATATTACTATCACTATTGCTGCTGCTACCATTACTACTACTGCTAGTACTACTAGTAGTATTACTAACACTATTCATTATTTCTTTTCTTAAAAAGATTTACTTACTTATTTCAAAGACTTACACACAGACAGGAAGAGACAGAGAGGAAGTAAGAGAGATCTTCCATCCACTTGTTCACTAACCAAATGGCTGCAATAGCTAGAGATGGGTCAGGCCAAAGCCTGGAGCCAGGAGCTTCTAGGTCTCCCACATGGGTGCAGAGGCCCAAGCATTTGGGTCACCTTCACTGCTTCCCCAAGTACATCAGCAGGGAGCTGGATCTGGGGAGGAGTAGCTGAGGCTCAAACCGGTGCCCATATGGGATGCCAGCACTACAGGCAGAGGCTTAGCCTATTACACCACAGTGACTGCCCTTATCATTACTATGTCTCCTTTGCAAACCGGGGAGGTGGATTGTGAGTTAGGAATCTAGAGCCCTGTCTGTAGCCAATGCAATCAACCCTGTGCTTCGGTTTCCTTACCTTCGTATTGGAAATAAACATCTATCTCTTTCTTCAGAGCCCTAAGGAACATGGTTTGTGTCCTGGCTGCTCCACTTTTGATCCAACTTCTCCTAATGGCCTGGGAAAGCAGTGGAAGATGGCTCAAGTCCTTGGGCCCCTGCACCTGCATGGGAAACCTGGAAGAAGCTCCTGGCTCCTGGCTTCAGATCAGCCCAGCTCTGGCCATTGTGACCATTTGAGGAGTGAACCAGCAGATGGAAGACCTCTCTCTCTTTGTCTTCCCCTCTCTCTCTCTCTCTCTGTGACTTTGCTTCTCAAATAAATAAATAAATAAATAAATCTTTTAAAAAATCCTGAAGTGTGACATCAGTAGCAGATGGCCTGGTCTGCTGAGGGTGTAACTATGGCAAATACGCAGTAGGCTCCCCCTTTCTGTGGCTTCATTTTCCAGAGTTCCAGTCACCTGCCATTAACTGTGGGCTAGAAACATTACATGGAAAGTTCCAGAAATAAATCGTAAGCTGTAAAGTGTGGTCTATTGCGAGACGTGCTTTGAAATCTCCCGCCATCCGGTTCTGTCCTGCCTGGGAAATGAATCGGGCCTTGGTCTGGTGTATCCCCACTGTCTACACCACCTGCCCATTTGTGATTCAACTCTCTAAGTTACCAGATCCACAGTCTGAGTGTTGCAGTGTGCAGTGTGGGCACGGAGGGTTCAGCTCTCTGTGGCTGCGGATTTCCACTGGGGGTTTGGATAAGGAGGGACTACTGAGAGGAACTCTAACTCTAACCCACCACATCTCAGGAGCAATACTTTAGGTTCTGAAGTTGGCGAAGCCAAGGTTCTGGGGTCAGAGACATTCCAGCGGGTGCTCGGGACAGCTCGGATGTCCTCGCTGACCTTATTGCTGCTATTTAATTACTGTTACTGCTATGGCTCCTTGGCGGGCAGCGTGGTGCACTCCAAGTTAGAAGTACCAACTCTGGGCAGATGCTGCAGTGGCCCCTGCACAGACCACCCAGCCTTAGCAGGTGGCCCCCGACCCCGACCCCTATCACAATGCTCCATGGCCAGAAAGTACCCTGTTCACTGGAGTAGTGACTGCTTGTTTCCACCTCAGTTTCCCTTGCAGAGTTCTTCCTGGGAGCTCCCACCACGGCTATAGACAGACACCAGCCCCAGACTATGTAACAGGTATTCCCTGATGGGGACCAGGAATTCTCATGCTCCATGGATGTTGTTATGGTCTGGGTATCAACTTAGATGTCCAATGTTCTCCAAAGGCCCACATGTTAAACAAAAATGTGGCCCCAAAGTCAATAACCGTTAAGAGAATGGGAATTTAAGCCAATTTCGGTGTTTGGAGATGGGGTCCTTGGGAGGTCACTGGGTTGGACTGGGTTCTTGGGGTGTGGCAGCCATGATGGAACCTTGAAAATACTCAGACATAGGTGCGTGCTCGCTCTTGCCATGTCATGCTCTGAGCTGCTCAGAACGATGCCAGCAAGGACACCCCGAATGGATAGCTGCTGTCCAACAGCAGCCTCCAAAACCATGAACTGAAATAAACTTTTTCTTTCTGAGGTCAGCCTGCCTCAGGTATTTCATTCAAGGGACAAAGTGCTGGCTAGCACAGGTGTGAACACGCTTGACTGAAAAGAGGCAATGACCTCTGCTCACAGCCACTGCCTCTGGTACTGCAGGCCAAGGCACAGGGAACCATCCAGCCATGGTCTGCTCCCCCCAGCACAACATCCTACAGTTTGCAGGAAAGCCAGGTAAGGAGGCCTCAGTGCCCCAGCTAACCAGACGATCAAGAGCAGCCTGGTTCGAGGAGACCCCCAACATGGTAGTCAATACTGCAATGAAGGACTGGGTGCCACAGCCCAATGAAGAAAGCAACTGGACCATGGAGACGCTGCACAGAAGCAGGGAGCAGTGACCTAGTGGTTGCTGGGGTTTCTGGCTTAGTTTCCCTCCTCACGTCTGAAGGGCAGATGTCATCATCATCACCATCATCATCATCACCATCACCATCATCACCATCACCATCATCATCACCATCACCACCTTTAAATGCGTATTCACCTTTAACCCCAGGGCTGCACTCACACAGCAGACCTCCTGCACATTTATTCTGTGCATGTCACAGGGATCCGAGGCAGCTGACATAAGCCCTTACCTCTGAGCATTGGATTTATTTTAAGAATCCCCCCATTTCCACAGAAAAGCACACGTATACTCTCAGCGTACCTCCCAAGACCCTACCTTCCCATGCCAGAGGATCCTCCCAAGGAGCCACAGATCCCCAATTAAGAACAGTTGCTCTCTCCAGTGACAGTTTTCAAAGAAACACTAAATTAAATATTTGCAGCATTGCATAATTTTTAAACCCCGGGAGAATTTGGTATTTAAAGCATTACATGGCAAATTCCTTTGTACAGCGATAATCTCTCTGTCATGCAGAGATTCACAGACTATTACGTGTTTATTTTGATTTTCAATTGTTGCAGTTTCTTTAAAGGAAACAGTTTGAATTTGGGGGTGTTTGGAGATGCACTGGCTGCATCTATTCAGTACTTTTTAAAATGTGAAAGTTCCATTTATTTGAAAAGTAGAGTGACAGAATTGGTGGGGGGGGGGGGGGGAGGTCTTCCATCCACTGCTTCATTCCCCAAATGGCTGCAATGGCCTGGGCTGGGCCAGACGAAGGCAAGAGCCAGGAGCTTGGGCCATCATCCATTGCTTTCTCACGTGCATTAGCCGGGAGTTGCATCAGAAGTAGAATAATCGGGACTCAAACCAGTGTTCCAGCATGGGATAGCATCCTAAGGGATGGCTTGACCTGCTGCACCACGATGCTGGCCTCAGTTTTTTATATTCATGTATACACATACATACAGAGCACTGGAGGGGAGCCAGGGCATCAGCCACCTTTGCTGCCTATCTTACTTCTTCATCCTACCCCTTCTCCTGACCCAGAGACAGGCTGGGGCTGTCTCGAAGCAACTCCTGAGAGTCAAGGGTGAGGCATGCAGGGATTCTATGAGTCAGCTGTTAAACGGTTATTGCCTCGGGGTGAATATTTGGCTTAACAGTTAAGATGCCCGCACCCCACACTGGAGTGCCTGGGTTCAATGCTCAGCTCTGGCTCTTGACTTTCAGCTTCCTGTTTTTTTTTTTTTTTAAATAAGATTTATTAATTTATCTGAAAGGCAGAGTTAGAGAGAGGCAGAGGCAGAGAGAGAAAGAGAGAGAGGTCTTCTATCCATTGGTTCACCCCCTAGATGGCCACAACAGCCAAAGCTAAGCCGATCCAAAGCCAGGAGCCAGGGGTCTCTTCCTGGTCTCCCACGTGGGTGCAGGAGCCCAAGGACTTGGCCCATCTTCCACTGCTTTCCCAGACCATAGCAGAGAGCTAGATTGGAAGTAGAGCAGCTGGGACTCGAACCGGTGCCCATATGGGATGCCAGCACTGCAGGCTGCGGCTTTACCTGCTACATCACAGCGCCGCCCCCCAGCTTCTTATTAATTGCAGACCCTGAGAGGCAGAGGTGATGGCACAAATAGTTAGATTCCTGCCACTTATATTGAATTCCTGGCTCCTGGCTTTGACATAAGCCTGGCTCTGGCCATTGTGGGCATTTGGGGAGTCAACTAGTGGATGGGAACATGGTCTCTGTCTGTCTCTGCCTCTCAAATAAATAATGAAAATATAGATTGCTAGTACCTTGACATTGGTCATCAGGAGGGTGTTTACATCACAAGAAGCAGGCACTTCCCCTCAACCCAGACACTTTGCCAGGATACCACGGCCCAATTCCTTGCTTCTATACATGCAGGCAACACCCAGAAATGTTCACAGAGAGAGGACCTGGCTTTCCAGCTTCCAGAGCAAAAAGGAAAACGCACTAGCCAAAAGCCAAGACCTGAAAGAAGAAAGTGGTGCCACACGGATCTTCACGGCCTGGTAATGAAGGTTGAGTTCGGAGGCAATGTCTGTGACCACATCAGGATCACGTTTGTGCAGTGACCAGAACAGCAGTTGAGAGTGAAAATGCAGTGGATCTGGGGGTCTCCCAGAGGTGAGGACTACAAGCTACACCAATCACTCGAGATGCTTTTCAGCCACACAGTGTTAGAACGGCACTCACCTCTTACCCTTCAAGTCCCTCAAGACATCTTGACCCAGATTCACCACAACATCCTATGGCTGGGACCTGTTCAGGGGCTCCTGCACCTCTGAGCCCTGACACCACTCTGCCGGCCCCTTGCCCCTTCCCAGCCATTACAGCCAGGGCAGGTCTAAGATCCCTCGGAAGCCCACCAGGCTCCCCACCGAGCAGAAATTCTTCCTGCTCCTTGTTCTCACGGTGTTTGGCTGGTCTCTCTCCTGGGTCACTCTGTGTTGTGTGAGTGTTTTCACCTCCACCAGACTGAACCTCCATAAAAATCACCAACATGTAAGTGAGAATAAATAAACAAATGAACTAATGTGCATGCCTACATGATGTGGCAGGTGACTTCGAAGTGAGAGGGTCAAGTCTTCCTCTGTGTGTTATTTCTGGCATTTTGCATCGTTAACGTCAGCCTCGGTTAGCAGTGGTCACATCTCCCCGTGTGCATGTGTCATTTGTGTGCAGGGACATACATGTTTGATAAAGGAGGGGTGCAGCTCAGCAGGAGGGCATAGCTCTGTGCATCTGATCAGGATCTCCCAGATTCTGTTGTGGCCCATACTGCAGGAGCTGAGCAAATGACGTCTGGGAAAGAGAAAAGCTCTCTCTTGAGACTTGGCCAGTGCAGCCCGGCCTCCTAGTTTCTCAGGGAAGGAAGGTGCTGTAACATCCTATGCCTGGAGCACCGAGATAACCATTCCGCTCAGGGACCTGTGAGGCCTCCCGTCCATAATCTGGGCACTGTCACCTTGGAGCTGCAAGCAAGGCTCCTTTACTCTGTAGGTACAGATGCAACAGGCAGTTCTGCAGCAGAGAGGACAAACAGTTGCATGAAACTTTATGGGTAGGGCTTAGGCCCTTAGTATGAATTCCCAGCTGGCAGATGTGACAGACAGAGCTGGATTGGCCGAGGTACACTCAGAACACCAGGCCTGGGGCCCTTTACACACTAGGCACATTCTTCAGGCTATGCGAATGGCCTTACTTGCTGGTGGTGTTCAAAGTTCCTGGCTGGCTTGGGTGCACCTGTTAAGGCTGCAGGGAGGAGGTACTATATGGGCAGATGCCCCCTCTCAGGGAGAAAGGTGTTTCTTTTGCACAGAAATCAATTTAGAGTGGAGGTTGCCAAGGACACCAGCTTGGATGGGCTTGTGGCAACAGCTCTTTGGTTTGTCCTATCCATAATTCATGGCACTCTTACTCAATGTAAATAAATTGCACCTTGCTGGAGTTTTTCTCAAGGCTTAATGGAGAGAGACCTCAGGCCAGGTATGGACGTGAGAAATCATGGGAGGCTGGACTGAACCATGGGTTTAGGAAATCAAGAGTTCAGTCTCCCAGTATACAAACTGAGGAGGAGTCACAGACTCAGCAGAGCTGGGCTGGCCCTCTGATCCCCTGCTGTCCCAGAGGACGGCACCGTGCACTGCCCTCAGTCCTCTGAGTGGCAGACACAGCCACCTGGAGACGACTTGTGAGTGCGCTGTGATTTCTCCAGCCTTGCAGTTTGGCCAGGGGAAGCTGGGAGCCCTCAGGCCTGGGGATGCAGTATTCTTCACGAAGCCTCCCCATCTCCCGCTTGTCTGGGTACAGATCCTTTCTCCACAGGCTCGCTTCCTGCTTCTCCCGCTTGCTGCTGTCATTAACCAAGGGCACCCACAGGCATGGTCATCCAGAAGCCTGGCCTCTTTGCTGCCAATGCTCACATTCGCTCTCTGTCCCTCAATGGCCTGATCCCTGTTAGCACATGTGACGACATCCCCCATCTTTGCTTTCTGGCCCCGTCCTCTCCAGTCCCTAGGACACTACACCTCCTTTAGCCACTGCCCATCACCCCCTTCCTTCCTTCAGTGTCCTGGCTGCCCATCAGATCCCACTGTCTGTCCTTCCAATTACTTCCCTGCAAGCACCCTCGCCTCCTTGCCCCTCTCTTGCGGTCTTCAACCTCAGTCTGCGTTTGCAACCCATTCATCCACCTACCCTGAGCCATTCCTGAGTGACACACTAAGCTAGCAAACCACGGGAGAAAGCCAAGGGGGGCTCCCACATGGCCAGGTGATCAAGCTGCATTTCCTGGGATGTTTTCTCCCTACTCTTTGGGGGAGGGCACTACATACCTCCGTCTCTGTCCTCAAACACACCCTTTCCACCAGCTCATCACTTTACCTCTTTTTTTTTTGACAGGCAGAGTGGACAGTGAGAAAGAGAGACAGAGAGAAAGGTCTTCCTTTGCTGTTGGTTCACTCTCCAATGGCTGCCGCGGCCGGCACGCTGTGGCCGGCGCACTGCGCTGATCCGATGGCAGGAGCCAGGTGCTTCTCCTGGTCTCCCATTGGCTGCAGGGCCCAAGCACTTGGGCCATCCTCCACTGCACTCCTGGGCCACAGCAGAGGGCTGGCCTGGAAGAGGGGCAACCGGGACAGAATCCGGCGCCCCGACTGGGACTAGAACCCGGTGTGCTGGTGCCGCAAGGTGGAGGATTAGCCTGTTGAGCCGCGGTGCCAGCCCTTTACCTCTTATTCAGAGAAATAGGTGAAATCAGGCTCTAGTTTCCCTCCATCAAACCTCTCAGGCTCCCAGGATTGATACCCAGATTCTTTCTTTTGCCTGCTGTGAACACGGAAATGCTCTACCCATTTCTTGGATCTTCAACGGCTTTCTCCCTGCAGCTCTGCCCTCTCCCCTGCCACCCTACCATCTCCCCCTGGACTCTGTTATTTCCAAATATGCATCCACAAGGTTGTGTCATCTTACCAACAAGTCCCTTCCTTGTTTGGCACCTGGTATCTGGTTACTGCCTCATTTCTGTGCTCAGGTTTCAAGGATAAAGTTGCAAGAGTGCAATTCCACTTTGCCATTCCACTTCTCATGGACACACTCAGTCCATTTTCCACTCTAAAACTATTGTTGTCCAGGTCACTGTTGGCTCCATGGAGCTAGGAATGTGTGCTTCTCTGGCCTCCTCTCCCTTGATGACGAGCCTTTCCTTCTGAAAACCCTCTTGGTTTCTGGGACAGACGTCACTGGCCACTCTGCCTTGGTTCCTTTTGATGGTGCCTCTGCCCCTGGATTCCAGTTCTGAGTCAGAGGCCTCATCCTCTAACAGATCCGTCTTCCAGGTCAGCTCACAGCTTTCATTTCCAAGTTTATTGATGTCTAGCCAGAACTCCAGGGCACACCCACACTTATATGATATCTGACCTCAGACAACTGAAATGACAGCACACTGCCCCCTAACCTATCCCTTCTACCTATGCCCCAGCCTACCCTGGCTTGGGAACCCTGGACAACAAGTCCCCAGGTGGCTAAGCCACGTTTCCAAGTCTTTCTTGCCTCTTTTTTCTGCTGTCTTTTCCATATCAGCAGCAAACGGTCTCTCTTGCATTCTCACACACGGCAAACCTGCCTTCTTCACTCTAATCCATATCCCATCCAGCAGGGAGAGGGACCTTTCAAATGCAAATCAGCCTATGTCACTTCTGTGCTTAAAACATGTCAGACCAGCCTGCTTATTTCTCTCAGCACAATTATCACAGCCTGTAATTACCTTGATGATGTGTTCCCCTATCTCCTGACTATCTCTCTCCACTAGAATGCAAGCTCAGAGGCCAGGGACCCTGTCTTATTCCCTCCCCCCACCGCCCCCTCACCATGCCTGACACACAGTGGACAACCAAGATTGTGTTCCTGAATAAAACAACAGGCTTTAGGTGGGAGGTCTTATCAGCCGATTTCAGGCCCAGGAAAGTTTCTCGTTGTCAGCAGAAATCTCCGGACCCTGCAAAGACGAGATGTGCTTTAAATAGGCACGGGTCCTGGCAGGAGCCAGGGCACTGGGAGAACTGTGTCGGCAGAACCTTTTATCGCCCTCAGAAACTGAAAGTCCCTAAATATAGGCCAGCCATGAAAGATGCATGAGCTCCCGCTGTGATGATCAGAGCCGCGGAAAGAGGAGACTTCCACCGGAGTGGACGCTTTGACATTTGTTGCTAATCAGCGAATGCACATATTTTATTACCTTTTGAGGGACCCGTGATCAGGGAGATAGTCCAGAAGCCCAAGAGGCTCCCCTGAGAGCAGGGATTATAATTTGCTCTCCAATGCAGGTGCCAAATGGCCACGAGCCGCCTCCACTGCACATCAGCTGGAACAAGAAGTGGTTTGGACCCAACTCGTCTCCTGTTTTTGTTTCAGGCACCCGAGCTGCTCACTGTCCTCTTCCCTGGGGGAGCAGGGGGTGCATTTTACTGAGCCATTTAGAAGAGATCTGTAGCATCCTTTCCTATGGGGACCTGACTTTGGGGGCTGAAGGGACTATTGCAGATAAGCGGGGGGGGGGGTGTGGGGTGTGTGTGGTCCAACTGAAATCATGACATCATTTGACAGTTTTCAGAAATCCTCTTCAGAGTTATTGTTTGGGCTCCTGTATTTAAAAAAAAAGCCAAGCTTCTACATGCAAGGTTACTTCAAGGAGCTTGGGGGAAAAGGAAAGGAAAGATAAGTTTAGAGGGATATGTATCTGGCCTAGTGGTTAAGAAGTTCCATGTCCCGTATCAGAGGGCCTCAGTCTGATACCTGGCTCGGGCTCCTGATTCCAGCTTCCTGCAGGTGTAGGCCTAGGATACACGTGACCAGGTTCCCGCCCCCTTGTGCAGGAGACTGGAATGGATTCCTGGCTTCTGGCTTTGGCCAGGCCCACCACTAGTCACTGTGGGTATCTGGGAGAGTGAGTCAGTGGATGTCAGCCCTCTCTTTCTCTCTGTCTCTGTCTCTCTCTTCTTCTCAAATAATGCACAAGTTTAAAGTGATGTATATTTGGAGGCCAGAATATTTGATATCCATTCCTTTTTTAATAGTATCTATTTTCCATGAACTTTCTGAAGAACCTTATAGGCATGGATTTCAAACTTTTTGCACCAAAATAAACGTACCTTTTACTTCTAGTTTTCCTACAAACTTTTAGAGGTCCCCCTCTCATACAGTGAAAATGATCCATCTGTACTTTCTGTACCGAGCAAGAGGGAGAATTCTTTTTAAGGCTCATAGCCAGTCTACTTCTAAAGGGCCTTGGTCATTGTACAAGGAAAGCAAATATGAAATAAGAGAGCTGGGGGCACGTGGAGAAACACCACCCAAAGAGCGGAAGCCCACCCTGGGTAAACAGAAGCAACTCGGTAGCCTTAGGAGATCCTGTTTCCTCGACTGCACCCAGAAATTCTGGGCTGCTTGGCCTGGGAGGGTGCCTGTGCTCCGGAGTGCTATTTTTAAAGGTCTCCATTGAGGAAGTGGGGCTGGATTCTATCACATCCCAGAGATGCACCACTAAGCACAACACTTGGTCTGGACAACTTCTGACATCTGTGACAAATGGAGAAACACAGAGCCACAGCAGCTTCATGCAGAGCCAAACCAGCTTCCTTTTCTGTGAAGAGGAGACAGCCTGTTACTCAGCAGAGAGATTTCCTGTTTTCCGGCAAGGTTCTGGATTCACACATGGTTTTACCACACAGAATCAGTACTACCTGAGGACTTCTGAAAGGTTCCTATAAAATGGGATTAAAATGTTGCTTATTTTAGTGCAGAAAAGCTTGAAATCCATGCATTTTTCCCCCCATAATGTGCATTTTCCATCTATTTTTTGAAGTACTCTAATCAAATGGCCACTCCACCAATGCCTGTTCTTTTGTGGGAAATATCTTTTTTTTTTTTTTTTTTTTAACAGGCAGAGTGGACAGTGAGAGAGAGACAGAGAGAAAGGTCTTCCTTTGCCGTTGGTTCACCCTCCAATGGCCGCCGCGGTCGGCGCGCTGCGGCCGGCGCACCGCGCTCGTCCGATGGCAGGAGCCAGGAGCCAGGTGCTTTTCCTGGTCTCCCCATGGGGTGCAGGGCCCAAGCACCTGGGCCATCCTCCACTGCACTCCTGGGCCACAGCAGAGGGCTGGCCTGGAAGAGGGGCAACCGGGACAGAATCCGGCGCCCCGACCGGGACTAGAACCTGGTGTGCCGGCGCCGCAAGGCGGAGGATTAGCCTGTTGAGCCACGGCGCCGGCCTGTGGGAAATATCTTACATAAATTTCACTGCTCGTTGGCTGGATGGCGGCAAACACACGTGCACCGTGGAAATCACTGGAGTCCCTTGGGATCTGTCCCAAGCGGGAGCTTTTCTTGGGGACCTGAGCTTTGGGTAGGCTTCCTCACCCATTAGACTCCCACTCCCCAGGTGTTCATGGCTCCCAGGCTGCTCCGCGCTGGAATCCAGAAAGAAGAGGGATGAGCAGGGCTTGCTAAATGCACTTCCCTTTGCACGCTCCAGACCTGGCTTCCGCCCAATAATGGAAGCACCGGTCATACGTGGCTGTCTGCGCTCAAATAAGCGAAATGTAAGCAAAACCCAAGAATCGGGCCCTCAGTGTCCCCAGGCACATTTCAAGCACTTCTCAGCCACATGTGACGAGCACTGCCGTGTTGGGCAGCACAGACCTAGAGAGGTTCCATGTAGAAGGTTCTAGCAAACGGCTCTAGTAGACGGTAATGCTTGAGACCTGCAGTATCCAAACACAGAACCCTGGAGAAACGTGGACTGAGGCTGGAGAAGGGAACAAAGACCAAAAATCTAAGGATAATCTGTGGGCTCCTAGGAAGAGAGATATCCTTGGGCATTTGTGGGACTTAGTTTCCTCATCTGTATAATGGGCAAATTCTCTCCTTCTCTTGGTCTCAATATGTTCAAAAGGGAGCATTAAACCCCCGAGACAAATGCCCTGAGTACATCGAATGTGCTATGAGTCTTAGTTGGAACAACATTAAGTACTAACCACTGGCCCCCGGAAACCGGGTCTGGGAGGGAAACCAGCACACACAGAGGTCTCCATTTGGTGCTTCACCCAGGCAACATTTCAGTCATTCCTTGCCCAGTTGACTTCAGCCCTCTCTTTGCAGCCTGCACTGGCACTGGCTTGCATCCACTGATGGTGTGTGTGCACGGGTGCTCCTATATGCACTTACACACATCTGCACACATGTGTTCCTATGTACGACCATGAAGGTGCATGCAACTATATATGCACGTGAGCCTGCACTCACATCTATGCATTTGAACCGGGGGCTTCAGGAGCCCTGAGGGCTGGTTGCAGGCAGGGCAAGTAAGTCATACACCAGCCCAGAGCCAGAGCTGAGCGGCAGGAAGGGCCAAGCCAGGTGCTGGCTCCTGCAGCCCTAAGCAGACACCAAGAGAGCCTCCCACTCCCGGCCCTCACCCCCAGCCAGGGCTGCCAGGAGCCCAGGCAAGCCCTGACAGCCCCCTATGATGAAGAATCCTTCATGGTGTCTTTCTCTCTCTCTTTTTTTTAAAGGTTCTATTGGCCTTTTTACGGGTCAATAAAAACCATTAACTTGCCAGTGGCCTCGGCGACAGCACAGTGAGATTTCATTGTCAGTGTTCCACACGTCAGAAGTGAGCATTCCTGGCTGGGGTGCTGGATGAACGGCCTTCCATGCTCAACAAGACTTTAATGGAGAGTAAAAAACGTGTCAGGGCCATCTCCCACATCTTCCCAGACCTCCTCCCAACACCCTGGGGAGAGTCACAGAGGGGAGCCCCAACCGCACAAGACCCTGGCCCCAGCCAGGCCAAGCACATCCCCTCTCGGACCTCTTGCCATTCCTCAGCCACCTCTACAGTGTGAGTTTCCTCCTGAATTGCCCAGGGCACCTGGGGGCACGGGAAGGGTCTCCTATTCGCTGCTGAGCAGGACAGTGAGTGCCATCTGAAGGGGTCCCTGACCTCTGATCCTGGCTGAACCCACCCCGGTGTCTGGCGTGACTGTCCCTAACTATGCCCCTAACTCTACCCTCACCTGGGGCACAATCCGCCTCTAGCCTTCAACAGAGCATGGCATGGAAGAGATGCAGAGAGCTCTCCAGCACGTTGAAGTCTATTAATGAAAAAATGCACTGGGGAGGAATCACTGCTTCAGGGTGGGGACCTGGGCATCTTTCTCCACGTGGACATGTGCGTGTGCACTGCAGACGCGACTTCTCCATGTGTGCAATGAGCCTCTCAAGAGAAGTCCAGGTAGAGGGAGAGCATCCATGCGTGTGACTGCCACTACCAGGAAAAGACATGGGGCATTTCTTCCTTTCTGTTTTTAAAAAATTTGTTTGTTGGCCGGCACCGTGGCTGAACAGGCTAATCCTCCGCCTTGCGGTGCCAGCACACCGGGTTCTAGTCCCGGTCGGGGCACCGGATTCTGTCCCGGTTGCCCCTCTTCCAGGCCAGCTCTCTGCTGTGGCCCAGGAGTGCAGTGGAGGATGGCCCAGGTACTTGGGCCCTGCACCCCAGGGGGAGACCAGGAAAAGCACCTGGCTCCTGGCTCCTGCCATCAGATGAGCGCGGTGCGCCTGCCGCAACACGCCAGCAGCGGCGGCCATTGGAGGGTGAACCAACGGCAAAGGAAGACCTTTCTCTCTGTCTCTCTCTCTCACTGTCCACTCTGCCTTTCAAAAAGAAAAAAATTCTTGTTTGTTCTCTTGAAAGAGAGAATGAGAATGAGAATGAGAATGAGAATGAGAATGAGAATGAGAATGAGAATGAATCTTCTAACGCTGGTTCACTTCCCAAAGAGCTACAATAGCCAGGGCTGAGCCAGGTTGAAGGAATTCCTCCCGGCAGGGATTCCATCCGGGTCTCTCTGTGGGTGCAGGGGCCCACGCACTCCTTTCTTAGGCACAGCAGCAGGGAGCTGGATCAGACATGGAACAGCTGGGACTCAAATCTGCACTGTGACATGGGATGCTAGGGTACCAAGCAGTGCTTAACCAACCGTGCTAGAATGGGGGCCCAGATATTTCTCTCTCTGTTGACAGGGGTGCCGGGGGCATCCCTACTATGTTATTAACCAAATGAAGCAGCCTGCACATCAGCCCCCGGAGACCCGGAGGGTTGCTCACTGGGGAGGCCGAAAGCACGTTCTTCTCCCCACGCAGAGTTTCAGCACGAGGCAGGTCATCCACTAACAACCAGACTCTTTAAACAGAACCACAGCTCTGTTCACTGGCATTTTTTTGTGTGTCTCTTTCTGGGGATGGCAAAAGGTGTTTGCCTGAAAATTAAAAGGAGACACTGTTTCAGGAGGATTGGGCTGAAAACTTCCTCCCGAAGCACTGTAGGGACAGCCTGGGCCTCCGGCAGGAAGAATCCAGACCCTGTGGCAGGAAGCCTGCACCCTAGACAGGAGGCAAAGTCCCTGTGTGAGGAGCCTGGAGGAGCAAGCAGCACCTGGAGCTGCATGACAGGGCACACAGCGTACCTGAGGACAGGTAACTCTGCCCTGGGCAGCCAAGGGCTGCTTCTCCCAGGCAGGCAGGGTGCAGGGCAGCTCGGGGCAACTGGGAGCAGCTCGGGAATCTCTGGAGCTGAACACGTGTTTCTTTGACTCCACATGCCCAGCACGAGATCTCTGGGCACCAGAATCCCCTTGGGAGGCTTTCCTCTAGACCACGCCTCTTCTATGCCCTAGCAGGAGAGGCAGATGCAAAGAGTCATCCATTAGTTCTTAAAGTTTCCACCTGCATCGACACAGCTTGCTTTTTGTTTTATTTGAAAGGCAGAGTTACAAAGCGAGAGCAAGAATAAGATCTTCCATCCACTGGTTCACTCCCCAGATTACTGTAACAGTCAGGGCTGAGCCAGGCCGAAGCCAGGGGCCTGGAACTCTATCTGGGTCTCTCATGTGGGTATGTGGGTGCAGGGGCCCAAGTATTTGGGCCATCTTCTGCTGCCTTTCCAGGCCATTAGCAGGGAGCTGGATCTGAAGAGGAGCAGCTGGGACTTGAACTGGTGCTCCGACGGGATGCCAGTATCGCAGGCAGCAATTTAACCCACTCTGCCACTGGGCTAGCCCCTACACATCCTGTTTCTGCACATCTTTCAATTTCCAAAAACATGTCACATGATAACATTTGGCTTCAAGGAAATGCAGAATCAGGGCCAGCATATGGCACAGGGGATTTTGTCGCCACCTGCAACACCAGCATCCCATGTGAGTGCCAGTTCAAGTCCTGGCTGCTCCACTTCTCAGACAACTCCCTGCTAATGCACCTGGGAGGGCAGTACAAGAGGACCCAGGTGCATGGGCCCCTGCCACCCACGTGGGAGACCCAGATGCAGTTCTGGCTTTGGCCTGGCCTAGCCCCAGCCCTTGCGTGTATTTGAGGAGTGAACCAGCAGACGGAAAGTCTCTCTTTCTCTCTCTATAACTCTGCCTTCCAAATGAATAAATAAATAAATAAATAAATAAGGAAGTGAGGAATCATTTGGCTTTGTGCCTACAGGAGGGGAGAACTAGTGCCCTGAGGAGCAACAACACCTTGGAATTGCTCTCCCTCCGTAGAGCTGCGATACGGCTCAGAGGCCAGACAGAGGGACTGGGGACATACTTCCCATCCACGCGGGTCAAAGTGACTGCCTCTGCCACATCAGGAGCCTGGGCATTTCACTGTGAACCGCTGGAGGAGCAGAGAAGTGAAACTCCCTGAGCTTCTTTTTAGAGATCTTCCAACAAATACAGGGAGGGCTGGAAACAGAACATCTCTGTACCCCAGCAGCTGCCCGTTTTCCAAGCCAGTGAGCAGCAAAGCACAGATGAGACTGTTTTCTCTCTGCTGCCTGTGTGATGTGGAACGAGGGCCCTCACAACCTGACTTCTTGCCTTTGGGAAAACTCCAGAGCCTGCTGGAGGAGGATCCTGGTTAGACCCTGGGTAGGCAGACATGGAGAGAGGGGTCAAGCGTGAGAGACCGGGGCCAGTGCTGTGGCATAGCAGGTAAAGCTGCATCCCATATGGGCACTGGTTCATGTCCTGGCTGCTCCACTTCTGGTCCAGCTCCCTGCTAACGCACCTGGGAAAAGCAGAAGCTGGCCTCAATGTTTGGGCTCCTGCCACCCATGTGGGAGACCCGGATGAAGCTCCTGGCTTCAGCCTGCCCAGTGCTGGCTGTTGCAGTCATCTGGGGAGTGAGCCAGCCGATGGAAGATTTCTCCTTCTCTGTCTCTCCCTCTAACTCTTTCAAAATAAATAAATAAATAAATATTTTTTTTTTACAAAAAGAGAGCCTAAACTCAGATAATGACATGGGATATCATGACTTAAATGCTAGCTTGATGCCTATAGCAAATGTATCCTTTAATTCAGTTTTATATAAACTTTTTGATACTTCCATATTTATGTGTATGTGTATCCACACATACACACACACACATATAAAATACTAGGCTAAGAGTAAATCAAGCACAAAACATAATGATATGGGGCCAGCGCTATGGCGTAGCGGGTAAAGCTGCCGCCTGCAGTGCTGGCATCCCATATGGACGCCAGTTCGAGTCCCAGATGCTCCACTTCCAATCTGGCTCTCTGCTATGGCCTGGGAAAGCAGTAGAAGATGGTCCAAGTCCTTGTGCCCCTGCACCCACTTGGGAGACCCAGAAGAAGCTCCTGGCTTCAATTTAGCCCAGCTCTGGCCATTGCAGCCATCTGGGGAGTGAACCAGCAGATGGAAGACCTCTCTATCCCTCTCTCTCTCTCTGCCTCTGCCTCTCTGTAACTCTGCCTTTTGAATAAATAAATAGATCTTTAAAAAAAGACACAACGGAGCAATCAAGACACCCAGCAAACACCATCACATGGCATGATTTTACAGTCAACTTTGTTTCGTAAACCAGCAATGGTCATTTATTATCCTTGCCAGGCACTATGTACTGGACACAGTGTGTACTCTAGTTTCCCGCAGCAGGCCGAGCAGGCAAGTGAGTAATGCACCACGTTGTGACACTGACACAGCAGTGTCACTAGGCCAGAGTCTTCAGCTCTGCTCAGTCTTCTGGGACCACTGCTGGACGTGGTCTTTGGTTAACAGAAATGTTCCTTGGGGCAGATGAGACCCGAGAGAAAGACTCTATGCTAGGTCTTATGGTTGCTCACCTGGCCTCCTCCCAAGCCCAAGCTGTGTACAGCTCTCAAGGGTGTGAACTTCTTTCCCCTCTCCCCACCCCTCGCCCCATGCCAGCAGCAGCAGCCCCTGGGAATCCATCCACAACACCCAGTCCCGTACCTGCTGAATTTGAAACCCAGAATGGGAGCCTGGTCATCTGGGTTCACCAACCCCTTCTGGATTCTGATGGGCTCCTCCATCTGAGAATTATTGCCTTAGTGATTGAGAATCAAGACACTGGGGTCTGGGGCCAGCACAGTGGCTCAGCAGGTAAAGCCACTACCTGCGAATGCCAGTATCCCATATGGGCGCCGGTTCTAGTCCTGGCTGCTCCACTTCTGATCCAGCTCTCTGCTACAGCCTGGGAAAGCAGTAGAAAGTGGCCCAAGTCCTTGGGCCCCTGTACCTACATGGAAGACCCAGATGGAGTTCCAGGCTCCTGGCTTTGGCCTGGCCCAGTGCTGGACATTGCAGCCTTTTGGGGAGTGAACCAGCAGATAGAAGATTGATCTCTCTCTCTTTCTCTCTCTCTCTCTCTCTCCCTCCCTCTCTCTCTCTTTCTCCCTCCCAAGCATCTGGGTGGGAAAAACAGCAAATGAGGTGGAGTGCACTGAACACGCTCCTTCACATGTGCTGGGGGTGAGTGGAGAGGGTAGGGCACAGTGAACCAGGGCACTGTTTGGCTTTAAGTCATGGGCCCAAGGTGAACACACGCTGCACCCACTCTGCCTGTTACCACTTGGCTTTTCATGTGACACCAGGGAGCACTCACTAGCATGCTGGAATTACTGTTCTTAAAATAGTAGCCAGAGGTATTCAGAATCCCACCCTTACCTAGGTGGCTGGGGGGGGGGGGCATTTAGAGGACCCTGGGTGTCTGTCTTAAGGAGCAGGAAAGATGGGGTGTCTCCAGCCGGATGGACAAGAGCCTGTGCTGCACATGCCTCTACAGATCCCACAAGAAGCCCCAGATGGCTTGGACCTAAATCTTCCTTTCACGACCAGAACGAGTGTGGGACAAGGGACGCAGCCAGGGTGCAAAATTTAAGGAGCTGCCCGCAGCTGGGCTGTGCTGGCTCCACACTTGCTCCACCAGGGATGGTCGGCCTCCCTGAGGGCACCTGGCTGAGCCTCCACACCCTGCCCCTGCCCTGCTTCTCCTTGACCTTGAAGTTGCCGACAGCCTCGCTCTGCCCTGGCCAGCAGCAGCAGCAGCAGCACCGCCCTGGAGCTTGTTAAGAGCCCAAAATCTGTTTCCATTCCAGATCTACTGAGTCATAATATTAACAAGATCCCCAGGGTAATTTACAGCCCACAATTAAAGTTTGAGAAGCAGCAACACAGAAGGTTGGGCAAAAGTATCAGGCTCATCTGGCAACTGACAGCTCAGCAGAAGGTGAGTGATGTCAGTGGAAGGAAGAAGCTCCCGGGGCTTCCTTGAGTCTCTCCCCAGCCACGTGCAGACCACAAATCTAAAATCGGTTTTCAGAGGGATCTCACATAGACCATGCACAAAGAACGGCGTGTGGACCACTTATTAAGTATGTAGCAAAGCACTATATTTGCACAGGGGCTCTATCCGACACTGAGATTCTATTTAATTTCGCATTATATCGATACATTCTGTGCAATAAAAATCAATAAGTCCCATCTCCTCCCCTAAGCAGAAGGTGTGAAGAATGGCCAGGAGCTGGTGACTATTGGGGGGGACCAAGGGACCACAGGGAATCCACGAAAACTGGCTGGTTTCACCTGACCGAACCTTAGACGGTAGCAAAGGGCCAGAGAAGCATCACACCGAGACCAGAAGATACTGTGCAAGTTGTTCAGGGTGACCCTCGGAGCTCCCTGATTTCTGGACGTGGCTCCATCATGTTAATCTTCCAATCAGTTCTAGCCAGCAAGACTCATGTATCTGACACACACAGGTGGAGGTCACAGGCTCGATGGGCAGGCGCTGGGACCTAGGTCCACCAAATCTCAGAACACTCCAATGACCCCAGGCTCAGACAACAGCACTTGTCTGCGCCAGCATGAGGGGCCAGGGCGAGCGAGTGAACTCATTCTGACTTCTCAAGTATCTACAAGTGACCATTCTTAAGGGCACCTTGAGGAAGCTCACCAGGCTTTTCGATCACCCCTGCAGAATAGCCATCGTTTTTATTCCACACACGCACATGGTCATGGGATGTCTAAGGAAGGGAGACCGCCTGTCCCAGACTACAGTAAGGATGGACCTTGAGGATCCTATGCACTCAATGAAATAAGCTGGTGCCAAGATGACAAATACTGCAGGCCTCCGAGTATACGAGTAGTTGGATTAGTATACGGGTAGTTGGATTAGTACACGAGTAGTTGGATTCATGGAGACAGACAGTAGACAGGCGGTTTCCAGGGCCTGGGGAGAAAGGGTTTCATGGATAGGGCTTGGTTTTGTAAGAGTTCTGGAGATGGATGGTGGTGACGGTTTGCACAGCATGCAAATATGCTTCAAGTCCCTGAAGTGCACGCTAGCAAATGGCTCAGGTGGTAAATTTTACATGTACTTTACATTCATTTCAAAAACCAAGTCAGTTGGTATTTTTTAAAGAGACTAGATTAACAGCAAATAAAAGGCTAGCATTGATTAAAAATCATTTTTAAAGCCACCTTCCTTAAGGGCCTGGTGAGGAAGCCTGCCTCTGACTATTTAAGTGAAACTAGTAACACCGAGAGGCAGGCTCACATGCAGACACGCACACATGTGCACATACATGTGTGCACCTTCCTGCAGGATGGATGCATGCGGAATACATTCTCGGACAGACATCCAGACCCGCCAAGCCTAGTAGCTCCAGGCAACCCTCCAAGCTGGGCGTGCAGGAGTCACGGATGGCAGGGCTGTTATGTAACCGCCGAGGAAGTACAACCTGGAATTTGCAAAGGAAAAACCTGGGGGAGCAAATGCATCGCCGGCCTCCCAGATGCTCTCCAATTCGCCTGGGGCCACCTAACCTGGGGCTTTGCCACTTCTGAGACCCAAAGCTGGAGCCGCCACTCTCAGTGACCACGGGCTGGAGGTAATTCCTGCGGAAGCCAGCCTGGCTCCTGCTCTGGGGACTGTTCGGCTCCTGCAGCTGATGCCCTCGCCTTCCTTCCAGATGGGACACCCAGCAGGCCAGACTCACAGCCCAGGGAGCGGTAGCCTCAAACAGGGTCTGGGGGCACAAGGCTTGCCTGCTCCCCAGGGCAGCCCAGAGATGCAGGGCAAGGACAGAGCACTGGAGAGTTCCCACCTGCTATTCTCTGTCTCCAATGCGTCCAGCTATTAACACTGCAAAGGCTAAAAAGCAGCAATGACTTCTCCACGGGCTTTCTTCTGTTTGGCAGAATAAACCATTTATGCTCTACAAGTACGAGGGCTCTTTCATAGAATTCAATGATGCATTTCCATTTTGAGAAACAAGAAGTAGGTAGGCCATAAATAATTTTTAAATTGCTTGAAAATGACCCAGTTTAACTCCTGCATTTTGTTTCATTTTAAATATATTTGAGACGCAGATACATGAATATATACAAAATATAAACTATGCATTATATATAGTACATATATGTTATATATACACATATATTTAATTTTTAAAAAAATCCATTTGTTCAATCCCCAAATACCTGCACCGCCTAGACTGGGCCAGGCTGAAGCCAGGAGCCCAGAACTCCATCTGGGGCTCCCATGACTCGAGTAATTGAGCCATCATATGCTGCCTCTCACAGTGCACATCAGCAAGAAGCCAGAACTGGGAGTGGGGCCGGGATTTGAACCCAGACACTAAGGCACTTGGATATGGGATGAAGGCCCCAAAGCAGCATCATAACCACTGCACCAGACAGCCACCCCTAATTCCTTCATTTTCAAGGTAGGTCTCAGGTAGGTAAAGGGATCTGCCCCAGGTCCCACTGTAAATTAGGCTCAGAGCTGAAACGGGCACCTGACCCATTGGCATCCTTTCCCCCACTATGCGTAGACTTTGGTAATCCGATGTGAGGCCCCTCAATGGATGGATGTGGAATTGGACTGTCAGGGTGTCCATGACACCTCAGGCCACACATAAACATCACACAATCTACTTTTTCTTGGATTCAGACATCTTTCTGGAAACCCTTTGCAGCTTTACAGCATCAGATAGCTCATGGAGGCGTCATATCTGGCACAAGCCTCCTCCTATATTAAACCCAAGAGGGAGCTCAGGCTCCAAGAGTTAAGCTTCTAGGACATTAACGAGGAGGTTTTGGATACAGTTGCAGTATCATCTTCCTCTCTGTGGCCACAACGTGCCTGCCAGACCCAGCCCTGCTGAGGGTTATGCTCTCTGGAGGGTGACAAGTGTGTCCCATTGACTTCCATGTCAATGCTGTCCCAGGGCTTGAAGTCACCACCCACAGTCACCCCCTCCAACTCTGTACCCTACCAGCCTGCCTCACTCAGTGATCAGGCATTAGGATTCATGGTTTGACCATGATTTCTGAGCTAGCGCAGTGCACAGGGAACATAGTCTGGTCATGGAAACGCTGGCCGTCTCAAAATGATGTGGGGTTTGATGGCCGAGAGGTATGCTTGTTCTCAGGGGGGATGATACAAGGTCTTTCTCTCCTCCTCCTCCCACAGCTATCTCTGATGGGGCCCAGATAGCTTTTTCTGAGTGGCCTTTCCTTCAAGGTTAAAGAAAGTTTTTACGGATACAGATGCGGGAAAGAGCAGAGTGCGGGACTCCTGCAGACTTCACTGCCTGGCAGGACAGAAAACTTCCCAGGTGACATTTCTTACCCCGCTTCACCAGGGAGCATGGACTCACGGCTCATTCGCTGATGTGCAAATATCCCATGCAGGGTGTCGTTCTTTAAACACTGAGGGCACCCAATGCACATTAGGAAAGGAACCAATTATACGTCATGGCGACACTTGTAATTTTCATCTCCCAGTCAAGCAGTTCTAATTATTTAGTCTCTTTTTTTCTGTTGAGTCCCCCAGGAAGCTGACCCTGAGATGAGCTGTTTATTTGGGAGGTGATCCCAGGAAGAATCAAGGAGTGAGGGGGAGAGACAAGAAAGGGAAGGCAGCCAGGACAGGGTGCAGACGTGAGCTCATTACCTCAATGGGCAGCTGCAAAACTCAGTCTCAACTGGGGTTGCTCTGAGAGTCACCACTGAATCAGCCATGGATGATTCCATGAAGAGGCAAGGAGGCTAATGATTACCCACGCTTGCTGCTCTACTGGTTGGAGATTGTTCCTGGGGCATACTCCCGCTGGGCTCACCTCCATGGCCAGAGAGCACCATGAGGGGGAGCAGTATAGGAACCCCTTAGTCACGTGACACTGTTCTAAAGGATGAGGCCAGGGACACGGCAGGGCACTCGCAGCCCCTCTATGACATTTACCTGGTCACCTAATTGTGATGATGGAAAATGAACTTAAAAAAATCAGTTGATGTGCTAATGGCCCAAAGCTACACCAAGCTCTATGGGAAATACAACAGAGAGGGTTGCATTCGCTTTCTCCATTGCTTTCTCCATCTGACATCCACTTCCCGCCACCCCTAACCCCCCTGCCTGGCTTTCTTCCAGCTTCCTGATTTGCTCAGGTCACCTGTCCTCCTCAGGAACCAGTGCTCATTAACCAATCATGGCGGCTCCACTCTCAACATGTTTGGCTTAGGAATCAGCATGAGATCAGAGGCAAAGGCTTTTAAATGGGTGATAAAAAGAGACACACAGCAGGAGATGGGACAGGAAGGAGGGAGAGAGTTCTGGGAGTGACATGTCACCTCAGTCTGTTGCTATTTTTAAAATTAATTTTTTAAAAGATTTATTAATTGAGGCCAGTGCTGTGGTGTAGTGAGTTAAGCTGATGCCTGCAGTGCCGGTATCCCATATGGGCACTGGTTTGAACCCCGGCTGGTTCACACTTCAGATCCAGCTCCCTACTGATGCGCTTGGGAAGGCAGTAGAAGATGTCCCAAGTACTTGGGCCTCTGCACCCACTTGGGAAACCAGGAAGAAGCTTCTGTCTCCTAGCTTTGGTCTGGCCCAGTTAAGGTGGCTATAACCATTTGGTGAGTTAACCCTACTCTCTCTCTGTAACTCTGCCTTTTAACTAATAACTAAATAAATAATCTATCGATCTATTTAGTTAAAAGGCAGAGTTATAGAGAAAGAGGGAGAGACAGAAAGAAAAAGAGCAATCTTCCATCTGCTGCTTCACTCCCCAGATGGCTGCATCAGCCAGAGCTGGGCCAGGCTGAAGCTAAGAGCCAAGAACTTCTTCCAGGTCCCACATGTGGGTGGCAGGGGCCCAAGCACTTGGGCCATCTTCCTCTGCTTTTCCCAGACCATTAACAGGGAGCTGGATCAGAAGTGGAGCAGCCGGGACACGAACCGGCAGCCGTATGGGCCACCGGCATCACAGGCGGCAGCTTTACCCACTACACCACCATGCTCGTCCCAGTCTGTTGCTAGTAAAGCATAGTCTGAGCCATCTCTGGCCAAGCTAACACTCACAGAACTAAAGACACACGCATTTCCTAGAGAAAATGCTATTTAGCCAGAGTTCCCTCACCCTGCACTTGTGTAGTGGGTTTGGGAACTATGTACAGGACACTGCACTTATCCCAGTGAAATTCCATCTCACTTGCCTGCAGGCCGTGGAGATAACCCAGAATCATGGTTCTGGATGACACTTTGTGGCCTTTCACAAATGTGATAATTATGCCCTTTACATCGTCCCTGAAGTTCTTCATGGCTCGACTTTTCTAATTCTCTGTCATTTGGAAAAACGTTGAACTTGTTGGAGTCAAGTGCAGACTTGCTATTATGGAGGATTCCTCCTGCCCCGTGGGAATTGATCACATTTTTGAAGTGGTTTTCAACCAGCTACTTACAGACCAGCTGAAGCCCATCCATGGCACAGCTATCTGGTCTACCATGACACTGGGAAAGATTCTGCAAATCCTTTTTATTTTTTATTTATCTGGAAGGCAGAGATATTGATTGAGAGGAAGAAAAGGAGGGAGAGAGAGGATGGGAGGAGCAGAGAGAGTGAGAGACATAGGTCTTTCCACCACTCCCCAAATAATTGCAACAGCCAAGTTGTAAGTCTCCTAAAGCCAGGGGGCTGAGAACTCCATCTGGGTCTCCCATGTGGGCAGTAGGGGCTCAAATACTCAGGGCCATAATCTGCTGCTTCCCAGATGCATTATCAGGGAGCAGGATAGGAAGTGGAGAAACTGGGACTTGAACTGGTGCTCATACGGGATGTTGGTGTAGCAGTTCATGGTTTAACCCGATTCTGCAAATTCTATGTTGAAATTGAAACCACATCTAACTACCTTGCTATCCTGCTGCCCACCTAGAAACCCTGCTGCAAACAGGAAGTGAGTGAGCAATCCGTTAGGGATCAGAGGTGTAGAGGCTGGGGAAGGAGTCTTCCCTCGGAGAGTTCCACCCCTTAGATGGGTGGGAGGTGAGCCAGCGAGGCCAGCTGCCCAGCCCCCTCCCCACAGTGTGGGGCTGTAAATATCCAATTACATCGGACCTGCCTCCAAACCACTGCCTTTGAGCAAGCTTCTTAATGCTGGCTCTGTGTGTCTCTCCAACTACGAGACGGTTCGATCACTAGGCGGTTAGACTGCTGCGAGGAATAATTCATTAAAATGTGGAGACAGCAGCCTGTGAAGTGGAAAAATGGCCTGTCAGTGGTGTTAGCGATCTTTTACCCAAACGCTTGCATAAATGAAGTCTTTGGGTTTATTTTTAGTCTTTCTTAAGGCAGACAGGGCAGCCTGGGGATACCCGCAGCCCCGCCTTGAGCTCTCCCCTGGCTATTTTATGTTTTGATGCCCAAACTGTTCCATCCATGGGCAGGACCTGCAAATGACCTGGGCTCAGATCGGGGGAAGGGCACCCAAGAACTCTGCACTCGGGGAAGGCACCGGTGCAGCCATCAAGAGCATATCTTGCAAATAGAAAGACACTTCGAAATGTTCATGGGAAAACGAAATTAAAAGGTAAATTTCTCTGTGCTAAAAAATTTGTGAAATGTATGCATAGTTTTTCATAATATGCATTTCCCATTACTCTTTGAAGATTCTTCATATGCATGGATTTCAATACTGTTTTTTGCACCAGAACAAACTTAACCTTTTAATTCCATCTGCCGCAAACGTTTTGAAGACCTTGAGCACTTCCCCACCTCTGCCTCCAGGCCTCGCCTCCTGCTGCACCCCAGCCCCCAGCATTCCTCAGGGCTCTCGGTATGCCTGGCAGCTTTTCAGTGGAGGCCAGAAGTCAAGGATCTCCAGCGCCTGGTCAGGCTCCCAGCGGACTCCAGTGGTTAACAGCGTGTTTCCTGCGTCCACCAGCACATTCTCTCCATGGGCCAGGCCATGGTGTGTGGTGCAACAGATCCACCCCAGAGCCCTGGAGACTCTGAAAGGGCAGGGCATGGCTCTCAACAAAAGGGTCAACTGCTTTCCTTGGCTGATGCCCAACCCTACCAAGTCCCTGGGTCTGCCCCGTGGAGGGTCTCAGAACATTCCATCACTCCCAACAGTCTCCCTGCTTCTCTAAGGACCCTTTCTCCCCACCACCTCCCCTCCCCTAGACACACACACACACACACATATACACACACACACACACACACTCACTCAGACCTCCATGCTAACCACTGCTTTCCATTTTCTTAACTTTGCCACAAGTTATGACAACCAGGACAGAAATACTGCTGGGAGCCTGATGGTTAGATAGTAGGTTTTGATGTGAGCCTCAGATAAATGGTAATCCACTCCTCTTTCCGGAAAATTCTAACCCTGTGCCTTAAAACGTCTCTTCCCCTTCTTCCTCTTGGCTCCTGCAGTGTTGGTCTGCGGCTGAAATGGAGCTCCTGCACTCGTGGGATAAGCCTCGAGTGCCTTATCTCCCACGCACGATGCCTCCCAGGAGTGGAGCCAAGCTCTTTTCGAATTATGTTTTTTTGCAATGTAATGAGCTGTGGTCTGTGCATCTGAAAATAGCCATAGAGAGAATCCTGTCTTCCAACACGTGGATAGACAGAGGCATGTCTGGAAAAGCAAGGACGGGGAGGAGCTCTTGCTTCTAAATACTTCCCTCTTTCACTTTTTTTGCAGGGGGGGGGAGTTGAAAGCCCTTTCTAGAGCTGCTAGGGAAAGAAAAAGAAAAAGAGGGAAAATTTTATTCTCTTTGACCATCCAGAATCTGAGATGCCAACTGCAGGACAAGGGCCATGTGGTCTACTCCTGAGACAGGAACACAGGGGAAAAGGAAGAAAAAACAGCCCTAGCAAGGATGGAGTCAACAAGAAACAAGTTCAAAGCTATTTATCAGGGCCAGTGCTGTGGCTCAGCACATAAAGCCACCACCTGCAATGCTGGCTTCCCATACGGGTGCCAGTTCAAGTCTCGGCTGCTCCACTTCTGATTCAGTCTCTGCTGTGGCTTGGGAAAGCAGTAGAAGATGGCCCAAGTCCTTGGGACTTGTTCCCACATGGGAGACTGGAAGAAGCTCCTGGCTCCTGGCTTCAGATTGGCCCAGCTCCAGCCATTGCAGCCAGGGAGTGAACCACTGGATGGAAGATCTCTCTCTCTCTCTTTCTCTCTCTCTGCCTCTGCCTCTCTGTAACTGTGCCTTTCAAATAAGCAAATAAATATTTTATTTAAAAAAAGTCATTTATCAGCAGCTGGAAGTGTAATCTCCACCATGAACTTGAGACTCTCCCAGACCCATGTGCCCTTGCAGCCTACATTCATAGGGAGCTGCTGGCCAACCTCTTGCTTGCTCTTGCAAAAGCAGGGAGTTAGTTCACGTGTCAAAACTCTTGACATTGGGCAAGGTGAGAACAGTGCAGGGCACAAGAACCCTGGCTGATGCAACTGGGTGCTGGAACCCTCTTGCCAAACCTTATTGGAGGAAGGGGCATTTAAAAAAAAAAAACATTTAGTTTCTTTGCTCCTTTCAACTTTGTGCACATTCCATTAAAGTATTATAAATAAAATTTTATATACAAAAATTATATACAAAATTTTATATACAAAAAAGTGTGTAAGTCATAGATTCCATGCTTGATGAATTTTCATAAACTGAACACATTCATGTATGCAGTACCCAAGGCAAGAAAGGGAATACTGGCAGACTCCAGTACATTTTTAAAAATCTGAACTAAGGGACCAACTCTTCCTTAAGCCAATGTCTGCATGGTTCTGGCAACCATAAGGGGTTGCCAAGTTTGCACAAAAGTACTTTCCCAAGTTTGCACAAAAGTACACCATGGTGTCCAACAGGTGGCCACTCCCCTGGAGAACTTAGAAGCAGAGAGGAGAACTGTAGGAAGCAGAAGGTGACACGTGGTGCTGCACAGAGGGAGGCCTCCCCCTCTGTCCGCTCGCCTCCCTGTCTGCCTCCACCACCATCAACACCACACCGTCTCATGACCAGGATGCGGGAGATGGGGCCAGAGAATCCCACCAACAGTGGAGGCAGAGGGAAGGTGTAGCCAGTGCTGGGGACACAGCCCTAGCATACACAAAGTTGACGGCTGGCTGCTGTCAACATGGGCAGCAAGTCCAGTTTACCGCTCAGTGGATGGCAACCCCATCCTGCCCCCTGAGGTTTGCTCACTGAACTTCTCTTGAGCCAGAGGGCAGCAGTGTACGATGACCACGCTGACTGTAGACAGCCAGCTCCTCTGTACCCTGGGACTCTCACCGGGCACCCAGGCTTGGTTCTTTTCAGAGCGACACACAGCTCATGCCTCTTTATTCCCAAACTGACAGAACAGATGGATGCAAAGTCATGGAAAATGAAAGCTATTTCATCTCAGAACATGGGCTCTGAAAACCTGCCCACTCCATCTTCCTTTCCTTTGAGTGGATGCAGTGGCCAGCTGGCTTGCCTATTCTCCAAACAGCCCCAGACACCGCCCTCTCTCTAGGGCAGGGATTGGAATTGTGCCCACCCCTCACCACTAAACCTATCGTCTGCTCAGTCTGCTAGAGTGTGGCATTGAGGACAGGCCACATCCATCCAGTGGGTGTCTGTCTAGAGTAGAGGGGAGCAGGATTAACTACTAAGTGTGCCCTGCTGCAAGGAGTTCTCTAGAATGGCATCAAGCCCAAGGTGGATTGAACCCAAGTGCTCCATGCCAGCCCTGGGACCTCGGCAGATTCACTTGGTCTCTTGGAGTGCCAGATTCTTTATCTGTGTACAAAGGGTGATGAGCATATTTACTCCAGAGAGCGCTTGTAAAGACTGAACGAGAAAATGAATGGGATGAATGCAAATGCCCTGGTCCTGTGCCTAGCACTTGGCAAAAATCAGCCCACTCCTCAGTTCATGAGGTGCAGACCCAGGGGAGCTCAGAGCCACTTCTGTGAGATGCTCTCAAGCCAGATCTGCTCCAACATGTGCTTCTGCAAAAACGATTTCCCCGAATCAAGGCTCTGACTTTACAGTTAGTGCTACCAGACTGCCCCATTTGAGATACGTCCCCTCTTCACAGGCTGTTGGACATTTGGTGAACTCTATTTCTGCTGTCCAGCAGCTAAGGCAGAGTTGGCTTTGAGTCCAATTTCACCAAGACCCACGCCCTCCACATCTGGGCACATACATCTCTTGCAATGTGTGGCCACACAGCAGAGCTATGGCTAATAATATGAGGGAGTCTTCAAAAAGTTCATGGAAAACACATATTATGAAAAAACCATGCATGGGTTTTTAAGAAAATGTACCCATATAAATTACCTTTTTTTTTTTTTAAAAAAAAGATCTATCTATTTATTTGAAAAGAAGATACAGAGAGAGGGAGAGAGAGAGAGAGCGTCTGTCCACTGGTTCACTCCCCAGGTGGTTGCAATGGCCTGGGCTGGGTCCTTGGAAACTAGAAGCCTGGGACTCCATCTGGGTCTCCCATGTGAGTGGCAGGGACCCAAGCAATTGGGCCATCTGTCGCTGCTTTCCCAGGTGCATCAGCAGGGACCTGCGTAGGAAGCAGAGTAGCCGGGACTCGAACCAGCACCCATGTAGGATGCCGGCACTGCTAGGCAGTGGCTTTACTGCTACGCCACAATGCTGGTCCCTGAATGTATGTTTTAACCCATTTTTTCCCATGAACGTTGGAAGTACCCTTGTACCTAGGCAGAAATGATATGTATCTCTTCTTGGCCTGGTCCTTTCAAATTTCCCTTGTGATCTTCCTACCTCCTGCCTCCCCCCCCCATTTGCTAGGTAGAAGGGCATGTGTGATGTGGGGTTCCTGAAGCACCATATGGACAGGTGCCAGCTGACTACCGTATAGGACTTTGAAAAGTGAGAAATCAACTTCTCTGGTGTTGAGCCACTAGAAGTCGGGGTCTTATCTATTGCATCACCCAGGGCTAACTTTTTAGTGATTTAACTTCACTTCCTACTCATTGTTCCAGCTTTATGAGATCTATAAAGGGAGTATATATGCTTTCAGTGTCCCCATCCAAATCACGGGGACGATGTTGGCAGCCACAGCCTACTGAGTGACAAAAAGTGGCATGAGCTAGTGGCAGGTGTGGGCTGCAGGTGACAAGCACTGCAGGTGCAGGTAAAGGGCTCTGACGAAAGTTCTGTTGCTTGCGTGTTCACCTGTCCATCACGTACCATTAACAGAGCTGAAAAGGACCTCCCTAAAAGTCGCCGTGAATTCACTGTGTTCTGCGGATTTGTCCAAAGTCCCACAGCTGATCAGCGGCAAAGCTGAGCCTCTTTGTCTGCAGCCCAGGAGTCTCCCTGTAGGCAGACACTTTGGTATACTGAATGAAGGTCACATAAAGAACACTGTCCCCTTCTGACATCTGCACTGGCACAGCCAAGTCACCCGAATCCAGAGAATAAGAGTGAGTAACTCTATCCTTTCCAGAACAATTTCCCAGAACCCCTGCTTCCATTAAAACACTCAAAGCCGCCTCCCTTGACAACAGCCTTCAGCTGGTGACCAAATCCAAGACCTGCTCAAATGCCATCCAAGGATGGAGAATTAACATCTTTTTCTCTTATTGCTAGGAGACAGAAATTCAGTAATTACATTACACCTAACGAGAGACCTAGATTTTCAGACTTTTACTTATTTCTCAAAAAAAAAAAAAATCTGCAAATATTAGCTTTGCCATTGAAGCAGCTTGCTTCCAACCTCGTGTGCTTTTCAGCATTGAACTGAAAGGCTCCCAGCACTTATTACAGGCTGCCCTCTGAAAGTTAGCACACCATAAGCTTTCTTTGGCATCACAGCCTTTCCTTGCTGAATATCCTATGCGTGGGCTCTTGGGCAGGTGAGTCAGGGATCTAGTGCTGGCTTTGGCCACTGTTCAGTGCTGGCCCCTCAGGGGCTCACTTGGACGATGGGTCAAGGTCACAACAGGTTCCTCAACTTGCTAGGATGGACTGAGATCCAGGACCCAGTGCACAGCAGGTAGTCATTAAGTACGGGGCTCTTACCTCCTTCTCTTTTTATATCTGCAACAAATAAACTACGCTTCAGAAGAGATGCTTTTAAAAGAGGGCATAGCAGATGCTGTTGCTGGGCAGCCGACATCCCCTACCCTGGCCATTCTCGTGCACAGCAGCCTGATTTCCACCAGCTGACACCTGCACCTCTCTGCCCAGGAGCTCTTTCTGCCTGTCAGAGCTGCTCTTGTCTGCAACCAGAAATACCAGGGTTCAATGCCCCTTTGAGCTGCTCGTACCAAGTGACTGATGCTTGAAGATCTCACCTCCTCATTTCTCCTATGTGCTCCATGCTGCCTCCCAGGGTTCCAAGACTAAGCTCCAGTGGCCCCCATATCAGCTTCCCTGATAACACAACTCTCCTCAGTGTATTTCTATTCTTGTCTCTCCTTCTCACTTCCAGACTTGCACTGCCAAATGAACTGTGTGCCCTGGAATCCTAGACTCTTGTTCTTCTATGACGAGACCCCCAGTATATCCCAAACTGTGCAGAAATATGCATCTGTGCATTCTGGACTGGGTATCGATGGACTGGGCTTCTACTCTCTTCCAATGTGCAGACTGTTCTGCCTTCCGGTATCTTAAGGTTCACAGTGTTGATGCAGGAGTAATCGAGGTTGGCAAGGCAATCAGTACAAGTAATTGGGCTGGAGAGCAACACAGCACCTTCACAAGAGCAGCTCCATCTGGGGATGAGAGGTGGGGATGATGAGGGCTGATGATGGTGAGATGACGATGTCTATATTATGTGCGGGGTTGCATTGCTGATCTAGAAGTAATCGAGGTTGGCAAGGCAATCAGTGCAAGTAATTGGGCTGGAGAGCAACACAGCACCTTCACGACAGCGGCTCCATCTGGGCGTGAGGGGTGGGGATGACGAGGGCTGTGGATGACAAGGCAATGATGTCCACATCGTGTGTGGTGTTGTTTTGGCTTTTATTAAAAGGAAACACAGCAAAAGTAACAAAGCTCATTGACAAAGGGCTGTCCTGGCTGGTGGTTAAACAGAGTAGGCTTCAACTGTCCTTGTGCTTTTCAATAGTTTAAAATGTCTTGAATTAAATAAAAATGAAAATACAAGGTATGAAAATACGTGGGATGTAGCAAAAGCAATGCTTAGATGAAAATCAATAGCATTGAATGTGTATGTTAGAAAATAAGAAAGAGCTAAATCATCTTAGGGAAGTGGAAAAAGAAAAGCAAATTAAGTCCAAAGGAAAAAAGCAAATTAAATCCAAAGTAAGCAGAAGAAAAAAATAACAAAAATTAGAGTAGAAATCAATGAAATTGAAAATAGAGAAAAACAGCATTGAGAAAATCAGCAAAATCTACAGGCTGTTCTTTTAAAAGGTCAATAAAATTGATCAGCCTCTGGCCAGGTTAAAAGAAAAAATCACATAAGGCATAAATTACTAGTATCAGGAGTCAAAGAGGGTTTGCTTTTTGGCCTTCAGGCTATGATCAAGTGTAGAAATGAAAGAGGGTCCATCACTACTGACCTCTGGACATTAAAATGATTTTAAAACAACCCTGTGTCCTCAAATTTGATAACCTGGATGAAACAGACCAATTCCTTGAAAGACAGAATCCACCAACACAAAATAAAGAGACATATATAGTCTCATATCTTTAAACATGAATTAGTAATTAATTTTTTAATTAGTTAATTAGTCTTCAAAATTATTTGGAAGGCAGGGAGACACGAGAGATCTTCCCTCTATGGTTCACTCCCCAAATGCCCTGGACAGACAGGGCTGGGCCAGTTTGAAGACAGGAGTCTGACACTCAGTCTGACTCTCCCACGTAGATGGCAGAAACACAAGCACTGAGCCATCACCTGCTGCCTCCCAGGGTGCACATCCACAGGAAGCTGTATCAGAAGCAGAGCTGTAACCCAGACCCCGGCACTGTGGTATGGGGTGTGGGTGTTGTAAGCACTGTCTTAACTGCTCTGGCAAATGCCCACCCCTAACAAACTTTTAAAAGACAACTAGGCTCTGATGAGTTCACCAGTGAATTTTAAAGAAGAAATTGAATCAATTATCTATATTATCTTCCAAAAAATGGAAGCAAAGGGCATATTTCCCAACTCATTCTATGAAGTCAGCATTGCCTTAATACCAAGCCAGAGAAGAAATTACAAGAGAAAACTACAGACTCATATTTCTCGTGAATATAATGCAAAAAAATCAACAAAATATAGTTAAATTGGATCCAACAAATATATCAATTATATACCATGACTAGTGGGATTTGTTTCACGTATGCAAGGTTGGTTCAACATTTAAAACCAAGTATTATATAATTCATCACATCCACAGACTAAAGAAGAATCATGAGCTCATATAAATACCTGGAGAAAAAAACCTCTGATGAAATTTAACACCCATTCTTGATTAAAACTCTCAGAAAATCAGAAACAGAGGGGAGCCTAGCAAACAACATCTATAAATAAGGTCTAAAGCTGGTTAACTATGAACTTAATTGTGAGAACCAGATGTTTGATGAACTCCCCAGAACTCCTGGCCTTCTCCATAGGATGGGTTGAGACTGCTCTTGGCCACAGAAAGCCTCCAGACAAGGAAATATGGGTGGTGCACACAACTCTGTCATACGGAGGGCCTAAAGGGGAGAAACTAGCTGTTCTTCAAGTTCAGGATCAAGGCAAGGATTTCCACTTTCATCATTTCTATTTAATGTCATACTGGCAGTCCCAGCCAATGTAACAAGACAAGAAAAATAAACAAAAGGCACACAGATTGGAAATAAAGAAATAAAACTTTCCCCCTCTGCAGCTGACATGATTATCTATGTAGAAAATCCCAAGTAACCATCAAACAATCTCCTGGAACTAAGGAACAATTAGAGTGATGTTACAGGATACAAGATTACTATACAAACATCAATTGCTCTCCTAGATACCAGCAATAAATAATTAAAATTTGAAAATAAAATTGTCTCACTTATATACATACCAAAAGAAATAACCATTCATATTCAGGTATAAATCTGATGAATATGTGTAAGATCTATATGAAAAAAGACACAACACTGTGATAAAAGAAGGACCTAAAAAACACAGAGACTCCGTGTCCACTGATAGGAAGCCTCAGTATTTTGTTAAGAGGTAAGTGCTTCAATGTTGACCTGTGCATTCAATCCAATTCCAAACAGAATCATAGTAAACAGTTTTGTGGATATGAAGAAACTGATTCTGGAGCATATATGGTTAGGAAAAGGCCCTGGAAGCAACCCAAGAGTGGAGAAAAAGGACAAATCCAGGGGACAGGCACCACTTGACTCAACACTTGCCACAAAGCTAGAGTCCCAGTACTCTAGAGTACCCAGTCCGGGGTACTGCTGAAAGGACAAACAGGTTCAGACACAGAACCATGCACACAGAATCAATACATCCTTGATGAAGTATCAAAGATGACTCAATGGATAAAGGGTAGTTATGTCAATGAACAAAAAAATGGTACTTGGAAAACTAGACATGTACATGAAAAGAAGGAACACAGATTCTGAGATCACACCTTTCCCAAAAGCTAACTCCAGGATCCTAACCAAAAATGTAAAATGCAAAACTAAAATCTCTAAAAGGAAGCAAAAGAGAAAATTGTATTGACTCTGGTTGGGTAATGAGTTTTCAGATACAAGGTGCAAGAAATTTTTAAAAATTGATAAACTGAACTTAATTGAAGTTAAAAAACTCCTCTGCAAAAGACACCACTCAGAGAATGAAAAGACAAGCCACAGACTAGAAGAAAATATTTTCAGAATACATATAAGCTAAAGGACAAGCAAGCAAAATATACAAAGAACTCTTAAAATTCAATAATAGGAAATAATTAAAAAGTGGTCCAAAGATTTGAAGGCCTCACTAAAGAAGATACACAGAGGGTCTCATGACATAAGAGAAGTGGAAAGTTTAACAACACCTGCTCCAATGGCCAAATACTAAACATTGACAACACCAAAAAGCCAGTGAAGACATGGAGCAGCAGGAACTCTTCTTCATGGCTGTGGAAATGCCAGTCATTTGGGGAGACAGTTTAGTAGTTTATTACAAAACAGAGGGTATTTTCACTCTATGACCCAGTGATTACACTCACTAGAATTTATCCAATGAGCTGAAACCATAGCTGCACAAAAACTTACACACAAAGGACTATCTTATCTTTAAAAAAATGTATATTTGTTTCTATTTATTTGAAAGGGAATGAGTGAGTGAGTGGAGGGAGAGAGGGAGAAAGGGAGAGAGGGAGGGAGGGTGGGAGATAGGGATTACTCCCTAAATGTTCACAACAGCTGGGTTTGGGCCTGGTTGAAGTCAGGAACTCCATCCATGTCTCTCACATGGGTGGCAGGTACATGAGACATTTTCTGTTGCCTCCTAGGGACAGTAGGAAGAAGCTGGATTGGAAGGGGAGACAAGACTCAATCTCAGGCACTTCAAAATGGGATGTGGGCACCCCGAGTGGTGGCTTAACCTGCAGCACCACAGACTTGCCTCCACATCAATGGTTGTATAAAGTTGGAAGCAACCAAGAGCATTTCAGCAACTGAATGGATAATACCCCAGACAATGCAGTATTATGTAGTGATGAACAGAAGTGAGTTATCCTGCCACAAAACAGGAAAGAACCCCAGAGGCAGCCATATTAAGCGAAAGAAGCCAATCTGAAAAGCTACATCATTTTGACATTCTGGAAGAAATAAAACTATGGAGACAGACAAATATGCAGTGGTTTCCAGAGGCTGGGGGAGGCAGAGTTGAACAGGCAGAGCACAGAGGATGCTCAGAACAGTGACATTCCATTGGAGATCACAGGGATGCAGGACCCGGGGCAAGACCCACAGAACCGCACATCAGGAGTTTAGCTCCTAGTAGTCCATCACTGTTGTTCATCAGTGGCAACAAATGAATCCCACACTAATACAGCAAGTTAATGATAGGGAAGATGGGGGTGAGAGGGCTACATGGGATCTTTCTTTGCCTTTCACTCTGAAAACCTAAAACTGCTCTTAAAAAAAGTCTAATAATTTTATTAATAATTTTTAAAGGTTTATTAATTTATCTGAAGCAAAAATATGGAGAGGTAGAGAGAGACGGAGACAGAGACAGAGAGAGAGAGAGATCTTTCTGCTGATTCACTCCTCAAATGACTTCAATGGCCAGGGCAAAGCCAGGAACCAGGAGCTTCATCTGGGTCTTGCATATGGATGGCAGGGCCCCAAGCACTTGGTCCATCTTCCAGTGCTTTCCCAGGAGCATTAGCAGGGAGCTGGATTGGAAGCAGAGCAACCAAGACTTGAACCAGCATTGATGTGGGATGCTGGTGCTGTAGGATGGTGGCTTAACCTGCTGTGCTACTGCGCCAGCCCAAAGTCAATTAATTTTAAATGTCTCAAACGTTAAATATAAATGTGCATATATCTATATCTATGTCTATATCTGTATCTACTTATTTGTCATGACAAATACATAATTTCTATTTCCTGGGGTCCTAGAGCCATGACCTGTTTGGCAGAAGAGGCAATGAGAGTTGAACTGGTGCTCACTTCAGCCCCAACTGCCCATTGCTGTTTCACCTTTGGATGCACCTGGAAGTGAGGATGATGGATGAGTCCAGGGCAGGCTGTGCTGCCCTGGTGTTTGTCTCTGAGGTGCCAGTTCCATCTGTGCAGCCCCCAGAGGGGATGCCAGGCCCAGGAAGACAGGGTAACTTTATCCGGTCACAGGGAGTTGGTCGATGTCAGTGTTGGAATTAGAAATGGGCTCCTACTGTGGAAAGAGGGTATCCCCCACAAACAGGTCAGCTCGCCCTGGGCGTGGTGAGACAGCAGGAAGGCTCACAACGTCCAGTCATGGTTTCAAAAGTGGCCTGACCCAGGCCAGCTTCCAGGCTTGCAGGAACCTGGCTGCAGGCATGCAATGTGAAACTCCAGTGATGACAGCCTCAGCCACCAGCCTGCTTCCCGTTCTGGGAGCAAAATAAGAGCAGCTATGCCATCCTCCCATCCATCTGACACTCCCTATGGTCACACTCAATGATGGACAGGTGTCTGCTTCCTCTTCCCGAGTCCCACAGCTGCTGCTGCCCCCGTGAAGACCCAGAGCCCCCCACCCAGCCGGCTCATCCCCTCGGACACCTTGGGGGAGCCCTGGACACACCCTCAGCCCCCCCCCCCCACCTCCTCTGCTGACAATGGCCTTAGCTCTGCTTGCTGGAATTTTACTCATTCTTTAACGAGTACACCAGCAAAGCCCTTCCTCCAGGAACTATTTCTGTGTTTTCCCAAGTAAATAAATAATCTTTGACTTGAAAAATATAGAAATGGCACATGTGACCACCTGATGGCTTGGTAGCTGGGTCAGCAGCACCAGGGCATTTCGACCCACTGAAGGGACAGCCGAGGGGCGGGGCTGTATCGTTCTCATAACTCTACAGCAGATGACTCTGAAGGCAATGATCACAGCCAGGGACATATCAGATCTCTGGACAATGTCCCCTTCTCTCTCAGCCCCCACAGACAGAAGCCTTCCTAATGAACAACCACACAGCACCGAGCTCTACAACTAGATACAGTGAGAGGATCAGGGTCAACAGGAACTAGTATGAGACAAGTCAACCCTGGTGCTTTCCAATTTACATCTGAGGGTTGATGTCATGGCGCAGTGAGCTCAGCTGCCACCTGCGACTCCAGCAGCTCTCAGCGGAGCACCAGGTTTGAGTCCTGGCTGCTCCACTTCTGATCCAGCTTTCTGCTAATGTACCTAGGAAAGCAGGGGAAGATGGCCCAAGTACCTGATCCCCTGCAACCTGCATGGGAGATCTGGATGGAGCTCTGGCCTCCAGTTTTGGCCTTGCCCAGCCCTAGTCACTGCAGCCACTTGGGGAGTGGACCAGTGGATGGGAAATTCTCTTTCTTTCTCTCACTCTCTCTCCCTCCCTCCCTCCCTCTTTCTCTGTCACTCTCCCCTTCAAATAAATAAATAATCCTTTTAAAACATCTACATCTGGTGTCTATGAAGTTTGAAATGAGTTAAATTTACCCAGATGGGAAGAAAACAGAGTGATGTCCATTGTCATTGCCCAAGGATTCTCACATCACTGAGCTCATATTTCAGCAAAAACAAATCGCCAAGATTAGGTCTGAATCTTTCCTCCATACCTGAAAGAGTGAAATCCAATAAACCCATAGGAAGATGCGGTTCTTACGTGGAAGTAAAATCCCTGCATCCAACAAAAACCACCCAATGACAGCCCCACCCCCCTCCAAGGCTGGCTAACTGCAGAGCCATGGGGGCTTTCCGTTCACAGCTGCCTTCGATCTCTTTTTTCCCAGATTCCTATGTCCATGTGGAAAGACTGAGTCTTTGCCAACACTTGGATCAGTGAGACACTTCTGCCTATTCACCCCAAGACCTCTGGACTTGTCCACTGTGCAGATCAAGATACCCAAGTGTCCAGACTTGGTGGAGACACGATTTATGGAGAAATGAAAAGGAAGAATGCATGAGATTTAGAATTCCTTGGAAGAAAATAAGTGTGTTTTTTTTTTTTTTGTGAATTCAGGCTGTGGTTAATAATCATTTTTTTTTTGACAGGCAGAGTGGACAGTGTGAGAGAGAGACAGAGAGAAAGGTCTTCCTTTTCCGTTGGTTCACCCCCCAATGGCTGCTGCGGCCAGCAGGTTGTGGCCAGCACACCATGGCCAGTGCATTGTGCTGATCCAAAGCCAGGAGCCAGGTGTTTCTCCTAGTCTCCCATGCGGGTGCAGGGCCCAAGCACTTGGGCCATCCTCCACTGCCTTCCCCGGGCCACAGCAGCGAGCTGGATTGGAAGAGGAGCCACTGGGGCTAGAATCGGCGCCCCAACCGGGACTAGAACCCGGAGTGCTTGCACCGCAGGTGGAGGATTAGCCTATTGAGCTGCAGCACTGGCCTATAATCATTTTTGTAGGGTTATATGGAGTCACAGGTGCCAACAAAATTTTCTAGAATTACATAAGATTCAAATCATTTGCAAAGTGTTTCGCAAATATACCTCTGAGCTGAGGGGGATTCTGCCAAATCTACCTATTTTTGGCAGGCTACTGTCCCCAGTGGATGATTTTTTGTTGAAGTAAGTGTTTGCTTTCTATAGAAAAAAATTTTTTAAAGCTCAATGAAAAACAAAGACAAAAATTCAACATCATGTCCTTATAAGGTCTTCAAGGTGAAAGAATGCTACTTGGGCTGAGTGAGGCTTGCTCCTCAGATGCCGCATGGCTGCCCTATGTGGGATGGGGATCCTCAAACTTGACAGCAGCCACAGTGTGCTCAGGGGGTGCCAGCCCGAGGGGAAACAGCAGGTGCTGTGGTAGAGACGCCCAGAGCAGTTGATGGGGAAATTGTTGTACAGGAATGAGGAAGACCAATGTGGAGGCAATGTGCCTTCATTTCAGGGAGCCATCTTTGCATCCCAACAAAAGCCACAGCCAAGAGACATCCTAGCCCTGGCTGTGTGCTCTTCCTGGTATATGAGTTAAAGTGCTCGGGCAGCCACAAGATAAAGGTTATGAATTGGTGGAGATGCAGGGTGCAGAGGCCAGGAACTAGCTTGACCACCAGTGGACAGTGTGAGGTGCTGAAGCCGGCAAGCAGCCCGCTGTAGACATTCCGTACCATCTCCAAACAGGCAGTGGGGTCAGGCAGAGCCCACCACTGAAGATCTCTGAGACCAGCTTTCTGCACCACTCAGAAACATCGACCACACAGACTCTCCCTGAAGTAAAAGTCTCCTGTTACAAGCTCACTTTGCCCTTCTGAAGTGGTGGAAAACCTCTTCCTTCTGACTCTGTCCAAGGTCTTTTGTAAGCTCCACGGCCTTAATTTTCCCCATTGCAGCTGAGTGCACCAAGCCCAGACACTAGGGACTCACCTTCCTTTCCTCAATTATCATCTCATATCCTCAGGAACACAGGGACACTGGGTTCAGCCTTGAAGCCAGGGGAGTGCAGGGGGCACCAAGTGTGGGTCTTTCAGGGAAAACCACTGTGCCCACCATCTGCTCACTTGAGAGTCAGGCTGTGCATAGCATCTTGTTCCAAAAACATAGCCGACCCCTAAGGATGACCCCATTAATGTGCCTTTGCCACCTGTGGCAACGTGAGGGTGGGAAGTGCTCTGGGATTGTGCTGTGAGAGGTAAACATTGCCAAGCTTAGGAAACAGCAATAGCAAAGGCAAGAAGGTGGAGGAGCACAGGGCAGACCAGAGTGCTCAGGAGTGAGCATGTTACAGGCTGGCTTCGCTCAGATGTACTGGAGCAGTTCTGCACGTGCTAACCAAGGCCACTGGCGTCATTCGATCCTGGGTGTCGGATAAACTTGCCTGCGTAAGCCCTCACCCCACACGAGGTGGGAAACCCAACATTCTCCCCACTGCCTTTTAGGATCCTTGAGGACATTACACTGGCTAAATTGCTTCTTGCTGTCTCTTCTGACTTCTACTGGTGCTTAGGCTTGTGGGTATCTCTGGGTATCTCCTCTAGTCCCCACAATGGCACAGCCCTTTTGTCGCTGGTCTTGCCCCAATACCATCATCCACTCAAGGCCATTCCACTAGCCCTCCAGCATTTATTGAATGCCTACTGATTGCCATGCACTGCACAAACACTGGAGATAAACACGGAGCCAGACAGACGAGTCCACTGGGAACACAGACGAGGAACAAGTGAACAGAAAATCCAACGAATGATTATGACTTGGGCTGAGTGCTCTGAATCAAAGAGGGTTCAGTGAGGGATAAGAAAGCCCTGAGTTAGTGTACTGGCTTGGATAAGGCCTCACGGAGGAGACAGTGTTTACACTGGCATCTCAAAGATGCCAAAGAATGAGCTGTCTTGCAGGAAAAAGGAACATCACATGTACGCAGAGGCCCTGGGGTGATAAGCCTCAAGGAGTTTGAGAGGCAGAAGGAAGACCGGAAGACTGCAGGAGTCAAGCCCTCCTCTGCACTCCCAATCACCTTCTCACACACGCCCTTTCATCCCTCCTCTGCCCAAACTCCCTGTTCCTCTGGGCATAGTGTTCTGCTCCCAGTTTGTCTCACTGCGAGGAATTCTCGGAGGACTCTTTTTCTATATGCATGGCTCACAGTGTCTCTCTGTCCACTCATCTAGCCATTCTGTCTTTTGGAACTTGACTGCTCCATTTTTATGGGGTCATCTGTTGCCCCTTCCCCTTCTAAGCCTGCCATCAAAACGGGGGGCTGCTATCCTCTGGCGTGATGCCGCCATTCCCCAGCTGTAATCAGAGATCAGAGGTGGAGACATGGCTTGTGCTGGGAAAAAACAAACAGTTCTAATGGTGAGGCTGAAAAATGAGCTACATTTACTCTATAGCTTAGCTAATAACAAGTAACCCCCAAGAGGCAACCTGTTGGAGGGAAAAGGAAGATGGGATATACCATGCGATTCTGTGCATGTTAACAGCAAATCAGTTGTTTCCTCCTAAGGCAATGTCAAATTGTCTTATTTTCCACCAATGGTAACAGTACAGACCATAGGTCTACAGTTCCCCATTTCACGCAGCCATTGAAATGTCATTCTGCAGCATAAGCTTTCTTGGGCTAAGTCCACCTGAAGAGTGCTCTCTAATCTGTCCTCATCCTATTCCTCAAACTCAACATTAAGCCCCTTCCATCCCACACCTTGTTCAGCCGCCGGCTCCTCCACCACAGAACCTTCCAGGCCCTTGTGACTGAGGGGCAGGACCAGAAGGGGCCGGTGGACTCCATGTTTGCAGACTTCTGTGGGAGAATGAATTTCTGTCCTGCTTGGATTTACAGCCCCTGAGAACCTCCCATATATGGGACTTTGTACAAACACAGATGTAGCTCAAAATCATGACTCATTCTGATTGATGAGCCACTGGGATTTCTGCTTGGAGATGTGTATGTTTTAACATTTTATTTCAGGATAGTTTTCAACGTTAAAAAAAATTGTGAAGTCGTAAAGCAGAGAGTTCCCATAAACCCCTCACTCCCTTTTCCCTATTAATATCTCATATGCTTGTCAAAATTAATGAACTTCACACAGCTTCCCCTATTTCTTTTTTAAATCTAAACTCCTTTTATCCATCCTACCCCTCCCAGGCTCAACATTGTATTCAGTTTTAGATTTTTCTTTTTAAAAAATGTTTAGCATGTTACATTTGTCTTTCTGCGTCTGGCTTATATCACTCAACACGATGTCCTCCAACTTCACCCATTTAGCTGCAAACGACAGGATTTCAACTTTTCTTTAAACAGCGGAGTAGTATTCAATTGTGTATATATACACCATATTTTCTTTATCCATTCATCTGATGGTGGACATATTTTGGCTATTGTGAATAACACTGTTGCCAACATGGTGGCACAGGTATCTCTTTGATATAATGAGCTTGTATCTTTTGGGTATATACCCAGTTGGGGGACTGCAGGGTCACAGAGCAGTTCCATTTCTAGGTTTTAAGAAATCGCCACACTGTTTTCCACAGTGACTGGACTATTTTACATTCCCATCCAATGTTAAGAGTTCCCCTTTCTCCATGTCCTCACTGGCATTTGTTGTTCTGTGTCTTTTGGATAAGCGAAATTCTGAAGGGGTAATGTGATATCTCATTGTGGGTCTGATTTGTGTTTCCATGATGGTTAGTGATACTGAGCATTTTTTCACATATTTGTTGGCCATTTTATTTTCTTCTGAGTACTGTCTATTGAAGTGCTTTGCCCATTTCATAACTGGATTGGCTGTTTTTGTTGAGTTTTCTGAGTTGCTGATATATCTTGGATATCAATCCTTTGGTGGATAAGTAGTATGCAAATATTCTCTCACATTCTGTTGGATGTCTCTTCACTCTTTCGATTGTTTCCTTTTCTGTACAGAGGCTTCTGAGTGTGATATAACCTCATTTGTCTGATTTTGCTTTTGTTGCCCATGCTTTTGGGGTCTTTTCCAATAAGTCATAATCTACACCAATGTCTTAAGCTGTTTTCTCTACATTTTCTTCTAGCACTTTCATGGTTTTAGGTCTTACATTTAGGTCTTTGGTTCATCTTGAGTTGATTTTTGTATATAGTGAGAATTAGATACTTAATTTCATTCTTTCATTTTTTTTGTATATAGTGAGAGGTAGATACTTAATTTCATTCTTCCAAATTCTTCTAGTTTTGCCAGCATCATTTATTGAAAAGACTATCCTTTCTCCAATGGCAACTTTGAAAAAATTCACAACTATATTTATGTGGATTAATTTCTGGGCTCTCAATTCTGTTTCATTGAATTTTATGCCAGCACCATTCTGTTTTAATTACTGTAGCTTTGCAGAATGCTTTGAAAGACGCTTACATCTTTTTTTTTTTTTTCCTCAGGATTGTTTTGGCTATTCTGCGTCTTTTGCAAATCCATTTGAATTATAGGAATTTTTTAAAGTTCTCCAAAGAATGTCATTCATATATTGACAGGAGTTATATTGAATCTGCAGATCACTGTAGATAACATAGACATTTTAATATTAATTCTTCTCATCTGTGAGCAAGGAATGCCTTCCCATTTTTTGTGTCTTACATGATTTCTTTCATACATGTTTCATTATTTTCATTGTAGAGATCTTTCATTTAAATGTATTCCTCAATGTTTGATTCTTTTGAACCTACTGTGAATGGAATTTCTATTCTGGTTCCCCTTTCAGTGAGACCATTATTGGTGTATAAAAATGCTAGTTTTTCTGGATGTGGATTTTGCAGCCAAAACTCCACTGAATTGGTTATCAGTTCTAACAGCTTTCTGGCAGCATGTTCAGGGCTTTCCATGTGCAACATCACGTCATCTGAAAACATGGATATCTGGACTTCCTCCTTTCCCATTCTGATGCCATCTGTTTCTTCTGCTCCTTCATTGCTCTTGCTATTATCTCTGATACACATTTAGTAAGAGCAGTGAAAGTGGACTGACTTACCTTGTTCCAGATCTGAAAGCAAATGCTTTCAGCTTTTCCCATGCAGTACCATCAGGCTGTCAGTCTGTCATATATTGCCTTTATAATGTTGAGGTGTGGTTCTGTACTCCTACTATACTTAATTTTGTTGAGCTTTTTTTTTTATCATAAAGAATGTTGATCTGATCAAATGCTCTCTCTACATCTATTGAGATGATCATATATACATTTTGTTCTTCATTATGTTGATGTGATTTATGACACTTGTTGATTTGCAAAATCTGAGTGACCCTTGCATTTCTGGGATAAATCCCACTTGATCACGATTATGATCTTTTTGACGGTGTTGGATTTGGTTTGCTAATAATTTGTTGAGCATTTTGATTTTCATCAAGGATATTGGCCTGAAATTTTCATTTTGTGTTGTGTCTTTGATTTCGGTGTGGGAATGATGCTGGCCTCATAAGAAGAGCTTGGCAGGGTTCCATTCTTTCCAATATTTTGGAATAGTCTGCAAAAGATTGTAGCTAGTTCCTCTTTAAATGTTTTGTAGAATTCAGTAGTAAAACCATCAGGACCTTTTGTCTTTGAAAGGAGACTTAATTATTGCTTCAATCTCATTGCCTGTTATATGAGTCTGTTTAAATTTTCTGTATCTGCTTGATGTAGTCTTGACAGGTTTATGCATCCAGGAATTTATCCATTTCTTTGAGGTTTTATTTTTGTTACTACATAGTTATTCATAGTACTCTCTTATGACCCTTTGTATTTCTATGGTGTCAGTTGTAATGCCTCCCTTCTTATCTCTGATTTTATTTATTAGAAAATTTTCTCTTTTTATGATTTATTTATTTGACAGAGTTATAGAGAGAGAGGGAGAAACAGAGAGAGAGCAAGGGATTTTCCATCTGCTGGTACACTCACTAGATGGCTGCAATGGCCTGAGGTTGGGCCAGTCCAAAGTCAGGAGCTAAGAGTGTCATCAGGGTTGCCCACATGAGTGGCAGGGACCCAAACACCTGGCATCTTGTGCTGCTTTTCTCTGGCCATTAGCAGGGAGCTGGATCAGAAGTGGAAAAACCGGGACATGAACCAGTGCTCACGTGGGATGCCAGCATTGCAGGTGGCAGTTTTACCTGCTAAGCCACAACATGGGTCTCTCTCCTTCTTAACAATAGTCTGGATAAAGGTGTGCACGTTTTGTTTATCTTCTAAAAAACAGCTTTCCGTTCTGTTGATTTTTTGTAATTTTTGTTTCAATTTCATTTATTTGTACTCATTATTTGTCACAATCTGCTAATTTTCCGGTTTGGGATGTTCTTGTTTTTTTAAGTCTTTGAGATGCACTGTTAGATTATTTATCTGAAATCTTTCTTTTTATTTTTTAGTGTCCACACTTATTGCTGTAAACTTCCTTCTTAACACTGCTTTTGCTGAATTCCATAGGTTTTGATATGTGTTTGCATTTTCAGTTGTTTCAAGAAATTGCTTTACTTTTTAATTTTTTCAACGGTTCATTGGTCAATCAGAAGCATGTTATTTAGTTTCCATGTATTTGTAAATGTTCTGTTGTTCTTGTTGGTGATTTTTAGTTTGACTCCTCTGTGGTCTTTGAAGATACATAGTATGATTTCAATTTTTTTAAATTTACTGAGACCTGATTTTGGCCTAATATATGGTCTATCCTAGAAAATGTTCCATGTGCTGAAGAGAACAAAGTATATTCTGTAGCTGTTGTGTGAAATGTTCTGTAAGTATCTGTTAGGTGCATTTGTTCAATAGTGTGGTTCAGTCTGATGTATCTTTGTTGATTTTCTGTCTGGATGATCTGCCCATTGATGACAGTAGGTAGGTAAGTCTCCCATTATTTTTTTTAAAAGATTTATTTATTTATTTATTTGAAAGTCAGTGTTACACAGAGAGAAAGAGAGACAGAGAGACAGAGAAAGGTCTTCCATCTGCTGGTTCACTCCCCAATTGTCCGCAACAGCCAGAGATGCGACAGGAGTCAGGAGCCTCCTCTGGGTCTCCCACACAGGTGCAGGAGTCCAAGGACTTGAGCCATCTTCCACGGCTTTCCCAGGCCACAGCAGAGAGCTGGATCAGAAGTGGAGCAGTTGGGTCTTAAACTGGTGCCCATATGGGATGCTGACACTGCAGGCATCAGCTTAACCCACTAAGCCACAGTGCCAGCCCCAAGTCTCCCACTATTAAGGTGCTGGAATCTCTCTCTCCCTTTAGATTGAATACTATTTGTTGTATATATCTGGGTGGTCTTGTTTTGAGTGTGCATATATTTATGGTTATTATATATCCTTGCTGAATGGATCCTTTTAACAATATATAATGTCCTGGGGCCAGTGCCATGGCACAGGAGGTTAATCCTCCAACTGTGGTGTCGGCATCCCATATGGGCACCGGTTCTAGTCCTAGCTGCTCCTCTTCCAATCCAGCTCTCTGCTGTGGCCTGGGAGTGCAGTGGAGGATGGCCCAAGTCCTTGGGCCTTGCATCTGCATGGGAGACCAGGAGGAAGCACCTGGCTCCTGGCTTCCAATCGGCACAGCGTGCCAGCTGTAGCGGCCATTTGGGGGGTGAACCAATGGAAAAAGGGAGACCTTTCTGTCTCTCTCTCTCTCTCACTGTCTTACTATACCTGTCAAAAAAAAGTAAAAAAACAATATATAATGTCCCTTTTTGTGTTTTTTCATTGTTTTTGATTTAAAGTCTGTTTTATCAAATATGTGCATAGCTTCTGCCACTCGTTTTTGATTTTCATTTGCATGGTGTATCTTTTTCCAGCCCTTCACTTTCCACATATGTGTGTCTTTATCTGTGAAGTCATTTTCCAGATATAGCTGTGTCCTGTTTTTATACCCATTCCACAAACCCGTATCTTTTGACTGGAGAATTCAATCTATTTACATTCAAGGCTATATTGATAGATATGAACTAACTCTTGTCACTTTTCTCAATTGGTTACTGATTGAATGTGCTCTCAGCTTTTTCTTGCCTGGAAAATACTTTATTTTTTCTTCACTTCTAAAAGATAGCTTCACTAGATGTAGTATCCTTGTTTGAGAGTTTTTTCTTCTTCCAAGATCTTGAATAGATTGAGAAGATCAATCAGACCAGACCAGCCTTGCAAGAAATCCTGAAGGGATTCTCCATTAGGAGTAAACATTGTGAGAACACCCAACACCCTAAGAGGGCAGTGACAGTCCCAGGGTGGCAGCCTACAGAGGGGACTGCCCTGGGTCCCACAGGGCACACAAAGGTGATGCTGCTGCACCCTCGGGTCAGAGCTGCAGACAGGCTCTCTCAGGTCTGACCCTCTGGGACTGTGTATGGGTTGTTGCTGGAAACTCACTCCCAAGAAGCCAAAGGGAACTTCCCTTGGTGGCACAGAGCAAACAGGTGGAGTTACAGGGCTTGTGCAGGATTCAAAGGAACCTGCTCTCTGCCCTGGAAAGTTGCCCCTGCTGTCTCTGGGGGCTTCTGGCAGCAAACGAGCTGCCTGCTTCCTCTGGGGGGGTGTAGCAGCTTCTCAGCAGCACCATGAGCCTGGTGCCTTGTGGGCGGACGAGGCAGCGTGGCTTCCTCCTTTGGGGCAACGTCATCATCCTCTAGTATGGACTTCACGTCAGTGAGCACTGTGGTGTTCTCCTGCAGGTAAGGCTGTCTGCCATCTACAGCAGTGCTGAGGGGTGTAGTACCTTCTGCTTCCCAGCCGAGCTGGGGAAGCAGCAGGGGGCAGTGGCAGCAGGTGGCATGCTTTGTTCCTCTCTCTCTTTTTCTCTGTCTCCTGGCCTCCAGAGTCTCTGTGCTGTCTGCAGCGCTGGCCACTTCCCTACCGAAGCTTCCCCCTCAGTTCTAACATTTTATATATAGAAGCCTTTACCCAGAAAGATGGCGTCCCCAGCCAGGGAGCCAGGACAGGAGTGGCAGGCGGTGGCATGCTGTGTGCCTCTCTCGACTGTCTTCGGAGTTTCTGTGTCGTTGGCAGCTCTCGTGACTTCTTTACTGAAGTGCTCCTGAAGTGTCAGCTCTCAGTTCTAATATTTGATATCAGAACCCTTGCTGCATACAATAGTCCTAATACTTTATATATAGAACCTTTTTCCCAGCAGGACGGTAGCCCCAGCCAGAAGCTGTAGGAGCACTGGCTGGCAGAGAGCTTTGTTTCCCTCTCTCTCTTCTGGTTTTTGTAGCCACTGTGCTGTTTGTAGTTCCTGTCACTTCTTTATTATTACTACTTTGTAAACGTTTACTTATTTACTTGAAAGGCAGAGAGAGAGAGAGAGAGAGAGAGAGAGAGATCGATCTTCCATCTGGTGTTTCACTCCCCAAATGCCTACAGTTGCCAGGCTGAAGCAGGAGCAAGGAACTCCATCTGCATCTCAGATGCAGGAGCCCAAACACTTGGGCCATCTTCTGCTGATTTCCTATGCATGTTAGCAGGGAGCTGGATCAGAAGCAGTGCATGGGGCCAGCGCTGTGGCATAGGGGGTAAAGCTGCCGCCTGCAGTACCGGCATCCCATATGGGTGCTGAATTGAGTCTCCACTTCTTATCCAGTTCTCTGCTATGGTCTGCGAAGACAGTAGAAGATGGCCTGAGTCCTTGGGGCCCTGATCCCAAGTGCAGAGCCAGAGGAAGCTCCTGGCTTTGAATCGCCACAGCTCTCACTATTGTGGCCAATTGGGGAGTGAACCAGTAGATGGAAGATCGATAGATCTTTCTTCCCTCCCTCCCTCCCTCCCTCCCTCCCTTCCTCCATCTCTCTCTCTCCCTCTCTCACTGCTGGCAGCCTCTCTATAACTCTGCCTTTCAAATAAATAAATAAATCTTTTAAAAAAGGCAGTGCAGCCAGGCCTCAAGCCAGCACTCTGATATGGGATGTCAGCATAGCAACTGGTGGCTTAATCTGGTGCATCCCAACACGGGTCCCTCCAGTCACTGAATTACTGGTGCCTTCCCTCGCATGATCTACAGCTGCGGTTCCTCCCTCCTGGTTCTGAAGCTGTTTTCTGGCTGAGGACGATGCAGCAGCCACCTTGATCCCCAGCCCTGGGGATGTATATCAATCGTGTCTGTCATTTTCATACCCTAATATTTTCACACCTGGTGCCAGTTCACAGAGACACTATCCAATGGCCACCTGAGTGCACTTTTCAAATAAAACCAACCCATTCACAGCCCACATCCAACCACCTCCTGTACTGGGCTCTGGCACTCTCTGTCCTACTTACCCCAGGGGCAGACACCAAAATCTAGGGAGAGCACCTGTGTACCAGAGTTCATGGAAATCATTCCAGCTAGCCAAGCCTGAGCCTGTGTATCCTGCCTACTCTGTTCCTTCCCAGGAAACAAAACCACAACACAGTCTCCTGCCCACATTTCCCCTCACCCCTTCTGCCTCCTGACTGTGCCTCCTGCCTCCCTGTGTGGCCCAGCGCAGCACCCCATGCCTCCTCCCTTGGGGGCTGCGAGTGTCAATGTTGTCTCCCATTTGCTGGCCTTACCACACCTCAAATTTTGCATTAATATACTGTATCTTGAATCACAATGGGGAGTCTCCGTGGAATTCCTCTCATCAAATTCCACGGCCCACCTCCCACAAGGCAGTAGAAATAAATGGGTGACTTCTTCTTTATCTCAGTGTTCAAAGATCTTGATGGGAAAAAAAAAAAGCATCAAAGAGATGCAAATCAAGGTTTCACAGTCTGCCTATGGGAGAAAATTTACCTAAAGTGACCTAAGTTTCCTCATTGCTTGATTGAAATGAAAACTCTCCCTGCATTTTCCCTGTGGAACAGTCATTAAAACCACTGCTATCCTGATTTCTGAGGCTCTGGATTGGCAAACTCATTAGTTTGTGGGAGAGCTCTCTGTGATTTGACCCAGTTTCAATCCCCAAACTCTGAAAATAAAAGATAAATATTTTATGTCCCAAGATTGGGTCTTCTATCATGAGTCGGCTAACACAACATGGGAAGAGGCTGCCCCACACAGAACGTGGAATGTCCTGGGTGCTACACAGCAGAGACAGAGCGTGTTCTGTTACATCCTGAGTGGGAGGATTTCCTAGAGAGAAAGCCGCTTGCACTGGGCGAAACACCTACATCTTAACCGGAGCTGTCTGAAACAGGAGCCATCCTGCTGCCAAGGTTACTTATAGCACAGGCAATTACAACCACCACCATCCACAGAAAGTTCATCGAAAGCTCCAGCATTCACGTGCATTCAATGCTTCGCGCCGTTTAGAGCACTCAACCGGCGCTGCAAGATGCTTTGCTAAATAATGGATGCGACTGTAAGAGCCGGCAAAGGCTTCTCCATATCAGCCTCAGCAGCACAGGTGGGCCCCTGCGGTGAACACGTTTTGCTTCTTAGGCGCCTAAGGTCTGACCTGAGCCTCCGATGGAGACTTCCTTCAGTCACTGATTTCTGTTTCATTCAGGAACTTTGCGGGGCTTGAGATCGGCAGATAGTGGTGAGTTAGACTTCTGCTTGGGCTGTCCCGTGGGTCAGCTATCTCTGGATGAATGACTTTGGACTATGAGCAACAGCACAACAGGACTACTTGCAAGATGATGTGGGCCCTGGTGCCCTCCACGAACACCTGCATTGGGGCTGGCTTTGGTTGAGCTCTGTGTGGACACAGACACCCCTGCGTGCCCTTCTCCTCAATGCAAAGACCCCTGGTAGTTGTTCCGCCTCCTCCTGGGACCCCATTACGGTCTTTTGCTGACCTCAAACAGATGCTGCTGGGGATTCAGAGGGTTTGGAAAGCTGGGAGGTCAAGGTAGCTCCCCTCAGTTTGTCATTCAGTTTTCCATAAAACAACTGGATTCAACCCTGGTCTCTAAGGCCCCTAAACCAAAATGATTTTAGAACCCTTATCATGATTTGAAGCTCTGCTCACCATCCACAATGTCAGTTTAAGCCCCTGCCACTTCTGTGTGCCCATGGGTGGCTCAGCTGGATGCAAAGGAAAACATCCCTTGAACTCAGAGAAAGCACCTTGCTACAGTATCATTATTTGACTGAACTGACCGTTTATTTTTTTTTAAGTGAACCCATTTCTTGAGTGACAGTTGGTTTCTTTGAATTAAGTACAACACCAATTAAGGCAACTGCTTCTGACTGGGCCTACAATGCTCCACTGGCTCAGCTGCGATCAAGTCAGGAGGGTAGACAGAGAGAAAGCTCTAAGCACTTCCCTGGCTGGTGACAGATACTTTATCCACTGACCAAAGGATGATGAAATCCACAGCCCATGGGCAGGCTGCTCTCAGTGGGGACACCAAGCACGTGGGCATTCCTGATGGTCTTGCCGAACCTCCCCTGGACCCCAAAGATGCTTCTCCACCACCTCCCCTCCTTTGCAGTGCAGGGGTCCACTGCAGCTCCCCACCCTCCCTACTCCCTTGCCATCTGCACAGGCATTTCCCTAACAACATCCTTGCCTGTTCCACCCCACCTCGGAACCTGCTTTTCAGAAGATTCCACCTGCATGACAATGACCTTGTGATGTCAGATGGAGGCTGGGCCGAGGGCACAGCCAAGTCTTCACCAGGGTGTCAATGTCCCCTTCTCAGTGGCTGAGCAGCCAGTAAAAGCCCTGGTTGGGTTGGATGCAGACAGGCCACCCTGCTGCCCTGACCCCAAAAATGGAAGCGCTCCTGTTACCCCCAGCGGAGACGTCCGACTGGACTGGAGGCCAGAGGGCAGGTGGAAGTGAAGACAGGAAGGATGGAGCAGGCTGTGCCTGTGTATATACACGTGAGCATCTGTATATGAATGTCTCTGTGCAAGTACACACCCATGCGTGCACGTGTGAACACATTTGCATACCTGGGTATGCCTCTACATGCACATGTGTGTGTGTGGCCATGGGCTAGGACAGGAGCATCCCAAGGGAGAAGGGCTGCTGACACGGATCACCTGCATGATTTTTTCCCCATGAACACTCTCCCTGAGGGCCACAGAAATCCTACTACATGGGTTCTGCTTTCTAATTTCCACCCAGATACACTGGGAGAATGGCCTTTCCCTGTTTCTTTCCTCTCCTCTTCACTCCTACATTCCTTCCTTCCTCTTTTCCCACACTTTTCCTCCCCCTCCCTTCCTTTCCTCCTTCTGTCCCCAGTTCCCTCTTTCCTCTACTGTCCGCCTAAGAGCATCAGGTCTCCTGGTCCTGTTGATGACTGCACCTGTCTGAGCTGTGAGCCCAGGGAAAAGTTGCTTTTGCTTCTCTCTCTTCTCTGCTTTAACCTCCATCGGCTCTGCAGTGAGCCCACAGACAGAAGCATGGTGCCCATGGCCACACCTGTGAAACTTCAGGGCCAGCAGAGATGAGGGCTCCAGAGACACAAACCTCAGAGGTGGGCTCTTTCGAATCTCAGCTCAAAGTCAAATGACACAGAGTGCCGTTAGGAGTCGAGGAGGAGAGACCAAAGAGGACTCCTCTCTGCTTCCTCCATGCGTCTTCCCTTCCTGGGCCACTGCCTTCTGATTCTTTAGCTGGTGTCATCCCAGCTCTGCCCCCGCCCTCTCCTCTCCACTGCACAGAGCACAAGGCTTTCCCACTGGAGCCCTGTATTTAAAACGAGAGGGTTACTGGGAAACTCCTCCCCCTGCTTTAGGGTGACTCAACGTGAATTCATGATGGGTTCCTGACGATGCATCTTCACAATGCCTTTTACAGTTTGGTCACAGATAAAGATGGAGTGACTGGTGTGGTGTTTCTCAGGAGCCCGGTATAGACAGATGAGTCTCTCCTGGACCACAGACGGAGTCTGCCAGCCCAGGGCATTATGTATTTAGCAGATCAGCAGTGTGTCGGAGGTGATCCTCAAAAGAACCTCACAGTTGAGGTATGGGAGTAGCATATGAAAATAGCTCAGTAAGGGCAAGTCTGATTCCTGTCGTCTATCCCCAGGATCCAGTCTCCTTCCTGGGCTGAACCAGGCTCAGGAGACGACAGAGGAAAACACAGTCACAGAGACAGCCCAAATGTGAATCACCTCTGTGTGCACTCACACAGCACTCCATAGGCAGCTCCCCGGAGCTTTCACCATGACCATGAGGGTGGCGGCACTGTGCTGTCCTCCTGCTTGGATGGCCCTGGACCGAGAGTGTGAGTCTCAGAGGTCATCAGGTATAGCATACCAAACTAGCTCACTTGCGTCTCAAACACAGGCAACCAGGCGCAGCTTTCTGGGGCTCATCCGTACACACCAGTTCTTCTCTTGATAACAGAGGTCAAGGTGGGAACTGCAGGGATGGCTGAGCTGCTTGCCTTTGCCCACACACCTCTTCTTGCACTGAGTGACCTCCAGAGACATACAACTCCAGTCGCTCATCATTGTAGCCTACTGGGGAGGACATTATCTCAGGGTTTTCCTGCTTTTTAAAAAGCAACATTATATTTCCTTTAAAAATTCTTGGGGGTGGAAGGAGATAGGTGGGAAAGAGAATCTGAAATTGGAAAGAAAGCATCATTTGAAGATGAGAAAAATCACGATTCGTTGATCACGTCCTGTGTGTTGCACATGCACAATATGCAATATAACAGGTGCAAATAAGGATACCGAAACTGATAAAGATACTTCATGTTTGTGGACTGCATTGTTTGTAAAAGCCTTCTCACACCCACCACCTGGGCATGACAGGGTATAGCTTATTTTTAGACAGAAGGAGATATAGATAAGGATGTCCAAACTTGCCCAAGACTGAATGGGCGAGAAGCGATGGAGTATGCAGTGGGTAACAGCTGAGAACCTTAGTCTATGGTGGCCTCCTGGATAAAGACTAATGCTAGCCCACGGCATCCTCACACACTCAAAGGAGGGGATTTGCACGAGTGATGAACCTGCAGCTCTCTGGTCTATTGTGTTGGAGGCTATGCCACTTTGAGGACACAGGACCTCTGCAGGCAAGACCAATGGAGACGGCTCATCACCCAGGGATCCAGCTTTGTCCACATGCTCCATCTCATTGGAGGTCACCCCAGCCCTGCCTGATAGTGTCTGAACCCCAATCAGACATCTGCTTCTTTTTTTTTTTTTTTTTTGGACAGGTAGAGTTAGACAGTGAGAGAGAGAGAGAGAGAGAAAGGTCTTCCTTTTTCCGTTGGTTCACCTCCCCCCAAATGGCTGCAACAGCCGGTGCTGCGCCAATCCGAAGCCTGGAGCCCAGGTGCTTCCTCCTGGTCTCCCATGCAGGTGCAGGGGCCCAAGCACCTGGGCCATCTTACACTGCCCTCCTGGGCCACAGCAGAGAGCTGGACTGGAAGAGGAGCAACCGGGACTAGAACCCAGCACCCATATGGGATGCCGGCGACGCAGGCAGAGGATTAACCAAGTGAGCCACGGCGCTGGCCCCAGACATTTGCTTCTGAGAAGTCTCAGGGTCTCGTGACTCCTGCTCATTAACACACAGCGTTAACACTATGTAGAAAGCCCAGCTGTGTCTAATCCCACTGAATGTACCAGAGTAGCAAACCAGAAGGAGAATGACTGGACTGGACAGGTGTGAAAAGAACTCTTAGAGGCAAACCAGAAGATAACAGAAGTAGGAGCTGGCAGCCACAGTCAAAGGGAGCAAACAGTGAGTGCAATCATCACAACCAGGCTGGGCTCAGACTGTGGCTGCTGAGCTCAGAAATGGCTGAGTCATGGGAACTAGACATAGTGTAAGAAGACACAGTGTTGCTCAAAGGCTACACCGCTTGTGTTTTATTGCTGTTCAACTGGTGTTTGGAGGAACATGTCAATCATGCAAATTATTCATATACAAGGAGCCCGGCCATGCTGCTCCTTTGTTATCTGTGAGCACAGGACAGAATTTCTGATGAGCTTCTAAAAGCCTGGCTTTGCTGTTTAAAGTCGTGCTTAAAGACACAAGGCTGCACCTTTGGCTGAGCACAAACTGCCCTGCAGAGATGAAATGTCTGTTGCTCCATGCGGGATGGAGGGCGCCCTCCCCAGGGAATCTCTGCAGTCCCCTCCCGGAGAGCCCATTAGGGAACTGATTCCCATGGCACCGAGGCTGCTTAGCCTGCAGCACATACTTTTTCCTGAGATCTTTATCCTCACTGGGTCAGCCCAGGACAGGGGGCCTGGCAGAGGGGCGGGGAGTGGAACAGTGGCAACACAGGATTGGCTCACGAGACCCCTGATGGGCATCCTGTGCCACCCTGCGGGTCACCACGACTCTCACGGAAGCCATGGCTGCAGCCACCTGTCCCAGAGCGCAACATCAAGGCATACGTGGTATCTGAATCTGGGACATGTGACAGTAGTTGGTGACACTTCTCCATCTATTTGCCAGGAAGCTCTTCAGGTGAACACTTTGACAGTAAAAGCCATAAGCCCACCTGTCAAGTAAAATGAGCACACTGCTTTTCCTGTGGCCTGGAGTTGGGGGACACCAGGCAGGGTGTCTGTCAGTCTCCCCCATGGTCATGGCTTTGGCTCAATGCTGCCAGCCCCGCCCCACCTGCTGCTCCAGGCTTCTGATCATCTGCTTCCCAAACTCCCGTGTTTAGGCTGAACTCATTCCAGCCTGTCCATGCACATGGACGCACACACCTAGTAACACATGCTCACATACACATGGCTACACACACACACAACTCACACATTCATGCACATGCACACAGCACATGCTCACAGACATGTGCACACACAGAGCCACAAAGCTCATACATGCATGCACAGAGACATACACAGATATTTCTTCTTTCTCCTTGCATTTTCATAGCGTGGACACCATACTGCCTAAAGCTTTGCCTAAACATTTTGGAGCCCTTACGTTCCTTTGTTCTGTTCTTTTTAAATCTCCTGGCTGCCCACATCCAATCAGGAGCTGAGCTTCAAGCCCCTAGAATCACTGGCTCACAACACCAGCCAGCACCTGCCTGGATGGCTGCTGTAGCTTCCCTCCCCCAACCCATCCTCCTACATCCAACCTCATTTACTCTCTAATCCATTCTCCAGCAGAACAATGGACACTCAAATGGTGCGACTTATACAGATGGAAACATGGCACATTTCAGTCATCTGCCTCTCTCCATGGCAATCTCATTCCCAGGAGTTTCCTCAGAAGGTACATCCACAAATCAAAGTAATTCACATCACAGCATCATTGATAACAGCAACACATTGGAAAGACAAGTGCCAATCACTAGGAGACAGGTTAGATGAGCAATTTCATACAGCACTGTTTACATCTAACATTTCCAAACAAAACAAAAAAAGAACTAAAGATGAAAAGCAGACCCTGAAGTTGTATAACATGCAAGAGAACCCAACTATGTGCATTTGTAACATAGACACAAATACAAATAACAAATTCAAGTAAATCTTAACCCAGGACTCCAAGCGTACACTTGTAGCAGGCTGTAGTCTGAAGAGGCACATAGCTCAAAGAAATCTGACATCTGCTGTTGGTGATGGTGTCACCATGTATAGTAATCTGGTGTGACGCAGTGCCTATTGTAGGATGTGACACATCAGCAGAAGTACGCAGATATTCTGTAACCAACACGAGGATATGGGACCAAGGAGTAAGGAAGAGCCCTGTGATGAGTTGACACTATTGATATAAACATGTACGTTTTAGAAAATACGTATTCCTAGCTCTCCCCGCTTTTAAGGATACAGAAGTAAGGGTATTTCTGAAGCCAGGGAGCCCAGTGGGCACCCAGCCCTTGGTCCCCTATGATCTTTCCTCACTAAAAGGAAGGATGGCTCCTGGGAGAAGTGTTGGGATCCAAGTCTGAAACAGGAAATTATGGAGCAAGGCAGAAAGTCTGGACATGTTCAAAGCTCAACAAGGAACAAGGCACACACTTGAAAGGACTCCTGTTACTCCTGATGGAGCTGCATGAGGGCCAATAAACAGAATGACACTCATGGACCCCAACACATGGCGCAGAACAAGAACCCGTGACTCTAAACAGTGATGGTATTTTTTAAATGGGAAATGTGGTAGCTACTTTCTTTAGTGAAGAAGGAAGAATGCATAGAAAGCAAAAGACACAATTGCAAAATCACCCTTGATCAAAAAGGGGAGCATTCTTCTTTAATAAAAGAGAGATTTTTGAGAAGCGACCAAGTCAACGGCTCATCACTGCTATATTGATCAAGCTGTCTTCTCGAGTCTCATTGACATGATGTGACAGGAAGAAGAGGCCTCTTGAACGTGCTGTTTTTGCTAAAAACGAGTAACTTCAACCTAACTGTGAGCGAACAATTACACAAATGCACACAGAGGGATGTTCCAGAAAGTGCCCATGTCAAGAGAAACACAGCACCAGCACAAAGGTTCCAGAATGTTCTACATCAAAAGCAACCAAAGAGACCACATCCCAAATGTTTGCTTTGATCAAACTCTAGACAGAAGAGCTGCAAAGCTCATCGTGGGGATGATTCAGGACTTTTAACATGAGGATCAATGTCCGATGATGCATTCAGCGCATCACCACCCGTTCATTTCCACAGTTATGAGAAAGACACGTGGTTCTGCAGGATAAGGTTCTTCTTGCTACAGACCCAAGCTCAAAGGCTTTCAAAGGCTCTGCAAAAAATGTCAATGAACAGAATAAAGTACAGAGAGGGAACAAAGGTCAGCGCGGTGCCTGATAACGAATTGGGCATTGGTGTGTAGGATAAATGGTTATTTACCACAGTATTCTTGCAACTTTTCTGTGCGTTTGAGAGCTTTAAAGCAAGGCTTGGAGCGGTCTAGACTCTAACTCAGGAAATGGCTTGGGTGTTTGGGCTCTGACCTGTCTCCCGGCTTCCTCTCCTTCGAACACCTCGTGCTCCTGTGCTCCTGCTGGGCCTTCTTGTCAGCTGTTTCTTGATCACCTGCTATGGCCCACATGACTGCCTCCACCATTAAGGATTCCTCCAATATTTCTCCCATTATAACCTCCTTTCTGTCCAAAACTTATTTTCATTCTTTTTTGAAAGGCAGAGAGACAAAGAGAGAAAGAAACAGAGCTGTTTTATCCAGTGGTTCAACTCTCCCAAATGGCCATACTATACTAGCCAGGGCTGGTCAAAGCCAGGAGCCCAGAACTCAATCCAGGTCTTCAACACTGGTGATGAGGATCCAATTACCAGAGTCCTCGTGTGCTGCCCCCTGGAGTGTGCATTAGCAGGAAGGGTGACCAGAATCAGAGCTGGTCTCAAACCCAGGCACTCTACTATGGGGTATAGGTGTTTCTGGTATCCCAAGTGTCATGCTATTGTTTTATTTTTCTTTGCTTTCTTTTCTTTATGGGGAGGGAGGGAGGGAAGGAGGGAGGAAAAGAAATAAAGAGAGAGAGAGAGAGAGAGAGAGAAGCTCCTTCTTTAAACCCATGTATAACAAGACCCCTCATGGGACAGGTACCTTCTCTGTAGATCCTGCCTCTCCCTCAGGCTTGGGTGCCCACCTCCACTGTACCATGCGCTGGGCTGTGATGCAGTGGGCTGTTCGTGTTTGCAAGGACTGGACAGGGATACCTCTAAACACAACTGCCCTTGCTAAAGAGCAAGACCGCTGCTCTCCTTGTTCCATATCCAGCAGATGCTGTGTTATTAATAACAACAAATGGGTTCTGGAAGACCAGTACCATTGGGTGCCCATCTCCAAACAGAAATGGAACCCCATGGGAGCCAACAAAGCGATTCTGCAAACCCTTCCACTGCACATGCCCATTAAATACACCTTGGGGGCAGGGCTCAAGCTTAGCTCATGCTTGGAGGGGGAAAAACATCCTGCAAAGTCTATAAACAACCCAGCCATATGCTCTCCATCCTGACGACCACACGGCCTCTTTCGGATTGGGGGCCCTTGATCACCCTGCAACCTGCCCTGCTGTGGGGTTTCAATTTCTGTGACTAGGGCTGAGCAGCCAAACAGGAAAAGCTGGAGGCTGGGCGCTCTCCCTCCCATGGTTCCTGGCTGAGCAGCCCAGCAGGGAAAACTGAACCTGCCTTGCTCTGCCAAAGCAGTTCTGGTCTAGAACACGGAACCACTGGTGGTTGGTCTGGCTGGACGGGGGGCAAGAGCTGAACAGGTGTCTGCCCTGTGTGTGCTAGGTGTGTAGTTCTCATGTGTTTGCTCAGGCAACATGAATAGACCCATTTTGTAGAAACTGAGGCATGAGAAGTTGGAGAGGCACAGTTGCTAAGCAGGTGACAAAGAAGGGGGACCTCCAAAGCTTATCCATCCACTAACTACCTGCACTTCTATGTAACTCTTGTGTTCCACCAGAGGCCTGCAGATAAAAGGGTTCACCCACATGACCCTCTATCGGGTCTTCTTCCCCCAACTCAGTGGATGTGGCTTTATTAAGAAGCAAGAAATCCCTTTCTGATAGCTAAAATAATATGTATATGCAGTGGGGACTTCTTGCCTAAGCTTCTAGAACTTTCTTAGAGGCAGTGGCTGTTCATTAGAAACACCCGGGGGAGCCTCCCACCAGGTCCAATGACTCACCCCTCCCACCCTGGAGAGGGGACAGAGAATCCATGTTTTGGAGTTTCCCAGAAACTCCAGGGACCTTTACAGGCAGCCAGAGTTGAGCACTTTACCAAACCTGCCAGGCGAGGAGTGGAATGAACGCAGCGTGAGGTGGCTGCCTAGGGAGGAGGACAGCCCAGGTCAGCAATCACATCCCTGCTGGGCCACTCAGCACAAGCGTTCCCATTGCTTTTGAGGGTGCACAATGTCACAGTCACCAGTGCTACTACCTGTTCAACGAGGCAAGCCCAGTCAGGAACAGCCTTCCCTCTCTCCCCAATTTCCAGATCTAAGCTTCATTAAAGACGAGAGAGAAAGAGATCGATTGATTAATTGAGCACAGCATTAACAAGCATGGCATTGGGGCCAGCTTGGTCTGGCTCTGCTCTGAGCAATGCCACTTACTGGCTGTAGGTGAGGGATGGCGTCTCACCTGGAGATCACCTTTAGACAGCTCTGCCCTGTGTGCACTTGGTCTCTAGTGAGAGCACATGGCTGTGGGACCCACTTAAGTGCCAGGGAGGAGTGAGTACCTAGAGGGACCCTCAATCAATGTGGGAGATTCCTACTTCCTTGTCCCTTGATGGGACAACTCCAAGATGTGCTTCCTGCAGTCTCACAGATGACCCCAGTGGGATGGAGCCCCAGCTGTCCACAGCAGAACCTTGCACCCTTGGCTTTCCTGTCTCCCTTCCTCATTCCCTCACCCTGCTTCCCAGGATCACCTTCTGAACCCAGGGCCTTCTTGGAGGAACCCAAATGAAGACACCAGGAGACCTGAGGTTAACATCTCCGAGTCTGCATGGCCTTGGTCTCTAACACCCTGGGCAGGTGTGAAAGGTGATATTCTGCATGGGAGCCTGGCCTGCTACCTCCCCAAGGGATGAGGCAGCAGAGGGCAGTTGCTGTGCAGATCCTACCCAGGATGCTGCACCCTCCTTTCCAGCTCCTTCCCCCTGGTTGTGGGGAGTCCGAGACAGTGCAGAGCTGGTCAACCTGCTAGATGGTCAGCTGAGCTACACCTCCAACAGTCCTTCCGGCTAGGGTTTTATGAACTTTTGCATGGAGGCACCAGGTCCCTCATTAAATATTAAATCAATCACTTGCCAAGGGCTTCATGCCAGATCTCTGGTCCCCATGGAAATGAAACCTCAGCTTGAAAATTTCTCTTCTGTCTTAAATCATCAGGAACATGAGAAACCAGCTTTTTACTGCCTGGTTTGTGCCAACAGGAGGGGGAACTTGGCAACAGGACCTCACAAGTAGTGGTGCGTGCTTCCATGGAGAGGTACAAAATGTTTGCTTGTCACCCTTTGTGTAACGTTAGCAACAACCAATAAGCTTGGCTGGATCTTTTCTCGTACTGGGGAGATGCGGCATGGTGAAGTTCTCAGCACTTCTTCGTGCTTAGCTGATGTATAAAGAGAGACCTCTCATCAGCTGGTCGATAACTTGAGCTACAGTTTTCTAAGAAAGACAAATTAAATGCTCGATGCTTTCTCGTTGTTCGCTAGGTTTCAACATAATGAGCTGAGTCTCCCACATCTTTGCAACGAGTTCTTTTTTTAGAGAATCATTATATGGTTCGGAACACCTTGGGTACACCTCAGTTGTTATGTAAGTGATGCTCAAAACATCACACCTTTGGCTGGTGGTAATCTCTCCAAACTTGGTCCTGAATCCTACTGGCACGACTCAAACAGACTTTCAAAGCCTGCCTTGCTGTTTGGTTTGACAAAATGTTCCATCCTGTACACTTCCTGCCCCAGACCCACAGGCCATCTTTTCTACCAAGATCCAAAGTTAGGGTCTTTTAAACTCATTGCGAACCCTTTCAAAGTGGAGAAACTCAGATCCAAGAGTGAGACATTTTCTTAGGTTTTCTCCTTTGATATTTTCTTTCCTATTTACATTTTCTTGGATTCTGTTTTATTTCTGGAAGTGTTACTTATCTGGGTTTTCTATTTCATAGTTCACTCCTCTAATTTTCTCATTTTCACCTTTATTTTGTTCCATCCCATGACAGTTTTATTCCACTTCTTAAGAGATTCCCTCGACTTTAGGATGTCACTATTTTATCAAACATTTTCTTTGTCTGTGATATTTCTTTTTTTTAAAAGATTTATTTATGTATTTGAAAGTCAGAGTTACACAGAGAGAAGAAGAGGCAGGGAGGGAGAGAAAGAGAGAGAGAGAGAGAGAGAGTCAGTCTTCCATTCACTGGTTCACTTCTTAATTGGCCACAATGGCTGGAGCTGTGCCAATCCGAAGCCAGGACCAGGAGCTTCTACCAGGTCTCCCACGTGGGTGCAGGGGCCCAAGGACCTGGACCATCTTCTACTGCTTTCCCAGACCACAGCAGAGAGCTGGATCGGAAGTGGAGCAGCCGGGACTTGAACCAGTGCCCATATGGGATGTTGGCACTGCAGGGTGGCTTTACCCTCTACACCATAGTGCCAGCCCCTGCTGTTATATTTCTATGAACTCAGCTGTGTTCATGGACTGCTCCTTTTTTACAGCATGCTGTTCGCATTCCATGGGGGCCATAACATCTTTATGCCCAGACTCTCTGTTATCACTTCCTAGATGTTTCCTATGTGCTCCACATTGTCTGTGCTCCCTACTGATGATGACCCGCCTTGCTCTTTTGCTTTGATTTTTTTCTCCTTCACATGTCTGATGAATGCTGTGCATTCACATTTGGGACATAGGCCAAGGTGCTGCCTGGGAAGTCAGAAAGAGACTCCCCTTTTGACCTTCACTGTAGTGACAAGCAGAGGTCTCACAGTCTCTCAGGGGACCCCCAATGTCAGCATCACATGGGCCTTTTCTTTAGGGAGGACTCCTAGCCTCTTCTAATTTCCTGCCTGCTGCTGGGGTCTCACTGCTCAGTGTATAGAATTTCACTTTCTCCTATCATTGCCCTGTGGTGGTGCCCCATCCAGCACCCTCACCTGGGCTGACAACCGAGTCGGCTCAACTCAGGAAGTGGGTCTTTAGAGTTCTGTTGGGGTTGGATGGGGACTGGTTTCCTGGCTCTGAGGTGAGGGAACAGAGGATACCCAGACGCTTATGTTAATTATTTTGAGTAAAGAATCAACTGGTTCTTCTGTTTTCAGCCTGTTCCCAAGTTGGCACCAACAGGGTTAACAGATACCTCGATTTCTGAGCCTTTTAAGGTTCTCCAGTGTAAACTGACTCATTTCTTCCCGCACCGGAGAAGCTGGGATCCAGCTGTCTTGGATCACTCTTCCATCTACTGGACATCTTATACCACTGGGCTGGCCACTGTCAGCTGCTCTTTCACTCCCTTTGAACTTGTGGTTTGATGTCTGCTTAGTGGCTGTCACACTCATAATTTTCATGGGGGAACAAAGCTAAATCCAATGCACCACATTTAACCAAAAATCACCTCCAACCAATTTTATATACAGCTGCTAGAGGAACCCCTCATAAAGTGTAAATGTGATCGGGGCACTTCCTTTCAGCTAGTCCTTATCGTTCCAGAGATTAAACCTGTCTGTCAGTGCTGAAGGTCCCTTGTGGGCCTGTTTGCTCCCCACTTACCTCTCCCATCTAATACACAGCAAATTACTTGCAGTTCCTCAAACACCCAGCATTTTTCTGGCTGAAGTTCTTTATGTCTGCACCCCTCCATCCTGTATTGTCTTTCTGATCTCCCTTCAGGAGTCTAATTCTTGCTCATCCTGAACAATTAGGCTCCAAAGAAGGCTAAGGGGGTGACTGCCGCTGACTCTGGACTAGCTGCACCTGCTGTGCCCTATGCGGTCTGGGCTGCAGCACTCAGGGCATTTTTGTCATATCTGCAGCAGACTGGAAGCCCTTTAAAAGATTCCTTGAGGGACTATCATTGGGGCATAGCAGGTTAAGCTGCCACTTGCGATGCCGGCATCCCATATGGACACTGGTTTGAGACCGAGCTGCTCCACTTTCAATCCAGCTCCCTGCTAACATGCCAGGGAAAGCAGCAGAGGATGGCCCAAGTCCTGGGGCTCCTGCATCCAAGTGGAAGACCCAAAAGAAGCTCTGGGCTCCTGGCTTCAGCCTGGCACAGCCCTTGTCGTTGTGGCCATTGGAGAGTGAACTGGTGGATAGAAGATCGATCGATCTCTCTCTCTCTCTGTCTCTCTCTCTCTTCCCTATCTCTCCTGTATCTCTTCCTTGCAAATAAACAATAAATCTTAAAAAAAAAAAAAAAGAGGGGCCAACGCTGTGGTGCAGCAGGTTAAGCCCCAGCCTGCAGTGTCAGCATCCCACACGGGCGCCAGTTCCAGTCCCGGCTGCTCCTCTTCCAATCCAGCTCTCTGCTATGGCCTGGGAAAGCAGTAGAAGATGGCCCAAGTCCTTGGGCCCCTGCACCAGCGTGGAAGACCTGGAAGAAGCTCCTGGCTTTGGATCAGCTCAGCTCTTACCATTGCAGTCATATGGGGAGTGAACCAGCAGATGGAAGACCTCTCTTTCTCTCTCTCTCTACTTCTCTTTCAAATAAATAAATTTAAAAAAAGAAAGACTCCTGGTGTTGATATCTCAAGTACCCAACCCAGAGCCCAGGGAGGAGGAGATGCTGAAACATGAACAGAGTGACCAAGAAAGGGAATACATGAAGATTCTTGGTTCTAAACCCAGAATTCCTACTTGACTCTCCTTTTAAGTTGCAGCCTGTCTGAGTCGCTGAAGTCATGTGCTTGTACCTGAAGACCTGGGAGGTCTGAGTCGGGCCTTTCACGCTCTAAAGGGATTGGCAACTGAGTTTTCCACTAGCTGCACATGATGGGAAATACCCACACATATCAGAAATGGGTTCACATGCTGGTGAGCAATAAGAAAGCCTAGGGGTGGCCATTTGGTGCAGGAGTAAAGACGCAGCTGGGGATGCCTCATCCCATTCTGCATGTTTTGTCTTAGCTACACTTCCAACTCCAGACTCCTACTAATTCACACCCGGGAGACAGCAGGTGATAGCTCAGGTACTTGGGTCCCTTCCATCCATGTGGGAGCAACGGACTGAGGTCCAGGCTCCTGGCTTCAGCTTGGTCCATGCCTGGCTACTGCAGGCAGTTAAGGAGTGAACCAGCAGATGGAAGATATCTATCTCTGTCTCTCTGCCTTTCTAATAAAATGAAAATTTAAAAAAATTAAATCTACTTTGGGATTAGAGTTGTTGCCTTCCCAAATTTAACACAGAGTAGCTTTAGGAACTCTCAAAGAGGTTTGTACATGTAACACAAGGTCACAGATAAGTAGAACCTGCAATGGAATCATCGGAGATCTTTGAAAGGCTCCAGCCCACCATCATCCGGGTCCTCAGGCAGGGTCATCGCTGACAGAAGCACTAAGAAAGCAGCACTCCAGCCCAGCCTTGGCTACAGCAGCGCCAGAGGGACCTTAGACATCACCGCGCCCACTGTGGCCCAGCAGCTGACAGGTGAGAACGTGAAACCTGCAGAAGGAACCTGCCCAAGGACGGAAGGATGGGGTGCTGGGGATCGAGCTGGGCTATGCAGCTGTTCTCCATCCCCAGGGCAAAGTCTGTGCTCAGAACCACCGCCCTCTCCCCCGCCACCCCCCGCCCTGGCCCCCAAAGGCCTTCAGCAAGAGCATTTGTTTCTCACATTCAATCACTCGTCTTACTTCTGATTTGTTTTTGTGCAAACAACCCATTCCCCTGGTGAATCGTGCAATGGCACAGCCTGGCATTTTAACAGAGTCCCTCATCCTGTCCGGTTACAGCGGTGGGGGGTGGGTACCATCTGTGGAAAACACTCAGTAAATACTCGATGCCAAATGAAACCAGTGGAATTCCTCTTCCCTGAACAAAATGACTGTTCTTCCTGGAGCTCCCAGTAATACATTTCATAATTACCTAGGGCTGCCTCGTCCATACAGAATGTTCTTTCAATTCTCTATTGAGTCAAATGAGCAAATGAGCTAACCATTCTGTCTTGCAGTGTTCTCCTAGCTAAAATGGGATTATGATCTGAGCTGGCCTCTGTTGTCAGAATCTTGCCTCTGACCCTGAAAGACCTCAGAATGGAGGCCTGGAGGTACACGAAGTTCCCAGCCTTTCCCCAAAAGGACAGAGACAACCTTCCAGAAGTCACACCTTAATGGAATTTCCCTCAAACTTTCTGAAGTATCCTCATACATAGGTCAGTTAGTATAATGAAAAAAAAAGTAGTATTTGAAGTAGTTGCAAATTAAAGATACAAATTAAAAAGCCTTAAAAATAAATATATAGAGTACGGGGTTCTAGTCCTGGTTGCTCCTCTTCCAGTCCAGCTCTCTGCTGTGGCCCAGGAAGGCAGTGGAGGATGGCCCAAGTGGTTGGGCCCTGCACCCACATGGGAGACCAGGAAGAGGCACCTGGATCCTGGCTTCGGATCGGCGCAGCGCCAGCCGTAGCAGCCATTTGGTGGAGTGAACCAACGGAATGAAGACCTTTCTCTCTGTCTCTCTGTCTCTCTCTCACTGTCTATCTGTCAAATACACACACACACACACACACACACACACACAATACACAGTGATGTGAAACGATTCCTTTAGTTGAAAGCTGTATTTAGTCTTGGCTTTGGGCAGCCAACGCAGGAAGGCAAGCACGTTAGGATGTGCTGTGCAATCCGCATTCATTGTCCAGAGATCCAGTACTCCCTGTGCGATAACCCCGAAGCCACCCATCTGACAGAGGATGTCTAGGAGGGGCCCCTTAGCCTTTCTGGAAAGCCTGGGGGGAAAGGTTTAAAAAGAAAGAAATGGTTCCTGTAATCTCACTGCCCTGAGACGATGGATGGGAAGATTTTGAGAACATCCAGCCTCTGTTGTTGAAAACTTCAGATGAAGTCACACATAGTGGCATCTTCTCGTTTCTTCTACTAGTGTTTTTTTATTTTATTTTAAAGGTTTATTTTTTATTTTTATTTTTTTTGACAGGCAGAGTGGACAGTGAGAGAGAGAGAGAGACAGAGTGAAAGATCTTCCTTTTTTTCCGTTGGTTCACCCCTCAGTGGCTGCTGTGGCCGGCACGCTGTGGCCGGCGCACTGGGCTGATCTGAAGCCAGGAGCCAGGTGCTTCTCCTGGTCTCCCATGCGGGTGCAGGGCCCAAGCACTTGGGCCATCCTCCACTGCACTCCCGGGCCACAGCGGAGAGCTGGACTGGAAGAGGAGCAACCAGGACAGAATCCGGCACCCCAACCGGGACTAGAACCCAGGGTGCCGGCACCACAAGGTGGAGGATTAGCCTAGTGAGCCACGGCGCCGGCCCCTTCTACTAGTGTTTTAAGAGTTTTTCCATGCGTGAAAAGCTCTTCATGTACACGCATGCACACGCACTTGCTGTAGTGTTCACCTCAGTCCATGAAACGGCTGAGCCACATGTATGGAGCCACGCTCCCAATCGGGCACTCTTTGCTTCTTGCCTGGGGAACATTTCAATGAGCAAAGTATCCATCACGGGCATCTGTGTGTTTAAGGGCTTTCTCACATTTCCGATAACCTCCTTGGGATGGCTTTCTAGCGACAGAATCCCTGGGCCAAGGGGCGTCTGCCTCATTAAGGCTGTCCATGCACATGGGCAGGCTGTTTTCCAGGGCTGTGTCTCTCCTAAGTAGCATACAGCATTCAGTTTCACAGCACCTCTCTGAATTGATGATTTGGTAGGGAAATGATGCCCCTTTGCTATTTCCACTTGCATTTCTGTTCAGAGCCAAGGAAGCTGGACGTTGATTTGTCATTTGCATTTCCTCTTCAGAGACTCCTCTGTCCTTTACCTGGGTATCTATTTTGGGTCTAAATGTTTTTCTTATTGATTTGTTTGAATTCTTTATATATTAGGAACACTCATCTTTTTTTGTCCAGTCATATTTGTTCCAAATATTTCCCAGCTTGATACTGACCTGCTGATTTTGTTTGTAAGATAGCATAATACAGATGATTTTTTCTTATAAATATCCTTTCATTTTATATTTTATTTGAAGGGCAGAGAGAGATCTTGCCATCAAGTGAGCAGCTTCTTCCCCATGTAAGCTGTCATTTCCAGTCTGGTTCTCATTTATATTCACCCTGAAATCTTTGCATTGTGTTCCACAGAGCTAGGTTGAGGAGAAGGAAGCCCACAAAATAATATCAAGTGGCCTGTGTTTGTGTACTGCTTAGAGTGCAAACTGCGAGGCTGGTAGCCCCCACAGCATATGGAGAACTACAGGGTCTCCAGGCAGTGAGCAAACAGCCCATTTCCTTCCTGCTTGCAAGATCTGAAGCCAAAGAGGCACCCAAATCAGCACCTACCCTGTGCTTGCAGAGATCTTGAGACTTTCATCAGGACACGCTATTGCATTTGGGTGTCGTCTCCTCTCCTTCTCTTGCTCAGTTTGACTTTTCATCCACGAGTAAAGCTGAACACTCACAATTTTCTGCATTATTTTCCCAGTCCTGCGGGAAGGTTTCCTCTGGAGATTTTGGCTCTATTCTGCCACCCCAACCCAGCCTGCTTTTTTTTTTTTTTTTTTTTGGCTGGGTCGCTCCCTCTGCCTGAATAATTTTATTAGGGCTTAATTTCATTAGGTTTAAAACAAAGATGCACTAGAAGAATTTGGACAAAACTGACATAAGATAAACTTGTCATTCAAATAAACTGCATTTCTGATTTCTGTGGTTAGAAACTGGTCTCCTGTTACTCTTGATCATACCTAGTTTACAATTGTCACAAATTTTTTTTTTTTTTTTTTTTTTTTTTTTTTTTTTTTTGCAGAAGGAGAAGTCAGAGCCCTGTGCACACTCACTGTTAAAATTACAGCAAAGTCGGCCGGCGCCACGGCTCAATAGGCTAATCCTCCACCTTGCGGCACCGGCACCCCAGGTTCTAGTCCCGGTTGGGGCACCGGATTCTGTCCTGGTTGCCCCTCTTCCAGGCAGTGGAGGATGGCCCAAGTGCTTCGGCCCTGCACCCCATGGGAGACCAGGAGAAGCACCTGGCTCCTGCCATCGGATCAGCGTAGTGCGCCGGCCGCAGAGCGCCAGCCACGGTGGCCATTGGAGGGTGAACCAAGGGCAAAGGAAGACCTTTCTCTCTGTATCTCTCTCTCTCACTGTCCACTCTGCCTGTCAAAAAATAAATAAAAATTTAAAAAGTACAGTGAAGGGAATGGACTTGTTGGCTCAGTGTTGAAGATGCTGCTAAGGCACCTATGTGTTACACCGGAGGACCTGGGTTCGATTCCCAGAGCCAGCTTCTGGCCAACTGGGACTCCAGGAGGTAGCAGGTGATGGATCAAGTACATGGGTCCCTGCTACCCTGTGGGAGACCTGGACTGCATTCTCAGCTCCTGACTCTGGCCCTGGCCCAGCCCAGGCTGTTGCATTTCGAGAGCAAATCAGTGGATGAGATTCCCCTGTCTGTCTGTCCCTCTCTCTCTGTAACTCTGCCTCTCAAGTAAATGAATAAATCTAAAACAAACAAAAACTGACTGCCAGAGCTCCCAGGGGCCTAAGAAATCTGACTCACTGCCTGCTGTTGCATGCACTCAAGAGGTCCAGACCCCAGAACTGGCACAAAGAATCATCAATTGGCTTGAGGACGTCCCAAGCAAAGTCCAAATAAACCTTGACACTTTCTAAATGCTGACTGTGTTGTCCTACCAACCAGCAGGGAAGGGGAGAGCTGGGCAGCCTTGTGCTACAGAAATAAAGTGGTGGCAGTGTAGACAGTGTCTACACTCTCTTTGAAGCTGGAGCTTGAAGAAAGACCAATTCCAGGCTGAGGGTGGTGGGGTCCCGATCGGGGAAGACAGAGGCAGATTCATCGTCTGTGGTTGAGACAACAGGAGCATCCTGATGCAAGGCATGCTCAGAAGGTGCTGTGGCTGGGATACGGTTTGTCCCCGTGAAGTTCTTGTCATGGAAGTGCATTCCCAGTGGAAGGCGGTGGGGCCTGCTGGAGGTGGCCAGGGATGTTTCCAGATGTTTCCAGAAACATCTCCCACCTCATCTCCCTTTCACGATCAAAGGTGGGCCTGCAGATGTGTGACTTGTTTCTGCTTGGAAGCCTTGCACAGGAAAAGATTCATCAAATGTTTGTGAAAAGAAGGAGTGCATCTGTGAACGAAGATGAGTCTGGGTTTCTTGAGATACCTTAAGGTCGTAGTTCATTGGCTTCATTCCTCCCTTTTCAGCACTTATTGAACACCTGCTGTGTGTCAGGCAATGTTCTTAGAACAGCTGGATGAGGGCCGGTGCTGTGGCACTGCATGTTAACGCCCTGGCCTGCAGCACTGGCATCCCATATGGGCGCCACTTCCAGTACCGGCTGCTCTGCTTCCAATCCCACTCTCTGCTATGGCCTGGGAAAGCAGTGGAAGATGGCCCAAGTCCCTGGGCCCCTGCAACCGCGTGGGAGACCTGGAGGAAGCTCCTGGCTCCTGGCTTCAGATTGGCTCAGCTTTGGCCCTTGCAGCCATCTAGGGAGTGAGCCAGTGGATGGAAGATCTCTCTCTCTCTGTCTCTCTCTCTGTTTCTTCCTCCTTCTGTAACTCTGTCTTTCAAATAAATAAAGTAAATCCTTTTTCTTTTTTTTTTTTTCAATTGGATGTAGTTTTCCTCTCTTGATGTCCATCAACTTGCCTGATAAAAACACGTATTTTTCAAACTGTTCAGGAGTGAAGCGGTGCACTTCAACTCCAGCATGTCATGGTTTCTCGACCTGATACTTATCGTCACCTGTGTGCATCCGGCCCATCTTTCCTTGTAATGAAATGGCTCAAGTCTCACCCAGAAGCCCAGGCCAGAGCACGGCATTTTTTTCTCTCTCTCCTATATGCATCCTGAGATGGACCACCACGTGCCTGCTTCCTTTTCCCTACCCTTTCTCTGCCTTGGCTCTCAGGGACCACAGCTACACAATGGCTCTGGTTCTTCAAGGGCATCAAGGACATCTGATGCATTTTTGTCAGAGAGCAGTTTAGTTTGTCTCCACCGGGTTTCCCGTCGTGTGCATCTCTGTAAGTGCCTCTCCTTATAAGGCTTCTGATAAGGCAGCTGATGAAGCCTCCCAGCTCCTCGTGAGACACCTGCTTTGTTACATGGTTCTTTTCAAGATTTTCCTAACACGGGCTCTATTACTGAGTTCCTTATTCTGCAATGGACTGTGTGGTGCATTTCATCTTAACTCTGACATTCAAACCAGTATCTGCAGATTTTTCAGATTAGAGATGTTAATGAATGTATCATTCACATTTTAGAAGAGGCAAGAATGTGCAAATATAAGAATTAAAGATAATCAGAATTCTACCACCCAAAGACATCTACTGTTAACATCTTAGACCACTATCTCCCAGGATACTTTTTGAAGGGTGTGTGGGTGTGTGTGTGCGCGTGCACGCATGTTTGCTTCCTTGACCCTGGTGAGCCTGGCCCCACTGGACTCTCTGGCCTGATGCTATCTTCCTCACTCTTGCACAGGGGCCCCTGCTAGCCCTTTGCACCTGCTGCTCCTCTTCCTGGATCTCCTTGTTGAAATGCTCTATGTGTTACTGGCAGTGCTACATTGATAAACTCTATACTTAAGAGGTGTCTTGAAGTTTGAGAACATACATAACCCTTGGACCAGCATTTGCTTCTAGGATCTCTCCTGATGGCAGAAATTGAGACACTAATTTTGGCACAGGAATGAGTGTCAGGACAATAGTTATAATACCAAAATCTGTAAACAATGCTAATATAAAAAGGGAGGAATTATCACACATGTTAATATCATGAATAGCGAAATATTACACAGGCAGGAAAAACATGTTTCCAAAGAATTTATTTTTAAGAATTAGTTATTTATTTCAAAGGTAGAGTTACAGAGAGGCAGAGGCAGAGAGTGAGAAAGAGGTTTTCCAGCCACTGGTTCACTCCTCAGATGGCCACAATAGCCAGAGCTGTGTCAATCCTATGCCAGGAGCCAGGGGCTTCTTCTGGCTCTCCCACACAGGTGCACGGGACCAAGGAGCTGGGCCATCTTCTACTGCTTTCCCAGGCCATAGTAGAGAGCTGGATTGGAAGTAGAGCAGTGGGGACTAGAACTGGTGCCCACATAGGATCCTGGCACTGCAGGCAGTGGCTTTACCCATTACACCACAGCACTGCCTCCCCAAATAATTTTTAATGACAAAGAATGTACTGAATATCAATATTATATTGAATGTTAACATTATTGGTCATTTGAGTGATAAAATAATTATATTTTCCTTTGATTCAGTGTTTCCTAATTTTTTTTTTTTTTTTTTGTGACAGGCAGAGTGGACAGTGAGAGAGAGAGATACAGAGAGAAAGGTCTTCCTTTGCCGTTGGTTCACCCTCCAATGGCTGCCGCGGATGGCGCGCTGCGGCCGGCGCACCGCGTGCATCCGATGGCAGGAGCCAGGTGCTTTTCCTGGTCTCCCATGGGGTGCAGGGCCCAAGCACCTGGACCATCCTCCACTGCACTCCCGGGCCACAGCAGAGGGCTGGCCTGGAAGAGGGGCAACCGGGACAGAATCCAGTGCCCCGACCGGGACTAGAACCTGGTGTGCCGGCGCCGCAAGGCGGAGGATTAGCCTGTTGAGCCACGGCGCCGGCCCAGTGTTTCCTAATTTTTCTCCAATGAGAATACACGTTTTTTACAATCAGAAAAATGTACATGTAAAAATTCTCTTGTTTTGGAGTTTAAAGAAACTTGCACTCAACATATTTCTCCCACTTTTTATGGAAATTCGGCAGCCTTCTTTTCCACTTTTTTAAAATTAAAAATTTTTTTTTTATTTTTTAAAAATTTTTTGACAGCAGAGTGGACAGTGAGAGAGACAGAGAGAAAGATCTTCCTTTGCCGTTGGTTCACCCTCCAATGGCCGACACGGCCGGCGCACCGCGCTCATCCGATGGCAGGAGCCAGGTGCCAGGTGCTTCTCCTGGTCTCCCATGGGGTGCAGGGCCCAAGCACTTGGGCCATCCTCCACTGCACTCCCGGGCCACAGCAGAGAGCTGGCCTGGAAGAGGGGCAACCGGGACAGAATCCGGCGCCCCAACCGGGACTAGAACCTGGTGTGCCGGCGCCGCAAGGTGGAGAATTAGCCTATTGAGCCGCGGCGCTGGCCTTCTTTTCCACTTTTAAACGTGTTTTTGCAAACACCAGGGTTTTGCTTTTTTTTTTTTTAAGCATTACAGAAAGCGTGTTCAAAGAGGAACCAGTTACACAGGTCTGCTCCTAGGAAGCCACCACGTGCCCTTCGAGCTGTCAGCGCCCTTTGCCCTTGAAGCGTCCCCACCCCCACTAACACAGCAGGACGCATTGGTTCATTTACACCTCCTGCCAAGTTCAGCGGGCACAGACAGTGCAACAGGAACACTCCGTCACCAGCTTCTCCTTGCTAACATACGTTAGGTTCCAAGATCAATATGTGGAGAAACGGAAGACATATGACAAGGCACTGAAGGGTAAAGCCAGCACATGCACATGACAATGATCATTACTACTGGTTCGTTTTTTTTCCTTTTTCCTCTTCCCATGCATCAAATCGACTCTTCTGTGATTCATTTATTCTCCTTGAAGCTCCTTCTCTGGTCTGTCCTATCCATTCCTCTTCTAAAGTGAGGGAAACTTTGTTGCTATTTTCCCCTCTCTGTTGCCCACAGGAGAGGCGCTGGGCTCTGACAGGCAGCCTCCCTGGATGCCTGAAGCAGCTGCAGCCTGTGCACCATCACAGCGCCCCCTGCCCCCCTTCCCCACTCCCAGGAGGATGGCAGAAATGAGGACACCGCAGCGGGACACAGAGAAATGACAGATGACAAACACTCGCCATCTTCAACTCTCAACATCCCCACCTCCATCCCCTCAACTGGTCACCATGAAAGACCCCACAGCCCCCATCTTTGCCTCGCACCTGCTAGACACACCCCAGCACGGGCGGCCTCCCCTGCCCAACAGCACAGGGGTTCTGTCCCTGAAACAAACTTCTCTTCCCTTCATTTCACATTTTAACTACTAAAGGCTAACTGCTCATCGTGCCACTTCTGCCACTGACCTGGCCACCAACGCTGTTTGCCCAAGAGATTCAGGACCCTTTCTCCTTTAAGAATCAGCCAGCTGGCTTGCAAACTGCAGGGAGCCCACAGAGTCCGCATTCCCCCAGGGGATCGTGCTCATCAGCACAGTGTCCCCCTGCCCTGGCTGCCATCTTTGGTGCACTGTGAGTGTCCAGTGTGGAGAAACCCAGGCCTGTTGTGCCAGCAGCCTCCAGCGTCCAATCAGCCCCCAGCTTCCTGCTCAGCCTCTAGACACTGGCCTTGTCTTTAATAGACAATGGGTATCTTCTTGATGCCAGCCTCACCAACTGGCGAAGACTGTATGGTCAGAGCTCAACAGCGAAGAGTGCCATGGTTGATTAGTAATGTCTGTCTCTGCTGGTCACGGAGGGGAGGTTAGCACTCTCATGTGTCTGTCAGCTGCCATCCCTTACTGGATCCATCCCAAACCTTGTACTTTTCTTCAACAAGGCTTGTGCTTGTATCTTTGCAGCTTACTTTACAGAGTGAGGAATTTCTTTCACGTACAATGGAGGAAGCAAACAAATAATCTCCCCCATGCAGTGGGGTGGCAAAGCCATGTCAGGGGCTGCCTTGGCCAGTGCAGGCACATGCAAGGCTATGATCCCTGCTGCATCCCAGCTCCAGCCCCACGTTCAATCATTCCCCCTTCTGTGCCACGTTTTTCCCTTTTTGCCACACTCTGTTCCTCATCCGCACCCTTTGTGCTGGATCCATCACTGTGTGTTTAACAAAGGCATCGACACGGTCCCATACCCTGTGAGATAGGAAGCGCAACTTGTTCACACAGAAGGGACTGGCAAGTGATGTGTTCTCAACGAACATTCTATATTGCATTGCACTGAATCTCTGGATGAGAGTGTCAAAGTCAATTATTTTAGTTTTTGCATGGACATTAAAAAACAAAGAGGAAGAAAAGCTGAAAAGTGAACTCCAAGCCTCTCAAATTCTAAATCAACTTTGCTAATCCTCTGTAATTTCACAATCATCCCCACATGTAACTACAAGGATATTTACATGGAATTGCAAAGAAAATGGAATCTTCCAGATGGGATATGACTAGGTACCAACAATCAAGTTTGCTCTCTCTCTCTCTCTCTCTCTCTTATACACACACACACACACACACACACACACACACACAAATACATATTTAGGCACACTAGACATCCTGTTAACATACTGAACACTTTAGGCGGTGCCATCCTGACACCGCTGAAGGCAGTTAAGCCTCTTAGACCGCATTCTAAGGGCTTTCCAAAGCAATCACACAAAGAAAGCAGGACACGCACAAGTTTCTGGCTAGTCCCACGAGGCAATTCAAAATCAGATTTCCAAGGCTGTTTTTGAAAATCCACTTGCTGACAGAGTATTTGTTAATACAATCCTTCATCCCAGGAAATCATTCACCCAACAACCATGAAGACATTTCCAAAGCCAAGTATTAAAATGGTTTCATTATTTTATCCAAAGTTCCCTTTACAAAAAGGAAAGAGAAATTATATATTGTCTGATGAATACAGAGCCATTTGCCCAAGTCTCTGCACTTACTGATAATTTTCCTTAGTAGAAATAACATTGAAATTCTTCAAATACTTCTTCTGGATTTGCAATTTCATTCAAACTGACTGGAAACAGAGCTGATGTCAAACATACTACGGGCAATTAGACTGTTTATGTCGGGATGCTTTTCAATCAAATGTAGGGGAGACACCCATGATAAAGGCAGGCACAGCTGAAATGATGCTTCCACCACCCTGGACCACACCCAAGTTGCCACTTGGCTGTTTCAGTTTCAATCATGTTTTCATGCACGTAAGCCAGGACACCAACAGTCCTGCCTGATGTCCTTAAAGGGTCAGTAGTTAGAAGCACTGATACTGGAGTCCCCAGGCCTCATTTCAGTCACATCAACACCACGCTGCAGAGACTGCAGGAGTGGGCCCTCTGCAGACACGCTGACCAGTGACCATGGAGAAATGCATGCACTGGACCTTACATTAAAGGCTCCAGACTAGCTGGGGGTTCGGGGAGGGGGGCAGTCACAGAGCTGACCCTGCATGCAGAGCATGACCTGGGGTATCCTGCCTGACCCTGAAGCCCCATCAGTACCAGGTGGTGGTATTCACTGGAGTTTGCATGGACTGAATGGAAACTCACACCCAAATCATCAACTAGGTTGTTATTAACAAATGCAGGAGAAGCCGGGGATTGGGGGGAGGTGATAGAAGGGCAGGGAAAGAACTGGCATCAAAGTAGGACACTTCAGGCTGCAGGAGACTTGTTCCCTGGTAAAGTCTACCGAAGCTCTACTTACTAAGGCCCTTGTACTCAGTGGCTCTCACTAACCACGTACTGTTTCACGTTAGCTGCTCCACCGTGGAAAGTGAATAAGGGAATTTTTATTTGCCCATGGTGCTGTCCTAAAACCTCAAGGATTCCCAGAACTACAAAGACCACTGCTCATCCAGCCCAATATGTCACTGAGTATAAAAGCTCACAAAAACCAAGCCTCACCAGGGACCATGTTAACTGATGTATTCTGTTAACTGATGTATTCCCAGCCCCCCGGAGAGTGCATGGTGCATTTCATAGGCGCTCAAAAATCTGTGTTGAACATAACTGACTTCTGAAAGAGGTGCCAAGGAATCTTTAGGAGCAGCCTCAGAACTGCTTCTCCATGGGAAACCGGGAGATCACGTGGCAGGGGTCGCAGCAACACAGTGCCGCCTCGCTCTTGGTCTCATCGGACCACGGGACCTTGGTCAAGACACGCACTCATCTAGACCTTCAGATCCCCCATCTGTGATGGTCCCGGCAGAGTTTCCCAGCTACGCCATGTCCAGCCCCACAGCACAGGCAGAGGTGCTACTGTGCAGGAATCTTGAGCCCACCTGCCTTCCTCTGTCTCCTTAGGAGAGACACCCCTAGGATGCTGCTTGCCCTAAACCTGCAGGGGGGAGGAACCTTTTTCCTCTGCGAAGGGCCACTTGGATATTTATAACATCATTCACCAGCCATGCAAAATGATCAACTTAAACATTAGCCTGCTGTAGAGATGTATGGAATTTTGGGTCCTGCCTGCAGCTGCCTTGGAAGAGCCAGTCTAGGTAATTTTGTGGGTCTTCTATGGCCCCATGAGTGGAATGATCCCCACCCCTGGGCCCTAAAGGATCCCACTGCTAATAATAAAAAGGAAACCCCACTGGGCCTCCGGGGCCCCCAAAAGCTCTACTGTCAGAAGATCTCTATCATCACTTAAATCTACCACAGTGATGCAGGAATCCTACAGTTCCTTGCACATCCCAGAGTTCTCCCTCTCCAGATCCAGTTCCTTTACCTAGGATGCCTTTTTCTGCCTCCATCCTGCTCTCTCTGTGCCAGGCTAACTCCCACTGAAGTGTTCCTTCCTCCCGAGAGGCACCCCTGTTGCCTGCATAGGAGTCTAGGTCCCCCATTATTTGTTGTCATGTCACTCTGTCCTTGGATCGATAGTACTTTTTATAATTATAATGAAATAAATTGATGTAATTATCGCTCTGACGTCTGTTGCACTCGCTAGATTGGCACTCCCACCAGGATAAGCACAGAGACAGAATCTGCTTTGCTCACCACCTGGTCCCCAGAGTCTGACTCCTACTTCTAACTCAATAACCATTTCCTGGAGGAATGAATGAGTGACATTATGCAACAGGCATACAGAGGGTGAGAAACATTTGATTTCTCTGGGAGCACTGACCCACAGAAGATGCTGGACAAACCTGTACTTTGCAAGGTCACTTTTCTCTAAGGAAAGCAGAGAAACAACACTGGACCTTCCTCAGTTCTCTGGCTCATTCTCTGCCCTACGTGATGTCTGAATATGCCCAGTAGCTCTCAAGGGCAGCTCAGCTCACTCAAGGGTGCATGTTCCAGACTTGGGATGTCTAGCATGGGTGTTAATTATATTGGCAGTGACTAAAGTTAAATAAAATGGGCCGGTGCCATGGCTCACTAGGCTAATCCTCTGCCTGTGGCGCTGGCACCCTGGGTTCTAGTCCTGGTCAGGGCACCGGCTCTGTCCCAGTTGCTCCTCTTCCAGTCCAGCTCTCTGCTGTGGCCCGGGAGTGCAGTGGAGGATGGCCCAAGTCCTTGGGCCCTGCATCTGCATGGGAGACCAGGAGGAAGCACCTGGCTCCTGGCTTCATATCAGCACGGTGCGCTGGCCGCAGCGTGCCGGCTGCAGTGGCCATTGGGGAGTGAACCAATGGAAAAGGAAGACCTTTCTCTCTCTGTCTCTCTCTCACTGTCTAACTCTGCCTGTCAAAAATTTTTTTAAAAAGTTAAATAAAGAAGAATTCAGTTCCTCAGTCCCTCTGGTCACACGTTGGGTGCCCACCAGCCACAGGTTCATGGCTACATGTCCTGGATGCCACAGAGGGAGCCCACTTCCACCACGGCAGGAAGCTCTTTTGGGCAGCACTATTTAGGAACCTGCTAAACTCAATGTCTTCTGTATTTCTGGGTCAGCTGGGGCCCTGATGCTCCCTATCTGGACTCTGCCTTCCTTCTTCTTCTTCTTTTTTTTTTTTTAACAGGCAGAGTGGACAGTGAGAGAGAGAGAGACAGAGAGAAAAGTCTTCTTTATCTGTTGGTTCACCCTCCAATGGCCACCGTGGCCGGCGCACCGCGCTGATCCAAAGGCAGGAGCCAGGTGCTTCTCCTGGACTCCCATGGGGTGCAGGGCCCAAGCACTTGGGCCATCCTCCACTGCACTCCCAGGCCACAGCAGAGGGCTGGCCTGGAAGAGGGGCAACCGGGACAGAATCCGGCACCCTGACCGGGACTAGAACCCGGCCCTCTGCCTTCCTTCTTGACATGGTAACTGGCCTCTGATGCAGCCGAACGTTCACTGATGATCTTTTCTGAAAAGATGGATTTTAAAAGTGTTGACCTGTCAAAGCAACAGACTCCTCTGATCGTTTCCTTCTCCCCGGTAATTTTCAAATGTCCTGTTTGTTATCATTATTCTCATACTTAATGCTGGATGCAGCCTCCTCCGGATGTTGGCTCTCTTAATTGAGCCCCTGGGCCAGGCTGTCCCATTTCACTTCTCTTTGAGGATCCAGCTCATCGCCAATGGGCCCTCACTACCGGAGCCCACGGTGGGTCCCTGGCTGGTCTCTCATCATTTCTGTCCTTCTGAGACTTTGGGGTGTCTGTTTCTGAAAGAAACTTGTGGCTATTGAATAACAGCTCCAATACCCACATGCCTCACTCATGTGCATATAATGGCTGGGAAAAATGGCTGGAGAGAAAATCTAACAAAATCTGCTTCCCTGAACTGGACTCTCTTCATCTTCTGGCTTATTCCTACTGAGATCACCATGGATTTGATTATTTTGTGATCATTTCCCCCAAGGCTTCTGTCTAATCTTTAGATTAAAGCTTTAGAGCAGCAATTCTGTCTTTCCTCTTTCATAACATTGCATTAAAAAGGGATTTCTGCCTTGGTTGACTCTGCTCTTCCCAAGGCTTCTAAGTGTCCCCACACAGCCCCTGCCTTACTTTGGATTCTACCAGAAGTAGACACTGGGAGAAGACTTCAAGGACAAGGAAAGCTCTGGGGAGGTGAGAACAGGAGAAGCCAGCAGGCAGTAGTGAAACAAGGCAGTGGAGTGAAGGTGATCAATAAAAGGTGTGTCCTAAAGCCAGGTACCACCGTGGACAACTGAAACCCTGCGTCAGGCATGTGCTTTGGAAGCAAGGGAGAAGGGGTGTTTACACAGCACCTGCCACAGTCATGGGTGGCTCCTGGAAAAAGGGGCCCTGAGATCAAGACAAGCAGGCCCTGGCCATGAGAACTCAGGCAGCCATGCCACAAGGTGGTAAAGGTGAGAGGCTCAACTCTGATGGAGGCTGCTACACGCCCCCAAACTGATCCCCAATCAATCTTCATTGGGAAATTCTTTAGGACAAGTCACTGGATCTTTTTCCTCTACTACTTGATAGTCCCATCAGCCCAACACAAATGCGCGAAGCAGACGACCCCCGAGGTTCTGCAAAGTGTTGCAGCTTACTTGAAGCTCTGAACTACTTTCCAACAGATACCCGAGTGGATGCCCCCAAGCCCCACAACAACAGCCAGATGCAACGGGTCTTTCACTGGTTTCTTGTGCACTGGAGAGCAGTTTGATCCCGGGAGAGAGGACAGAGGCCAAGGTCATCCCTGGTGGCACCGTCGCACCTCCAGGAGATGACTGTCCAGACACTGTCCCACCATCCTCACCACTGTCTCATGATGATTCTGACAACCTCAGGAACTGCAGCTGAGACCACTGCTGTCCCTGTTGGACTTCAGTCTCCCTGCCAACATGGGAGCCACAAGGACTGTGCCCCAGGTGTGTTCTAAGTGCCTTCTACTGCTCTACTCATCCACTCCCACAACAGCCCTGTGAAACATCTGTGAATGTGGAGAAAAACCAAGGCACAATTTAAGCGCTTGCAGCTTCTAGAAGGCCAAAATGGAACAATGGCCTAGATTTTCTGTCCTACGTTGAAACCACTAGAAGAATGAGCAAAATATCTGACACAACGGTTTTTCAAGAAAATGGACATCAGGCATCGAAAGGCGGTGATCCCCCAAAGACAGGGAAGTAATGAGGTGAGCCCTAGGAATGCCGCCGTTCACCGACATGAGATTTCTAGGTCATCGCTGCACAAGCAGGGGGAGCACAGATGGATGCGGGCGAACTCTGCGAGCTGAGATGCTGCTGATGCGAGGAGTCCGAGACAGCTGGTGCTCAGGGCCCAGTGCCGAGGAGGGAGCAGCTCAGAGGCAGCACTGCGGGGCTGCACAGAGTCTCCCTGCAGCACCGAGCCAAGCACTGATCAGAGTTTGTAAACGACCAAGGATTGAAGTCACAGACCACAGCACTTGCATGGGGCAGGGCGCAGGGCCTGACCCAGCAGCCAGACTGGAAAACCCAAGAATCATGGGGCCGGTGGGCACTGTCCACAGAAGGGCCTTGCCATAGTAATGGGGGGATAATCAGCTCTTCTGAGCACTGTTATGAGCCTAACAGAAAAGAAAGCAGGATCTCGAAGGACCACACTGTTTCCAAAGAACTTAACTGAATCCCAGAACAAAACTCAGAAATATTTATAGGGACATAAAAATACCCAGCACCCAACAAGGTAAAATTCATAATGTCTGTATACATAATGAAAAAGTCCCAGTTATGCAAAAGAGAAGGGAAACGGGACTCATAATGAGGAGATAAGCCAAACTGGACCGGCCAAGTGCTGGCACAGATGTCAGAATCGCAGGGCACAAGAATGGTTGTTACAACTGCATCCGGTATTTCCAAAAGTTAGGTAGAGACATGGAGGATATAAACAAGGCTGTGTTGAGCTTCTCTAGATGGGAACTGGAATATAAAAAAATACAAATATAAAGGTCAAGATCAATGGAAGATCAGATACAACAGAAAAGCATTTCAACAGCCTCTCTCCATCATTGATGTAAGAAGGACATTGAAAATCAGTAAGCAGATAGCAAATTTAAAAAGTCCATCAACCAATTTTGATCAAATTCACATTTATGTAGCATGCCATCCAACAACAGTAGACACAGCACAGTTTTTCCAGGTACATGCAAAGCAAGTATCAAAATAAACCATGATCTGGCCATAAAAGCAATCTCTCTTAATTTAAAAGGATTCAAGTCACACAAAGTTTGTTCCTTGTATCTGGTGGAATTAAATTAGAAATCAATCATGAAAAGATATATGGAAAATCTCCCAAGTATTTGGAAATAAACATTTCTAAAAAATCCACATGTCAGCAAAGAGTGCTAGGAGAAATTAGATAGTATTTTGAGCTGAATGAAAATAAAAGTGTGGCATATTAAACCTTGCGAGGATGCCATCAAGTCGGGGACAGGCACAGAAACACAGATGTGTATTGAAAAGAAGGTGGGCTTCAAATCTCTACCCTCAGCTTCCACCTTAAGAAACTAGGAAAACAGCAACCTCAACTACAAGTCAGGAGACTGTGGGAGGGACTGAAGATCAGAGTGGGCGGCAAGGAAATGGTAAACACGCAGACCAAACAATGAAAGAGAAGCATCAGTGAAACCAAAGGTGGATTCTTGAGATGATCCATAAACTGAAAACCATTCAGACAGCGAGGAAACGAGAGGTGACATCAACACAGAGTCTTTACATGCTGAAAGGATACCAGGAAGCTCCCCGTACAGCTTTATGCTAATACAGTGCACAACTTGGATGAAAGGAACACATTTCTTTTTGAAGATTGATTTCTTTATTTATTTGAAAGGCAGAGCTCAGAGAGGCAGAGGCAGAGAGAGAAAGGTCTTCTATCAGCTGGTTCACTCCCCAGATGGATGCAATGGCCCGAGCTGCACCAATCCACAGCCAGAAGCCTGGCGTTTCTGCCTGGTCTCCCATGTGGGTACAGGGGCTCAAGCACTTGGGTCATCCCCACTGCTTCCCCAGGCCATAGCAGAGAGCTGGATCAGAGTGGCACAGCCAGGACTCAAACCAGCACCCATAGGGGATGCCAGTGCTGCAGGCAGTGGCTTCACAAACACATTCTTAACATAGAAAAATATTAACATTCATTTAAGAAGAAACAGATCATCTGAATGGCTTTATATTAAAGAAATTTAATTTAATCACAGTTGAAAATCTTAATAAGTGAATCCCAGATGGATTCACTGCAAGTTTGACCAAATATTTTTGAAATAAATAACACTAATCCCACAAATCTCTTCCAGCCCCCATACAACTTCTCTTATAAAACCAGCACTGTCCTCTTATCTACCAAAATGAGATACAGACATCATAAGGAAAGAGAACTATGTACCAAAACATCCCTGATGAACATGGAAGCAAAAATGCAAAATAAAATTTACAATATCCAAAAAAGAGAACATATCGTGACCAAAGGAGATTGTTCATGGAATCAAAGTTGGCTTGACATTAAAAAATAAATTATGTAATTCATAATATTAACAAAAAATTCATATGGTCAGCTCAACAGAATCACAATAAAACACTTGACAAAATCTAATGTCCATTCCTAGTAAAACTCAATACACTAGGAAAGAGGAGAACTTGCTCACTTGAAAAGAAGCACCCACAGAAAGTGGACAGTTTACTTCATATTCTGTAATGAACAACTGGATGTTGTTTCTCTAAATAAGGAGAAATAAAGACAAGGGCGCCTTTCCCCTCCACCTCTGTTCAAACTTAAAGAAGTCCCAGCCAGTTCAATAAGACAAGAAAAAAAATAATTGAAACAGGAAAGAAAAAAAAAAAAACTTGCCTCATTTTTGCAGACCTGGCCACCTTTGTAGAAAATCTAAATGCAAACAAATCCAAATCTAAACTATTCAGACAGGAAAAGAGAGGTGCAAAAAAAATCTAAATGTAAACAAAACGATACTGGAACTAGGTTGCAGAATACAAACTTACTGTGCAACCATCTATTACACGTTTAAATTTTAAAAATGAATAATCCAAAGTAGAAATGAATGTAAAATATAAAGATTTTTAAAGCAACATCATTTTAGCATTAAAAATTTTCTGGATCTGACAAAAGATATTCAAGACCTGTACACTGAAAAGTATGCAAGATTGCTAAGAGAAAGTGAGACCTAAATAAATGGAGAGACACCACATTCAAGTGTGGAAAGACTCAGATGACATAACTAGTACACAAACAGTATTTTTTACTTTGTGTTTTTGTGTGGGTGCAAACTGTTGAAATCTTTACTTAATATATAGGGGAGAGGGAGCAGGAGAGGGAAGGGTTGCAGGTGGGAGGGAAGTTATGGGGGTGGGGGAAGCCATTGTAATCCATAAGCTGTACTTTGGAAATTTATATTCATTAAATAAAAGTTAAAAAAATAAAAACCGCACCAGGCTTTTTTTTTTTTTTTTTTTTTTACAAGGAGGGGAATCTTACAGAGCCTTCCAGTTAGATTAAGTAGAAGTGGGCATTGGGATCAAGGTTATTAAGACACTGCTTGGGGCACCCACCTCTAATACCAGAGAGATTGATGCAAGTTCTGGCCCTGCTTCCTCTTAATGTACCTCTGGGAGGGAACGGTAACGCGGTTAGCGCTTGGGTCCCTGCTACCATGTGGGAGACTCAGGCTGAGTTCCTAGCTCCTGGCTATGGTGTGGCCCAAGCCTGGACTGTTGCAGGCATTTGGGTGAGTGAACCAATGCATGCGAGATATTCTCTCTCTGTTTCAAATAAATAAAATAAATGTGAAAGCATAAAACACAATTAAGTCAGGAAGGCATATTCATTAGAAATCTTACAAGTTAAATCATAAAGCAAAAAGTGATGATTAAATGGTTTCTAACTCCTGAAATAAGCAAAATTAGATTTAAGAGCAAAAAGCGAACATAGAAGAAAGAAGATTAAGGCACCGTAATTTTGTAAGAGAGATCACCTTATTCTAAAATAGTGCTTTAAAAAATGGTATTGGGGGCCTGCACTGTGACATAGCAGGCAAAGCAGTGTCAGCATCCCATATGGGCGCCGGTTGAAGTGGCTGCTCCACTTCCGATTCAGCTCCCTGCTGTGGCCTGGAAAGCAGCAGAAGATGGCCCAAGTCCTTGGGCCCCTGCACCTGCATGGATGAGACCCAGGAGAAGCTCCTGGCTCCTGGCTTCTGATTGGCTCAGCTCTGGCCATTGCGGCCAATTGGGGAGGGAACCAGAGGATGGAAGACCTTTCTCTCTCTCTCCCTCCTTCTAACTCTCTCTCTCTCAAATAAATAAATCTTTCAAAAAAAATATGGTGTTGGTTTCCTCTGTGGATGAACCTCTCCCTTGCTCAGATTGAGGAAAATCAGACAGCTTGCTCATTTCCTGTTGCATCTCACTTCCTGCTGGCACATCACTTCCTGTTGCCCTAGGTCCTCAGAGAGCAGAACCTGAGATGTGAAACTCCACCCCCTTCAGCTCTCACAAGTCTGCATCAGGAACTAACCGCCCTTTCAACACCACCACCACAGCTCCAAGTTACCTCGAAGCTGCCAACTTACGTAACAGGTACAAAGATTCTTTATTTTCACCAGCCTCCAACTTTACGATATTCACCTCGCTCCCCTTACCTGTTTAAGAAACACCTTTTTAAAAAATACAACCTTTCCCTTGATAACCATTTATATTTTGAGAAGGGTTAGCTACTTTTATTTAAAGATTTATTTATTTATGTGAAAGTGGGAGTTACAGAGAGAGATCTTCCATCCACTGGTTCACTCCCCAGAAGACCAAAACAGCCATAGTTAGGTCAGACTGAAGGCAGGAGCCAGAACCTTTACCTACGTCTCCCATGGGAGTGGCAGGGCCCAAGCACTGGGGCCACCTTCCACTGCTTTTCAGGCCATTAGCAGGAAGCTGGATCAAAAGGGGAGCAACCAGGACAAGAACTGGAGCCCACCTGGGATGCTGGTACTGCAGGTGGCAACTTCATCCCAGCACCCCCAATGTAGGCCCTGGAAACATAAATGTTTTTAAGGTAAAATGAAATGAGATAAGAAAAAAAAAAAAAAGCACTGTTCTTTGGAAGACAACAAATACCTGTTTAGTAAGTTGTTTTTAGGATTTTGGGTTTTTTTCAAAGTTTAAAAACTCTGCTACACTCCTGGACTCAAGTCTTGTTTTCTTTTCTGCTGCTGTGCTTTCCAACTAGTCTGTTACCTTAATTGGAGGACTGGGCTTTGAGAGAGAGGGAGAGGGAAACGGGAAGAGGGAAGGGGAGGGGGAGAGGCGGAGTGGGAGAGGGGGAGGGAGATTATTATTTCATACCTTTGGTACGTATCTGTTATAACAAAAAATTCATATTTTGAGTGGAGAAAACATACAGCTTATAGAAGAAACTCAGCTAATATGAAAAAAATAATGTATGATTTCAGATTTCCAAATATGTGTGTGAAAACTATGCAAGACGTAGAATGAGGGAACCTTTGAGAAGTGGGTAGACTGTGCTTACACTGAGACCAAAAGGATGAAGTCTATTGAGTTGGACTGAAATGCACACACACACACACACACACACTTCTAAGTGTGCAGTGCATGCTTGCACGCTTGCTGGCTGCAACTCTTAATAATAAAGTGATCATCTGCTCATTTATCCTTCTAACTTGAATCACACCGACACTAACACAAGCCATGAATGTATCTTAAAGCAGAATTCTGTTCCAGCGATGAGGATGCAAATTCAAAAGCCCATCCATGAGAGGGGCTGGCAGGTGGAGGTGACACAGTCTGTCCCCGTTTCCCTGACATGTTCTTCCTCCCTAGCACTAAGTGCCATGATTTTTACATGGCTGTGTATTTTTTAGACACTCTATGATCCTGGCAAACAAAAGTGTCGGTGAAAATTATACTCCATCAGCTGAAGCTTTGCTAAGTGGCAGGCAGTCGTTTGATCTGCACTGCGAGCAGCCTCTAAAAAGGGTGCTGATATCAATCATGTTTTATTCCAACCAAAGGATTTGAACAGTACATGGTTATTATCATTACCGCCTTTACACCATCGTATATTCCGATACACCCTGTCCAATATGGCAGCCACTAATGAAGAGTGGCTATTAAGCCTTCAAACTGTGGGCAGTCTGAAAGGAAACGTGAGGGAAGTGTAAAATATACACAGGGTTTTTGAAGATTTATTAGAAAAACCGAATTTAAATATTTCATTAATAATTTTTACATTGGTTTCACGTTGAAATGGTACAAATGTTCAATAATAAAAGAGGTAAAATAAAATACATTATCCATGCCAATCTAATTTGTCCCTTTTGCTTTATTTAAAGTAGCTGTTAGAAAATGTAAGAATACATTATGTGTCTTTCATTATAGCTGTGTTAGAGTGCCATTCTACATGGTAAAGATTAATAAGCCCTGGGACTCACTGGTTGGTCTACTTTGCAATGTACAGTTATAAAAAGCAACAGGAAGAGCACAGTCAATCCCCAAACACACTGGCAGTTTCCTCTTCTGGGAGCAGCATGTTGGTAATTTCCCATTTCAGAGCTGTAACTGATTTTCTTCAATGGTTCTTTTATAACTGCTGCAGAGATAACTGGTTCCTTATGATCAAAATGACCTTGTTTTGCTCTACGTGTCATATTGCAGCCAGAATATCATTCTCATTATTAAAAACAAACAAAACGCTTGGATTTGAGGAAGGGGAACACTTTCGTTGATTGACAGTTAGTAAGACTGAAGCCCCCAAATTCCAGTCCAAGCCTTCTTCTTCTGCCATCGTGAGCCCTGCCCAGTGCTCCAGACACATTTATGGAATTCCTCACTATCGCCCAAACATGTCTCAACATGTCACAGCTCCATGCATTTTCCAACGCTGGGCTCCTCCCTGGAATGCTCTGATCCCCATTCTCTGCTTGGAAAACTCCTATTTAAAACCCAACTCAGATGCCTCTTCCTACACAAAGTCATCCCACGGGCTCTGATAGTGCTCTGACATTTTCAGCACTTGATTACTGGGCCACAAACAGGTGTCCTTGTTGATTATCCGAATCTCTCTCTGCTCATGTGAGCAAAGGGTAATGTGTCGCTGTCTATGTACCCATAACACTGTCAGAACATTTTCGTTGGTGTGTGTGTAGGGTGTATGCCTATGCATGCGTGTGCATATGCATACGTGCAAACACACACACCTAGGAAAGAAAAATTCTAAAAACATACTAGTTTTACATGCCCAAATGCCAGCAGTGGTTGAGTCTGGTGGGGAAATTACGTGGATTTTGACTGATTTGTAAAGAATCGTGGTCAAGTCCACCTAATGTAAAATTTTTCATCTTAATCATTTCTAAATATACAGCTCAGTAGTGGTAATTGTGTGCACACTGCTGTCGCCCTTCTCCAGAACACATTTGTCTTACAAAACTTCACCCAGCTCCTGAAGCCACCATTCTGTTTTCTGTCCCAGTGAGTCTGCCCATACCAAACCATCCACACCAAAGCCTCACGGAAGTGACCTCATAAGTAGCTGTCTTTTTATACCAGGTTTATTTCACTTAGCCTTATTCCTCAAGGTTTATCCATGTTGTCCTATGTACCAGAACCTTCTTCCTTTGTAAGTCTGAATAAGATTCCACCGTATATATATATACAGCACATCTTAGTTAGCCACTTATCCATTGAGGGACATGTGAGTTGCTTCCACCTTTTGGTTACTGTGGATAATGCTGCTTGGAAATGGACACCCAGCTGTTTGAACTATGCTTTTATTCTTTAAGTAAATACCTAGAAGTGGAATTAGTGATCATACAGTAAACATACTTTTACTTTTTTTCCCACAGTGGATCCACCATTTTCCCATTCCCAGCAACTGAACACAAAGGTTGCAATTTCTCGATGGACTTAGGAACACCTGATACTTTGTTTTGTTGTTGAAATAGTAGCCACCCTACTGTTTGTGGCCTGGCATCTTATGATTTGAACTGCATTTCCTTAATGTCTAGTGATGTTGAGCATCTTATACTCTCATTGGCCACTTGGACATTTTCTTTGGAGAAATGTCTATTCAAATGCTTTAGCCATTTAATAAGAGGGTTGTATTGGTTTGGTTTCATTTTTGAGTTGTAGGAGTTCTTTATATATTATACATATTAACTGTTTTTCAGACTTAAAAATATTTTCTCCCATTCTAAAGGCAGTTTTTTTCACTCTGTTCACAGGATTCTTTGATTTGTAGAAGTCTTTTACATTGATGTAGTCCAATGTATCCAATTTTACATTTTAACACGTGCTTTGAGTGTCATATTTGAGAAAGCACTGTCAAATCCAATTGCTTTATATCTATGTCTTCTGAAATTTTTATGGCTTTAGGTCTCATATGTTTAGGTCTCTGATTCATTTGGAGTTAATGTTCAGATACAGAGCAAGATAAGGATCCAACTTCATTCTTTTGTATGTGGGGATAAGTTTTCCCTAAGAGTTACTGAAAAGACTGTCTTTTCCCCATTGAATGATCTTGACATTCTTGCTGACAATTACTTGGCCATGTAAGTGAGCGTTTAGGTATACGTGCTCTAATCTGTTCCACTGGTCTACATGTCTGTCCTTGTACCACTGTCACATGGTTTTAGTCACTGAAACTTTATAATACATTTTGAAATAAGTAAATCTGAGAACTCCAACTTTGTTCTTACAAAACTGTTTGAGTTGCTTGAGGCTCTGTAAGATTCTGTATGAATTTTAGGGTGGATTTTTCTGTTGGTTCAAAAACATCATTATGATATTAGTATCACAGATGTGCATTTTTGTCTGTAGGTTGCTATGGATAGTATTGACATCTTAACAATATCGTCTTCTACACAGGATGTCACTTTATCTATTTATGCCTTTTAAAATTTCTTTCAGCAACATTTTATAGTATTAAATATACGAGTCTTTTGCCTCAGTTAAGTTCATTCCTAAGTATGCCATTCCTTCTCTTAATATTGTAAATAGAATTATTTTCTTAGCTTCCATTTTACATTAATTCATCATGAGATTCTAGAATATAAAACTGATTGTTGAGTTTATTAGTATTAAGAGTTGTGGAATCTTTAGGGTTTTCTACACATAATGGGATCACACTGCCAACAGAGGTCATTTCACTTACTTCTCTATAATCTGGATGTATTTTATTGCTTTTTCTCACCTGCTTTCTCTGGATAGGATGCAGTGCTCTACAGAATAGAAGCCATGAAAATAGGCATCTTTGTGTTGTTCCTGATTTTAGATGAAAAGCTATCAGTCACTCGCCAGCAGGTATACAATGTTAGCCATGGATATCACTGCATCTTGAGTTTTCTTTCAATAATTCCTAAGTTTTCTGCAGAGACTATGTGTAATTTTTATAAGCAATGAAAAGTTATTTAATAAGCAAGAATAAGAGTCTGTTGGTTCGATCAATCAAACTACTTCATTGAAAACTCATATTTCCTTAAATATATACAGACATGAATATGAGATAAGAGAAGGTAAGAGATAAACAGGAAGTGATGTTTATTTTGGTGTGGTCACAAAGATAGACATGACACAGGTTCTTTCTCCTTTTTCCTGAAGTCCTCGTATCCTTGGCAAGGAAGGGAGGATCCATTCCATTGATTCCAGCAATTTAGACATCAGACCCCCATTCCATTGGAGCAGTCTTCACACAACACCCACATTCGTCATTTGAGATGAAGATTATGACAGAGCTGCATGTAAAAGGCCAATGTCAAAAGGAAGAGGATAGCCCTGGAGATTCACAAATTAAAATGGAAACATCACAAACCAAAAATCATGGGATGCAGCCAAAGCAGTTCTAAGAGGGAAGTCTATAGTGATAAGTACCTACATCAGGAAACTGAAAGGTATCAAATAAACAACCTAAATTTAAACCTCAAGGAATAAGGAAAAAATCAAGTTTAAACTAAGCAGAAGCAAGAAAACAATACAGGTCAGAGCATAAATAAATGAAGTAAAGACTAGAAAGGACAGAAAAAAAATGACACCAAGAGTTGAGTTTTCAAAAAAAAGTATTAAAATAACAAATCTTGGGGCTGGCGCTGTGGCTCACTTGGTTAATCCTCTGCCTGCGGCGCCAGCATCCCATATGGTGCCGGGTTCTAGTCCTAGCTGCCCCTCTTCCAGTCCAGCTCTCTGCTCTGGCCCAGGAGGGAAGTGGAGGATGGCCCAAGTGCTGGGGCCCCTGCACCTGCATGGGAGACCAGGAAGAAGCACCTGGCTCCTGGCTTCGGATCAGCACAGCACTGGCCGTAGTGTCTATTTGGGGAATGAACCAACGGAAGGAAGACCTTTCTCTCTCTCTCTCTCTCTCTCTCTCTAACTCTACTTGTCAAATAAATTTTTAAAATGACAAATCGTAACTAGACTAAGAAATAAAAGAGAATACTGAAACAAAATAATAAATGAAAGAGAATACATCATAATCAATATCACAGAAATACCAAAGTTCATGAGAGACTACTATGAACAGTTATATGCTAACAAATTGGATAGCCTGTAGGAAATGGACACCTTCCTAGAAACACACAACCTACCAAGACCACATCATTAAGAAATAGAAAGTCTCAACAGACAATTAACAAGTAAGGAGACTGAATCAGTAACCAAAAAATCCCCAACAAAGAAAAGCCTAGGACCAGATGGCTTCACAGTTTAATTCTAATAAAAATTCAAAGAAGAATGAATATCAATCCTTCTTAAAGTCTCCCAAAATACTCAACTACAGAAATTCCTTCCAAACTCATTTTATGAGGTCTTCATCACCCTGATACCAAGATTGGGCAAAGAATTCAAAAGAAAACTACTGGCTAATATCTCTGATGAACATAGATGCCATAATCTTCAATAAAGTCCTAGCAAAATAATTCAAAAACACATCAAAAAGAACACACATCACAGCCAAAGGGTAGTTATCCCTGTGATAGAAGATTGGTTTAACACATGCAAATAAATTAATGTGATACACTACATTAGCAAAATGAATGCTAAAAAAATCTGAACATCTCAATAGATGCAGAAAAATCCTTTGACAAAATTCAACATTCCTTAATGTCAAAAACTCTCAACAAATTAGTTATAGAAGCAAATGTCCTGAAATTAATAACAGCCACTTATGAGAAACCCACTTATGAGAAACCCACTAATGTTATAATCAACTGGTGGTGGGGGGATCTGAAAGCTTTTCCTCTAAGATCTGTATGAGTTAAGGGTGTCCACTCTCACCACTTCCATGCAGCATAATACTGGCAGTCCTATCCAGAGCAATTAGGAAGGAAAATAAATAAAAATTGTTCAAATAGAAAAGGAGGAAGTTAATCTGAGGCTGATTGCCGTGTTTAGGAAACTCTAAATACTTCCTCAAAAAAATTTAGACCTAATAAATTAATAAAGTTGTAGGATTCAGAGTCTACATACAAAAATAAGTAGTGTTTTCATATACTAACAGTGAACTACTCGAAAATAATGAAGAAAATAATTTGTAATACTAATCAAGAAAATACTTAGGAATAAATTTAATGTTTAGAGGATATACATAAAAAGAAATGTATTAAACACAAATGAAATAAGACACAAATAACTGAAAAGATATCCAATGTTCATGGATTGGAATAATTGTTAGAATTTACATTCTACCAAAAGCAATCTACAGATTCCATGAAATCTCTTATCAAAATTTCAATAGCATTTTTCACATATATAGAAAACACAATCTCAAAATTCATATAAAACAATAAATACCCTGGATAGCCAAAGCACTCTTCAGAAGAAAAAAAAAAAGGAAAAGTTGGAGCCATTTCATTACCTGATTTCAAAATATATTATACAAGCTGCAGTAATCAAAAGAGCATGGTATTGGTATACAAACTCACATAGGGATCAACAGCAGAGAAGAGACAACTCAGAAATAACTTCTTAAAGGTAAGCCCTGCAACTATAGAATCATTAGAGGAAAACCTTCTTGACATTGGTCTGGGAGATGACTTTTCAGCTACAACCCCAAAAGCAAGGCAATGAAAGTAAAAATAGGGGACAGTGCTGTGGTGCAGTGGGTTAAAGCCCTGGCCTGAAGCGCCGGCATCCCATGTGGGCACCAGTTCTAGTCCCGGCCACTCCTCTTCTGACCCTGCTCTCTACTATGGCCTGAGATAACAGTGGAGGATGGCCCGGGTCCTTGGGCCCCTGCAACTACGTGGGAGACCTGGAGGAGGCTCCTGGCTCCTGGCTTTAGATCGGCACAGCTCCGGCCATTGTGGCCATCTGGGGAGTGAACTAGCAGATGGAGAACCTCTCTCTGTCTCTACCTCTCTCTGTAACTCTTTCAAACAAATAAAATAAATCTTTTAAAAAAGTAAATATAGAGTAGGAGGATGAATAAAACTAAACACCTCTGCACTGCAAAGGAAATGATCAACAGACTGAGCGGCAGCACACAGAATGGAGAAAACATTTACAAAGCATGTATCTCATCAGGGTTTAATATCCAAAACTCACACAAGAAAACACATAACCTGGTTAAAAAAAAAAAAAAAAACATGGACAAGGGTCTGGAATAGATGCTTCTCAAAAGACAATATACAAATGGCCGACAACAAGTATATGAAAAAGTGCTGTCTCCTAAGGGAAATATGAATTGAAGCCACAATGAGGTTCAGGAGGCTCTCAGATAGCACAGTGACTATAATAAATAATAATGTACGCCACTGTGAAAACGGTTCAGAGATTAGCTTCTAAGTGGTTGTCACTTTAAAAAAAAATGGTGAGATGACAATGTGTCAATGAGCTTGATATAATAATGTCACAATCTATACATGCATCAGAGCACCACACTGCACACTGGAAATACACAATCTTTGTTGATTATACCTAAATAAGGCTTAGTGGAAATACATAAATAAGCAAATATCTGACATTCTAGGGGGTGACACATCCACAAGGCAGTGAAGAGGCAGAATTAGAAGGAGTGTGTATGATATGGGGGCTGCAGTGCAGGACACGGTGGTCAGATTTAGCCAATGCCCTCTCAGGAGATGAGCTGAGGCACTGAACAGAGGTTGCTAGGCGTGGGAGAAGTCTGGTTATGGATTAAGGTGCCATCCCGAGCCCCATGGACCCTTTAGAGAAGGCAAGAGAAGAGGAAAGCCCTCTAATGATCAAAACACTGAGTCCGCATGGAATGAACAAGCCACACATGGAGAAAGCATGCAGCATCAAGGTGCAAGCAAGAGGGGAAAAACAGGTCAAAATGCGATCAAGTCTAGAGAGGTTCCTCGCTCGGGAGCCCGGCTGCCTATCAATGAAGGAGGCAGGCAAAGAGCCCAGTTTTTGCCCTCGTGAAGTTCCTGGCCCCAACAGGCAAGCTGAGGCAAAATGACAGGTGCTGGACCTCGCGTATGGATGTGGGACATTAGTACCCACACATGGTCTGGGGGATGCACGCGTGTGATTCGCTTCACAGGATAAGCAGTCGTTCAATCTCTGCTCGAGGGGCAGAGGAAAAAAAACGAATTTCCAGAGGAACATGTTAAAAGAGTGGAGGTTCCCTATCTTTCCTGGCAGCTGGCTGCATTCCTAAGCCCACCAGATTGCCCTCCTTGAGCCACGGGGTTCAAGAAACAACTTGAGAATGGTGATGGCACAGCAGCTGTCTACAGTGATCACATCTATGGAAAACGGACTGGATTAGCCAAGCAGCATGCGGGGGAATATGTAGATCATCGTGATTGCCTCCCATTTATAGCCTCGCCTCTTGGGAGGGTGCCGCTCAGAGCTGCCAAAGAGGCTCCATCAATTCATCCCAATTAGACTGGGTGACTTCAGCACGTGCTCCTTGAGAATCAGGCTGGAAGTGCTCTGAAAAAAACAGACCGTCTTCCCTTCTCCTCTCTGTTCAGACAGAAGACTCTGTCAGAAACGGATGGAAAATATGTTTTGGCAGCTGAGTCAGTGGTAATTGCACAGGGCTGAATGCTTGCAATTTTGCAGGGTTTGCCCTAAAGATGTGGGGCCCCTAGACCCCAGCCAATGCAGGCGAGCAATCTGAGCAAACTGTAGCTCCTTCTCCCCAGCCTGGTAGCGGCCAATGGCTCCCTCCCGTCAACCTCCTTGGCCCGGTGTGCTGTGTGGGTTCACAGATCAGTTTCTGGGAGGGAGAAGACAGACAATGGGGAGGTAGCTGGAATTAAATCTCAGTCTCCCCGTTTGCATCTGTGTTCAGTTATCCTGTCTTCATGCACTTGGAGCTTCCGGTGCTGTTTGGCAAGGCCAGAGGTGGGGGTGGGGGTGGGCAACAGGGAGACAGATGCTCCCTTCACCTGGGGCTGGGGCAGCTCCCACACCTGTAAACCCACGAGAAGGCACACTGCTTGCCTGCGAGCCATCAGGCCCAGAACAAAGATGGCAAATGGCCCTCAAAGTTCTCTTTACAAAGGTGAGTTGTTCAGGCTGGTGCTGTGCGGCATAGCGGGGAAAGCCACCAGGGGCAATGCCAGCATCCCATATGGGTGCCAGTTCGAGTGCTGGCTGCTCCACTTCTGATCCAGCTCCCTGCTAATGGCCTGGGAAAGCAGTGGAAGATGGCCAAAGTGCTTAGCCCCCTGCACCCATGTGGGAGACCTGGAAGAAGCTCCTCGCTCCTGGCTTTGTCCTGGCTCAGCCCTGGCTATTACAGCCATCTGGGGAGTGAACCAGCAGATGGAGGATCCATCTCTCTCTCTCTCCCCCTCCCCTCCCTCCCTCTCTCTCTCCTCTCTCCCTCCCTCCTCTCCCTCTCTGTAACTCTTTCAAATAAATAAATCTTTAAAAAAATGATAAACTGCTAAATTTTAATCCTTCTGACTCTCATGAGTAAAAACACAGAACTCACTTTATTTTCCCTTTAAAAGTAGATCCCCCCCCCCACATACACACTGCAGAAAATTAAGACTCATTCCTACTTGGCTTCAATTAATGATATCAGCAGCAGCAACCGTAACTGAGTCTCTGAAACTTTGCACACTCTCAGAGGCTGCACTGTGCAGTACCATCCTGGTAGCAAGTTCTGCATTTCTATGCACAGAGATAAGAAGCAGCACCTCCTCCCCCTGTTTTCAGGCCCTGGGACACCCATCAATCATCCAAACCCACCGCACTTATTCGCCTGTCGTTGAGTCCCCCAAGATGCTGACACCCTGGAGAAAGCTGTCTGGGCCCCAGCTGAGAACCCACACTGGCACCCATCCTTGTTTATGTGGGCGGGGAAGCTGGTGGCAGAAAGCACCATCTATGGAAGGCAGAGCTGACATCTTAAATGCCACAGGATGGCTCCCTTTCTTCCAAGGGTGCGTTTCCTTCCATTTCCATGTCTACATGTCAACTTCAACACTGCTTATTTCTGTGTTCCATGTTTAACAAGATGCCTGCTCCCCCAGTCACCATGTCGCTAGGCAAAGGCAGATTGTTGTCAATCCTGAAAGTCTTCAGAAATGAGATACATGAATGCTAGGATTTGCTAAAATGCTCAAGACATTTCTCCTGGGAACCTTCATTTCTTATGTGACTGGCGGCTGACCCAACCTACGGGAGGTGGGAATCAAATCCTTAAAAACAAAAGGAAACTGGAAGCAGATGCCAATCACTCTATCAGAGCTGCTCACCTCCCCCACCTGGAGGGGGCGCCCATTCTTGTTACTAGGGGTTAGTGGTTACATAGTAACAGAGGATCTGGGCATAGGCAGAGCTTACACCTCTCAAATCCTAAAAGCAGCTACTGGGCCTTGCACCTGCTGTGCCAGCTTCCCAGTGGTCTGCCTGGGTTCCTCCTACTCAGACCTTGGCTCAACAGTGCCTCCTCAGAGAGGCCTTCCCACTCCCCATCCATTCATCCTGCCCTGTTTTTCTTCTCTGCTTACCTCCTAGATAATGCATTCACTTATTTGGCATTTACTTATATATTCTTCTCCCCCAACCAGCTGCTCTGTCCCCAACCCTTGTTTCCAAGCCTGGCATGATGGGTGTTCTATAAACATTTGCTGACAAGAGTGAATTGAATGAATGAGTGAATGTTGTTTTTTTTTTTTTTTTTTTTTTTTTTTAAAAACAGTGAGATGGCAATGCAGGCTATTGGCAGCAGGAGCATCCGTGTTAGTAAGAATCATTACGATAATAGCTAACACCTATGCAGGATACAGTCAGCACCTTCTTCATTCTTCGCCCATGGCCAATCCCTCCCACCCTGCCCTCAGGCCCCCGTCCCCAGATGCCTTCCCTTTCACTATAGCTAATTACTACAGAAAGTGGGAAATCATGCCCCAGTGTTCTAGCATTTAAGAGTGGCTGTGAAGGCAAACCTCTGATGCTGTACTCTAGATATCAAAAGAAAAACCAGATTTTTAAAGGAAACTTAACATGCATGGCCTGCAGTCAGCAGGTGCAATCGTTTCAGACTTCACTTTACCTCTTAGCAAGGTAATACTTCACCCAGTGCTGCAACATAAGCTATTTGCTCTCATTCCAGATCCTTCCAAATATTCCAGAGGGCTTCCTTTAATAAGTATCCCATGACCAGCCCTGCTCAGAGACTCTCAGAGACTAAACAAGCCCAAAGACCCCAAACCCCAGAGGGAAAGTGTGGGAAGGAAAGCCACTCAGTAGAAAGCCATTGCTTGGAGGCTGACTCTTCTACTGGTCCACCCCAGCATAGCAGCCAGAGAGGGTTCCAAAACAGAAGGTCAAGTGTGCGTTTTTCCAAATGCGTGTTCAACCTGCTTAAAGAGCAGCAGCAGCTTCCTGCTGCTCCTGGAATCACATCTGGCCTCCTTAACACCCACAGGGCCTGGCATCACCGAGACCCAGCCACTGTCGCCAGACTCCTCTTGTGCCTTTCTTCCATCCCTGTGCTTCTCTCACTATAGTGCCTTTGCACAGCTTCCCTGCACCTGCACCTGGTCAATATTCTTGTATATTTCAGCCCCAGTGTCAATTTCTTCTAAAATCTCTCCTGGTCCCCAGACCCCTTATGGCTGTGTAACATCCTAGTATGAGAATCATTAACAATACTTTTCTAAACTTGTAAACATTTGTTTGATTATTACGTGACGGTTACCTGCCTCTCCTAGCAAGCTGTAAATTCACTGCAAGCAAGAGACAGGTTGTTTTTCTTCTCTGTTGACTCCCCAGCACCAGGTATGGAGCACTTGGCTCCAATGTGCTCCATAAACATGAGTGCATGAGTCATGGATGAATGAATGTACAGAAAACACTAATCTACCCGTTTCTGTGTCACAGGTTATTTTTGGCAATTCTGTGAGAATATTTATGAAATAAACACTTTGTAAGAGTGGAAGAAATCATTCTCTCATAATCCCAAATCCACAGGTGAACCTATAAGGGAGAAACAAGTCTACTCCGACGTGTGTATGTATGTGTGTTGTATGTGTGCATGCGTGTTTGAATATGTGTATGTTACTGCTGTTACTGTTGTTGTCAGAGGCAGTGGCCTGAAAGGAGAGGAGGCCTTTCGAGAAGTTTAATGATTTTGGATGCTATCAGGCAGTAGAAGCAGCGAGTGGCACCTGAGAAGCAGAGGTAACTAAGAGTGGCCGAGGTGCACAAGGCCCAGGGCCCCCAGAAAGGACTCCCCAGGGTACTTGGCAGTGCAGGCAATTTGTGTCCCAGTTTCAGCACTGTCCTGGGGTCAGCTGGGCTCTCCATGCCCCCTCATGTCCAAAGAAGTAAAAAACAATCACCCACTGACCACAGGATCAAACATCCAACTCTAAGCCCAGGCAGTGGGCACCCCTGCCCGTCAGCCTCATCTTCCATCATTCTCCCCCATGTGTGTCTCCCAACCCCCATGGTGGACCCACCCCGTCCCAGAGCAGAGCTCCAGGAAGCAGGCGCACGAGCAGGTGCTCTGGGGTCAGCTCCGGCTCCCAGCCTAGGGCCAGGCTCACAGGAGGTCTGGACATCTGTGATTGACTAAATGAGCGAATTGTCACCCGAGAGGCCCGGGATGTGTGTGGCTCACGTTCCCACCTCTTTGCTTGCTTCTGCAACCCTCTTCATTAGACCGTAATTTTCTGTTTCTGAATTATTCACCCTCTGCTTGCAGCTGTTGTAACCTGGGGTCATTAAGAAACAAACGAACGTAACACCAAGGCAATGCCTGGATTTTATGTTTTTTAAAAAAAAGTCTTGCAAGGTCTATAATTAGGCCCCTGCATCCTTTCCATTTCGCTTCCTGTTTTTAAGGAGAGCAGCGTCTACTTGTCAAGCTGTAGGTGACACTGATCGCCATTTAGCTCTTTTCATTTAAAATTTTAAAAAAAGGTATTGATCCCTTTTTCTTGAGATCTCTTTAATTCTGGGATGCACAGAGCGAGGCAGCAGACAGACGCAGGAAACCAATACTTGCAAAATGAAGACAGACTGAGCTCTGGCACCTGTGCGTCTTGTTGGCCAATCCCCCTGAAACTTCCTGGATTAGAGCCGTCGTCTTGGGTGCAAGGTCAAGGAAAGAAGGGAGGAGGCTTCCAACTGACTACGGAAAATCACAACAGTCCCAAGCCTCTTTGATAAAATGGTTCATCTGGCCCCCGAGTCAAACCTGAATCTTTCCATCAGCTCCTTCCTTGATTCATTCACTCAGCAGACATGCCAATCAAGTGTCACCAAGAACTCACTCATCTGGATCACAAACTATTGGCTCAGTGTTAGGCTCTGTGCAGGGACATGCAGCCAACAGCCTAGGGTTTAAAACAGGAGTCTTGGGGACCAGTGCTGTGGCACAGCAGGTTAAAGCTGCCACCTGCAGTGCCAGCATTCCATATGGGCACTGGTTCAAGTCCAAGCAGCTCCACTTCCAATCCAGCTCTCTGCAATGGCCTGGGAAAGCAGTAGAAGATGGCCAAAGTGCTTGGGCCCCTGCACCCACACAGCAGACCTGGAAGAAGCTCCTGGCTTTGGATCAGTGCAGCTCCAGCCATTGCAACCACTTGAGGAGTGAGCCAACAGATGGAAGATCTCTCTCTCTCTCTCTCTCTCTCGCTCTGCTTCTCCTTCTTTCTTTGTGTAACTCTGACTTTTAAATACATAAAAAATCTTAAAAAAAAAAAAAAAAAAAAGAAACCTACACAGGAGTCTCACTTTGGACACTGATAGCTTCTAGGCCTGGCTAATTTCTCCTCTCCTATCAACAGTGACACAGGAAACTTTTTACAAAACTTTATATGGATCAAGCTGCACAGCACAGAAGGGCCACGATGCTATGGGTGCCCAGAGAACTCCACGAGATGACCGATGCCTTATCCCAACTGTGACCACACCCAACAGCCGTACAAGGCTCCCAAAGCTTCTCCTTCCCAGAGAGCATTCTCCCCACAAAACCTCCACCCACACAGAGCTGAAGTGGCACAATCCGCAAAGATGTGCTTCTTAGGCCAAAGGTCCACGAGTGTTTTCTGCAGAGAGACAGACAGTGGATGTCCGTGGTCGCTGCAGCTGCTCCTGGGGCATGAATGCATCTAGCGACAACACACAGATGAACAGGCTCAGGCTGTGTCCCAACACCATTCACCCACAACACTGTGAGTGAGCAGATTTGGTCTGAAGGCTGCAGTTTGCCTTTCCTTGGGTTTGGTTTTGCTTTCTTCCTAAGGAGAGGTTTATCTGCACAGCTCTGTGACCAGGAGGACAGATGGACCACAAATAGGAGATTTGCCCTCATCATCTTTTGCAATAGGCAAGCCAGGGCCCAAAACCCATGAACAGATGTAGTGTTGGGAGGTCTTTCTGCATTTCTTTCATTGAGGGGTAATTTACATGGAAGAACATGCATGGATATAAGTGTATCTGGAACCTACTTTGGAAAACATTTACATCCCTATGATTGTAGCCTAAGAAAGAAACAGAGTATCACCCTATAGGGTTCCTTCCTGCCACCAGAGACCTGACATCCATCACCACAGTTTAGTCTAACCTTTTGTAGAACCTCAGCAAAATGGATCAGTGCAGAAGGGATTCTGAGGTCTGATTTGTCACACACTCCGCAGATAGTCAACAGCCAGGCTGCAAGAGCATGCTGCCAGTGATCACTCCCTGTCATCTCTGGGCTGCTGGCCACTGTGCGGATTTTGCCTGGATCTAGACTTCATCTCCATGACAAGGATGCCATGCTCCTGATCCCGAAGATCAAATTCATTTCAAATCAGGAAGAGGAGAAACACGTTCGGAAGTGCCGCAACCGGAAATGACACTCAGGCATTTCAATTTCCACAGGGACCCAAGTTTAGCCCCCATCCCACTCACATACCCGACATGTGCACCATGGCACAGTGGCAAAAGTGGGGTGGGGGAGGGGGAACGTGCACATCCCACCTAACAAAGTCCCTGCTCCACCAGAATCCCAAGTAAGCAGTTCTGGCAGATTCTCCAGAAGCCATGAATGTGTCTGTCCCCAAGCTTTTCCAATGCCACGTGACGGCCAGGCCTGTGGCATTTTCCCTCTAATACTTGGACTGTGAGGCTGGACTGCATAATTAACACCCATGGTTATTTTTCAATGCCTGCACCTGGCACTCCTAATTTAATTATCTCTCCACTTCTACAACCCATTGCACACTGGTGACTGCTCCACCTGGCCATCCTTGCCCTGAATCTCCACTCGCCTGCAGGACTTTTCATCCAGAAATAATGAGGAACACAGGGTCCTCTGTCTCGTGGCCAAGTCAGCCGTGAACACTCCTGCACCAAGAGGAAAGCTGCATCTCCAACAAATGCAGCCAGCACTCGCTCGGCAGTGTTAAAGGGACAGGGTTGACATCCAGGCATTTGTGCTGTGCTGGGAGCTACCCAAAGAAAGTGGCCATGACCTCTGAGCAAACTTGGAACACGCTGGCTCTGGGAATATCCTCTTCCCTTGGCTTGTCCATGGCCGAAGATGAAATAATGAATTGGAAGCAGCCTCCGGTAAGGCTGGAACGGCAGCCTGCCCACAATATGCCTGCTGAGGACACACAGGCAGAGTAGGGTAAAAGGCAATGAGGGGCCGGATGTAGGGCCAGCGTCATGGTGCAGTGGGTTAAGCTGCAGCGTGTGACTCCAGCACTTCATGTCCAGGTGCTGGTTCAAGCCCCAGCTGCTCTGCTTCCAATCCAGCTCCCTGTTAATGCTCCTGGGAAAGCAGCAGAAGATGGTCCAAGTGCCTGGGCCCCTGCTACCCACATAGGAATCTAGATGGAGTTCCTAGCTCCTGGCTTTGGCCTGGCCCAGCCTTGGCCGTTTGGGGAGTGAGCCAGTGGATGAAAGAACTCTTTATCTATCTCCCCTCACCCTATCACTCTGCCTTTCAAATAAATTTTTAAAAAAAATTAAAAAGATGGAGGTGGGTATCTGATGCAGTGGTTAGGACCTGATGAGATACCCACAGCCCAGATGGGAGTGCCTGAGTTCTATCCCAGCTTTGCCTCCAGTTCCAGCTTCCTGCTGCTAATGCACACCCTGGGAAGGCAGGCAGATGAAAGCTCAGGTGGTTGGGTTCCTGCCATCCACGTGGAAGATTTAGATTGAGTTCTGGGCTCTTGGCTTTGGACCCTGGAACCCAGCAATTACAACATTAATCCTACATTGGCAGTTTTGTTAATAAAAAATAAAATTACAGACAAGATAACATGCAAAATTATGGAAAGTGTTAGCTGGAGTACACAAGACATCACTGTTTTCCTTCAGTCTCGTATACAATTCCAATGTGCACACAGACACACACACACACACACACACACACACATACACACAGTTCTTACACTGCGTTGGAATGATCCAACTTTGATCATTAGCTTTAAATAAGATAGCCAGGCTGTTCTGTACATCTTTTCTTTATTTCAATCTATGTCCAGACACAGAAGAGAACATGGCAAGCAGGTGTAAGAATTTGGAGCTCACGCCTTACAAAAGAAGTCCCTTTTGGAGACAGGCATTTAACCTAGTAGTTATGCTGCCCACTTCCCAAATTGGAATACCTGGAACTGAGGCCCAGCTCTGGCTCCTGACTCCAGCTTCCTGCTAATTCAGACCCGTGGAGGCAGCAGGTGATGGCTCAAGTGACTGGCTTCCTGTCACTCACATCGAGACCTGGCTCCAGGCCCCAGCTCCTGTCTACTGTGGGCTTTTGGGGGAGTGAGCGAGGGAATGTGAGCCCTCCTTGTGTGTCTGTCTCTGCCTCTCAAACATTAAGTAAATGTAAACAGTTTTTAAAGTCCTGCTACACTCACACAGCAAATTCTAGCTCAACCTTTGCCAAATGCAGAAAGAAAAAGTTCTCAGGGGATTGTGACCGCTTTTCTTAGCATCTCTGATTTTCAAGGGGGTTTAAAAGAACTGCAGAATATTCCCTGCCCCAACTCCCACAATAGATGTGTCAGTAGCGTCCCCGAACTCTGTTAGCTGCAGGCACAGACCAGGTGAGCGAGGGCTGGGGCAGCCCGGCTTCCTGGTTTGACAGATGGCTTCATTTCCAAGCCACAGTGTGCAGGGGGCCACAGCGCACTCTCCATGATTGATGACACCTGTCATGGAGTTTGACACGGCACTCTTTCCTCACCTACCATAAGGCCGCGTGCAGAGTTCAGGGCCCAATCTGTCTTCCCAGCCCAGAGACGCCGACACTGGGTTTGCTCCTGGGCCTCTCTGCCTGCTCCATCTCTATCTCAGATCATGTCTCTTTGTGGATAATAAACAGTGCTGGAGTGCCTCATCTAACAGTTCAGATGCCTGTGTCTTCTATCAGGGCCTGGGTTCAATTCCGGGTTCCAGCTCCTGACTCCAGCTTCCTGCCGGTGCAGACACTCGGTGCGTGGGTCTCAAATGAGGAGCTTCTTGCCCTTAAGATCTTGAAATCGGGATGGAGTTCCTGGCTCCTGGCTTCAGCCTGACCTAGCCCTGGCTATGCAGGTATTTGGAGAGTGAATCAGTAAATGGGTCCTCGCTCTCTCTCTCTCGCTCTCACTCTCTCTCAAGAAATAAATACTTATAAATTTTAAAAAACTAGATTTATCTGTGTGATTGGCAAAGGAGTCATAAGGTAGTGCCAATCATTTTTCTTTGTCTGAGAAACAGAGAGGGACTAGTTATCTACAGGGTTGGCTTAACAGCCCTCAGATTCTGTGAACAACCTAAGTCAGAATTTAAAGTCTCTGTAATTGCATCCTCCCCAGATTCAGGGTCCCACAAAAATGAGGAGGTCTCACCCTCGATACCAACTGATAGCCAGTCAGGGCACAGAGCGGGCAAGGATCCACCTGCTGAGTACACAGGTGGTGTGCAGGGCTGTTCCACTCATCTACACACAGAGGAAAGGTACAGCTTTTCATGAATGCCCCACCCAGGTGTCCTTGTCCAAGAGACCTAGAGATAGGTACCCCAGTGGCTGGAAGTGCCTAAGGCAGGCATGGAATTCACGATTATTTTTAAAGTATATATCTTAAAAATCCAAGTACATTTTACACTCACAGCAAAACTACCTACATTTGGTTTATTAGCGTAGGAAATTATTGTCCTCTTCCAAAACTTCCAGAGAAATTGCCACCCCAGAATTCAGGCCAAGTTAACCGACTTCACGCCCCAGGGAAGGCTCAGCACACAATCCAGAGGCGAGGGTTTGAGACGTTTCCATAGCACCAATGGCGGTCACCCAATGGTGCCCCCAAGATATCCCCAGCACAAGCCAGAGACACAGCGGAGACCCTGGGAGGCTCTGAGCAGCTGAGTCAGCAGCTCCAAGCTGGCAGCAGAGGCAGCCTGCGCCCGCTGCAATCTCTTGGCTTCTGCCCCCATTCTCCTGGAAACTCCTTTGGGGATCTGGACGCCACACTGCCCTGTGCCCTTGTTCTTCCAATGAGGAAACAAGGTCGAAAACTTGGAGTCCTTTTCCAAAAAAGCCACGGCGAGCCTGCTGATGAGGCTCATGACAGAGGCCCTACCAGGGCATTCCCACTGGGGTTTTGTTTTGAGTTTCTGAGTGTTGAGTTTCATTCCTCTTTGGTTGTCTGAACTTTGACATCGTACACTACTATGGTGCGTGGTTCCTTCCAGACTACTGGGCCCCCATCCAGCTTCTCTACCAGGTAGGAAGAGCTCAGCCCAGCTCAGGATCCTATCTTTGCAGAGCAGGGACAGAGAGGCTGACACTGCCCAGCACAAAGAGGGGCCACCCGAACAGGTCTTCATCGCCTACGGGATCTGTGGAGGGAGAGCCCTCTCCAAGAATCAAACACCAGCAACAAACCAAAACAAGACCTGTGAAGACAGAACGAGGCAAGGGACGGAAGCCAAGCTGCAGGCTCCTGACCAAAGGGATTGCCAGGACCTCCCTTTAATGCAACTCCCAGGTAGATGCCCTGTATCCTTTAATAAAAAGGAGCCAAAAAAACATCATGAAGCTAAAGATCCCTCCTCCTTCCCTCCCCCCTCCCTTCTGTGTACCTGGCAGCCCGACCGCCCTGTGCCCTCTCTAGGTGATGCACCCCCACTGTGGTTCCACCCAGCTCCAGGCACCACAGGAAATGATGGGGCAGAACTTTCCATACACAAGTCCAAATATTTGCCTTCTGATGCTACCTGATGAAATCTGCAATTCTGGAGCCACTGGAGGGAGAGAGGGAGAGAGCAGGAGATGGAGGTGGGGGTGGGGGTGGGGGAATGAGTGTGCTGATTTTTCCCTGTGTCCTTTGCTGGACAGTGCTGAGCAGGTGGAGGGAAAGCCTGGCACTCCCTTGCCTTTCTTGGTGTCTCCCTGGGGACATTGTCTTCCTGCTCTGTTGCTCTCCGTAACTGCGGTGACCCAGACACAGCACTCCCCGTCTTCTCCCTCCACTAGGATCCGGTTCCTCCTGAGCTCCCTGGAAGCTTCTTCCAGGTTTGGTTCATCTGATTCATCTGACCACTTGTTGTTTCGTTCCTTTTTCTGCTTTACAACCGATCGGCACATGGCGTCTGCCCTTGGGCTGCCCTGAGGAAGCCAAGGTCATGGCTTTTATTCACAGAAGCATGTTTTTCTCTGTTATCTTTTCAATTTGCTCTTTGTGCCCTGAGCATCCCTCATCCTCAGAGGGTGGGCATGGCTGAGTCAGTCGTGGTGCTGGGTGGGAATGTCAGGGGTGTAACCTGCAGCCTTCCCCAGTGCTGCCAGCTTCACTCGCTGTGCAGTGTGCAGTGCCTCCTTGACAGCCCCCTTCTCATTCCCAGACCTGCCTCCCCTCACCTTCTGCCCCTTCCCGAGTTAGAGAAAACCAAGCAAATACACGAGTGATTTCAGATACAGGGAGCTGAAGGGCCTTTATAGGGTGAGGGGCTTCGAGATGTTGGATCAGAACTGCCCTGGGCTGCTCACTCCATAAGGCACGATGAGACCTCATTAAAGGTGCTCACCCGTGTGCAGAGTGGGGTGATACTGCCAGGGTGCCTGCCACACCCTGGTCGGGAAGAGGGTCTTATGGTAAGTGGTAAGCACCTGGATGACCTTGGCCCTTTGTTCAGGAAAGAAGGGAAGAACCACGGCCCTCTCGCCTTCTAATGCCTTTTGGAGGTCTACACAGTCATTGCTTCCCATGGCTGTGGAGCCCAGCCCACAACACTCTCGGGCTGCTCTGCATGGCCTAGCACCCACCGGAGGGTGGCGAGGTGGCCACCACTGGTGTCCCCACACCTCCTCGGCCTTCGCTCTTCCACTGTCTGCCAAGTCAATCTCTACACATCCATGCTGGCATCTTGTTGCCCGTATGTGTGCAAGACAAAATATCAGGAATTAACACCCTGCTCCCAGCAGCCCTCCACCACTGAATAACAGTGACACATATGTACCCAGGCTGCCTCCCGCTGTGGGGGAGAGAATGCAGAGCTGAAGACTCTACACTGATTTCCAGATATGACCTTAGCCTGGCTGCCCCTAAAGCTTCCTCCCCTCCCACAATGCAACTCCCAGGTAGATGGCCCACACCAAACCCCTGCTTAGGATGTGCTTTTGGGAAAACTCACACCAAGACAAGTGAGAGGCACCGACGTTGTGGCTTAGCAAGTAAAGCTTCTGCCTGCCACACTGGCATCCCATATGGGTGCCAGTTCGTTCACACCCTGGCTGCTCCACTTCCAACCCAGCTCCCTGCTAATACACCTGGGAAAGTGGCCAGAAGATGGCCCAAGTGTTTGGGCCTCTGCCACTCATGTGGGAGACCTAGATAAAGCTCCTGGCTCTTGGCTTTGGCCTAGCTCAGCCCTTGTCATTGCAGCTACTTTCTCTCTCTCTCACTCTCTGTAACTCTTTCAAGTAAATAAATAAACTTTAAAAAAAAATTTAAAAGGCAGGCAAGAGCCCTGGAAACAAGGGAAGGAAGGCAAAAAGCCCAAGCAAGTTGCTACTTCTGCACCTGTTTCATCGTCGGTCACTGGGGGCCAAAACATGGCCCCTCGCACTCATGCATATGATGGACAGGAAGCCCCACATGACTCACAGGCTGCGGAGAGCTCCGTGCTGGCCAGCCCTGGGAGTTCTGTTTCTTGTCTTGAGCAAGCAGCACCACAATGCAGCCCATTCCCTGCTGCCATGGTGAGATCCTGACCCTGCTCCCTTGCGCTGGATGCCAGTCTTCAGTTTGGAACCCTCCCAGTCTGCGTGCACCTGCTATTGCTCCTGCTGGGCCAGGCTGGACAGCAATTTTCACTCCATCTGATTCAGAGGCAGAGGATTACAGTGGCCTAAAGCTTCCTTGCATGGGAGAGATTTGAGATGTGACAACGTCCCCAGTCTTTGTGCAACAAGGCAGGCGGCTGGCTGAGCCTCTACTCAAAAAGAATCCGCAGTGCACAGAGCACATGGCTCCACACACACCTTTCCCTTGAGCCCCAGGCAATCAATTCAGGTGTGGTGCTCCTGGACATACAAATATTTTAACATCAGAGAACGGGACATTCTTAAATAATCACTGAAGGATTTTTTTAAAAAAAATGGAAATTAACAGGGCTGGCACTGTGGCATGTTAGTTAAGGCCATTCCTTGCACTGCCAGCATCCCATATGAGCACCGATTCAATTTCTGGCTGCTCCACTTCTGACCCAGCTCTCTGCTATGGCCTGGGGTAGCAGTAGAAGATGGTCCAAGTCCTTGGGCTCCTGCACCCACGTGGGAAACCCGGAAGAAGCTTATGGTTCCTGGCTTCAAATCAGCACAGCTCTGGTCATTGTGGCCATCTGGGGAGTGAACTAGCAGATGGAAGACCTCTCTCTCTGCACCTCACTGTAGCTCTGCCTTTCAAATAAGTAAATAAATCTTTTTAAAAATACAAATTAACAAAACAATATAACCATGATCTAAGTCACAGACCTTATCTTTTTTTTTTTTTTTCATGATTTCACTAAAGACTTTAAAAATCCAGATACAGGATTCAACCAAGGATCTAGCTGCACTAAGCTGTCCCAACTCCTGGGTCTCCAGCTGGGGGCTGGACAGAGCCAGCCGGGTTCCTCCAATGTAAAATGGCTACAGTTGTTCCTTCTTACTCTCAGGGAGCTCTTGGGTAAATCCAAGAGTGGATGCCTGAAAATGCAGAGAGGGCCAATTCCTACATATACTGCACAACGTCTGTCCCCATCTGAGTACCACAGCTCACCTGTCCTTCCATGCTATGCCCTGGGGTCTCCTTCGTGTCACTAACCTTGCACCTTGAGGCCGCTAATAAGTCAAACGAGGTCTACCTGGATGCAAACATCACCATCCTGCAACAGTGGACCTGACACTGAGACAGCCACGGAGTGACTGGCAGTGGGCAGTATATACAGCACGGACACACAAGGCAAAGCAATGATCGCACTCCCGGAGGGAGGGGCAGATGCTACAGGGCTTCACCACATTGTTCACACTGGCATGCAATGTAAAATTTAGGAATTGTTTATTTCTAGAATTTTCCATTTCATATTTTTGAGTCCTTCTTGACCACAAGAAACTGAAACTATAAAAAGCAAAACTGTGGATGGGTATGATGGTGTAGCAGGTTAAGCCACTGCTTACAACACCAGCATCCCATATGAAAGGGCCAGTTTGAGTCCCAGCTGCTTCGCTTCTGATCCAGCTCCCTGCTAATGCACCCTGGAGGAAGCAGAAGATGGCCCAAGTACGTGGGCCTCTGCACCCATGGGGGAGACCCAGACGGAATTCCCAGCTCCTGGCTTCTGCCTGACCCAGCCCCAGCTATTCTGGCTATCTGGGGTATGAACCATAGAATGGAAGAAGATATTTTTCTCTCTCTCTCCCCGTCCCCACTTCCCCACCTTTCAAATAACTAAAATAAAATAAAAAAAAATTTAGAAGCAAATCTGTGGATATAGAGACACCACTAAATATCTCCTTTGTAATTACTAAGCACCCTGTGGGTGTATACTTTTGAGACTATGTAAATACTGTTTATTAAGCATTTATCCACTAGTTTTAGTATTAGCTACAGTTCTGGCTGGAAACAATTATGATGATGGTTGCCAAAAGATGACTTTTCTAATTCCGTCACATTGCCCACTCAAATGAAGAGATTTTCCCATCTGCTCCATTTATTCGTTCATTCAAACGTGGACCCACAGATTCTTATATTACCCTAGGGATTATAAACTATTATGTGTCACTTATTTTGCTAAGTGAATTGTCCCAGCTTTGGCCAGAGTTCCTTCAAGCTGGCTCTTGTGTTCTTTTGACATGTTAGATCTGGAAAACTCTCCTGGAGACTAAGAGACCATGCCCCCTGATTTTGTTCCAGAATAGATGTAACTTTCATTCAATACCCATCTTTTTAAATAAAGCATCAATCGGCAAGACTGCTGGAGCTCTCAGTCATCACAGCTGCTTGTCCCAGGAGAAAGGAGAAGCAGATGGGCCTTGCAGGGCAGAGGAAATCAGAGCAGTGCCCACTGAGCACCTGGCAATGGAGACCAAGGTCTGGACTCAGCTGAATGCAGTGGGCACCGCTGGAGGTGCCAGCCAACAGCGTGAACAGAAGGCACACACCAGGCTCCCAACCAAAGCCAGGCAAGCTGCGAATGGGGATACCTGGCCAAAGGCCTGTGCCAAGGAGGACCCCGATGGAAGCCAGTGTCCAGGGCAGTAAGATGGACCCGACAGAGGCAGGCAACTGCATGCCACATTTCCAGGCAGTTGTCTGAACCCCATTGGCTGCTACTTCAATCGCTGTCTGCCCCATTTTCTTGCTGGCTGTACCTTGCTCATTTTACAGTGCCAGCATGTGTCATCACCAATCATCAGACTGTCCCCAGTAGAAACACCAGCCGTGATGGCTCTCAAGTTAAAAAAAACCCAACATCCTTCGAACATAAATGTTGTCCCACTGGCTGCCACCAAGGTGCTGGTACACACACAGACACACACGCAGCCCAGCACCCCTGGTCTTTATGTTAAAAATCAATACTTCAATAACTACCCTACTGCCATTTATTTCAAGAGTGAGTATTCTACCTTCCCAACCCCATGGTACTTTGTTAATCCACAACACTTGTGCAAATCTCACAGTGTGAAGCTGAAGCCCAGAGCCTGTTCGTTGGCAGGTATTCAGGGATGGCTGCTTGTCAATCATCAGTAAGGAACAATCCAGAATAGCACTCACTTTCTCAGTCAACACAGCCAATACAACCATGCCCAGTGTGCTACTGGTCACAGGGATACCTGTCATCGGCAGCCTTTACTGGGAACGTTTCTCAAGCTCCCCCCACCCCATCCTGCCCCATCTCTCATGAATCTGGCCAATAAGGGAAATATCAGCTGAGATAAACTCCTGCTTCTTCTCGCTTCCCACCAAGGTGCGGCTCAGCAGATGGGACACAGAAGGCAGGTGACCACAGCCGTTCTGTCCACTCCTCTTTCTCCTAGGCAAGGAAAGTCCTTTGACATTGCAGGGACTCAGCTTGGCCTGACTGCAACCACCTTGGACGTATCTGCCATTTTGGTAACCCCGGAGGTCATCCCAAACTCAACAAGAAAAACAAAATCCTCACATATCTGCTGTACTCATCTGAAGCCCAAGATATCTCTTACCTTATACCTGGAATGCATCTCACAAATGGTGATATTTCTTGAAAATAGTCTGATTATCTTCAGGCCACCTTTATCCAAAAACACATTTTCCTCTTGCCTCTTAGGATGGAGATTCACTGTCCCATGGCTACCCAAGACTATGCTCTGGGCATAAATCCCCCCAATAAATTACCTTCTACGTAACCTTGGATTTGTTCCCTGCCCTGCTCCTGACTCCAGCTTCCTGCTGATGGAACGCAGCAGGTGATGGCTCAAGTACACGGGTCCCTGCCACCCACATGGGAGACCCGGACTGAGTTCTTGCTTCTGACTTCTGCCTGGCCCAGCCTCAGCTGATGTGGGCATTTGGGGAGTGAACCAGTGACGGAAGATCTCTGTCTCTCACTCTCTGCCTGCCTTTCAACTATAATTTTTTAAAGGATTTATTTATTTATTTCAAAGTCAGAGTTATACAGAGAGAAGGAGAGGCAGAGACAGAGAGAGATCTTCCACCCGCTGGTTCGCTCCCCAATTGGCAGGAACAGCTGGAGCTACACTGATCTCAAGCCAGGAGCCAGGAGCTCCTTCCAGATCTCTCATGCAGGGCCCTAAGGACTTGGGCCATCTTCTATTGCTGTTCCAGGCCATAGCAGAGAGCTGGATCAGAAGTGGAGCAGCCAAGACTTGAACCGGTGCCCATATGGGATGCCAGCACTGCAGGTGGTGGCTTTACCCACTATGCTACAGCGCCGGCCCCTCAACTAAAATTTTAAGTTGTAGTAATAATAGAACAAGAGGGCATGGAACCACAGGGCCTCCTCCCTGCCCTCTGCTTTCATCCTAAGGCTGCTTATTTACATATTTATAGATAATAAATATATGATTAAGTGTATTATATATTAATATATAAACATATATTTAATGATACATTTTTCATATATAAATATATATCTATTTTTTGACAGGCAGAGTGGACAGTGAGAGAGAGAGACAGAGAGAAAGGTCTTCCTTTGCCGTTGGTTCACCCCACAATGGCCGCTGCAGCCGGTGCACTGCGCTGATCCAATGCCAGGAGCCAGGTGCTTCTCTTGGTGTCCCATCCGGGTGCAGGACCCAAGGACTTGGGCCACCCTCCACTGCACTCCCGGGCCACAGCAGAGAGCTGGACTGGAAGAGGAGCAACTGGGACAGAATCCAGCACCCCAACCAGGAGTAGAACCTGGGGTGCCAGCGCCACAGGCGGAGGATTAGTCTATTGAGCTGCACACTGGCCCTAATATATATATATATATATATATTTAAGATTTATTTATTTGTTTGAAAGGCAGAGTTACAGGAGGAGGAAGACAGAGACAAAGAGAGAGACTGATGTTCCATCTGCTGGTTTACTCTGCAAGTGGCCACCATAGCCTGGCCTGGGCCAGAACTCCATCTAGGTCTCCAACTTGGGTGCCTGGGCCCACATGCTTGGGGCATCTTCTGCTGCTTTCCTGGGTATGTTAGGAGGGACCTGGATTGGAATGTGGAGCAGCTGGGACTCAAACTGGTGCCCATATGGGATGCTGGTGTCACAGGCTACAGCTTAACCCACTACCCCTGCCCCCAAAGCCATTTGTTAACACTGGAGGCTCTGCTTCAGCTCAGTGAAAAATCTCAAGCTTCAGTTATCTCTATTTCTTTGCAAACTAACATCAGCTTCCAGATGTTCAAGTGAGGGGAACTCCTCTCTGGGACGCTGGCCTTCTCCTGGTGGCCACTGTCAGAGGAGTAATCAGAGGCTGAGGAAGAAGGGACACTGTCCAGACAACACCCTTGCTTCCCCTAGCTCTGCTCTGTCCAACATGGCAGCCGCCAGCTACATGTGGCCATTTCAAGCTACACATGAATAAAGTAAAATTCAGAATTTAGTCCATCAGTCACATTAGCCACCTGTCAAGTGCTCTGTGGACAAAGTACCCGGTGGCTATCATATTAAAGAGCGTAGAGGACAGTTCTGCCATTGAAGGATGTGCAAATGGACAGTGGTGCCAGTTGGCAGGTGCACCCACTCCATAGCAGAACAGGGGTGGGGAACATCTCTGCCCCAGCTATGTAAGGCCTGCAGACTTCATTCGGTCTGGCCCTGCCAAGACGACCACAGGCGGGATTTGAAATTCAACAAATCTATAGGAGACTCAGTATCAACTTGATGATTGTGCATAGCCCTTGAGTGCTGTTAGGAATAGCCAAACGGTCCTTGGCAGAGTAAAGGTCCCCCACCCGTGGAGGTGAGGGTGCCTGGAATGGAGACTCTCAGACTTCACGGGAGGCCTCCCCATTCAGGCCTATGGCGGCGAGGGGCTGGAGGAAGCAGAGGATGTTCCTCTCAGGGTGGGGAGGTGGGAACAGGAGCCCATTTGACCCTTATCTTTCCCACTCTCCATTCCTCCACAAGTTAGAAGCGAAGGTGTCCTGAGAATTACACCCCCGAACAAGGCAGCCAGACATGCTGCTTATTTTAAAGTCAAGGCCACCGAACCTGGCAGATGCTGGAAGAAGCTTTATTCTGATATGCCCTGATCTGCACGAAGACCAGATGCACCCAAGAAGAAAACAGGTAACTTGGGTTCCTTCTCTGGGTTTGCGTTAAATAGACACATACCTGCAGGAAGGAAGAGTAGAGACTGTAACCGCTGGTGGACAGAATCTCAACCACTGCCCAACCCTCAAGCCCATTCACGCCCAAAGAGAGACCTTTACTACACTCTCTAAGCATGAGCCCATTTGTTTACCTGTGGCGTGGCTTAAGCTGCTACCTGCAACGCCCGCATCCCGTACAGGCTCTGGTTCAAGTCCAGGCAGCTCCACTTCTGATGCAGCTCCCTGCTCAAGGCCTGGGAGAAGCTGCAGAAGATGGCCCAAGTGCTTGGACCCCTGCCACCCACCTGGGAGACCCAGATGAAGCTCCTGTCTTGTGGCTTAGGCCTGGCTCAGCCCCGCCCATTGTGGCCATCTTGGGAGTGAGTCAGTGGAAGGAAGATTTCTATCTCTCCCTCTAACTCTTTCAAACAAATAAATAAGTCTTAAAAAAATGAAATAAAATCATTTCCCCTTCCTTCTCTCCCCTATGATGGAAGGAGGAAGGTGCTGGGACCTCGTGGGGTTACCTGGGCAATCAGAGTCCTGTGATTTCTCCCTGTGCAGGTTAACACAGTTGTGTCTCTGCTCTGTTGTTAATCTGGTTCATTCCAGTGAAGCTTCGGAGGGTAAAGGAAGAGGCCTGCCTTTGTAAGGGATCCTGGACCCCACCCAAGACCACTCTGTGAGGGAAGATACCCACTGGCGATTACGTGGGGTCCCTCCAGAGAGAAGCATGCCTGGGGGGAGGGGGCATTGGGAAGAGAGAGCTTGGTTGTTGCAACAGGTTTTTTTGGGGGGGCGGGGGGAAGGCTTAGGTTTAGCTCTAGTCATTAGGGATGGATGGGAAGCGGTAGGACCCAACATGTGCCCAAAACCCGTTCAAGGCAGCAGCCACAGGAAAGCAAACCCCACTGGAGGCCCCTTTCAGTGGGCAGTAACTCACTCTGGAGACAATTCTCGGTTCACCTACGCCACCAGGCATGCAGCATTTAAAGATCACCTTTAAAACATTCCCAGTAACTTCCACTGCCCGAAGCCCGGGATAACGTTGAGGAACATCTCGGTAACAATGCACTTGCTCAAGGTGTGGGTGAGCACTCACAAAGGGCCAGGATGCCCGCGTGGCCTCTGCAGAAGTCAACTTTCACCACTGAAAATCAGGACCCAGGGCAACGGAAGGGGAGGCAGGCCTTCCCCAACACCCCCACCAAAACAAATGGTCCTGTCAAGCTGTCAATCATAACAGCTCGCGGAAGTAAGAGAAGACCATGGGGCAGGTGAATCACGAGACACAGGGAGTTGGAAATGGAATTCCTGCCCCGAGGAAGCCTACGCCAAACCTGCAAGGGGTGAGCAAAGGCAGTTATTTTTGAGACTTGCGAAGTTTGCATTGGCTTCAAGCTAGACCTTGCCTGGAGGCAGGGAGACAAAACAGATAATAAATAAGACCTGGGCCCACATGTCGGGGGAAAGTCAGAAAGAATAAGATGGGGAGTATGGTCATTGTCACAGGACAGTGTGTTGAGACAGGAAACAGAGGACCTTTGCTATTGGATGTGTCAATTATGGAGCCCCAGAGAGAGGCTGGGGTTTGAGGAGTGTGGCTGTACGGACAACAGTCACTAATCACAGGCTTTGGAAGGAAGCGTCCACGCTTTCCCATCCTTAGGTAGTCTGAACGAAAACATCATTAGAAAATCTGCCCACTTGCTACTTACTGATCTGTAACGTGTAATTAAGCAACAGGCATGAGTCTGTCTGTAGCAGCCTCTAAACAAACAAAAATCCCCCAACGTCCCCATTCGAGCCAGATCGCTGCCTCGAATATTCCTAAATGCCCTCCCATATAGAAATGCCACTACAGCCAACAGGAAGAGTGATGAGCGGGACTCAGGAGCTGTCCCACGATGGCATTCCCAGCCCCAGCCTCTCTCCTGGCTGGTGCACGGCTGTGGGTCTGGAACTAGGAGTCCAAATCAGGCTCACCCGAGGGCTCGTGCAAACCCAGACTCTCAAGTCTTCCCCCAGGGGGTTTCTGACTCAATTGGTATGGAACGGGCCTAGGACTCTGCATTTCTCACAAGCTCCTGGGAGAAGCTGAGGCTGCTGGTGCAGAACCACTCTGAGAACCACTGCTTCAATGACTCCTGTCATTGCCAGAAGCCAGATTGAGGTTAAAGGCACCAGCAGGGGAACATCCTTCTCTTGGTGTTGGCCAAGTTCAAGCCCGCAGGGGAGAGCATCTGTCTGCACCCAGTCCAGCTGTATGGCTCCACAGAGAAGCCATGCAGCAGGCACCATTCTCAGCAGACACTGGACAGCCCCGAGAGACCCCGCTCTGTGTCTGCAGGGAGGCTGCGGGATGCAGCCCTGGGTGGACTTGTAAGGTGGGCTCTTCTTGCTAGCTTCTTTGTTTCTCCTGCTGCTCCTCTGCACCTACTCCCATTAGCTACCAACCTGGCAGGTTCTTGGCCTTACAGATGACAGCACTGCCCAGAGAAATCTAAGGTCTGGGTGCATTTCCCGATGGAGCCCTAGGAATGCTGACTCAGGTTAGACTGGGGAAGGTCACAGCTCTGCTCCTCACTAGGTTTGGAACACCAGATACTCAAGAGCCCATGTTCCTGCTGGCCAGAGGTGAAGTCACTACTGCACCTGCGGCTCCCACTAAAGACAGTGTAGGCCCTCCGTGAAGACCAGAAACCATTCAACATCAAGTTCTATCTTGTTGATCCAATCTGCTTCCTCCCTTGGACACTTGGCCTCACTGCTCTGCAAAAAATGGCATTGTTGCAATGGGGCCCAACAATCAAGCTCAAGCTACAAACTGACCTCAAGTTGAAGTCATTCTCCAGGGACCAATTTTTCCTGGCATATGTGTAACACAAAAAGGTAAAAAAAAAAATCCTTGCCTTTAAAAAAATCCAATACAAAATGAACTACTCTTAAGGCTTTTAGTCTGCAGCGATACTGTACCATGGTCTAAAAATAATGAGCCACATGGGGGGTGTGTCCTTTGGTCTTGGCTTTCCTCTTGGGGTTGGGTTGGTGGTTCCATGTTCCTTCTATGGTCTCTGTCATGCCACAGAGCAGCACCTTGAATAGGCATCCCCAGCTAGGCACACACTGGCTGCAGGTCCCTGGCCCCGTGCACTGAGCAAGCACTCAGTGTGGCTGACGTCATCATCTGGTGCACCCTGCCTCTCTTCCTGCATGCTGTAAGCAAGGCTGGCACCCAAAGGTGGTCCTTATTACCAGGAACCTGAGCATATGGGCAGAATTAGTGAAAACTGAGATCTGGTATGAAGCTGTCCAGCACGACCAGGTCTGAAGCAGATTCAACATCCCAACAGAGGGGTCTGGAACATAACACAACTATTCTCCCCTTGCTGCGTGTGGAAACTGCACGGTGTTGACCAAAAAAAGAAAGAAAGGGGCACGGTGCTTGAAAAGCACCTAGGGCTCACCCCTGTGTCCCCAGTCTGTGCCCCAAGTTCTCTCCCCAGTGCTTGGCCCCAGGTAGGAAAAAGCGGGGACCTGGAGTAGGGGACAGGGTGAGGAGCAGAGGAGGTGCTGTCATCGGGGAGAGGATGTCCTCAAAGCTGCAGAGCTCCTGACCAGGAAGACGTCTGTGGGTGCCCACAGCAGGCCTTCAAACTGTCACCAGCTGTGGCCCAAATCCAAGCTTTCCCGGTGACATGGGAAGCCCGAATGTTTCACCTGTTTTATAAAGGTCACAGAACACGTGTGGAGTGATTTCGGTCTCCATCTTTACCGTCCCACTATGGATGACAGTAATTTTCAGTAAAAAGTCTTTGGTCTTTGAAACAGTTAATTATAAGCAGCACCATCATTTAAAAAAATATTTAGAGGCCAGTGATGTGGTGTAGCAGGTAAAGCCACTGCCTTACAGTGCCAGCATCCCAAATGGGCACTGTTTCGAGTCTCAGCCGCTCCACTTCCCATCCAGCTCTCTGCTATGGCCTGGGAAAGCAGTAGAAGATGGCCCAAGTCCTTGGGCCCCTGCACCCACGTGGGAGACCCCAAAGAAGCTTCTGGCTCCTGATCAGCACATCTCCAGCCATTGCAGCCATTAGGGGAGTGAACCAGTGGATGGAAGACCTCTCTCTCTATATATATAACTCTGCCTATCAAATAAATAAATCTTTCAAAAAATATTTATTTATTTGAAAGGTAGAGTGTGGAAGGGAGGAGGAAGAAGACTCTGTGTGTGTGTGAGAGAGAGAGAGAGACTGATCTTCCATCTCCTGGTTCACTCCCCAAACGGCCACAACGGTCAAGGATGGGCCAAGCTGAAGTCAGGAGTCAGGAACTTCATCTGGACCTCCCACATGGGTGACAGAGGCCCAAGCATGTGGCCCATAAGGCACATTAGCAGGAAGCAGGGCAGCCAAGTCTTGAACCAGCACGCATATGGGGCACTGGCGCTTCATGTGGTAGCTTAGCCCACTGAGCCACAATGCTGAACCTGAGATATCACATTTGTCCTGAGGTCCAAGGAGATTCCAGTCCTCTCTTTAAGATTCATCTATTTATTTGAAGGAGAGAGAGATAGAATCTTTCATCTGCTTGCTCACTCTCCAGATGACCACAACAAGCAAGGACTGGGCCAGGCTGAAACCAGGAGCCTGGAACTCCACCTGGGTCTCCCGCATGGGTGGCAGGGGCCTAAGGCGTTGGGCCATCACCTGCTGTCTTCTTAGTGCATTAGCTGGGAGCTGGATGAGCACTAGAGTAGCCAGATGAGAACACAGTCTCTGATTTGGGATGCAGGCATTCTAAGCAGTGGCTTGACCCGCTGTGCTGCAAGGCCCACCCGATTCCACCATTCTGCTTTCTTGGCTGTCCCACCAGACTTGGGGTGAAGAGTGGCTGAAGTAGAAACAGCAGTGGATTGGAGGTATGGGTTCGAGATTCACATCTATTTTGGTTGCGGGGGGTGGGGGTGGGGGGTGGGGTTGGTCAGCAGGTGATCGAATTTGGCCAATGGTCAGCCGCTGTCTCTGGGAAACGAAATACCATTTTCTCCTTCCTCCTTCACAGAACTGTCCCCACCACCGCATGAAAGCAGCTGAGGCCGAGAACACCTGATTAAGAAGATATGACACGCCAGGCCCGAATGAGCTTTGCCTGCTTTGTTTGATTTATTTCTTCCCCAAAGCCTCCATTTCAGGCACCACCACTTCCGCTTGTCCCATAAAAGCTCAAGCCAAGCAAGAAGTATCTTTACGGACATGCCCAGCAAGTGGTTGGATCAGAATTCAAAGATTCTAATCCCAAAGTTCTTTCTTTAAGTCTGTAGAAATATCCTGAAAATGAGGTCAACTCCTTCCTAAACTAGAAATGCTCATTTAAACAACATCTCGGGGCCAGCCCTGTGGCACAGTGGGTAAAGCTGCCCCCTGCGGCACTGGAATCCCATATGGGCACCAGTTCAAGTCCCATCTGCTCCACTTCCTTTCCAGTTTCCTCCTAATTCACCTGGGAAAGCAGAAGACAGCAAATACTTGGGCCCTTTATAGGAGCAAAAGAGGCTCCTGGCTCCTGGCTCCTGGCTTTGGATTGGCCCAGTTCCATCCATTGCATTCATTTGTGGAGTGAATCAGTAGATGGAAGACCTCTCCCCCCACCAACTCTGCCTTTCAAATATATAAATATATAAATAAATGAATAAATAAATAAATCTATCTTTTTGGAAAATGACATCTCCTGCATCTGCATTGTCAGTGTGTGCAAGGTTTCATTCAAGTGGGATTTTCCAGGTATTGTAACCTTAGTCCTAATCACAAATCAACTGTCTGAAAAATGCTTACTTGTTCATTTTTATTCATTTGAAAGGCAGAGTGACAGAGAAAGAGAGAAAGAAAGACAGAGATCTTCCATCAGCTGCTTCACTCCCCATGCTTACAATAACCAGGACTGGGTCAGGCTAAAGCCAGGAGCGAGGAGCTCCATCTGGGTGTCCCATATGGGTGGCAGGGACCCACATACTCAAGCCATCATTTTCTGTCTCCCAGTCCCATAAGCAGGCAGCTCAGTCTGAAGCTGAGCAGGCGGGACCTGAATGGGCACCTGGATATGGTGGTATGCAGGCATTCCAAGCAGCAGCTTAACCTGTCGTGTTACAATGCTTGCCCCTTCCTCATTTTAATGTAGAGACTTTCATGGAAAATTTCCCAAAGTAATTATGTTCTTCTGTGCTGTCTTAAATACACCTGGGCCACAATTTGAGATTTCTATAGTAACCCAAGATACTAATGAGTATCAGGCACGGAAGTGAGACAACGGGATAATATTCTCAGAAACTGTGACATGGGCACAGCCGCCCCAAAGAGCTGCTCAGTGTGCAGATGAGTTTTCCCAACCTACTTTTTTTTCTGAGTATTTTCCCAGAGAAAAATTCAAATACACAGAAAAGTTGAAAAAAAAGTTATCTACCAATTAAATTCAACTGTAAGATTGTAAAATGCTTGTTTAATCACGCACTTATCCATGTACCCAGCCATCAACCTGTTTTTCAAAAAACATCTTTTTTTTTTTCAAAAAAGACATCAGCATACTTTGCCCTGAATAGTACAGCATGCATATCCCATCAATAGTTGTTTATGGTATTTTTCTGTTGAGATACAATTTAAAAACATAGGATGAAATGTACAGAGACCCAGGAAGTGAGCATTTACTGCATTCTGACAAATGAGTATGTCTGTGGGACCCAAAGCCCTACCAAGATGCAAAGCATTACGAGGCTCTAGAAAGTTCCCCAGGCCTCTTCCTAGTCAGCCGTACTAACATCCTCTAGGAAGCCTACTTCCTACATGTCTTCCTTCTTCACCTCCTACCCCAACCCACTGTAGTCAACTACTGCTATTTTAAAGATTTATTAACTTGAAAATGAGAGAGAGAAAGAGAATGAGAATGATAATCTTCCCTCTGCTGGTTCACTCCCCAGATGGCTGCAATGGCCAGGGCTGAGCCAGGCCAAAGCCAGGAGCCAGGAACTTCATCTGGATCTCCCTCATGGGTGGCAGGGACCCAAGCACTTAGGCCATCTTTCACTGTCTTCCGAGGCCATTAGCACGGAGCTGGATCTGAAGTGGAGCAGCCAGGACTCAAACCTGAGCTCCTATGAGATGCCGGTATCATAGGTAATGGCTTCACCAGCTACGTCACAACGCTGGCCATATCAACCATCATTTTACAAGTGTCATAAACTTTGGTAACAATCTGTGACCTCATCTATAATTATCTGGGTGGGATCCTGAGCATAATTCCACGGCTACCTTCAGAAAAACGCATGTGCCTTAGGATGGTCTTCCCACCAAGAAGGATGCAGAGCATCTGAAAATGGCCAGCGCCCCTTAATTCCACATCCATGAGGTGCTACGGGAGTCCTACAGAGCTTCAAGATCCAGTGCTGCTCTATTAAAGAGTAGAATTTCCACAAGAGTTAAAATTTCTATGTGCTTTGGCATGTCAAGTTATCACCGTGGAGTGTTGGGAAATGTTTTCAATCAGCAAAAATCGTACCTCAGATAAACCTCACGGGCCTGGAATACTGCCACTCTGCAAAGCTTGCATGCCAGCATTTCAGTAGTGGGTTGAAGAACTGAACTGGGCAGGAAGATAACGGCTCACTCAACTTTTTGGAGTTGTGGTGCTGCAATGGCCATATCCCATGATGTCGGGACATTCTATATTAACTGTTGACTGTCACATGTTTAGATGTCAAGACATTTGCTCGCTGGCAATTACATCTTGAGATACACAAGGCTCAGATGTTGTAACATCCACGTGTTACAATACAAGGGCATTTGTGCCGGCGTCGTGGCTCACTAGGCTAATCCTCTGCCTTGCAGCGCCAGCAGACTGGGTTCTAGTCCTGGTTGGGGCGCCGGATTCTGTCCCGGTTGCCCCTCTTCCAGGCTAGCTCTCTGCTGTGGCCCGGGAGTGCAGTGGAGGATGGCCCGAGTACTTGGGCCCTGCACCCCATGGGAGACCAGGAGAAGCACCTGGCTCCTGCTATCAGATCAGCGCGGTGCACCGGCTGCAGCACGCCAGCCGCGGCGATTGGAGGGTGAACCAACGGCAAAGGAAGACCTTTTTCTGTGACTCTCTTACTCTGTCCACTCTGCCTGTCAAAAAAAAAAAAAAAACAATACAAGGGTATTTGCATATTGAGACACTGAGCTAGTCACACGTTCTGATGCCTTGAAATTTGCATGTTGATGCACTGGCATGTGGAGATGTTGAGACACTCACGGGTTCCGATGCTGATGTTGTCACAGCCACATGTTAGGATGTTGGGACACCTGCTCGCTGAAGTTTTGAAATATTGCCAGGTCCAGATGTTGAGGCACTGGCAGCTTCAGATGTTGAGTTTTTTTGCATGACAAATAGAGACATCACAGGATGAGCTGAGACATTCACATGTGGAGATCCTACAACCTCTCACTGGCACGTCTGCCTTCATACGCCAGATGATGATTTCAACCACATCCCCAGTATGGATACTGATCCCTTCTCATGAATATCTGCCAAATGCTTCTGCACACACGCCTTCCTCTGTTGCAAAGAGTGGCAGATGCCTATGGCTTCCTACAAGGTCTGCCTCCCTGCCACCAGGAGGATGCTGGGCCCCTATAGGGGCAGGCCAGGAATACCAGGGAGCTAAACCCCAGGTGTGACCTTCAACAAACCCAGGATGGGATTTGGGATATAAATACCCCAGCTTCCTCACCCTCAGTGGCTGTACACTCAGACTTTTTTTTTTTTAATATTTGTTTATTTATTTGAAAGGCAGAGAGAGAAGGAGAGACAGATTTCACTCCCCAAATGGCTGCAATGGTTGAGGCTGGGCCAGGTGAAAACCAGAAGCCTGGAGCTCCTACCAGTCTCCTAGGTGAGTGGCAGGAGTTCAAGCACTTGGGCTATTTTCTGTTGCTATCCCAGGCACAACAGCAGGGACACGGATTGGAAGTGGAGCAGCTGAGACTCAGAGCAGTCATATGGGATGCTGGTGGGTGCAGGTGTTGACTTAACCTGCTGTGCTGCAGCACTGGCCCCCATGTTGAAAGTTCTGCACTGGAACTGAGCCCTAATTTATCCCCTATGTGGTGGCAATGTCCCCCTACTGGGGTTCTCTGGGACCACCTTCCAAATAATTTATTTGTACCCAAATCCCTATGTCTGAACTCAAACTAAGCCATCTTCAAAGCATCATCCTGTCTCCAAGCAGCCAGAAAACAGCATAAGGACCTCGCTCCTGGCAGAGGGGCTGTGTTCCTCCTCCAGGGCTGAGCTGCCAGCTACCCTGCGTTGGAGGTGGCAGCCTGACTCCTGGAGGGGCAGGTCACTGGGGTGCCAGAATCTACGCAGGGGCCTCCTACTTGGCCACCTCCCTTCCTGGACCTGCAGATGCTCATCTCCCTTACCTCTGCTCACCTCCCCTCCCATGGGGATCTGCAGGGGCCACTTCCCACCATCTGCACCCAGATGACCTTGTCAGTGCTGACAGCACGTAGCAGCTATCTTTGTGGGGAAGCTCAAGGTGCCTGCGAAGCTACAGGTGGTTCACAGCAAACGTCTCCTGGAGACTCTGGGTGAGCGTAAGTAAAGGATGCTTGGGGAGGCGGAGGAATCCCAGAACGAGAGCAATTTGAAAGAGGAAGAATTCTTGAAAGCCACATATCAAGAAAAATACAAGTGGGGGCTGGCACCACGGTGCAATAGGCTAATCCTCCGCCTAGCGGCGCCAGCACACCGGGTTCTAGTCCCAGTCGGGGTGCCGGATTCTGTCCTGGTTGCCCTCTTCCAGGCCAGTTCTCTGCTGTGGCCCGGGAGTGCAGTGGAGGATGGCCCAAGTGCTTGGGCGCTGCACCCCATGGGAGACCAGGAGAAGCACCTGGCTCCTACCTTCGGATGAGCGCGGAGTGCTGGCTGTGGCGGCGATTGGAGGGTGAACCAACGGCAAAAGGATGACCTTTCTCTCTGTCTCTCTCTCTCTCACTGTCCACTCTGCCGGAAGGAAGGAAGGAAGGAAGGAAGGAAGGAAGGAAGGAAGGAAGGAAGGAAGGAGGGAGGGAGGGAGGGAGGGAGGGAGGGAGGGAGGGAGGGAGGGAGGGAGGGAGGGAAGGGAAAAGAAAAGAAAAGAAAAGAAAAGAAAAGAAAAGAAAAGAAAAGAAAAGAAAAGAAAAGAAAAGAAAAGAAAAGAAAAGAAAAGAAAAAGAAAAAGAAAAAGAAAAAGAAAAAGAAAAAGAAAAAGAAAAGAAAAATACAAGTGGGGGCCAGCACTGTGGAACAGGAGACTAAATTTCCACCTATGGCATTCCATTTGGGCCCCGGTTCAAGTCCTGGCTGCTCCAATTCTTATCCACCTCTCTGCTACGGCCTGGGAAAGCAGTAGAAGATATCCCAAGTCCTTGGGCCCCTGCACCCATGTGGAAGACCCGGAGGAAGCTCCTGGCTCTGACTTTGGATTAGCGCAGCTCTGGCCACTGAAGCCACTTGGGGAGTGAACCAGTGAATGGAAGACCTCTCTCTCTGTCTCTCCCTTTCTCTCTCTCTGTAACTCTGCCTCTCAAATAAATAAATAAATTTTAAAAACTAAGATACAGGTGGTGCATCCTCTGTGGAAAACACTTTGGTAGCTCTTCACTTAAGTTTTAAACACGGAATTCCATATATTTTCACAATTCCACTGCTGGGTTTATTATATTCAAACAAAACATGTGGCCAAATGGTCACGTAGCACAACTACACCTGACAGAAACACCCACTGTCCATCGCTGGATGAATGGATAAGCAAAATGTGGCACAGCCACACAGTGGACTATTACTCAGTCATGAAAATGAAGTATTGACATGTGATGGAGCATTGAATTAACCTTGAGAAAAGTTGTAAGTGAAATAAGCCAGACATAAAAGACTATCTGTTGTATGATTCCATTCATACAAAATTTCCCAGACAGGCAGTTCTGTAGAGATGGGGCACAGTAGGATGTTTGCCAGGGTCTAGGAGGAGGAAGGGAATGGGAAGTCACTGAGAATGAGGGGACCTTCAGGAGGATGAAGTTCTCCTGGACTGGACAGAGGTGAGGGGCACCCAGCAACACAAACCCACCACACGCCACGAACTCCACATCCTAGAATGGGTACGTGGCCAGTTTTGCGCTACATATATTTTACCACAATTTAATTTTGAAAAGGAAATTAAAAGTCTGTGAAACTGGATACCTTGGGGTTTCTTAAGTGTGCCTAGGCACTTTTAGGGTCCAGAAGTGGCCTCTGAGATGAGCCAGTCTATAGTCCCATTAGAAAGCTCAAAACAGATGCAGAGTGCTGAGTGAGGTGGTCAGGGTGGCAAGAGACATCAAGAGGAGCCATTTCTGGGCTGGTGCTGCAGCCAACTAGGCTAATCCTCCACCTTGCAGTGCCGGCACACCGGGTTCTAGTCCCGGTCGGGGTACTGGATTCTGTCCTGGTTGCCCCTCTTCCAGGCCAACTCTCTGCTGTGGCAAGGGAGTGCAGTGGAGGATGGCCCAAGTGCTTGGGCCCTGCACCCCATGGGAGACCAGGAGAAGCACCTGGCTCCTGGCTTCGGATCAGCGCAGTGCGCCGGCCGCAGCGTGCTGGCCACGGTGGCCATTGGAGGGTGAACCAATGGCAAAGGAAGACCTTTCTCTCTGTCTCTCTCTCTCACTGTCCACTCTGCCTGTCAAAAAAAAAAAAAAAAGAGGAGCCATTTCTCCTGCTGGAGGCCAGGGGACACGTCCTCTGGGACACGTCACCAGAGATGACATGACAGTGGTTGAAAGCTGGTCATGGAGCTGCCCGGGGCCCCCATGTGCTTTAGCAGGACCTGCTCCAAAGCTAGCACCCCAAGGTCACACACCCACCTCCCTGCCGGCCCATCACCTGCTTCACCCTGCAGGCATCTGAGGTCATGGGCTACAGTCTGGATTATTGACAGAAAAATATTATGGGGGCAGTGCTGTGACACAGCCTGTAAAGGCGCCACCTGAAGAGCCAGCATCCCATATGGGCACCTGTTCAAGTCCCAGCTGCTCCACTTCCAATCCAGCTTTCTGCTATGGCCTGGGAAAGCAAAAGATGGCCCAAGTCCTTGGGCCCCTGCACCCGCATGGGAGACTGGAGGAAGCTCCTGGTTCCTGGGTTTGGATCAGCCCAGCTCTAGCCGTTGCAGCCAATTGCGGAGTGAACCAGCAGATGGAAGACCTCTCTCGCTCACTCGCTCACTCGCTCTCTCTCTGCCTCTCCTTCTCTCTGTGTGTAACTCTTTCAAATAAACAAATAAAGCTTTCACAATAATAAATAAAAATACCAAGTAAAACTGTCATAGCTGGAATCTTTGGCAGTGCCAACAACATAAACTCCATCAGAGTGATGACACATCGCCGCCCTGGTAACTCACAGCTGGGCTACAAGAGCAGATGTGGACCTGCCATGGTAGTCATGGAACTGGAAACCACAAGTGATGAGTGATGGCTACAAAGTCAAAGAGTCAGGGTCTACTTAAACTCAACATCAAGGTAACTGGCACGCCACTTGGCAAAACTCAGGTTTAGAAGAGGTGGCCGGACTCCGGTTCCCAATCTGCCAGTCTCTGGAAGGCTGGCTGGAGTGTCTGCATGGCTTTGCCCATTAGGTCAAGTATGAGCAGCCACTGCCGGCTGGAGTCTATCACCCCAAGACAGGGCCTGGCCATGTTCCCAAGGAGCCACCCGGATACAGACAGCAGGGTATGTATGCATCTCCCGTCTCAGCACAGTCAACAACTTTCCAAGTAAAATCCGGTATAAACTAGCAAAGAAATGACACATTTGGCCACTGGTGAGTTTAAAAGTTCTGTGTATCCAAAACCACAGAGCAGGTAAGACTCCACTTGCAGAGCCCACATCCTGTATCGGAGCAGCAGAGTAGGATTCCTGGCTCTGCTCCTAATCCACCTTCCCACTAATGCACACCACGGAAGGCAGCAGGCGGTGGTGGCTCAGTCTGGCCCCTGCCGCCCAACATCATCAGACCACAGACATTAAATAGGTGGACAGGGCCAAGTGCGGATGTCAACACAGAGCCATGGGAATTCACACCTGCTGCTGCTCAGAGGATAAGGTTGTGCGCGCAGTTGTGCCAGAGGACAACTTGGTAGCATCTGTAACAGCTGAGCTTGCCCAGACTGTATCTCATTACTCAGTCATTCAGCTGCTGGAGACATCTGTGTGACCAGAGAAAGGTTCAGGGGCGGGGGAGTACTATCATAGTAGAACCCTGCAAACAGCCCAAATGCCTTCAACAAAAGCAGCTAACCCCGCTGTGATACGGTCACACAGCAGGATTCAATGAGAGCCCCACGCATCGACACAGGCAAATCCCACAAACGCGGTGTCCCCAGAGTGAGGACACGCACACGGTGCAGAGTCATGGATGCCGTGTTTAGAAGCAGGCAGCTACCCTCGCATTATCTGTGGATACATGCGTGTGTAGAAAGGCATCCACACCTGCATGGGAAGCACAACAGATAATGGCTGCTCCGGAGAGGCAGGGAACAAAATGCACGTGCGACAGCAGCGAAAAGTCTGCAAGCGACCTCAAAACATGTTTGCAAATACTTTGTCTTAGGTGGGTGATGGGTATGTGGATATTTGTTACAATATTCCCAATGTGTTTTTACATCTGGAGTAGTTTGAGATGTTTTTAAAATGTGTAATAGTTTGCTATAATGTTTTAAAATTAGGAGGTGACATATGCTTCAGGCAGGAGGGCTGGCAGATGATTTACCTCACCGGGAATGCCCGGCAGGTGGGAGAGTTCGGTCTTAACCCCCAGACATTGCTAACCTGGGGTCTATAGAGCCCACCCCCATGTGTTTCTGGATAACATTTCTGGAATCAGGGGAGTGAGGTGAGCCACACAGATACATTGATATCCATTTACTCACATCCAACTGAAACGGAGCGATTCTTTCTGATAGAATGTAGGCAGTACATCACACAGTCTTAGCAATTCCTAGGGCTTGATCATCAATAGCGCTGGGTATCTTCCAGCCCATTACAATGTGGCAGACATCTCAGCATCCATTTATGCTCACCAACAATTCAAAATGACAGACTTTATTGGGCTCTCCACCAATAACGTTATACATGTGCTAATAGAGAAGCACGTGGCTCACTCCTCTAGAGAGTCATGTATCCACAACACTGACAACTGTATTTCAGCATAATTGGAATATTCCATGGCTATATGTCTTATCCTGTGTGTTTCAAAACAAAATTCTCCACCAGACTGCCAAGGGATTAAGGACCCTGAAGAAGGGGAGGGGCCAGGGACACCTGCAGGGTCAGGGTGGTGGCTCCAGGTTGGAGGGCCAGAGACAAGAATCAAATCTCCACTTAAGGAGAGAAGAGAAGTGGTGAGGGTTTATAATTTAATAGACATAGTGTGCGGAACCCAGAAACGAGGGGGGGGGGCGGTATTTCCAGAAGTTCCATCCTTCTTACCCTGTTTGCTTACTGAATTTCAATCAGGGGCTACCTGGTGAAGTGTTCTGAACTCAGGCATAAATTTAACCTAAGAACTGAACTGGTGGATAGAAGTCTCCCCCCAAAGGCCCCCCTCCCCAAACAGAGCAGGAAGTGCAGTGAATGAAGGCTGCAACTTGCAACGTTGCAACTTGCAATAAAGGTGCAATTCAGTGACTATAACACACGCACCTTCCTCCCTCCAGGCCAGTCGACCCTGGGGCATTGCCCTAAGCCCTGGGATGTCTGAGCAGTCATAAAGATCCTAGATGGAAGGGAATGCAATTGCTTCCAGCAGGAAGCAGCCTTCTCTGCAGCCAAGAGCCCATCAAGAAGGGGAGCTGGAGTTGGCGTTGTTGCTCCATAAGGAACAGCCTGCAGGGTTTCTCCACCTTGAAGCTGCCCATAGAAGAAGTGACTTACCTGAGGAGTGAGGCTGGTGAGAACCTGGCATGCAGTGGATGAATTTCCACAAAGTCACATTTACAGCCCATTTCCCAGGTGCTAAACACGCTCCGAGATGTGTTATGAAAAAATCGCTATGACTGAGGTCTAATTCATTCAGCTTTTTAAAGTGCAGGATCCCAGGACAGCTTCTGCGGAGTCCATCTCTCCCCCACCCGGCTCCTACATGACTACCAGGGTGCTTTCTGCTCCTACAGCTTAGTAGACATTTTCCAGACTTTATGCAAATGGGATCATACACTATAGACCTTTTTGTGTTTGACACTTTCATTTGGCATGGTGTTTTAAGGTGCTTTGTGTTTTTCCATGATTGATTTGTTCCTTTATTACTAACCAGCATTCTTCTGCATGGGATATATGTATCCCGGTTTGTTTCCCCATTTACCAGCAGGTGGGCATCTGGGTTTTGTCCTATTTGGGGCTGTTATGAACAACACCACATTGAAAACTCGTATGCACGTATTTCTGTGACCTTCAATTTCCATTGCTCTTTTATAGATACCACAAGGTGGAATTGCTGGCTCATATGGTAAGTGAATGTTTATCTTACAAGAAACTCCAAACTACTTTCCAAAATGACTGTGCCATTTTAGAATTCCATCAAGCACACACTACAGGTCTAGTTTCTCCAGATCCTTGCCAACACTTGGTGTTGTTGGCTTTTACATTGTAGCCATTCCAGAGCAGAGTAGTACTGTCATTTCCTGCTGCCCACTGATGCTGAACGTCCTTCCCTGAGCTCACAAGGTCATCTACCTTTATTAGTGCTAAGGGATCCTCTCAGAAGGCCTTTGCCCTTGTCTCCAGGTTCCTCTTCCACCTCCCTGTGTTCAAGCAGATTTAAGATGCAAACCTTTTACAGACCAGGCTCATGTCTTTATAGTGCTTGTATCTCTAGCACAGAATCTGGTACACAGTAGGAACTCAATAAATGCCTCTTGGGGGAAAAAAGTAAATTGCAGTTGATTCTAGATGTATCTAGATGTTCTTGGAAGTGACTACAAAGTGCTAGCCAGTACGTTTCTCTACTGAATAGTTCCAGCCTGCTCACTGGTTTTAATTTCTGTGATTAAATTCTCTCCCTTCGGCCGGCGCCGTGGCTCAACAGGCTAATCCTCCGCCTTGCGGCGCCAGCACACTGGGTTCTAGTCCCGGTCGGGGCACCGGATTCTGTCCCAGTTGCCCCTCTTCCAGGCCAGCTCTCTGCTGTGGCCAGCGAGTGCAGTGGAGGATGGCCCAGGTCCTTGGGCCCTACACCCCATGGGAGACCAGGAGAAGCACCTGGCACCTGGCTCCTGCCATCAGATGAGCGTGGTGCGCCAGCCGCAGCGCCCTGGCCACGGCAGCCATTGGAGGGTGAACCAACGGCAAAGGAAGACTTTTCTCTCTGTCTCTCTCTCTCTCTCTCACTGTCCACTCTGCCTGTCAAAAAAAAAAAAATTCTCTCCCTTCACATTACCTTGCCCCTTGCCTGCACATGACCGACCTTACACACGAGGGATTTCAATCTACTTTGGGCTTGCTGAGCTGCTAACAGATGCGTTTGCTTTTACTTGAAATTCACTGTGTACGTGAAAGCACAGACTCGCATGAGGGCCTTATAAACTTTGAAAGATGACAGGGGGGTAGGTGTTTGACATGGCAGTGAAGACCCTGGCCTCCTGTATCAGAGCGAGCTCAGGTCTGGCTCCACTTCTGATTCCAGCTCCTTGCTCATGTTTACCCTGAGAGGCAGCAGCTGACGGTCCAAAGACTTGAGTCCCTGCCACTCATGTGGGAGACTAAGGTTCACAGTTCCTGGTTCCTGGCTTCGGACTGGTCCTACTCTGACTGTTGAGGGCATTTGAAGCATGAACCAACAGATGGAAGATTTCTCTCTTGCTCTCTCCCTCTTTCAAATAAAATGACTGTTTTCTTATTTAAGATGTTGAATTACAGAGAGGGGGAGAGACGGAGACAAAAGTCTTCTACCCATGGTGCACATAGTTGCAACAGCTGGAGCTGGGCCAATCTGAAGCCAGGAGCCAGGAGTTTCTTCCAGGTCTCCCAAGCAGGTTCAGAGACCCAAGCACTTGGGCCATCTTCCACTGCTTTCCAAGTCATAGCAGAGAGCTGAATCGGAAGTGGAGCAGCTGGAACACGAACCAGCGCCCCATATGGGATACCGGCACTGTAGGTGCCAGCTTTTACTCACTATGTCACAGTGCCGGCCCCTGTGTGGGTTGTTTTAAGAACTAAAAGGTACATGTAGCAGCTCTCAACACATCAAAGAAGCCTCTGAAAGTGCTGGTTTCCTAGGCTCCATGTCACGCTACTGGTGCCTGTGCAGGTCTCTTTCAGTAACTGATACACTGTCCCCCAGCTGCCGTGAACACTGGCATTAAAGCTGGGACTCTATGTAGAACCACCTCTACTCAACAGAGCCTCCTGCAAGCCCATATTCCCCACCCTCCCCTCAGGGACACTGAATGCCCATTGGTAGAACAACAGAAGCTAAGGCCCTTCTTTCAAGAAGAGAGTTTGGGCCAGCACTGTGGTACAGCAGGGTAAGCCACTACTCGCGAAAAGAGCAGCCCATCTGAGTGCTGGCTTGAGTTTCAGCTCCTACACTTTGATCCAGCTCCCTGCTAACGCACCTGGGAAAGCAGCAGCAGATGACCTAAGTATTTGGGCTCCTGCCACACACATGGGAGATCCAGATGGCGTTCCGGGCTCCTGGCCTCAATCTGGCCAAGCCCAAGCCATTACAGCCATCTGGGGAGTGAACCAGCAGATGGAAAATCTCCCTCTCCCTCTCCCTCTCCCTCTCCCTCTCCCTCTCCCTCTCCCTCTCCCTCTCCTCTCCCTCTCCCTCTCCCTCTCCCTCTCCCTCTCCCTCTCCCTCTCCCTCTCCCTCTCCCTCTCCCTCTCCCTCTCCCTCTCCCTCTCCCTCTCCCTCTCCCTCTCCCTCTCCCTCTCCCTCTCCCTCTCCCTCTCCCTCTCCCTCTCCCTCTCCCTCTCCCTCTCCCTCTCCCTCTCCCTCTCCCTCTCCCTCTCCCTCTCCCTCTCCCTCTCCCTCTCCCTCTCTCTTTCCCCCTCTCTGTAATTCTGCCTTTAAACTGTGACACAGAGATGACAAATGACCTAAGTATTTGGGCTCCTGCCACACACATGGGAGATCCAGATGGCGTTCCGGGCTCCTGGCCTCAATCTGGCCAAGCCCAAGCCATTACAGCCATCTGGGGAGTGAACCAGCAGATGGAAGATCTCCCTCTCCCTCTCCCTCTCCCTCTCCCTCTCCCTCTCCCTCTCCCTCTCCCTCTCTCTCTTCCTCTCTCTCTCTTCCTCTCTCTTTCCCCCTCTCTGTAATTCTGCCTTTAAACTGTGACACAGAGATGACAAAAAAGGAGTGGCCTTCCCCATGGGAAACATGGGCAGGAGGGGGAGACAACGCCCACAGTCCCATGAGCACATTCGGCAGAGCAGCCGAGAGAGAGGCCTGCAGGGCCAGAGTCGGGTTTCCAGGGAAGACTGAGCTGAGGTGTGAGCGTGGGGAAAGCATCTCTCCCAACACCCTCCCAGGGTGCTCTCTGCACCTGGGCCATGGCCAAGCGTCACAAACAAGGCAGCCAAATGCCAAAGGCCAGAAGCACCCCAGGAAGGCAATGCCAAGGAGCAAGGGATGCTGGGGGCTGGGTTGGGGGAAAGGGAAGGGCATTGCAGCACGTAAAACCCACGGGAGCAGCTCGAGGCAAGCAGTTTGTCTGCACGTATTGCTGAAGGTCTACATCAAATGCCAGTGGGGCCAGGACAGAGGGGAGGGGGCAGTCCAGTCTGCAGTTTTACTCCTTCTTGGAACTCTCCAAGCTGAAGAGAAAGTGAGCAAAGTCTGCTCTCCAGAATGACTCACAACCCAAGTAACTCACGGAAATGTTGTCCAAAAAAATCTCTTCTTTTGAAACCATCAGTCAATCTCATTCTCCCAACAAAGGACAAACAGGAAAAACAGTATCCATCCAAATAATGGCCCTCCCAATCAAGTCATCTACATTACATCATCTCCCATGCTTGTACCCATCAACTAGTAATGACTCTCTGGAGTTCAGGCGTGAGAAAGACGCTATGATTGATTACTGATGTCTGGAACACACAGAGGAGGGGAGGTGACAGCATGTATGCCAAGTACTTAGTCCTTTTTGTTTGCAAACTTCTAATGAATTAAAATACTAAATAGTTAAATCAAATTATTCACATATGCCCTTAACATTTTCTAAAGACATAAACAATTACGACAAAAGCAAAGGCAGAGAGAAAAGGGAGGAGGAGAATGAAAAGAGAGGACAGGAGAGAAGAAATCAAGAAAACTAGGAGTAAATTCAGACAGAAATAAATTTGTAAAAGCAATTTCACAAAGTAACTTTGATCTGTTCTGCCAAATTCTATTTTAATCAAATGCCCTTTTACCAACTACAGAAAATTAAATTTTGCATCAGAAAAGTATTTACCATTTGTCATTTATAAACTCCCCAGCTGTGAACTGAATTCCTTATAAACAGCCGAGCTGGTAACTCGCAGTAATCCCTGGCTTACAGGAGGGCGACGGCAGCCAAGAACTTCTCTGCACCATTTTCTCCAAGACTCCCAGAGACCTCCAACGGGGCTCACGCTCTCAAGGCTGCTCCTTATCCTGCTGGATCCGTAGTTGAGCGTGTCATTTACAGGGATTAGTCAGGGACATCAACGAGACAACGGCTGCAGCTAAGCGCTTCAGGACATATGCCTCACAGGTGGTAAATTGTGTAAACAAAACAGCTACCAAAAAGAATCAAAGGATGACAAGAGCAAGAGTCTAGAATGCCAGACATGCAGATTTCAGGTGCTCCTTAACTTATAAAGAGGTTGTAAACCAATAAGCTCATCAAAACTGAAAATGGCATTGAGTCAAACCCGTATAGAATACACTCAACCCACAGAACATCACAGCCTACCTTAAAGTGGTCAAATCTTACACATGTGACTATTTCATGTAACTTACAGAATACTTTACTGAAGGTGAGAAGAAGGATGGCTGTAGGGGATGATTTCACATCCATCATAAAATTGAAAAACCCTAAGTCAATGCATCCTAAGTCAGGAACCATTTGTATTTGGTAGTGGTTCAACCTGAATTTAGGTTCACTATTCACCTGAATAGTGCAGCAGAAGCAGCAATTAAGACAAAGATCCAAGGCAAGTAGTTAGATGCAAGATGAGACACCAGCAGTGAGGATGTAGGATAGGGAAGAAGGGATCCAAAAAGGGAATCAGTTAGATGCCAGTTACCGCAGTGGGACACTACAGCTGAATACTGCTGGGAATTCTCGAAAAACGTGTAGGACATGCACCTCACAATCAGCCCACCCAATCCATTAGGGATGTGGGTATTTCCACACTGGCTGGCACCAGTGCCCGGCTGCAAACTATTTCAAGAGGTGAGCACTGCCCCCTTGGAAAATGAGCTTGGGCAATGCTCACTTAAGTAATAAGGCCTGAGATGAGCTGGGCACAGCACCGACAGTATCTCAGACAGGGGCCAATCCCCGTGGCTGGTGGAAAGAGACACAAGAGCAGTGTGGCTGACTGTGAACCTAAGGCACAGACCTAGGGATGTCAGGCAAGGTGAGAGACCATGGCGTGGGACAGAGATGCTGTAGGGTCTCCCTACGTGGAGTCAATGCAAGTAGTGGGCTTGTTCTTATGGCTTAGGAAAGGACTTCTGGGAGAAGCAACTTAGGAAACTGCTTCTTGGAAAGAGGGTCTCTGAATTCACCAAATGTGCATTTCTCAGCAAGGCACTGGGCGTGCCTGGGCAGACAAGAGATGCCAGAACACTTGTCCTTAGAGAAACGCATGTTGTAGGAGGACGTGAGGATGGGTAATGCAAGCAGACAAATTCCATACTAAGCATGAAAGTGCTTGGTGCCTTGTGACAGGGAAACGGGAAGGGACCGGGCCTTTCCCAAGAAGGAATCACTCCTGGCTGGCTGATCTTCAAGGAGGGGGTATCTGAGAAGCAGATCACATATGGGGGAGATTCTGAGCAGAACAGATGGAGAGGAAGGGAGACCATTCTAAGAGTGGAACGTGAAACAAGACCTCAATAGGAGACAAGGATGGGACTGATGAGCTCATGACATAGCAAGCATTCAGTGTAGACCCCCTCACCCTCCTGGGGCTGTCCGGGGGAGAGGAAGAGATAGCGCACAGGTGAGCTGGGGTCTTGGGGAGGGTTTCAGTGCCAAGCAGAGGAGGAGCTCTGGCACGTGGGAAGGCAGAGGTACAGCATCCTGCCAGACTGGCAGTAAGGTGACTCTGCCAGCCTATGGGGTACTGACAGGCTTCAGCAGCCATGGCTGGGGTAGCAGCATGCTAACAGCAAGGAGAAGATGCATGGAGGAGATTAAAAAAAAAAAAAAAACCAGTTGCTAGTGAGAAAGAACAGTCTATATCTGTTCCAGCAGAACTTCTGGCCATTATGGAAGTGTATTGGACAATACAACAAGAATTCGCCTTTTGTTATCCATCAACTGATCCTGTAGATAAAACTGTGTTTGCACTCGTGGGAGAGAATCCGAGGCACTAACATGAGAGAGGGCAGTGAGAGGGCACAGAACCCTCCCATCATAGGGGACTCTCCAGTCCTGGAAGCAGCATGTAATCCCCTGGAGGCCCATCTGGAGTGTGAAATGCCTTTTGCCAGCCCTTAAAGAATGTCCAAAGTACCACAACTGAATCTCGCATCCCTACAACAAGGAGCCCTTGGTCTCCAGCAGAGCCCAAACGGATGTCCCCTAGGGGGCGAGGGCAGGGGGCATGTTCCATCAGCACCTTGTCGTGACCTGCAGGGGGCTGTCTGCCATTCACTGGCAGCCTGGCTGCAGAACACAAGCCAAGGATGGAACAGCTCTTGACGGAAGGCAAGTGAACATTCTGTGCAGCAACAGACTTCTGGGGGCAGGACCACAGCGGGCCAGAACTGAGCTGCACACGCTGTGTGTAGTCCAAAAGCTTCACAGACCTTATCGTCCTGTCCCTCCACAACTGCTCTGCAGAGCCGAGCCGGTCTCGCCATGCTCAATGGGCAGATGCCAAGGCTGAGGCTTAGCCACAACTAACCTGAAGTCCACTGCCTCTAAGAGAGGGGCTGGCAGGGGCCTCAAACACAGATGCCACCTCTTCCACCACACCAGGCACCTCCTCACACACAGCATTTTTGATGTCTGCAACATCACTTGTTCAGCCATCACCCTGCACTCAGTTCTTAACAGGCAATGCTGGACTCTATTCCAGTCTATTTTATAAGCTGATGATTCATGAAGATTAATTTTATAAGATGCCAACCTGTACTAGTGTCTTGTTTTGTTTTTAATTTCTTGATAGGCTTTATTTTCTAGAGTTGCTTTAGGTTTACAGAAAAGCTGAACAGATCACACAGAGTTCCCCAGAGGTACCCTAGCCTCAGTTTCCCCTGTTGTTAACATCTTGCATTGGTAGGGCCCTTTTGTAATAATGGATCACTCAATGTTCATACATTGTTATTAACCAAGGCCCCCAGTTCATACTACAGCTCACCCTTGATGTTGTACATTCTGGGGGTCTGGACAGATGCACAGTGTCAGGTAGCCTCCATCACACACAGTATTCACACACGACAGCCACACAATCCAACAAACCTTCTGGGATCCACCTATTGGTACCTCCATTCCTCCAGTCCCCTGAGATGCCAGACAACCACCACTCTTTTCACTGTTAAGTTCCTAAATGAACTAGTTGCATCGAAATCCTGACCCACATCTTTTTTTAGGAAACACAAACCAACCCAAGACCAAGCCATTATAGATGCAAGGTTATAACCCTGTCTATAGGTATAGAAATTGAGGTTTTAGGATGTCTACAAGTGCTGTTCAGAGATGCAACAGTGGTTCCACCATATCATTAAGCTTCAAAAATAACATCGTAACAAAAATTGAACTAGAAAGTTTAAAGGCAAGAGAAAGCAATACACTTTGATGAGTCTCAACTGCTCACTGGTCTATCACCAACCACTGCCATGTTTATTTATGGAAGGAGCAGGTGTCCACAGATGCTGGTCTGCTTCCCTCACTCCAGAACCCAGTGCTGAGAAGGCAAGTCTACCATGATTCTTTCCAGGCACAGAAATGGGGCCTCATTACCATGGCTATGTGACCCACACAACTTCCAGCTTAGCACTGACCCCAGGTGCAGTACACAGGGAATGACACGATGGCCTTGGGAAACATGGCAGGGGTTACATCTTTCATGTGCCACCATTCTTGCCAAGCATTTAGCACCTATGAAATCACAACCTAATCCCTTTCTTGAGTGCAGAACCTACCACCTGGCCCATGCAGCCCGCCATCACCTGGCTTCCCTGAGTGTATCCAGCACTGTTACCAACACTCCTAGGCAGAATTTGCTTCAAACCCTCACTCAGCAGAACAGGTCTCATTTGGGGCTCTATGTCCCAGAGAAGTGCCTTTCTTCATTCTTACCTCTGCCTGCAGAATTTCAAATAACCCCAGAAAGCCTCCATCCTCAATGAAATCTTACTTCCTGCTCTGGTTTGACTATGGTTTGTCCCCTCTAGAAATTCGGGTGGAGTTTAGTGTGACTGTGGTGTTCAGAGTTGGGACCCTGGGGGTGATTAGGGTTATGTAAGGTCATCAGGATGGAGCATCCATGTTTGTGGATTTATAAGAAGAAGGCACACATGGGTGTGTTTCCTGTCTCTCTCCATGGGACACCCCATCACCAAGTGCAGACTCTCAACCTTGGACCAGAACCACGGGCCTAACCATTTCTTTTCTAACTTGCCCGATCTGGGGTATTGTGTTGTTAGCAACAGAAAACAGAATACGACACTTGCTACTCAGCCATCGTTCTTTCTCCTATAACTTTCAGAGAAGCAAAGCTGTATATTTCTACTGGGTCCCATACAATGTCTCCTGTAACGATGAGTTAAGATGCACTGAATTATACCACAGGTGGCATGCACTACACTCCAGGTGATGGGTCTGACTGATTGCTTTACATGTGTTAACTCATTTAATCTGCCCCGTGCCTGGATCCTAGGGTTATCTGGACTTCACAGATGAGGTCAATGGTTTTGTCCAAGGTCCTCCAGTCAGAACCAAACTCAAGCTCAGGCTGTGTGGGTCAGACATCCTCTCTCAACTGTGTTACTGCCTTGACGTTTCAGTGGTAAGCCATCCACATGTGTTCCAGCCTGAACCGCTGGCCAGTTCAGAATGGATCATGGATTTCCATTTCTTCTATGCTTCCATGAATGCACCCCTTTCCTAGGGTGGTCCTTCTGCCTTTTCATACTCTACACATCCATCAAGGGCCAACTCCAATGACACCTGTTCTATGAAGCCATACAGCCATACTCATCAGGCAGGATTAACACACCCTTTAAAACTTCTATCTAATAGAGAGAAGAAAATAAAATAACTTCCTTCCACTACTAGATGCACAATCTTATCATCTGGTACATATATTTTCATACTATAATTTCCTTTTTGCACCTAAAAGAGTTATCATCAATGCATTCTCATGTCATTCAATATTTAACAGCCAGATTTATAATGATTGCCCAATCTTCCAATGAACGATTGTTATATAATTTAGTACGATCTTACGCATCTGATCTGTCCAAAGATTAAAAGGGTCAACTCAGCAGAAATTCACTCTGATGTATACCTAGGGCCAGATTTTTTTTTTTTTTTTGAACACTGGCAGTGTATTAGTCCCATGGCTCTGTCCCAGTTTCTCACGGTGCCTGGGTAAGAAGTAAAGACTGATTTATTAATGGACCCACCCTGGCCAATAGCCCAGTCATCTGTGTCACTGCCAACACTGTTTGACTTGAATTTTAAGCCCAAGAGAACAGAGAATTAATAAGATTAGCTCACTGTACAGGGCATTACAATTATTAAATTATTTAAAGTCTGCTATAGGAAAAGCAGACCCACCAACATAATTCATTCTTACAGGCACAAATAAAAATTGGTGTCTGCCTATATCAACCTAAGGCAGATTGACAGTATAATAGTGACAAAAACTACTATTAATATTCTATAAAGATTTAAAGCACTTTTGGGGATGGCACTGTAGCATAGTTAGTTAAAAGTCTGCTTGCAGTGCCAGCATCCCATATGGGCACCAGTTTGTGTCCCGGCTGCTCCTTTTCCCATCTAGTTCTCTGCTGATTGCTTGAGAAAGCAGCAGAAGATGGCCCAAGTGCTTGGGCCCCTGCACCCACATGGGAGACCCAGAAGGAGCTCCTGGCTCCTGCCTTCAGCCTGGCCCACCTCCAGCCATTGTGGCCATTTGGGACTGAACCAGCAGATGGAAGACCTCTCTCCCTCTCTTTCTCCCTCTCTCTCCCTCTTTCTCCTTCCCTCTCTCCCTCCCTCTATCCCTCTTTATTTCTCCCTCTCTCCCCCCCGACTGTAGCTCTGTCTCTCAAATAAATGAATAAATCTTTTATAACAGAGCTTTTAAGGTTTACCATTTCATTTACTCTGCAAATATTCCAAAAATGGGTAACAGAGTTGAGGAAGCAAGTCCAGAGAACCTGTGGAGCTTGTCCAACGTGATTAAGGGGTAGAGCTGAGACTCAGGACTTAGGTCTTCAAGCCCCTATGTTGTGCTCATTTCTACCATGCCACGTTCTCTATCCAAGGCCCCTTCTCCATACAGAGGATTCGTAAGGTAAGTAAAATGACACGCATGAGTCTACAGGATGCAGAAGTTAAGGGCTTCTCAAGGAGGCACACGCAACCTTGCAGAGAAAGCCAGGCCCTTACTTCTATACAAGCTCCTGCATGGAAGTTCAGTTCCCTTGGCCCTAACTGTGCGTGGAAAATGAGGAACGTCCTTGGTCTTGGTAGCTACACTCCCGCAGGTCGTAGAAGAGGACCTCGCCTAGAACAGCTTTGCTTTGCTACATACTGTCCTGCAGGAGGGCACATTCCAGAACATAGATCACCTCTTGGAGATGTGGCTAGAGAGAGCAGGTGGATTGGGCCAGGGTCAGGGACACAGAGAGAGATAATGAGAAGACGACAACAGCTGGCAATGGGAGCCTTCAGCCTTTAAAGACGGGAAAAATAAACTGTGGCATACTTAGTATGGGTTCAGTTCCCTGGGTTGGGTGCTACAGCACCAGCTCTCACAGGAGACACAAAACCCTGTACTGCCTTGAACTCCTCTATAACACACTCCCCAGAGCAGGGGATGAACAAGACCCAGTTTTCAAGGTTGTATGAGCCTCTGAAGACTGTGGACCTTGTACAAAACACAGGTTCCTGGGCTCTGGCATGCCTGGGTGGTGCCCAGGAATCTGTATTCAAGGACCAACTGCCTGGGTGACTGTTACAAACCTCTATTAAGGACCTCTGAATAAGCTAAAGCCTCAAGGCTACCGTCAACCCAAAACACTTGGCTGGTTTTCTTGCCATGGTGGGCCTCCACCTAGGAGATGTGTCCCTAGCTGGACCATATTCTAAGCCAATAAATTCAGCCCCTCTGGTATAGTCCAGGCATTAGGATACTCAGAACTCTGCAGGTGATCCCATCCAGGCACTGGGGAGAGCACAAGTCTAGAAAGTCCTGAACTTTAACTCTGGGTCTCTGTGGGGGTGTGGGCTGCACAGGCTATGAGAACAGTGCAGACAGGACAAGGGGCCACACAAAGAATCCAGCCACACCCTCTGTCATGATGCCCCCTGTGTGGGCCCCTCTGTGCTACACACAGTGTGGCTGACACAACAGAAACTCACTATCTCACAGGCCTGGAGGCAGTAGTTCAAGACTAAGGTGCCAGCAGGGGCTGTGGGGGACAGCTTGCTTTGTGCCCCCAGTCCTAGTTCCTACTGGTTTTCTGCCAACCATCCAAACATGTGCCTTCACCTTCACTGTCACACAGTGTTCCCCTGGGTGCATGCCAGGTGATATTGCAAATTGAGCATCATGTCCAAATGTCCCTCCTCCCCTCCCCACCGCCGTTTTAAAGATCAATTTATTTATTTGAAAAATAGACTTACAAACAGAGAGAGAAGGAGAGACACAGAGAGAAAGATCTTCCATCTGTTGGTTCACACCCACCCCACCCCCCCACTAGCTACAATAGCCAGGGCTCAGCCAGGCAGAAGCCAATAGCCAAGAGCTCCATCTGGGTCTCCCAAATGGGTGACAAGGTTCCGAGCACTTGGGCCATCTTCTACCACTTTCCCAGATGCATTAGAAGGGAGCTGGATTGGAAATGGAGCATTGAAACTCAAACCAGTGCCCACATTGGATGCTGGTGTTGTTTAGCCCACTGCATCACAGCACCAGCCCAAATATTCCTTTTTATAACAACACTAGTCATGCTGAATTAGCAGCACTATAATGAACCTCCTTTTAACTGAATGACCTTTGAGAAATACCATTTCCAAATAAGACTACATATTAGGGTACTGAGGGATAGGAGGCCAACACTTCAATCCAAATACCATCCCAAACCTAAGGATCCAAGCCTCCCTCCCACTGAGTTCTGCATTTGTCCTAAGTCCCAGGGACCCAAGGGAGGCTGTGAGACATTAGCAAGGGTACAAGGCCGCGGTGGCCAAGTCTCTTCATCCAACATCTCTTCCTGCTTCTGTTACGGGTGACACAACCTGGGAAGAAGTCCGTGGGAGATCGCACAGAAGTCAATTTCCCTCTGGAATTCCTCTGCCTTCCCACCCTCTTATCCCTCTCTGCACAATACAGTCCTGGTTAGGCACGAATCATCAAGCACCTAATCCAGGGCCACAAACTCAGAGCTGCTTCCCAAATGGCTCAGCTCATGGTCAGCCCCGTTCCCTGCTTCCCCACCTGGTTTCTGGCCCTTGGCAAACCTCGCAGCTCTGGGTTAAGAACACAGCTCAACCCAGCAGGTAGACTGAGGGTGGGATCCCACTAAAACACCGCGGGGGCGGCAAAGTGAAATGTGACTCCAACAATTAAACCATTTTTTACACTGTCATACTCTCCATCTGGTTTTTCTAACCCCTTCCCTTTCACTTTTCCTTATAAAACAGGAAACATCAGCGTTCGTGAGCAGCTGAATAAGTGAAATGACACTTTGTTCTCTTATAAATAGTGATATAGGGGCTGGCACTGTGGCGTAGTGGGTTAACCTCCTGCCTGAGGCGCTGGCATCCCATATGGGCGCCAGTTTGAGACCCGGCTGCTCCTCTTCCCATCCAGCTCTCTGCTACAGTGTGGGAAAGCAGTAGAAGATGGCCCAGATCCTTGGGCCCCTGCACCCATGTGGGAGACCCAGAGGAAGCTCCTGGCTCCTGGCTTCAGATCGGAGCAGCTCCTGCCATTGCGGCCAGTTGGGGGAGTGAACCATTGGATGGAGGACCTCTCTCTCTTTCTCGCTCTCTTTCTCTCTCGCTCTCTCTCAGCCTTTCCTCTCTCTGTGTAACTCTTTCAAATAAATAAATAAATCTTTAAAAAAATAGTGATATAGACTCTGTAATTGCTTATGGATAAATATTCCCAGGGACTCTTCATTGAGCATACAAACACCCACAAGGATAATGTGCAGAGTGAAACAAATAAACCAAACAGGTACCTGAAGACAAACCTGACTGCCCTCCAGGAAAATATAGTCAGCAGAATAAGAAAGAGGGCTGAGAACAACCATCCCAAGCAGGGCCATGGCCTGATGAAGTCCCCATGGGAATACACCAGGAGGGGATGATATGAAGTCCTGGAAGCATTCAAATTAATTACAAACAGAGTCTGGTTTGTTGTGAGCTCTGTGGCCCACAATGCCTTTCCACGATTCAGCAAGTTTATGGCTCTCTGGAAGCTTGGCGAGCGTCCCTTTGCCGAGGAGAAGCTGCCCCTTCAAACCACGGGAAGTCCCTGTGCGGATTGAAAGTGACATCTCCGTGGCAACCAGCCGATGTTTCCACGCACACTGGGCCTTCCAGACCCGGTCTAAAGAAAGGCCGTGGAGAGCCCATCAGAGAAGCAAAACCGGACAAACATCTCAGACTTAGTAACTCCTGCGGGAATGTGGGTGGCGGGGGGGTACTAGGCTTAGCAGCTAAGATGCTGGCTGGGACACCCACATCCTCTGTCTGTCAGAGTGCCTGGGTTTGAGTCCCAGCGCCTGACTCCAACTTCCTGCTATTGGGTGCCCTGGAAGGCAGTGGAAATGGCTCAAGTAGTTGGGTCACTGCTCACTGCTACCCATGTCGGAGACCTGGATTGGGTTTCTGGCTCCTGTCTTTAGCCTGGTCTACCTCTGGCCATTGTGGGCATTTGGGGAATGACTGAATGAAAGGGAGCACTGTGTGTCTGTCTCTGTGTGTGTATTTGTTGCAAAGAAGTTAATTAAAAACTTTTAAGATTGTCAGGGGCTTACTACAGTGAAGTCAGACCCATGAAAATCATGATGATGATAAGCACCATTGTCTCCATACACTGAAGATGCATCACCATGGACTTGTGCAATCTCCCAGCCCCACGGGAGAAGTCCTCTTATTACTCCCATTGCCCTAATAGCCTCAAGGTCAGCATCTCACTCAAGGTCACACCTGTACACGAAGAGGTCAGGTTTCCATGTTCCAAACTCGGTAATGCCTCATGTTTCTCAAGGTTCAAGTGGCTGAAACCAGCAGCCAGCAAGATCAGGCCAGCACATCAGCCACAAGGGTCAGTTCACTTCTCTGCTGAACAGCAATGTGCAGACCCAGCTTGAGGGACCCCACATTTCAGAGAAGGGGGACATGAGGGCTCCTTGCTCAAAGAAGCCAAGTCTGTGATGCATATGAAAATGCCAGAGGGGGAAAAATGCATCAGATTCTGAGACTGCCGTCTGCTAAGTGTTATGGGAGAGACAAATCGTGGGAGGCAGGACCCAAGTTAACACCATGTCCTGTCAAAGGCTCTGCTGGCCACAGTCAATTCCAAGGGCATCGGGGCAGGGGACATCCTGGGGTTGCCGTGGAGAACATCCTAATAGAAGCATTATTTCATAGCTCCTATCAAAGATAAGAATATTATCAGCATTGTCCTTCATAAAAACCTGCAGTTGAAACTACTGGGACACTTGACTTTCAGATTTCACGTGATCAGAAGGCATGACTACCGCTGTGATTTCTCTATAGAAGATGGCAGAATGTGCCCTGTATCCCTGTCATTTGTAGTCCAACTTTTCTGCTCCTTCCTTCACGTGGTGGTGCTCCCTTGTGAACTCAGGTTGTCCTGGGCTTTGATTTGGCAAGGAGAGCTGGTGGAAGTGCTGCTGCTCCATACCCCAGCCTTGCACACTTCCACTCCCTGTCTCTGCTCCACAAACAGGTCTCAGCTAGCAGCTGGGTGACCAGTTGGACGAACAAGTCTCCACCAACAGCCAGACAACGCCAAGATGTATGAGGTCCTCCTAGTCCTGCCGGGCTTCCACCAACCACCAGATGATCCCATGCACGTGAACAGGTCGAGCTGGGATGCAGCTGGATCTATCCCTATCAGCATAACCATCACGCTGACCCACAGACTCATGAGCTACAGTAAATGTTTAGTGTTTGAAGCAACTGAATTTAAGGGTGGTTTGTAACACAGTACCATATTCGTGCAACAGGGTTCCATGCATGAACGGAGACTTTCCCCAAGATGCTCATATAGTAGATATGAGTGTGTTCTGAGCAAGTGCTTTTCCTCTTAGTCCATCAATTATTCCAGCACTCTCAATGCCAAAAAAGGAGGTGAAATTTAATCCTCCTACTTTAAAGATGAGGAAACCCAGACTCCAAGAAGCTGACCGGACCGAGGCCATATAACAAACAGGAAGTCCAAAACATGAATCCAAGGTCAACCTTTCCCTAGGACACATATGTGCTGATGACGTTCAGTCCCTGCCATGCTGGGGCTGAACTGTCTGCACCACGGCCATGTTCACACGCAAGGTCATATACATTTTTACAGATGGAAAGCTTCCTGAGTAATAAGCCCCGACAGTTTCACCCAGACTGAGAGAGGACAAGCCCAGGCTCATCTCAGGATGCTCCCGGGCCAACAGCAGGGAGAGCTTTTCTCCCTGCACGAAAGTCAAGAGCCCAAGGCTTGAGTCAGGAAGCCTTTTCTAGAAAGGGCAAGACAGTAAATATTTCAGGCTTTGCAAGTCAGACAGTCTTAAATGTGCTGTTCTTTCAGGAAAGCAGCCATAGACAACACAGAAACAAACGAGGGGGCCAGCCTTGTGGCACAGCCGGTAAAACCACCACCTCTGACGCCGGCTGGGTGCCAGTTCATGTCCCAGCTATTCCACTTCTGAACCAGCTCCCTGCTAATGGCCTGGGAAAGCAGTGGAAGATGGCCCAAGTGCGTGGGCCCCTGCACCCACATGGGAGACCCGGAAGAAGCTCCTGGCTTTGGATCGGCCCAGCTCCAGCCATTGCTGCCATTTGGGGAGTGAAGAAGCAGATGGATGATAGATAGATCGATCTCTCTCTCTCTCTCTCTCAACTCTGACTTTCAAATGAATAAATAAATATTCAATTAAAATAAAAGCAGCAAAAAAGGGCAGCTGTGTCCAAAACAATTTTATTTCCCAAAACAGCCATAGTTTGCCAACTCGAGGCCAAAGGGATTGAGCCAGAGGAGGGGAACTATACTGTGACCTCACTCCCTGGAGTTGAGAAACAACAACAGTAAACAGTCTATTAAAGATCTCTCACCTATATGTCATTCCTGAATCACCCATTCTTTTCCATATGCTGTGGTAGAAATAACTTCTTACTGAACACACTCCTCTCACTGACTTCCAGTTCAAGAGCAGTGTTGTGTTAAGAACGCCCTAGAGGCTGAGTCTTTGTTCTGCGAGGGATGACCCAGGTCTGCCTTGGGGGAGGGAGCAGAGGAAGGCAGCAAGAGGGAAGGCAAACGCCCCACACGTTCCTCATCTACGTTTCACGCCATCCCTAGCTGTTTTCAGTTGAACTATGTGGCATAGCAGGTAAGGCGCTGCCTGCAGTGTCGGCATCCCAAGTGGGCATTGTTTCGAGTCCCGACTGCTCCACTTTCAATCCAGCTCTCTGCTGTGGCCTGGGAAAGCAGTGGATGATGGTCCAAGCCCTTGGGCCCCTGCACCTGTGTGGGAGACCTGGAAGAAGCTCCTGGCTCCTGGCTTTGGATTGGCACAGCTCTGGCCATTGAGGCCATTTGAGGAGTGAACCAGTGGATGGAAGGCACCTCTCTCTGTCTGTCTGTCTCTCTCTCTGCCTCTCTGTAACTCTCTGCCTTCAAAAAATAAATAAATCATTTTTTAAAAAAGAAATGAACTGATGACGAATCAGTTCAGAACGAGTTGCTGGTAACTGCGGCCGATTTTCAGAAACCAGTGTGAGCACCCCGACCGAGTAGTCCAGCTGGCATCGTCAATCGCATCATCCCCAAAGTTTAGAAGCAGCCAATAAGATGAAACTGAAAAGCACGAAGCATGTGGCCTGCCCACCACCACTTTCCATACAGGGCACCTGCGGTGGTGGAGATGTGGCTTCAGCGGTTCCCAAGGATCCCTGTGCAGGACACTAGGACCCCAGGGTGATGGCACTGAGGTTGTGGTACCTAGAGGAGATGGGGCCTAGCGGGAAGAAGGAGGAGTCGGTAGGTCAACGGCGCATGCATGCCCCAGAAAGGGATGGAGGGGGTTCTCACAGAGGGAGCAAGCCCAGCCCCCCCCTCGCTCTCTGCTTCTCACTTCTACACCTGCTCCCGGCATTGCCACTCACCATGAGGTGACACGGCCAAGAAGGTCCCTCACCACAATGGAGCTGACATAGGCACCATGCCCTGGAACTGCCAAAACCATGAGCTGAATAAACTTCAGTCCTTTGTAAGTTCACCTGCCTTGGGTATTTCATCATGGTAACACCAACGACAAAAAGATGAAGATGCTATCAAACCCAGCGAAAATTCCCAGTAATGCCACGGCAATGGCAACCCCATGAGCAGCCTTTAGCTGGACCTGGTCACGCCCTAGGGCAGTCCTACAGGCACGGAATTTTATCCATTAAGGCTCCAACAGTCAGTCTTCTCTGAGTGCAGGGTCCAGAGCTGCAATGCACAGACACAGAACTTCTGTGCGAAATTCCATTCACTGGTCGTTATCACTGGCCGAGCACACAAAGCTCTACCTATCAGTCACAAGAGGCTGAGAACCCATTCAGCACAAGGTGCAAAAGACTGAATTAAGAGAGGCTGAAAATTCAGATGCCACTCACGCAATTCCATTCCTCCTAAGACCTAACGTGGGGACCGTGAGGCTTGGAGGGATTTGTTTTCTAGTATTCCATTTAGACCTGCACCGTGCTTGATGGTAACCAGTAACCAGTAACCAGTAACCAGATGTAGCTACTTAAAGAAGAATCAAAATGTAAGTAGCATTTAAAACTCAGTTTCTCAGACATGGGTTCCATCTCAAGCTACACTCATATCAGGCACTGCCATGCTCTGTGCGTATCTCATAGTCACTGCAAAGGCTGTTTGCCATCAACACCCTACATCCCGGCCTGAACACTTTGTTTCTGAATTCAACAATGCACGCAGCCCATGTGTCAGTCCAGCTGTGCCAGCAAATACCCTGGAAGCAATGGTCAACAAGTGACAGATGGGGATCAGTGGTGAAGCACCCCAGCTGCTGTGCCCCCAGGGCTGGGTCACTTGGAGGTGTGTCCCACCGAGACTGCCCAAGTTGTGCAGGCCCAGGGAGCGCCCAGGAGCCATAGCCGACACCTGCTGGCTAACACTCCTTCCACTGGCACGACTTGGGTCAGCTTGTGGAGGAACCCAACTAACCAACCAGCAGTGGTTGTTTACAAGTCAGAAGCAAGGCCCATTTATCTGTGCACTGATGCTTGGTGCTTGAGAACTAGTTAACTTCACTGGTGAAAAAGATAATCATGTACAGAGTCAGCAGGTGGAATCCCGGTGGGGATGGAGGGGAGCCTGCTGTCTTGCATTACAGCTCTCTTTCATTTATTTATGTTTTGCTGTGTTGCAAAGACTTTATACATTTTTATATTCTTTATAGTACTCATTACTTTTCTATTGTGTTTATTTTACTCAGCTTGATCATTCACTTACTCACCAAAAAACTACTTTTGAGTCATTGTAGCTCTTTCCAAAAAGCAAACCACTCTCCAATGACAACATTTGACCCCATTGAGAATACGGAAGAGAGTAAGTCTCTGGCTCCAAAAGCTATTCCCACAGTTCAGCTTCCATAACTCGGGGCCAATAAGGAGTCATCGGAACAAGTGGATCACATCCAGGGGGACAGAGACCTCCCATTCACATGATTTGCTTCGCGTGCGACATTCAACATTTGCTTTCTCCCCATTCAAGCCTGTCGGCTTGTCTAGCTGCCTTCTGCCTTTTTCTCTAACACTTTTGTTCAGAGAGAATTCTCGTGTCCTCCATGTCATCCACTGAAAATGTGCAACTTGATGTTTTCTGGGGGTTGCACAACCATCTCCCTTGTTGTCTTCTTTCACCATAAATGGCAACAGGCAGTGTGAGCTCACATTATTTCTGCTCAAGGGGCCTTGTGACTACATCCAAAGATCTAACTTACTACCACGCAGGACAGACAAGAGTGAGCAGCAGTTGTACCGACCTTGCTTTCTTTCCCTTTTCTTTTTAAAAACTGCCATGTTCAACCATCAGTTGACCTATTTATACTGCAGGAAAACTTAGCAAGACTGGATGGACTCATCAGTAACGTTTTGTTTGATCAAAAATTTTCAGGCAAAAAAAAATGTATTCTAGAATGTTCTGAGATTACTGCTGATGCCACTTTCATGAAGCAACTCCCGCCTCTCTGCACTAGACCCGCTGCACCCCCTCCCCCGACAACACCACATCTGTTGGGGCCATTTCAGCCCCCATCAGAATCCGCTCCATGGGTCCCAGCTTGAGCACCCTGGCTGTCGTTGAGGGTACCTGAGAACAGGTAAACATCAAGAACAGGAGGAAGAGAACAGGGCATCACTCTTTCCAACCTGCCCCGTGTCCGAGCAGAACTGCAGATGGCACAGGTGAATGTCTATCCAGCACACCACCGTCGCACCCTGCTTCCCTCTACTCCCTCCTCACACACAGCCTAGAAGCACTCACAGCTCTGGTCCCCACACTCCCCAGTGGGATGCAGCCTTAACAAAGCACCGCCTACTTTTGCAAATTCTACAAAGGGTGGCAAGTGGCACAGGTAAGGGCAGAGGTGTAAATCCACTGATAATGGTTACAACCACAGCTTGTTTGTCCAGTGAGAAATATTCCATGTAACAGCAAAGTATCCATGGGACCCACATCCCCTTGTCCACCCCCTCTCTGTTTTAGGGGCTCCAGTGACTCCTTTCTGTCCCCCTGGAGCCTCGAGGTGGTTTTCTACCTGTGAAACTGGACATTTCTGTCCTGTTCTGGGCTTCTATGTATTCTTCTCTAAGGGTCAGACCTCAAAGTAGCTCAACAGCAAAAAGAAAAAAAAAAAAAAACACCCAGTCACTTGGAAAGAGATGCATTTTTGTCATTCTTGGCATGTGTCAAAGTAATGTTGGAAAAGGAAATCTAGTCAATTTTTAGAGTTGCTGAGAGGCACTGAGTGACTGCACTAAAGATATGTTTTGTTATAAAAGAAATTAAAAAAAAAAATAACCATGTGCATGAGTCACCCGGTGCTGCTGCAGATGTTAGCGCCGGTATGACGGGCACTGAGGCCAGCACAGATAGCAGCTGGGGGGAGAGGGGGAGAGGGGCCCAGGAGCTGTCCCCTGGAGCCTGGGGGGGGGTGACTGTGTCCCAGGACAGGTGGCAGGGTGGCCTTGTTGGCTTCTTTTCCAGCTCCGTGTCCGCTGCGATTGCTCCTCCACATCCACAGTGGTCTTGGGAAACACAAATCCATCAGAGCCACCTCCACTCTTCCGAGCCTCCAGTGGCCCTCTGTCCTCCAAACTCCAGAAGACACAGCCGGCGAGATCTTCCCAGGTACAGCCCTGTCCCTCTCTCCCCACTCTAGGTCTAACTTCCAGTGGCAACACCCAGTCCAGGGGGCTCTATCCATCATCAGCCAGGAATTTCTCCCCACTGGTTACAGGCCCTGTCCCTTCCCTCCACTGAGTTTCCATTTCCATAGTGACATCAGCTTTGATCACGGGACTGTCACTGAAGCACTCAGATTTCCCCACTGTGGGGTAACTCCTCCTCCTCCTCTTGCAGCTTGTAAACAATCTGTGGGAAGCCGTTTTATTTTGTTTAAAGATTTATTTACTTGAAAGGCAGAGTGACAGACAGATAGGGAGGGACAGAAGCAGAAAGAAAAATTTTTCATCTGCTGGTCCACTCCCCAAATGTCTCCAACATCCAGGGTTGGGCGAGACCAAAGCCAGGAGCCTGGGACTCTGTTCAGGTCTCCCACGTGGATGGAAGGGGCCCAAGTACTTGGGCCTTCATTTGCTGCCTTCCAAGATGCATTAGGAGGGAGCTGGATCAGAAGTGGAGTAGCTGGGGCCAGTGCTGTGGTGTAGCAGGTAAAGCCAACGCCTGCAATGCCGGCAGCCCGTTTAGGTGCCGGTTTGAGTCCTGGCTGCTCCACTTCCCATCCAGCTCTCTGCTAGGGCCTGGGAAAGCAGCAGCAGATGACCCAAGTCCTAGGGCCCCTGCACCCATGTGGGAGACCCAGAAGAAGTCCCTGGCTCCTGGCTTTGGATCGGTGCAGCTCCAGCTGCTGCAGTCATCTGGGAAGTGATTCAGTGGATGGAAGACCTCTCTCTCTCACTTTCTCTCTCTCTGCCTCTCCTTCTCTCTCTGTGTAACTCTTTCAAATAAATAAATAAATCTTAAGAAAAAAAAATTGTGGGGCAGCTGGGCAGCTGGGACTTGAACAGCTTCACCAATAGGGGCTTAACCCACTGTGCCACAACACCGGCCCCAAACATTTTAATCCCATGTAAATACCTTGTTCCAAGTCCAAACTCTTGCCTGGATTTGCACCCATTGATAACTTTTATCCACTCCAATCATTACTGTGATGGTTACAACTGGTTTCCAACCCAGCTCCTTCTCCATGTTAAGCAGTCAGCACTCAGCTTTCTGCTGGAAGACTCTCTTATCCCATTTGCTTCTCTGTTTATCTACTTATCATAAGTCTCATTTCTTTTTTCAAAGTTTAAGCTTCACTTCTGTCCTTAAGTATTTTGGCACTCAAATTGTCCCAATTTTCTCAACCTGGCTTCTGTGTCAGATGGAATATTTTTTGGATTACTGTTATAAAGTACCACAGCTCAGGCCATCAGCTGGGATGCCAACATCCCATAAGAGAGCACTGGTAGGAGTCCCGGCTGCTCCACTTCCTACCCAGCTCCCTGCTAATGCACCTGGGAAAGCAGCGGAGGATGGTCCTTGCCACCCATGTAGGAGACCCAGATGGAGTTCCTGGCTCCTGGCCTTGGCCTGGTCCAGCCCTGGCTGGCCACTGCTGCCATTCGGGGAGCAAACCCTAGGATGGAAGATCTCTCTGTGTATGTCTCTCCATCTCTCTGTCCCTCTGCCTTTCATGATAATAAATAAAATCTTGAGAGAGAGAGAGAGAGAGAGAGAGAGAGAGAGAACAGTTTTAAAACACGTTCATAGGATCCCAGTTGCTTAACAGATACCCCTAAGGGAATGCATATTTCCCCTACTGGGGAGCCCTGGAAGGTGATGTCCACCTAACTGACTAAGTCAGAGCTCAGCAACCACCTCCTCTGGGGCATAGAAAAATCAGCCCCAGGGCATCTGAGCATGCCCAGACCCAGACTCTACAAGACCAGTCCTGTCCTGCCCAGCAAGACCTTTGGCCAGAGACTGTTGTCCTTAAGGCTCTGTGCTTCGGTCTGGATGCTCTCCCTCTGATACTTGCCATGGCTCCTTTGCTCTCCTCCTTCAGAAATTGCTCAAGTGTCACCTGCTTAGAGTCTGCCTTGACCTAAAACCACTACTCACCCCAAGCCCCCCCCCTTCCCTGTCACCTCGCCCGTCGGCTTTTCTAGCCCCTTCTAGCAGGCTGAGTGTTTACTTCCGTGGTTCACTGACTACTGCCTTCACACCCTTACTCTGGTGGGTGAGGGCTTTGACTTACTCCCGGTCTTTGAGTCCCAGAACATACAATGGGTGTCATACACCAGAGCTCCTTGTAGTACCTGAACAAATGAACGTGCTCCTACACAACCCTGTGGACAAGTGGACAGAACCAGGAGGGTATGGGTGTAGACCATGAGAGTGGAGAGCCAGGGACATGCCAGAAGACCCAGGGACAGGGCAGCGCACACATTCAAATCAGCAACATCCTAGTGACGCTGGGATGACAAGGTCCACAAGTCCACTGGATAAAAGAGGCATCGGAGCAAAACAGTATGAGGTGTCTTCCAGAAAGTTCACAGAGAATTCCTATGACAAGTAGACCATGCGTGGATTTTAAATATTTTTGCACTGAAATAAAGTTATCTTTTAATTCCATTTTTCCCACAAATGTTCTGAGGTTCTCTTGTACGTCTTGAAGCGAGCTCCTCTGGGCGGAAGGTGCAGAGGAATCCATACTGAAATCCAAAGACCTGCAATGTGTCCAGTGCCACATGGAACTCTGGGAGCACCTGGTCCTCTCATGTAGGTGACAAGCCAGGTGCCACTGACCACCCAATTGGCTAAGCCAGAGCTTTGACTTGCTCCTGGTCCTTGAGTCTGGCCTCTCTACCTGGGGGGACTTGTGCATGGGGATCTCCTCGGTGACCTCTGTGCATTGGAGATCCGGAGCAAAGAAACTGCAGCTGCCTGCCACCCCAGCCCTCTTCCTGCAGAGCCATGGGGTGGGAACACAGGTCCTTCCCAGCCGCTGGGGAGGCTCAGGGTCCTGGCGCTAATCCATCACCCCAGCAATCAGGAGAACGGTAAGCTTCAGACATTTCCCTCCCATTGTGTGCAACACGTGCAAGCAACATGATCCAAAACTTGGTATCGAAATAAGATATTCAAAATAAAATTAAAGAACTAAAGAGAAGCTCACCAAAATAAACATGGGGAAAGACAAACCTACCACAAGCAGACAGGCTGTGTCTTTCCTGGCGCAAAGTCCTATTCCAATGACTCTCTAAACAGCATCTAATTATTGCCAGGGTTTATTTGTCCTGGCTTTCCAAAGAATCCATTTCTATAAAACAAATGAAACAAGCTTAGCTCTGTATTAAAAAGAAAACTGCAGATTCTGGAAATTCTCCTTGGTCCCTCCTGATGCAATCCGCACAGATCCAACTCTGTGCCTCCAGGCCTCCAACCTGGCTCTTTTGTCTTCTGACATCCAGGTGGATTTGGCAAAGGCAGGAGATGAGAAGGTAGGAGATGGAGCTAGTATTGTGGTCCAGTAGGCTAAGCCTCTGCATGTAGTGCCCACATCCCATATGGGCACCAGTTTGAGTCCTGGTTGCTCCACTTCCAATTCAGTTCCCTGCTCATGCTTCTGGGAAAGCAGTAGATGATGGCCCAAGTGCTTGGGCCCCTGCTACCCATGTGGAAGACCCAGATGAAGCTCCTGGCTACTGGCTTTGGCCTGGCCAGCCCCAGGTGTTGCTGCCATTTAGGGAGTGAACCAGTGGATGGAAGATCTCTTCTTCTGCTGGCCCCTCTCTGTCTGTAACTCTGGCTTTGAAATAAATAAATCTTGAAAGAAAAAAGAAAAGGTTGGAGGAGACAGTGGCCAGGGGACTTATCCCCCAGTTCTCTGCCAGTCCATGGATCCTTCCAAGTCCCTGGCATCCCCAGCTCCCAGTGTTGGGCATGGGGTCCATCTTTCCTGGTCCTCCAGGCACACGCTGGGTAATGGTCCCTCACTAGGGCTCCTCTGAGTGTTTCACGGTCTCTACATCCCTCAGCCCTAGGGCTCCTCTGGGTGTTTCACGGTCTCTACATCCCTCAGCTCTAGGGCTCCTCTGGGTGTTTCATGGTCTCTACATCCCTCAGCCAGCTCACATCTTGGGAACTACAGGAGCACTTCAAAAAGTTTGTGGGAGATGCAATTACAAGACCAGCTCACTCTGGTGGAAATGCACCCATGGTGTTTTCATGAGATGCAAAATGCATGCACTTTCTGAAGACCCCCTCCTTGCTTCCCAGACACTCTGGCTGGAGGAAGACTTCACAGGTCAAGGGGAGCGCCATGCTCCAAGGGAAGTGTGTCCCCTTGGTCTCAGCCCCCATAGAGGTGATCACGAGGGCACAGGGTACTGTGCAGCCCACCAGCATCCACACTGAGAACAGGAGGGGCTGCTCTCCCATGCCCCCTGCACGTGGGGCTGCAGTCTGAGCACCTGGTCTCTCTCTGGCTGACCTCACGCTGGCCAGCTCAGCTATTTTAGGAATGCAAGAGAAAGACAGGCATGAGTAAGAAGGGGCGGTGTCATCTCTCGCAAAAGAGCAGAGCTGCGTCCTCCATTCACCTCCCAGGAGCTGTCGTCATAGAAGAGCCCGGCTTCCGGCATGTCAATTGCCAGGGTGACAGTGGTGAGGGGGAGATGTCATGAGGATCAGCTTGCTGAACCTGAGACTGAGACAGTTCCCAGGAAGGCATGTGTCACAATAGTAATCCAGATATCAGAATGAGTTAAACTCCTAGCGTGGGGGTGGGGTAGAACAACATAATTTACTGCCACTCCCCTCCTCCCGCCCCAGCCCGCCAGCTGCGTACTTGGTCATCTACGGTCACGGCCTAAGCAAATCTCATTACTGCATCAACAACTCGGTTCTCTCTGAGTCTGCGGATGGGGGAAGAGGTAGCATCCAGAGAGGGCAACGGACGGACAGCTCAGCCATGGCCCTGTGCACACAAACCCCTAGGTTGGATAGACTGACGTTTTAGGAAGTGTGACATCTCTTGATATGCCTCTGAGATAGGAGCTTGCCATTCATCCAAGAGTTTATAACTTAATCGCAATAATATGTTTGTGGTTCCATCTCACTGCAGGTAAGAAAAATACTGAAGTTAAAAATGATTTCAAGGGGTTTGTGTTGTGGTGTAGCGGGTAAAGCTGTGGCTTGCAGTGCCAGCATCCCATAGGGGCACTGGTTCGAGTCCTGGCTGCTCCATTTCCAATCCAGCTCCCTGCTAATGGACCTGGGAAAGCAGAAGAGGACAGCCTAAATACTTGGCACCCTGTAACTACACTGGAGACCCACATGAAGCTCCTGGCTCCTGGCTTCAATCTAGTTCAGCCCTGGCCATTGTGGCTTCTTGGGAAGTGACCCAGTGGATGGAAGATCTCTCTCTCCCTCTAACTGTCCTTTGAAATAAATTAATCTTTTAAAAAATGGTTTCAAATGGACATGAATGGATTCTTGCACTAAGAAGAGCAGCTTTCTGGCTAATTTCCCCTGCTCTGATGAGGGAAAGAACAGTTCAATTCACCCTCCTCCGACCTCCACTTGTAACTTGCCGTGCACTGTGGCAGACAGCCAGGAGATCTCAAATGCCTGAAACAGAGGAATCACTGAACAAGTCAGGAAGAGCATAATGAACCCAGCAGTGCTGCAAGGCCAGATCAGTGTGGCTCCCAGACCTGTCCCACAGTCACGCCCAGGGTCCCCTGCCCCAGGCACTGTGCTGGCAGCTCTCTGTACAAGCTCATTTACCTCTGGACAACCCTGCCAGGCAGCTCTTCTCGTCCTCAACAGACCAGAAAGCAAATACTCTCCATTGTGAAATGCAGCAAGTGGTGGTGGTGACGTCAGCTCAGTGGTTCTCAAAGCTACAGAAAGATTTTTGAAAACCAGGTACAGGAGCAGTTTTCTAGCAAAAGCCAATTCTGCCGTCGTGGAAAATGAGACGGACACTTTCATTTTCCCTGGTGGAGAAGTCTGGTTCACAGCATCTCTAACAGGAGGTCCCATAAAATGTGCAAATGGTAGTAAAAGACCTCTCTCTGACCTTAACCTTCCAAATTCACCTCCCGGTGAGCCCACTAGAGGTTGGGATTTGCTGAGGGTAAGGGTAACCCTGACAGCAGGCTGGAGATGCCCCAGTGTGTCACTGCTGCTCTGGGCTCCACCGAGAGCACAGATCCCACTGGTTCTTGAGATACTTATATTTGAGAATATTTTTACAGAAACAACATGATCAACTCTGCCAGAAACAGCAACTCTAAGGGGAAAAACACTAGGTCTCAGAAAAATTCTCAAACGGTTTCAGGCCGGGGCCATCCAAGGCACACGTGCCACACACGGGTTGCTCGGTAACCCCCGCTGAACACGCTGGTAGAGTTAAACTTTGCTGCAGGCCATTCTGCTCCTAAAGCTCTCTTCTCAATGCTTTAAAGCTTGAGGGATCAAGAAGGCTGAATGTCTCCCCAAAGAAAAGTGTGTTCAACCCCCCAACGGGCTTGTTTCTGCCCCAGTGTCTCTGTGTCTCATGTGCCTCTGTCAGCTCCAGCTGATGACAGCTGTGAATCCCCACAAGCTCAGAGAGAGGCTCACCCGCCCAGAGACGCTGGACTTGCTCCTCTCCATGAGCCCAGGGATACGGAGACCACAAGAGGATGGCAGCCTCTGTGTGAGCCGAGGGGATGCAAGGGGACACCAGTGCTCAGCAGCCACAAGGAAAAACCATCCTACTGTAACTGGAGCTCACAGAGGGAATCCCAGGTATCTGTTAAGGTCAAAAACACCCCAGCAGGCGAGAAGGAAGTGAGGTGAGTTAGAAAACCCATGAGGAACATGTCAGCCTGAAAATGCTCTCACAGGCAAAATTGGGACAATCTGGGCATCAGAAAGAATCACAAGACTAATGCATTGTGTAAAGAAGTACAAAAGAGCCCAGGAGTCCACAGTCACGTCAACAGGGAGGGAGGGGCTGGTGTTGTGGTGCAATAGATTAAGCCGCCACCTGTGCCAACAGCATCCCATATAAGCACTGATTGGAGTGCTGGCTGCTCCACTTCCAATCCAGCTCCCTGCTAGTGTGCCTGGGAAAGGAGCAGATGATGGCTCAAGTACTTGGGACCCTGCCATCCATGCGGGGGACAGAACTGAATGGAGTTCCTGGCTCCTGGCTTCGACCTGACCCAGGCCAGGCCATTGTGGCCATTTGGGGAGTGAGCCAGTGGACAGAAGATTTCTCTCTCTCTCTCTCTCTGCCTTCCAAATAAATAAATACATCTTCAAAAATAAATTTAAAACATAAAAAGGAGGGTGGGACATTTTTAGGAAAATCGCTGTTTTGTATACCCCGATCTATGAACTGATCTTCATGAGGAGGCTCCAGGGATACTAAAACCACAGAATCAAAGAGCACTGAGAATCAGGAGAGCCAGGGAAAGGCAGGGCATCCCTCACACTGGTGCCAAGTGATCCCAACACACAGAGGCGAGACACACTGACAGCCGTGGCCTAGACGGTGCCCTGGGAAGGACACCATGTCATATACACCAGCGACAGTCACCCCACATATAACCATGGAGAGACAGAAACACAGACCCGGAGCACAAGGCCCTCTGCAAGCTACCAAGCAGGGACATGGCACAGTGTCAGCCAGCAGCAGGAAGGGAAAAACAGAGACACGGGACTGCTTCTAAAGTTTAAGTGCACACAATGTGAGACTCTGGCTAGATGCCAGGTTTTAAAATAAGCAACAAAGGACTTCTGGGGACAACTGGGTGAAAGAGGGTCCAGGAGCATACAGTAGATAATACTGACATGGCTGCTGGCCCTGTATTTGTATGGGACGATAAGGGTACCATCCTTTATGGCATCTTTTATCTGTTGTCCTTCAACATGCATTTTAATTACATTGGACACAGCATGAGCTAGGAGAGGAACAAAGTCTTAGCCACCTCAGGGAAAAGAGCATCTTGAAATACCTAGACTCCTTTCTGGGGATCTAACAACCTGCACAACAGTGGCTTTTTCAAGAGTTTCCAAGCTTGAAGTCACTCAGCATCAGCCTCTCTGAATTTCTTTTTCTTCTCTTTCCATATGGTCAGTATCTCCAGCAATTCACTCTTTAAGATTTATTTATCCTTTTGAAAGTCAGAGAGAGAGAGAGAGAGAGAGATTGATTGATTCCATCTGCTGGTTCACTCTCCCAGTGGCCAGCACTGAGCCAGTATCCAGGAGCTTCATCTGGGTCTCCCACATGGGTGGCAGGGGCCCAAACACTTGGGCCATCCTCCGCTGCTTTTCCCAGGCCACTAGCAAGGAGCTGGATCAGAATGGAGCAGCTGGGACATGAATAGGCACCCATATGAGATGCCAGTGCCGCAGGTGGCGGCTTTATCTACAGCACCACACATCAGCCTGGCAATTCACACTTTGCTCTCTGCATGCCAGTGACTTGGCAATGCCTTACTCAACAGCTTAGTAATGATTTTACATGCGCCTAACATTCAGAGTTAATTTGATAAAGACTTCATTTCAATGTTGAAAGCCCGAGTTACTGTTCCACGTCTTGAGCATGACGAGGGCACTGTGCACATGGACAGAAGGGAAAGCCTAGGTTCCCAGGGGCTCACTCTGAAGAGTTCAGAGCCAGAGGGTCAGGATGTCTGTCTGCAACTTAGTTTCAGCTGATTTGGCCAAAATGCTACAGACAGATACATACATGGGCCTATATATAGACACACAGACCATACACACACACACACACACACACACAAACATACACACACATGAAGGTATCTTCAAAGGTTCAGGTATCTTCAAAGGTTCGTGGGAAAACGGTATTAAAAGTTTACTTTGATGCAAAAAACAAATTGAGATCCAAAGGGCAGGCATTTGGTGCAGGAGCTAAGACATCTCCTTGGATGCCACATCCCATATCACTGGGCCTGGGCTCTGACTTTCAGTCCTAGCCCTACTTCTGATCCCAGCTTCCTCCCAACGTGCACCCTGGGAGGCAGGAGAGGATGGTTCAAGTGCTTGATCTTTGCCAGCCCCACAAGAGACCCCAGATGGAGTTCTGGGCTCCTGGCCTCAGCCTGGCCCAGCCCCAGCTGTTGTGGGCATCTGGGGGTCAAAAAAAAAAAACAGATGGAAGATCTCTGTGTGTCTGTGCTTCAAATAAATAAAAACTAAATAGGAAAATCTTGAAATCCATGGGTGCAAGGGATCTAAAATGTTCATGAGAAATGTATACTAAATTATACAGGGGCTGGCGCCGTGGCTCACTTGGTTAATCCTCCGCCTGTGGTGCCAGCATCCCATATGTGCACAGGTTCTAGCCCTGGTTGCTCCTCTTCCAGTCCAGCTCTCAGCTGTGGCCCGGGGAAGGCAGTGGAGGATGGCCCAAGTGCTTGGGCCCTGCACCTGCATGGGAGACCAGGAGGAAACACCTGGCTCCTGACTTCGGATCGGCATAGTTCTGGCCATAGCGGCCATTTGGGGAGTGAACCAGCAGAAGGAAGATCTTTCTCTCTCTCTCACTGTCTAATTCTGTCAACTAAATAAAAATAAATAAATAAATTACGCAGGGATATAAAACATTTTTCAGCAAAACATCTTTTAATTCCATTTTTCATGAACTTTTTAAAGTATTCTCATATACAGATACACGCATGTATCTGCACACACACATGTATGTAATAACATGTGCAATATAAGATACAACACCTGTATGCCTCATACATAATCCATACAGATCAGACCGATGTGATAAGCCCCTGCAGGGGGCGCTAATGCAGAGCCAGGAGGGCCTGGTATCCCTCAGGCCAGTGCCCTGGGAGCTGAAGAACCACAGCAGGAACCAGGCAAGGGACAACATGTGCCCCAAAGCAACCAGCAGATGTTCAACTCCATCTGAACGGATCCCAAGCAACAATGTCCTCAGTGAGACGGAAATCACCTCTGAGGGTGGGCCGGGCATCCCTGCAAGTCCATTTCATTAACTTCATAACTCGACCTTTAAGATGTTAATCAACTGCCATACTTTGATTGAAACAGAAACAGCATGCATGCCACTTCTGTAAATGACAAAGCTTGACCGGCCTGCCCCAGACAGAGAGCGAGGCCTGGGGAATGCTGCAGCTCTGGCCACACGAGGCATCCGGGCTTCTGCAGGCCTCATTCAAACACACCTGGCTCCAGGTTCCACCATAACGTGCCAGCAGATATAAGCAGACATAGTAACAAGGGAGCAAGCTGGGTGTGCCATGCATTTCCAGCTGACAGCTAGCTGAGCTGCCCAGGGGCAATGCTGGGCCAGGACTTCCCTGGGAGTGCACAAAAGGGGCTCTAATAAAACCTTCCCCCAGGGCGGGCCGGGACCACTGACCCTGTGCAAGTCCAGGGCACCGATTCCCTAGGTAGGAGCAACCTTGCCTGTGATCAGCAGGCACGGGTCAGCTGGCACCCATGGCATGGACCTCCCAGTTGTGAACGTACTCGGTACCAGCTGGCAAACAACTGCCCTCCAGGCAACTCCCCTGCTCACTCTGTGCTTCTCACATGCTCCCCATGTGACCTCCCATGACCCACGGACTATAAAAGCCTCTGCCTCCCTCCATCCCAAGACCAATTCCCATTTATGAGTGCTTGCATCCCTCTGCCTCCCAGACCCTGGCTCTTCCAGGGCAAAGAATGTCTTTTATTCCCGTCCCATGGCCAACAAAGCCACATGCTTATGAGACACCTGCTAAGTGAGCACATACACTGATCCAGATGGGCATTGTGCTGAGCAAGGCTGCCTGTGCATAGGCGATGAGGTAGGGATCAAACCTCTCTGCCCCTGAGCCACACCTGAGTTCCAGGTACGGGACTTACCAACAGCAAGAGGCCTGAGGCACTGGTTTATTATAAGATGGTTTTGCTGGAAAATGCTTCCTTGAGAAACACACACACACTCATGTATGGAGCTAGGGGTTCAGCCTCCTTAGTGCTGTCTTCCAGGACACACTCGTGGGACGGCACCGCCCAAGGTTCTTTCTGGTCTCCTATTTCTGCTTCCCTAGAGGAAGCTCTGTCTCACCTTGAAAGCTAATTAGAAGGTCACAGGCAGGAAGAGGAGAGAGAGGCAGAAAGAAGAGGGTGCCCTGGCTCCTGCTAAGAGGAAGTTCTCACATTCCCAAGACCAGGATCAATTTCCTACTGGAAAATGCTGGCCAAGGGAAAAGACCAAAGTGAAAGGGGAGTGGCTGCCTGAGACTAAGAAAGGACTCCACCATCAGACTGGGGCTACCAAGTCGGAGGGCTCTGCCCACCCCAGCCGCCAGCCCCGCTCTCGCCCAGGGAGCAGCTCATGCAACCCACTGAAGCCAGTCTACCCCTCCCTGTGAATCCTGCAAGAGCCCAGGGCTGGGGCCAGCAGGGAGAGGAAGGCTTCCAAATGCAGAGAACATACATGCACAGGGACTTCAAAGCATCTGGGGGTGGGGGAGGAATGGGGAGAGATAAGTTAATTTTGATGTAAAACTGTTTTGAAATCCATGAACAGTTTTTCAAAATGCACATATTACTTGAACTTTTAAAAGATCCTTCCTAGGCATGGATTTCATTTTTTTTGTTGTTTTTAATTTTTTTTAAAGATTTTATTTGAGAAGGAAAGTTATAGACAGTGAGAGGGAGAAACAGAGAGAGAGGTCTTCCATCCACAACGGCCAAAGCTGATCCAAAGCCAGGAGCTTCTTCTGGGTTTCCCACATGGATGCAGGGACCCAAGCACTTGGGCCATCTTCTACTGCTTTCCCAGGCCACAGCAGAGAGCTGGATTGGAAGTGGAGCAGCAAGGACTTGAAATGGTACCCATATGGGATGCTGGCACTGCATGTTGTATTTTAATTTTTTTTAATTTTAATTTTAATTTTTTTGTTTTCTTCCCCCAAATAAACTTATCTTCCCAGGCTGTTTCCCACAAGATTTTTCAAGCGCCCTTGGATTTCCCTGCTAAGGCAAGGAGACCTCCCCCAACTGCGTGTGCATGCCTGCGTGTCCACGGCCAAGGGCAGCTCTCTGCAGGGCCCATCCTCCTCAGCTTTCTAAAGAGAGCTCAAGGCAAGTCTGGGCACGGCTGAGGACCCAGTCTCTGGGTCACGACGGCGAGGAGACTGATCTGTGTGACTGCTCTTTTCCCTGTTGCACAGCAGGTCACAGGGGAGTCATCTGGGGAGCAGAGTGGACATGAAAGCTCTGTTTGGCGAAGGTGATTCTGATGCCCAGGCCGTAGCACACCTGCCCAGCCCCTGGGAGCTCTCTTGGAAATCTGGGAGACTCCCCTGCTTTCAATTTTGCCAGTGGAGACGGGAACAGTGAGGGAAGCCTGACTCCTCCACAAAAGACCTTGAGATCCTGCTCATTTTCCCCTCTGCAAGACCCGCCTTCAGTCAGGGACACCCCACCAGCCCCTGCCCTCCTCCAGCCAAGGGGCCCAGACTGACGATGTGCCTTCTGCCTGATTTACAGCTCCCGTTGCCGGCGCTTTAACCCAGCATCTTTGAACTGCTCGACATTTGCAAGATTGAATTTTTTTATGTGACTGATTTAGGAGCCATTGCTCAGATTAAACAGGGAAGCCCCGTCCTGTCAAATGGACCATTGCACCTGTTCTTGTGGGGGAAGAAATGCTGAGTGTCCATGGAGGCTGCCAACAAACTCCCTTCCTCGGATTTTTATGTAAGTCCTGGGGGAGCCACTAACCTGCTGTGGTTGCTTCTGAGCCTGTATCCCACCTCTCTGTCTCTGTCTGTCTCTCTCTACAGCTCTGCAGTGAGTATAGGGAGGCAAGAACTTGACCTTGCCTTTGCTCACCCTCTCACACCACTGCTTGCCAAGTCCTTCTGTGCATGAGTAAACTGCAAACTCTGGGAACAGCTCTGGAACCCGTCAGCAGGGCAGTGACCCTCCCACCAGCAGAGCCCCCTGGGTCCTCCTGGATCACAGGAAACACCAGCTTGTGTGTCCCCAGGGACCCCCCCGAGCATGGGACTCCACACAGCTATGTCCCTAGGGCTCTGCACTCTGCAGGAAGAATCCGCAGCCCGGAGGAGTTGAGGGATCTATTCCCCAGCCACACAACCCCACTTAGGTTGCAAACATGATCCCTGGGTTCCAACGCAAATCTGCTCTCTTTCTAGAACATGCAGCCTCATTCCTATTTGAGGTTGAATGGGAAAATCCCTCAAAGGCCCACACCTCCACCTCTGCACCTGAGCAGCAGTCTCTGAAACCCAGTCCTGACAACCAGGAACACTCTGGAAAACCCACCCCAGGCCACTTGCAGGCTCTGCCCAGTGCTGGAAGAGAGAGCAAAGCCAGTCATCGGGCTCAGAGAAACTGAGCCATCCTGAGTGGACTGTGGAAACAGGTACAGGTGCATAGCTCAGTGGGGGTGAGAACCCCAACACAGAAGACCCTTTGCAGCAACAAAGCAGATGAGCACCGAGCTGGTGCAGCTCATGGCTGCAGGTCCCAGAAGCCAGCACCTTGGCTGCCAGTAACCTGACCGGCCCACTACCCGGGAGACCAAAGCAAACATCTTCTTCGGCATTCTTACTTGCGGCCTTCGAGCATATGCCAAAGCCCGCAGGTAATGTCTTCAGATGACAGGGTGGTCTTGTAATTCTGTGTATCACAGACACCGTGTGTAAATCCCACATCTGAATCATCAGGCCTCCCGCCCACAGCCGCTAACCCGAGTTCAGACGCCGCGACAGGCCAAGGTGAGTTATGACAAGACTTTGCTGACTGCTGAAGACGGAGGAGATGGCAGCTAGCCGAGAACCTTCTGCAGACGAGAGAAGTCTCAGGTGTCCAGAACAACAGTAGGGACAGGTTTGAATAGGACACAGCAACACCGGCACCTTTAATCCAACCTTTCAACTCTCCAAAAATATTTCCCTATGCAAGGACACACCCGCCTGCAGGCCTGGGACCTTACAGCAAAACCACAGCTAAACTTGGCAAAATCATCTGTCGTCTATCCATACAGCACCCCCAGTTCTGTACACGTGCACTGAATTCATGACCAGAGCGATCGGGCTGGGTGTCACACCAAGGAACACTCATGGCTTGAGTCTTCCTGCCTGCACCCTGCCACTTGCCCTGCATGTCCAGTAGTTCAGCCTGCATGTCCAGTACCACCTTGTCCCTCTGCCCAGCCCTGAGAAAGGGGCTGGTACAACAAGTTCCTAAAGCCCCGAGGGATTGAACCTGTCAGTGAGATGTTTCCCTGTTTGAGCTTGAAAAGGGCAGTAGGAAGGTTCCAGCCCACGTCATCGTCACCCCCAGGGCCTGTTCTGAAAGCGGAAGCCCCTGAACATCCCCCTCCTCCCCGGGATTGGCAGCCAGGACCCTGGCACCACGGTTGAGTTCACGTTAAATCTCAAAATCCAGCTTGCTAAGTCAACTAAGACAAGACGGGCCTGGCAGAAGCAGATGTGGGCCTTGCTGTTGGAATGGACCACTGGCCCAGAGTGGGGCGACCGTCCAGGTCTAGGGAGGCTCCGTGTCCCCCTTCAGAGCCACTCAGCTGCAGAGCCTGCCAGGGAAATGGGGAGGCACCAGCCCCAACCACTGCTCCTCCAAGGCAGGCTCTGATTTAGCTCCGCCCCTGGGTGGAGGGGTGGCATCTGGGAAACCCTCGGTTTCGCTGCCCCAGGAAAAGGTTAGTGCTAAAGAAGGCCAAGAGAAGAGAAGCAATAAACAGAAATGCCCTGGATCATTTCTTCAGCCCTCACCTGTTGCTGCTGGTTGTGCAAAGCACAGGGAACAGGGGACCCTGCCCTTCAGTGACCCACGTGTGTGGGTCTAACAGACCAGGGAACCCATATGGCATTGCCATCAACATCCACGGCCCCTCTGCATAAAACACAGGGGCCAATGGAGCCCTGAGCCCCTGGGCAACCACACAAGCCCACAGTAACTGGACGGCTCCCGTCGAGGACTGAAATACACTCACAACCCAAGGCCCTCCGTTGCATCATCAACACAACATCTAGACCAAAAGGTGTGCAGAAACGAAACCAAACCACCCCAGCAGGAGCAGCCGGTAGCAGTAACAGCAAAGCCAGGGGCCAACTGCATCTCGCTGGTGTTCTGGAGATCTAGACACGGGCTTGCGAGGGAGGAGACGGAAGCCTCTAAGCCTCCGAGCTCACTACGATGACTTATCTCGGTGCAGCAAGGCAGGGGGGGCAGTGTGAGTGAAGGACTGAAATTTTTACTTTGCGTAGTTCAGGACTCTTTGGATTTTCTAGGACAAGCATGGATTTATGACATCCAGGATATAATTATCAAAGCTGTAAAATAATTAAACCATTGAGAGCTTCCATAGTGTTGGAGTTTTGACATTTCCTGGAATGTCTTCCCCCGAGTGTTTCTGCACCTGCTGACCATGACTGGAATACCTGAAAAAAAGAAAGACCTTTCCTAATTTTTTTTATTATTTGAAAGACAGAGTTACAGAGAGAGGTAGAGACAGAGAGAGAGGTCTTCCATCTGCTGGTTCACTCCCCCCAGATGGCCGCAACGGCCGGAGCTGCGCCGATCCGAAGCCAGGAGCCAGGAGCTTCTTCTGGGTCTCCCACGTGGGTACAGGGGCCCAAGGACTTGGGCCATCTTCTACCGCTGTCCCAGGCCATAGCAGAGAGCTGGATTGGAAGAGGAGCAGCTGGGACTAGAACCAGCGCCCATATGGGATGCCGGTGCTTCAGGCCAGGGTGTTAACCCACTGCGTCACAGCGCTGGCCCCAGAGAGACCTTTCTTATAAGCTAGAATGAAGCCCTGGAGCTGACAACGTGGTGCAGAGGGTTAAGCCGCCACCTGTGATGCCAGCATCCCATACCAGAGCATTGGTTTCAGTCCTGGCTGCTCCATTTCTGATCCAGCTCCCTGCTAATGCACCTGGGAAGGCAGCAGAAGGTAGCCCATGTGCTTGAGCCCCTGTCACCCACACGGGAGACTTCAATGGAGTTTCAAGCTCCTGGTTCAGCCCCAGCTGTTGTAGCCATTGGGGAATGAACCAGTGGTTGGAAGATCGATTCTCTCTCTCTCTTTCTCTCTCTCTCTCTCTCTCTCTCTCTCTCTCTCTCTCTGACACTCTTTCAAATAAATAAAGTAAATTTTAAGAAAAAAAATGAAGCCTTTCAATAAAGGGAAAATGGAGCCATGTGTCTTACATGACTAAATAATTCTTGCAACACTGTAATCCAACCAAGGCATTCTCACTGCCACTCGCAAACAACACTGTCCCCTTAATAAATTTATCAAGTGTCATCCTGGTTCCCAAGGCTGTTTTCCACCCAACGGGAGCTAGCTACCCCTGAAGTGACTGTTCTCCTGGGCTCCCCTCCAGTCCCTCTCCCAGGGTGTGAAACTGATTTAGAATAAGAGCAGGAAATGGGTATCCAGCCATGCATCACTCAAGGCAGCGGAAAGGGAGAGAACACACGGCATCCTCGTGCTCAAACAGAACAGAGGCCGCCGTGTTTTTAGGTGGGCCAAGGATGACATCGGGCATCTGCAACTATTTCTGTTGCATAATCCTCCCCAAAATGGGATTTTAATGAATGCAAGAAGCAACAAGCACTAGAAATGGAGGCTCTGCTGACCAGCGATGAAAGACGACAGCTTCATGTCCTTCTTCTCCAACTGACTCATAATATTTATAGACATTTATGGGGCCCAGTACAGTAACTTGACACACATACACAAGGAGACTTAGGACGCTCACAGAATTAAAAGATAATGCTTTGAGAAGCAAACATATTTTTTTCCCTAATACATGTTTTACATGACCTTTGCAAAGACCCCCTGTATACACAGATTTCAAAAGTTTGTGCCAAAATAGACTTATCCATTAATTCTATTTTTCCATGAACTTTCTTTTATTTGAAAAGCAAGGGGGGAGAGGGAGAGGGAGGGAGGGAGAGAGGGAGAGAGAGAGAGAGAGACAGACAGACAGACAGACAGACCTCCTCTTCACTGGTTCACTTCCCAAATGACCACAACAGTAGAGCTGCACTGAACAGAAACCAGGAGCCCGGAGCCCAGTGCAGGTCTCCCACACGGGTGGCAGGAACCCAAGCCCTTCAGCCACCACCTGCTGCCTCCCGGAGTGCACATTAGCAGGAAGTTGGACTCCAAAGAGGAGCCAGGCCTGAAAGCCAGGCACTCGGACATGGGAAGTGGGCGTCTCCAGCAGCGTCTTGACCCCTGCGCCCGACACCCATCCCTGTGGACTTCCTGAGCTGCCCTTTTACCATAAACAGTGATCCAAACAGGATAACAAGCCTTCGCTCCGGAACGGCCCTCACCTCCATGTGTGGGGAAAAGGAGAGCCACACATCCTCACTGCCCACGTACCCCAGGCTGGGGTCTTCACCATCCTCCCAGGAGACATCCAAGCCAGTCACTTTGCAAGGGAGGCACCTGCTGACCCAAACCCCGCCTCCTCTTCCCACCTCTCTGTACCTACACGGCACCATGCATCCCACTCTCCCCTGCGCCCCAGCCGGGTCTAAGGCTCGCGGCTCACTGATTGGAAGTCAGCTGGATTTCTTTGCATGTGACCCCTGAAGGTCCCCTGTCCCTTCCATCTCCTCCCCTTCCTGCCACTGGGGAGGGTGGGTCTGTGGAGAGAAGCCCACCAGAGAGTTCCCACCACCTCCTCCCTCTCCGTGTTGGCCCTGGAATGATCCACCTGCTGAGTGCACGCTGCCCACTGCAGGTCTGAACGTGTGGTTCAGGGGCCAGCCCAGCTTCCTCACAGATCTGAACCCGAGTCTACATCCGCATGAGCCACCCGATGGCTTCCAACTGCTTCTTCATTAACAGAGGGAGGGAGGGAGGAAGAGAGAGAGAGAGGGGAGGGAGAGAGGAAGACAGACTACAGAACAGGAAAGAAAAAGAAAAGCTCCCAGGACTCCAGGGAAGCCAATAAACACAACTGAAAACGAGCTCCAGAAGGGCACTTTCCCGGGTTGAAAGACCCTGTACATCTCTGGCGGTTGTCTTTGACCTTTGCCCAGGGGAGCTGAAGGCAGCTACAGAAACAGGTAGGGCGAGGCGAGGGGAGCATGCTGGTGCACACCTGGAAAGCATGACTTGGAGCGGGGTTATGCAACCAGCAGCAGAACGAGCGCAGCCCTGGGCTCTGTTTATGCTCTCACTGCCTGGAGGATTGCGACATGGACAGCGCTGTCTCCAGCCAGCCTCTCTGCAGGCTGCAGGCGTCCATGAAGAACCACGGCCAGAGCAGTGAGCTCCTCCCCAGGTAGCTACAGTCAGTGCTGGGTACGGCATCCCTGACCACCCAGGGAAGAGAAAATTGCATGGAACTCCTGCCCTGAAATTTTGCTCCTCACTGCTCACGATCTCCTGCTGAGCATGTTTTTTTTTTTTTTTAAATATTTATTTAAAAATCATGGTTACACACAGAGAGAGCTAGAGGCAGAGAGAGAGAGAGAGAGAGAGAGCGATCTTCCTTCCATTGGTTCACTCCCCAGTTGGCCACAACAGCCGGAGCTGTGCCGATCTGGAGCCAGAAGCCAGAAGATTCCTCTGGGTCTTCCCATGTGGGTACAGGGACTCAAGCACTTGGGCCATCTTCCACTGCTGTCCCAGGCCATAGCAGAGAGCTGGATCGGAAGTGGAATAGCCGGAACTCGAACTGGCACCTATACGGATGCCAGCACTGCAGACGGTGGCTTTACCCACTGCGCCATAGCACCGGCCCCGCCTCACTGGCTTTTACTTCGTGTATACCACAGTTAACCAAGGAAGAGATAATTCACTTTGACTCAGGACACACTAGCCCAGCACTCCTCAATGGCAACTGTGCATGCAGCCATCTGGGAACTTTGAGGCATTCGGCTTCAGGGGACAAGATCTCAGCTATGCTGATGCCTCTGCTCCTTGGGCCACACGCTGGGTAGAAGAGTTTAGAATACAGTGGGGGGAGGGGGGAGGTCTGGCGCTGCAGCATAGCAGGTACAGCCACTACCTGCACTGCCAGCATTCCATACGGGCACGAGTTCGCATCTCAGCTGCTCCATTTCTGATACAGCTCCCTGCTAATGCACCTGGGAAAGCAGCAGAAAGTGGCCTAAGTGCTTGGGCCCCTGCACCCATGTGGGAGACCAGGAAGAAGCTCTTGGCTTCAGGCTTAGGACTGATCCATCTCCAGCCATTGTGGCCATTCGCAGAGTGAATCAGCAGATGGAAGACCTCTCCCTCTCTCTCTTTATCCCCCCTCCCACACATACTGTGTAACTCTGCCTTTCAAATAAATAAATAAATCTTTAAATAAAAATAGGGAGGGGAGATTTTAGAGGGGGCAGTGTGAAAGCAAGGCTTCCTCTGTTTGAGAAGCTGAGAATTGGGGTTTAGATGCCAAGACGGCTGGAGAAGGTAGCCAGGAGGTAGTGCTGGCTCTTCCTAAAGAGACAGGCCAGGTGCCACCTCCCAGTGCTTCCTCCCATGTTAAGCCTGGCTCTGCCCAGGCCCTTGGGGCCTGCTGGTCTCTCCCCACTGTCCAGGGTCAGGGCTCAGGTAACTTAACTGGATGCTGGTAGCAGAGACAGTTGCCGTTCTGCAGCCCTGACCTTACTGCATGGTTTAGAACTGTTCCCAGGGGCACATGGTGCAGGGGGCACACAGGCTGCAAACCCAGCTCTCCTAGGGGGAAGGGGAACTGCCACATCTTCACATTCCCCAGATAAAGATTCTGTGGCTGCACCTGCATGGCTAAGATGCATCCTAAAAGGCCATCTGGGGGCAGATGTTTGGCTTACTGGTTAGAATGCCCATGTTGGGGCCGGCGCTGTAGCATAGTGGGTAAGACCACCACTTGCAGTGCTGGCATCCCATATGGGTGCCGGTTCAAATCCTGTCTGCTCCACTTCTGCTCCAGCTCTCTGCTATAGCCTGGGAAAACAATAGAAGATGGCCCAGGTCCTTGGGCCCCCGCACCTGCAATGGAGACCTGGAAGAAGCTCCTGGCTTCAGATAGGTGCAGCTTTAGCCGTTGCAGCCAACTGGGGACTGAATCAGTGGATAGAAGACCTCTCTCTCTCTGTTTCTCTCTCTCTGCCTCTTCTTCTCTTTCTATGTAACTCCAACTTCCAAACAAATAAATAAATCTTAAAAAAAAAAAAAAAAGAATGCACATGTCCCACATCAGAGCAGCTACATTCAATTCCTAGCGGCAAATCCTGACTCTCACCTTCCTGCCAATGGAGACCCTGGGGGCAACAGGTGACGGCTTACGTGTTTGGGTTCCTGCCATGCCCACAGGAGGCCTGGGTGGAGTTCCCACTCCCTGCTTCAGCCCTGGTGCAGTCTGGACTAAGAAGGGCACTTGGGGAGTGAACCAACAGATGACAGCTCTCTGTCTCTCTGCCTCTCAAACAAAGAAACTTTTAAAATTAAAATAGCATTAAAAGGTCATCTTCAAGAATCCAGGGAAAAGTTTTAACTCTGCTCTTGGAGACCAGTGTTTGGGAAGCTTAGGACCCTGTCCCTTCAATGAAGTAGAAGGTCTTGACTACCTGGAGTCAGCAGCCGAAGAGGAGAAAAAAAGCAGTCTAGGCTGGTGCTTGCCAAAACTCAGTGTGCACAGGAACCCACTGGGGGCTCGTGAACATGCAGATTAGACTTTATGTACTCTGGGTCAGCTGTGAGATTCTGCCTTTCTATCATGCTCCCAGGCGAGCTCGGGGCTGCTGGGCTGGCTCCTGCACCCCGCGAGTTGCTGACGTCTGCTGATATGTGCCGGCTGCCTGGTTAGTTCTCAGTCCACATGAGTTAATTCGAACGCTGGTCATACCAGCAGGTCAAGCACAGAGCCTCCCCCAGATGGAAGAGGAAGTCCAGAACTCTGACCAAGCTGGGAAATGGAAGAGCCTGGGAGTCCAGTCTGGTCTGCCTGACACCAAAGCTCATGGCCTTTCCAAGGTACGTGCTGTCGGGATGTGGCTTTGCAGGACCAGAGGGTGGGAAAATCCCAGGCCCATCTAGACTCGGCGGCAACAGAACAGGAGACTCTGGTAGCAGAGACTGTTGTACCGTGAGAGGGTGTGATAGCGGATGCATTCAATAGCCAGGAAAATCCGAGTCCACATTCAGTGCAATGCAAGAACATAGAGGGTGTACTTTAGAGCGACACCATTGATCAAGCGCTTATGCCTTTTTGCAACAGCCTGGCATTTGCGGAGCTGTTTCATTTAGTTCATTCAGCCAAATGCAACAAACGCTTGCTGAGTCCCGGGAGGTGCAAAGATCTGCAGGATCAGCAGCAGCCTCTTAAGCGGAGGCGATTTCTGCACGATAACAGGTAAATGGGGCACTTAAGTCATAATACAGACTCCTTAACAATGAAATAAAGCCCCTACTGCCACCTCCTTTACTATCACGCACAGTGGCTCCCAGACACTTTAATAAAAAAAAAGCTCAATAAAGGCCCACGGAGCGCATCAAGTGTGAAATCTATCCTGATGAGCCCTCAGCCAAAGACGTGCCGAATGGACAGAGCACTTAACACTCACTCCCTGACACCTGCTTTCAGAAGGTGTCCCCAGATGTCACCCCCACCCAAGAAGGCAAAGGTTGACTCGTAAGTCTGATTTCTGGACCCTCAAAACAAACTGCAGCGAGATGCAATGGTCTAGTCTCAAGATGAAGCCTCTCTCAACCTAGACAGATGCTCTCTCTGCCACAGCAGTGTGAGAAATACTTAGAGCTGTGGAGTCGAGGATATTAGAAGTCTAGGAGTTGGGCCAGTGCCACGGCTCACTAGGCTAATCCTCCACCTGTGGCGCCAGCACCCCGGGTTCCAGTCCCGGTAGGGGCACCAGATTCTGTCCCGGTTGCTCCTCTTCCAGTCCAGCTCTCTGCCGTGGCCCAGGAAGGCAGTGGAAGATGGCCCAAGTGCTTGGGCCCTGCACCTGCTGGGAGACCAAGAGGAAGCACCTGGCTCCTGGCTTTGGATTGGCCAGCGCACTGGCCATAGTGGCCATTTGGGGGGTGAATCAACCTTTCTCTCTGTCTCTCTCTATCTAACTCCGCCTGTCAAAAAAAAAAAAAAAAAAAAGAAAACAGGAAAGAAGTCTAGGAGTTGGTAGCATCACAATTGGCCAATTCACCTATACCGAGACCCCCCTTCCTTTCAAGCATTTCTTTATCAGTCTATCAGAAACCCTCACAGCATTGGATGCAGCTATGATTAACATGATAGTGTTGAAGGTACACAAAAGGATTTCTCAGGGGCCAGCATTGTGGTGTAGTGGGTTAAGCCATCATTTGTGATTTCATCATCCCAAATACTGGAGTGTTGGTTTTAACCAGCTGCATCCAGCCCAGCTCCTTGCTCGTGAGAAGCAGTGGATAATGGCCCACGTACCAGGGCCCCTGCCACTCAGGGAGTTCTTGGCTCCTGACTTCAGCCTGGCCCAGCTCTCCCTGTTGCAGGCACTGGGGAGTGAACTGACAGATAGAGGATCTCTCTCTCTCCCTCCCTCCCTCCCTCTCTGTTTGCCTTTCAATAGATAAATGTTTTCAAGAAAGGATCACGTGGTGCTTCTTCGCCCCTCTGCATCTTTTTCTGAAGGTCTCTCATGTTATTCTGGAAGGGGTTTCTGTGTCATGTAGCTATCACATAAAGTATGGTAAATGAAAATAATATTTCACTTTTCATGACATCTTTGTTTCCATTAATATCAGACACGAGAAAAATGTGAATATTGTCGACCTCTTTTATGCATGAGGAAAACCTTCCAAGATTCTCAGTGGATGCTGAAACCACACATAGTACTGAGCTATAGTGTATTGTTTTCTGCATGAACATATCTCACTTTAATGTATAAGTTATGCACTGTAAGAAATTAACAATAATGACAAAGAAGCAGACAGAACAATTATAACAATGTACCTTAATACAAGCTATGTGAATGAGACCTCTTGCTCTCAAAGTATCTAACTCTACTTTCACCAATCCACATAGAGTAAGCACCTGGCGGCTTCTCTTTGGCAAAGTCCAAGTGCCAGCATCACCACTCTGGCATTTTGGGGCCATTATTAACTAAAACAAGGGTCACTAGATCATCAGTACCACCACACTGCGATGCGAGGCAGGAACTAAAGAGTCTGGCGGGCCAAGGTGACCAGGGCTAATCAGACCACGGGTGGGTTTTTCTAAGAACAGGTACCACTCTGCAGAGACAACCCAGGTGTCAGACAGGAGCAGCAGGCCATCGTCATGACTCTGGTCACCCCACCTGTCTGGGATTAACCTCCAGGGTCCCCTTCAGGGCAGACAGTGGCTATGACAAAATGGCCATCGTCACATGCCAAAGCTGAGTCCCCGCAGCATCAGCAGCCAAGGAGAGCCGAGAACGGAGGTACCGGTGAGAGCAGCATCCAAGCCAGGGCTTGGCACCTGCTGCAATTCTAGACAAACCCTTCCCCCTCTGGTGGTGTGGGCACGCCTGGTACAAATAATCTGGCTCCCTCTGCCCTCTGGGGTCCAGAGAATGCTGGTCAGGTCTTGAAAGAGGAGAGAAACTGGCAGACAAGTGCATAAGTGCACAGAAAATGGAGCTGGGGCCTCAGGAGGCAAAGGGGGACACTGGAGAAGCTGTCACCAAAGTGCATCAGCATTCGGAAAGGACACAAGCATCCAGGAACATTTCACCCCATGGGACCTGCGGGACGCTCCTTGCCCAGGGGTGGAAGGGCTGGTTCTCCACGCAGAGCCCAAGACACCCCACAGGGGTCCTCTGTGAGCAAATATTCCAAGCAGCCAACAGAAGAGCCACACTGAGAAGCACAACTGTCGCTCTGTATTCAAGAAAGGAAGAAAAATAAATTACCCGTCTGATCTCAAAACTCCACTGGAGCCAAAATACCCTGGTCCGAGTTCGCAGGGTGTCCATTACTTTTTTTAAAAGTTTTATTTATTTATTTGAAAGGTAGAGTTACAGTGAGTGAGTGAGTGAGAGAGAGAGAGAGAGAGAGAGAGAGAGAGGTCTTCTATCTGCTGGTTCACTCCCCAGATGGCCACAACAGCCAGCACCACAGCCAGGTGGCTCCCAGTCCATCACGCAGCCCAGCCCTTGAGGAGCGAAAGGACGAATCCAGGCTCACTCTCTGTCTCTATCTTGGTATATTTGTAAAACTTTATGGGCACTATTTGATGCCCTAAATTTTAAAGAGAAATGAAATAAAGACATTCAATGAAATGTTTCAAAAAATGTCATAAAAAAAAAAAAGGATAAAAGCAAGAAGGGAGGAAGGATCGTCACCAAGCCGAGACAGGAGTGGCCCAGCTCCCAGGGTCCTCTGAGCTGGGAGAGATCACGCCGCCTCTGGCCACCTGCAGCTTTTGTGAGATGCAGGCAGCTTGCAGGGAGCTGTGACCTCGATGCTGTCCGTTGTCCAGGAAGCCACAGGGTGAGCAGTCGGCAGCAGTGCTGCTTGCTCATGCCCACCACGGAGGCAAGGCCTGGCACTGGGGATGAACCTCCTAGCACACATGAGCCATTTCTCTCCTTTGAAACAAAACCTCTATACCCTAACAGCAGGCAGGTCCCTCCCTGGAATCGTAGGAAGACAGAGTTGTCCCACACCTCCTCCAGCTTGTCTCCATTCCTGAAAGGACAGCAGGGGAGGCCTGTGGGACAGGGAGAAAGAGCCCTGGCCCGAGACGGAAGCTGCTGTATGATCTCTGCAACCATTACAATGGCGACACCTTGCCCAGGTCGCGAGGGTGCTGGGTCTAAGTTTCCTCGCTGGAGAACTCGGCACAATGCTAACACGAATTACCCACAGCAAAGACAGAATGCACTTTATGACTGGGGATGGATAAATAAGTGGCATGCACTGGTATAGTGTACACCAGACAGTACTTACATTAACTTACGGTGGGGCCAGCATTATGGCTGGCATCCAAAGTGGGCACCAGTTCAAGTCCCAGAGATCTACTTCCTATGCAGCTCCCTGATAATGTACCTGGGAAAGCAGTGGAGGATGGCCCAAGCACCTGGGCCCCTACACCCACGTGGGAGACCCATATGGAGTTCCTTGCTCCTGGTTTCAGCCATGCCCAGCCCTGGCCATTGCTATCATTTGGTGAGCAAACAAGGAGATGGAAGATTTTTCTTCCTGTCTCTCCCTCTCTCTCTCTGTCACTCTGCTATTCAAATAAATAAAACACATCTTTAAAAAAATACATTTTTAAAACTTATATATGAGGTACACTTAAACCTCAAAAGTATAAGTATGGGAAAAAGCACAAAAAATTAACATAGTGTGATAATAAATACATCAATTTGAAAAGACAATAAAATCACTTATCATTTATGCATATATACACGTGAGGTAGAATTACTAAAGAGACCACACACCCCCAGTGCAGAGGATGGATGTTTCTAGGGGCAGAAAATCTGAGAACCAACTCCATCTACAATGCATTATTTCTAATAAATGGCAAGAGATTAGAAGATGATATAAAACCCTTAACACTGATTAATTCTGAGAATAAAAGAGTTCACAGGAAAATGGAATTAAAAGGTAAGTTTATTTTGGTACCCAAATGCTTTGAAATCCACGCACAGGGGACTGTTCAACACGTTCACGGAAAAATTAGTATTAGGAAAAAACTATGGTTGGATTTCAAAAAATAAGCTCATCTTTTAACATTCGTATTTATTTCTCTTCTATTTTAAAGGCAGTGAGAGAGAGACAGACGAAGACAGAGACTGTCCATCCTCTGACTCACACCCTCAATGCCCTCAATAGTCAGGGCTGGGCAAGGCCAAAGCCAGGAGCCAGGAACTCCATCCAGGTCTCCCACATGGGTGGCCAGGGCCCCAGTGACCTGAGGCATCATTTTCTGCTTCCTGGGGTGAGCATCAGTGGGAAACTGAGTCAGAAGCAGAGGAGCCGGGAGTTGAACTAAGCACTCCAACATGGGACGAAGGCACCTCACATGGTGCCTCCACACTGAACCAAATGCCCGCCCCTAAACTGCCCCTTGAATTCCATCTCCCACCCACTCCTGGAAGCACCCTCATATAGTGGAGTTACATCTTCCACTTGGTTTCCTGTATTTTTTTTGTTGCTTGAAAATACAATTTAAAAATGTAGAGAAACACTGTCAGCGAGAAGGCACAAGGAGTCTTGCATTCATTCAATTATTCATTCAACAAAGATTTAGCACTGACAAATATCTGAGATGCTTTACCATGTTCCGAGGACCATCTACGTGCTGGGGATGCAACAGTGAAGCAAGCAACCTGGCCCCTGGCCACACAGGGCTTGTCACCCGCGGGGCAAAGGGCAGACCTTGTGGAAATGGTACATCAACTCCAGAGTCTCCCCTGATGTTCAGCTTAGGGATGAGCGACGAGCCAAGAAGGAGCTCTTGGGCTTAGCTGGGTTTGAGCCCCAGCTTGGTCCCACCCTAGCAAGGTGCTCCTGGGATACCTGACTCACGAGCAGGTTCCTGAATCTAAGGAGATCCTGCAGGTGAAGCGCCCAGCCCCTCCTCGGCTCCCACAAGGAATCTGACAAATGCCTGTATCCTTTACCCTGTCCCTGGAAGAACCTTTGGGTTTAAATCCTACTTTCGCAATCCTAGGTTTGCATCTGAGATACTGATTTCTCTTGGCTGAGCACAGACTGAATCACATCTGATTTCCTTATATGCTGTTCAAACATAGTAACGGGAGACTGACAGTTAAGAGCTAACAAGGAGATTAGCATCTGGCCCCGGCAGGTCACCAGGATGGAGATGGTGAGGGGTCCCCAAAACATGTCACACCAGGGGGCAGGTGACCACCAGAGCAAGGCGGAGCTTCATCGCCTACTTCACAGGTGCGCCACTTGGAAAGCAGTAAGGTATCATTTCACAGAACTCACTCGAAGGAAAATGACTTTGGTTCTCCCTAAGGAAGACAACTCTGATAATTCCAGGTGCTCAAGGGACACGAGGCCTTTTAAGGAGTCAGTGGGTGAGGACATCCAAGGACACGATGGAAGAACACTTCATGGTGAATGCCACAAAGGAACCACGGGGACTCTGTGGGCAGCTAGGCCACGTGTGTCCCTGAGTGTTGGGACTTTATTATCAACTTACACTAACAGGAGACACTACGTGCACACTGATGTGCTGCTCATGTCCAACCTGGCAAATTCTCACTCATCCTCTCGTAGTACTTCCACTGTTTGCAACACATCTGCAGGTTTTCAGTTATTTCACATTCATTATCTCCCCCAGGAGCCAATGAAGAAAGTACAGATCCTTCCCTGGGCTGAACAGAGAGAGGAGCAGGGGAGAAAGTCAGAGAAGAGACCCCTGGCTGGGCACACAGGGCAAGGACACTGGAGCTCCACTGCCATACACCCTGCAGCTTCCAGATGTCTGTGCTAAGTTAGGTGTGCAGTGGCTGCCAGCGACACAGAACACGGGACAACTTGGTGAGCTGTGATCCCATCTGCCGAGAGAGAGAGACAACAGCTGCTCCCTGCGGCCACACCCCACCAGCTCCATCCCGGCACCTGGAAACCTCAGGCCTGCTTCTTAGCAGCCAGCTGGAGGACCACGGACTGAGAGAGAGACGGCCCTCCTTGTCTCTCTTCCGGTATCCTGAATTCTAGGGAAGCAGAAAGAGAGTGGATCACTGTGGCAGAGGAGGGACGTGGATGATGGACAGCAGAGATTCTTTCCCGGGTCCTGGTTCTTCAGCGGTGTTGACAATGAGCATGTGTATCAGTTACCATGGCTACACAACCAACCAACCCAAGCTGGCAGTGTGAAACCACAACAATCATCTACTGTGTCACCCCCGGTTCTCACTCAGTTTTCACTTGAGGGCTTCCATGCAGCTGCAGTCGGATGGGAGCGGGAGCTGGGTTCATCTGGGCTCATCTGATGCTGGCTGGAAGCTAGGAGCTCAGCTTGAGCTGGTCCCTGGAGGACTTCCCCGGGGCCTGCCACGAGGCCTGCACTTCCTTCTAGCATGCACCTGGGTCCCAACAGACAACCAGGTGGAAGCTTGCTTTGGTTTGCATGTGGTTTGTCCTCAGAAGGTCCACATGTTGCGAAGTTGGGTCCCCCAGTGTGGTGATGTTGGGAGGTGGCGGCGACCTCTAAGAAAAGAGGCCTCATAAGAGCTGCTTGGGTCAGCAGGGAGCACTGGCCTCAGAGGGGACTGTGAGACCCCAGTCTCTCTGGTTTCCTGTTCAATGAGCTCTCTTCCTCCCCAGAGGCACTCGCAGCACTAGGATACTGGCTGCCCGTGGGGCCCCGAGTAGAATACGCCTCTTTTCCTGATCAAGTTAGTCGGCGTCAGAGAGTGCATTGACACAAACTACACACTTTCTGCTACACCCTCTGTGTCAGGCGCCAGTCACAGCGCCCTCCGGCACGGGAATTCCCTCCCTCTCGGTCGGTCTTGGACCGAGAAGCATCACTAAGACACATGAAGCCCCCATGGGTGGGGAGGGGGGGGGGTACAGGGCTCCAGAAACATGAAATCAGGGAGGAGCGGAACACCTGGACTACAGGGCGCCTGCTCTATACTCGCTCGTTTTGAGAAATGGCTCGGTGTGAAATACAGATTTCCTTTCCCACAGGCAGGACCCCAGAAGGGATGGGAGGGGCCAGAGAAGCCCGCCTCTGGCCCTGAGATGACACACGGGGTGAAGGCTACAGGGCCAGCCGCGTGTCTGTGTTGACGCTGCCCTTCCCAGCTGCTGTTGGCGCAAAGGCTCAACCCGGGTCTTCTCCCTGAGTCGATGCAGGTTCTAGGGCCCAGCCACACGTTCAGAAATCTTCCCTACACTCTCACGAGGTCTGCCCTGGCAAGGGCACCCCTGGGAACAAAGTCTCCGTTTTCTTGCAGAAGGAGCCGAGGAAAGACTGTCTCGCTGGCCGCCCTTGGCAGCGTGGACACATTAGAGCTTCCCGGGGAGCCCAGAAGGCCAGTGCACAGACAGAGGCAGTAGCAGGTGAATAAGGAAGGATGGACGCTTCATTTTTATGGAAGCCCTGATGGCTCTCACAGACCTGAGGTCCCTACTGATGGCGCAGCAGCCCAGAGAAGACACACACATCACCAGGCAATGAGAACCAAAGGAGGGGTATGCACATGCATACACACATATACAAATGCACACATATATACACACCATACATATACACACACATGCGTGCATGCACACAGATATACACCTGCATGCACATAAATACACATATACATACATGTATCACCAGCCTGTGAGAACCAATGGAGGGAGTCTAAGTGCCTGTACCTAGCAAGATACCCCCACACACACACAATATCCACATGCACACACAAACACACACATACATATACATATACATATACATATATAAACACATGGATATACATACATACACATACACAAATATATATACATACATGTACTTATATACATATAGATACACCATATGCACACCACACATATACACATATATGCAGACATACACACATATAGCCACACATGCACATACACACATATAAATACACATGCACATACATACACACACATATATAGCCGTACATGCACAGACACACAAACACACATAGGCACACATACACACCTATACATACATACATACACACACACATACACACATATGCACACATGCACAAATACACACACACACAAGCAAGTGAGGACCATTCCACAGTCTTCTGAATCAGGCTGAGCCTCCCAACCTTTGCTGGAAAGGGGGAAGAGAACTGAGCCACGCTGTCAGGCCTGGCTCACCGTCCCTCCCTCTCAGCCCTGGTACAACTGACCCAACTTCCAAGCACGGGCACGGGCACTCTTCCACCCAGAGCTGTCTCTGATCACGGGCACTATTCCACCTGCAAGCTGGCTATGCCAGGGCACTGACAGCCCTGGAAGCAGCTCCTAACCCGTGACTGGCGGGAGCTGATGTATAAATACCCCGGCTCCCTCACCCCTTGGTGGGAGGACTCTGAGGTGGGAGTTCTACACCGCAACTTGTGTCAGTCCAGCAACAGCAAGCCCACTTGCCCACAGTGGCTGCCGAGGCACCAAGCATTGGGTCCCTCGTCGGCCTTCCATTCGCCTGCCCCCACTCCCTCCCGGTTTTGCCTGGGATCAACTCCTAAATAAACTACACATCTTTGTCTTGGAATCTCCTTGCAGAGAACTCAAAACCAAGTCCAGGAACTCAATGGACATGGCAGGTGAGTGAGTGCCGAGGATGCTCCATCATGGTCCATGTCGTTCATGCATCTCAAATGACCTCCTCAAGGTCAACACACAGGTGAGGAACTGACAAGTAAAAGGGGAACACAGAGAAACAAATGAGGATCCAGGCCAACCAAGGGCATCCCTGGAACCCAGTTTCTCTGGGACAGCAAGGCTCTCACCCTTTCCAAGCACCCAGATTCACACAATTCCCATTGTAGTGCAGCGAGCCAGGCTTCCTTACAAAACAGGGCATCTCAGTATTTCTCACGAAAGCTTCAGGGAGAAAGAATGCTTTCTCTGTCTGATGCTGTCTCTGATGAGGAGTCTCCCAGCCTCTGGAGGGAAGAGTACTATGCAGGCCTGCTGGCCCTGGAAGCATCTAGAACAGAGTAACACAGCTATTCATGTGACGGGTCAAACGGCTTCATCAACCTTCTCAATTCCTCTCCTTCCACTGCTTATTACAGCTGAGTGTGTGGTGTTACACCTGGAGAGGTGTGACTGAGTGTGCAGGGTTAGAGAGGTGTACCTGAGTGTTCGTGTTACACCTGGAGAGGTGTGACTGAGTGTGCAGTATTATACCTGAAGAGGTGTGCCCAGGTGTTCAGTGTTACACATGGAGAGGCATGACTGAATGTGCAGTGTTACACCCGGAGAGGCATGCCCGTGTGTGGTGTTACACATGGAAAGGTGTGCATGAGTGTGCAGTGTTACACCTAGAGAAGCATGCCTGAGTGTGTGGTGTTACACCTGGAGAGGCGTGACCAAGTGTGCAGTGTTACACCTGGAGAGGCATGACTGAGTGTGCAGTGTTACACCCGGAGAGGCATGCCCGTGTGCGGTGTTACACATGGAAAGGTGTGCCTGAGTGTGCAGTGTTACATCTGGAGAGGTGTGCCTGAGTGTGCAGTGTTACACCTGGAGAGGTGTGCCTGAGTGTGCAGTATTACACCTGAAGAGATGTGCCCAGGTGTGCAGTATTACACCTGAAGAGGTGTGCCCAGGTATTCAGTGTTACACAGGGAGAGGCGTGACCAAGTGTGCAGTGTAACACCTGGAGAGGCATGCATGAGTGTGCAGTGTAACACCTGGAGAGGTGTGCCTGAGTGTGCAGTGTCATACCTGGAGAAGTGTGCCCGAGTGTGCAGTGTTACACCTGGAGAGGTGTGCCTGAGTGTGCAGTGTTACACCTGGAGAGGCGTGACCGAGTGTGTGGTGTTACACCTGGAGAAGCGTGCCCGAGTGTGTGGTGTTACACATGGAGAGGCATGACCATGTGTGCGGTGTTACACCTGGAGAAGCGTGCCCGAGTGTGTGGTGTTACACATGGAGAGGCATGACCATGTGTGCGGTGTTACACCTGGAGAGGCGTGACTGGCTACACAGCCGTAAGGACCAGGGAGACCTCTTCCTCCCTGGCCTTCCTGCTCCCACAGAGATTCTGAATAGTTTTTGTGTTCTCCTTTAGGCGGTTAGTGGTGGGGAAGATTAGGGATAATAACTGGTTCTGGTTAAGTCACCTTCCCTTGGTCAACCAAATCTCCAACCACATTTCCAGACATCACAAAACTCTCTTTGGAAGTTGACCTAAAATAAGTGTCTAAGAAAAGTAGCCAAAACTGACAAGGCATTTCCTGTAGAGAAATGTACCCAATAAATTACCATTTAGCTGGAGAGCCCATGATAGTGCGTGTGTCCTCCATATGCACATACATGTGTTTTATGTGTATACAACTCTGCAGTCAAACACGTATCTACATACAAGAACATGAATGGAGGCCAGCACTGTGGCATAGCGGGTAAAGCCACTGCCTGTAGTGCCAGCATCCCACGTGGGCGCCGGATCAAGTCCCAGCTGCTCCACTTCCAACCCAGCTCTCTGCTATGGCCTGGGAAAGCAGTAGAAGATGGCCCAAGTCCTTGGGCCCCTGCACCTGCATGAGTGATCCGGAACAAGTTCCAGGTTCCTCTCCTGGCTTCTGATCAGTTCAGCTCCGGATGCTGTGGCCAATTGGGGAGTGAACCAGCAAATGAAAGATCTCTCTCTCTCTCTCTCTCTCTCTCTCTCTCTCTCTCTCTCTTTCTCTGCCTCTCCTTCTGTGTAACTCTTTCAAGTAAATAAATAAATCTTAAAAAAAAAAAAGTGTGCAAAGAAGGCACCCATCAGCAAGCACACATTTCTACAGAAATTCTACAACAGCCGTCAACGCATCTATTGTGACAGAAATCAGGCGAGTGGTTGTGTGTGGGCTGGGCTGGGCTGAAAACTTCCTGAAAAGAGGCCTAAGGGAACATCCTGGGATGAGGGTTGGCCCAAGACCTTGAAACAGGCTGGGTACACGGGTGTACTCGCATGCCAGAACTCTTCAGAGCACACTTACCACTGGTCTAGATGCACACAAAGAGGAGGGGAAGCGAGGAATGAGCCTTAGCTAATTACACACAAGCTCAAGTGCACAGAGGGATTACAACGCTTTCTGAAAATTACCTTGGAGTCACTAAGACAGCCTGCATGGATGCAGGACTGGGCAGATGAATGCATGAAAGAGGGTGAGCTACAGAACTGTAGGTTAGGGGCCTACGGACGTTCCCTGTGCAATTCCTTCTATTTTCATGTATGTTTGCACATGTTCATAATAAAATGCTTGAGAAGAAGAGGAAATAAAGTACCTCCAGGCAGGATTTTTGAAATTCAATGGGGAGAGAGAGAATGCAAAATTTTAAATAAGCAGCCCATGAACTTGTGGCATGGACAGGACAGTAAGTCTAGATTAATAATGGTAACTAATGAGCGCTGCTGCTCCCCAGGGAATTGCCAAGCACAGCCACCAAGCATGGAGTTACCTGGCCAAGGCATTCTTAAAGGAAATGCCCTTTTCTGAACCCCAAACACAAAACCAGTCCGCAAAGGGGCTGAAGGATCAATGGATGAAAACTGGCCAACAGTAGAGGCGGCCTGGCTGTATTACAAATTGCCTGCCTTTAAACGAAGCATTAAATAATTCAGTGTAATAAATCAGCCCAGTATTTTTGATTAAAATGAAGCAGGCAGGGACCAAGCGCTGTGCTATAGAGGGTAAAGCCACCATCTGCAGTGCCAGTATCCCATATTGGTGCCAGTTCGAGTCCTGGCTGCTCCTCTTCCGATCCAACTCTCTGCTATGGCCTGGGAAAGCAGCAGAAGATGACCCAAGTCCTTGGGCCCCTGCACCTACATGAGAGACCCGGAAGAAGTTCCTGGCTTTGGATCGGCCCAGCTCCAGCCATTGCAGCCATCTAAAGAGTGAACCAGTGGATGGAAGATCGATCTCTCTCTCTCTCTCTCTCCCTTTCTCTGTCTATAACTCTACCTCTCAAATATATAAATAAAATATTTTAAAAAATATAAAGCAGGCATGGGGGAAAATTTGTGTTTCTGGAATACAAAAGAAATTAATACTTAATTTTCTGTTAAATCCATTTATTTATTTGAAAGGCAGAGAAGCAATGAAGTGGGGGGGATTAAGACAGATAGATCTTCCATCTGCTGGTTCACTCTCCAAATGGCCACAACTGCCAAAGCTGGGCCAGGCTGACACCAGGAGCCTGGGACTCCATACAGGTCTCCCATGTGGGTGGCAGGTGCCCAAGGACTTGGGGCCATCTTCGGCTGTTTTTCCCAGGCACATTAGCAGGGAGCTGGATTGGAAGTGGAGTAGCCAGGACTTCAGTTGGCACTGATCCAGTGTTGCAGGCTGCAGCTCAGCCCACTGTGCCACACATAGGACACATGGCGCATTGAGGCCCCTCTTCCTGGGTGTATTGATTTGATTCCTGTCCAAAGGGCAGGCTCACGCCTCACAGTCACAGAGTGAAAGGGTGCAACAGCCTGAGGGTGAAATCCTGGCTCTCAAAGAAAGGATTTTGGGGGAGGAGGTTAGGGATGGAGTTAAAGTCCATTTAGAGAAAGATCCAGAGAGCAACGCTGCCCTTGCCCGCCATGCAAGGTCAGTGAGACAGCACCACCTATGCACCATGAGGAGTGCACTGCAGAACCCCGAATGCATGGCTGCCTTCACCCAGGATTTCCCAACCCCCAGACCTAAATGTGCACTCTGCATCCAGGAGCCCCTGGCCTAAGCACTGTGCACCAGCAGCCGGAGTGGACTACGGCAAAGGCGGACAGAGTCCAGAGTAGACCAAGCTCTGCTTCTTTCCCACCCGCCCACAGCCCCTCCACTCTTCCTTCATCCACTGTTGTCCGTTCTGCACACCCAGCCTTGCAGTCTCTAACAATCCCTAGGGGCCCATCCCGGATATTCCTGTGGATTTTCCCAGGGCAAACCAACAAGATTTCAGCCAAGGTGGAATTCCTGTTCCCTGGAAAAGGTGCACGGGGCCGCCTATTTTGTTTGTGTGGCCAGCTCATATGCTGTGCCCACTAAGTTTGTTTTACTTCTTGCCAGAGTTTTTAGAATATTATTTATACCTGTCAGATTCATGTCACTCCCCTTCTCTAGTAGAAACGCCCCAAGCAGAGACAGGAAATAAAATCCCCGCTCTCAGAAGCAGAATGACTCAGAACCAAGACCTCTGAGGATCTGCCGAGTGCGTGCTGGGGAGAGGAGCCCGTGCTCACGGCTGAGCGGTCGCCATGTCGTGTGCCAGGCGCTTCACACACTTTATTCCACCCACCCTGTTCATCCCGGGAATTATGCCCATTTCACAGGGGTGAAAACCAAGGCTACAAGAAGCTAAATGGCCATGCCAGGGTCCCACAGCCTGGGGGTGTCAAAGTCAGGATTCTTCCCTCGGGGTCTATGGAATGCCGGCCACAGTCCTGACTTTGCCCAGAAACATAGTTTGCAATCACTAAATGTGGGCACCACCTCGTGACACCTACCCTTGTGACCCCAAGGCGTTGGAGGCGGAGGGGCACTTGGAGATGAAAGTCGCCTACCTGAGTGCAGCCCGCCCCCCGGGGGGCAGTCCTTGGCTCCCTCCAGGGTGGGGCCACCCAGTACTTTGTAGCACTGTAGTGTGTCTGAGCCCAGAGGCACAGGTGCTGGGTGAGCCCTAAGACCCCACTGCAGGGTCCCAACACAAAGGCCTTGACAGTGACCGACGACACTGCGCTGTGTCCAAACCCATTTTGTTCTCAGCTGGCTTCTAAAACAGGCTAGTGATGTTGAATTCAGCATTTTGATTGTTCTGCTACAGAAATTTCAGCTAAACGAATGGAATTAATGCTTTTTAAGGAGTCTCAGAAATACCAGCAGGATGACTGAGATGTGTCCTTATGTATTCGTCTCTTAAGATGTTTATTTGAAAGGAAGAGTGATAGTGAGAGAGAGAGAGAGAGAGAGAGACAGAAAAAACTAGAAGGTAAGCCAAGCCAAAGCCAGGAGCCAGGGACTCCATCCAGGTCTTCCGCACGAGTAGCAGGAGTCCAAATACTTGGGCCATCATCTGCTGCCTTCCAAACACACTAGCAGGAAGCCAAATTGGAAGCATGGAGCAGTCGGGACCCCAGGTGCTCCAGGATAGGGTGTGGGTGTCCCGAGCAGCGGCTTAACCTGCTACGCCCTAGACATGCCACAGAAGCACCCCTTTCAGTGTGGAATGTTAGCCCTGTCATAGTCCTAGGTGGGGCCTACCCCAGGATATAGACATCGCAGGGGGTGGCCAGGGGCCCAGTGGCCACAGGTACCCCGTGCTGGATGCCTCTGTGCAACCACGCTCAGCGGCACAGCCCCGCCCTCCTCCAAGCCCTTCGCCAGGGCGCCTGACTGCTCCCTGCAGCCTGCTGAGAGAGGTGCTGGAGAAGCCATGAGGAGCCTCTGGGGAGAGAGGCAGGGCCTCCCCAGGCCTCTTCCACCCAGACCTGGAATGCTGCACTCAAGGTGAGAGGACACAGAGGCCATGAGTGACCCAAGGCCTGTTCTCGGTCCCACTCCAGCGGATCCAGCTGTCAATCCAGTGGGAGAGGCTAACACTGAGACAGAAGGCCAGCAGGCAAGACGAGATCCACAGACAGAACAAGGGCTTTGCCACACGGGGATACTTGGGGTCCAGCGAGGGTTGTTCCTCAGACAGCTAAGAAATGGAGCCACAGCCTCCCACGGCAGAGCAGCGGAGTGAATGAGCATCTGAGATGTGCCTTGTGGATGAGGGGGCGTCGGCAAGGCAGCTCCGGGCCGCTGCACCTGCTGGATGCTGCCTGCTGCCTGTGTGTGCTGGCTGAGGGTCGGGAGTAAGGGGATTCTAACCCGAATGCAGGTCCAGCTTCCTCTCGCCCTTAGCCAGCTGGACAGGGACAGCCCATGCACACTGTGCATCTCTGTGGCTTCGTCCCTTCTGGCTGCTGTCACGGAATGCCATACACTAGGTGCCCTACAAACAACAGATCTGCATTCCTCACTGTCCTGCAGGCTGGGAAGTCCAAAGTCAGGGCTCTGGCAGACGTGGTGTTGGCTGAGGGGCCCCTTCCTGTTTGCAGATGGCTTCTTCCCCCAGTGTTCTCATGCAGGAGAAGGGGCACATAGTACTGGGGGGACTTTTTTTTTTTAAAGATATATTTATTGGGGCTGGAGCTGTGGCATAGCAGGTGAAGCCGCCGCCTGCAGTGCTGGCATCCCATGTGGGTGTCGGTTCGAGTCCCAGCTGCTCCACTTCTAATCCAGCTCTCTACTATGGCCTGGGATGGCAGTGGAGGATGGCCCAGGTCCTTGGGCCCCTGCACCCATGTGGGAGACCTGGAGGAAGCTCCTGGATCCTGGCTTCGGATCGGCTCAGCTCCAGCCATTGTGGCCAATTGGGGAGTGAACCAGCAGACGGAAGACCTCTCTCTCTGTCTCTACTTTTTTCTGTAACTGTCTTTCAGATAAATAAAATACATCTTTTAAAAAAAAAAAAAGAACATGGTTTAAAAGAATTCCTCAATTAAAAAAATAAAAGTCTTAAAGGGACATCAAAGCTAGAAGACAGGGACAGAGTCTGGAGTCTGAGACTTTTAAACTCTTCATTCGTGTGAATAGAAAACCCTCTGCCCTGTTTCAGCCTAGCTATCTACATAGCGGCCTTTTGGGCCAGAAATCCCCATTAACCAGAATCCTCTGGGTCAAGACCTCAACACTCTTCCTTACTCAGCCCAACCTACAAAACGTAGCATTACTGCTGAAGTACGCTGAACAATGTAGTCACCCCTAAAACACACGTTATTACCCCCACAATGTCCTCAAGTGCCCACAGAAGGCCAGAGTCCCTTGAAACGCCCCACCAGTGTCCCTTCTCCTGCCTTTGTGGTAACAAGGATGACACCACTGCAGTTTATTAGGCCCAGCTGTTCCATCAAGCATCCCGCACTTAATGATCGCCATGACCTTGTGGCGAAGGCATCTTCAGCTGCGTTTTACGGAGGGTGGAAATGAGGTGCAAAGAACTCCCGAGACTCACCTGGCATCGCCGAGATTGAAAGTGATGGAACTGGGACTTCCATTTATTCCAGATCGCAAGCTCCATCCCCACGACTGCCAGTGACTTCATTTGTACAAACGCACTCATTATTTTCCCGGGAGTTTTTGTCCTCCCCCCCCCACCCCGCCAAAAAAGGGGCCACTTGCAAACGTGCATACCTGGAACAAACGCTACCTCAGTAATGACCCAGAGTGTGTCACTTTGCCCAGGTGGCAGTCATTAAGATTAAGCCAAGGAATAAAGCCAGGCCTGGAAGACTTAACATTTACGGTGATTTTTCAACAGTGGCAATATACTGCCTTTGTAGTAGCATAAGCATAAAGGAAAGTAGGGGAGTTTGCTTTTTCCAAAAATAAACAAGTTTAGGGATATTGAACGTGGCACACACTAGCTAACATGCGCCAAACCTGCTTCCTCTCCTTCCAACATCCTGCTAATACATGTCCCAGCATCCCCTTGGAATTAGGAAATGTCATGTGACCAAGCTCTGGCCAATGGAATGTGAGCAGACATGAGCATTTAGCCCATAACACCCTATTACCCACAAGCCTCCATGCTCCCTCCTCTCACTGGCAAGAGGCACAGAGCCCTGGCAGCCAAGTGTGAGGAGGAGTCTCGAGACGCAGGGATCTGCAGTGCCTGGCCCACTCCCTGTGACAGCGCCAGCCGCAGACCACAGCTCCACAGGAGAAACAAAGAACCGTCTCTCGTGCGAAATCCCCAGATCTGTTACGGCAGCTCCTGTTACCCCATCTCACCAGCTCAGTCGAGAACTTGATCCAAATTAAAAAGCACACAACAGTAGCCTCTAATTTGCTCCACTTAAGAATATCAGCAGTTATTACTTGAATCGTTACGAACATTACAGCTTCAGAGCGTGGTTACTGAAAGCTATGTGAGCTAGTCAAATAATGTAGTGGCTTCTAAGACTTAAAACCATAGTTCTTTCCTGGATCTCTCCTGTACCCGGTGATAACCACATCCAGGTGAGTGCAAACTGTCCTTCTTAACATTTTAGATACGTCTGGCTAAGTACAATATAGGAGTAAAATCGATTTCACCTGTTTATAAAAACGTCTAACATTGTGGCTACCAGAAAAGCATAACTCACATTTTAGGGACATTTAGCCTAGTGTTTAGGGCACTGGTAAACACCCATATCCTACATCAGAGAACCTAGGTTTGGTACTTGGCTCAGGCTCCTGACTCCAGCTTCCAGCTGTTGTGGGCCTCAGAAGGCAATGATCTTGGCTCAAGTAGTTGAGGTCCTGCCACTCCCATGGGAGATGAAGGTTGCAGTTCCAGCTCCTTGCTTTAGCTTCAGCCCAACCCCAGCTGTTGCAGGCATTTGAGGAATGAACCAATGGATAGGGATGCTCACTCTTTCTCTCTCTCTCTCTCTCTCTCTCTCTCTCTCTCTGTCTGTCTCTCAAAATAATAAATTTCAAAATACATTGTTAAGTAGCATTGTTGCTAGTGCTGCTTTATATTGTGTGGATGTCAGCTTTTCTATCCAATTGTTAATGGAGTCTATTAGGCTGGAGTTGGGAAGTCTTTTATGCTCCTGACAGCCCTGGACAGCACCTTGGACAGCTGGTCTGTCTCCTCCAGGACTAGTATTTTTCATATAACACATGAAAATGTTGGACCTTCCATGTTTTGTAGATTGGACGTGCCAAGCCCTGTGTTTTAAACCAGCCAATCCTAATGTTAGGTCTAAAGCCCAGAACAGCAGAATCCCGTTACCTACTTTGTCCAAAGCCACCACTCTGAATGGATCTGTTCTGACTGCTGTCTGTGACTGGGCTTTGGTTCTTACGTGTGGGACACACTCAGCCCTAGAACGCCCCCACATATTACTTCTTTCAAATGCACCCCTGGCTTCTCTCCTGGACTGAAGTTCACACTTAACTCCCAGGTGATGCAGCTTCTGACCACTGCCTGACCTGCTCCATACTCCTGGCACATTGCCCCATGTACCAGTGTCTTCCTCACTTTCGGTAGCCTTAGCCCCAGCTAAGATGGGCAGTTATAGGGAGACAACCCTGAATCCAAAAGGTCTCCCTGGGAACTCCCCGCGAAGCCCACACCATGGGCCGTCATCATCAATACCTCCCTTCATCCAAAGCCTATTAGAAAGAAGCACTTTGAGGAAAAAAATCCTTTCCTTTTAACATCAAAGAGCCGAAATCCAAATGAAGATAGATTTTTCTGGAGGCAGCCAGCAAAGTGTCTTCATAAATTTATGCAAAATATACACATAAATATTACAAAGAATTCATTTCTGCTGCACTTGTCCACCACCCTCAATATTACATCGAGCTAACTTAATTTTCCATGGATCAAATTTATTCAAAGTTAAATTTCCCTTAATAGGTCATCTGGGTAAACAATTTCAAGTGTTATTTGCCCAGAAAACGCTACATTTCCAGACTGTGGATGAAACCGGCAGTGTCGGGCTAAGAAAACAACCTTAAAACTTCACAGAGAGTGGGAATAATTGCAGAAAACTTGGAACCCAGGGTCAGTCTTGTTTTATGCAGTTCTAGAGGCAAAAAAAATAAAATCACAAATTTCCACCAAAGTCAGGTCTCTGAGAGACAGAAGAAAAATTCAATTTTTAAAAAACATCTAAAATGTATAAAACAATATATCCTTAAAGTGAGAGAAAACATACAAAGATTGTGCCATCTCAGGGTTGCCACATGTCACAGACAGCACTGGCATTTTGCAACAGGACCTTGTACCCTGGGTGTCCCTGGGCCCACAAACGGAGGACTCTGGCCTCCTGGGTTTCAGAAAGACGGACAGGGAAAGGGAGGGAGGGGGAGAGGGACAGAGGAAACAGAAGTGGGGTTGAAGAATGGTATCAACTTTTTTTAATAGAAAACTTTTATTTAATAAATATAAATTGTGAAAGTACAACTTTTGGATTATAGCAGTTCTTCCCCTCATACCCGCCCTCCTACCTACAAACCATCCCATCTCCTACTCCCTCTCCCATCCCATTATTCATCAAGATTCATTTTTAATTATCTTTATATACAAAATATCAACTCTATACTAAGTAAAGATTTCAACAGTTTGCACCCACACAGATACTCAAAGTATAAAGTACTGTTTGAGTACTAGTTTTACCATTAATTCACATAGTACAACACATTAAGGACAGAGATCCTACATGGGGAGCAGGTGCACAGTGACTCCTGTTGTTGAATGAACAATCGACACTCTTGTTTATGACATCAGTGATCACTCGAGGTCCTTGTCATGAGCTGCAAGGCTATGGAAGCCTCTTTAATTCACAAACTCTGACCTTATTTAGACAAGGCCACAATCAGAGTGGAAGTTCTCTCCTCCCTTCACAGAAAGGTACCTCCTTCTTTGATGGCCTCTTCTTTCCACGGAGATCTCACTCACAGAGATCTTTCATGTAGGTCATTTTTTGCCACAGTGACTTGGCTTTCCATGCTTGAGATATGGCATCAACTTTCCCAACTCAAGTTGTTAAGGAAAGTGTGTGTCCTGGGGTGGAGGTGTTTGTGACTCTCTTAGAATATCTTGGACCATTGGATTCGGGCTACAGAAGGGATGAACCAGGACTTTTCCTAGGTGAGAGAATGAACATCTGGGAGCAGGCCAGCCCCAAATTCCCACAGGGAACACAACCACACTAGAGGTAATTCTATTTCCAGTCCTCGAGGTCCATGGCCTTACTCAAAGATTTCTAAAGCCCAGGGTGCCAAGGACAACAGAAGTGGCCCCAGGTGTTCTTCATGATAGCTGCCCAACAGACTCCTCCAGTGAGCTCAACGCCATTACTCACACGGCCATGACCCACACTGACACCCCAAACACTCAAGTTCCCGTGTAATCGCCCCTTCAAGCACAGGGTGAACCCTCACCATCCCCTTAACAGGCATCCTATTAAGTAGATGACTGCTAATTAAGGCTTCACCAAAAGGCAGGAGAGAGCCCAGAAACACGGGGTTCCCTTCTTAGCTTCCACAATAGGAGTGTTGAGAGCAGACACCACCACTCAACCAGAACAAGCGATATTTAGGGCAAACCGGGCTCATAAGGGAAACTGGGAGATGTCTGGCCAATGGCCTTGCCCCTGGCTCATGCCCGCTCAGTCCTTCCACCCAACAATAAGTTAAAGGCAGGAAAGACAAATACTATTAAAACTGCAACTCTCCATGAGGATCTTATCAGTGCTCTAACTCTTTGCTTCTTGCATAAAATATGTTCCAAAAAGGCTGAGAAGTAGACCCCTGACAGCATTCTGGGAAGGGCACCGAGGCAATGGGGCCCTGTGGGTCGCTGACAAGGTTTCCAGTATGTGGTTGTCAGAAACAGGTGACTCAGCAGACGCCAATCCTGATGCTCCTCACTGCCATGTGCCAGCTCCTCAAAGCTTATGTCTGAGAGGCTGAGACTCAGCTTCACCATGGAGCAGGGCCACCTGAGGCCATATCTGCCCATTTCTATAGAATGTTGCTGTAGGAAACCTGCACCGCAACCCTCCCATCATGGGGAGAGGGGGTCCCCAGCAGAGAGACTGAAATTCATCAGTAGGCTCCTACGACGCAGCTATCAAACACGGGTTCCTACACTGTATATTTTGACTTCATTATCAACTCTCACAGCAGTCGTGAAAGGTCAGAATAATCACCTTGATTTGACAGAGAATTAGAGAGAGGCTGACACGACTTCTCTAAACTGGGATTCAAATCAGATGAGCATGACTCTAAGACTGAGTTAGAGAGGAGCGCTGAGATTGACACATCCCTCCACAGCCTTGAGATGTTTGCAGCTGAGCTGGAAAGTGATTTCTCCAAAGACAGATGCAAGTTCAAGACCAGCCTGTGTAACAGACCGTGCTGTGCAGAGGGAAATGGTCTACAGTCTGTGCTGTCCAATCATGGTCACCACTAGCCACAGGCAGCTGTTGAGTATTTGACCTGTGGGTAGTCCAATTAAGTATTTGAATTTTTAATTTTTTATGGATTTATTTCTGTATTTGAAAGGTAGAGGATGGGATAGAGAGAGACAGGGAGAGAGGAGAGATCTTCCAACCCCTGGTTCACTTCACAAATGGCCACACTGGCTGGGGCTGAGTCAAGCCAAAGCCAAGAGCCTGGAACTCCATCCAAGTCTCCCACATGGGTGGCACGGGCTCAAAGACTTGTGATATCTTTCATTGCTTTTCCAGGTGCATTAGCGGGAGCTGGAATCAGAAGTGGAACAGCTGGAACTCAAAGTGGCAGGCATTGTAGGTAGAGGTTTAATCCACTGTGCCACAATGCTGGCCCCACAATTTAATTTATTTTGAATTTACTTTGAATCATCATTGATTGCTCATATTGGACAGCACCATTAGAGACCTTTTAAACCAACAACATTCAAAAAAGGGAATGGCCCTAGCAGTCTGGGGTGGTCTCAGCGAGGAGTCATGAAGGAAACAGGCTCTGATCCAGCCCCTGCTGTGTGAGGACTTGAATGGGACTCTTCTGTTGCAGGCAGGATCCTCTTCCCTACAGAACTTGGTTCAAAGTCAAGAATCCTGGAAGTCAAGCCTTTAGCCTCCAGGTGGGGACACCAAGGGCATGTCCTGGTTCTATGTCCTTTCTGGGCCTGTTCCACACAGTCTGTCCAAACTCTTTTACTTTCTCCCACTTCACTCGTGGAGCCTCTCTCCTCCTTCCTCAGTCTGTCTCTGCCAACCCCAGCAGGCACCTGGTTTGTGTTCATCTTTGCTATTTGCGAAGCTGACTCATTTCCTCTTTTTGGAATAGCTTTCAATACACTGGATGTTTCCACATCTGTCACTCTGCAAAAAGCATTTCCTAACACACTGAGCAAAGAGCCACTCACAGAGACCACTCCCTTTCCCCCCAAAACACAACCCTAACAACAGGGAACAGAAGCCCTCCATCCCCCACAAACACATGACCAAATCCAACACATTTCTGACCCATTCTTTCCCATACCGAAGTGACAACTGGGCTTACTAATACTGTATTTCCTGCCTTGTAGCATCCCAGTCACCATCAACCTATTTGTTGAAGGAAAGATGTTGACTACAAGACCAGATCAACAGATCAACAGGGCTCATGGTGCAGAGCTTCGGCCATCCCTGTGATGTGTCTCCTGATATCATGTGGCTCTGCTGGCACAGCCTGAATACTGGAACCCTCCGTGGCCACTTGCATTTCTGGCTACTAGAGCTGGCCATGTGCTCCCCGAGCCTTCAAGGACGGGAGTGCTGAACTAACTGCTATAGTAGCCTCTAAGTCCTCCAGCCTGAGGAACAGAGATTTTGGAGGGATTTTTGGAGGGGTGAGGGAAGTCTGTGTTAAATACTGGAAAACTTGGCTTGGGAGCTGATTGTTAAAGACCCTAGGTATGGTGGGGAAGGGCCCTTCTGGTCACCTTCCTCCCAAAAGAGGAGACATACAACTTCCTACACTCCTGAACTCAGAGGTCTGTGGTTCTTTGCAACAAGGGCTGTTTATGTCCTTTATGATGACCCTGGGACAGGTCTGTGTGCGTGGGATCAACACGTCCCTGAGCTCCCGAGTGCCTGAAGGGGGCACAAACAAGATCCAAGTCCCCATGAGACAAGGAAGGGCAACTCCAGAGAGCTGTGGTACCTGCACCAGGGCAGCAGATGTGGCCGCAGACCTAGCACATCCCACACCCAGTGTTGGTACAGCTCGTGAGCCAACAATGGATGCACAATTTTGAAAGCACTGTAAGAGTTTTTTAAAGGAATATATTATAGACACTGACACCGCATGAGGGAACTTCAAGAAGTTCATGACAATGGAATTAATAGTTGGGTACAAAAATAATTAGAAACCTGCGCTTACTTGTTTGTAATAATATGCAGTTTCCACGAAATCTTGGAAGACCTCTTATAGGTGGCCTGCAAACCCTAACATATTTACTGCCTGGCCCTTTCCAGGTCACAGGTACCGACTCCCACCCTTGGGGACTTCATCACTGTGGAGGGGAACTCGCCATCTCCCTGGGGTGTGAGGACCTTTGGGTTTGCCTTCTTTATCAGTTCAGTAATTTGAGAGGTACAATGTGGCCCATCTTTCTGAGGAGAGGCCCAGTAACAAAGACATCAACTGAAAGACGAAATTCAGCAGTCATTATTGTGAGGACTTGCCCAACCCTGTGCATCCACTGTTGACAGGAACAAGGCTCCAGACAAGCAACTGGCCATGGAGGACCTCCACGGGGCCACCAAACGTCCACACCCTACTCAGCGTCCTCCTGCCTCAGTTTCTCCCTGGCCAGCCTAGCACCAGCCTCCATGCTTGAGGTGGGTCCCAAATCAGAAGAATCACTGACTTTGACTTACCTCTTCCCAACTAGGAAAGGAAAACAGAGGTAGAAACACACCGTGATGATCTCTTGGCATCTCACCTTCAGTTTTCACAGACACCTGCCCTAGATGTTCTTAAGGGCTTATGAGATCAGAACTCAAACAAACAACCAACCACCATCAAAAAAAAAAAAAAAAAAAACCATAGCATTTGGCTCTTCCATGGCCATAACCAAAGAAAAGGGCAGCAGGTGCCCGCAGTGCAGCTGCCACCTTACCTGGCTCAGTGCAGTTCTTGCTGCTCCGGAGTCCTGCATCTTCGAAAGTGAGAGTGTCGTTCACCTGCATTAGTTTCCTCCCCACCATCCACTTTCTGTCTTCCCCAATGAGGTCCATGAGGTCAAGTTCTGGGGAGAAAAAGAAGATAACCACAGGTTACCAGCAGCTGGGTTTCAGCCGTTACTAACACTGGGTGCCAGTGCCTTCACCAGGGAACATCCTTCTGTCCTGCGTAGGGTGAAGCCACCTGCCTCTCACTGCCTGAAGCCTGCTTCTGATGGCTGGACACGACTGCACCCAACAGAGGCAGCCCTAAGCCAATGACAGGCAGAAACTGGTGCGTATACACCTCGGCACTTGAGTGGGATGACTTTGAGATGTGTATTCTCCACTAGATTCCAGAGCTTTCTCCAGGGCATTAGGCTTCAGTTGTCTACAGCAGAAGTCTCTTGACAAAGCAAACTGTGTTACTTCCGGTCCCTTCCCTGTATCTATTCCCTGCTCCCAATGACATGTGTGTGTAGGAAATGCTTCACAACCAACTCCCTAGCTACCGGCAATTTCCCTGGTGTCAATACTCCCTAGGTGTCCAACCAAACTATCAACATGATGCCACTGGCAATAAGTTGGAAAGACATGGGCAAATCAGCTCCATGAAGCCAGTATGAGCTGGCTCCAGCTCACCAACATTGACCCCCCCCCCCCAACCAGCATTTCCTTGAACCACCTCCCAAATCAACTGCTTGCGGTTGAAAACTCACTCTGGGAGATCCCTAAGCAAAGGCACAATCTCACCAGCCACAAATCACAAGGCAGTGAGGTCAACACAGTGCATTTAACATACAAGAGATGAGGCCATGAACTAGGACAATGCATGTTAGCGGGGTGAGCATTTCACAGTGCCCAGGACTCTGGGTGACAGTGGGGATGGAGTGTCAAGAGAAAGAACAAAGACTGAAGGACACACCAGGGAGGGTGGAGGGTGCTGTCCACTCTGTTTAGGATGTGTTGAATTCAGAGGGCCTGCAGAGCATCCGAAGGGAGTTGTGCTGCCCATGTCAGTGTTGAGTGGGGACCTGTCAGGGGAGACAGCAACGCTACAGAATGTCAGGACAGACACTAACAAACAGGGAAGGGCATGTGATGGATGTATGGGTGGCATCACCTAGAAGAGGAGGTGGAGACTAAAGAGAATGGAAGAAAAAAAAAAGCTTGGGGAACCCAAGACCCCTCCAGAGAATAAGCAGAGTAAATGAAATCGGCAAAGGACCAAGACAGGAAATAAAAAAACAAGGGGATCTGGTGTCCTAGAAGGTTAAGCAGGAAGACAATTTCAAGAAAAAAACAATCCACAGTCTGACCCCCGTGGACAAATCTGGTAAGACAAAAGGCAGAGAACTGATAGGGCCTGGGGCCATGGGCCCCCTGGGAGATGGAGAGAGGAAGCCAAGATGACTCCATCTAGCGGCCTGGCATAGGCGATGACTACCTCTTGAGTGTCCAGGGTGACTACCATCAGATTATGGGTCTTAGTAAGACAAGAGCCTAGTTCATGGGGCCAGTGGTCCTCCAGGGTACACCCAGCCACAGGCACATGCTGTCTGCAAAGGCCAGTGAGGGGCCAAAGGTCACGGCATACACTCCTCTATTTTGGTGGTTGATGTGTGGTTTCTCAAATGATTTCTCCTTCACTGCCAAATCTGACCCTCATGACACCACTCAGGAAAGAGAGAGCGAGCGTGGCCATTGCTTCCCGCAACACCGACCACTGCTACCTTGGAAGGGGCGCTCAAGGGGCATTTTGAAAACATCATCCCCATTTGATACACAGAGTGAGACTCATGGAAGTTTCTGGAAATTATGATGCCTGTGGACGTCTTCTCCGAGCAACCAAAACAACCGAGACATGCCTAGTGTGTGCAGAGCACGCACCAAGGTCTCCCTCAAACGTAGCCCCTGCTCCTAGATGTAAAATTATCAAGATGCAGAATGGCAACTTGTGGATAAAACCCCCAGAACCATAGAATGTGGAGCCCAACCAGAATAAACAACTTCAGACTCTGAAATACAGACACCTCTACGGCAGCCAATGTCTCTGGACAGCCAAACTGTCAGAATATTACCAAAGATAATTCCAAGTGAAAGCAACATTCTGGTTAACCTGGGTGGTTGCTTCTTAGGATTAAAAGTGGTGACAAGCAACAAGAAAAATTTTCAAGAATTCTTGAAATAAAATGGTAAGATCAGCGGCCTTTAACTCCCACAAACAGTCCTAAAATGTGAGTGTAACACTCTATTATCATAAATGATCCAAAAGGGTACAGAAAGCATCCTCTTTGCCCCAAGTTGGATGTCCCAGTTGCAACCCCTTGGAGGAGGACTTGGACAGGTGGCTTCAGGGGAAGGCAATCCCAGGAAGAATCAGCAGAACAATGGTGAGGTGAGACAGGGAGGAGGGGCCAGCAAGCAGAGCACGTGTCTCGGGCCAGCAGCCAGAATGATTCACTGTGGGCTTGACCACTCTGGAGAGCTCAAGGAGCCAGTGTAGACATGCATCTCAGACACTCAAGGCATGAGTGTCAAGGAGCCAGTGTAGACACACATCTCAGACACCCACGGGATGAGGAGCCATGGGGATTTATGCGATTTCTCTTGGTTGGCCACTAGTTGAAGGCTCAATGTTCCCAGGGGCCCTGCATTCATCAGCATGTCCAACCCGCCATGTGAGTGTCCAAGGTGGACTCTGGCACCCAGAGAAAGGTCTCAGACAATGAGATGCAGGTAGCAGAAGGTGCACAATTCCAGCGTGTACTGAAGAGGCTGGATCAATGTGACATCGGCAGAGCACAGTGGTGTGTGCCAGCCTGCATGGAATCTACAGAGTCCTACGGAGCCCAGCAGATCGGCCATTCTTCCCTTCTTGTGACCTGGGCCGGAGAACGGCCCTGGCGGTACTGCAGTACTAAGGTTCGGGAAGACCCTAAAGATTTGCAAAGAAGAAAGAGAATCTCCTCCAGTGACTTCCAACATTCGTTCTTATGCCAAGTTTCCACGGTTCTGTAATTCTAAGAGAAAAGCTGATACCAATTAAGAGATGTAAAAATAAAGCCAACTATCCTAGCAGAAAATTGAGGATTTTTTTAAAACATAATGATTCAATATCTTCAGGAATCAGAGATTATTAAGACAGCACCTCCAGATTCCAAAACCTACAAACTTTTATCTCAACAAAAATATACTTGACCAGTGCCCTCTGGTCAAACAGCACAGAGACCAGAGTCTGGCAAAATGAGAATGAGGAAAGCAATGCAGACAACATTCTACTCTGATTCCCTTGTCCCCACAAAACTCCTGGTGAGGCAGGAGAGCATTTGGGTCCGGCGAGGGTCAACTTACCTTTGGAGTAAACAAGCGAGAGCAGAAGTGACCAGCTCAGCCTAAGGTCAGAGCCACTCCACAGCCAAGTCACCCCCCCCCCCATTTAGTTACCTTGCCTGCCCTATCCCAAGAGTCTACTACATGTGAAGAACTTTGTGATTTTCACCATGTCAGAGCCTCACAACATAGAAATACCAGCTGTATGTCGCAAATAAGGAAACTGGAATGCACACAAATTAAACCACTTTCCCACGATCACACAGCAAGCAGGTAGCAGGATGGAGATCTAAATCCAGATCTTGTGACCCCAAAGGTCAAGTTCTTGGTAGATCCTTAGGATGAGATCTACCCCAGTGGCATTACACGGCCACACAGGGTAGATCAGTAATGCAGCCTTGCACCTTATAATAGGTTAGAGGTCAACACTGTCTCACTTGCACCTATTTTTTTTTTTTTTTTTTGACAGGCAGAGTGGACAGTGAGAGAGAGAGAGACAGAGAGAAAGGTCTTCCTTTTGCCGTTGGTTCACCCTCCAATGGCCGCCGCGGACGGCGCGTTGCAGCCGGCGCACCGCGATCGTCCGATGGCAGGAGCCAGGAGCCAGGTGCTTTTCCTGGTCTCCCCATGGGGTGCAGGGCCCAAGCACCTGGGCTATCCTCCACTGCACTCCTGGGCCACAGCAGAGGGCTGGCCTGGAAGAGGGGCAACCGGGACAGAATCCGGTGCCCCGACCGGGACTAGAACCCGGTGTGCCGGTGCCGCAAGGCGGAGGATTAGCCTGTTGAGCCACGGCTCACTTGCACCTATTTCAAGGATGGCTGTTTCCCCTAGAAACTACTAGAAAGAGCAGTGAACTATGAGTATCACCCCATGGAAGCACCACCAACTAAAGAGTAAGATGGTTCTGAAACCCCACCCTGCAATACGCGTAGTTCTGTGCTCCATGTTAATCCCCTAGACACAAAGCTCATCCCATTGGCCATGACCCGGATAGTTGGTTACATCAGAGTACCTAAAAAAGTTCATGGAAAAAGGAATTAAAAGATAACCTCATTCTGGTACAAAAATGCAGGAAACCCAAGCCTACTTTTTTTTTTTTTCAGAAAATGCATTTTCTATGAAGTTTTTGAAGATCCTCACGCTGTTACATTTTGGGAAATGGGAAAGAGGATGGGCGAGGAGAAGGCCCAGGTGCAGAGGGTGAGGGGCCGAAGAACGCACAGACAGGGGTCCACCGTGGTCAGTGCTGTCTCTTCGCTCACCTCCCCAGCTTCCTCGGGCTGCTCCGCTACTGCAGAGAGGCCACTCTGCAAAGCTACACTTGAGCAATGTCAACAAAAACACTTGGCCTTTGTCCACGGCATTCTTGGCTCCTCGTCTGCCAGGCCCTGGAAGTTGTATGTTGGCCTAATTAATCAGGGAAAGCAGTCGTGGGGAGGCGAGGAGTGGGGGTGATGGCGAAGATGGGAGACAGAAGGCTCCCGCGTTCCTTGTCACTGGCAGAGGTGGCCCCTCTGGCTGCAGGCTCTGAGACCAGAGGACAGGAAGGCACAGGGCACACGGGGCAGGCAGCTGCTAGCAGGGGAAGAAGCCCCTTCCCACGCCAAGACTCAAACTGCACGGGCCGAGGAAGGGAAGAGAGCAGGGGCTACATGCCAAGTTTCCATTACAGAGCTGAGCTCAGCCTCTCCTGCTCCACCAAACTCTCACCCCTCTCTCCCCGTTCATTCTCACCCCCCACTTCCTCCTCCTCCTCCTCCTCCTCCTCCTCCAGACTGGGGCTTGTGGAGCCCAGCACTTTCTAGTACCATCAAAGGGTCTTCCTGGGTGCCATGACACACAGACTCAGCTCTCAGCCCTCACCCTGAGGCTAACACAGTCTCCCACGTGAAGCCCTGTTCCGCAGGGCTCCCAGCCCTTGCCAAGTCCTGTTCCAGACCCTGCAGGGAGGTAGGGCTGCCTACCCTCTGGTGGAAGAGATTAACTCCTCCACAGCCCTGGAGAGGAAGAAGGAGAGGAAGAAGTCAGCTCAATCAGCAGCAGAAGCATTTTTTAATGATTTTATTTATTTATTTATTTATTTATTTATTTGAGAGGTAGAGTTACAGAGAGAAAGAGAGAGAGAAGTCTTCCATCTGCTGGTTCACTCCCCAAATGGCCACAATGGCTGCAGCTGAGCCGATCTGAAGCCAAGAGCCAGGAGCTTCTTCTGGGTCTCCCACGTGGACGCAGGAGCCCAAGCACTTGGGCCATCCTCCACTGCTTTCCCAGGCCATAGCAGAGAGCTGGATCAGAAGAGGAGCAGCCGGGACTAGAACCGGCGCCGATATGGGATGCTGGCACTGCAGGCAGAGGCTTAGCCTACTACGCCACAGCGCCGGCCCCAGCAGAAGCACCTTGTATGCCATTCCCCTACTGTGCCATGCGCCTCACCTGGGCCATCTCACTCCATCCAACCATGGGAACTGCAGCCTATTTTTCTGCTGCTGATGGGGTGCAGGACCCCAACAGTTTGGTGACTCCAAAACCTATGGCTGTCGTCCCACCTTGTCCCCCAGCCCAGGACTCCCTCTGGGAGCACTAGCCAACTCTCCCTGCCCCGCCTTCTACATGAGAATTCTGCTTTGCTTTTTGGAAACAGATGGAGGGAGCTGCTATCCTGAATCACCCACAGATCGGTGGCTCCAGTCTCGCCCCCTTAGGCAGAGAAGCAACCTGAGTCTGACTCAGGCGACACCAAAGAATGGATGTCCAGAAAAAGCAGTAACAGGCATAAGAAACTGGCCAATGGCACAGCCGCTGGCTCGGGCTCCCCAGCGCCGCTATAAATAGCCCAATCCTACAGTTTACACAGCTGCCTCCAGTCTGTAGTCCCTGGGGTCTCACCCTGGGGCTGGAGGTCGGGTGTGCATAAGCCAGCAGCCAGCGGCAGCACCCCTCTGCTACTGACCCCTTCCTGACCCCATCCCGCGAGTTTAGGGAGGGTGTGGGGGGGCGATTCTCACCCTCTGCAGGTGGTGCCGGAGCAGGGGCACCCCTGGCCTTGGCCACAGAGGCCTCCCAGCTGAAATGAGAGCTTCCCTCTGCATCGCTCACGGTCCTTGCAGAGGGGGCATGACACCGTGCAGAGGCTGCCCCCACCCAAGCCCGCTCCCCACACCCACCGGGGAAGGAGGAGCTGGACTGGGCACAGGTTCCCTTCATCTGCCTCAAAGCTTCCAGAAGGACAGAGATGCTGGCTGGGGAAAGAAGGCCAAGCTGAAGAGAGGCCTGGATCCCTCTTCCTCTGGCTGTTTAAATACCGTGTCCTGTGAGCAAGGGGATTCTAAGAAGCCGGTGGGACAGGTCAAGTTCTCCCTCTGACTCAGCCAAGGCACTTGCAGGTGGCAGCTTTCATACCCGCTTGAAGTCTCTCTGCAGTTTTGGGAATCAGCACAGAAATATATTGAGGCTCAATTCAACGAAGGGGCTCTGTTCTTCTGAGGGGCCTCCTTTCCTCTCAGAGGGAAAGACGGGAGAGGGTGACCATCCCCGGCTACCTGTCTAATGTCAGGGGCCACTCTGCCGCATGCCTGGCCCTCTGATCGCTAGAGCACGCGGCAGCATCAGCACCACTTGGGGCTGGGCCTGAGTTGGAACGTGCATCATGTTTTGCACGTGATCCCAAGACACTTCTCGCCTAAGCTGCCACTCCCAGCCCTCCCAGTCCCTGTGCAAATTCACCAACAGCACCCCACCTGACACTGATCCCTCCACGGGCCCCAGCCTACACGGCTCCAACCACGCTGGCAGAGGCTGCAGCCCTGGCAATGGTGGCTTTTGGGGACAAGGCACTGCCCAGAGGCCTGAGCTGAGAGTCCCAACTGGGCCCCAGGTGCAGATCTTGTCCTGGTTGTTGGGTAGCTCAAGCCAGGTGGGTTGTGAGACTGACACAAAGTAGGGGAGCCCACATAGCTCCCCCACTGCTCCCAGAAGTAAGGGCTTCTTCCAGGCAGCCTCCCCAAATCTGGCAGGATCCCCTCACTGAAACCAGGGTCTTTATTCCATTGCTCATGCCCCAACCTCAGTTGTAAGCACCGAGGACCCTGGCCTCCCGCTTTGTTCTGCTCACCACCGTGTCTCCAGTCTTGTCCACCCCCATCTCCCCAGCTGGCCTGAAATGCAACAGCCATTGTGTCTCACTAGTGCGCCACCTGAGCAGACCAGGTAGTAACCTCCAGCATTCAGGTCTGTGAGAAAGAAAATGCTGTGGTTTCGTCCCCCAAGTCTCTTCTCTTGCAGTAGCCAAACTAAAACATCTCTCAAACATTAACTCACGTGGGTGCACAGAGCCTAGGAACCTTGTAATAATACAGATGCGTAGCACGCAGGTCTGGAGTAGGCTCTGAGAATCAGCACTTCGAACAAGCTCCTGCTGGATACCAGTGCTGGTGGCCCAGGCAGCACGCTGAGAAATGGGGCTTTACTGTATGCTTTAAGATGCACGCATGCGCGAGGCAATGTGTGCAGATGTGCACCCCGACTGGGCTGCTTTTCAGAAAGGAAAGGCAAGTTCCGGGTAATGCATTCTGCAGTGGCTCCGAGCACTCCCAGAGACCTCCAATTGCTGGGGCTGAGCAGCCCAGTGGATCACAACAGGTGTCTTGGAAGGGAAGTGGGGGGAGGGAAGGGAAGGAGGGGGGACGGAGGAGAGGGGGTATTGAGGGTGATGCTCTGAGTGGCTGTGGTTCTGCACACCAGGAGAGAGAATGAGGGTGATAAGGGACATTCTGTCTTCATGCAGTAACACTGCAAGCCTACAGTTAATCCCCCCCTCCAAAAGCAGGCACCTGCCGAGTCTCCTAGGTTGCTGGACAGGGCTCATGAGCAAATGCTAACACTGTGCCCGCTGCCCCTAGTGAGGGGAAGTGAAATGACCCACATGGTGTTCAGGCGGCAGGGGCACTGTGTCAGCCAGTAACCCACCTGCTCCCATGATTCCAAATGCACACTTTTCAACTCAGTTTCTACTGGGATCTCTGCTGTGGGCCTCACAACACCCCCTTCAAGGGTTACAGGGCTGGAAAAGAGCAAGAGAGGGGAAGAAGAGGGGGGACAGATGGCAACAAGTGCACTCATAATTCAGCAGCATCACGTGGATCCCTGGCTCTGAAACCGAAGTCACTTTTTAGGTAGAAATTCCCAGTTCAAACGCCCTTTGTTATCCTCCCTGGGCTTTCTCTCGACCATCTGTCCCAGCATCTAACCTGCCAAGGATGTTTGGGAAATTAAATGGAGACACATCTGGCAGGTGGGTGGACGGCTATCCTCTTCTGAGATCCTAAAATGCTGCCCAAGAGAATTTCCCACATTTCCAAAAGCAGAAAACCCCTAACACTATCACGATCAATCTAGACCTTGCTGTCCAAAAGACCTCTCTGGGCAATGACAGGACTGCCCTACACCTGCACTGCCCACTACGCCAGCCACCAGCCACCTGTGGCTATAAAGCTGGGAGATGGATTTCTAATGCTGCTTAACTTTCACTCATGTAAGCTTAGATTTAAACAGCCCATGTGGCTACTGTCTAGACAAGGGTTGGCACACATCAGGGACAAGGGACAAGGGGAGGTAATGAAAAATGCAGAGGCCCAGAGGCAGAGGTGAGCAAGCACTCTCCCAGGACAGAGGAGAAGGTGGGGTTTCACTGACTTGTTTTCTTTTGACCTCCATCTTTTCCTGGGAAAAAGAAAAACAGATGCACCTGCTGGTCAAGAGGAGCTGGAAATGGTCACCAGCACTAAGAGCTGCCCTTGCAGCAGCCTGAACGCGATCTGGTCCCTAACCCATGCAAGACTCCAAACACAAGTCTCAGCTAAAGGTCCCAAGAGGGTGGACACTGAATATAACGGCAGTGTTCAGGATGTGGGGCCTGGCAAGAGGTCCTCACTGGGATCACCCTCCCAGAAGGCCGTTCTCATGAGAGGGTTGCTACAAAAGCCAGAGTTTGGACCCAGACTCCCCTCCCCTCCCACCCAGTTCCTCGCTCGAGATAAGGCCCATACCCTAACCCTAAGCCTAAGCCACCATCGTCCTCTGCTGCCCTCCCCAGAGGCCACATCAGCAGGGTCTCCCGACCTTGGACTTGACCCTTCACAACTATGAACTTCTAAAAGCTCATTGCCTCAGGTACCTCGCTGTACTAACAGTTGACTAGTACAAGCCCAAGCCTCTTAGACAAAAGAGCTGTAGAGATCTTGCTCTATGACTTAGAAGCATTGCCCAATTAGGATGTAAATCAGAAACAATGCAGGTTGATCAAAGAATCGTGTGAGGGTTACATGGGAAGGCAGCAGGGTTTCTGGGAACAGAAATTCACCAGCTAAGGTACCCGGGGACCTGAAATTCTAGTGCCAGAGCCATCACTGGCTTGGGACTGTTGACAAGGTTGACTCCCTGTTTCTCAATGACTGCACCTGAAAGCTGAAAGACATGGACTAGCTCAGATTTTTATTCTTTTTTCCAGGTAGGGGCCCGTCACCAGCGAGCCGGGTCCCCAGCCTTTAGAAGTGTGCACTGCAGAGGGGGGGCCACGTGACTTACTGGACAGTGAGAAGTAAAGATTAGAGCATTCGTGTCTGCATCATATGCTGCCATTCCAAAGATGACTTTTAAGAACATATTTAATACAGAGGCTGATAACAGCACCCACATGCAGTCTCCCAGTCAGCACCCTCTGTGATCAACATACCAGAGGTGCAGCTAAGGCCCAGAGCAGTTGAGGGGTCGAGGAGACAGTGCCTTCCTAGCTCCCTTGCTTTGGGGGGGACAGCAGCACAGGGCCCTTCACACAGGCTCAGGTGAGCAGCTGGCCCAGGTTACTGGGGGGCTGCTTAGGAACTCTTTTTATATCATACAGATGCCTACTATCTTTTGGGAAAGAATTAAAAAAAAAAAACTGTTGACCTTACATATGAATTATGCATTTCTCTCATTTAAAATAAACACAATTGCTATAAATATGCTAATCTTTCTCTGGCAAGACATCTGCCCACCTGCTTAGTATGTACCTAATGGATATTTTCAGAACATACAATGTCTACCAACTCCCAACACACACACACACACACACGTGCATGGGTACACAACATTTTAACAACCAGTGAAAAAGTAGCTGTTTTTCTAAAGAATTTGTTCTATAGAGAAATTTGCTCTATTTCACAAAAAAATCAAGAAATTTTGTTGCCTTCTCTAAAAAAGGATAAAAATTCAAGAGATTCTAAAAACATTGATATGTTTCACCTTAAAATTAGGAAAGGGAATTATGTAATCTGATTTACAATATTCCAAAGCGTTTCAATTTTGAACTCATTTATTAAAAATATGCAACTATAGGCCAGCGCCGCGGCTCACTTGGCTAATCTTCCGCCTGTGGCACTGGCACCCTGGGTTCTAGTCCCAGTTGCTCCTCTTCCATCCCAGCTCTCTGCTGTGGCCCTGGAAGGCAGTGGAGGCTGGCCCAAGTGCTTGGGCCCCTGCACCTACATGGGAGACCAGGAGAAGCACCTGGATCCTGGCTTCGGATCGGCACAGCACGCTGACTGCAGTGTGCTGGCCGTGGCGGCCATCTGGGGGGTGAACCAATGGAAAGAAGACCTTTCTCTCTCTCTCTAACTCTGCCTGTCAAAAAATATATATGCAACTATAACATTTTCTGAAAAATTTTAGGATTAATCAACTGAAACCATAAAAGGCAGCAAGATGTTAACAGAAGTCTGCATAATTGGTGTATGAAATTGAAGTTATTATCTTAATTTAGCTGGTAGAGCTTGTGGTGCTTTTCTACCACTTGGATCCATGTATCTTGGTCAACTGTCTACTCTAGGTAGGAAATTCATTAGACTTCAGTATGAAAATGAGCTGAGCCTTAAATTAAAACAAGCAGACCTTCAAATAGCTGAGTCTCAACACACAGAACTGCTGTTTACAGAGCGGTTGAGTATATTCCATCATTTGTTCTCAAATCACACTCATAAATATAACACCAGTATTATAATATTTTAGTAAAATCAAAATATTGGGGGGCTAGCACTGTGGCATAGCGGTTAAAGCCACCGTCTGCAGTGCTGGCATCCCATATGGGCACCAATTCAACTCCTAGCTGCTCCACTTCCAATCCAGCTCTCTGCTATGGCCTGGGAAAGCAGTAGAAGATGGTACAACTCCTTGGGCCCCTGCACCCACATGGGAGACCTAGAAGAAGCTCCTGGCTTCTGGCTTCAGATTGGCACAGCTCCAGCCATTGCAGTCATCTGGGGGAGTGAACCAGTGAATGGAAGACCCCCCCCCCCCATTCTCATTCTCTATCTCTTTCTCTTTCTCTCTCTCTCTCCTTTCTCCGTGTAACTCTGACTTTCAAATAAATAAATAAATCTTTTAAAATAAAAGAAAGCAATTCTAAAAAAAAATATTGTGTTCTGCTAAAAAACACAATGGCTATTTTAAAATATTTTATTTCACCTTTATTTTCTCTCCCTTAAGTTTATGCTTCTGCATATTTAAAAATATCGGATGTGGGTCGACACTAGTGTAGCGGGAAAGCCACCACCTGCAGTGCTGGCATCCCATATAGGTACTAGTTCAAGTCCCGGCTGCTCCACTTCCAATCTAGCTCTCTGCTATGGCCTGGGAAAGCAGTAGAAGATGGCCCAAGCCCTCAGGCCCCTGCACCCACGTGGGAGACCTGGAGGCTCCTGGCTTCAGCCTGGCCCAGCCCCAGCTATTGGAACCTTTTTGTGGGAGTGAATCAACAAATGGAAGGATCCCTCCCTCTTCCCTCCATAACCCTGACTTTTAAATAAATAAATAAATCTTTTTTAAAAAAAGAAATACAGAATGAATCATTATATATGTGTCTAAATAACATGCAGTACAGTATTAATGATACATAACTTCTAAATAAATAGGCAGTTTGGAGATCCCAGCTTCCAGTGGCACCTGCTGTCCCTGCTGCACAACGTGCCACTCCCCGGGCTCTGCTGGCCCATTCTCCATGGCTCTGTTTTCCACACATCCAGTGCCCTTGACCCCTGCAAACCTGCCAAGCCCATTCTTTCCATTCTCTTGAAAACTCCCTTTCTCGCATCCAAATGAGTAGAATCTGACCAGGCTACACCACTGGGTTTCTCAAAATCACTACCATTTCCACTGCTTGCTCTGTCCCCACAGAAGTGTCCCTCAATCTAAGCTTTCTCAATTCAGGCCGCCAGTAAAATCACCTCCACACAGACGGGCCAAGGGTAGAGAAGCAATGCAGGGCGACTTCTGCTCTGCCACCGTGGCTGGACCTCTCCCTGGACAGGTACCAAGTTTCAGGACCCTCCAGGAGGGAGAGAGAGCGAGAAGAGCGAGAGCAGGAACTAGGGCCAAGTGACTTGTCTTCGACTGCGATGCAGTTATCCGCAGCGCTGGCTTACTTTCTCCATGACACTGTGAGCTTCCTGATGACGTCATTTCTTTTCTTATCGGACCCTGGTATTTGCACAGAGGAGTTCAGGAAAACCCCTGCTGAGAAGTCTGAGATGTTCCCTACACTGGGACCCACACACCCCCTCCCAAGCATTCCTCTGTGACTGAATCAACCTCAAATTCTTCATTTCCAGGGCCACCGCCCCCCCAAGGCCCAGTCTACCTGTCCTCGGAGGAAGTTCCACCCACCCAGGCTAGGGCCTGTACATTCTGCAGGTCTTGATGATTCGTTCTGACATGTGTCAGTCACCGAGCCAGGCCAATCAAAGCAGAGCTGTTGGGCTAGTGACCCATCATTTCAGCCTGGAAGCTCCGGGTCCAAGAATGCAGCCAAGCACAGGTCGATGAGCACAACCAGACTCGGAGGCAGAGCGTGCCCAGGTTCTGACGTTCAGGCATGAATACTGGAAGCCAGACTGATCACAAGCCTTGCACTTACACTCCGCATGTCTTCCCTTTTTAGCTCTAGCCAGCCTGGGTTGGCTTTTTTTTTTTTTTTTTTTTTTTTTTTTTTTTTTGACAGGCAGAGTGGACAGTGAAAGAGAGACAGAGAGACAGGTCTTCCTTTTGCCATTGGTTCACCTTCCAATGGCCGCCACAGCTGGCGCGCTGAGGCCGGCACACCGTGCTGATCCAAAGCCAGAAGCCAGGTGCTTCTCCTGGTCTCCCATGGGGTGCAGGGCCCAAGCACTTGGGCCATCCTCCACTGCACTCCTAGGCCACAGCAAAGAGTTGTCTTGGAAGAGGGGCAACCGGGACAGAATCCGGTGCCCCAACTGGGACTAGAACTTGGGTGCTGGCACCGCAAGGTGGAGGATTAGCTTATTGAGCCGTGGCGCCAGCCCTGGGTTGGTTTTTCCCTCACTAGCAGGAACTGGGAGCTTCCTACCTGACCCATCCTTCTACCCCATGCCACGTTTGGGGATATCCAAAGCAGAGACCCAGTAAAGCTTTCCCCCAAACCTCTCTGCAGTATCTGGTGTTAACCACGGCACACTCTGAGCAGAGAGCTCTTCTGTGCTTGAAGGTCCCTCATCCGACCATGAGCCAACAATCTTCCACCTGGCTTCTGTGAATCGAACAATGCAGCCAGAACCCTGGGAAAATGTACATTAAGACAGCTATGGGGCACAAAGGTTGCAGGGAGTAAAGATCGGCCACTGATAACACAGTGAGACAGTCTGTGCCCGGATCCTAAAGCATCCAGCCAGCCTGGGCAAGATGAGCATGCCCCAAATTCACACAAAGGCCTCAGGTGCCATTGTGATATTGCAGCACTGCCTGAGATCACCACGCAGTGTTGGGAGGTGTCCTGGCTTGGGTTCCACAAAACCCAAAAACATGTGCAGCTGGCTTACACTGGAGGAGGGTCCCAGGAAGAACAATGAGGGTAAGTGGAATGCAAGACAGAAAACGGAGCAAAGGAATTATGATGCATTATGGAGGTGTCACTGCTGACCACACTGGAAGCTCAAGGATGCACCCAGAATGCCTCCCCAAATTGCCCACCTTCGGCAGCTGAGGATTACTCCCCAAACTCCAGGCTGCACCATGAATGGGTTGAGCTGGCTCCCGTGTATGGGGGGGGGGGGGTCCCTGAGCCAGGGACCAGGAGGACACACGGCCCACACTTGAGCGAGCACCAGCACAGCCAGCAGAGTGTAGACTCACACGGAACTGCCCCTACGCTGCAGCTGCTGGAACCCGAGCAGGGCTGAGGGCGTCTTCCAGGGACACCCAGGGATGTCAGTTACCAGAGAGAACCTGGGCCTCTCTTGGAAACGTCTCCTGTGTCAAATGGGAAGGTGTGATCAGCGCAGAGCCAAGGACATGGAGATCTTTCTCTGTTCTCTGCTGCCACCGTCCCTACTCACCTGGAACCTGACCCCAGGACCAGAATTTCCTCCTGATGCTTAACAGTCAGGGCAGGATGGAGAGGGACCAGCAGTGCAGTCTTCAGGGGCACACAGGGCCACTGCACAGTGTCCTCCTGACTACTTCCTGTCTGTGACCACTGCGTGTGGCTGTCCAAGTTGGAAACGGAAACCAGCAACAGGAGGTAACTAGGTCGAATGGACAAAAAGAGGGGCTCTATGGCTGCTTAGTTTCAGTCCCAAGTCTGAGACCCACAAAGAGGGAGGGAGAGGAGGGCAGGGAGGACCTGATAGAGCTGGAGACAGACAGGTGGTGGCTAAGGGGGCTCTCTGGCCACCGTGTGTGGCCTGAACAGTGGGAGACTTGCTTCTAACCATCCAGGCTAAGAGCAACATCCCACATTGCACTCCCCCTACTAGTACGTGGTCATTGGCTCTCAAAATCTGGAGCGGGATTGGTTCCAGGATCCCCATAGATACAAAATCCACAGGTGCTCAAGTGCCTTATATAAAACCACACAGTATTTGCATGCAACCCACGCACAGCTTCCTGTATACTTTAAATATCTTGAGAATACTTGTAATGCCTGAGACAATGTAAATGCTATGTAAACAGTTGCTACGCTGTCCCGTTTAGGGAATAAGGCCAAGAAAGAAAGTCTACACACGCTCACTACAATGCAAGTTTTTTTGGTAGTATTTTTGATCTACCATTGGTTGGATCCATGGCTGTGGAACCCATGGATATGAAGGCCAAGTGTAAATCTGTTGATGAAGGATCTGCCTGATGAAGAACCTTCCTGACTGTGATGACGGACACCCAGTGCAGACTCCCAGTCCCCCTTGCAAATAATAAGCGATGCTCAGCACTCGGGATTCGGGCATACCCCAGCCCAGGGCTGCTCAGCCCCTCTGTGCAGGCTGCTCCCTTCTCTCCAACCCCCAGTGTGTCTCCCAAAGCCACCTGAGGCCATTCCCTTCCAAATGCTGTTGAGATACCTCATCCAGCACAGCTGCCACCAGCCAGGGTCAGTAAGAACTTTTAACAGGGAGCCACGAAGGACAAAGAGAAGCCAGATGCCTTTTTGTTGTCTCTCAAAGTGATGGAGGAGGAGAAGCGAGGGAGAGGGGCCACAACAAGACACACACACACACACACACACACACACACACAGCAGGATTCTGTGCTTCATTTCAACACAGGGAAAGAGAGCTTCCACCCACTGGTTCACTCCCTAAATGTCCACAAAGGGCAAGACAGGGCAGGGTGAAAGCCAGGAGGCAGTTCCCCAGTGTGAGTGACAGACCACCGATCACTCAAGCCATCACCTGATGCCTCTCAGGTGTCTATCAGCAGGAAGCTGGAATGGGAGCTGAGTCAGGACTCGAACCCAGACCCTCTGACATGGGATGCGGGTGTCCCGACCACGGAGACAAACGCCAGCCCTGTGTTTCCTACCTGTTGAGAGCCTGAAGCATCATGAGTGATGCATCACCCTGGGCCTTCTACTAGGAGGATATAAGCACTGTCACGAGAAACATCACACCCTGGCCCTGTGCTCTGCAGCCTTCTGACCTGTGTGAGCTTAATCTTCACAGAGGCCGGCCCCATGCACATGCGAACCGTTCCATATGTCAGCTTCCCTGGACAGGGAGAATTTTAATACACACAGTGGACACTCAGCACAAAGTCCCTGAATCCCCTGCTCATCGGTCCATCAGGTCAAACTGGATTCATGTGGAGAGAGAGAGAGAGAGACAGAGAGAGACAGAGAGAGACAGAGAGAGAGCAGGCACCACAGGGTGCCTAACAACCAACTCTAACCTGCAGCAGAGGAGGGTGGAAAAGGGTGAGCAGGCCCCAGTATGAACTTGCATCTCCCCAAGACGCCTGCCTGCATGCAGCTCAATGGTACCCGGACAGGGACAGTGCTGCTGGTGCTGTCCCAATCACCCAAGCAGGTGCCAAGCCCCCCGAGGGGCTGGGAGCTTCTGAGGGTCTGGACTAAGTCTTCCTTGCCATCCCCTGCTTCCAAGGCCCCCCTGACTCACTTTCCCATTGAATGTGTGACGTGCCTTGATTCCCCTGCCCTCCAATGTCAGGTTGTCACTGCTGGATGACAAACAGGAAGTCACCAGGAGGCGTCTGTGTGTCCATGCCAGAGGGTGTACCTAATTTGGGAGGACACAGTCGCAAGAGCCCCGTCCTGTATCACCAATGTCATCAATGGCCATGCAGCTCCACAGGTCTTCTCCAAAGGATGGAGGAGGAGGATGGAGCTGCCGTGGCTCCAGTCTTTCATGGAACGTTCATGAACCAGGAACCTCTCTTCTAGGCAGGCGAATGTGACAGCTCTTGTCACATATTCACATAGAAGATACACAGGTTGTAAGCTGAAAAATCAGTTCTCAATCTCTGGCACCTCTGTTCTTGGTTTGAGTTTGCTTCAGTGCACAACGAGAACTGTTCACAATACTACAGTTAAAAAAAAACAATATAGACAGCACTTTAGTAGTTCCCACCTCAGTGAGATGCAGGGTTGGGCTTTCTGCAAAGCTATGCCCTCGGGGGTGCTTGTGGCATCCCATCTGCCACCTGGCATGGCCTGCGTACCTTCGCTGCACCTCAGTACTTCACCTTGTGAGCTGGGTGCTGCCATCCCCACTTCTAAAATGAGAACTCTGCAGCCCAGAATCCAGTCTAGCCACTTGCCTTAGGGCACAAGCTATGAGTACTTAGAAAAGTTCATGGAAAGCTGGAATTTAAAGATAAGCTTGTTTTGGTGGGGAAAAACATGTTGACATCCAAACATGATTTTTTTTTCCCCATAATCCCTATTTTTCACAAACTTTTGAATGCCAACATTTTCTAGATGCCAACATTTTCTTGCACCAAAATAAACCTATTTTGTAATTCTGCTTGTCATGGAGTCACCTCCTGTGAGCTGAGAATCTATAATGGACTTGACTCTAGCCAGTGCTGGGTGCAGGGTCAGCTTCTGGCTGCCCTGGCAGGATCAAGGTGACCAGCTCGGGCTCATGGCAGTTTTGGCGGCACTGCCTGGCCTGGCCCCCAGCCTTCCAGCTCCCCCCCCCCGCCTCTAGCCCTTACTGCAGGGGTCTTCCCGCAACCTCTGCTTCCTTGGCTCAGCTCTGCCAACATGCTATCCTGCGTGATCTCCCCGAGTGTTTCTATCTGAGACAAGGGAGGGTTAGAGCTGGTCTTATAAAGAAAAGAAAATGCAGTGGGGGCATCAAGAAGGGGTTTAGCCATTGGAGAAAAGCAGCTGTCAACACAGCAAAATGTTAACTGTGGGATGTCAGTGAGGGGTGTCTGAACGACACCCACATGGTTCGTTCAACATTTCTTTGTGGTTGAACATTTTCACGTAAAATATTGGGAAATAACAATGATGCAGAAGTTTCAGTGGTCCTTTAATATTAGTAACAGTCCCTGAATTATCAGAGAGTGATCTAAAGAAAGACCAAGGCAGGGCCAGTGCTGTGGCGCAGCAGGTTGAAGTCCTGGCCTGAGGTGTTGGCATCCCATATGGGCACCGGTTCTAGTCCCAGCTGCTCTACTTTCGATCCAGCTCTCTGCTGTGGCCTGGGAAAGAAGTGGAGGATGGCCCAAGTCCCTGGGCCCCTGCACCCACATGGGAGACCTGGAGGAAGCTCCTGGTTTCAGATCAGTGCAGCTCCAGCCATTGCGGCCATCTGGGAAGTGAACCAGTGGATAGAAGACTCTCTCCCTCCCTCCCTCCCTCCCCCCCCCCCCCCGCCTCTCCTCTCTCTGTGTAACGCTTTCAAATAAATAAATAATTAAAAAAAAAAAAAGGCCAAGGCACTGGCAAAGAGTCCGGCACATACTGTGAACCCCTCCAGATGTGGCCTGCCTGGCTGTGTAGTCACTGTGTGGTCCCGCCATCCTACTGATTCCAAAACACAGTGGGGCACTGGGATAGGCAGGCAGCTCATCGGGTCAGAGGAGCATGGAGTCAGAAGCCACTGTCCCCTCCTAGTCCCCTCCCCACTCTACTCCAGGCCCCATGCACCCTCCTACTTGTCAATCAAAGCACCCACCTTCCCATGATGCACCTATTGCATCCAGGACCTGTGCATATGAGAAAGCAGGAGAGCCTGGAGGTACCACACCCATCTTCCCCGTGCTTCCACAGAGCTCTTCCACTCTGCTGCTCTCCTCGTCTCAGACACACAGCGTTTGGGGTTTCTCCTTTCTCCCTGGTTTAATGGACAACTCCTCCATTCATGCTGTGCATTTCTCTGCATAGGGCAGCCCACATGTATGGGGTGAGTGTATGTTTATTTCCACACTGCCAAATAAATTTTTGTTTCTGTTGACACACAATCCCAGTCTCCACTTAGTATTTCTGTCTCTGCTGGAGATAAGAACCTGGACTAGAAATTAATAAATGCATTGCCCACATCATACCCTCTGTGCCTTAAGGGCCTGTGGAGCCCACGCGGTCACCAGCAGAGTGCCACACGGTGGCAGTGGTAAGGGCATTATAAACACTCCTGGCTGAGAATTAGACACCTTAAGATGTCAGGCGGGCAGAAGCAGCAGGCCCCAGAGCCCAGGCTCCCACCTGTGTGGGGGAGGCAGAAGGCCCCAGCACCAGTAAGCCTCTCACCTGCTTCCAGACCCCCAGTCCATCACCTCTTCTCACTGGAGGGCTGCAGTGGGCTTCTCTCAGAAGCAGAACCTTACCAGCCCAGCATCCCCTCTCGGGAGACCACGAACTCACTTGGCTCAGAAACAAATGACCAGCTCTGTTTTCCATCCCTCCTCAGGATATCACTGTGACTGGGACACTCAGTAATTTAATTGTCAGACAGGGCCTATCCCTGCACTGGTATTAAAATGAAAATCTCCGAATGAGACGGCTCATTTCTCGGCTGAGCTGCTGCCAAGATGAGAGAGAGCCTCAACGTGATTCCCAAAGGCATCAGCCTCGTCTTGTGCTTGCTCAGCCCCATGCCAGCCCTGTGCCCGCATATTCTCCTCTGGAGACTTCTGCAAACCTTGCGCTACTGAAAAGTTAAAGCTCACTCCTCCATCGCATCGTCATTAATGAGTCTATTACCAGTCCTCCATACAGCTACTTTTCCTTCAAAAAGATGCCAAGGACCCAGACAAGTTTGCTTTTGTCTTGTTCCCTGGAAAAGTTAGTTCAAAGCAGCTTTCAAACAAAGTCCTCCCTTCCCTGTGCCTCTGCCTAAACTTTGAAATGGGCGAGAAGCATTCAGGTAGCAGGAAGTGGTCAAAAGCCTAGTGAGCAGGTGGCTGGGGGTGAGAGAGACCCCTCCCCTCCACCCCAGGCTAAAGGTTTGCCCCAATTGTTTACGTGAAAATAAGTAATAAAAGAGGTAAAATACCGCAAGGTCAATATCGCCCACAGGGTGCTACAGGTACAGCTGAGAACAGAGGTGGGCCAGGGCTCAGACTCCTGACCAGCCCGCAAGAAGCAGGTGAAAAGGGCAAAACAGACAGACTCGTCCACACTGTGGACATATGAGCCACAACCAGGAGTCTAATGGGTTGGTTTGGTTTGGTTTTCAAGGACTCTGACACTCTCCAGAGCTTTCAGGAGTCAGACATGTAACTTGGACCTCTGTCTCTCCCTGGAGCACCCAGCGAGGGCAGGAAACAGCACAGGCATTTGGCAAATAATTCCTGCAAGAGAACTAACAACCAAAGATGCGGCCCAGCATCACCTTCAGCGCTCCTTCTAGGTGCCATGGGGGGGCCAAGATTTGCATTTTGACATTGAGTCCTTGGACCATGTGGGATGTGAGGAATGCAGGCCCGTGTGGGCACAGCCAGGCTCCAAAGGAGCCCTCTCGTCAGCCTCCCCAGAGGAAGATCAAGTAAGAAAGTGCTGTTCAGGGTTGGGCTGTGCGCTTTTAAACACTGCTCAGGGCACGGTTACAGCTGGCTCCACGTGGCTCCTGGGAATGGACAGATTGACAGCCCCAGCTCTTAGGTTACCGGACATAACTCTGTTATTCCATCCAGGATTGCTCTTTAACAGCCTATTCAAGTTAGGTTTTAGCCACGATCACCGTGAGGCATCAGCAGTCCCAGCTTGGGGAAGGTCTTGAGTGAGAATCTAATTTCGAAGGCAGGAAACTTCTCAGAGAGGGTGTGTTTGCCGGACTCCAACAGGAGCAATGAGTGAGCCCTGCAGGCAGTTCCAGAGCTTCTAAGCACACATGTTAAAGGGGAAAAACCAAACAGGTGATGGGGCCTGTGCTGTGGCACAGTGGGCTAAAGCCCTGATCTGAAGCGCCGGCATCCCATATGGGCCAGGTTGGAGTCTCGGCTGCTCCTCTTCTGATCCAGCTCTCTGCTATGACCTGGGAAAGCAGTGGAAGATGGCCCAAGTGCTTGGGCCCCTGCACCCACACGGGAGACCCAGAAGAAGCTCTTGGCTCCTGGCTTTGGATCGGCACAGCTCTGGCCGTTGTGGCCATTTGGGGAGTGAACCAGCAGATGGAAGACCTCTCTCTGTGTCTTTATCTCTCTCTGTAACTCTTTCAAATAAATAAAATAAATCTTAAAAAAAAAAAAAGAAAAAAACAGACAAAACCAAACAGGTTACCTGGATTTTAACAACATATTCCATCCACCCAGCATGTCCCACCTACTGTCATTTCAACATGTAATGATCATACACGTTGCTTTGCCAGCTTTATCAAGATGCAACTTGTACGCCACAAAAGGCATCAATGTGAATGAAGTGTATGGTTAAATGACGACTTCCAGGATACTGAGAAAGCTGTACAACCATCCGCACAGGCTAATTGGAGGATATTGTTGTCGCTCCTGAAAGACACTTTGCACCATCGTTCATCATTCTCCATCACCCCCTTGCCTAGCCAAGGCAGCCCCTAATCCATAATCTGTCCCTATTCTGGACACGCCATCTGAGTGTAATCACACAACACATGGTTTCTGGTGAGTGTCTTAGTTAACTCAGCCTGACCTGTTCAAGGTTCTTCCATGCTGTAGCACACATCAGTACACCATCCCTTTTCGTTGTTGAATAATATTCCATTATGTGGACACAAAACAGCAGTGAACGAAGGTTACCGACTTCCAAAGCCATCGTCCAAGCACTGCACACTCACAGCCCAATGGCTCCGCAGCCATGTGTGGCTCACAGCTCCCCTTCTGGGTGGCACAGCTTTGGTGTCCTTCTTCAGGGACCCAGGAAAGCCCTGCAAGGACAGTTCCTGGCCAGGTGTCATTTGTTACTCAGTGGCTACATCTGAGCCGAACCCAAGCATTGCTGGACATATCCCGTGACTCCACCCACTTCCTCACCACGTATGCTTTGAGCCAGAGCGAGAGGAGAAAAACGAAAATGCATCTGGCTAAATAGACATGCACGGCAGTCCACTCTTTTCCCTCCGCATTCTAAGTCTGATTGGTCAGCAGTCGGTTCTGAAGCAGAGAAGAGGCCCAGTGGGATGACGGTTGGGGCCACTGGGTCACAGGCACCCTATAGGAAGCACCTGCTGACAAGAGAAGTAGAGAGGCAACAAAAGACAAACGGGTGGGTCCCCATGAGTAGGTCCCTCGATGCTCCCGGGGCCCCTTGGCAGAAGGACAGCACACCCATCCCTTGCTTTACAGGGTGTCCTGAAGGTGAGAGGCAAAGACACCTAGCTAGAAAATCCTATCGAGAATCAAGAGGCGTTGAGCTCCCACCTCGGAGACGCACTACTGTCCCTGAATCCCCATCCAGTGAGGCAAAGACGGCGGCTACTTCTGAGCAAGGGCAGGTGCATCCTCCCTTCTGTACACAGTCCAGGAATAACTGAGAGTAAGAGCAAACACGCAGACAGCAGCCGTGATAACACCAGACAGTCTCCCTCGGTGGTTTTTAGTTCTCACAACCGTGCGTGGGAGCTACCACCATCATCACTGTCACCTGCACTTAAAGGGGAACAAGGCATGGCACAAAAGGGTTATGCAACTTTCTCAAGGTCCCAGGGCTAGGAAGAGGCACAGACAGTGTGAACCCACACACTGCGTCTCCAGGGCTCAGGCCGCAGCACTGAGAAGTCGGGGCGGGGGGGAGCCAGCCAAGGGTCCCAGCTCCTCCGTGGGAGGTCTCCACCTCCTGAGATGGACCACGGGAGCCGCAGGATCCCACCACAGAACACCCACCACCACCCCCATCGAGGTTTCACACACTAGAGGCATGAGTCAGGAAGACCAAAAAAAAAAAAAAAAAAGGTTTCCTTCCTTTTGCTCATGAATTACGGCTCCTTGTCATCACGCTTGTTGTACAAGCCGCAAGGGTCTGGCTTTACTCAACTGGAAGGGGACCTGCTGAGTGCACTGCCCAGGAATGACAGGACCCACAACCCTGGAGTCACCACTTGTGTCCCTGGCACACGCCCTCTTGCATCTTGCCTTCCTAAAACGCTGTCTTGGATGCGGCAGCCCAGGAAGGCCCGCTGCCTGGGGAGGCGGGTTTCCCACAGGTGAGCCCCCTTTGCCAGCCATCACTCATTGAAGGGGAAGTGGCGGGGAACAAGTGGCCATTAGCCTCCTTGGGCAGTGCCACTCTGTAGGGAGCCACTGCCTGGATGTGGGTACAGACGTGTTTCGTTTATCCACACACACTGCAAAAGTTCCCGCATGTCAAACTAAAAGGCTGCTTTTGAGCTTCTCTTGGAAAACCAGGGGGCCTGGCAACATGAGTCAGAGTGCAAGCCATGGAGGCACTGAGGGAACACCCACTGCGTGCTGGACAGCGAGGGCTCCTCTGCTCTCACCACAGTCCCCACCACTCCCTGCTGTCTTCCTGTGCAGACACAGAGCACACACCCTAGATCTGGCCATGGGAAGAAGCCCGTGAGGCCCTGGCTTTCCTAACAGCAGTTTGATTCCACACTTAGAGCTGGGATCTGCCTAGGACATTCTTTTTTGGGTAAGATTTATTTTTACTTATTCAAAAGGCAGATAGACAAAAAGAGAAAAAGATCTTCCATCCACTGGTTCATTCCCCCACATGGCTGCAACAGCTGGGGCTGGGCCACAATGAAGCCAGGAACCTGGGACTCCATCCGGGTCTCTCCAACAGGTAGCAGAGGCCCAAGCACTTGGGTCATCTGCTGCTGCTCTCCCAGGTGCACCATCAGGGAGCTGGATGGGAATCGGAATAGCCAGGACTTGAACCGGTGCTCTAATCCATGATGCCGGCACCACACGCAGCAGCTCCACAACGCTAATCCCTGGGACCCTCCTTATCTGGGGTACCTTCCCTGTCCACCTCGGAGCCCCTTTCCTTCTAGAACACCAGACCTTTTCTTTGTCACGTGCGAATAGCCCGTTTCTCCATCTGTTCTAGCAGCTCTCCGACAACAGTCATCACACTCACTGCCCTTGCCCACCTCTCCTGTCAGACCGGGCCGGTCAGCAGGCTCTTGGTGAGGTGTGGTGGCATGAGGAGTGGCATGTGGCAGGGGACTCAGAAAATGCAGGTAACAGAGGCTCAGTGCCACACAGCTCCAAACATGCACTGGAGGCTGTGAGGGTGTACAGAGGTGGCTCCCATGGGCAAGGAGGTGAATGACTCCAAGCCAGCAACCATGAAATAGTCAGAGAAGGAGTGAGTGCCAGACCCCATGGCGAGGGTACAGGAGGTCCACAGGATGCCAACTTGACAGCTCAGAAGAACTCAGGCCCTGAGGGGAGCCGTGGGGCTGTGCCAGGGTGGCGCCTGGCAAGGGAGTCACCAGTGTGTGCCACACATGCTCTCATCTGACCCTGGAGGCCAAAGCAATTCCATGCCTCTCCTGGAGTGGAAACACCCTGAAAATGGACAACTCCTGCAACCCCGCATCACAAGTCACTGATGCTCAGTGTGTCGGGTCGGGGGTTGGAATGTCCAGCCCTAGAAGACAGAACACATAAAGCTGGAGACCTGCCCCCTGTTCCACCTGTTCCTTTAGGAAAAGGCAGAGTAGCCCACGGGAGGGCGGGCCATTGCCAGATAATTTCTCTAAGTGATGCCAGGCTGCCCACCGCCTGAGGGGCACCCTCAAAACAGAACGATTGCCTAATGCTGTGGGAAGATCAGGCATCCAGGAATTGCTTCACATGCGGCCACATGACCCAGCTTCCCTCCAAGATGCAAAGTCCCCATTGCATAATCATGTAAACCTAAATACCTAAATGCACACACAGCCCACTTCTGTGTCTCTCTTTAGAAGACAGCACAGAGCTGGCCACCAGGCCCACCCCTTCAGCTTCCTGCAGCCTCTGGTGGAGGGATCCTAGGATTGAGTTTACCACGGCAGGGCCATGAAAGTGCTGATGTAGCCTGGAGGGGCTTTCCTCTGCCAGCTCACACAACGCGATGCACCCGAGCCACACACACACACGAAAATGCCAAGACACCGAGGGACGCCCTAAGGGGTTTCTGGAAAGCATACCCCTCCCACTGCAGTCTGTGGCATTCGTTCTGCTAACAGGAAGGGAGGCAGGAAGGGAAAGAGAGTGGCTCAGAGGATCCACTCATTGGAAAAGATGAAACGGAACCACTCTGTCAGCTCGTGATTTCAACAGACTGCAGTGATGAAAATCAGCTGTGGGGGTTCATTAGCGCCTATTACCGCAAGTATATCGTTACCCTGTCACCACCACGGCTCCAGCTGCTCGCTCCAAGCTTCGGTGGCTAGGATTTGGCTACCAGCAAACCCCCGAGACACCCACCCTCCCACCACCGAAGCTGAGGGGCTCTGCAGAGCAAAGGTCATCTGAGTTCACCCCGCCTCTTCCATTGCTGAGCAAGGGCTCGGCTGCAGCTCTGTGCTGGTGATCTGGACCCAGACAGCTCTTTCTTCCTGGATCCTCAGCTGCCTGGGGCCACATTCGTACTGGCTGGCGAGGCCCTTGGTGTCCCGAAGAACGACGACAAGGCTTGCTGGCGATGGTTGTAAAAGATAACAAGGACTTTATCAGGAGCTATACACAGTGCTGGCAGACATGACCACCGCTGTAAATCTCCAAGACACATGGCAGGGCTGCAGCTGCCGGGAAGGCAGCCTGGCCCTAGAGAATGGCCTTGGGGGGGGGGGGGGGCCGGGGGTTGGGTCTGTGTGACCCGTGGCACTGGGTGTGTGGAACACATAGAAGCTGGGCGACTTTCTGCAGCAGAGAAACCATCCCACAGGGGCAGCTGGAGCAGGTGCACATAGGGTAAGCCCCATCCTGTCTCGGTGAGCAGCCCTGGCCCCGTCTCTACCCACAGCCTTCCGACACCAGCTTGCTCCCACCTCATGGGAGATGACTCTGAGGCCTGCTCCACACCAGCTCTCAGATTCCCTGCAGGGTGGAGCCCCTGTGGCTGCCACAGATCTCTGCTGAAGAAGGTGTTTTCCCCATCCTGGCCCGCGTTGTCTCACTGAGCCTCATCCTCTCTCTATCTAGTACTCCCTGAGCCACCTCCTTGTCCTTGGCTGAGGCTCTGCTTTTGGGAAAATCCCAAACAAGTCACCAGCTAAACGGATGGGCTTGAAATTCATTCTTATTCTTCCTCTCTGTGGCTCACACCACAAGGAATGCTTCAGCTCTCTCTCTCACCACCTTTAATTCAGAAATGGGGTGATGGGGGGAGGGAGCAGCACTGTGGCCCAGCGGATAAAGCCACTGCCTGCGATGGGGGCTTCCTGTACAGGTGCTGGTTCAAGTCCCAACTGCTCCACTTCCGATCCAACTCCCTGCTGGGAAAGCAACGGAAGAGGGCCTGAGTGCTTGGGTCCCTACACCCGCATGGGAGACCTAGATGAAGCTCCTGGCTCCTGGCTCTGGCCTGGCCCAGCTCTGGCCATTGTGGCCAACTGAGAAGTGAACCAGCAGGTGGAAGACCTCTCTCTCTCTGTCTCTCTGTGTAATCCTGACTTTCACACAAATAAAGAAGTCTTTAAAAATAAAGAAAGAAACAGTGGGCCTAAGACAAGGCCAGTAGGAGGCTGGAGTACCTCTGACCCAACAGGGGCTCAACTGAAAGCTGCCCACCAGCAGCTCTGCTTCTCTAAATGCCGCCTCCTAAAATCTCCTTGCTCATTCAACCTTTAATCGAGAGGCTGAGTTGGATTTTTTCATTGTGAGCTCCATTCAACATTGTCATGAGCAGCAACATGGCATAATGTAGGGAGGATGCATAGGTTATCAATTAGTGATGCCTGTAAGAATACCAGAATGGGACAGTGGTGGTCAGCATGCCATTCCTGTATAATCATCTCTATAAGGAAAAGTGTAAGGATCTTGGAACGTGACAGACTAAAAATGCAAAATTCAACCCTAATACATAACAGATGTACAACCCTGGGCATCTTAATTAACCTGTATAGACCTCATTTTCCTCAGCTGTGTCAATGCACATACTGGTTCCTATCCCACAGGGCTGTTATGCGGATTGTAAATGATGACATCTGAAAGTTCCAGCATGCTCCTAGCTTGATAAACGTTTGGTTCCCTTCACCCTTGGGAGCCAGAGAGGTCTTTCATAAAAAAAAAAAAAAAAGTGTTTTGGATCTCTTAAGCAAATACATTATTTGCCAAAACTACTTTATGTATTTAATTGCAAAGAATTGCAAAAGGATTAAAAAATGTTTGAAAAGCTCTAAGATCATGAACCTCTCCCTCTGGCCACACCTCTCTTCTGGCTGAAGTGGTTTCTCAGTGGAATTTAACCCTCCAGGCAAACACGTCGCATTCCGAACCAACCATGTTCCCCGCTTCAAAGAACAATGGCACTGAAGGAAGAAGATGCTGAGAAATGGGACCTGCTTTGATGAAATAGGCTTTGAATAATTAACTGTAACTGTGCAAGTTTAGACTATGTCCATTAGCTGATTGTTTTATTTAGAAAAGAGACTGGCCCCCATGGCATGCCAAGGCGCGGCCTGTCTCCCGATCAGAGGAACCTGATGCTCCTGCTAGTACACGTGTCTCCCGGCAGAGAGACGTGTAAGCTTGAGCAAGCAAGAAGTAGTTTTGAAAACCCTGGGCGAAGGGTATAAGCAGCGGTTGGAAAGTATGCAGGAAAGTTAGCTGCCAAAAACCAAAAATGAGAGCAATTTAAGGCACTTTTGGTTGCCAACAAACATGCCAGAGCCCAGCGGTGAGCCCAGCACAGCAGATACCAAGCACATGGCCGCCCAACGGCTGGACAACTGCTGGACCCTACGCATCGCTCCTGCACACTCACTCAGAATGGCCACAGGACGGCACCTGCACACTGCAGACAGGCAAGCCTGCCTTTCAGAACGGCACCTGCACACTGCAGACAGGCAAGCCTGCCTTTCAGATCAGACAAGAGAGGACGATGCCAGAGGCAGGCAGGTATCACACTCCCCCGAGGAACAGCCGTGCGAGCGCACTACATCCAGGCAGCCCTCGCTGTGCACGGCTCCAAAGGCACTGATCTCAATTGCCATCATTTAGCTAAATGTCACAAACACCTCAACTATACAGTCAAGTTTCAGTTATCATGATATGTTACGACCAAAAGGACAAACTTTACTACTAACCTCGCGGCCACAATCACCCTGCAAAAAAACACCTGCACCGTGATCACTGCCCAACACCAGCAGTCTTTCCAAAGTCGGCCGTGACAGGTCCCTGGGCATCAGCGCCCAATCCCGCAAAACGTGAAGTTGTGCTGCCTCCCTGCCTCCCAGTGATAAACCCACAGGACACCCGATAAGACAGACACTTAGGAGAAGGAGCTGGCCAGCAGGATGAGAACAGGACTGAAGAGCGGGAATGCCGGAAGTCAGAAGGGAACAGGAAGACCCGTAGTTACACAGGAAAACCTTGGCCATGACAATGGCGATGCGGTTCTGAGTCTCTGACTTTGCTAACTCCTACAGCCGCAGACCCAAAGTTATCAACAGAGGAAAAAAGATGGGGTCCCAAAGGGACTCAGGGGGGAAATTTCACAACACTGACCATGCAATAAATAAGCTCAACAGGTGGCCACGGCACAGAGGGAGCCTCATGGCTGGCAAGACTCAAGCATTTTCCTTATGAAGAATCAAAACTCTCTGATGTCAACCTGTTTTAAATGAATGAAACTCTGGTTTTACTATTTTCCACTTTATTAAATACTTACAATGGATACTAAGAGTTTTTGCATTTTTATTATGAACTATTTCAAATAATGCAGAAATATGGAAAGGAGACTTTGATGGGCACATACAGTTTAACATTACGTTTTGCCATCTTCACTTCATACGTAAATATCACACACACATTGTTCTTGGTAGCAGAACTATTAATATCACACATTTTGGGATTCATGACAAAAATCACAAACTGAAGAAAAAGTATATTACTATATAAGGGGTATAATTCAGTGAAGACAACATTTACAAGTACCTATATGCCAAATAATATGTCATCCACACATTTTTTTGCACTATATTAATTTCCACCTATGAGAAAAAACGTGAAATTTGTCTTTCTGTGTCTGGCTTATTTCACTTAGCACTATGATCTCCAGTTTCATCTGTTTTGTCACAAATCTTCTAAGACAGTTTTTCATTTAAAGTTCACAAAACCAGCATAATTTTTCCCATTGCTTCCTGAGCTCCCTCTGTGTGGTTTCATCTCACAGGGTCATGGCCGCATGTGGTAGAACATTCCGAATTAATTCTTTCTGTAGGTAGAAGCCCCTAGGGAAGATTAGTCATGAAACTTTCCCTCGGCGTTGGTTCTGCTCTCTGGCTCTCCTCAGTAAGCATGATGCCAACCACGTGGTCAGTTTTCTCCAAACACTGGGATTATACTGTGCTCCAGAGCAAAAATGCATGGACAAATATTAAGAAATGAAGGCATCCAGTGTAGGTCCCACAAAGCTTTATCACTTAACCAGTTGTCCTTTCAAAGCTGGGTTTCCCCAGAGCTCTCAACCATCTGCTTGTTAACCTTTGTACAAAGGAGAACTCTGAGCTGGACCAAGATAAAGCACTGACCCTAAGCCACGAAATTCAGAATCAGAAGACCTAGAACAGAGATGTGCTGTAGAAACAGAACATCACAAAGGTGAGCCACACATGTGAAGTTCAATGTTCTCATGTTTGCATCGTCAACACTTTTCTAGTAGAAATGGTAATGTTGAAAGTAACCCAATATATCAAAAATGCTATGACTGCAACATATAATCCATATGAAATTATTAATGAAAAAGTCTCACTCTTTTGTCCCAAGTCTTCTAAAATCTGATGGGTATTTTGCACGTAGAGTGATTTCAATTCCACATTTCAGGGGCTCCAACATCTGCACATGACTGGTGACTACTGCAGTGGACCAAACTGGGAGCAGTCTTCCGCCCTCAGCAGTGAGCGCGTCAGTGGCTCTGAGCCTCAGCTGATTTCTTCACACAATTACGACCTCAGCACGCTGCCCTTTCCTCCCTTCCCTGGTCTGAGAAGCCACAGGGCCTCTCACAGCACTGAGGATTTTGCAGAGTGTGGAGCCAACGCGCTGGGTCTTCTTTCTGTCTTTCATTGGAAAACTAGGAAGCAAAGGACCCGAGAAAGTCATCTTGGCAAGGATGGGGCAGAGGTCGGGCCCAGGCCATGCACGGGATGGCTTCTGATCCTCGAAGCAGAAGTCAGTGGGCCACAGAATGCCCTTGGGAGAAGGACGGTGACCCAGGGGCTCGCCAGTTTGCTTTCTATAATGTGCGATCAACGCACACACGCGGATCTCATTTTTGAATATTGATCTTCCACCTGGAAGAACTTTCTTATTAACTCTAATAATCTGTCTTTTTATCTAAAAATTGTATTTGCATATAAATTTAATTCCTGTGTTAAGACACTTTTGTCTTCAATTTTTCTTATTTCACTGAATACAACCTCAGACAAATCAGCGGTTAGAAGGGATGATAATGATCACGCTTGCTTATTCCTGACTTTAAAGGAAATGGCTTTTAATATTTCTGAATAGTACTGACTTTCAGAGATAGAGACAAAATACGTGTGAATTGTTTAACATGTTTCTGCATCTGTTGAGATCATCAGTTTTCTTTTTTCCCTCTTTTATCTGTTCATGAGATAAATTACACTAATAAATAAACATAATCTAAACTACCGATTAAATTTCTAATATTATATATGCCTTCAAACTTGCAATTTCTTCTCCAGCCATGTTGTTAAGTTACATCTTTCTAGAAAAATATTGACTTCATCAAGGTTCCCAAATGAGTTGCTAAACTGTGTCTCTGTCTCTCTGAAAGACAGTGATAAAGACAGAGGTCAGAGGTCTTCCATTTGCTAGTTCATCAGTGGGGGATACATTGTTATGTTAATTTCTTGGCACAAGGTCTCCAGGGCCATGGAAGCTGCATTAAGATCAACCCCAAACCACCAGCAGCAGGTCACTGGCGAGGTATTTTTGGAGATGATTCCTCTCAGCCCCAGGGTCAAAGAGACAAACTCCCTAGCATGTTCTCTGTGGGCAGGAAGTTACTGCATGGTCCCCCAATGACTAATCAAGGGGTTTCCTCTTCCATGTCAGGCTCTCAGATCCAGATCCCCAACCTACTTAGATCCCCAGCCCAAGCCTTGCCTTCTGTCCCTACATGGTCCAGCAAAGCTACACCTCTGGATTCCTGAGATGGGCCAATGGCACCAGGGAAGAGGAAGGAGTCCCCACCACCATGCCCCCTGGATACCCAGCTATCCCTTCATTCATGGTCCAGAGGACTCCTCCACCTCCCTTCTAAGCTCAGCTCCCCAGGGCTCTCCAGCACGTGCGGCTGTGTGGGGCAGGAGGACCTGCAGATGCTCTTGCCTACTGGAAATGGCTTAAGGCTTATCTGGTCATGCATCCCCTTCCTGCTCAAAACTCTTCCATGACTCCCCTTTGCCCTGAGCCAGACACTTGAATTCTTACTGCAACTCAGCACTGCCTGTGGCTGTCTTCTCCCTACCCAGCGCACCCCCTGCCACTTGGGCCCCTACACTCACTTCCCACTGGCGCCAGAGTCTTCCATGCTCAGTCTCCTAGGGTGTCCAGTCACCAACCAGCCTGCACACTTAGCAAACTTAGAGTCCTCACCAGAAGTCTCCCCACCCACCTCGCCCTCACCTAGCTCCTGCCCACTCATTCCTCAGAAGCCCCCTTGGTGCCTGCTTGCTTGGACAAGTCTGGCTGTCCAGACTAACTTAGGGCTCCCTACTGCACGCTCTCACAGAACGTTCCCACCATCACTTATCTCGCTGTATGATTATCCACCCAACGCTCTGAGTCTCTAACTGAAGTCGGGCTTCTCAGTAGCCTCTTGGCGGTAGAACCCAGCAGCTGGCTCAGCGTCTGGCTCAGGGTCTGCGGGAATGCTGACAGCAGCAGGAGGGGTGTGGTGTCCACCTGAGCAAGGGATAAAGCCCTGGATATGGTGTAACAATGGAATAGAAGAAAATACCAGGCAGGAGAGATATTGAGAAGGAAGAATTGATTGACAGCATGCAGTCAATGAATTGGATGACAAGGTTTCAAAGCAGCTACAGGGGCAGGCACTTGGCCCAGCGGTTAAAATACAGGCTAAGATACCTGCACCCCTTATCAGAGTACTGACTCCAGCTTTCTGCCAGTGTAGACCCTGAGAGGCAGCAGGCGATGGCTCAGGCAACTGGGCTCCCACTGCCCTCATGGGAGACCTGGATTGAGCTCCCAGCTCCTGGATTCAATACCAGCCCAGCCAGGTCCACTACAGGCACGTGGAAAGTGAACCACCTCCAATCCAACTTCCTGCCAATGCATCCTGGGAGGCAACAGATGATGGCTCAGATGCTTGGGTCCCTGTCACCCACATGAGACCCCCAAGAGGGAGTTTCTGGCTCCTGGCTTCCGGCTCTGACTGTTACAGGCATCTGGGGAGTGAACAGCAGATGGAAAATGTCTGTGTGTGTCTCTCTCTCTCAAGAACATGAAAACAAATAAATGTCTTAAATACAACGTTACAATGAGTTACCTATCATTGGAAGAAACTTGATGCGTGACCTCTCACTGCATTGGGAATAGAGGGTAAGAATATTCAGGTGGAGAAGTACATTCTGGAAATGCTGGCATCAGGCTCAGTCCTGGAATGAAGGTGGCGTCATTACCTGAACCACGCCAGGAGCCAAATCTCGAGATGAGGATGCCGCCTGGGCGTGGAGAGGCTGTGGAAAGATAGGAGCCCTGGGCCCAGGCAGCTGCCTGGGAACAACATGAAAGGAGGGGCAGAGACAGACAGGGCACACTGCCCAGGGACGGAAAAGAGGTGGGGAAAAGCGAGGGCCGGGCTTCCCCCAGCAGAGCAGGTCTGCAGTGAGGAAGGGAACAGAAGAAATTTTTCACAACAAAGCAGAAGGGGTTCCGCTAGTGACACCCAGCTAGGAATTCCATTTTCACACAACTAAATGTCTCTTGGGAATAAATGTCAGAAGGGCAAACAAGACAGAGGCATTGAGGAGATGGGGCCAGGGCCGGCACTGTGGTGTAGCAGGTAAGGCCTCTACCTGTGGAGCCGGCATCCCATATGGGCACTGGTTCATGTACCAGCTGCTCCACTTCTGACCCAGCTCTCTGCTGTGGCCTGGGAAAGCAGTAGAAGATGGTACAACTCCTTGGGCCCCTGCACCCACATGGGAGACCTGGAAGAAGTCCCTGGCTCCTGACTCCTGGCTTCAGGTCGGCACAGCTCTGGCTGTTGGGGCCATCTGGGGAGTGAACCAGCAGATGGAAGAACTCCCTTTCTCTCTCTGCCTCTCTGTAACTGTCTTTCAAATAAATAAATAAATCTTTAAAAAAAAAAAAGGAGGCTAGTGTTGCGGCTCAATAGGCTAATCCTCCACCTGTGGTGCTGGCACACCGGGTTCTAGTCCCGGTCAGGGTGCTAGATTCTGTCCCCGTTGCCCCTCTTCCAGGCCAGCTCTCTGCTGTGGCAAGGGAGTGCAGTGGAGGATGGCCCAAGTCCTTGGGCCCTGCACCCCATGGGAGACCAGGAGAAGCACCTGGCTCCTGCCATCGGATCAGCATCAGTGCAGTGCGCCGGTTGCAGTGCACCAGCCACAGCGGCCATTGGAAGGTGAACCAACGGCAAAGGAAGACCTTTCTCTCTGTCTCTCTCTCTCATTGCCCACTCTGTCAAAAAAAAAAAAAGGAGATGGGTCCTTTTGAACTGTGAAAAAAAAATGTCAGCATCCATCTAATTACTCCAAGAGTGTTCAAGAGATCACAGGTAAAGACACTCCCAATGTTCTGGGGGAGAACTGTGTGCTGGAACTCTCTAGATGATTCCAAAGGATTCCTCTTCCCGCCTCCTATTTCCCACTGAGCTTGGAAACCTTCTGTGTTGTCTGGCTCACAGATTCAAGATCCCATTGTTAGTCACTGCTCAACATCTCATAAATCAAATATCTCAGAACTCATTCTTTCTACTCATTAATATAGGTCCTGTGAAACCACACAGGGTAAGTCCAGTAATTAGCTTCCAAAATAACTCTTCAAGTTATTTGCAGAGTCAACAGCACTATATCAATAATATCATACAGACAAATGTGAAAAACCCCAAAATGGAAGTAAAAATCTCAACATGGCTATTTATATATTAAAAGGGAGACAGAAGCACACTTTCTGAGCAAGTTTAATGCTAAAAAAATCAACTGGACTTTATTAAATAGAGTACAAGGAAAAATTCATGCTTCAGTGGAAAATCATGTATTGTCTAAAGCATACCCCCCCTTTTTTTTTGACAGGCAGAGTTAGACAGTGAGAGAGAGAGAAACAGAGAGAAAGGTCTTCCTTTTTCCATTGTTTCAGCCCCCAAATGGCTGCTACGGCTGGCACACTGTGGCCAGTGCACTGCACTGATCCGAAGCCAGGAGCCAGGTGCTTCTCCTGGTCTCCCATGCAGGTGCAGGGCCCAAGCACTTGGGCCATCCTCCACTGCACTCCCAGGCCACAGCAGAGAGCTGGACTGGAAGAGGAGCAACCAGGACAGAATCCGGCACCCCAACCGGGACTAGAACCCCTGCTCCACAGGCAGAGGATTAGCCTAATGAGCTGTAGCACCGGCCTAAAGTATACCCTTTAAGATTATCTATTTTTCATTGCTTTCAAGTTGTTCCACAACTCTGTAAATTAATCATTTGGCAGGGTATTTATTACCTATTTACACAAATTTTGAGCAGCAGGTTCACGTGCCTTCTCTCCTCTGTGTGCCCCCTCTGCACACTCATCTCAATAATCCTGATCTACAAGTGTCTCTATGCTCTGTAATATCCATTGAAATATCTGTAACATCTTACTAGTTTCCTCATTCACAAGAAATTCAGTAAAATCCTTAACATGTTTATTTGGTATCTCCAGGGGTGTCATGGTGTGCCACTTCTGAGCATTTTTTAAAAGATTTATTTATTTATTTGTTTGAAAGAGTTACAGAGTGAGAGGGAGAGACAGAAAGAGATCTTCTATCTGCTAGTTCAGTCCCAGGATGGCCACAACAGCTAGGACTGGGCGAGGCTGAAGCCAAAAGTCAGGAACCGCATCCAAGTATCCCACATGGGTGGCAGGGGCCCAAGGACCTGGGCCATCTTCTGCTGCCCTCCCAGGTGCATTAGCAGGGAGCTGCATTGCAAGTGGAGGAGCTGGGACTCAAACCAGGGCCCATATGGGATCAGAGGCAGCGGTTTCACCCCCAATGGCATAACATCAACCCCTGAAAATTGCTATTTAACAAGCAGTGAGAGAACTTGCCCAAAATGAATTTAGAGAAACGACTGACGATTGGCCAGCATCACAAAGCTCCATCACGTATAGAGAATGCCAGTTGCAGTTCCAGCTGCTTTCAGTACAGTTTTGGAAACAGAGCAAATAATTGCTTCTTTCCATAGCCCTAAGCTCTGCTGTCCAAATCCTAATCTATATGGGACATCTCAGACGCAACACAAGCAAAACTGACCTCACCTTACACCTGTTGGCTGGCTCAGTGAATGAATGAATGACGCTGGAACAGCCACAGAACCGGGTTTCCAATTCCTCCCCTGGAGAGCCCACACAGCCTGGCTCCAGGTTACACGGACATGTAAAGTGATCTTCCTCTGGGATCCGGGTCTCCAGTATGTCATGCACAATCCCACACCTCCCATCACCCCCTCCGCCTTTTCCAGGAAATTCTGTGAGTTATTATTCTCAAAACCTGAACCTCGCCATTGAGACGGGGGTCAGCGGGGCGGTGGTCTGATAGCATCAGGCTGCAGCGAGACGTGCCGAAGCCGATCGCTTTTTCCAGGGCACCGGTCCAGGGACCCTGGAGGTATAACTGGGTCAAATCAAAGGGAGCCATTCAGACTGGCCGCCTGGGGCAGGGGGGGAGGGATCAAGTTCACTTATTATTCAGCGTTTCTGCAGCCTTTCACGTTCATTTCTCAGCACCCTTTTACGAGAGACACAAAGGGCAGCCATTCTGCAGGAAAACCAGCCCCCGTGTGAGAACGCTGCTTCAGTCTCCTTCCTCCCGGCCACTCTCAGCGCTGCATGTGCCAGAGCCTGTGGACCACACGCCATTCCCAGCCAGCAGCCAAGAAGGAGCATCTCCAGTACGGCTAAGAGGGGACAGAGCTGACAACTGCATTCCCTGTCCACAGGCACCGTGGACACAGCCATCCTGGAATGAAGGGAGCTGTACTTACAAATCCTTCTACCCTGTGCAGCAACACAGCCTTGGGGACGTGCCCTGGGCTCACGCGGGAGCTCCACTCACAAGTACTTTCCGCTCCTTCAGAACCTGCACCTGTCACACCTACCAGGAGGCGGAGTGAAAAGTGATACCTTCCCAATGAACAGCCTGGAGCAGCCAGGCCAAGCTGAGACAACGGTCCCCAGGCTGATAGGAATGGCCATAGAGTTCAGAGCTAGCCCAGCCCCATGTGGCTTCTGCACAAACCCTGGGGGCCCAGAGCACATGCACAAGGCAGGTATAGATGGCTGCGAAGAAACAGCATCCAAAACAAGTCTCTGGCGGATCTCAAGCAGCTACGCCTCCCCTGAAGGTGGGACCCCAGACCCCAACCTGCCCTGGCAGCCGCAGCTCCACAGCACAGCTATGTCCACTTGAATGGTCTTCCTGGAGCTCCCAGTGACACAGGAAACCCACTGGCAGGAGGCATCTGCTTGCTTGGCGCAAATGCACATTTCAGAGCCCCTGGCAGTCCAGTGGGGGTCAATGTGGCACTGGGAGTTGCATGCCATTTCAAAGGCATAGAAACCTCCGATCTCTCCAGCTAAGACCCTGATGGCTAATGGGAAAGCCACCAATCTCCCCTTGCCCTGGCCGCTGTCATTCCACAGACTTAGGTGGCTGCACCTGTTACAGCAGGTGGCTGATGGTGGTATGAGTCCACGACCATGTCCAGAGGACACTGAAGAAATTGGTGCTTTATCAATATGGCTTTTATTCATCAACAGACTCTTGCAAGAAATAACAGAAGGAGGCAGTGGAAACCATCATTTCCACACCTTGTTAGGGGGGCAGCCAGAAGAGGCAGGACAGCCCCCCCAAGACCATGGTGCCCCACACACTCCAGGGAGTGAGCTGCAGATCTGAGGGTCAGCTTGCCAGCCCTAGGCTTTGTAGTAGCCAAGGAGAAGGGGCCAGGGACTGGCTGAAAGGCAGGGGAGCCATGAGTGGTGATACAACCCCACTGGGGCCACCTCTGCCACTCTGGCTTTGCTTTGTGTCCAGGACCAGTGACATGGCTGCCTGCAGGGCTCCCAAGGCGTGTCCAGGTGGCTTTCTCTCCATCAGCCTCCTGCAGAGAAACCAGCAGAACCCTTAGGCTAACAGCCGGGACCTGGGGGTCTGGCTGGGGCTCTGCAGGGGTCCTCGGGCATAGGATCCCACAGAGGGAACAGTCACTGTGAGAAACTGCCCCCAACAGGCTGTCTGCAGACAGCAGAGAGCATGAAAGGAGCAGGGATCTCAGACCCCCCCCCCCCCCGGCCCTTCAAGCCCCCAGGGTAGCGCAAGAACAGGTGAGCAGGGAGCAACTGCTGTGCCGCACACACCCATGGACATGGAAGAGCCTGGCACACTCCCAGCCCCCAGCAGACACAGGGCACCGTTCTCCAGTGGGCTGACCGCCCGAGGAGAGGCACTTCCCTGGGCAGCGGGGCCTCAGGTGAGGGCGAGCCCCGCACCCCACCTCCCAGCCCAGGCGAGGGGCACGGCCGGCCGAGCTGGAAACGCACAGCGCTACCGAGAACATGCACCGCCCTGTGATTTTGTCTGAGGGTGCTGAGGCTGCTTCTCCCCAGTGTGCTGAGTGCGGGTTTAACACCTTTCAATCATCACGGAGAGGGGCCCAGACGTGGTAATTTGTGGACAGACTCATTCTTACTCTGCTGTGTGTATAAGCGTCTCTCCGCAGAGCTGCAGCGAGTGCGATCACACTTCCTGTCGTATAATTAGCCTTCTCTCCACGCTGCGACTCCCACCTGCAGCACCAGCTCCCCGGCTGGGCCTCCCGCAGGCAAGGCAGGCATGTGACAGTGCGTGTATGTGTGTGACTGCGTGTGCGTAAGCCTGAAATTGTGACTGTATGTGCGAGTGTGCATGTCTGTGTCTGCATGTGTGTGACTGCATGTTTACATGGGACTGCACATGTATGTGCATGAGGCTGTATGTGCATGTGGTGTGTGCTTATATGTGTACAAGTCCTTGTGTGTCTGCACATGTGTGACTACGTGTGAGTAGGTATGTCTTGTGTACATGTGTATGATTGCATGTGTGTGCATGTCTGTGGGTGCATGTGTATGTGTGTTGTACATCTGTGTGACAATGTGTGCATCTGTGTGTATGAGTGCATCTATGTGTGCCTGACTCTGAGAATGTGTGTGTGAGTCTGCATGTATGACTACATGTGTGAATATGTATGTGTCTGTGTAAATATGCATGTGTGCCTGAGAGTATGCATGACTGCATGTGTGTGCGCATGTCTGTGTGCATGTTCACATTTATGTGTGTGACAGCGTGTTTTTCTGTGTGTATACATGTGTATGTGTGCCTGAGTGTGAGAATGTATGACTGTGTGTGTGCATGTTTGAGTACACATATGTATAAGTTTGTGTGTCTGAGTACGTGCATGTGTGCCTGAGTGTGATTCTGCATGTGTGTCTACATGTGTCTGTATGTGTGTGCGTGTGTATGTGAGTGCGTATGACTGTGTGTGGACATCTGTGTGTATGATGCCTGAGTGTGTGAGTGAGCATGTGTGTGTGTGTGTGCATTTACGTGTCTGTGTGAGTCTGTGTGCGTGAGGGATGGCAATAAAACTCCCTTACAGAGGGAGATGAGAGGAGGAGGAGGATCAATAGCAATAACTGCCATGGCCGCCATCACTGTTTCTGCCCCAGAGGGCAGGGCATGTGCTTGGGGCGCGTCCCGCACACTGCACAGATCCAACACCCAACAAGAATGAGCGCCTGGGACATCACAGTGCCGGCAACGCCTCCCTCCCAAAGGGCTGGCCTCTCTCTTGAGCGCAGTTTGGCCGAGGAAGCCTTTCAATGCAGTAAACGTACCTGGATTTCAAGTCCAACTGCCCACTCCGCTTGAAAATCCGGTATCAACAGGTGGGTCCACCTTGGATATACTAAGAACCAAACAGGTTCCTCAAAGACTCCGGGGAATACAAAAACAGAAATGCATTCATGTGATCACGGAACAAGAGTGTTCAGAGCACCTGGAAATCACCCAAATGTCCACCAGTTCTCCCAACCAAATACGGAAGATAATGCTGAGCAATCCGCAACAGCCAAGAAAACGGAGACAAATCTATGCACAACATTCACCAAAACAATATGTACCCAGATTAAGTCATAGTGTCAGAAAAACGGGCAAGACCGGGCTCTGCTGTGAGAAGTGGGGACAGCAGTTACTCCAGGGCGGAGGCAACCAGAAAAAATCGCCACCGTGGTTCAGAGACTCGGATCTCACTGCTTAGTTTGTAAAAATTGGTCGAGTCATGCATTTATGATGGACATTTCCGTACACACGCATATATTAGACTTCAAAACCAGTTCTAAATAGGCTGACAGCACGAATCATATTCTCTCTGCACCGAAGGCATCCTTGTCACTTCCTATTCAGGTTGGAAATAGAAGAGACAGGAGAAAAATGTTACAGCAGCTTAGGTGCTTGTAAAATCCACACTATAAGCAGAATCAACTAAAGCCCATGTTTCAATCCAGAGGCGGGGTACAGAGAACAGGTACCATCACCCATCACCCCTCTACATCCCTAGGGACTGGCTCCAGAACCCTCCAGAGGACACCAAAGTCCAGAAATGCTAAGACCCTTCTATAGAATGGCGCTGTATCTGTACAAAACCTAAGGCACACTTTCCCATATACTTTAAACCATCACTAAACACGGTGCAAATGCTACGTAAACAGTTGCCATGTGGCACCGTTTTCACAAACAACGACAAGACACAAGCCTGTGCGTGTTCAGTACGCAGCCAGTATTTTTTGTGCATGTTTTCTATCTGCAGCTGAAAATGCACAGACTACACAGGACCCAGCTGCTCGGCCCCAAGTCTCCGCCTGGCCACAAGTGGCCAGCAGGGCATGTCAGTAGCTGCTGAACACCAGACAGCACAGGTTCCCAAGCCTTTAACGAGATGGCACACCGTGCTTCTCCAAAGATATTTCTCCTGAAATCCCTTTTCAGGATGACTTAAACGTGCAAAGTGGTGAAGGCAGTGGGCCAGAGGTGTGGGGTCGGCAATGGTGTTGCTGGAGAACCCAACCCCAGACCCAGCACCCCCAACCACGTGGCACCTACCCCACAGGTGCCCTGACCCCTAGCTCCACATGGTCTGTCTCCACTGCAGAAAGATGTTGCTCCGGGGAGAGAGAGGAAAAGGAATGACCACCTCCCTCCTCCTGGAACCGGAAGTCACTGAAGTCAAAATACAAAGAATCCGGGATTTCTGGCCGCTCTGTCTGGGAGGACTGAGCTCGTGGGAGGCTCACCACCCCTGCAGGCCAAACAGGGGCTCTTTAAAGATAATGGCAGCATTTGGAAGTGTCTGGAGCCTGGGCAGTTTCTTGCAGAACAACAGCCCAGGAAAAGAAGGAAGAAAATTCTACTAGCTCAACTATAAAAAGAAAAAAAGACGAAGGATTATAAGCCTGCAGACCCAACTATCAAATGATCCACACTCCCAAGAGACATCCCCCTCCCACCCTTCTGCCCACACATCCTCGTCCTTCTGTGGGTCTTCTGCCAGCAGTATGCTCTGCTTGTGTTTTCTGATCTAACAGTGTGGCATGGAGGACAGCCGTACCCCATGGACTACGAGCTGCTGGGCATTCTGGGAAGGGGTTGTTGGCCTCCTCCCAAGCCACTGTGCGGTTGTAACCCACATCCCAGACCATCAACATGAAGGTCCACCCCTGAAGTCACGACACACCCCTGCATCACACTATGTACCTGGCATCCATCTGTCTATCAGGGAAGCTAAGGACTACAGTGGTTGGCACGTCACTTGCACCAACCTCAGCACTCACTCTGTGCTGCTTTGGATCCTGAACAAAGCAACAGACTCCATTTCCTTTACCCACTTCTCCAGGGCATGGGCCCCCAGGGTAACTCATCGTCTGCTCAGGGTGAGCAGGCCATGGGGTAGAGTCAGACCAGTGGCATGCGACATCTGAGGTCGACTGAGCAAATGAGCTTCATTCACTCAACAGCCTCTTCACTAAATGTCCCCCTGCAGAGAAACCTGCTGTGTACCACCAAGATGTGGAATTCTGAGACCCAGAACCCACGTGCAGAGATTTCTACGTGAGAAGGTGAGTAACCCGCAGCCAGTCTCCTAGACAAACTATCGCATGTGCAGAAGGGGCTGTGTGCAGCAATGATCAACCCCAGCACTACTTGTGATGGGAAAATCAATGAACGCAGCTCAACAGATGTCCACCATGACGGGAAAAGTGAAAAAGTAAAGTCCTCTGTGGTGTTAGCTATGTGAACGAGGCAGAGACCAGTGAGGATGGAAACCACATGAGGTATTTCAGATGGAGGGAGCTTAATACAGGGGAGTGGCCTGACAAGTGACAGCGCAGCCACACCGGATGAGTGCAGGCAGCCGGTGGCACCCCTAAGGTGAGAGATGCAAAGGGAGAAGGGGATGTCGGCAGAACTCAGGAGCCGGGCCATGAAGGGAAGGGATCACAGCCACTGCCAGGGATGCTGTCTGAAGCGGGGAAGAGGAGAAGCATGAGGGGTCAGGGAGAAGAGAGCCATTCCCTCCTCTCTCCTGTTTCCTGTTGGTCACGTCTACCTGGAAGCTGCGAGGAAGGCAAGCTGGGGACCCTGGCTCCTGGGGACCACAGCAGGGCAGGGGAAGGGTGCAGGATGCACCTGAGGGTGCCCAGGACATCCTGGGAGACTATTCTGACATAAAAAGGCGGTAGGGCTGAGCTTAGAGCTTAGACACTGGTTAGGACGCCCACATCCCACACTGGAGCTCCTGGGCTCAACATGTGGCTCCAGTGCCTCACTCCAACATCCTGCTCCCGCAGGATGGGTCAAGGGACTGGATTCCTGCCTCCCATGCAAGAGATCTGGACTGAGCAGCCTCGGTCACTGCAGGCGTCTGGGGAATGAGCCAGAAGGTGAGAGCCCTCCCTGTCATCTCTACCTCTCAAATAGATTAAAAAAAAAAAAAAAGGAGGTAGATTGAGCTCTCACATGCACTGTTGAATGAGAATGCGCAAGACACAGAATGAAAAGCATGGCCTGATACCATCTGACTGCCATGAAGTGCCTCGGGTTTACTATAAATAAATACAAGTGCAGTTATGAACCCGGACATGCTCCACCGGCTGTGGTGTGACCTCTGCACATGGGGTGTGGACACCAAGGTCAGGGACAGGATGCTCCAGGAGGACTTCAGTTCTCCCAAGCAGGACGTAGTCCATGGATTACTTTGAGGAGAAGTTTACTAAAGGCGGCAGCTTTCAGTTGTAAGGTGAGTTAAGTCCTGGGGATCCAACGTACAGCAGGGCACACACAGTTAATGACACTGTGTTTACTTGAAATTTGTAACAGCAGATATTTTAAAAATGCCCTCACTCCCCACACGTACACAAATGGCAACTATGGGTGGAGATGGATGTGCTTACTAATTAGCCTGTTGTAATCAGCATACAATGTCCATCAAGCCAGCACCATGGAGACAGCAGTGTGGTTCAAGGGGTAAAGTCGCCACTTGCAATGCCAGCATCTATATCAGAGCACCAGTTCCAGTGCCAGCTGCTCTGCTTCTGATCCAGCTTCCTGCTAAGGCACCTGGGAAGCTGCGGAGGATGGCCCAAGTGCTTGGACCCCTGCCCTCCATGTGAGAGGCCTGCATGGAGCTCCTAGCTCCTGGCTTCAGCCTGGCCCAGGCCTGGTGGTTGTGTCCACTTCAGGATTGCAGCAGTGGGTGGAAGATTTTTCGGTCTGTCTCTTTCTCACTCTGCCTTTCCCATAAATAAAAAACAATGAATCTTATTTAAAAATACGAAAACACCTATCACATTTTAATCTTGAAAATATACAATTTTTACTTGCTGATTAAATATCATAAAAAGATTTAAAAGCAAATTCCCAAGGCAGCTCTGGATAACGCTGCAGCCCAGCCCTGACAGGCAGAGCCAGTCCGCTACCCTCCCACCCGCACCACTGTCTCGGGAGAACTCCCACGTGGCAGCGGTCTCTCGTTCCCACACACCTGCATCCCTCCTGGACTCCGAGTGTCACCGAGGCAAGAACTGTGTCTTATTTAGCTCCACACAGTACCAGCAGAGAGCAGCTCCCCAATAAACACTGGCCCAACTACATCAAATCATGATTATATTCAAAAACAGAAAGATTGGGGCCAGCGCTGTGGTGCAGCAGGTAAAGCCACCATCCCATAAGGGCCCCAGTTCTAGTCCCAGCTGCTCCACTTCCGATCCAGCTCTCTGCTATGGCCTGGGAAAGCAAAAGAAGATGGCCCACATGCTTGGGCCCCTGCACCCATGTGGGAGACCCAGAGGAAGCTCCTGGCTCCTGGCTCCTGGCTCCAGATTGGTGCAGGTCTGGCCGTTGCAGCCAACTGGGGAATGAACCAGCAGATGGAAGACATCTCTCTCTCTCTCTCTCTCTGCCTCTCTGTAACTCTATCTTTGAAATAAACAAACAAATCTTTATTTAAAAAAAAAAAAAAACAGAAAGATTTCCCAATGCGGAGAGTAAGGGATCAAGGACATAAGAGTTGATTTGGGGCCTGAGAAGGGTCACGTGTTTGCGAGGCTGTCATTCAGCGCTCCCTGCACACAGGCTGCGAGGCTGAGTGAAGCTCACCCAATGTTCATTCTGATACATTCATTTATACTCCACGCGCACCCTGACTGGACAGTCTAGGAATGGGCGCTCGTCACCAAGGCAGGCTATAGCCACATTCTGGAGGCTTCACAGACAGGCTGCAGGGTTCACCCTCACCTCGTGGGTACAGGGGAAACAGGGAGCTGTAAGCAGATGTTCAGTGGAACACAGGAATGCACCTGCCACTGGCACAGCACAGCACTCAGAACACCGTCCACTGTGATGCACAGAAACCACCAGAGGGAAGGAAGAAGGGGCAGTGGGACCAGCTGGGTAGGTGGCCAGAAGAATATGGACCTGGTGAGAGATGAGGGGAGTCCCTGAGAGAGAAGAGGCACGGCCTGGAAAGATACTGTAGAGGAGAAAGTACCGAGCTCCAGCTTCCTGCCATAGAGACAAGCATGGGAGTGCCAGGTGCCCAGGTATCAGACCTGTCTTCCAGATAGGAAGGTGCCTTGTCTTAGGAGGCAAGGCCACGGAACAGTCACACTTGGAGACAAAGCAAAGCACCTGAGTAGCCACAAACACTTCCACTATTGCCCCTTACAGGGGCGCAGAACCACGCTGGTCTTCTGCACAAACTGGAAGCCATGCGAGTCACACACGGTGAAGCAGAACGGATAGCACTGGATGCACCTGTGCAAAAGGCAGCCCTCCCCCCACCACCACCCCCAAGCAGCCGCAGCCCCAGGCCAGGGCCTCCACCTCCTTCATGCCTACAATGGACGTCTATCTCTCGCAGGGCATGGGTGGAGCTACTGCTTTATGCAGCCCTGATGCAGCATTTTGGAGGAAGTTAAAGGATAACGGAGGCTGCAGAAATGGTGCCGGTGGTCCTTGGGTAGCAAGTGGTCAAACAGCAGGAACAGGAAAGGCCCAGCAGTGCTGACCTCAGAACGTGCAAAGAAGAAATGACCCCATAGCTCCCACACCGCCATGCCGAATGCCAGACAAGGGCCAGAGAGGGCTGCATAAATGGAGGAAGGCAGGACAGCCTCCATTGGAGACAGGGTCGGAAGGGGCGTGTGTACGTGTGCACGTGTGGGTTGACAGTGAGCATCTGTAATTATTTACAATGCTGCTGGGACAACTCTTGCAGAAATGCTCACTAGTTGGGGCCGGCACAGAGGATGAAGCGGCTGCCCACGAAGCCGACACCCCGTATCATGTCCCGGCTGCTCCACTTCCCATCCGGCTCCCTGCTAATGTACCAGGGGAAGCAGCGGAAGATGGCCCAAGTGCCCGGGCCCCCGCCACGTGGGAGACCTGGCTTCAGTGTGCCCAGCCCTGGCTCTTGTGGCCATTTAGGGAGTGAAGCAGCAGATGGAAGACCTATTTTCTTCTATCTCTGTCTCTCCTCTCTCTGAAACTCTGCCTTTCAAATCAATCAATAAATCCTAAAACAAAACAAAACAAAAGATATGATAAGAATGCTTGGCCCTCTTCTCAGCTCAGACTGGGCTCTCCCAGAAGACTCCTGAGGGCTCATTGCTTCCCTGGGCCTCAGAAGCATCGTCAACTCTGGCAGATGAAACATGGGGCTCCCACTTCCCCACCCCAACACGGGGCTGGAGTCAAAGCCCTGGGCCAGACGTCGATCCAAAGCCAGGAGCTTCCTCCTGGTCTCCCATGTGTGTGCAGGGGCCCAAGCACTTGGGCCATCTTCCACTGCTTTCCCAGGCCACAGCAGAGAGATAGATTGGAAGAGGAGCAGCCGGGACTAGAACCCGGTGCCCATATGGGATGCCGGCGCTACAGGCAGAGGATTAACCAAATGAACCACGGTGCCAGCCTGCAAGCAGAGACCTCGTTAGGCAAGTTTCCTGGGGCCCATACTCATGGATTCCATGCAGGGGACTGGGGCAGGGCCCAGGAATCGACATGTGTAACAAGCTCACGGGGGATCCCCATGGGTGCCAACGCTGCCGATTCAAGAACCTCGCTCTGAAAAGCACTGGCTCAGCCAAGGAGCAAAAATTTATGACATCCGGAAGAAACCCGTGGAGCTGTGCAATCTCACAGCTCTGTGAAACCGACAGGGAAATCACACGTACAAGAGTAATTCTCGTGAAATAAAAATGAATGATGATTTGGGCCACGCTCGGGAGCAAAACCGTATCGCTGTGGCTGTAAATCAGCCTTCAAAGGAAGCCTCTCTCTAGCCTCTTCCTGGAGGCTTGTGATTTAAAACGAACAATCCATCCAGAGCCAGTACTAGTGACGTCAAGATGACGTAGCACAGATATTCCCACTGTACAGATGAGAAGACTGAGAAAGAAAAAGAACGTGCAGAGAAGGTTAGCGGCAGACGTTGAACTAGAACCTTCGGTCCCCAGACTCACCATCCAGTGCTCCCGACCCGTGGGAGCCAGATTTCCTGTCCCTGAATGTTTCCATGACAGGGGCTATAAATAGGAGTGTCCTGGTGTTTTACTGTCCTCCGTGGCCGAACACCACACATCAGTTCTGCACAATATCAACCTGAAAGCTTTCATGCCTGGTGTCTCCTAAAATAAACCCTCATCCTGTGCCGACACTCAGACGTTCATCCGCAAGGAAAGCACCAGACAAGCAGACTTCTCGTCTCCCTCTCCTCCTTCTCGTCTTCCTACCTTACTCCCCGGTGGGCTTGGAAATCAAAGGTCAAGGGGACAGCCATCAGGGGACACGTGGGCCACCTGAGAAACCCACAGGAGCACGGGACAGCGGATCCAGGTAGTGTCCTTGGCTTGAGACCCAAAGATGATGCACCTGCTGGGTCATGCAGGAGCTCTGGAGTGTACAGTTGTCTCCCTGTGGGCTCGGAGCTGCTGTCTGCAATTCAGTTAACACTGCGGGTTCACACAACGCCTGGGAGCCTGGGGATCCCCGTACCAACCCCGGACTTCCTCAGTGCTCTTGTGAAATTGGGCCAACAGTTAAAATTTTGCTTTTCCTTCTCATGTCGTTATCAAAGGAGCTGTCACGGGGCAGGAAAACCACAGCAGTGGTCAAGAAGGAGAGATAAGGAGAACCGAACCCACACGGACAAAGCAAAGGCCACCACGTGCCACACTGGCTGCAGATGCCTTGGCCGGATGCGGGGAGCTCTCTGGAGGCCTTGTCCACGTTAGGAGCTGCACTGGGTCTTCTCTATGCCATTCCCACCTGCCTCTGGCTCTTTCTGAGCTGGGCGTTCTGGAGAGTTCTCCTGATGCGCAGTGTTAAGGAGATGTGCAAGCTGAGGTTGGACAGACAGAGAGATGGGGACACACAATGCTGGTGGAAAACACCTTCCAGATGCATTAAAACTGCCTTCAAAAAACACCCAGGCAGGTGGCCCAGGGAATACAAGCGGGACGCTGCCCCGCAGGGATCTGTGCCTGCATGAGCTGCAGGCACGGTCAGCGGCGGCTCTGCCAGTCAGTGCAGGCCTGCTTGATTCCTCCCCACACAGTCACAGCGGGAGCTTCAGAGTGATGTATCACAGCCTCGTGCAAAAAGACGTGGCATTAACAGTAATGAAACATCCCAAATAACCAACAATGAATAATGATGACCTATATGTTCCACGGAATGTCAACCAGCATGTGAGATGGTAAGTATTAAAAAAAAAAAAAAGAACATATGTCAAGTCAAGAGAATGAGAGAATGCCCCATGAGACTGCCTACTTCTAAGCTAAAATTGCAACATCCAAGGCTGGGGTCGCTTTCTGATGACTGCTTCACTTATTGAAATGAGGATCACTCCGCATCTGAGGAATATTCACTACCTGTATGAAAATAATTATGCCTAAACCCAACACTAGAAATGAACACTGAAAATGAATGCTTTGATGGTGAAAGCTGGCAGAATTTCTTTTTAAAGATTTATTTATTTGAAAATCAGAGTTACAGAGAGAGAGGAGAGAGGAGAGGCAGAGAGGCAGAGAGAGAGAGAGAGAGAAAGAGAGAGAGAGGTCTTCTATCCACTGGTTCACTCCCCAGATGGCCACAACAGCCGGAGCTGTACAATCCAAATCCAGGAACCAGGAGCTTCTTTTAGGTCTCCCACACAGGTGCAGAGGCCCAAGGACTTGGGCCATCTTCTACTGCTTTCCCAGGCCACACCAGAGAGCTGGATCAGAAGTGGAATAGCCGGGTCTCAAACCAGTGCCCACATGGGATGACAGCACTAGCAGGTGGTGGCTTTACCTGCCATACCACAGCAGAACACTGGCACAATTTTGGCTTAATTTCTTCTATTTTGGTGACTATAGACATTGCAGTATCCCATCAAAGATGTAAAGTAGGTTCCATTTAGGTGCCAGGATGTCACATGCACACACAGTAATAATCCAACAAATATCTGTGGAATTTCTGCTTCATATCAGGCACTGGGCACACAGCCCCAAATGCACCTGACCGAGTTCCTGCTCCCAGGCAGTGGGCCGTCTGCTTAGGGGAGAGAACAATGACAAAAGGAGTGAATAAAGACACAGCCAGTGCGTGATGACACAGTGATGGAAGTGCCAGGGTGAGGCACTCCAGGACTCCCGGTACCCGCTGTGCCGAGAGTGAGACCACCGGCCAGTGCTGGATACATCGGGTGTAGGAGATTCCTACTGCTGCTGTAACACATCCTCACAAACCCAGTGGTTTCTTTTTTAAATATTTAAAAGGATGTGCTTGTTCATTCGGGAGGCAGGGTCATAGGGAAGGAGGGAAGGAGGCAAGGAGGGAGGGGAGGAGACAGGAGGTCGTCCATCCGCTGGTCCACTCCCCAAATGGCCTCAATGGCCAGGGCTGGTGCAGGCTGAAACCAGGCACCAGGAGCTTCACCTGGGTCTCCCATGTGGGTGCAGGCGCCCAAGCACTTGGGCCTTCTGCAGCTGCTTTCCCAGGCACACCAGCAGGGAGGTGCACTGGAAGTGGAGCTGCTGGGACTCAAACTGGCATCCCGATATGGGATGCTGGCACTGCAGGAAGCTGTTAAGCTCATCACAACACAAGGAGAGGCGCACACGCCCCCCACCCCACCCCCATTTAAATTTTTCTTTGCAGATGTCAATTTATTTTCAATGTTTTTTTTATTTAAGAGATAGAGAGCTCCCACCCACAGCTCATGTCACTCCTCAAAAACCCACAGGGCTGGGTTGGGCCAGGGTTACAGCCAGGAACCAAGAACACAATCCAGGGCTCCCATGGGCATGGCAGGGACATAGCTGCATGATTCATGACCTGATGCCTCCCAGGGTCTGCATTAGCAGGAACATGAAATCAGGAACCAGAGCTGGTGTCAAGCCCAGGTATCCTGATATGGGAGGTAGGCATTGTAATAGGCCAGGGCCGGCGCTATGGTAAAGCTGCCACCGGCAGTGCTGGCATCCCATAACGACGCCAGTTCGAGTCTTGGCTGCTCCACTTCTGATCCGCCTATCAGCTAATGGCCTGGGAAAGCAGTGGAAGATGGCCCAAGCCGCTGGGCCCCTGCACCCACGTGGGAAACCCAGAAGAAGCTTCTGACTCCTGACCAGCACAGCCGTTGCAGCCATTTGGAGAATGAACCAGTAGGTAGAAGACCTCTCTCTCTCTCTCTCTCTCTCTCTTTCTCTCTCTTTCTCGGCCTCTCCTTCTCTCTCTGTGTAACTCTTTCAAATAAATAAATAAATCTTTAAAACAAAATATCCAGGCCAAACTCCCACTCCCTCAGTGCTTTGAAGCAGCCCCAAATCTCACAGGAGGACTGTGTTCCTTCTGGAAGCTCCAGGAAAGAATCCATTTCTTGTCTGTGCCAGCTCCAGAGGCTCTCCATCCCATTCCTTGGCTCTCAGTCCCTTCCATCTTCAAAGCCAGAATTCGCATCACTCTGATGTCAACACTGCTGCCACACAGCCCTCTCTGAGCTTGACTCTTCTCCCTCCCTCTCTCACTCACAGGACCCAAGTGATGACATGGGTCCCCCCGGCAGTCCCGGGTCAGCCACCTTAATGCCACCCACAATCACAAGCCTCCTTGCCAGGCAGGGAAGCCAAGACACAGACCCAGGGAACAGGACATGGACACCCTCAAGGGGGTATTATTTTGGGGGAATGTCCACACCGGGGGAACGTCTTGTCCAACAGTGGCACCTTTCTGTACAGTTTGTGGCTGAGTTTGGGTTCCGAGTTTGTGCACAGAAGGTCTGACTTTATAGCCACAATGGCCCACCTGGGCGACTTTGGGCAGGTCACTTTATCTTGAATGGGAATAATAAAACCTAACCCTTAGGTTCTATGGGAAGAATTACGTAAGGTAAGCCAACTAGGTTTATACCTAGAAAAATACAAACAAACATTAGTGACTATTAAGGTAAATTAAGTTGTTCCTGAATCCTCTATGAATTAAAATCTTCTCTTTTTTAAAAAATTTGTATTTATGTATTTGAAGGGGAGACAGGGGTAGAGATTGAACCTGACTGGTTCCCGCCACCAAACGTTGGCAATGACCAGGGAGCCAGGTCTCCCATGTAGATGGCAGAGCCCCAGTTCCTACAGCCATCGTCACCGGATGCTCCCTGTGGTCTGCATTGCCAGGAAGCTGGAACGAGGAGGCAGAGGTGGGACCTGGACCCAGCTTAGACGTGGAGTGCAGGCGTCTTACCTGGAGTCTTGCCCATGAGGCTAACCACCTGCCTCCTCAATTTCTTCTTCATGAAACAAACTCAAAGCTAAAACCTCAGCAGGGACTCTGGGGTAGTACATCCCAAGGCAGGTGAGTCACCCTTTCCTGCACACTCAGGGAAGGAGATGCGGAAGTAACATAAAGGGGCATTGAGTACAGAGGAGCTCCTGGAACACAGGCTGGGATGTGACAGGTGGCCCGGGCAGGCCACACTGGGCCCCAGAAACGTGAGATGGCTGCTGCTCACAGGAATGGCTTCACGGGCCCCCATCAAATGGCTTTAAAAAAAAAAAGATTTATTGATTTTACTTGAAAGGTAGAGTTACAGAGAGAGAGAGAAGGAGAGGGATAGGGAGAGATCTTCCATCAGCTGGTTCACTCTCCAGATGGCTACAACAACCAGGGCTGTGCCAGGGCAAAGCCAGGAGCCAGGAGCTTATTCCACACTCCCACATGGGTGGGAGGCCAAGCACTTGGCCATCTTCTACTGCTTTCCCAGGCCATAGCAGAGAGCTGGATCAGAAGTGGAACAGCTGGGTCTCGAACCAGCACCCATGTGGGATGCAGGCACTGCAGGTGGCAGCCATAATGCCAGGCTCCCAGTAAATGTCTTTCTACCTAAGAAAGATGGCCTACATAGAAGAAAAATCATAATGACACAGCAAGCAAAGATGATAATGGGAGTTCATGAAGTGAGAGCCGGACTCGAGAGCAAATGATTAAAAATTCAGAAATGAGGGCCGGCTCCATGGTGTACTAGGTTAATCCTCTGCCTGCAATGCTGGCATCCCATATGGGTATTAGTTCGAGTCCCAGCTGCTCCATTTCTGATCCAGCTCTCTGCTATGGCCTGGGAAAGCAAAAGAAGATGGCCCACATGCTTGGGCCCCTGCACCCATGGGGGGGACCCAGAGGAGGCTCCTGGCTTTGGATCGGTGCAGCTCCGGCCATTGTGGCTATCTGGGGAGAGACCTCTCTCTCTGCCTTTCCTTCTCTCTGTTTAACTCTGACTTTCATATAAATAAATAAATCTTAAAAAAAAAAAAAAAACACTTACAGTGTGAGACTAAAGCTACCCTCAAAGCTACATGCATCATTAACCATGGAAGAATAAATAAGGCACTTCATTCAAGATGTCAGAAAATAAAGGCATGAAGAGCAGATTCTAAAGAAGTATTAAAGCTGTCGTCAATGGCTCAGGAAAAAAAAAAGAGGTAAAAGAAAAACTGACATAGAAGTACAAGAATGGGGGGGGGGGCATTGTAATCCATAAGCTATATTTTGGAAATTTATATTCTTTAAATAAAAGCTTTATTAAAAAAAAAAAAAAAAGCTGGCGCCGTGGCTCAACAGGCTAATCCTCCGCCTTACGGCGCCGGCACACTGGGTTCTAGTCCCGGTCGGGGCGCTGGATTCTGTCCCGGTTGCTCCTCTTCCAGGCCAGCTCTCTGCTATGGCCCAGGAGTGCAGTGGAGGATGGCCCAGGTGCTTGGGCCCTGCACCCCATGGGAGACCAGGAAAAGCACCTGGCACCTGGCTCCTGCCATTGGATGAGCGCGGTGCGCCGGCCGCAGTGCGCCGTCCGGGGCAGCCATTGGAGGGTGAACCAACGGCAAAAGGAAAACCTGTCTCTCTGTCTCTGTCTCTTACTGTCCACTCTGCCTGTCAAAAATAAAAAATAAATAAATAAATAAAAAAGAAGAAGTACAAGAGCTGGATCATACAGATTAATAAGAAAAGCCAAACACAGTCAGGTTTCATCAGCAAAAAAAGGAAGAGAAACAGGCTACCCAGGTACCACTGCACAACAAGCTGAAACAGAAAAAGGGGGGATTGTACGTTTTTGTTCATTTTTACAATCCGAATGAAACTGACACTTCTCTGAGAAAACATCAACTACCTACACAGAAAAGCATGAGTGAAATAAAGCAAAATTCGTTCAAAATTGCCTCTAAAAACTATCAGAGGCCAGGCAGGCAGGCAGTGTTGTGAATGTCCAAGTCACGTAATCTCCAGGCTCCCAGAAATACTCCTGAACAGGGCTGGTCACAGAGGCCATCAATTCCCTGTGCACAGTGGGGGTCCTGCGACTCCACAGCAGGACAGTGGAGCTGCGTGTCCATATCAACCATGACCCCACACACACAGGCCTTTCCAGAAATGCCACCAATGGCATTTGCGAGAGTCCGACTCTCGCAAACGCATCACTGGGGCAGAAGGTCAAGTGCGACACCACGGCTACCCAGGGCTGACCTCAGCAGCGGCTGACTGTGGCTGTGTGCTTACTGAAGTGTTCTAGTGTGAAGTGTTCTCTGTAACACTTCGGGAAGCGTTAACAAGGCAGCTGGAGACATTCAACATCTATGACTCCTTGAAGAAACTCAGAAACGAAACTTCCATAGCAGTGAAAAGTAACTCACTTAACCAATATTCAACCAAAAAACCATTCCCCTGCAGCAGGAATCTAAAATTTGCCTACATTATTAGCAAGTGTAATGGCACTGGCTTATGCATGTATTTTCAAAAATCAGTGACTTAAAACTTTTATGGATAAACTATATAAAAAGAATACACAGGGGCCAAGGGACTAGCAACAGTAAGCAATAAATACCAGAAAACCTTCACAAATAATCACAAGAAAAATACAGGGGAATATTCTCGAATCCTGACATACTTTTGAAAGCTGTGGTCAAATGAAGAAGCACACCATGAACGAGAAGAATCAATACCGCAACACGCTATTTTCCCACACACTACTTATAGATTTGTCAAGCCTACAGGGATTTCAGGAAAATTTAAGACTCTAGAGAACACCACTAAAGATAAAAGAGTGAAGAGAGCAAATGATTTTTTTTTTCCAAAACACGAGGAAAGGAATTTTGTCCCACCAGATAATTAACATGCTAATAAACTGCGATGATTAATTAATAAATGGGCAACATAGACAAAAACTGTTCCTGGTACAGAAGGGAATAGCATGGAAAATAAAGCGATACACCAAGGACCTGTGCTGAGGCGTAGTAGGCTAAGCCTCTGCCTGCAGTGCTGGCATCCCATATGTGTGCCGGTTCAAGAGCTGGCTGCTCCACTTCTGATCTTGCTCTCTGCTATGGACAGATTATTTAATAAGCAGTGTTGGAATTCATGGTTTAATCTGCTTGACTGCTTCAATCTTCATTTTGTGTTAAGATAAATTCCAAGTGAGGTAAAGAGTTAAACTTTCAAAAAACTAAACCATAACAATAAGGGGGGGGGGGGGGGGACATGAACATGTGTCTGTGACACTGGGTCCAGGAATAAAGCAAAGGAAAAATGCGAGAGGAAGGAGAGACAAGGGACAAGTTTACAAAAAAATGGAATTAAAAGTTAGGTGGGTTTTTTTTTTTTAAGATTTATTTATTTATTTGAAAGGCAGAGTTACAGAGACAGAGGCAGAGAGAGAGAAAAGTCTTCCATCTGCTGGTTCACTCCCCAGATGGCCACAAAGGCTGGGGCTGAGCCAGGAGCTTCCTCCAGGTCTCCCATGCAGGTGTAGGGTCCCCAGGACCTGGGCCATCTTTTTCTACTTTCCCAGACCATAGCAGAGAGCTGGATCGGAAGTGGAGCAGCTGGGACTCAAACCAGTGTCCACATGAGATGCCAGCACTGCGGGCAGCCACTTTACCCACTACACCACAGCGCTGGCCCCATAAAGTTAGTTTTATTTTGATGCAAAAATATCTTTAAATCTTTGAATAGTTTTTCATCATTATGTTTTCCACGGACTTTTTGAAGGCTGCTATGTAATTCTGTGTGGATAAAAGCAAAACTCTGCACACCAAACAGAAAAACTGGAAAAGGAGGAAAGTTTTACACATAGAATATATGTAAAGCTCTTAGAAATCGGTATGAAAACCACTACACTGGAGGATAAAAAAAATGGAGAATGGGCATGAACAAATCTTTCTCCCAGGAAAAAAACATAAAGAGCCAATAGATATTTGTAAAACAGACTCCCAGGTAACATCGGAGGCAAACGCCAGCAGTGAGACACCATCTTCCTTTAAAGTGAAATAAAACTACACAAGAGAATCATGATGCCCAATTCTGGCAAGAGGACATCCATCGACTCGAACACTCTTAGACACTGCTGCCGGCAATTCCAATTCCTGGGAAGAGACAGAGCACCTGCTGCTCCCGATGGGCTCCCTGCGGAAACGGAACAACTCGGGACTCTGGGGTCCCAACTTGCGGAGACCGTCAGAGACTCCCGTACAAGAACAGGCCTCACAGTGAGGACCCGGACAGTACCTTGAGATCCCAAGGGGGCATGTGGACAAGCGAGTTGTATGACGTAGTCCAAGACACAATGTCACAGTTAAGATCATGGAGTGTGTGCTTCAAACCCTGCTGGCCATGCACTCAAATCACCTTGAGTGATTCAAAGTCTTTGGGCCCATTCTCCTCTGCATTTAAAAGGGAGCCAATAATGGCCCCTCTGGGGCCAGGAGTGACACAGTAAGTTAATCCTCCACCTGCGGCACCAGCATCCCATGTGGGCGCCAGGTTCTAGTCCTGGCTGCTCCTCTTCCAGTCCAGCTCTCTGCTGTGGCCTGGGAAAGCAGTAGAAGATGGGCCTCTGTACCCACATGGCAGACCGGGAAGAAGCTCCTGGCTCTGGATTGGCACAGCTCCAGTCATTGCTGCCATTTGGGGAGTGAACCAATGGAAGGACGACTTTTCTGTCTCTCCTTCTCACTGTCTGTAACTCTACATCTCAAATAAATAAATAAAATCTTTAAAAAAAATAATAATAATGGCCCCTCCTCCAGAGGGTTGCTGTGGACACCGAGGGAGTCCACACAGGGAAAGTATCCCCAGCTGCTGAAGCACGCTAAGTGCTTAGAAACCAGCACCTGTTGCACATAACAAAAATATTGGGGCTATCCCTATTCCTATTATAATATAGACATTAACAATTATTTTCAAGTTCAATGGAATACCAAAAAGTATAACAAGCTAAAAAAACAGGATCTATCAATTCTGTACAATTATCATTTTCTTTTCTGAAAATGGAAGAGGAGGCAATACTTCGGAACTCATTTTATGGGGGCCAGCATTCCCTGCTAGCAAACACAGACAAAGCAAGTATAAGAAAAAGGAGTTACCAATGAACATCCTATGTGACCACAGGTGCAACGGCCCTCACCAAAACGCGATCAAATCAAGTTCAGGAAATACAAGATGGAAAGCCGCACGATCACAGGGGGCTTATCTACTGCGTGCAAGGCTGATTCTATGAGTATATTAGAAATCAGTCCATGTAACCCACATTAGCTGTCCGAAGAAGAAACACCATGTGAGCCCACCAATGGATGCGGGAAACGCACGTGACAAACCTCAATATCCATCCCTGATAAAAACTCTTTGCAAACTAAGAGCAGCAGGGGAAGTCAACTATGACAAATCTACAGCAAACAGCATGCTTAACCATGGAAGCCGAATGCAGTCACCCTAAGCCAGGAATACGGCAAGAACACCTATTCAAACCCAGCACCATAGGAAGTCCTAGCCAGGGCAGCAAGGGAGGAGGAGGCGACTGCTAGCCTGCATCTGAATGTTTCCAGCAGCTCCGTTCAGAATCCGGAGAACTAGAGCAGCTCAGGTATTCCTCACCGGGTAAAGCAATGCGCAAACCGTCCATCGTACCCCCTGTAGACCAGAACACGATTCAGCCGAAACAAGGAATGAGCTAGAAAGAGGAGAAGCAACGGAGATGACTCCGAGGGGCATGGAAATAGTAAAAGAAACACATCCTAAAAGATGGCAGGCTGTGCATTTTCACAAATGCAAAACCGTCAAGACAGGAAACAGAGCAGGGGGTGGGTACGGCGGGGGTGGGCACCTGCACAGAGGCAGCCCGAGGCAGTTTCTCGGTGACCCGCTGTTGTGTATCCTGATGGTCGATCTTACTGTTGTTCTCAATCTAAAACTTAAAAATTTTTAATCTGAAAGTTACAGTAAATCCCATTCACTTCATTTTAGATTAAAAATATGGATGTTTAGCTTTTCAACTTCTTGTTTCATCACAATTTCAGACTTACCAAAAAAAAAAACTTGCAAAAATACTTTAATGGATTTCTGTAATCCTTTCACCCAAAATTAACCTTTAAAAAAAAAAGATTTTAGTTCTTTATTTGAAAGGTAGAGCTACAGAGAGGCAGAGAGAGGGAGAGAGGGAGAGAGGGAGAGAGGGAGAGAGGGAGAGAGGGAGAGAGGGAGAGAGAGAGAGAGAGAGAGAGAGGTCTTCCACCTGCTGGTTCACTCCCCAGATGGTAGCAATGGCCAGAGCTACACTGATCTAAAAAGCCAGGAGCATCTTCCGGGTCTCCCACATAGGTACAGGGGCCCAAAGATTTGGGCCATCTTCCACTGCTTTCTTAGGCCTGCCTCTCTCTCTCCCTCTCCCTCCCTCTCCCTCCTCCTCTCTCCCCCACCCTTCCCTCGCCTCCCCCATCATTTCCATGAGGATGCCCCTTAGCCTTTCCTCCATTCAGCTTATACTTCCTGAACTACAGGACAGCCTGCTACTGATATTCAGAGCCAGGAGATACCCTGGAGGTGATACAGTTGACTAATTTTTAGAAATGTAAATGATGGGGCCAGTGCTGTGGTGCAGTGGGTTAACGCCCTGGCCTGAAGCACATCTCATATGGGTGCCAGTTCGAGACCTGGATGCTCCACTTGCAACCCAGCTCTCTGCTATGACGTGGAAAAGCAGTAGAAGATGGCCCAAGTGCTTGGGCCCCTGCACCCATGTGGGAGACCCAGAAGAAGCTCCTGGCTCCTAGCTTCAGATTGGCACAGCTCCAGCCGATGTGGCCAATTTAGGAGTGAACCAGCAGATGGAAGACCTCTCTCTCTCTCTCTCTAGATGGAAGACCTCTCTCTCTCTCTCTCTCTCTCTCTCTGCCTCTCCTCTCTCTGTGTAACTCTGACTTTCAAATAAATAAATAAATCTTTAAAAAAAAAAGAAATGTAAATGTCAGACAAAAGACATTATATGAAGCATATCAAGGATGACATAGGTAAGGGAGGAAACCTACCATGAAATTCGGAGTTTTCTCTCTACATACACCTGTGATTTCAAGGGAACAAACTGGAGAGACCCATCTGGGAGACCCTCCCACGAGGTCTTCAAAACCTGGGAGACGTTTTTTTCTCTGGAAGGGATCATATCCCAGAATTCCAACAATAGGGATCAATAAAGGTGAAAACTTGCAAGTTCAAAGACCCCTAGCAAGAAGAATTCATGGCTACTGAGTCTGAAAACGGCCACTCATGCTAGTAGAAGGCGAATCAACGAAGCCAGCTGCCTTGAAGCAAACACGCAGGGTCTGAACAGCTGGTGTGTCTGATGATACAAGCTCTTCCTTGCCTCAAGCAGCTCACCCCGAGAATCCATCGCCTCCTCGTGTACTGACTACACTGAAAGCCAAAGAATTCCCAGAAAGGCTCCAGCACTTTGCAAATGTTCCCAAATAGGAAATAACCTTACCAGAGTTCACTGGCTTTATGTCTATCTTGTAGCCTTAACGTTTTGCTGTTTTTTCTTGCATGTTTACTAAGGCAGGAATCTCAAAGCCCTGGATCTGGCCTCAATTCCAACTTTGAGTGATGTCAGTTTCCGCCAACACAAAATCCAATGGTAAAATGCAAGGACCTGGGGCCGGCACTATGGCATCATAGGCTAAGGCTTCTACTGGGGTGTCAGTTTGAGTCCCGGCTGCTCCACTTCTGATCCAGTTCTCTGCTATGGCTTGGGAAAGCAGTAGAAGATGGCCCAAATGCTTGGGCCTCTGCACCTGTGTGGGAGACCCAGAAGAAGCTTCTGGTTCCTGGCTTCGGATAGGCCCAGCTCTGGCCATTGTGGCTATATGGGGAATAAACCAGCGGATTGAAGCTCACACACTCTCTCTCTCCCTCCCTCCCTCCCTCCCTTTCTCTCTCTGTAACTCTGCCTTTCAAATAAATAAATAACATCTTTTTTAAGATTTATTTATTTTATTTGAAAGGCAGAGTTACACAGAGAGAGAAGGAGAGGCAGAGAGAGAGAGGTCTTCCATCCTCTGGCCTACTCCCCAACTGGCCACAATGGCCAGAGCTGTGCCGATCCCGAGCCAGGAGCTTCCTCCGGGTCTCCCACGTGGGTGCAGGGGCCCAAGGACCTGGGCCATCTTCTGCTGCTTTCCCAGGCCATAGCAGGGAGCCGGATAGGAAATGGAGCAGCCGGGACTTGAATTGGCGCCCACAAGGGATGTCGGCACTGCAGGCAGCAGTTTTACCCTCTATGCCACAGCGCCAGCCCCAATAAATAACATCTTTAAAAACAAAACAAAACAAAAAAAACTCCATGGTCCCCAAGAGCCCCTCCACCGCATACAGGGAAAGTCACATCGCAAGAGGCATGGCTACTCTGTCCAAAGGAACAAGCTCAACCTGAATAAATTATTTTCATGGAATATTCATTCAGAAATACTGCGCAAATGGCAGGGGAAAAAAGATTCATTAAAGAGACTGTTAACAAGGCGTGCACGGCTTTCTCTGGCACTTAGCTGAGGCCACCTGCCATACCAGAGAGTGACAGACCAGGCATGGCCTGACACAACCCTTTAGGACCTCACTCTACCTGTGCAGGCGGACTTGCCACTCAGTCCCCGGCCCCACCTTACAGGCAATCTTTCCTGTGCAATGAGGCATTCTTAGTGGTGCGGCGTCCCTTAATTCTTAAAAGTGTTCATTTTCAAGTTGATTTTATTGTTGGAATAGGTGATACAAGTAACTCAGCAGATTTATTTTAAAAAGCAGATTTATTTATTTATTTATTCAGAGGCAAAGCCAACAGAGGGGGGGAGGGGGAGGGGGAGAGAGAGAAAGGTCTTCCACCTGCTGGGTCACTCCCCAGATGGCCTCAACATCCAGGACTGATTCTCCCACATAGGTGCAGGGGCCCAGCGACTTGGGCCATGTTCTGCTACTTTCCCAGGAGAATTAGCAGAGACCTGGACTGGAAGCGGAGCCACCAAGACTGGAACCAGGGTTCCCACATGGGATGCTGGGATCACAGGTGGCAGCGTAACCCACTGCACCACAACACCGTCTCTTGACTGCTGTTTTTTTTTTTTTTTTTTGTACTAAGAGACACATGGGGTGTGCTGTATCTGTGCAGTATCTTGACTGTGACAGTGCATGTACAAACCCACACAAGCAATCAGATTGTATAGAATCCAGTAGACACACATGCACGCACGAGCACACACACACACACACACGAGTGCAGGTACAACTGGAGACATCTGAATAGCACTGGTGGACTATGTTGAAGTCAGTACTCTGGGGACACTACAGTTTGCAGAATGCCACCACTGGAGGAAACCGGGGGAAATGCACAGAAACAAACAAATGCACTTCTCACATTTGCCTGTAAATCAGCCATTCTCTCAATAAAAAGTTCAATTAGGGAAAAAAAAAAAAGGCTATGGTGACGACTCAGGCTTCCTGCTGCCCTGAACATTCAGTCCTCCTAGAAGGTAGCAGCTCTTCCAGTCTCACGGGTAGAGCAGGACGAGGAAACAGATGGGCAGGGAAGGAGCGAGGCAAGCATGCAGCCAGGGAGACGGACTGAAGCGGAGTGGTCCCTGCGAGGCAGCCAACAGGGCATTCAACTCTCATACTCACAACCGCGGAGACCAAATAGTGCCCGAGTCCAGAACAGCACTGCTGCTCAACAGACCCCAACGCCGCCTCCTCCTCTCTTCGGATTCCCAGAAGTAGCAGTTCTTGCCACTAAAGACAGGACACTGGAGGCCAACGCTGTGGCGCAGTGGGTTAATGCCCTGGCCTGAAGCATCGGCATCCCACATGGGCCCCAGTTCAAGACCCGGCTGCCTCACTTCTGATCCAGCTCTCTGCTATAGCCTGGGAAAGCAGCAGAAGATGGCCCAAGTCCTTGGGCCCCTGCACCCACATGGGAGACCTGGAGAAAGCTCCTGGCTCCTGGGTTTGGATCGGCGCAGCTCCAGCCGTTGCAGCCAATTGGGGAGTGAACCATCGGATGGAAGACCTCTTTCTCTCTCTCTCTGCCTCTCCTCTCTCTGTGTAACTCTGACTTATAAATAAATAAATCTTAAAAAAAAAAAAAAAAGACAGGCTACTGAACAGGCGCCCTTTCTCTGGGCAATCTGACAACCCTTGCTAAGATGGGAAGCAAGCAGCATGGAGCCCTTCCCAGTAAAATGGCCTGGTCAGATCACCGGGCGGCCACTCACCATCAGCGAGACCCCTCTTCTGCACTTTGCAATGTCCCCACCTAAAGAAGAATGTACACCAACCGTGCCGACATCTGAATAAAGTTAAGTCAGATGCAAAGCAGAACAAAGCCACTGAGTAATTCCCACACAGAGAAGGAAGGGGAGTCCTTACAGGGAACAGAACACATCGGAGACTACCTGGAAGATTCTTAGAGCCATGAGGAATGACAATGTGCCAAGGAGGCCACACAGGACGCTATCAAACATGACTTTCATGGGGGAAAGTTCTTGGAAATTGAAAATATGCACAATAGGAATTAAAACCTCAGAACAGGGCTGGGAGATGCGATTAAGAAACCTACAGAAATGACAGCAGGGGGCCAGCGCTGTGGCATACTGAGCAGGTAAAGCTGCCGACTGCAGCGCCAGCATCCTATATGGGTGCTGGTTCTAGTCCCGGCTGCTCCTCTTCCAGTCCAGCTCTCTGCTATGGCGTGGAAAAGCAGTAGAAGATGGCCCAAGTCCTTGGGCCCCTGCACACATATGGGAGACCTGGAGGAAGCCCATGGCTCCTGGCTTCGGATCAGCACAGCTCCGGCTGTTGAGGCCAACTGGGGAGTGAACCATCAGATGGAAGACCTCCCTCCCTCTCCTTCTCTCGCTCTGTGTAACTCTTTCAAATAAACAAAATAAATCTTAAAAAACAAAGAAACGACAGCAAAAGGATGAGAGAAATGGGAGAGAAGAGAAAATGAGAAGATCAATCCAGGAAGTCAAAAATCCAAATACTGGGCCACAGAGAGAGGAAAGCAGTGGGGATGGAGGAAGTCAGAGGAGGCAGGTCCTCAGACTTGAAGGGCAGAGCTCCCAGCCTGCAGGGATCTGGGGAAAAGTCTGGGACAACGGAGGAAAACATACGGTCAGAGTCACATGACTGGGACACACCTGGAGTCCAGGTGCAGGCGGCACACAAGAGCCCGGCAAGGAACAGAGGGTCTTCAGAAGCAGGTTCACCCGTGGCTCTCATATTATGAAAGCAAGACGCATGGCTCTCACCAAAATAAACTTCTCCCATAATTCCATTCTCCCACAAACTCTTTGAAGCATCCTCATGCATGTTCTCAGAGGAATAAAACAGGTTCCAAAATACATTGAAAGCTGGGACAGCATCAGGCTTCTCAGGGGCAGAACCGGAAGCTGGAAGACGTCCAAGCACTGCCCGCCCCATTCTAGTGCTTTCCAACCTGCCTCCTGACCCGGTCTAACCACCTTGCCAGAGCAGAGGTAGAGGAATACAGTTGGAGACACACGAGTCTCAAGCCTTCCCTTCCATACTCCCTATCCCGGGAGGTACCTGGATTCCCCAAAAACAAACGCTGCACATACAGGGACAAGGCGAGAATGACACTCACGCGGGTTCTAGGGAGCATGGCTTCCACCCTAAGGAAGAGAAGACAGAAAGACACAGGCTGAAGCAGGGGGAGGCTGGCGAGACGACAGCAGGCAGTAGACGTAGCAACCTGCCCGGACTAGCCCAGGCCGGAAGAATTGGGCGAAGATTGCTTCGGTAAGCAAACCTGATAGAATTCTTAACATTATCCTACACGCTCAGAGGAGGAGACGGCCGAGACAGCTGGAGCAAAGTTTGGGTTTCATGCGGTGGAAAAGGTTTAGAAAATCAAGCAGAAAAATAAACATTAATCACGTCCAAGACAGGAAAATTAGGCGCAGTGGATTTTGCAGCTCGGCTACAATCAGCATTTACGGGGCCATGGTAAGGTGAACACTGACCACTGATCCAACTCAATGGGGCTTAGCCATGGCTACACCAATGGAACCATCTGCATCATGTTAAAAAAAAAAAAAAACCCAGGCCACACCCCAAATGTCACATCAGAATTTCTGGGGTGGTGTGGAGGGTGGGACTGAGACCAGCCCCCGACTTTAAGCAGTTCCCCAGATGATTATACCGTGTAGAGAGCCTGAGGACCATGGAGATAACCTCAGAGACAATCTTCCTCCTCGTGCACAGTGCTGAGAAATCACCTGTGGCTACAGCAGTTCACGACCTTGACTTTCCACTGTCAGCTGTACTCGCACACTTCCACCTGGAAACCCCACCGCTGTCAAAGGCAAAACACCCAAAGATGAACAGTACGATTCAAGATGGCCTTCGTGACTTCTGGTGTGCATTGGTGGCACCCTTTTCCTTGCCTGGCTGCTGCTATCGCTTGAATATGGTTTTTCCCAAAATCCACATGGCACAGTCACATCACTGCTTGGGTGCCCCACACCCTAAACTGAAATTCCTGGGATCCAGCTTCCTGCTAATGCAACACAGAGGTAACCAGTGACAGCCCAAGTATGTGGGTCCCTGCTACCTGTGTGGGAGACGCAAACAGAATTCTTGGCTTTTGGCTTCAGCCTGGCCCAGCTGCAGCTGTTGCAGGCATGGGGGAAGTGAACCAGCAGAAGGAAGACCTCTCTCCTCCTACCCCCCCTCTCTTCTTGCTTTCTCACTCTCTCTTAAAAATAAATGTTAAGGGAAAAGTCAATTTGGCTAGGTCTCTTGCACAGGTCCTATCTTTCATAATCCTGGGCTCTACCAGCAAGAAGGTCATCACTACATGTAGTACTCTGACCTTGAACCTGGGCCATGAGCCAAGAGTCTTCTCTTTGTAATTTACCCAGCACGTGGCCTCCTGTTATTAGTGACAGAAACTGGACTGGAGACACGCCACCCCATCCCCTTTGTTCTTGGGTCAAAGTCCTACCCAAAAAAATCCTGCTTACTGCTTCCTGCCCTGAATGGGTGGAGATGCCCGTGGCACACTGGCCCCACGTAATGAAAATCAATTGTGCCAGGATCAAACAACATAGAAGTGCAAGGGGAGAAATGCTGCACGTGTGACATTACACAGATGAGCTCAGCGTGGAATACTCCCTAGAGCCGTGGTTGAAATAAGCAACTCGGACTGGCTTGGAAATGACTTTGGTATTTCCCCAGTTCCCTTAAACCCCTACCTAAGCTCTAAAAAGCTACAGTTCAAAGAGTCAGGATCCACAGGTACTCCACGGCCCACAGGTGGTGCCGATAAACTGAGTTTCTAATCAAGTCTCAAATACCTCCGTATCATCACTGGACCCCACCCACCGCCTTTCTACACATGGATGCCATTAAAAGGGCAAGCCGACACCTTATTGTAGCCCACCGCGGTGTCTGGGGCACTAACTTACTTCCTCACATGACATGAACAAGAGAAGATGTCTCTCCTGCATCCTTACCAACATCTGACAACATCACAGTTTAACTTGTTATTAAAAAATGGTACTTTGTGCTTTGAAAGGTGGGTTTCTTTGTTGACAAATTTTTGTTCATGTCCATCAACTATTTGAAATTGCCCTTTTTTTAAGGATTTATTTATTTGAAAGAGTTACAGAGAGAGGTAGAGACAGAGATAGAGAGAGAGGTCTTCCATCTCCTGGTTCACTCCCTAGATGGCCGCAATGGCCGGAGCTGCGCTGATCCAAAGCCAGGAGCTTCTTCCAGGTCTCCCACGCGGGTGCAGGGACCCAAGCACTTGGGCCATCTTCTACTGCTTTTCCAGGCCATAGCAGAGAGCTGGATCAGAAGAGGATCAGCCGGGACTAGAACTGGCGCCCATATGGGATGCCAACACTTCCAGCCAGGGTGTAAACCCACTGCGCCACAGCACTGGCCCCTGCAATTGCCTTTTTACATACCGTATGCCTCCGTCTTCTGCCTGCTTTTCCCGAGTTCACCTTTTTAACCTCCTGTTCTTGACCAATCTGGTTCCTTTTAGTTGTCGGAATCCAGCTTCTCCTAAGCTGCCATGACCTCCATCACACCACGCTGGGGGGGGGGGGGGGGGTCTTCACTGGGATCTCCCATGATGCTTGAAAAGTCAGTGTTCAGTGCTTTCTTCTTAAAGTCTGGACACCACGAGGATGCATACCCTAGGTGTCCAGCTCAAACACCCCGTCGTCCCTTCAACTGGCACACAGACTGTCATGACTTTCATGAACAGATGAACGAGAGTCCCTGCATCCTACATGGACAAGATCTAGGCAGGGGCTCCCTCAAAGGACATCCACTGAGGAGTTTCATAAAGGGACAGGGCAGTGCAGGACTGGGGCAAACCAACAAGGCAAAGCGATGGCCCCAGAGCTAGGGACAATGAGGAGCATCGCCACCCACTGGCCGGAAGAGGAATGACATGAGATCGGCAGGTGAACCCCAGGAGACACGTTGTAGCCCACCACCGCTGGGCTCACGACAACCTTCTTCCACGCGAATCCTCAACATGTCCACCTCTCAAATCCTACAAGATAACTCCATGTTCGAAGCCATGGAATACAATAAGTAAAATAATTGCCAAACGAGCTCTACAGAAATTGAAGGAAGGAAGGAGCCAGAAAAACTCAAATTCCCTTCCCAGCAGCACAATGCTGCTGCTTTGCAAACATTTTTTGAATGCCCCCCCACACACCTCAGTTTCCCCAACATGAGAGGGTGTGCACTCCCCTCCTCTTCCTCCTCCGATGTTCCTGTTCGCAAGGGAAGGAAATCTCCCTACAGAAAAACAGAGCTGCCAAACCCCTTCCTCTCCGCCAGCCTCCACCAGGCCTTGGAATTCTCAGCAAATAGCTGGTTTTGCAACGCTTCTGGCTTTGCCAACCCTCCAGGGTAGAAAAATCTTCCCACAAGGATTTGAGGCTTGCAAGGAGAGGAAATCTTTGAGAAAAATCTGGGTTGATGAGCAGCTAAGAAAAGCCAGGAGGAAGAGACACATCTATATGTGTTTATGCAGAAAATAGAAAAGGTTGAAAAGCAATGTGTTTCTAACAAGGCAGCTTCTATAAAACCAACCTTCTGCCACCCCTCCACTCCCCAGCGGGCTGAAAAAGGCAGGGTGGTTTCCACCCTCCATTCACGCCCTGCTCAGCCGAAGCTGGAAAACGCAGTAGCAGGCAGCTCCCACGAACAGTGGGCTTGGGTTCAAATCCCCGCGCTTACCCCAGCCCTGCTTTCCTGCAGCTCAGTGCCATCTCAGGACAAATGAGCAGCAACACCTAATTTGCCGGATTGGGGGCCGAATTATGAATAGGAAGATGATGGCGCTTTGCAGCTACTTCTCAATCACAGACCCTCTAAAGAGCGTCTTCATGTAACAAATATCCTCTGTGGCTCCTCTGTGTTCAACAGATACGAGAGCACTTTGAAAAGCTGGTGGGAAACAGGTCTGATGCAAAACCTACCCATGCATTTCAAAAGCGTCTGCATCAGAAGAAACTTCTTTGATCTTCCTTCTCCCGTGAACTTTCTGAAGAACCTTGAGTAACTTTTGAGCTCCTCCTTCGGCCCTGGGAGGCTGGGGTGACAGAGGTGAGCAAGTTCCTCAGGACCCTGACCTCCTGCCTGAAGTGAACTGGTAACTAAATGAATACATAATTGCCAACAAAGGCTGTGATGGTCAGCACCGTGGGGGCAGGGCCCGGAAGACCAGAGATAAGAACTGTGTTGGATAGGATGGTGCAGACAGTGGAACTAACACAAAGGGAGCTCTTAGCCAGACGCAGCATCCACTTTTGCGGAAGAGAAGCAAGGACAGGTGGACAAGGGAGGAGAGAGGAGGGGAAAGAAAGCCAGAGAGGCCAGTGGGGCCTTGCCCCCAGCCACATGAAGGATCAAAAAGCTGCGCTCACAGCCATAAAGGCACAAAGACCAGGGCAGGGTCTCCAATCTGCAGTTGGGATTTGCACCCCAAACCTCCGCTGCAGCCCCCTTGTGATACAGCGCTCGGGACCCCGCAGCAAGCCAGGGCAGCAGCACTGCTTTCGGGAGTGGAAGGCGTTTCGCAGATGACACGCGTGCGCGCGCACACACACACACACATGCACACGCATGCACGTGTGTTTTATTCACCAGGGAGCACCTTGCGAAGCCTTGCCTGTCACTCTTAAGCACTGCTTCCTTCAGAGCCTTAAATTTTCCACCGAAAATCACAACAGTATCTCCCCTGCCACAAGCTCCCTGCACTGTGTGCCCACACTCCCCTCTCCTTGACACTGGGCTGACATGTGTCACTATCTTGCCTAAACCCCCCCCCCCCGGAAAAAAAAAAAAGTGCAGGTGCCTCTGTGACGTCCAAGGTGAGGACATAAAAATGCCATGCGCTTCTGCCCGGCTCTCACGGACGCACACTCTTTGGAAGCCAGCTGCCCCTTCTTAGGAAGTTCAAATGGAGCTCGTGGAGTGCCCACGTGGCTTCGCCACGTGTCAGGTGTTCCAACCGACAGCCCAGCTCAGGGGCCAGCCACAGCTGCAGCAACTCCTACACATGGGCGTGATGCTACCTCTGATGAGTCTGTAACCACCTGTCTCAGGTGCCTGGCCTTGCAACCCTTCCCGAGGGGGTCCCAGACACAGCAGAGCAGACAGACCATCCCCACCGCCCCCTGTCCAAGTTCCCGCCCAAAGCACTCAGGAGCAAAGGCAGAAAATGACTGTTTCGCACCAGTAGGTTTTGGTGTGATGTCTTACGCAGCGATAGACTGGGACAGAAATGAAAGCCCGAGTCGTGTGTGGTGTGTGTATGTGTGGTGTGTGTGTGTGGTGTGTGTGTGTGTACTTCAAAAAAAAAAAAAAAATCCCGGAATACAGATTTTAAAGATAAGTTTAATTTGCTTCAAAAAAATTTTGAAGTCCATGCATGGAAGAGTCTTCAAAATGTTCATGAAAAATGCTATGAAAGACTGCATGGATTCAAAAATTGCACCAAAATCAACTTGCCTTTAAACTGCATTCTCCACAGGCATTGTGGGTACTCTCGTGTCTGTACATAGGTGTATGTGTGTGCGTTTTTCCTTAATCCCGCTTCACCTCCTTGAGAACCTTCTAGAAAGAACACCTATCATTACTCGTGAGTTACACTATCATTACCCGTGAGTTACAACCCCTGGGATTCATCCATACCACTTCTGGAGAAAAAAAAAAAGATAACCAGACGGTTTACGCCAAAGAAAAATTAAATACTTTTAAACCACTCAAAATAGACAAAGGTAATCCATCCTTATTGCAAAACTAAGAGAGAAACCCTTGCAAATCTAACACTTGATTTCAACCAGCTTTGAAAACAAGATAAAAAAAAATGAGATCTTCATCTGCGGCAGCTAAATAGGGCACCAGGGGCTCCTCCTGCTTCCCCCACGGCTGAAGACGCACACATGTGGAAGCATGATTTGCAGATAAGGTAGAGCCAGACATGTAAGGTGCACTTAGCGCCCACCTGACGCCGCCAGGCGCCCGCAGCATTCCCCTTTCTCTCACTGCTCTAGTGGACAGTAGCACCAACACTTCCCTTGGGTGCAGCCTAACCCTTCGTGACCCAAGTTAACCCTCCAGTGCAGCCTCAGCAGGTTCTTTTCTGTACAGCACATAACCAGACACAGCGAGCGCCTTCTGCTATATGACTGAAACTTTTCCGTATTACAGTCGAATCTAGGTTAAGTTAGATGTCAAGAGAGGGAGCTCAGATTCCATACGGTCAGAAATGGACCCCCACACTATATAACATCGCTGCCCCCCACGTCTCTAATGGTCTGGTAGAAGAACTGTGCTGGTTTTGTTTAATAATAATAAATGAGTGTATGTTGGAAAACAAGCCTCTAAGGAGTCACATACAGGGATCAGCACATGGCTTTCAAGCTAAATAATGGAAACTACTTTGATGACGAGGAAAGCCCCCACTCTGGGATTACAGAAATATCACAACAGGGCACCCAGGTCGGGGCATGAGCTCCTGGGACCTGCAGTGGGAACTGAGAGCCAGGTCACCTGAGTGGACGGCTCACCTGCTCCTCAATCGCTGTGTGACCCTAAGCTGATCACTCGGCCCCTCTCTGTCAAGACGTTGTGAAAACAGGGCTAAATTCCCAGCTTTGTCCACCCAGATAGGACCCCTTTAGGCAGAGGGGTCTCCAGGGTTCCAAGGCACCAATCACTCTTCGGATGCTGACGTCAGCCAAATGATAATTCCCCAAGCAGAAAATCATCGCGGGCTGATTTCACATGCATTAATTAATGTGGCCAGAATTAGCTCCAAAAACCCATGCCTTGCCAAACACTGCTGCCCATCATCTAATGAAATCATGAATACAGGACGGAAGAAAAGGTGAAGAAGAGACAGACTTGCAAGCCTGGCCAGGGTGGGGGCCCACCCAGCGCTGATGGGTTGGGGTGGAGAAGGGGGGAGACAGCAATGGTTGATGAGCCCAGAGACAGGTCGGGACAGGGGGCAGGGATGTGGTACGGTATTACACCTGAAGTGACAACTGTATACAAACATCACTGCCAGCAAGACCATTCCAAAACAATCCTGAGGTCACTGGGCTCCAAGTTGGCAGAGTCTCCACTCCACCCACCGCAAATCCCAACTCTCCTGGGGAGGACTGGGGGTACGGAGTGGCCGACTGAACCACCTGGGTCTCATCCCCCGTGCAGAGTATCTGCAAATCCTGGGAAGTTCTGGGAGCCCCTACATACCGCCAAAGAAGAACGGCACGTTACCGGACTTGGCACAGCCCCTGCCAAAGGTGGCATGCACGCCTCGCAGCTGGGAAGCCCCTGATGAGACTGATGTCTGGGAGACCTGGGGACTTGAAATCCCAACCCCCCACAGCCCCCTATGGGGTGCCAGACCCCATGGCCAGATGATGTGGGCCGTGGGAGCCACCAACGGCTTCTCTGAAGCCCAAGCCTGCCTCTCTCCTTATTACCATATATGAGGAAGTCTCTGCAGAGGTCTGTGAGACCTCAAGGGAGCCCCAGACCAAACAGTGTATAGGGGGGAATCCCTTTTTTAAAATGGAGAGTGCCTTTAAAAATACATCCGCATCGCCAGCAGAATGCCTTTAGACCGTGCCCGCTGACACCTGGCGCTGGAGCTGTCCCCTACCCGCTCGGCACGGCACGTGTTCGTAACTGCTTTCGCTCACATCCCTTCCCCAGGCTGTCTCTGCTCATCCGCGCCACTCGAACCGCCGGGCTGGAGAACCAGCTCGCTACACTTAGTTCTCCACATCTCGCCTCGGACCCCGAAACGCCACTGTCTCAGCACATGTGCCCGTAAGGGCCATTTCACGTCCGGAAAGGCCAAGGCCAAAGATAAAAAGTTGTGGGCTCCAGGATGGACCCGGCACAGGGCACGGAGAACCCAGTGGATAGAGTGGGGCGGGGGGGGCGGGGGTAGCCCCCTGGTCCACCCCATCTCCTCCACAGCAGCAAGGGTGCAAAAGCGACCCGCGGGCAAGGGGCCCCTGTTTTCCCAGGGACACGTCCACTGCTAAGCCCTGGCTGGATGGCGAACACTTTTTTTTTTTTTCCGCTGTGCCAATTCCTGGCACCTGTTCTGGAAAAGCGGGTGGGGAGCTTCCCGCAGATCCACGCCGCCTGTTCTACCTGGGGAACACGCGGAGCACGGGTGAGCCACAGCCACCTGCGCCTTCGGTCCCGGAGCAAGCCGGAGCGCACAGGTGGTTACCTGCACAGGTACGGAACCTCACAAGGCCAGCACAACTCGACGGCTGGCCTTGGGGGCCTCGCTGGAGGTCAAGGTTCCCCAGCCACCCACCCACCCACCGCCACCACCAGCCCTTCCCGCCTGCAGGGAAGAGGGCAGAGGCAAGGGGCGCAGGTAAAGGTCCCCATGGCAGCAGGCTGCGCTCCAGCCCCGAGCTCCCGGCTCCGCCGGCCGCCTCCTCCCGGACCCCCTGCAAGGGGCAGGGGGCGTCCTTACTCGGCACCCGCCCGCCGGAGCCGCAGCGCCCACTCGGGGCAGGCGGCGAGCACTCACCCTTCTGCTCTCGCAGGCTCGACAGCGACCAGAGCAGCAGCGCCACCGAGGCTAGGAAGCAGAGCTGGCTCAGCAGAAGGTCCCCGCGGCGGCGGCGGCGGCGGCGCGCGCGGTCCTCGTCGCCGGCCGGCGGCATCCTCGGGCGGCGGCCGCTCCTGGGGCGGGCGGCCGCGGCGGCGACGGCGGCGGGAGGCAGCCCTGCGCGCAGCAGCCGCGGGTCCTCGCTGCGCTCCCGGCCGGCCGCCGCCTCCGCCTGCTCTTCCTCCTCCGCGCCGCTGCCCGGCTCCTCCTGGCCGTCGCCCTCGTCGTCGCTATCGCTCAGTCCCTCCTCCCCGCCCTCCTCCTCCTCCTCCTCCTCGCCGCTTGCCCGCGCCGCCGCCGCCGCCTCCCGGCGCTCGGGGTCCCGCTCCTCCTCGCGCGCCATGGCTCCCACGCTCCGCGCCCGCGCTCGGCCTGGGGCGGCGGCGCGGCGGGGGCGGCGGGGGCGGCCGGGAGGCGGGGGCGGCGGCGGCCGAGGAGGAGGAGGAGCGGGAAGGACCGGCGGGAGGAGGGCCCGCCGCTGGCCAACTCCGCCGGCTGGCGAGGCCACCCCGGGCAGGCTCCGGCCTCGCCGGCTACAGGAGCGCGTCGCGGGGCCGCCCGCCTAATCCATGGTCCGCGCGCGGGGAGCAGCGAGGCAGCCGGGCGCACGGGCGGACGCTGCTCTGCTCGGCCCGCGGCGGCGCGGCCGGTCGGGCCCGGGTGGGCGGTTGCAGGGGGGCGCACGGGCGGGGGGCAGTGGCCGGCGCGGCGGGGAGAGGGCGCTCGGGAGGGGGACTGGACGGGGAAGAGAGCCGGGGCGCAATCGCCAGTTTTCCAGTCCGGGGTCAGGGGGCGGGCGTAGCGTGCCCCTTCTCGAACACGGGCTCTCCGCTCCGGGGGATTCGTCCGGAACTTTGGAGAAACGAGGGGTCTTTGCAGCCGCGGCCCGAAGGAGGGGCGCCGCGAGTGCGCCGGGCAGCCCTCGCCCGCCCGTTGGGCTTTCCGCGGCGCGCGGGCCTCCCGGGTTTGCTTCTGCCCTCTTGCGGGGATCCCCTGTTTGCGCCCGGCTCGGGTTCTGAACAGGCCTCCCCAGAAGCCCTGGGCTCGCTAGGGTTCCCCTGGCTCCCCTAGCTGGCCCGGGCTCACGTGTCGCTCCTGGACCGTGCTGGACGCAGCCCAGTGGCTGGCTGAGAGAAGGGGGCAACCATCAGGTCCCTGGGAGGCGCCCGGAACTTCTGCGGGAACCATCAGTCGGCCCCCATCCCTGAGGTTAGAGCCCCAGTCCCCTCTGGGGTTTCCTGTTCTCTTCCTGCCCCTACCACTGAGGATGTTGCCTGCCCTGAAGATAGATGGCAGGGCCTTTGCTCTGCAGGGGGTGCCCCCCTCCCCCAGTCTCTTCTCCTCCTGAGCATCCCTGGCCTCCCAGGTGCCTCCTGGGCTGCTGGCTGGGATGAGATGCATCCCTCTGAAAGGGACACCTTTGTCCTACGACTGAAAGCAAACGAGCTCCTTAAACAAACAAAAATCCCCTGGGCAGCAGGTGTCCGTGAGTCTCCCTGAAGTCTGATCAGATCAGGGAATCCAGCCCCAGGCTCTAAGGAGGAGGGGGCGTCTCCAAGCAGGGAGCCCCTCTGCAGATTCCCCCACTCCTAGGTTAGGGAGGGCCGCAGAGTCCAAATGTGTCTACCCCACATCCAAGAGGCTGTGGACAGCCTCTGGGGACGCAGGGTCACAGTAGGCAGTCGTGGTGGTCTGCTCTGCACAGCAGGGTCCTGACCCCCCCCCCCGCTGGAAGGTGTGGCCTGGGCACACCGTGGGTGCGCTCCTGAGCTCTCCTGGGACGCTCACAGGCACCTCTGAGAAGGACCCGGCAGGACCCAGGTCCGTCCAGGCAGGAGTATGTGTGGGAAGACCCAGAACAGCTCCACCCACCAGGACAGACACTCTCGCCATTTTTTCCCGTGAAAACTAGAAAAAAAAAAAAAAAGTCGAGAGGGAGAAGCTGGAGTGAATGGAGTTGGGGTGGGGAGAATGCCCTAGGCACAGGGAATTGTGGGATCTGGTCATGAGCAAGGGTACCAGGACAGCTGCAAGAAGCCAGGAGCTGGTACCTGCCTGAATTTGCCTCTGCACCAGGCAGAGGGAGACAGAAAGAGGAAGAAGGGGGGAGGAAGCGGCAGAGAACACTTCGGTGGCACGGGGAAATTAATTTTTTAGTTTGTTTCAACAGATCGCAGAGCAAAGGGAGAGAGAAGCAGAGAGGAGATGCCTTGAGTGGCCCACACTGCCAAGGGAGAAACGCAGTGGCTTTGGGTCCCCCAGAGTGGCAGCACCTTAGCCCTGGTGGATTCCTCACCCCCACCCCCCGCAGCTGTAGGAGTTTGCCTGGGATGCAGGACGTCCTTGGTTCTCCCTCCAGCACACAAGCCTGGGCTGGGGCTGCTCTCACATCCTCAGCACTGGAGAGCAGCAGGAACAGGGACCCCTCGGGGCAGGGGGTGGCTCCCCGACCCTGGAAAGCCACCACTCCTGCCCGCCCTGCTGCTGCTCTCAGTCCTCAGCAGCTCCTCGGGAAGGAGCAGGGGCTGGAGGGGAGGATGCGCTTCTGTCTGTCACCATCAGGCTGCTCCTCACTCCTGCAGCAGCTTCTGCCTTGGTGTTTCTGAATCTGTTCGTGTTCGACCTCACGCTTGGGGCAGGCACCCTTAAACAGCAGATTCCAAGCTCTGGGACTCGGATCTGAAAACTGCCTTGCTTGGAAAGATAGGCGTCACCCCCAAATGGATGTGGGGGGCAGGAATGGCAGGTGGGGGGGGGTCAGAGCACCTCCACACCCACACCAGGTGCTGGGGCTCCCCGCCATAAACATTCCCATCTCAGAGTCGTTCATCCTGCTGGTGGCTCTGCCTTTGTAACAGATAACCACCTTGCCCACGGTGGACAAGGCCCACCTTGTGACCTTGTGACCTCCCCACTCAGCGCCTAGAACTGGCAGAGCAGTGGCCACCACAAAGCGCAGCTGCGTCTCCACAGCCCCACACCTTTGCCAGTTGGGTCGGAGGCACAAGGCCCAAGTTTAGAGGGCAAGGAGGGGAGAAGAGGAGAAAAATCAAAGACGTTTGCCTGGGACATGGCAGGCCAGCCCCTTCCCACAGCTGCTCTGTGACACCAGGAGGTGTGGCCCAGGAAAAGGCCACCAGGTTTCCAAGGCCACCACTCTACCCAGAAAGATCCAGCGCCCCAGAGGGGACAGTGATAGGGAGCAGCTCTTCCGCAGACTTGTCCAGGAGAGTTCCTGGACACAGCACCCTGTTAAGTGTCCAGGAGCCATGAAAGCCACTGCATAATTCCAAGGTAGCCTCTGGAGACTACTGGCCGGGCGAGAGATGGCTGCCGCTCCCCGTCTGCTGGTGCGCTGACACGCGATTTGCATTCAAGCCCATCCTACTAAGGAAAGCCTGATGGATACTTCCCTCCCATTCCTGTCCCCTGCCTTTGTCCCCGAGCCTGTGGGACTGCATCTGCAGAGACTTTCTGAGCCGGCAGCATCCCTATGAAGTGAGTCCATATTGTGCACTCTGCCCCGACCCCCCGGGCCCATGAGCGCCCCTTGTCCACAAGCTGAGCGCCCCTGGTTTCAGGCGTCCAGTTTCACAACTGGATTTTAACTGATTTTAACTGCAGCTGAAATCAACCACTGATGTCTGAGCGATCTCCCATTTCTAATTTTCTTCTGGCCCAGCTGTGTGCATGGATCTGGAGTTTTTGACTCAAATTGTGGATGTGACTGTAGGTTTATTTTTTTAGTGGATCCTTGTCATATTCAAAGGCTGCCCTTTTTTAAAAAAAGATTCATTTCTTTTATTTGAAAGAGTCACAGTTGCATAAAGAGAGACCTTTCATCTGCTGGTTCACTCTCCAGATGGTTACAATGGCCAGCTCTGGGCCATGCAAAGCAGGGAGCCAGGAGCTTCCTCTGGGACTCCCACATGGGAGCAGGACCCAAGCACTTAGGCATTATCCACTGCTTTTCCCAGGCCATTAGCAGGGAGCTGGATGGGAAGTGGAGCAGCCAGGACTTGAGCCAGTGTCCACATAGGATACGGGCATTGAAGGGGGTGGCTCCATCTGCTTTGCCACAATGCTGGCCTCCAAACCTGCCCCTTTTTTTTAAAGTGTTACAGTACAATATATAAAGATACTTCAAAAGGTTTATGGACAAAAGGAATTAAAAGATAAGTTTATTTGGAAGTGAAAGGGTTTATTTTTGAGGGGGAGGGGAATCTATGCATAGTTTTTTCTTTATATATGTATTATATTTTCATGAGCTTCTCATATGCTTGGATTTCAAAAAAAAATTTGTGCCAAAATGAACTTATCTTTTTTTTAAGATTTATTTTATTTACTTGAAAGAGTTAAAGAGAAAAGTAGACACGGGGCAGGGGGGGGTCAGTCTTCCATCTGCCGGTTCACGCTCCAAGTGGCCGTAACAGCTGGAGCTGGGCTAATCCAAAGGCAGGAGCTTCTTCTGGGTTTCCCACATGGCTGCAGGGGTCCAAGCACTTGGGCCATCTTCTGCTGCTTTCCCAGACTGTAGCAGAGAGCTGGATTGGAAGTGGAGCAGCTGGAACTTGAACCGGTGCCCATATGAGATGCTGGCACTTCAGGCCGGGACTTCCACCTGCTGCACCACAGCGCCGGCCCCTGGCCTTTTAATTTCATTTCCCTCAAACCTTTGAAGCTCTCTTGTAGGTGCAGCAAAATGCACACAATGTATGTTTTAGTTCAGGACTTCATACGTGTGTGCATCCTCCATGGCCACAGATCACAATCCAGATGTTCCAGCTCCAAGTCTCCCTCGTGCCCACCTTCCTCCAGACCATGATCACTCACCCCCTCTTCCTACCTCCACACTGTATCCCTAGGTCATTACCTGGCCTTGAACTTCAGGGGGATGGAGGCTGCCTTTGCTCAGCTTGTTTCCATGAGCACCGCCGTCCACACTGGTGTGCATAGCTGTGATTTGTTCTTTTCCAGGCTGTGTAGGTGTAGCTTGCTTTCTACCTGGTTCTTCAGTTCCCTTCCAAGTTCAGTGCCAGCCAAGAATAATCAAGCCACTGCATCTGGCTCAGAGACAAGTGGCCTCCCAGGCTGGCTAGTCTCATAAGGCGTTTCAGCCAAAATCAGAGTAGTCACCAGCTGGTTCTCAAACCGGTTCTGCTACCTGAGAGGCCCATGGGCACCTGCAGGACATCATGTCACCTAACAGATTTCAGGTGCTGCACTTCTAAAGACACGCATAGTGAGGCCAGCGCTGTGGTGTAGTGGGTAAAGCCGCCACCTGCAGTGTCGGCATTCCATATAGACACTGGTTATAGTCCTGGCTGCTCCACTTCCAATCCAGCTCTCTGCTTTGGCCTGGGAAAGCAGCAGAAGATGGCCCCAGTCCTTGGGCCCCTGCACCCATGTGGGAGACCCAGAAGAAGCTCCTGGCTCCTGGCTTTAGATCAGCACAGCACCGACATTGTGGCCATCTGGGAAGTGAACCAATAGATGGAAAACCTCTCTCTCTCTCTCTCTCTGCCTCTCCTTCTCTCACCGTGTAACTCTGACTTTCAAATAAATAAATAAATCTTTTAAAAAAGAAAATGATGAGGCATGCATTGTGGTGCAGCAGGATAAGCTACCACCTGCAACCCCAGCATCCCATATAGGCACTGGTTCATGTCCTGGCTGCTCCACTTCCCATCCAGCTCCCTGCTAATAGACTAGGAAAAGCAGCAGAAGGTGGCCCAAGTGTTTGGGTCCCTGCACCTATATGGGAGACCTGGGTGATGTTCCTGCCTTCAGCTTGGCCCAGCAGTGGCTGTTGTGGCCATCTTAGGAGTGAGCCAGTGGATGGAAGATCTCCACTACCCATCCCCCATAATTCTGCCTTTAAAAATAAATAAATCTTTTTAAAAATTAAAATGCTTATTTATTTACTTGAGAGAGAGTGAGCTCCCATTCGCTGGTTAACTTCCCAAATTCCTGTGGCAGCTGAGACTGTGCCAGATCAAAGAAAGGAGACGTTGAGTTTCTACTCAATCCAAGTCTCCCGTGTCAGTGGCAGGAGTTCAATCACTGTAGCCATCACCACTGCCTCCCAGGGTCAGCATTAGCAGGAGGCCGGAGTCAGCATGGAGCTGAAAATCCAACACAGGGGGACAGTGTTAATAAGGCAGGGTTACAGCAACTGCTTGCATTGCTAGGATCCCATATCGGAGAGCTCGTTTCAGTCCCGGCTGCTGCCCTAACTATCCAACTCCCTGCAGATGCACCTGGGAAAGCTGCAGAAATTGGCCCAAGTGCTTGGGCCCCTGCACTCATGTGGGAGATCCAGATGGAGTTCCGGGCTCCTGGCTTTGGACCATTTGAGGAATGAAACAGCAGATGGAAGGTTCTTTGTATCTGTCTCTCCCTCTCTCTGTATCACTCTGCCTTTCAAATAAATGTGTCTTTAAGAAGAAAATCAAACACAGGCACCCTGATAGGGGATGTGGACATCCTAATGAGTGGCATAACCATTTATTTGGCCAATGCCTGCCCGTGTTAGCGTTTGAAACTTGCTGTTCCAGAGAGAGAGGGGAGAGGGGAGGGGGAGAGGGGAGAGCAGAGGGGAGAGGGGAAAGCAGAGAGGGGAGAGGGGAGAGAGGAGAGAGGGGTGTTTGGTGTGTTTTTAGTGGATTCTGGAGGAAAAATCTAAAAAGGAAAAAGATGTCACCCAGACTGTATTTGCCAATATTTGTAATTAACTTATTCTGGGTGTTTGGGCGACATAAAGACAGACAGTACACAAATACACCCCACAGTGGGGTGTGTGTATCTCTCCTGCTTCAGAGGAGTAAAAAATGACTCCTACAAAAATAGGTCAGAACCAAAGAAATAATAGAGAGATTAAAATTTTAAGTCCTCATAGGATAAAAATTACATATTCACAGTTTGAAGAATTTGCTCATCTTGTCAAGATCAGAAGAAAACAGGTAAACACCAGTATCTTTCTTTTGCCCAAGTGAACCTGGACAGGCAGGGTGCAGAGCATGGCAGAGGAGCCTGGGGCAGCAAATATTGAACTTAGAAATTCTATTTTCTTAAAAGATGTGTTTTCATTTATGTGAAAGGCAGAGTGACAGACAGAGGGGGATAAAGAGATCTTCCATCCATTGGTTCACTCCCTAAATGGTCAGAACAGTTTGCCAGGGCCGATTCAGCGGAAGCCATGACACTGGAATTCCATCGGGGTCTCCCACATGGGTGGAAGGGACCCAAGCACTTTGGCCTATGTTTTAATACATAATGTTCAGCCTTGCAGAACAACGTTTGAACTGCTGCACGAGATACGTGCATCCCATACGGTAGCACAGTTCCAATCCCAGCTGCTCTGCTTCGGATCCAGCTCCCTGCTAACGTGCCTGGGAAAGCGATAGAAGATGGCCCATGTACTGGGGTTCCTGCACCCATGTGGGAGACCTGGATGGAGTTCCCGGCTCCTGGTTTCAGCCTGGCCCACCCCTGACTACCATGGTCATTTGGTGAAGGAATCAACATGTGGAAGTTCTCTCTCTCTGCCTCTCCCTCCCTGTCACTCCATGTTTCATTTAAATAAGTGAATCTTAGAAAAGAAAACAGATCTGTAAAACATTTTATAGCCTTTAAATTTCAAAACCCTCATATTGATATGCCATAATATATCTTTTTTTAAAGATTTATTTCATTTATTTGAAAGACAAGAGTTATAGAGAGGGAGAGACAGAAAGAGAGGTCTTCCATCTGCTGGTTCACTCCCCCAGATGGCCACAACGGCCAGAGCTGCACCCATCCGAAGCCAGGAGTCAGGAGCTTCTTCCGGGTCTCACACATGGGTGCAAGGGCCCAAGGACCTGGGCCATCTTCCACTGCAGTCCCAGGCCATAGCGGAGAGCTGGATCAGAAGAGGAGCAGCTGGGTCTCGAACCAGCGCCCATGTGGGATGCCAGCATTGCAGGCCAGGGCTTTAACCCACAGCGCCACAGTGGCAGTCCCCATAATATATATCTTAAGTGAAAAAGAGAAGCAGCGATTTGACTTAAATCATCTCATTTTTATAAATTTGAAGCAAAATAATCTCTCCCTCTCTCCACACACACACACCCCTACATATATATACAGATACACACACATACAGACACACACACGCGAGTTAAAAGGTCAATTATTTTGGTGCAAAATTGTTTTAAATCCGTGGCAGTTTTCTCGTAATCCCCCTTTCCATGAGCTTTTTGGAGAACCCTTGTTTGCATGGATTTCAAAATGTCTTGCACCAAAACAAGCCAATTTTAATTCTGTCTTCCACGAGCTTTCTGGAGGACGCTGCCCGCCTGGTTAGCAGAGGCTGCTGCTAGAGGTGGTGGGACTGCAGGATGTGGAGCAGGACCACGAATGGAGAGAGATACTCGCTTCCTGTTTTATACCCTCCTACAGTTTCAAGATTTTTTCCCATCAGTACTTTTCTTTTAGTTTACAAAATGAAGAAAAGCCAGTGGAGTCTGTGCATGTGTGAGTAGTTAAGGCAAGTTGCTTCAAATTAGAGGAACTGGCAGGATCGGGTGGCAGCTCTGAGCAGAGGGCTGGCTCCGGCCGTTCCTCCCAGCATCGGGCCACAGCCACGGCTTGTGCAGAGCCCGAAGCCAGCAGGGGGTGGGCATCCCACCCAGGTGAGGGGCCGTGGTTGGCCAGGGCAGGAAACCTGACTTCAGACCGTCATCTGGCCACAGATCTAAGGCATGGGCTGCTGCTTTCCGGTGCCTCAGCTTCCTCACCAGTAGTTAGAAAAATGATCTCAGCTCTGCTTCGGAAGCATTTTGAAAACACAAACCCTTCAAAAGAAGAGGTGCCAAAGTCAGAGTCATCCTGATGGATGACTGGGGACAGTCACAAGTGCCCCCCCCCCCCCCCCCCCCCCCGTCCTTGAAGACCCAAAGCTGACTGTTGCATCCACTTGAGTTCAAAGCCAGCCCGGCAGCCAAGGCTACAAACACACAACATCCCATCAAGTTCCCAGCACCAGAGAGAGACCTGAGGTCCGAAGGAGGGCCCCTCCTGGCCAGGTGCTGTGGGGGTGGCTTGTTTTATCCAGCAGGTTGATATAGTCCAGCTGCTGCCAATCTGGAAAAAGCTGTGGTGGTGCGCCCCCTGGTGGCTGTGGTAAGCATCCTGGGGTGGGGATTCCGTCTGACTCCACCTGGGCCAGATCAGACTCCACAGTCTCTGCTTTCCACATTTCTGCGCAGGCGGCATTAAGATGTCGCTGACTGGTGTGGCATGCACAGCACTTCCTGTCCCCAGAGCTTGGCAGGATTTCCTCACATCTTATCAGGCCCTGCTGCCTTTAGGTGCCTATACACAAGCACACTTCTGTATTGTGCTTGGGAAACGGAATTAAAGGATAAGATAATTTTGGTGCAAAAAAAAAAAAAAAATTGCAATCCATCCAGGTACCTGAAGGATGTTCAAAAAATTCATAAAATATGTGTTATGAAAAAGCTATGCATGGGCCGCGCCGTGGCTCACTTGGTTAATCCTCCACCTGCGGAGCCGGCATCCCATATGGGCGCCTGTTCTAGTCCCGGTTGCTCCTCTTCCAGTCCAGCTCTCTGCTGGGGCCCAGGAGGGCAGTGGAGGATGACCCAAGTGCTTGGGCCCTGCGCCTGCATGGGAGACCAGGAGGAAGCACCTGGCTTCTGGCTTCAGATCGGCACAGCGCTGGCCGTGGAGGCCATTTGGGGGGTGAACTAACGGAAGCAAGACCTTTCTCTCTGTCTCTCTCTCTCTCACTGTCTATAACTTTACCTGCCAAATAAATTAAAGAAAAAATAAGCTATGAAAGGGTTTCAAAACATTTTTGTACCAAAGCAAACATCTTTTCATTCCACGTACCATGCACTTTTGGAAATGTGCTTGCATTTGACTTGTTCAAAATTATGTCCTTGGGGCCAGTACTGTGGCATAGCAGGTAAAGCCACAGCCTGCAGTGCCAGCATCCCATATGGGCGCTGATTCAAGTCCCAGCTGCTCCACTTCCAATCCAACTCTCTGCTATGGTGGGGATAGCAGTGGAAGATGGCCCAAGTGCTTGGGCTCCTTCACCCTTGTGGGAGACCCAGAAGAAGCTCCTGGCTGCTGGCTTCAGATCAGAGCAGTTCTGGCCATTATGGCCATCTGGGGAGTGAACCAGTGGATAGAAGACCTCTCTTTCACTCTCTTTCCCTCTCTGCCTCTGCCTCTCTGTAACTCTGCCTTTTAAATAAGTAAATAAATCTTTTTTAAAAAAATTATGTCCTTTTCTTTGAAGATTTACCCTTGATTCTCAAAACATCATCTTTGGACTGGCAGCTTGTACATCACCTGGGGGCTTGTTAGGATGCAGAATCTCAGACTTCACCTGCTGCGTTAGAACCTGCATTTGCACCGAACCCACAGAGGATCCCATGCACTTGGAAGATTTAGTAGCATGGACCTGGTACACACTTCCTCGTATAAATGAGACCAGGAGTTCATAGCAACTCACATTTATGGCTCACTGCACTTTATCATACTCAAGATATTTTTTCCACTTTGCATGACTCATTTGTCATTAAACAGTTCTTAAATATAGAAAACAAGCAAGACCCAATCCGAGTTTAAGCACCTCACATAATCTACAAGTACAGCATCGAGCATTTAGCTGTGTGTAGCAAGGTGCTCTATTCCAAACAGTATTCAAAAGGACAACTCTAAATTAATCCCTCATCTATTTTAAACCCTGCTAGTTCAACATCAGCTCCAGTATATAATGCATTTTTAAATACAAAACAAGGTAACTTTGACAAACTTCTGTGAGAATTTGTAAATACAATCCTGACTTGATATAATCCTTTTGTTTTTTTTCAAAGAGTTCCCACCTGTTTTCTGCATCGTTCAAATATGGTGTTCAACAATATCATGCTTTGTAGAAAGATGAAAAACTAAACACTTTTTGAGCTTAAAAAAAATTGGGTGCAATGATTTTTGCTGACTGAGCTAATTTTTAGACTTCCAGAAAGTTGCAAAAGCAGTGCGGAGAGAGTTCCTGTAGGCCCCTCATGGATTTTTAAAAAATATGTACTTATTTATTTGAAAGGCAGAGAGGCAGAAAAGGACAGAGAGGGGGAGAGGGAGAGGGAGAGGGAGAGGGAGAGAGAGAGAGAGAGAGAGAGAGAGAGAGAGAGAGGGAGAGAGAGGTCTTCCATCCACTGGTTCACTCTCCAAATGTCTACAGCATCCGGGGCTGGGCCAGGGTGAAACCAGGAGCCAGGAACTCCATCTGGGGTCTCCCACGTGGGTGCAGGGGCCCAAGCACCTGGGCCATCCTCTACTGCTGTCCCAGGCACATTAGCAGGGAGCTAGATCAGAAGCGGAGCAGCCGAGACTCGAACCAGCGCTCAGATAGGATGCATGTGTCACAGTGGGCGGCTTACCTTGCTGTGCCACAACGCTGGCCACACCCCCTCATGGATCTTTTAATGTCATCACCCCAGGCATCCAGTACCCCATAGTCAAAGCTATGAGGTTAGCATGGGTACAACACCACTATCTGAGCTATGGACCTCCTTCAAATGTCATCACTGTTTCTTCTTCCTTTGTGTGTCCCAGAGCCCTCCTGGGGACCCCACGCTGCGGTTAGTCATTATTTCTCAGTCTCCTCCAAGCTGTGACAGTTCTTCAGTCTCCCCCTGTCTTTCATGATTCTGACACTTCCGCAGACCACCGGGAGCTTGCTTCACAGGACGTCCCTGAGTTCAGGTGCATTTCTGAAAAGGAAATGATGCAAACATTCGTGGTGCCCCACAGCCAGGGGCCCGGGAGGCAAACGCTGTGCCCGTTATCCTAGGCAATGTTAGCTTTGATCTCTCTGAGCTGTCCTGAAGCAGATCACTTGAAGCTAGGCAAATCATGTTTCTTCTCTGTGCTTCAGCCATTCAGGGAAGTAGGCACAGGCAGATCTTGTCTGCAACAATGTTTACTGTGGTCTTCCATAACAAAGTGCCTTGCCTTCGGGCAGCAACCAGCCGGCTGCTGGAGACTCCAGTGTGTGTGAGTGGGCTGGGAATCTGGAAGGAAGGAGGTGCAAGGAGGGGACAGGAAATGCGAAAGGCCCCCTTCTGTAGGCTGTTTTCATCTCATCTTGGAATTTAAAGGAGCTGCTTATGACGGTGCAGTACCCAGCTTCAAGATCTTGTCTCCTGTGAGTAGGATTTCCTACACACAGGAGTCTACCCTTCAAGGACTTGCGGGTTGCTAAGTCTTAGAACTGTGGCTTTAAGAGAGTAAGGGTGCCAATCAGAGAGGGGAGAGCATACAGCCATGTACACGCACTTCATATAAGTAAAGCACATAAATCAAGCTGAGACCATTATTTATAATCAAGCAGGTGGCATTTTTTATTTGTATATCACATTTTATTAGTATTAAAAAATTCCTTTGGAAGCCAGTGCTGTGGCGCAGTAGGTTAAGCCTCAAGCTCCAGTGCTGGCATCCCACATGGGTGCCAGTTCGAGTCCTGGTGGCTCACTTCCATTCTGGCTCCCTGCTCATGTGCCTGGAAAAGCAGCAGAGGATGGCCCAAGTCCTTGGGCCCCTGTACCTGCATGGGGCCTGGAAGAAGCTTCTGGGTCCTGACTTCTGGCTTCAGCCTGGCCCAGCCCTGGCCATTGTGGACATTTGGGGAATGAACCAGTGGATGGAAGATCTTTCTCTCTCTCTCTCCCCCTCCCCCCCCACCCTTCTCTCTCTTTCTTCCCCCTCCCTCTGTAACTCTGCCTTTCAAATAAACGAATATAATCTTTAAAAAAATTCCTTTGGCAGACATGGTTTTTGTCTTTGATTACTTGGCACATCTTAGTGCATATTCTGTTGCTATAATAGAACACCCAAGACTATGAATTTTATAACGAAAAGAGGTTTTCATGTTCCTTCACAGCTCAGGATGCTGCCAAGTCTGATTGGACAATTACACCTGCCTGGCTTCTGTGAAAACCCCATGGCAGACAGGCAAGTGAGCATGCGCAGATGAGAGAAAAGCTCCCAGCTCCTTCTCAAGAGGACAGATGAATCCACTCCTGAGGACTGCACCCCCATGGGCCAGACACATCCCACAGGGGCTCAGCTCCCAACACTGCCACGTGAGGAATTCAGTCTCAAAATGAGTTTTGCTGGGAACAAACCACATGCAAGCCATAGCAAGGAGGTTTTCATGAAGGAATCTTCCTTGATGAGACCTAAGCTATCGGAGGCCACCCACTTCAAAACGTGAACACTCCGAAGTATCCGGCTTTGCTTTTTTCTTAAAACATGCATTAAGCTCTCTTTGTATCTAAAAGAAACCTCAGGGACACAGAAGTTACAGCAAAGGCTGCTTGCTCACATGACAAACCCCTTTTATTCCCTACTAAGCCATAGTTCCGGTTCCAGAACCAAGCAGGAACGTTCTAGGAAAACCAGGAACGGGAGGAACCAAGGTCAAATCTTGGCGTCTCCACTGACAGGCAGGATGAAGAGGACAGCATGGCTTCTAGGTGCTTTCATTTTCCTGTTTTGTGAAACCACCAGTTTCTATCTTTTTTTTTTTAGATTTATTTATTTATTTGAAAGAGCTACAGAGAGAGAAAAAGAGGCAGAGAGAGACAGAGGTCTTCCATTTGCTGGTTCACTCCCCATTTGGCCACAGTGACTGAAGCTGCACCGATCCGGTGCCAGGAGCTGCTTCTGGGCCTCCCACGTGGGTGCAAGGGTCCAAAGACTTGGGCCATCTGCTTTCTCAGGCCATAGCAGAGAGCTGGATTGGAAGTGGAGCAGCTGGGACTTGAACCGGTGCCCATATGGGATGCTGGCACTGCAGGCAGCAGCTTTACCCATTACACCACAGCGCCGGCCCCAAAACCACCAGTTTCTTTTCTAAGACAAAGAACGCCCACATCATCATTCATGGTGATGGGTGGTTTTCAGGGAATCTCTTTCTGGGAAGGACAAATTCCTTCCCTTCTTTTGGAGACAGTAACTGCCACAGCTCCTCTGCTTACTGAGCTGTGCTATTGTGATGCAAAGCTCACAGGGGCCCAGTCTACCTGGAGCAGGAGGATCCTCCTGTGGGCCTGTCCAGAAATCTTTGCCTGCCTCACAGCAATGAGTACACACTAGGGGAGATGGCCACAATCAGCTTTCTCAGAACTCAGAAAATTAGCCCAATATTTTCATCAACCTGGGAAGCCTTTATTCAAGAAGTAAATGATTGAAACTAAGTAAGAACGCTGACACTGGTAGCATTTAGCTTGCCGGGTCCCCATTCCCATCTCCCAACTCCATGGTAGCCTTGACAACCAATCACCCATAATCACAGTGCAGAACTATCACTCTAACAGCCGCTGGAAGAAGCAGATCGTCGTTATTAAACAGAACTGATGGATCTAAGGAAGATCCCTCTTTGTTTGACCTTATAGCTTACTCAATGAAAATAGCCTTTTGCCAGTGGGGATTTGTTGAAAGCAATCACCAACAATTGTTTGATATCACGCCTGAGGCAGGAAAAGTAGATAGAACAAAAAGGAGGCTAGCCAAAAAGCTTGAAAGTGAAATGGAAAATATAACATGTCCTAATGTTTACGGAAATATAGCGAGTCAGACACATATGTAGGGATTTGTGTATGCCTAGGGATGTGCACATGCTGAGGAAAGACCTGATATGACCCTAATCTCTCATCTCTTACTGGCTTGCAGCTCTGTGCAAGCAGGAAGAAAAAGCTAAGAGAGTTGGGAACTTCAAGGCTGTGTTGAAAACGCGCTCCAACACATTGGCAGAATGGAAGAGAGACTTGATGGTGAAGTCGGGGACCTTTACCCAAAATGTTGACGGTTCTTTAGATAAGAATTCTAAACATCGGCTGCTTGTAAATTAAACAGGCAGCATGGTACAGTTTTTTTTTTAGCTTCTATTCAGTGAGAGAAGTATGCAGGAAAGTGAGGGCTTTATTCAGGAGAGAAAGAAGTCTAGAAACCAAGTTGGAACCGTACCAGGCAGAGAGCAGGCTGGGAGCCGCAGAGAGTTGGGAGCAGCCACTACAAGCCTGGAGGCACCAGACAAGAGAAGGGTCCATGGTGCTCCAAGCCTTTTATTTACTCCCAAAGAGGAGAGGTTACATAGTCTGATTGGCAGGTGGGGGCGTGAGATCATGAGAGGGGGTATGGGGAAGGCGTGGTCTTGCAGCCCACAAATTGAATCAATTTAGTCCTATCTGCCTGCCTAAAGCAATGGTTCTGAGCATTTGAGGAGATCTCTGCCAAACAGCAGCTGGCCAGTAGCTACAGGAGATTTCAGTGGCCCCATGTGGCACAGAATGCAGACTTCCCAGAATTCATTCAGGAAGTTGATCGAAGTGGGGAGGAGAAAAAAAAAAAAAAAAGGCAACAAGAAATCCTAAACAAGGGGAAGAATGTGACTTTCAAACTTGCTACATTACCTAAGATGCTCAGTATTCAACCTAATAACATGTAGATAAGACATGCAAAGAAACAAGAAGGTATGACCCATAACAAGAAAAAAAAATCAGTTAATAGAAATTGTCTCTAGGTCCAGACATTGAGTATTCTAAAGACTTTAAATCAGCTATTTTAAGTATGGCCAAAGAACTAAAGAAACTGTGTCTGAAAAACTAAGAAACAAAAAAGTGTAATGATGATGTTTCACCATATAGAAACTGTAAGCAAATAAACTTTTTAAAAAGCAAATAGAGGGCTGGCACTGTGACACTGTGGGTTAAAGCCCCAGCCTGCAGTGCCGGCATCCTATATGGGCATTGTTCAAGTCCTGGCTGCTCCACTTCTGATGCAGCTCTCTGCTATGGCCTGGGAAAGTAGCAGAAGATGGCCCAAGTGCTTGGCCCCTGCACCCACCTGGGGGGACCCAGAAGAAGCTCCTGGCTCCTGGCTTTGGATCGGTGTAGCTCCGGCCATTGCGTCCATCTGGGGAGTGAACTGTCGGATGGAAGACCTCTCTTTCTCTCTCTGTTTTCTCTCTGTGTGTAACTCTCTCAAATAAATAAATAAATCTTAAAATAAATAAACAAACTGGGAGAAGAATGAAAGAGAGTGAAGGAGATCAACAGGACTCATGGGACACCATTAAGTGAATTTCGTTTTTCATTGTGTGAATTCCAGAGGAAGAAGACAGGGAGTAGGGCACAGAATGCTTGTTTAATGAAATAATTGCCGAAAACTCCCCTAGTCTAGATAAAGAAATGGATAAGCAGATCCCCAGTTACAACCCAAAGAAAGCCTCACTAAGGCACATTATAATCAAATGTCTGAAGTCAGATAAGAAAGAATTTTAAAATCAGCAAGAGAAAAATATCAAGTGACATAGAGAATAATCTCTATTCGAGTATTAGATTTCTCAGGAAACTCTGCAGACCAGGAGAGAAAGGGATGCTATAAAAGTGCTAAAATAAAATTAAAAGGAAACTGACAGCCAAGAAAACTGTGCCCAGCCAAACTATCCTCCACAAGTGCAGGAGAAGTAATTTTTGTAAGGGTTCCAAGAAAATTCAATGGAGAAAGAATAGCTTTTGTGTGACAAATGGTACTGGGACAACTGTGAATGAATTTGGAGCCAAATCTCACAGCATATGCAAGTATTAATTCAAAATTAATCAACAACCTAAATGAGAGAGTTAAAATGCTAAAACTCCTAGAAAAAAGCCAGTCATAAGTCTCTTATATTATTCAATGGTTTCTTAGATATGTCAGCAAAAGCACATGAAATGAAATTTGATCAGCTGAACTTAATTTTAAATCTAGGTATATTTCCAAGGACGCTGTCAAAAAATTAAAAATACAATCTACAGACTGAAAAATAATGAAACCAATGATCACAATGTATAAGGAACTCTTGGAATTGAACGCTAAACAGAAAGCTCAACTTAAAAGGGGTACATTTCTGAATAGGTGTTTCACCTGACAAAATATGCTAATGACAATAAGCATATGAAAAGATGTTTAGCTTCAGAAGCCAGCTCTCTGCTGTGTCCCGGGAGTGCAGTGGAGGATGGCCCAGTGCTTGGGCCCTGCACCCTATGGGAGACCAGGAGAAGCACCTGGCTCCTGCCAGCAGATCAGCACAGTGCGCCAGCCACAGTGTGCCGGCTGCAGCGGCCATTGCAGGGTGAACCAACGGCAAAGGAAGACCTTTCTCTTTGTCTCTCTCACTGTCCACTCTGCCTGTCCAAAAAAAAAAAAAAAAAAAAAAGAAGCCGTTGGGGAAATGTCACTAGGATAACTATAATCAAAATGTAGACAAAAACAAGTGTTGCTTAAGATGTGAAGAAATTCAGATCCTGCTACGTTGCTGGTGATCCTAAGTGGTTGATTTGGAAAACAGTTTGATAATTCCTTAAAACGTTAGATATAATTCTCCTATGATTCAGTTGCTAGGTATATGCAACACTTTGTGTGTGAGTGCTCATAGCAGCACTTCTCATAATTTCCAAAAAAATGGCAATAATCCAGTTGTGCATGAGCTGATGAATGGATAAACTCAAGATAGTCTATCCATACAATGAGATATCAATCAAAGGAATGAAGAACTTACACTGCCACAATACGGATAAACCTTGGAAACATCACGCTAAGTGGAAGAAACCTGACATGAAAAGCCCCATATTGTATGATTCAGTTTATATTCAGAAAAGGTGAATCTATATACACAGAAAATAGAAGTGCAGTTGCTAGGGGCTGGGGGAGAGGAGAGGGCGTGGAGTATGAGGTTGCTTTCTGCGGCGATGTCATGTTTCTAGAATCAGATAGTGCTGATTCTGACATGTCTTAGCAAGTACACTGGAAACCGTGCCATTTCAGGAGACAAAAAGTAAGGTCCGAATCTGTTGGGACTCTAACATTGCTGGAAGTTCTTACCCACAGGTGAAACCACTTTCTGACAATGTCCTTCTAATAGTGAATGACCGCGTCTCCGGGGAAGGGGTCTCCAGGTGGACCTCCTAGAGAGAATTTCCTTGCAGTGGGGAGCCCCATGGGAATAGGGCTACCATATGCTTACTGGGACCAGCCTGCCTTTGGGTAGCCTAGTCTAGGTGGGCCTTATGCCCTGAGAAACAGATGAGTCATCCTGACGTGGGGACCAACCATCTGCTTGTGAGGAATGAAGAGGGGCAGGTGTTGTGGCCCAGGGGGTTAAACTGCTGCCTGGGACTCTGCATCTCACACCAGAGGCTGGTCAAGTCCCAGCTCCTCTGCTTCTCATCTAGCTAAGATGATGGCCCAAGTACTTAGGTTTCTGCTACCTATGTGGGAGACCTGGATGGAGTCCCTGACTCCAGGCTTTGCAAATTTGGCTATTGTGGGCATTTGGGGAGTGAGTCAGCAAATGGACGATTCTCCCTCTAGCTCCATCTCTATCTAGCTCTATCTCCAGCTCTCGCTCTCTCTCTATCAAATAAATAAATTCTTTAAAAATAAGAGACAAAAAAATATCCAACTGGTTCTTTGTCTTGAAGATATAAACATGAAAATAAGTTTTTCCACTTATGTCTGTATCTGCAGCTAATCTTTATCTATATATGCACATATATATTAGATACCTAATCTATATCTATCTGTATCCATATATGCATATATATTATGCATTTAATCTATATCTGTATCTATCTGTACATATATATTATGTATCTATACCTATCTTGGCACATTTATATTATATATGTATTTGTATATATATCTTTAATGATATATGTACATATATGTTACATGTAAATGTAATGTTCTATGAGAAACAAAGCAGTGGAGTGGCTGTAGGCATTCTGGAGTCAGCTTATCATGTATAGGATCCCAGGTTCACAACCTACCTACCACCTGTATCTGGCCAAATAGTTCCCCTCTCAGATCCTCAGTTTTCTCAACTGAAAGCTTGTACGTGATAATAAGACACGTACAAGCTTTGGAACAATCTGGCTAGTAAAACACCATATAAAAGTATTAGAATTTATTATGCTGTTTAAAACATTTTGGTTATAATTATGTGCCAATTCTTCAGAAACAGATAATGCATTGTTCAGATTATTAAGTTGTAAGTGTTTCAATTAAATCGGATTATAATGTTGGTCACTTGCCAGTTAAACCATCCACCAGCCATATGAACTTGGGAGCATTCCTCAATCTTCCTTCAACTCCATTTAATCATCTATAAAATGAGAAAAATAACAACATCTACTTCATAGAGCTGCTGGAAGAATAAATTGGATGAATATATGAAAAGTGCTTAAAACACAGCCTTCCACATAATAGGTACTCAATAAACATTAACTTTTATTATCATTTATATTTGTCAGAGTTTATTTTTACACTGGGTAAGAAGCGGTTTCTCACATACACGTATTTTATGGCTTCTCAGTTTTCTAAGAGCTCTCTTCATCTCTGGATGTTAAAATCACCTTTGCCTGTCATGTGCCTTCTGCCCTCTCTTCTGGTCCATTTTCCATTCCTCAGCTTTTAATTCAATGCCCTCTGCCAGGTGTTCTCCAACGTCACTTCCACGGACATCTTAAAATCCTGCACCTGTAGCTAGGGGTGAAGTTTCTCCTACCGCATTGCACCGGATATACATCGCATGAGTGGGAGTGTATGGAAATGAGTCAGTTAGCCAAAATCCAGAAAGATTCAGAAGCCGGTCAAATGGGCAAGTGCAGAAGCTGACTGTCAACGGGTGTTTAAAGGGAAACAAATTTTAAGCAGCCGGTTCATTCCTGGGCGATCCCTGTTCTGATGACTTCTGCTCCGCTGGCCAACCTCATGTCTCAAAGGACGTTGCCAAAGAACACGCAGACAACCAGGCCTCCTCGCCTTCCTTCTCTTGAGGCATAGGAAATGGAAAGACACCAAGTCACACATCTGGCCAAGGGTAACAGTGTTTGGCCAAAACCAAGGTAAAAATCAAGACATCACCATCACTGAGAATTTTGTATGACCTTCCGTTTTGATACAGTAAATCAGGATCGTCAGCAAAAAAGAAATTGTTCCAATGTTAGTGTATGCGCTGCGGAAGTGAGCACTCAAAAAGGAAATCTTGCTGTCGTGTCGTTTCATTCATAAGCATTTTGAGTGGAGACGTGTGAAAGCGTGACATCCTTGTGCTGGAAGTTCGCCTGCTACCGTGCGCTGGGCTTCCGGGGCTCTGCGGTAGGTGTTAGGCTGATGTTCACTGCTGATTGATGATTGAAAAGTTAAGGCTGGATCAAGCACTGTATGTGATGTTGCCACCAAGTTATTAAATTTTCAAGTTTGAACTTGAGAATGTCTTCAATGGTGATTTAAAAAAAAGTTACTGAAACAATCAAAATCTAAAGTTTTCTTTGCATTAAAGAATATATGTGGAATATTTTCAGAGACAAAGTGACAGGGGTGCCTCTAACCAGGAATGCACAAAGGCACATAGATAGATAGCGGTCTTTTTTAACGTAGTGCTACATCTCGCAATTACTTGAGAAAAATTTGTCCTTTAGCATGGATGGAGAAACATGGTATATAACAGTGATATAGTTGGCATTTAGGATAACAAAACTGTCTGTAACTTTTCATCAGAGTCTTCTATTCCAATGTATTGTTTGAATTAAAATGATATGGGGTCGGTTCTTGGCACAGCATTTCAGTTGCCACCTGGCATGCCCACATACCATGTCCTGGCTTCTTCACTTCCCAACCAGCTTCCTGCTAACGTGCACCCTGGGAGGCAGCAGAAGATCCAAGTGCTTGGGTTCCTGCCACCCACATCAGAGACCGGACTGGTTTCTGGGTCCTGGTTTCAACTTGTCCCAATCCTGGCTGTTATGGACATTTGGGGAGTGAACCAGCAGATGGAAGATCTCTTTCCATCTCTCTCTCTCTCTCTCTCTCTCTCTCTCTCTCTCTGTTTTTCAAATAAAAATTAAAAATAAATAAAAATTTATAAAATAATATGAAGACCACTACAAAATGTTATCACTTTAAGAAAACAGCTTACACTTTCATGATGAACTATCTGGTAACTTCTTCAGCATTGCTATGGTTTCAATGTGTCCCTTGAAAGCTCTTGTATTGGAAACATAGCCCCCAGTACATAAATTAATGGTGTTTGGAGACAGGGGCCTCCGGCAATAATGAGGATCGGATGAATTCATCAACAGCAGAGCCTCCATGATGGCACTTGGGGCTCTGGAATCAGAGAAGAGAGGCCCAAGCTCGCGGCTTGCCCTGTCTCTCCACGGAACATCCTCTCCCGTGTGGACATGCAGCAAGAGGGCCCTACCCCGTGCTGGGGAGATGGCAGGGCCAGGCTCTTAGACTTCCCGGATCCCAGATCCACGAGCCAAATAAACTTCTGTTTCTTTATAAATTACCCAGATTCAGGTATTTTGTTATAGCAACCGAAAATAGACTATGATATGCAGCTTCCAGAAAATGAATTATTTTCTCTGTAAGCAACCGTTGTTGTTAGTGATTCCTTCTATGTTAGTTTTGGTTTCAGCAAAACACAGTGTTAAAGCTTCTCTTTTTCTTTTCTATTCAAGTGGCCTTTTAACCGTGCAACAGCTGTTCTGTATCTGGTGTGAATGTCTTGTGCAAGCATCCGACAAGACAAGTCCAAAACCTTTTGCTTCTCTTTTGGTCTGTCTCTAGCTGAAGAATTATGAGCACGGCTCCAAAACTTTTCAATAGGAAATTTACTTTTTTATTTATTCAATTTATTCATTTGAAAGGCAGAGACTGAGAGAGACATCTTCCCTCTGATGGTTTCTCCCCCAAATGCCAGAAAGAACCAGGGCTAGGTCAGGCAGAAGCCACGAGCCATGGGCTCCGCCGGTGAGCCAGGGAACTCTCCCTCACGGGCCACCACCTGCTGCCTCCCAGAGTGAGCATTGGCAGGAAGCTGGAGCCAGAAGCAGGCTGGGACTCAAACCCAGGCGCCCCTACATGGAATGAGAGGATCCCAAATGACAGTTCAACCGCTAGGCCAAACTTCCACCCTGTGTCTCCATTCTTTACTTCTGGCCACCGATTTTCTTCATTTTCCTCTGTTACTTTCTTGAGCTCACAACTGGAAGATGTGCACAAACTGTGGCACCTTGGAAGCCAATGCTTCATTCACTCCTCATCTTCACAATGTCCAAGTAGATTCTGTTGTCAATGCATGGGTCTTTCCTCCACTGAATTTCTTTTTTTTTTTGTCCTTTTATCTTTTTTTTTATTTTTTTAACTTTTATTTAATGAATATAAATTTCCAAAGTACAGCTTATGGATTACATTGGCTTTTCCCCCCCGTAACTTCCCTCCCACTCACAACCCTCCCCTCTCCCGCTCCCTCTCCCATTCCATTCACATCAAGATTCATTTTCAATTCTTTTTATATACAGAAGACCAGTTTAGTATATATTAAGTGAAGATTTCAACAGTTTGCACCCACACAGAAACACAAAGTGTAAATACTATTTGAGTACTAGTTACAGCATTAAATCACAATGTACAGCACATTAAGGACAGAGCTCCTACATGAGGAGTAAGTGCACAGTGACTCTTGTTGTTGACTTAACAAACTGACACTCTTGTTTATGGCATCAGTAATCACTCTTGTCATGAGTTGCCAAGGCTATGGAAGCCTTTTGAGTTCGCCAGCTCTGATCATATTTAGACAAGGTCATAGTCAAAGTGGAAGTTCTCTCCTCCCTTCAGAGAAAGGTGCCTCCTTCTTTGATGACCTGTTCTTTCCACTGGGATCTCACTTGTAGAGATCTTTCATTTAGGTCATTTATTTTATTTATTTATTTATTTTTGCCACAGTGTTTTGGCTTTCCATGCCTGAAATACTCTCATGGGCTTTTTAGCTGGTCTGAATGCCTTAAGGGCTGATTCTGAGGCCTCCTCCACTGAATTTCCATTCTAGGAAAATATCTCCATCAGATTCATACACTGTCAGCTAATAGAAACCCACAAATGTTATTAAACATAGAAAAAACTTCTGGGGCTGGTGCCATGGCACAGTAGGTTAATCTTCCACTTGTGGTGTCAACATCCCATATGGGTGCCAGTTCTAGTCCCAGCTGCTCCTCTTCCCATCCAGCTCTTTGCTGTGGCCTGGGAAAGCAGTAGGGGATGGCCCAAGGCCTTTGCCCCTGCACCCGCATAGGAGACGAGGAAGAAGCTCCTGGGTTCTGGCTTCAGACCGGCGGAGCTCGGGCCGTTGCATCCATCTGGGGAGTGAACCAATGAAAGGAAGACCTTTCTCTCTGTCTCTCCCTCTCACTGTCTGTAACTCTACCTCTCAAATAAATCAATAAAATATTTTTTAAAAAATATCTGTTTTTATACATGTTCTAATGCCTTATTCAAGTTATGGAAGCAAAATTTTTTTTTAATTTTTTTTTTTTTTTGACAAGCAGAGTTAGACAGTGAGAGAGAGAGAGAGACAAAGAGGAAAGTCTTCCTTCCATTGGTTCATCCCCAAAATGGCCGCTGCGGCCGGCACACTGTGCCAATCTGAAGCCAGGAGCCAGGTGCCTCTTCCTGGTCTCCCATGCGGGTGCAGGGCCCAAGCACTTGGGCCATCCTCCACTGCACTCCCTGGCCACAGCAGAGAGCTGGCCTGGAAGAGGGGCAACCAGGACAGAATCCGGTGCCCCGACTGGGACTAGAACCCAGTGTGCCAGCACCACAGGTGGGGGATTAGCCTAGTAAGCCGAGGCACTGGCCACAAATAATATATTTCAATAATACATTTACCCCTTGTAAATAATATTATCCCTTTTTAGTACAGCATTGTATAACTGAGTAAAATATTTTAGTAAAGAATTTTATTTTTGCAAATAGGAGCCACATCTTTATTTAAAACTATCTAGAATGATGCATCCCAAAGAAGTTGTTTTGATTTATTTTTACTTAAAACTTACACTCTTGTTAACTGAAAATGACAAAGAATTTTCTTCTCAGAACACTGGGAATTTTGTCATTTTGTATTTTTATAAGAACAACATGTTGGTCCTCAAACAGTTTGCAAGTATTTCTTCTTCTCTTTTTGAAATTGTGTTTGGATTGTAGATGTCTCATAACAGCATTTCTGGACTTCATTCCTCCCCAGGGGATCTCAAGGTGGCAAAGTTGAAGTTCTATTTTAATTTGTCATCATCAGATATGAAAAGATCGTACACAGTACATGTTCTTAAAAGGCTTACAGACGAAATGGAATTAAATAAAAAAATTGGCACAGTTCTCAAGTGTAATTTTATTCAATTCTGTGGATGCTAGTACACCAAACAATAATACTATTATTAGAGGGCTGCTTTATGCTGTTGTCGTGGACTGAATTGTGTCACTCCAAGATTCAAACGTCGAAGCCCTGCACTCCGGTGTCCCTGTATTTGGAGACAGGAGGGAAGAGCCCTACTTCAATAGGCCTGGTGTTCCTGGAAGAAGAGGAGACGGCGCTAGGAGTCTCTGCACAGAGGGAGGCCATGTGAGGTGGCTGCCTGCACGCCAGGGAGCAGGGCCTCCCCAACACCAACCCTAACGGAACCTTGATCTCCCCGCCTCTAGAATGGTGAGCAGATCATTCCTATTTTGTGAGCCATGAAGTCCACAGGATCCAATGAGGGTAACTTGAGAAGACTTATTCAAGTCTTTACCTACATGTGTTTGCTCAGAACAGGTGAGATGGCTGGTCTTCTTGAAGCTGATGAGCCAATATCTCTCTTTTAAAATTAATAATAATTATCAACCTCTTTCCCTATTAAAATACTTCAAAGTACTACTTAATGTTATATATAAATGTAAGGACTCACAATGATCACTAATTAGAACAAAGCTTTAAATTTATAGTAAATATACCTTTGTGCTTGAATAGATTTTCAGCAATCCAGGACTTTTCTCTCTGAATTGTCTCTAGAACACTTGGCTGTATTTAGAAATATTCAGATTTTAAAAAGAAATCTTAGGGGCTGGTGCTGTGGCCTAGTAAGTTAAGCCTCCACCTGCAGTGCCAGCATCCCATATGGGTGCCAGTTCTAGTCCCAGCTGCTCCACTTCCTGGCTCCTGGCTTTGCATCAGCCCAGCTCCAGCTGTTACAGCCATTTGGAGAGTGAACCAGCAGATGGAAGATCTTTCTCTGCCTCACAAATAAGTAAATACATCTTAAAGAAAGAAATCTTAAGAACATTCTTCATTCTTTTCACTGGCATTGTTTCTGATTAGATTTAAGTGTTATGCGTGCAGTCTTATGATCATTGATCACATGTAATACAGGGATGCAAAACAGAGCGACGAAATAGGTGAACTAGGCTGTATGCAAAGTCTGAGGTCCGGCAATGGCAGACAGCAGTTGAAAGTGCAATGATGAGGCCAAAGCTAAATGCCGCCACATTCCTAAACTTGGTGCCAGCACTTCCTGTTAAACCCAATTACACTCAAAATGCCTGAGTGAGCACCAGCAAACCAGATACTTACATCTTGTTTGGGAATGCAGTGATGGTTTTTGAGTAATTTTAATGTATGACTTGGAAACTTGCAGTTTTGTTGGGTGTCTACAAGAGAAAGCGGACAGTATGTGAACATTCTGCACGAGACGATCCTGATGGGTAAGTTCTGACACTCTCCAAGAGATCACTTCTCTCTGTCTTTCAATCACAGCATGCCTGCTGCTCAGATGCAACAAAGCCCTGCGATTGCCCGGGACGCCTAAGAGCAGAGCTCAGTGTTTGTTTGAGTGATTGAATCAGCTCATTACACTCGGATTTGGTAACAGCTTCATTGAAGAAGAACCTTCGTTGCCAGAATAGCGCAACCAACGCTGCAGCCGCCTGACACCGTGTGCGTGTGTCAGGGAAGGGCATCTATCAGTGATGCGCTGTATTTTCACTTTCATTTAGTTGGAAACATTTGCAAATTGCTCTTGAGATTTCTTCTTAATATCCAACTATTTTAGAATTCTTCCAAATACCTTTCTGCTTTTGTTTTCTGGCTGAATTTCACTGTGATCTGTTTATATAATTTTGTCCTTTTATGTTTGTTAAGGTGTTATTTTATGATCCAGAATGTGATTAATCTTGGCAAAAGTGCACGTAAGCTTGAGGAGAATGTGTATTCCATTGTTGTTGGATAGAGCATTCTATAATTGTTAAACTGATAGTGCTATAGGATAGACTATAACCTCTCTGATGTTCTGCTTCATCTATCAATCACTGAAACAGAAGTGTTGAGTTCGCCCACTGTATTAGTGATTTTGCCAGTTTTCCTTGTGACCCTGTTAGTTTTTGCCTTATGTATTTTGGTATTCTGTTATTAGGTGCACACATACTTAGGATTGTTGTCTTCTTAGAGAATTCACCCCTTTATCATTTTGAAATTCTTTTCATCTCACACTTTTTCTTGTCTTGAAATCAGTTTGTCTGAAAATGTAATAGCTCGAGTTTTCTTGATCTGCATTAGCATGGTCTATCTTTCTCTATCCTTCTACTTTTAACTCCTATGAGTCTTTCTATTTAAAGAGACTTTTTGATAGAAAATATATAGTCAAGGGGCCGGCACTGTGGCGTAGCAGGTAAAGCAGCCGTCTGCGGTGCCGGCATCCCACATGGGACACTGATTCTGGTCCCGACTGCTCCACTTCCAATCCATCTTTCTGCTATGGCCTGCGAAAGCAGTAGAAGATGGCCCAAGTCCTTGGGCCCTTGCACCCTTATGGGAGACCCAGAAGAAGCTCCAGGTTCCTGGCTTCGGATCAGCACAGCTTCGGCCGTTGCAACCAATTGGGGAGTGAACCAGTGGATGGAAAATCTCTCTCTTTCTCTCTTTCTCTCTGCTTCTCCTCTCTCTGTATAACTCTGTCTTTCAAGTAAAATAAGGAGATCTTTAAAAAAAAGAAAATATATAGTCAGGTCTTTTTTAATTATTATAATTTTTGTCTTTTAACTGGTGCATTTAAACCATTCACATATATTAATTATTGATTTACGTTAATTAATTACAGTGCCTTTGATTTATAGGATCTCCTCTTGGTTATTTATTAGGGTCTCCATATTTCTAGTTACAACAAATGTATTTGTAATTATTATCTATTCATTACATTTCTTCTCTGTTTCTCCTTGTTCTTCCCTTCTTTTTCTGCCTTTTCAGGTTCTAATTGAGGGTTTTATATGATTCCATTTTCTCTCCCTTCTTAGCATACAAACTGTATGCCATTTCAAAAAGAAATCAGTGCTCAAACTAGAATTACCATTTACATTTACAAATGATCTAAGTCCACCTTCAAGAAATACTATGGCACCTCACACGTAGTATGGCAGAATATTCTCAATTTCTCCCTCTCTTCCTTTCTGACATTGTTGTAGTTCACTGTGCTTGTCCACAGGCCATAATCACACAGAACCTTGTTACAATTACTAAACAAACAGGAGTCTTTCAGATCAATTAGGAATGATAAAAAATTTTTTAAAACTTGTTTTCCCAGGGCCGGCACCTGTCTCACTTGGTTAATCCTCCGCCTTCGGCACTGGCATCCCATACGAGCACCATATTCTAGTCCCAGTAGCTCCTCTTCTAGTCTAGCTCTCTGCTGTGGCCTGGGAGTGCAGTGGAGGATGGCCCAAGTGCTTGGGTCCTGCACCTGCGTGGGCAACCAGGAAGAAGCACCTGACTCCTGGCTTCAGATCAGCGCAGCACCGACCATAGCAGTCATTTGGGGAGTGAACCAATGGAAGGAAGACCTTTCTCTCTGTCTCTCTCACTGTCTATAACTCTACCTGTCAAATAAATTTAAAAAAAAAAAACTTGTTTTCCCTTCATTTATTCATTCTCCAGTCTCTTCCTTTATTTGTGTAGATCCAAGTTTCTGACCTCTATCATTCTTCTTCTCCATGGGGAAATTATATTAGCATTTCTTGCTGGGCAAATGTGCTGACAATGAATTCCCTCAGTTTCTGCTACTGAAAAAATCTTTCTCCCTCACTTTTGAAAGATAAATTCACTGGCTATAGAGTTCTATATGTTTTCTCCTAGTTTAAAGTATTTCACTCCACTCTCTGCCTGCTTGTACAATTTCTGATGTGAAGTTTTCTGTAATTCCTGCCTTTGTTCCTCTCTAGATGAGTTTTTTTTCCTTCTGCCTTCTTCTAAGACTTTATTTTTTATTTTATTATTATTGTTATTTTTTGCAGAGTGACTATGATAGGCAGGTCTACATGTAGACTTTCTTGGGGTCTTTATCTTGGTGTTCTCTGAGTTTCCTGGATCTGTGGTTTTATGCCTGTCATTACTTTTGGAAAAGTCGTTGCCATTATTGCTTCAAATATTACCTCTGCTCTTTTGTTTTTCTAATCCCTCTGCCATTCCAATTATGGACATGCTATAGCTTTGGAAAATTTCCTACAGTTCCAACATACTTGGTTCTGCTTTTTAAAATTCCTACCATGTGTAGTTTTTGGCAGGTCAGTCTGTGAGCATCTAAATCTCCATTCGGACACTGCTGAGCCTGTCAGCGGCATTCTTCATCGCTGTGACTGTGCGCCTGGCTGTAGGCTTTCCTTCTGGTTATTCTTAGAGCCCCTATCTCTGTTTATGTGGCCCATCTATTCTTGCATCTTGTCCACTTTTTCCATTACAGCCCCTCATGTCTCAGTCATAGTTATTTTTAACTCCCAGCTGGTCATTTCATAATCCGTGTCATATCGGAGTCTCATTCTGATGCTTCCATTTTCTCTTTGGGCTATATTTTTTTCTTGACTTTTAGCATGTCTTGTAATTTTTTTATTGAAAGCCAGACATGATGTACTGGATAATGAGAACTGGGGTAAGTGCCTTTCATGGGAAGTCTCATTTACTGCATCAAGGAGTTGGGCCGTGTTTCATGTTTGCTGGAACTACAGGTGTAGAGGCTTCACATTTGTCTAATGTCTTTGCTTTTGTTTGCTTTATTGCCTGTTGCCTTAGAGCTCCTCGAATAGAATCTATGTCTTTCATCTCTTTCAGCTGCAATGCAGTGTCCCTATCCTGGAGGCTGTTGATGTCATGGTAAGGTATGAGGAAGAAGAGGCTTTCTATAACCATGTCTTAGTCTGTTAATAAGACTGTGCCCTTGGGCTGTGGCCTTGAAAAAAAATGTTTCCTAGAGTCCCCTCTACCACTTGCCTAGGTTCTGGTGGAATCCTTCCCTTTTGAGAGTAAGCATTTGTTAAAGAGAACTCTCTAGATTCACAATGCATTTTTTTTTTTCCTCTTCCCTGTCAAAATCAGGAGGGTATGGAAACCTGGGGGTTCTTGAAATTAAAACCTTGGGCTAAAGACCCCAGGAGTTTCTTACTTGCTAGCCAGACACCCCAGCCTCCTGAAATTCAGTGCCATTTAAGTGCTTCTACCCATTGGTGCTTCCAGCAGCTTCCTCCAGGTAAGCAGATTTTCTGTGTTCATCCATCTCTCCGATTGTACGCTGGCTGCTTGCCATCTGTTCTCACATTCTTGATAGATCTAAGATGTGTTTAGTTTTGCTTTGTTCAGCAGAAGTCCTCAGTCTGTGTTTTTGAAATAAGAGAAGATCTGAGCCACATGGCTTTAAGTGATAAGAGAATTTCTCTGTTCATGTAATTGGGGATTTCGAGACTAGCTCAAGACTTAATGTTGAGTTTGATCCCATGGCTCAACATCAATGAAAGCACGGATCCCTTTCATTTCTATGGTCTATTTCTTTAGGATCATCTACGGGCTATGCACAGCATGGCCGTCCAACACGTCCAGGCTACGTTCTCCCTCAGGAAGAAAGAGTACCTCTTCTTTCATCTTGGGCTTCCACCTTGGTTGAACAATCTCAGGTCACACTGTGCCACAAAGTTCTGTATAACAACAGAAGTCTGGTGCCACTTAACAACATTAAGTCTACCCCGTGTGTCCCAGGTTCTACTGGTAACATCTGGACTTGCAAGTCTGCAAGTTGCGTGGGAGGTGGTTGATTGTGGCTGGGACGCACTGGGTGGCCCTATTTCAAGTTAGGGAGGCTCTGTTCCCCAGGTCTCTCACCCTCCTTGGATCAGAGATTCACTGGTCATGTTCTTCTCCCAGAAGTGACAGGCGTGCAAGGGGATGAGCACAAACACAGAAAGCCTCAGAAGGGCTGAGCTGGATCTAGCACAATGTTATTTCTGCCCATTCAGCCACTGTCCAAAGCGAATCACACAGCCAAAGCCAAGACCATTATTATAATAAAAGAGAAAGGAGACCTACCCAAGTATTTGGTTTCCAAGGTGCATTAGCAGGGAGCTGGATAGAAGTGGAGCAGATGGGTTATCAGCACTATGACACAGGATGCCAACACTGCAGGCAACAGCTTAACACACTGTGCCAACCTCAACCCTTAGTTAACTCTTTAAAGACTCCGAAGGCAGTCACATGCTGCAGTACTAGAGTTAGAATTTCAATATATTAATACGTGTTCGGGGGAAGGCACATACAATCCATTACTAGAAGCAATGTATCTGTGTAACACATAGACCCTGTTTCCTATAAAAATATGTATAAAGAATTTTAGCAGCAACTCCAAGTGATATGTAGTAGAGACATCAGTAGGAGGAGCCAGAATGATGTCATCCGGATGCTTAATTTTCTTTAGCTATTGCTATCGTCCAAGAGCAAAAATTTAGAAAACCTGAGAGTGTAGACATCCTTAAGCAATCTTCACTGAACATTGTCTTTCTAAACTGAACTCATGAGATATTTGAGATCCTATGCACTGGCCAGGGCTTGGAGAGCAGCCTTCATATACTTCCCATTGAATACAGTCCCAGGTATCTAAATAGGCAAAGTGCAAAAGATACATGGAAGGAAGACTGCCCTCCTTGATGACAGAGTGAACCGACAGGGGCTCCAGAAGACATTAGGCCCTTAGGGTCTGCAGGTTCTTCGGCCATGGGACCAACCAATTGGAGGTCAACAATTGTTTTTAAAAGTTTCCTCTGTATTGAATATATGCAGTTTTTCATGCCACTATCCCCTAAACAACACAGTATAGCAACTGCCTGTGTGGTATTTATACTGTGTTAGGTTGTGTAAGTAATGCAGAGGTAAAAGGATATGGGAGGGTGTGTGTAGGTTCCATGCAACTACAATGCTATTTTCTATAAGGGACTTGAGCATCCTCAGATTTTGGTATCTGTGGGTTTGGGGTGCGGGTGGAGGGTGGTAGATCCTGAAACCAATTCCCTTGGATGCAGAGGGAACACCTGCAATACAAACTATATTGAGACACTTAAACAAACAGACAAGGACACAGGGTACTTCCAAACTCCCAGTAACAGTCTTGGGAACAGGAGGGCTGCATTCTGTAGAGAACTCAGGCAGTATCAACCCTCTGCTCATCATGCAGGTTCCCCGGGCCTATTCACGCTGCTTTACACTTTCCATGCTCTCTCCTCTTCCTTTCTTCCTCCTTCTCTCTCTTCCTTCCTTCTTCTGCTTTTTCTCCTTTACCATCAGTCTCTCTCTCTGAACTGCCTGCTCCCAGTTTTCCAATTTCTGTGTAGAGATTCAAGCTTCTTGGCATTGGGTATCCAAACCTGCTGGAGGTGTCTGAACTATCTTTTGAAACGCCATACCGAGTGACTCCTTTGAGTGTGGCTGTGCTTTGCTGTCTGTTGAACCCACATCGATGCGACCTAACAGTCGAGAACAGAGGCTGTGATGGAGGAAAAGGCCATCCCAGCTAGGCTCCAAGGTTAGCCGAGTGAGTGCACAGCAGGCTCGTTTTGGTGGTGAAAAATGTCGATACCAGAAATGACTAGGACACATACATCCAGCGGAGTGTGGGACCTGGCTGTGCCTGGCATCAGGAGGCCATGTTCACGGTGGCAGGAAGGAGTATCCGGCGCCCACGCAGGATGGAAAGTGATGCTGGAAAGCCTTGAAGAGCCAAGACCCTGAAGCCCTCCCAGACCCGCTGCCCTCATCCTGCAGCAGAGGAGAACCTGTGGATATGCTGAGCCTAAGCCAGCCCTGGCTCTGGGGACAGGGGATGAATAAGTCTACCCCAAGAACTCCAGACCACAGCCTACATTCACAGTGAGTACAGGCCTAACCCTTGCATGATGGAAAAACACGAAGCCCTCAGAAAAAGTAGCTAAAACTCATCCCAAGTTGGGGTACACCTAGATACCTTGCAGTGGGAAAGAATTGTTTTTCTAAGTGAATCCGCTTTTAAAAATAGGACTGAAACAATTCATACAGATAAAATTCCAGGAAACAGAAGTCAATGTCTCTCCTCCCCCCGCCCCCGCCATCACCAAACATAAAGGGAAACAAGTTGCCAATAGCAAAAACAACAAAGCTCACAGATAGACTCATAAAGGTGAGTAATATTGAAGTTATCATATTTTCATGTAGACCAAATATGCTTTGTGTATTTACACATGTAATGAGCAGGTGTTGTAGCACAATGGGTTGAGCTGCTGCATCGGATGTCTGAGTCGTACACCTGTTTCCAATCGTGCCTGTTTCCAATTGCAACTACTCTGCTTCTAATCTGGGTTCCCACTAATGCACATCCTGGGAGGCAACAGGGGCCCAAGTGCTTTGACACCTGCCACCCATGTAGGAGACCTGGATGGAGTTCTTGGCTCCTGACTTCAGCCTGGCCCAGCCTGTGTGTTGTGGACATTTGGGAAGTGAACCAGCAGATGGAAGATTTCTCTCTCTCCTCTCTCTCTGTCAAATAAATAAAAACAAACAAACATTTAAAAATGTAAAAGGGCTATACTAAAGAGTGGAAAGAAAGGAAAAACTATCAATGTTATTTAAGATGTATTTGTTTGAAAGGCAGAAAAGAAGTGCACAAGAAAACTGAAAAACACATAGGTGTGTATGAAATGGAACCACAACATGGAAAAACAGGAGGAAGTGAAAGCAACATGGATAATTGCTCAAAGGAAAGTTGTAGTTTTAAATGCTTACGATGTAAAGGAAGAAAGATCTCAAATCAACAACCTAACTTTATACCTTGAATAACTAGGAAAAAAAAAACAGACTAGAGTCAAAACCCAGAGGAGGGCAGACACGCGGCACAGCACTCAAGAGGCTTGCATCCCACACTGGGGTGCTAGGTTCAATTCCCAGCATTGGTGTCGAAGTCAGGGTCCTGCCAGTGTAGACCCTGGGATGCAGCAGATGGCGACTCACTTAAGAGACCTAGAATGAACCCTGTCTCTTGGCTTCAGCCAGACCCTGTCTTGGCCTCTGTGGGCATTCAGGGAGTGAACCAATCTTTCAGAGCTTTCTTTATGTCTCTTCCTCTGTCTTCCTCTCAAATAAACTTTAAAAAAAATTTTTTTTAGAAAAGTTAAGAGAAGGCATTAAATGAAAAAGGTTAAAGATAACTAAGAGAATCAACGCAACTAAAAATTGATTCTTGGTAAGATCAACAATATTGACATGCCTTTAGCCAAATTGACAAAGATAAGAGATAAGTTGTAAATTAATAAAGGAAGAAACAAAAATTAGGACATTACTCTCAAACTCACAAAAGTACATGAAAAGAGTTACCACAACTGTACCCAAATAAGTTAAATAACCTAGATGAAATGGAAACATTCCAAGAAACACACAGATTATGTAAATTGACTCACGAAGAAACAGAAAATCTCAACAAGCCCATAAAAATAAAGGGATTGGATCAGTAACCAAAAATTTCACAACAAAGAAAAGTCTAGAGCCAGATCTCTTCACTAATGAATTCTACTGAATATTTAAAGAATTAACACCAACGCGTCTCAAACTCTTCCAAAAAAAAATTAGTACTTATTCATTCTATGCAGCTAGAAAGCTAGAATTATCCTGATAATAAAGACAAGAAAAGGCATTATGAAAAAGAAAATTAAAAGTTCCATTCCTTATGAATATAGATGTAAAAATTCTCAACAAAATACTACCAAACCGAATTCAATAGTAAATGAAAAGGATTATACATCACAACCAATTGAGATTTTATCTGAGGACTATAAGGGTGGTTGGACACCCTTGATGGAAAATCAATAAATGTAATGCATCACATTCAAAGAATGAAGGGAAAAATCACATTAGCCACTTCATTGCTGCAGAGGAGACATTTGTCAAAAGCCAGATTCTTTCAAGATAAAAACCTTCAGAAACTCCAAGTGAAGCAGAATTTCCTCCACACGTTGGAGGACATTTACGATCCTCCTTCAGCTGCCGTCAACAGCAAAAGGCTGAACGCTCTCCTGCGACACTCAGCAAGGAGACAAGGAGACCCACTGTCACCACTGCTTCTCAGCACTGCCCTGGAAGTTCTCACCAAGAAACCACGAGAGAAAAACAAACGAAAGGCACCCAGATTTTAAAGGAAAAAAAAAAGTCATCTCTCTTAGCAGATGACATGGATTTACACACAGAAAACCCCAGAGAGGGGCCGGCGCTGTGGTGCAGCGGGTTAACACCCTGACCTGAAGCACTGGCATCCCACAGGGGCGCTGGTTCGAGTCCTAGCTGCTCCACTTCTGATCCAGCTCTCAGTTATGGGCTGAGAAAGCAGTGGAAGATGGTCCAAGTGCTTGGGCCCCTGCACCCACGTGGGAGACCTAGAAGAAGCTCCTGGCTCCTGGCTTCGGATCTGCACAGCTCCGGCCATTGCATCCATCTGGAGAGTGAACTGTCGGATGGAAGACCTCCCTCCCCCCCCCCCCCCCCCTCTCTCTCTCTGCCTCTCCTCTCTCTGTGTAACTCCGAATTACAAATAAATAAATAAATCTTTAAAAAAGAAAGAAAGAAAATCCCAGAGAAGCTGCAGGAGAGCTACTAGAGCTGATAAATGAATGTGTCATAGTTGCAGGGTGCAAGACCAGAATGATTTTATATGTTCCCATGGAACAATCCAAAAAAGGGAATTAAAAAAAAAACTCAATGTATAACAGCATCTAGAACAATCATATCCCTAGGAATAAATTTAACCAAAGAGGTAAAATACTTGCATATGGAAAATTTCAAAACATTGCTGAAAGAAATTAAAAACCTATGGAAATGGAAAGACATCCTGGGTACATGAACAGGAAGACTCAGCTAAATAAATAAAAGTCAATCACAGTGATCACAATCAACACAAATGAACTTAGAGAAAATATTCCCTTTGTTTTTAAAGATTTATTTATTGATTTGAAAAGCAGAGTTACAGAGAGGCAGAGGCAGAGAGAGAGCGCCAACTGTAATTATCTAAAACATTATTAAAATTTAACATGTTGATGCTGTCTCTCCTGGCACTATTAGATTTTACCAGGTCTTTCGCAGTAATTCCAGGTTGTGCATTCCGATAGGAAACTCAGATATCCCAAATGCTCCGAGATGTGAGTGCTGACGGGACACCACAAATGGAAATCCCACACCCGACCTCATATGACGGGTCCAGTTAAAAGAAAAGGGCAGTGTAACTCTTTCGTAAAATTACCTTCAGCCTATGTGTGAGGTGTATATGAAACAAATGAGGCCAGCGCCGTGGCTCACTAGGCTAATCCTCCGCCTACGGCGCCTGCTCCCCGAGTTCTACTTCCAGTTGGGGTGCCAGTTCTGTCTCCCCGGTTGCCCCTCTTCCAGGACAGCTCTCTGCTGTGGCCCGGGAGTGCAGTGGAGGATGGCCCAAGTCCTTGGGCCCTGCACCTCATGGGAGACCAGGAGAAGCACCTGGCTCCTGGCTTCGGATCAGTGCGGTGTGCTGGTGGCAGCGGCCATTGCAGGGTGAGACAATGGAAAAAAAGGAAGACCTCTCTCTCTCACTGTCCACTCTGCCTGTCCAAAAAAAAAAAAAAACAAAAAACAAAAACACTCAAGGTAAGAGCATAAATGAATGAACAGCAAAACAAATAAATGATCAACAGTCAATTATGCCAGAAGTAGGCTTTTTGAACAGATTAATGAGATTAATAAACGTCTGGCAAGATTGATCAGAAAGAAAAATTAAAAAGGGGGGTGGGGGCAGGAGGAAGAAGGATGGAGGGCAGGGACCAGGGACTGCCATCAGGAATAAAATGAGCACTGAACACTGAAAGGGCTGAAACAATGCTGTGATTACTCCGAGGCGTTGGGATAAAACAGCTAAATTCTTAGAAACACATTCACCAAAGCTGCCTACTCCAGAGAGAAAAGGAAAAACCTGAATGATGCAATAATAATAATGAAGCATAATCATCAATTTAAATTTCCACAAATAAAATATCAGGGGCAATCAGTTTCATGGCCGATTCCACCTACAAGTTCCAGAATTGATAGCTGTATTCGTGCACGAACGCTTTCAGAGCAAAACCAGGTATAACTTCGATAATCAAAAGTAAAGCCGGACAAGCTCAGAGAAGGGAAAAATTACAAATAACTCAAGACAGGACCAGACTTGCACAGCCCCTAAACAGAAGATTACCACACTGAATGCAGACATGAACAGAACACATCATAAATGTAAAATACAGCTGAAGTGGATTTATTCCTGCAACACAAGGCTAGACTGACATTAGAAAATCCATTAAGAAAATCAATGAAGTGAGTCCAAGATTATATAGAACTTTCCAGAACAAATGATGCTGAAATCAGACCCTAGGTTGATAAGATGTGACCTGGGGCACCCAAAGCAGCTTCTACAGAACAACAATTATTTAAACAAACACAAACAGGGGAATTTGAAGGAAAAAGACAGCTTGATTCAGCTGCACAGTTAAGAATTTCCGTTCAGTTAAAGACTCGAATAAATAAAAAGGCAACCCACAAAGTGGAAGAAGACATTCTCTCACATGTAAAACATACAGAATTTGAATAAAAAGATAAAAACATCCATTATGCATCTCTAAGAAAAAATAAATGGAATAACAGGAAAATTAGTAACCATGAACAAAGACTTCAAAGCAAAGGGTTTGTGCTCCCCCAAATTCCTACACCGAAATTCCAGCCTCAATGTGATGACCCTCGCAGGTGGGGTCTTGAGAGTACAGTGCTCAGGGATGGGCTCAGCCCCTTGGAGTAGGCGTCCAGAGAGCGCTGGGCCTGCCCTCCTCCCCATGAGCACACAGGGGAAGTTTGATCCTTAGGAGGGGCCTCACCAAAACCTGACCCTGTGGCCCCCCACCCCACAGTTCCAGTCTCCAGAATAGTGGGGAATGAATTCCTGCTGAGTTTAAGCCACCTTGTCTATGTCGGATTTTTCTAAAAGCCAGAACTGAGTGAGATAAGGAATAAAAGCAAATGGCTGATAACAGGCAAAAGCCTCCTGGAATTCACAAGCAATTGGGGAAATGCAAATGAAAAGCATAAAATGGAAAGGGCTGACAATGCCAGGGAGGATTTAGAGAAATAAAAATTCTCATAATAATTATGGAGGGCAATTTGGTAACAACTATTTAGAAAAATAATTTTTTAGAAAGCTTTTAATCAATAAATATAAATTTCATAGGTACAGCTTTTAGATTATAGTGTTTCTTCTCCCCATACCCACCCTCCCACCCCCACTCCCGTCCCACCTCCTACTCCCTCTCCCATCTCATTCTTCATTAAGATTCAGTTTTAATTATCTTTATATACAGGAGATCAACTCTATAGTAAGTAAAGATTTCAACAGTTTGCACCCACACAGACACACAAAGTATAAAGCATCGTTAATTCACATAGTACAACACATTAAGGGCAAAGGTTCTACATGGGGAGTAAGTGCACAGTGACTCCTGTTGTTGATTTAACAACTGACACTTATTTATGATGTCAGTGATCACCTGAGGCTCTTGTCATGAGCTGCCAAGGCTATGGAAGCCTCTTGAGTCCACAAACTCCGACCTTATTTAGACAAGGCCATAATCAAAGTGGAAATTCTCTCCTCCCTTCAGAGAAAGGTACCTCCTTCTTTGATGGCCCCATTCTTAGGAAAATAATTTGGAAAGAATCTCTGTCTCTGTCTCTCTCTCTCTCTCATACACACACCCACACATGCACACACATACACAAATGTACAGTGATACAGCATTTCTATTCAGACATATTTCTCCTAGAAAACAATTCCATGCACCAGATTAAAAAAAGTACAGAATTTTTCATGGCGCCATTGTCTGTATTAGCTAAATATCTAGCAATAATCTTACTGTCTATTGAGAGTAAACTGAATCAATAAATGTGTTACATGGCACAAGGAGGCAGGAAGTAAGTGAGAAAACGAGGACTAAACACATCAATGGAGATAAATTTCAAAAAAAAGGTAATGCTGAATGCAAAAAGAAGACCATCTTTAGAAGGTGGCCTAAGGCGAGATTCCATCTATATAAAGTTCAAAACACAAGTCGAGGCTTGTTCAGAAAAACACACATATCTGGTATAATGAAAAAGGAAGAGCATGGAAATGACTGATCCTTATCACAGGAGGTGGGGAGTGTGTCTGGGGAACACTATGAAGAAAGCTTAAACGATTTAAAGGCAGGCATTTGGCTTTTATAAAGTAACCATTATTCTTTACAACGTATATCCATCTCATAGGCTGTCTTTGTGTTATGTGATATATTTGTTTTTGTCAAAGGCCTCTTACGGATTCTGAATGAGTAGATTGTATCTACAGCATCTGGAGAAACTGAAATTCTCTTGGTCCAAAAGTTAATTTCTGTCCCAGAGCCTAATACTGCAGCGTTCAACTGTGTTGAAACACAGGACGAGAGCACGGTAATAAATCATACCGTTAGGGGCAGGTGTTGTGGTGCAGTGCTTAAACCTGCACTTGGGACCCCTGCATCCCGTACTGGAGTGCTGGTTACTCCACACTTCCAATCCAGCTTCCTGCTAATGGGCCTGGGAAGCATCAGCCAATGGTTCAAGTACTTGGGTGCCTGTCACCCACCTGGAAAACCTGGCTAACGTTCCTGGCTCCTGGCATGAGCCTCACCCAAACCTGGCTGATGCCACCATTTGGGGCGGGGTGTGCAGCAGACAAAGATTTCTCTGTGTCCCTCCCTTTGTCTCTGTCTTTCTGTCTTTCAAATAAATACTCTTCAAAAAAATAAATCCCACAGTTTGGAGCAGTGACAAGAAAAGAGAAGAGTCCAATGTGAGTGAGTCACACCTTAACAGATTGCCCAAAAGTTTACCTCGATTTGGGCTGAGTTCTCTTCAAATAATTTTTTGCACACACTTCAGATTGCTTTTTATAATTTCTAACCTGGAATATCTAGCACAAACGTAGCCAAACGCTCATGCAGAGTTAGAGACACAGAAAGCAGACAAAGCCGGAGAGAAGCACCCTCCTTGCCCTGCCCACTCAGCTTCCTTCGGGCTGGGGTCTGGTCCAGTTTGGCCATGGTAGGCATGGGCAGAAGACAATACACAGAAGGAAGAGGAGCCAGGGTGGTGTATACACTTTTCATGTATTATTGGATTTGATTTTCTAGTGTTTTATGTTTGCATCTAAGTTCATGAAATATATGGATCTGTACTTTTCGAAGTATTTTGGTCTGATTTTTGTATTAGGGCAAAGGCTGGCTTCCTGGCATAAGATAGGACATATCCTGCTTCTTTTTCCTAGAAGAGATTGTAGAAAAATTGCATAATTTTTTTCCTTAAGTTTTGGGTAGAATTCACTAGTGAACTCCTTAGGAACTGGTGTTTCTCTTCGGGAAGGTTACTAATTATTAATTAACTTTCTTTAATACATATGCACCTACTCAGATGATGTTTCTCCCTTGTGTGAGTTAGGGTCGGCTGTGCCTCTCAAGAATTGGTCCATTTTGCCTGAGTTATCAAATCTGTGAGTACAGAGTTGTTTAGAAACCTCCTACATTATCTTCTTAATGTCTTTGATACCACTAGTGTGGCTCCTCTTTTATTCCTGATATTATTCGTTTTGTCTTTGTTTTTCTTAATGAAGCTGGCTAGAGATTTATCAACTTTATTGAAGTTTTTCAGAGAACCAACTTGGAGCTTTATTAATTTTCTCTATTGAATTCCAGTTTTTGACCTCATTGACTTCAACTTTAATTTTTTTAAAGATTTATTTACTAACTTATTTGAAAGGTAGAGTTACAGAGAGAGGGAGAGACAGATAAACAGGGAAAAAGAGAGAGAGAGAGAGAGAGTTGTATCACAACACTCACACCACAATTCTAATTTCTATTATTCCTTCTCTGCCACATTCTTTGGATTTAACTCACCGTTTTTGTAATTGCTAAACCACAAGTTTGGATTATTGATTTCAGATCTTTCTTCTTCAACTACAGAATCCTATGATACAAATTTCCCTCTAAGCACTATTTGCTGCACCCATAAATTTTGATAAGCTATAAGGTTTTTCATTTAGTTCAGACTATTTTTTAATTTCTCTGGAGGTTTTCTTCTTTGATCTGTTATTTGGCAGTGCATTGTTCCACTTATCTGTTCTCTGTTAATGATTTCTACTTAAAGTCCACTGTAGGCCGAGAGCAGACATTGCGTGGTTTCTATTTTTTTTAACTTCATGTGAGCTTTCTGTCCAAGAATGTGTCCTAACTTTGTGAATATTCTGTGAGAGCCTGAGAAGAGCGTGTGTTCTGTTGTTGCAGGGTGAAGCAGTCAGTAAGCATCTATTAGAAACTAGTAATTTATGGTGGTGTTCTGTTTGCTTGTGTCCACTCTGAATCTTTGCCTAACAGATGTCAAACACTGAGGGATAGGTGTTAAAGTCTCCTGATACAGTGGTGGCTTGCTTTCTTTCACCTTGCAATTCTGACTTTTTTTTTTTAATCTCATGTATGTTGATGCTCTCCTATTAGATGCCTTCTAACTAATTCCTTAAGGATTTTTATGTCTTCTTTTTTCTTTTTTAAGATTTATTTATTTATTTATTTGAAAGGTAGAGTTACAGAGAGGCAGAGGCAGGGAGAGACAGAGAGAGAGAGAGAGAGAGAGAGAGAGAGAGAGAGAGAATCTTCCATCCGCTGGTTCACTTCTCAGATGGCCGCAATGGCAGGAGCTGGGCCGATCCAAAGCCAGGATCCAGGAGCTTCTTCTGGGTCTCCCACATGGGTGCAGGCGCCCAATGACTTGGGCCATCTTCTACTGCTTTCCCAGGCCACAAAAGAGAGCTGGATTGGAAGTAGAGCAGCTGGGACTTGAACCAGTGTCCATATGGGATGCCAGCACTGCAGGCGGCAGCTTTACCCACTACACCACAGTGCTGGCCCCAAGGATTTTTATGTCTTCTTGGGGAACTGACCCTGCATCACTGCCTGGTGCCCTTCTTTATTCCTGGTAACTCTCCTTTCTTTGAAGTCTGCATTCTATGAAATTAACATATCTACTCCAGCTTTCCTTTGTTTAGTGTTACAATAATATTCCTTTCTCCATCCCTTTAGCTTTAATCGTGTGCATCTTTATTTAAGTGAGTTTCTTGTAGACATTATATAGTTGATTCTTGTTTTTTTATCCACTCTGAAAGTATTTGTGTTTTAATTTAAGCTACTGATGTTTCAGCTGATTGTGGCCATGCTGGATTAGCAGCTGTCATATTTATTTCTGCTTTCTACCGGATAGATTTGCTTTTTGTTTTCCTTGTGTTTCTCATCCACTCGTTTTCTTCCTTCTCTGGTCTTGACTGTGGCTGCTGTATGTGTTTTTCTCCTCAGGATGCAAACGGTGCTTCTTTTTTGTACTTTGTTTAGCGATTCCCCTTGAGTTTGCAATATATTTTTAGCTAATCCAAGTCTTCTTTAGAATCTCATCGTACCACTCACTTCATGTGTAATGCAGAGCATTACAGCTCATTCCCAAATCCTCCCTCCTAGCTTTTACAACATTGTTTTTGTTCATTTTAGTTATCCATAAGCTATAGCCATTGACTACACTGTTGCAACTTTTAATCTGAACAAGCTTTTATCTATTTGACCAAGTAAGAATGAGAAAAACAAGGTATCTTGTTCTATTTATTTATGTCTCTTCTACCACTCTTTCACTACGCAGATTCAAGTTTCTGAACTACATCCTTTGTATTCTTTCTGAAGAATTTTTTTTCTAAATTTTGAACATTTCTACTAGAACTGGATTCCCTCAGTTTTTGCTAATCTGATGAAATATTCCTTTCAGTTAAAATTCTTTTGTATAAAAAAACAGACACATAAAATTGTATGTATTTATGGGGTACTATTTGCTTTTTACATGTATACATTGTATAATGGTCCATCAGGGTAAATACACTTATATTTTCAATAATTTAACATGTATTTAATGTGAAAACATCCCAAATGCCTATCTTCTAGGCTTTTTTGGTAGATAAATGCACAGAACACTAACTATAGTCACCCTACCATGCAACAGAACCCCAGGAATGCTGCTTCCTATCTAGCTAGAGCCTAGTAGCTGTCATTCAAGCTCTCCGGATCCCTCCCTCCTGATTCCTCTCCACAGCCTCTGGGAATCACCATTGTTTTTCACTTCTCTAAGATCACTTGATGTTTGAGACTCCACGCAAGAGTGAGATCCTATGACATATGCCTTTCTCTGCTTGGCTTAGTTCACTTAACATAATGAACTCAAGCTCCATCCATGTTGTTGCAAAATGACAAGATGCCATCCTTTTCTGGCTGGCTAATATTCTATTCTGTGTATGTGCCACATTTTCTTTATCTGCTCATCAACTGAGGGACACTTAGGTGCTCTTAACACCTCTGTCAAAGATCAGTTGGGTTTGCTTCTAGAGTATTCCATTGCATCATCTATGGATCTGTTTCTATGCCAAATTAATGCCATATTAATTTAATTACTGTAAATTTGTAATATAGTTTTTAAATACTTATTTATTTATTTTGAAAGGCAGAGTTACAGAGAGGGAGAGGGAAGAGGAGAGAGAAATAGAGGTCTTCCATCTGTGTTTCACTCCCCAGATGGCTGCAATAGCCAGCGCTGAGCCAAGCCAAAGCCAGGAGTCAGGAGTGTCACGCAGGTCTCCCCTGGAGGTGGCGGGGTCCAAGCACTTGGGCCGTCTGCCGCTGCTTTTCCCAGGCCAGTAGCAGGGAGCTGGATCAGAAGTGGAGCAGCCAGCACACACACTGTGTTTCCACACAAATTTTAGCAGGCTTTTTTTAAGTTCTCTGAAGAAAGTATCATTGAGATTTTGGTACAGATTGCACTGAATTTGTAAACCGCTTTGGGTAGAACACACTTTTTAATGATATTGATTCTTCTAATCCATGAACACAAACGTCTTTCCATTCCTCTGCATCTTCTTCAATTTATTTCATTGATGGCTTACCATTTTCATTGTAGAGATCCTTCACCTCTTTTGTTAAATTTATTCTTAAGTATTTTATTTTTCTGAAGGATAATTTCAGTGGGTAAAGAACTCTAGACTTTCTTTCAACACTTTAAATATTTCATTCCACTCTCTCTCTCTCTTTTTTAAATTTATTTGACAGGTAGAGTTATAGACAGTGAGAAAGAGAGACAGAGAGAAAGGTCTTCCTTCCATTGGTTCACCCCCCAAATGGCCACCACGGCCAGTGCTGTGCTGACCTGAAGCCAGGAGCCAGGTACTTCTCCTGGTCTCCCATGCGGGTGCAGGGCCCAAGCACTTGGGCCATCCTTCACTGCCTTCCTAGGCCACAGCAGAGAGCTGGACTGGAAGAGGAGCAACTGGGACTAGAACCCAGTGCCCATATGGGATGCCGGTACCTAAGGCAGAGGATTAACCAAGTGAGCCACAGCACCGGCCCCTCATTCCACTCTCTTTTTGCTTTTGGAAATAAAGTGTGATGAAACTCATTCTTGTTCCCTTTTAAGATGTCTAATACTCTGCCCTTACTCCTCGATCCCCTTGATTTCTAGAGTCTTAATCAGATATGCCCATATATTGAGAGTTGTTGTGTCCATCATCATGTTGTTGTGGTTGTTGTGTGAGTGATGTCTTCATGTCATGCTGTTGTACTTGTTGTGTAATGTCTTCATGTCACGCTGTTGTGATTGTTGTGTGAATGATGTCTTCATGTCATGTTGTAGTTGTGTGAGTGATGTCTTCATGTCGTGCTGTTGTTGTAGTGGTGAGTGATGTCTTTATGTTATGTTGTTGTAGTTGTGTGAGTGATGTCTTTACACCATGTGGTAGTTGTTGTATGAGCGATGTCTTCATGTTACATTGTTGTAGTTGTTTGAGTGATGCTGTCATATCACATTGTTGTGGTTGTTGTGTGAGTGATGTCTTCATGTCATGCTGTTGTACTTGTTGTGTAATGTCTTCATGTCACGCTGTTGTGATTGTTGTGTGAATGATGTCTTCATGTCATGTTGTAGTTGTATGAGTGATGTCTTCATGTCATGCTGTTGTTGTAGTGATGAGTGATGTCTTTATGTTATGTTGTTGTAGTTGTTGTGTGAGTGATGCCGTCATACCACATTGCTGTGGTTGTTGTGTGAGTGATGTCTTCATGTCATGTTGTCATAGTTGTTGTTGGGTAAGAGCCCATCCTAATCCAGCACGACCTCATATCAACTAGCTCATGGCAGCATTACATCTACATCTCTTTCCAAACGCGATCACATTCTGAGTTCTGCTGGGGAGAGAGGGGATGACTGTTCCACCCAGTACAAACACCCATTACTATTATTTAATCAGATCACAAAGTGGTTCTCTCCTGAACAGAATTCTGCCCTTGTCCTCAGCTGAAGGACTCAAATGGCAGTCAGCCTCGAGAATATTTTTCTTCTCTCTATAGCCTTAAAAAAGTGATTTAAAGGTCTCGGTCACTCTCTGACTCAGAAGTAGCATTTTCATTTTATTCCTTGGAAAAAAAATCAACATAGTGGCATTTAAGTTTGGCATCCAAAAATCAAGAGCCCACCCAGTGTTCCCAGGAGGAGTCACTGCTAACCCAGGTGCTGACATTGGAATTAAGGGGTTAACTGTGCTTTGGGGTAATGTTAAAATTGACATGTGTCCCAGGAGAGCTGTGCCTATAGGGTTTTTGCTTAACTAAGAGGAATATATGTGTCCCCAACATGGATTTAAACCGCCCCATTTTATTGCTTATACTTAGGAAGTTCTGTGCTGTTTGCTATGAGCAGGCTAAGAGGCATTGGCATGGGAATGGGAGCCTGTTTGTAGACCCTAATGAGGACAAATGAAAACTGACTGAGCTGGGGAACTCAGTGCCCTCTGGTCTGTCCATCCCCTAGTTCCCGGGATAACTCAGTGCATCCAGATGCCAGTCTGGATGTGTGATTTAGTGTGACTGTCTGGGGACAGACAGGCAGCAAAGTCACAGTCCTGAGAGCAGACAGAGGTCTTTATCTGGAAGGCGCTCACTCTTCAACCCACTGGGAAGAGGTCTACATTGGATGGAATCCATTGCCTTTGAGGATCAGATGAGCATTTTTCCTTTCTGGGCCATTTGGATGTTTGCAGCTGAATGCTGAGCAGGTTTGAGTGTGTTCCCATTAAGGATAAATGAACTGATCCCTTAAGGTGGGAGCCAGGCAGCCAATCACTTGTCAGAACGGACATATGTTGGGGCCAGATGTCTCTGGGCAAGGACACATGTAGGATTGCAATTATAATCAATTCTCCCTTGCCCATTCCTCCCTCACCTTTAAATGCTCATCTTGTGGATCACAGCCCCATCAGGAGACAGAAACCCAACTGGTTCTCTTTACAAACAGAACCTAGTCTCACAAATTGTTAGGTAGGTATTCATGAAGTTGAAAGGTAAAATGAGACCATGAAGGTGTCATCAGAGATAGCAGCTACACAAAATGATGACCACTCCTAGGGCTGGAGGATCACAGAGGGGAGGCAGGAATTATTACCTTGTAGATGCTTAAGGAGGGGTCTCAGGCAGGAAAAACTCATTCCTCTGAGCAGGAGACATCAGGAAGCAGGGTTGATGTCTCTGAGCTCAGAGGAGGGTCCCCGTGGGGTTGCATGGAGACCACCGAGGATGGGGCACTGACAGCAGGCGCTGGTGTCTGAGGAGGGTAGGGTGTGGTAAGCTGCTACTGCAGGAACAAACTGCTGCCAGTGTGTGCCAGGCAAAGGGACTGCTTACAGGAACAAGAAGCAAATGATAGAGTAGGGCTTTCCCCTCCTGCGTTCTGGTCTCCCTTTTACATTTCTGCTGACAGAGACCAACAGCGAGCAGCTGAGCAGGCAGACATGAGGCCCAGGCCCAGCCCACCTGGCAGGATGTGGAAGGATGAGCTGGGGCTGGAGGGTAAGAGTGTCATGTCTGCTCCACTCCACCTCTTCAGCTCCTCTGCACTCAGAGCCATGCTCGTCCGCCTGTTGCAGACATCACTACACAATTCCGCATCTCGCTGAGAGGGATGCAACCACACTTCACAGAAACTAGAAAGCTGAGCTTCTCCCTCAGAGGAGAGACCCTGGGTCTCGAGAGTCCTTGTGTCCATCCTTGCGTTGTTTGAAACCAGGGCTGCAACAGCCCCCCAGAGCTCAAGGCCCGGATGAAGCACAGAACAGCGGCGTGTACCCTGTGGCCTCCTTAAGCTTGAAATCCTTTTACAGAGTTTTCTTGGTGCTTCTCTTTCTGCTTTTTATCGAATACAGGGGTCAACTGCAACCAGCTGAATTTAATACCTGTAAAGAGTCCATGTCTTGGGGCAGGCGCTGTGGCACAATAGGTTAATCCTCTGCCTACAGCACCAGCATCCCACATGGGTGCCAGTTCAAGTCCCGGCTGCTCTTCTTCTAATCCAGCTCTCTGCTGATGGCCTGGGAAAGCAGCAGTAGAAGATGGCCCAAGTCCTTGGGCCCCTGCAACTGTGTGGGAGACCTGGAAGAGGCTCCTAGCTTTGGATTGGCCCAGTTCTGGACATTGCAGCCATTTGGAGAGTGAACCAGCAGATGGAAGACCTCTCTGTCTCTCCTTCTCACTATCTGTAACTCTACCAGTCAAATAGATAAATAAAATATTGTAAAATGTCCATGTCCCGAGTGAATGAAAATGCCAGTCTGAAATTTGAGACTATAAACTCACATCTCTTTTGGTGGGACTTTTAACACAGACTAAATATCTCTTACCCAAAATGCAGAGTCCAGTAGTGTTTCAGATTTGAATTTTTTTTTAAGATTTGGAATATCTGTACATACACAATGAGATATCTTGGGGATGACTCCCAAGTCTAAACACAAAATTCATTTCTGTACCATATACACACAGCCTGAAGGTAATTTGTACAAATTTTTTAAAATAATTTTGTGCATGAAACAAGTTTTATGGTATGGGAATTTCCACTTGCGGCACCACACGGATACACAACAACTTCGGATTTCAGACCATTTTCAATTCATATTTCTGGATTAGAGATACTCAGCTTCTGTTAACTGCTTTTTCCTTAAGATAATCAATCTGAGATTCTTCTGATCCCCCAACCCACTGGAGCTTCAAAATGGCTCATTAAAAGACAAATATGAAGAGAAAGGATAATATGAAGAGGATATAGGAGAAACAGTTTTCAAAATTATTCTATATGACGTCCTTTTGAAATTCTAATGTGTTAGCTGTTAAAATGAGGATGCAAACTTGAAACCTGAATACTGGCCCCTAGCAACTTCTGTTTGGTGAGTATATTCTTCCTTTATTATGATTTTTTAACTGAATCTGAATATCACTCTGGACAAGTCACGTGGTCTGAGTTTGCTGCAGTCGCCACACATCCCTAATGTTTAGCTGTGGACAATAGATACCTCTTGTTTGTTACTTGCATGCAGACTTTTCATCTTGTAAAAGTTCAATTAATACTGGTGGTCATTTTTTAAAGCAGTTTGTGTTACCCAACAGACTAATGAAACTAGAAGAGAATCTGATCCACCCTCCTGCCTCCAAACAGATCACAATCTGTGACGGCTGACAGTCTAGACATAAGAGGGCTCTGTTTCTAGAAGTCTCTGCATCAGCTGCTTCATAGGAAGAGTTTTAAAGAACAGTTCAATGAATACCTTAGGCCTGTCCACAGGAGACATGAGGGGTGGTGTCTGGCCTAACGGTTAAGCCTCTCCCTTCAACTTGGCCTCCCAACCCAACACTCTGTGACGGAGGACTCTTTTTGGGCATGGCATCCAGTCCCCAGCCTGGGTGATCTTCCCTGTGGCTCTTGGCCACAGTCACTTTGCCTCAACACAATGACCCCTCTGTCAACTTCCATGGGCTGTGTCACTGCTTCTCCACCTTTGGGGACCCCAGGTCTGCTACGTAGGAACCAAGGGATGTAGAATTGCTAATTTCTCTCTTATTCACTCCTTCCTCCTGGCCTCATCAGAGGGCCCCAAACTCCAGTTGTAACATGTGGCTGATGCCCCCGCCTCTGAGTGTCCCCTCACCTAGTGCACACCCATCTCATCAACTTCCGCTCTCGCAACCCTTCTTCCCACAATTCCCTGGGGGCTCTTGTTCCCACTTCCTGTCAGCCAGGACTCTGCTTACATCATAGCCCCTCTCCCCAGGGGGCACATTCACTTTCCCCCTCACCCAGCTACGTCTGTAAAATGGCTACTGTGATACAGATAAGGAGTAGAACTAAACAAATAAACATCTCATTTTTGTTTTTTAACCTTCAAATTATTATTCCACTAGAAGCAAGTGGATGACAATGAATCTTAGACAGAAGACTCTTTATTTGACCATGGAAAGGGTGTTTTACCTGCCTCTGTATTTTTATTCTGATAATACAACCTTTCTGCAACCCTCCCACCAAAACACACATTGCCCTAACACAGTCTCTGCTCCCCCAACCATGCAGAGCCACAGGACAGCTGAGGGCAGCTCACTGGGGTGGTCCTGCCATCCCTAGCCCGGGGCTCTACCTGCTCAGCCCCCTGGTAGCCTCCCACTCTGTTGACGGCACAAAGCCCAGAGGTGGTCAGGCCAGTGGTGTTCCCAGGGTGATGGATCACCCCCAGGTGGGGGACAGCATAACCAACAGGGCCCGCAGAGGCACATACAGCAGTGCTCATACACATGGCCACCCTTATGTCTGCTTTCCCGGTGCCCTGGAGAGCAGAGACCGGCACCCATGTGTGCAATGACGTCAGCCTGAGCCACTGCAGCACGTGCTTGCATTCTGTTGCTGGTCGCCACAGGAAAGGACGGCCACCCCTTAGTAATTCTGAATTCTCAGCTGTCTCTGCTTAACCCATGTTCCATTTTCCCAGGCTACGGTGGTTTAAAACAAGTTTTTTACAAAACTGAAGCTGAATACAGCATCCGCCCTCCCTTCCTCTGCCTAGCCCTGTGTGTGCCGGTGGAACCTTCCTGGGGGTCACTCTGTTCTTCACCAACAGCTCCCTCACTTTGTTCGCTCCGAGATGCATCCTCCCCCAGGGAGCCAGGTTCAATCATTTCTCTTTCTCTCCCACGCAGACCACTTGTGCCCTGAGCCTCTTGCCTTTCAAGTGTAATTAAACATAAAAAAGCACTAAGCACAGAGTTTTGACTTCCTCTGTAACTCCAAGTGCTTATGGTTTATTATGGAAGATGCGGGGGCGGAGAGGAGGTGGACTCTGGGACCAGGCAGACCTGAGTTTAGATTCTGGCTTTGCTCTTTACCACCTGAGTGACCCTGAGCGAGTCATTGCATCTCTCTTGGTCTCAGGTTTCTTAACTGTCAACAGCATTGTGGAGATAGATAGAGAGAGAGGAGAGAGATGGAGGGGAGAGAGAGAGAGAGAGAGAGAGAGAGAGAGAGAGAGAGAGAGAGAGAGAATAGAAATACAGGTAGAGATAGAGATTATAGAGCTAATGGAGCTGGAGATACAAGCGATACAGACAATAGAGATGGAGTTGATAGAACTAGAGCTAGAGCCAGAGATGATGTAGAGGTAGAGATGATAGAAACAATGGAGATACAGAGATAGAGATGAGAGATAAAGATGATAGAGGTGAGATAGAGCTGATGGAACTAGAATTAGAACTAGAGAGAGAGAGATGCGGATAGATAGAGACGACAAAGAGATGTTCTTGTTCTGCAACGGGGAGAGTCTCCCTGAGGAGGGGGCTGCAGGGTGCATGTGGATGGGTAGGGACTACTTGTAGCCGGTGTAGACCTACATAGCATGTACACCAGGTTCAGAAAAGCTGTTTCACACTTGGCTTTTCACTGCCTCTGCTTCCTGTCAAATCTGCCCATTTTAGTTTGATTAAAAAATAAACCACACTTCCCAAGGACTTCCAGGTCTCCACGGGCAGGCAGAGGTCCAGGGCAGTGTTTGCACAGAGCTAGGGGCCTGGCTGTTTTTTGTGAACCACTCTGGTGGGCACTGCAATGCTGATGAGTCTAGGGATGACGGGTAGGGCACTGACAGTAGCATATGCCTCAGTCATTACCCAAATTTCATCTCAGGGAAGCGATGATGGCCCAAGTGACTCACTTCCTGCCACCCACATGGGAGACTGGACTGTGTTCCTGGCTCCCAGCTTTGGCCCTGGTCAAGCCCCAACTATCACAGGAATTTAGGGAGTGAACCAGAAAGTGGGAACTCACTCTCTCAAACAAACAAACAAACAAACACATAAAAATAAAATATTCGGGCTTATTAACCTCTCTGGGAGTATTTTAGGAAAGGGAAAACACATTGGATGACCTTCCAATTTCTAACTGTTCCTGATGAATGTCCTGTGTGGACAGATAAGCCCAGGATTTGCTTCTTTATAAAGGTGAGTTTATGCCTTCAACACACAATTTTCCAAGCATCTCATATTGTTGTATGCATAACCCCACCCTTTCCACGGAGGATTCCTTCTTCTAGGCCCTGGCCTGGGGTCACAGCCCACTAACACCCCTTCCCTCCCTCCAGGCCAAGATCCCAGGTGTGGCAGCAGCCCAGATGCCAGGCTAAGGAGTGAAGAGGTGGCTTACTTTTCTGCCTGTGGGATGAATTCAACCTGCACCCAAACCCATGCAACTCCCTCTGCAGTGCCCACCACCCTCCTTGTCCAGCCTGTGACTCCTGGGGATGGAGGGGTGGCTTCCAGGCCAAAACGCCTGGGGACGTGACTGGGGGAAGCTTACTAACAGAGACATGATGAGGGAGTAGGAGAGGGAGAGCCTAAGACACGTGGACAGAGTAACATCACTGGCCTTGCCTCCACTTGAGTTGTGTGGGCAACCACAGCAAGTCCTCAGGTCCAGTATTCTACCATCTGTAGGGGTTTGGTCAACAAAGGGCTGGGCATGACCCTCAAGGTCACATACACTCTTATATCCACCAAAGACCAAGGGTCCCCTGTGCCCTTATGCTTTGCCATCTTAAATAAACAATATAGAAAGAGAGTGGGTCAGTTAGCTTAGCTCTCAGGAACACATGCCTTTGTCTTCAGCTGAAAAGCTGATACGAATAGTCAAAAGCAAATAGAATGGTTAGAGAACAGCTCTTGGCATTCAGACTGGATTACTCCCCGCGGGTCCTCCTCTCTGCAGAGACGCCTGTGTGCCAGGCTCCGCTGGTGCCCCGCTGGTGCCGGCACTGTCAGAGCTGACAGGAGGCTGGCTGGCTGGCTCGGCGGGGCACCCCATCTGCCTTCTGCAGCCCCAGGCCAGCGGGAATTTGTCTCCTTGGAAAGAAGACCAGTTCTCTATGTTTGGAGTTCTGCTGCCACTTCAAATGAAGGGACAAGGCAGGTCACTGTTCCAGGGGGAAAAGAATGAAGGAAATCAGGGAAAAATAATTGGGACTTTTTTTTTTTTGATAGCCCCAAAGTTGAAACCTAAAATCCTCAGGGAACAAAAACAAAAAAATGAAAAGGGCAACCGAAGATGTTAACAACGGGGCGAGCTAGAGCGTGGGGAACACATGGGAGCCTCTCTGTGGGTTTACAATTTCTCCAGAGCAGGATGGAAGAATCAGAATGTCCAGGGCTCATCCCCTTACCAAGCAGTCACATCACCCACATGTAAAAACACCCCCAAGGGAGCTAAGGAATCTGGGCGAAAGGAGGCAGCCCTTGGGGGATGCCCAAGGTAGGAAGATGCACATCGAGGAGGGTGGGATGTTTTGCAGTACCCGAGCCCTCCCAGTGCTGACTTCAGCATGGGCCCCAGCATCAGCCCTTCTCCCATGAACCCAGACATGAGGCTGACTCTCACAGACCCAGATGCTGGGCCATCCCCTGAGGACCCAGCCTCCAGGCCCACTGTAGTGCCAGGCTGGCCCCTGCAGCCCCTATGGACCCACGGCTGAAAACACCAGTGAGTCAAGCAAAATGAAAATACAGCATACCGAACTCCAGGGATACAGCAAAAGTAGTTTTAGTTAGGGTTAGGGAAATGCGTAGTGAGAAAACTCAAGTAAACACCCTAGAAGTGCAAGTGTTTCGCATTAAGCGGTTAAGATGCTGCCTGGGAGGCCTGTATCCCTTATTGGAGTCCCTGGGTCTGAATGCCAGCTCCGCTCTGACTCCAGCTCCCTCCTAATACACACCCGGGGAGGCAGCAGTGGTGGCTCAAGTGCTTGGGTCCCTGCCCCCTGTGTGGAAGGCCTGGATTGAGTTCTCAGCTCCTGGCTTCAGTCTGGCTCAGCACCAGCTGTTGTAGGCATTTGGAGAGTGAACCAGTGAATGAGAAATTTACCCTCTCTCATTCCCTCTCTCTCTCTTCTTTCTCTCCCTCTCTCAGTCCTCTTTCTTCCTTCCCTCCTTCTCTCCCACTCAGGTAAATAAAATAAATTTTTATAAAACAATCTAACTTTACACCTCAAATAACATAAATAAATAAATGAAATCAAACAAAGCCCAAAGTTAGCAGAAGTAAACAATAAAGATCAGAGCATCAAGAAATACAAGAGAAAAATGACGGAAAATATCCACGGAAATAAGAATTAGGTTTTTCAAAAGATGATATTGAGGCCAGCGCCGAGGCTCACTAGGCTAATCCTCTGCCTGCGGCGCCAACACCCCGGGTTCTAGTCCCGGTCAGGGCGCTGGATTCTGTCCCGGTTGCTCCTCTTCCAGTCCAGCTCTCAGCTGTGGCCCGGGAGTGCAGTGGAGGATGGCCCAAGTCCTTGGGCCCTGCACCCACATGGGAGACCAGGAGAAGCACCTGGCTCCTGGCTTCGGATCAGCACAGTACACCGGCCGCAGTGGCCATTGGAGGGTTGAACCAACAGAAAAAAAGGAAGACTTTTCTCTCTGTCTCTCTCTCTGTCTCTCTCTCTCTCTCTCTTACTGTCCACTCTGCCTGTCAGAAAAAAAAAAAAAAGACAATATTGATAAACTTTAAGCTAGACCAAGAAAATAGAGAGAGAACGCAAATAAAAAAGATTATAAGTAAAAAAGTAGACACGATAAGTGACACCTTAGAAATACAAAGTATTATAAGAAATTTCTGTGGGTCCTTATTTCAATGAACCAAGTATATGACTTAGAAGGAATGGGTAATTTCCTAGAAACAACCTACCAAGATGGAATCTTGAAGAAACACATAATCTGACGAGGCCAGGAGATTGAATCAGTCATCAGAAACCTCCCAACAAAGGAAATCCCATCCCCGATGACTTCACTGTGAATGCAAGCGAACATCTAAATAGGATCCATGCCAATCCTCAAACTCTTCTAAAAAATAAGAGGGGAGACACTGGCAACTTCTGTTTACCAGATGAGCACTGCCCTGGTACCAAGGCCGGAGGACACTACAAGCAAACAGCATGCAGGCCAAAGTCCCTAACGAACAAAGATGCAGATACGTAGTCCATAAAGAGCTTGCGAATGACAAACCTCTGTTTTACAAGAGTCTCATGTATTGGTAACGCTAGTTTCGTTTCTTTTCTTTTCTTTTCTTTTCTTTTCTTTTCTTTTCTTTTCTTTTCTTTTCTTTTCTTTCCTTTCCTTTCCTTTCCTTTCCTTTCCTTTCCTTTCTTTCTTTTTTTTTTTTTTTGACAGGCAGAGTGGACAGTGAGAGAGAGAGAGAGAGACAGAGAGAAAGGTCTTCCTTTTCCTTTGGTTCACCCCACAGTGGCCGTTGCGGCTGGCACGCTGTGGCTGGGGCACTGCGCTGATCCAAATGCAGGAGCCAGGTGCTTCCTCCTGGTCTCCCATTTGCGTGCATCCTCCACTGCACTCCCGGGCCACAACAGAGAGCTGGACTAGAAGAGGAGCAACCGGGACAGAATCCAGCACCCCGACCGGAACTAGAACCCAGGGTGCTGGTGCCACAGGCAAAGGATTAACTTATTGAGCCGCGGTGCTGGCCAGTAACACTAGTTTCTAACTACATGCAAAGTGAAAGCTGAGTTTAGTCATGTCTACAGTAGTATAGAGGGGCGGGCACTTGGCCTGGCAGTGAAGACACCAATTGGGATACACACAACCTGGGGTTCAAGTCCCAGCTCTGCCCCTGACTCCAGCCTCTTGTTAGTACACATCTTGGGAGCCAGCAGGTGGTGGCTCAAGAGCTGGATCCCTACTACCCATGTGGAAGATCTGGGTTGAGTTCCTAGCTCTCAGCTTTGGTATTTCCCAGCCCTAGCCATTGTGCCATTGTGGGCATTTTAGGAGTGAACCAGCAGATGGGACTGAGTCATCCTCTCCCCACTACCTTTCAAATAAATAAAATGTTAATGTAGCATAGATCCCTGAACATGCATCTCTGTTTTCAGACATGACTAATATTAAGTTCTGCTTAAGAAAATATTGACTTTTCTTTTCCTTTTAAGAAAACTCTGATTCCATTATTTATTTTACAGCCAAGAACTGAAAAGCATCCCTAGTAACTTTGCTTTGAATCTGAATCTTCTCTCCTTTTAGATGTATGTATTACCCAATCTGGAAAAAAATGTTCTCCTAAAATTTAAAAATGTAGGTGCAGGGGCCAGTGCTGTGGCGTAGTGGGTAGGGCTGCCACCTGCAGTGCCAGCATCCCATATGGGCTGCTGTTCAGGTGCCAGCTGCTCCACTTTCGATCCAGGTCTCTGTTATGGCCTGGGAAAGCAATGGAGGATAACCAGGATCCTTGGGCCCTTGCACCCCTGTGGGAGACCTGGAAGAGGCTCCTGGCTCCTGACTTCAGATCAGTGCAGCTCTGACCATTACAGCCAACTCAGGAGTGAACCTACAGAGGGAAGACCTCTCAGCCTCTCCTTCTCTCTCTGTGTAACTCTCTTTCGAGTAAATGGGTGAATCTTAAAAAAAAAAAAAAAAGTGGGTACAAAAAAGTTACCAGCTTCTATACGGCATATAGCATAAAACTGGGTTTAATTGACTTTTCTAAGTTAAATACCCTCTTTCACATTCAGTGGCTACTTTTCTGTAAATGAAATGCAAAATCAAGATGTAGAAAGTTCTGAATTTCTCTGAATAACAAGTTAAGGAAGTTTGGGAGTTGGCCATCAGGCTAGGACGGGGAATAAAAAGTCAGGAAGGGTGCTGGAAGCTGAACCCCACAGTGAGAGAAATTGCCAGGCACCTGTGGAACCAGCCCGGAAACTGGGTCTTCGTTTTCGGTTAGTGTTGGTCTTCATGTTAGGACAGCACTTGAATACAGTCAGCTTCTCTCTCTCTCACATGACAATAAATCCGAAGTGGTAACTTAAGGATGCTCAGGCTATTCTATAATGTCCTCAAGAACAGCCTTTCTGTCTTCTTTATCATGTACCTCTTTTCATTCTGATCATAAAGTGGCTACTGTATCTTCAAGCCCCTTTTAGGCAGAAAGAAGAGGGTATAGCAAAGGAGGAAGATGTGTCTGTGTAAGGGAAGCCGCATCTCAGCCTGCCAGCTAGAACTGTGTCACTGCTAGCTACCAGAAAATCTCAGGAAGTGACTATTCTTAGCTGAGCATACTGCCCCCATAAACAAAATCAGGGTTCTGTAATACACAAAGAAAGCAGAATGGCTATTGGGTAGGAATTATGTGGATCTGGGATGGTAGGTGGCAAGCTCCAGAAACAGCCAACAAAACCAAGATCTTGCAAAGACTGCAGGAGAGCAGAAAGGGGACAAGAGACTGGTACAAAACAGCTGGATGCGAAGTGGTTCAACCTCCAGCCACGTCATACACTCATTGTAATACATTAGCACAGGAAAAGTCACTCCCACACCCCACCCCCAGGCCATCACAGTGTACAGTTGCCATGCCAACCTGAGGAAGTAACCTTACAAAAATAACAAAGGGTAGATTCCTGGTTCCTAGGAATCACAACCCTTTTCCCAGAAATAAGATGAATATTCTACCCAAATGGTATCATACATTTATCCAATCACAGACAAGAGGAACTGAAACAACCCAGGGGGGCTGCTGCATCCATGGAGTCTCCTGCTCTTTGCCACCTTCTCCACCAAGACTCTGTCACTTCCAGCTTCCTGGCTCACAATTGATTTCTATCCCCTGCTAAGGCCAAGAGCCTGGCTTTAGGAAAGATGGCCCCCGCAGAGACCCATGTGCCTGGGACCAGATCCCCCACGGCACTACTGCAATGTGGACCCCTAAGCCACGCACAACCTCCAGGAAAGTCTGAATCCCGTGACTTTGTGTGAGTGGCTGGGTGTTGGGATTTGAGATAAACTCTACACTGCTGTGGAGAAGAGGAAGGGAACAGGGATGCACAAGCTCTACTGGGATCAAAATTCCTGCAGAAGGAAGAGCACAGAAGCAGATGTGAGGCTGGAACTGCAAAGCCAGAGGGAGGAGACGAGCAGGAAGCTGTTGGTCATGGCTCAGTTGCCACTGTTGATTGTGATGATGACAACAATGATGATGGTGATGATGATGGTGAAGATAGATAGATAAATATATGAGCCACTGGGCACATACTACATTCTTGGCACTGTTATATATCTTTTTGTTTTCTATTTTATCCTAATGAATCCACCCAAGACACATAAAAAGGCAATGTACATGATTTCAATTTTATAAATAGATACATGGAGGTAGATAAAGGTTGTTTTCTTGGTTTAATAACCTATCTAATTCTCAGTTCCATTTGCATATGCACTGCCTGTGTACAAGCTGTAAATTATCTGCACCCCTTGTCCCTGCCTGGTGTTAAATCCCTGTCTTTTTCCACCAGCCAACAGACAGCTCAGCGGACTACACTTTGGCTTCTGCTGACACTCTCCCTGAACCCTCAGTGGGGCCAACCTCCCTCTCTCCTCCTCTGAACACTGAATCCTCATCACACCATTCATGTGTGATTCCCTCACAATCATTCTTTAATATACCCTCAAAATTACACTGACAGGGATGGGAAGAGGATCAGGCCTGAGGACTTAAGTGCACTGGCTCCCAGCCATCCTCTGTCTTCCGTTGGCCCTAATACTCCACAATATTATATTAGAAAGTCATAACCATGTGCTCTAGCTCACTGTTGATATTCTTAAGCCACCAATCTTTTCTGAGGGAGAAAGCCCTGACCAATCTGGAATCTGATGGGTGGTACTCAGTGGCCAAGTGCTCAGGGGCCAATGACAGAGACGTTCCATCACATTGCACCAAGGGGCCTGATGTGACAATCAGCATCAATCACTGGACTATAAAATCAGTGCCATTTTCCAGCCACTCAGAATGGGATATTAATCCACCTTCCCTGATGGGTTGGCCATTTCATGAGAGTAGACAGAGTGCCATCCATCCCATGTCCACCTTGAACTAGCTGAGTGATGTTGGGCCTGAGTCTCCTCAATCATTATATGAAAAGTTTGTGATTCTGATGTGGTGCAACTAGGTAGACAGATAGGTCTGCATGAGTTGGAGGTCCCTTCAGCTCACCATGTAACACTGCCCCTCTACCTGTCAATCAAAACACCCCCTTTCCCAGGATCTTCGTGTTTCACCCAGTACCTAAGGGAAGACACCATGAAAATACAGCTATTGAATTTCATATGCAATACCATAAAATTCCCAGGTGACTTCACACCTGTAGAGGCCCAACCCCTACCTCATGAATAAGGACAGCAAAATGGGAACAGCCCTCTCTTTTGCTGTGGACCATGGCTGGAGGTGCTACACAAGTGCTTTCCCTCTTCCTTGCCCCACCCCTCCTCCCTCAGGCAACACTCTGGATCACTCCAAATGAGTATTTCTCTGTGTGGGCAGTCCACACTGGTGCTTGTATGTGTGTTCACTTTCTCACCTTTTGAATAAGTTTTGTTATCACCTTGGGCAGCTCTTATATGTCTGCACTTAGAAATCTTATCTTTGTATAAGACATGAACCTGTGGTAGGATTGTTATACCCTTGCCCACATCCATTCCAGTGGTAAAAGTCTGTGGCTCTAGGTCTTCTAAGGTGTAGAACTCTGTAGATATTTATTTGTCCTGATAGACTGGATGTTGCCAGCAAACAATGGGCATCGGTCTTCAAGAAATTAGCCATTCTATTTTGGGTAGGATAACACCCAGCTGCAGCGTCAGAAAGGACAAGTCATCAACAAATAACTCAGGCTGAGGTATTTCAAACACACCGTAAAACGAGCTGTTCAGGATTTTATAGATCTGTTGATGGAATACTGCCTTGTATGCAGAAGAGCTCAAACACAACATAAAAACACAAAAAGTCCTTGCCAAACTCATAAATACACGTCTCTGAGTTCTGAGGCCATGTTTTCATGATACTGTCTTCAATTTCCCTAGTCATAATGACTCTGATATTGCCATAAGGTTCTCATGTGTTGTGAATGTCCCCAGAGTCACCAGGAACATTGAGCTTTCTAGAGGAACACAGGAGCAGTTGGTAGGTCATGGGAGTTCCCTGTGACTCAGTATCATTCATGCTCGCTTCCTGCCACAGAATCAGGGCCCCCAGGGTGGAATAGTGGGGAAGACCTGGTAGACTGACACATGTCAGAAAGGCACAATGATGGCAGGGGTTGCTATTCATACCTGATCCAAATCCTCTCAACCTTCACCATGCTTGGATATGTCAACCCAAGGCCTTTCAATGACAAGTACGGGTGTATCTCTGCCAAGCCAATGGCCCTCTCTGGTCCCTACATGGGCACTTGGAAGATGGAAGTACCAGGGAGTTAGCATCCTCTGGGAGCAGTCTTAAGCCAACAGTCTTAAATCAACAGCAAAGGGCATTGGTAGAGAAATGCCCCAGCTCTCTCATTCCCTCTGGGCCATAACCCTGAGTGCTCTCTCTCTCTCTCTCTCTCTCTCTCTCTCATTCTCTCTTCCCTCCCTCCCTCTCCCTCTCCTTCTCTTTCCCTCTCTCTGAGGTCTCAGGGGGATGAACCCCAGGTGTCCCAGCAGCACCTCCCCAGCACACACACTGCTGCCGTCTGCCTTCCATTTTCTGTTCTCAGATGGGCGCTTCCCATGATCACTTCTCAAGTAAGTGGCTGCCTCCTGGTGGGCTCCACCTAAGAAATCCATTCAGTATAATGCAACAGGCAACACGTGCTCACACGTGCATGCAGAGACACCCGGATATCTACATGAACCCTTTCCCCATAGGGTTTAAGGGAGCCAAGAATTACTCATTGAACCTCTTATACGTGCACAGTACAGTGGCATCTAAAAAAAAAATGTAGTTTATTCTTAAGGAAATTATAACCTTATACTACATTTAATTTCGTTCATCACATTTCTTTTTCTTATTATGATAATGACATTTAATATGGAAAACTTAGAAATGATAGCTCAGAAAACTGGATGAAAATTTCCATCATCAGTAATGTTAACACTTAGGTTGTGCCACTGCCGGCGTTTTGTTGAGCATCTTCCCAAGCAGGAGATGAGTGTGTGCATATGTGTAAGCACATGTGTATGTGTGTGTATGTGTGTATATACATGTGTGTGTGCACAGATGTGCACAAGCATGTGTGTATGTGCACGTGTGTGCATGTGGATGTGTGTGGGTGTGTACGTGCTCACAGATGGAACCATAATGTGTACTCGGTTTGGGACTCACTTTTCTCACTGAAGAATGTCTCCAACATCTCACACAAATATTCTGCTGTAACCGCATTTCAGTGGTAGAGTGGTGTTCCCTGGAACAGTTGTGTCAGAATGCATTTAATCAGCTGCCCATCACTGGGCACTCAGGCTGACATTGGCTTTTTTGATCCCCTCCAAGAAGTTGTTGGAGGAGGCAGATCAAATAGAAATTGCTTGACAGACGGGCCAACGGGGACCCATCTCATAAATTATTTGAGATTCATTTATATGAAGCATCACGAGAATGATTAAGTGTTATGCTCTGTGAATCTAAATATAAATTGTATTAAGATGCCAATTTGTCCCTCACCCTGCACATATGCCTGTAATGAAGCCTCTGTTCATGCACCCAGATGAACCGGCATCACACCTTCTTAAACTACTTCATCTTTTGCATCACAGTTGATTGAGCCACGGGGGACCCTCAGTCCATCAAAGGGAATCCGTCCATTGGTTGACCGGCTGATGGTTTATGTGCCCTGGTTCAAAAGGATAATGTGGGTCAATTTAAGCCTTCTTGTCCTGGGAATTAGAACTAAGAGACAGAGAGGGGAGCTTTTGATCAGTTGTGTGCGCCACTCAGCACAGAGAACTGAATATGGATGGGGGAGGCGTCTGCAGCCGTTCTTCATACCAAAGGAAGTTCTTCATACCAAAGTGGATGCAGGTTGGGAGGGAAAGCTTGGATCAAAACTAAAGAAAAAAGCCAAGAAGGATAGAGATATCAATGACAGATAGATAGAGATAAAAGTAGATGATAGATAGGTAGGTAGGTAGGTAGATAGATAGATAGATAGATAGACTGAAACTGAGGACGCTAGCTGGATGAGGGCAGGGCCAACCCCATTTCGGACCTAACTTGTTCATCCTCATCCTGAAGCCTGGTCCTCCAGCCACATCCAGACCTTTCTGTATTCTCAAGTTTCCCAGACACCATCTTCATTTTGAAAAATGAACTCATCCCAGAATCCGTCTATTCTTTCTAAATGGAAGATTCTTGACTTGGGCGTAAATGCTACAGAAACATATGAATGAGGTGAGAGACATATTCAGTCTGTGCTGGAACAGTCAGGGGAATATTCACATGAGCAGGTCGGAGTCTCCAGTCCTTGGAAGATGTGCAGGGTTCGGATGATGGTGGAGTGTCAGAAGAGGAGCGGGGATGGTGAACTTAGCTTGGCAGGTGGAGGGAAGATCCTGAGGCATTCCCTTGTGACTGTGGAGGAGGAAAAGCCTCAAGGAAAACCAAGACAGACTTCATAATTCCTAAACAGTAGCCATGAATATAGATTACGAAGAAACAGGGAATGGCTCATCTGTCCACCACCACCTCTCTGGAACTGATCGCTAAGCCGGGAGAGTGCTGCTCCCTCAGGTTAGGTTAGGCAGTGGGTAAGGAAGTGAGGCGGTGGAAGAAGATAACAGGGATGTTTTGTTATGTGTGAGCCCCACGGGGATGCCTGGAACTCTGCAGTGCAGTGGTGGACCCTGTTCTCCTCAGTAGCCTCACCTGTCCAACAGAAGTACTGCTCTTTCCTTTCAACCATCCGCATCAGCTCTGTTAGAGCCTCAACCTGAGACAAAGAAAGGGCTCACCAGAGCCACTGAGGAATCAAAGGGAGATCCAAGCGGGTACTGGATTGTTACTGTCACTCTTCCCAAGGCTCCAAAATTTCTGAGTGGTAAAAATGTGCCACAGAAAATTTCCAGTGCAAGCCAATAAGTTCATAATGTTTGTGAACAGTCATCAGTAGGAAAGAAGGCGATGCTTTCCAAGCCCTTCAGAGTGAATGTAAGTACATATCTTTTTGTTTTTGTTTTGTTTTGTTTTGACAGGCAGAGTTAGACAGTGAGAGAGAGACAGAGACAGAGAGAAAGGTCTTCCTTTTTCCATTGGTTTACCCCCCAAGTGGCTGCTATGGCCAGCGCGCTGCGCCGATCCGAAGCCAGGAGCCAGGTACTTCCTTCTGGTCTCCCATGTGGGTGCTGGGCCCAAGCACCTGGGCCATCCTCCACTGCACTCCTGGGCCATAGCAGAGAGCTGGACTGGAAGAGAAGTAATCAGGACAGAATCCGACACCCCAACTGGGACTAGAACCCGGGGTGCGGGCACCACAGGCGGAGGATTAGCCTAGTGAGCCGTGGCGCCGGCCCAAATGTAAGTACATATCTAAAGATGGAGGGCACTGCTCCTCCAAAAAACTGGAAATATGAGCCTTCATCCTCAAAATTAGACGTGCTTTCCAGAACCAGCTTTCCCTATGAATGTATACCCATACACTATGTCTATATGATACAACAACACAACATAACATATTTCTCTTCCAGGGCAGAGGTGGGATGAGGGGATGGTGAAGACGCCTTCCAGGGCTAACATGAATTTCTCAGAAGCAGTTCCTGAGCGCTAATGCTAGACCCTAGCAAATTTCAACCCTTAAAGGAAACCTACACCCATCCTTACATTTCCACTCACCAACCCATAGGGGGCAGCATTGGCAAGAAGGCAGCTGACTCCCCTTTCTCATTTCTCTCCAATCCAGCTCTATATTTTACTCGGTCCATGTGTGCATCAAAACTCCTTACTGCAATGCCCCAAAGGATCAAGTCTGCATGGTTGTCTCTCTCGCTCATCTGTTTGTCCCTCTACAATGTTCAGCTTCATGCTATTCAGACATTTGAAATTCATGTCTGCCTCTGGGATGGTGCACTTGTTAATCCAAGATCTTCACAGGTTCATACACATCAGCCCTTCTAGAATATGACCTATGTATCCCTAAAAAGTACCATGCTATGACAATTGTTCAGCAAAAACAAACTGCAAGACTTATGGGAAAAAAATGGGTGGAGGGGTACAGTACTAGAAAGCACTGCCAGTGACATTTTTTAAAAAGATAAGAGCCTAATAAAAATGGCAGCAGAGCCTCACACAGGTAAATGGAAAAGAAACAGATAAATATGACAGCAAATGTGCTACTTGACTCTGAAAATAGTCTGAGTTCTGCATGTGGAAGTAGACTTTGGAAGAGCTGCAGCCTGTGAGCCATCGTAATTGGAAGAAGGTCATTGGACATCAGCCCGAAGTCGTATCGCTGAGTGTGCATGAACGTGGCTTGCACAAAGCATGGTGGGCTGAGGCAGCCGGTAGGAGTATGAGGCCATGCATTTGCTTCCTGCAGCTCCCTAAGCAGCTTAGTTCACTGGGTTCAGTGCAGTTCCCCTTGCATTTTTGCTGATGAAATACTGCAGAAGCAAATGGGAAATGTGTTTCCTAACAGAGTAATCACATGGGAACGAGCTCCCATTTTTGAAACAAGCATGAGGGCAGAGCTGTAGCTCAAGGTTGAGCCACTGCCTCTTCAGACAGCTGCTACTGCAACCCATCAGAGGTGGCCCCTCCTCCAGCGCCGTGGGGCTCTGGTTCTATTTTTCTTACAAGAGTTATCACTATCTAACGTTGTCTTGCATAGTTATAAGGCTGGACTGCCCTCCTTATTAGTCTTCAGCTCCAGGAAGGGAGAGACACTGTCCCTCTTGTCCAGTACCCGTGTTCCAAGCATTGATCTACTATCTGGCACAGGTGAATGTCAATCATTTTACACATGAATTTAACTCTTCGGAGTTTTTTCAATCACATACTAGAACTCCTGGGAAATGGGTATATTATTAACAGTCCCATAGCTCCCTCATCCCAACCCTTCAATAAAGGGCAGTGGGAACATTGAATTGTCTGTAATGGTTACTTCTAGATTAATCTCAGTTACTGTCACTGTATAACAAACTACCTCCAAGTGTAGAGATCTAAAAACAATGGTGTCACGTTCTCTTGTTTAGTGGGTCAGGAATGTGAGCTGGGAAGGCACAGCAGGGATGATTCTCTTCTTCTCTGCAAAGCCTGGGACCTCAACAGGGAAGACTGATGGCTAGGAAAGACTCCATGGCTCGGGGCTACAATCAGCTAATGTCAGCTCACTCCTAGGTCCAGGCAGATTCAGAATTGAGAACTGACAACCATGGTCCCAGCAGGGCTGTGTGGCTTGGCTTCCACACTAGCATGGTGGCCTCAGAGTGGCTGGTTTCCCATACGGCATCCCATGGCTCTGAGTGACAGTGTTTCTAGCCTCAGTATCCACATAGACTCATGTCTGCCTCACCCTATCACATGAGCTGTTACAAGCTGCAGTAGTTCCTAAAGTGACACCCTGAAGTTCCACCCAAACCAATGGATCCTGGGCATCCCCATGCTTGTGTTCTGTCCCATCAAACAGTTCACCTTAAAGAACAGGAGCTTATCGAAGTGGGTCTGATGGAATCACACAAGCCCTCAAAAGCAAAGAGTCTGCTCAGGTTGATGAAAGAAGAGGAAGTCATTGGAATTTGAACAACAAAGGCGATTCAGTGCACTATCGCTGGCCTGGAGATGGAAGAAGGCACCTGATAAGGAACTTCATTTGGGAGCTCAATGAGGCCCCCAGCTCACAGCCCGTGAAGCAATGGGCACTTCAGTCCTACAACCCTGAGGAGCTGAATTTTACCAGTAGTATGAAGGAGCTGGGAAGCAGAACTCTTCCCAGAACCTACAGACAAGAACTCATTCTGGCCAACATCTTAGCTTTAGCCCTGTGATATCCTGATTAGAGAAATAAGCCTGGCCTGGAAGGCCTTCTGAACTGCACAGCTACAGCTCACAAGAAGGTGTGAAAGTTGGTGGTAACTTAGTGCATAGCAATAGAAACTACTGCAGGAGCCAACCCAACTTCAGGGGGATGGTGCTTAGTTTCCCATCTGTCGATAGGAGGAAATGCAATGAGTCCTGTGATCCTTTTTCAACATCATCACAGGATCGTTTTCAGAATTCTCTGCCCTATAATCCACTACACAAGAAATGCAGTCTAGTAACTCCAGAAGACCAGGTCTGAGCTCAGCTCCCTGTGTCATCACACCCACCCCTTCCCCCATCGCTTCTTGTCAAACACAGCTGAAGACAACAGCACCTGCTTGGCACCAGATGCACAGCTCTGCACATCCACTTCCCACTGGCACGATGCACTACGGCTGTTTATGTAAACCAAACACAGGAACATCTAAACTCGCTATAGGAGTCTTCTATACTATCAAAGAGGGGTCCAGGGATGCTAAAATTATGATTCTCACCAAAGCCACCACAGAGCTTCAAAGACCTTTGCGTGGTGGACGCCAAAGGAATAAAAGATACAATAACATAATAAGAAGATACATTGTATATAAAAATACCACAGCTTGAAGATAGGATAACGACTTAGTAAGAGCCCAGAGCCAGAAAATTAGAATGTTAGGAATAATATATATTTCCAGTGACACAGGCAGAAATATTCTGTGCTGCCCAGCAGAACTCTACATACTATTGTAATGTTCTACAAATGTGCCTCCAACACAGTAGCCTTCAGCCCTACGTAAGGTTGAGCACTTGAAGAGTGGCTAATGCTACTGAGGTTCTTTTTTCTTTTTTTGACAGGCAGAGTGAACAGTGAGAGAGACAGAGAGAAAGGTCTTTCTTTTGCTGTTGGTTCACCCTCCAGTGGCCGCCATGGCCGGCGCACTGCAGCCAGCACATCGTGCTGATCCGAAGCCAGGAGCCAGGTGCTTCTCCTGGTCTCCCATGGGGTGCAGGGCCCAAGCACTTGGGCCATCCTCCACTGCACTCCCGGGCCACAGCAGAGAGCTGGACTGGAAGAGGGGCAACTGGGACAGAATCCGGTGCCCCAACCAGGACTAGAACCCCATGTGCTGGCGCCGCAAGGCGGAGGATTAGCCTATTGAGCCGCAGCACCGGGGCCTACTGAGGTTCTGAATGTCTGAGTTTATGTAAACGAAATAGTCACATGTGGCGAGTGACCATAGCACTGGAGAGCATACTCACAGTTGTAGACTTTTTCAATGTAATATTTTGATATTTAGGAAATGTAGCTCCACACTTGGAGATCAGTGGGTAAAGTAAACTGAGAAAGCTAAATGGACCTATTTTCTGTGTTGGGAAGAACCTTGGATATCCTGTATTCCCTGAAGGGCCAATGTATGAATCTGGGTACAAATTACAGAAGCATGCATTTCTGATAAATTCTCTCAACAGGTCCCTACAAAGAGTAGCAGATTAAAATTCTCTAAAGCAACTGCTGCTCTGTTCTGATGTTTCTCTTCTAGTAAGGCAGAACAATGGAAGCGAAATTTGATGGTTTATTTTAACAATATAAAATTCTAGAGTGTGGGAGTTTATTTGGAAGACCTATTGACTTGAGCAAGAAACACAATAGGAGGGGTAAACTTGAACAGAATTCACAATGATTTGCCTAAAATTTGGCCTTGTCTCCAGAGATTTTTGTTCTGCCATTGTCTGATTTTCCTTCTGTGTAGTAATACCTTCTTCTCTCCACCCCAATTGGCTTAGTAATTCTTAATGTGTCCAATGTTCCCATAAAGCAGCCAGTGCCATATCACTGCAGAACTCCCAAGGAGTTTGTGATAGCCTCTCCCAGCCCTTCTCTCTCTCTCTCTCTCTCTCTCTCTCTCTCTCTCACACACACACACACACACACACACACACACACACACACACACCATCCCTTCTCTGGCTGCTGCCAAGAACAACTTTGTGGACCAGCAGTGTGCTCGGAAAACCACAGCAAACACAGTGCAGTGTTCTACAAAAGTGCATTCTCTTTTCTTGTGGGAGGCTGGAAAGAGATTAGAATTTGGAGTAAGAGACACCAGGGTTTTGATTCCAATTGAGCTGCATCCCATGTGCCCCACCCCCCACCCCTCACCCCCTCCCCTGCTAAGTAAGCCTGAAACACAACCTGCCAAAGGGTCATGGTGGTTTTGTATATGAAAATAATTTTATCAGGTGATGTATGTGTGAAACAGTAAAGCACTAAGTGAATAGCAGTGGTTTACAGTATAGTAGAACAGGGGCTGGCATTGTGGTGCAGTGGGTGAGGCTGCTACCTGTGAGGCTGGCATCCCATTTTGGAGTGCTACTTTGAGTGCTGGCTTCTCTGCTTCCAGAAGATGACCCAAGTGCTTGGGCTCCTGACACCCATGTGGGAGACCTGGATGGAGCTCCAGGTTCCTGATTTGGCCTGGCACAGCCCAGCCATCGTGGCCATTTGGGGAGTGAACCAGTGGATAGAAGATCTCTCTCTCACTCTCCCTTTCACTCTGTCACTCTGTTTTTCAAATAAAATCTAAATAAATAAAATCAAATAAATCTAAAATACAAAGAACCCTTCTGTAAAGCTAAAGTTAAAAACACAATATTGGGAGTGAGACCAACTTAACTGATTCTCAGGAGATCTTGGGAAATCAGTTTCTCTCTGAGCTTGCACTGTTCTTGGAAGTAACCCTGCCTCCTGGGAAGTGAGATGATGGATGTGAAGGCTGGTGGCTCCGAGGACACACATAGTCAGTCCTAGTCACAGTAGGGTTTACTCCCCAGTGGAACACATCCTAGCAGCTGGCAGTTAGAGGCATTAGATAAGCACAACTTCTGGCAACCAGGGAGCCAGAGTGACACTCCAGGGAAATGACCAAGGCCAGACTCCTCCCTCCCAGATTCAGGGGCTTACAGCACCAGGAATCTGTGCTCTCAGCCTGAGAAGTTGTGTCCACTCCTGTCCAGTTCTCCCTGCCAACCAGCCAAGGTGATCAGCACCCCAAGTGCATCCTCACCAACTTCAGCAAGTACTATTAAATAATGATGCCACTATGTAATAACAAGTCTTTACAGCATGTCCACGTCCCTGAATTCAGAGGCTACAAAATAGCCTGAAGTCCAGCTGCCTGGTCTGGGTTGCTTGGCACACAGATTTGTACAGAAGCACCGCCCCCAGCGTATATAAAGGAGAAAGCATTCCAGGGGCTAATGGTATATGGCAAAGTGCTGCTCATCATTCTCCCCCACCCTCTCTTTAGCGATGCTGCAGCCCAGGTGTGCTGTGAATGAATCAACTCAGGCTCTTTCCTCCTTCAGATGAATTAGTTAAAAGCTTGTCTCCTGATTCACATCTCCAATCTGCTGCAGTGTACATGGGGCGGGGCGGCACTCTAAAGCATGTGGGTCTCTGTTTTCAGGCCATCATACTGGCTCAGACAGGCTCTGTGGCAATTATTGATGCACAACACTGCCAGCTTCAGACAGCCAGAGAACAGCAAAGACCAGGTGATGCACAGCTTCATGCTACAGAGCACTGAAGGGACACCTTGGAGGACCTCCAAGTGCCCCTCTGAGCAGCTCTCTCCTCTCTGGCACTCACTCTGCTGTGACACAGTCGCCCCCTGTACCTCTTCCAGACGTCTAGCTCTGTCTTTTCCACACAGCAAGTCCAGATGCCCTGTCTGGGTCCAACCCCTGCATCCAATCCCTTCTATTTTTCTGCCTTGAAGCTTTCCACAGCCAGGCATCTGGGGTCACATGGACCTTGTCTTATATGTCTCCTGTCTTTCCTGGTGGCCAGTGTCTCCAGAAACCATGTTTATATATTCTTGTTCCAGTTGAGAGTAAGTCTGGTTCCTTTATCTTAGCTGAAAAGGAAAATTTAATTGGTTTAATGAGTTGGGCCCCAGATTTCCCAGTAGAATCTGCCTGCTAGAGTGGGCAAAATTCCAAATCAAGCAGTGATTGGCTGGTGCAGTGCTGACTTGATATCTTCTCAGGAAGTCGGGCATGCTGTCTCCCAGACCCCAGGAACACCCAGGAAAAATGAACCATTTTTTCCCCTTCCCCATAGCACAGCAGTAGGCAGCAGTGTGGGTGGAGCAGACCCAGCTCTTCCAAAATCCGCATTCAGAGGCACCACCCTGTCCACCACTTAGAAGCAGCCAAGGTGGGAATATTCAAAAATTCCATGGAAAATGAGTATTAGGAAAAGATTATGCATGCCTTTCAAATCCATTTGCACCAAAATAATTTTCCATGAATTCTTTGAAGCTCTTTGTACTATAATTCAGAGCTTTTCTTTCAGAGAGCTGGATGTTAATGATTTATCAGCATCCCATTGCTCCTTCTTGTAGCCTTCCTGACCTAAGCAGTTTAATTTGTTTAATGGAAGGGATGCATGGTACTTCACATCAAGAAAATCAATCTCTCTCTCACAAAGCATGAAAGGAAATAATGTAGCTCATCCAATCCTATTACCAAAGCATAAACATGCTCCTACCAAAAGATTGAGCAAAATTAGCCTGAAGTATACAGCTCGTCAGGATGCTTTGGGGACAACTAAGCTCACATATTCAAGACAACCTCATGCCTAGTGCATTGCCAGTAATGTTGGCCTCTGAAAGTTATCAGTCTGCAGAGAGCAATCAGGAATGGCAGAGCCTTGCCTCCAGAGAGCTCACGATAAAAGCACATCATAAAGGTATCAACTCCAGCTTTATGGACCCTTCCACAGACAGATGACTCCTGTCATGCATTGCATTTGACAAAAAGTCTCAGAGATGACAGCACCATGGCAAGACTGCCAAGTCCAACTGGCAGCCCAAAGCAGCAGTGGAAATGATCGTTAAGTAAGTGACACTTTTCTCATGTTCGGTGGATTTCTAGAAGGCAGCTAAGACCAGTGAATGATGGAGTGGGTTCCATGATTGGCTCAGATTCTCCACCCCATTATATTCACGCCTTTTGTCTTTGCTACAGGACTCTGCAGCCTCTTTCACCAAACAGGGGACTATCTCCCTGCCTCCTTGATTTCTTGTCTTATGAAGCCACAACTTGGAAGGTGCAAGCAAAAGCAAAAATGGAGAAGACACCATACAGCATCACAGTGAGAGGAGCCACAGAAAGCCCTACACAACTCAAACACCCAGAATGTAGAGTTTTAGAAGGAACATGCATTGTTAGTTCACATATTATTCACTTCCAACTGTGTGAAGGCCCTTGGCTACACTCTCCAAGAGGTGTTACAGCCAGTACCTGCCCTTAAGGAGTATCTAGTCTAGCAGGAAACATGAGGAACCTGCACAGATGCTGGGAAGAGAGAGGTCAGTGCCACAAAATTACATCAATCTGAAATCTGCCAGAGAGCAGAGGGAGGGAGAGGGCTTCTCTTGGCTACTTCACTGTGTGGTTCTTGGAAAGTGACTTTGTTCATTCACTCACTCCCTCATTCACCTACTCAAGTATTTCTTGAACACTTGCTATGTGTCACCCAAGCCACTTAAAATATGGATGCTACCCTGGAGTACCTGGGTCTGGTTCTTCACTCTAGCTTCCTGCTAATGCAGATCATGGGAGGCAGTAGGAATAACACAATAATTGTGTTTCTGCTATATACAGAATTGTGTTTCTGCTATATTACTCCCTGGCTCCTAGCTCTGGCCCTAGCTCATCCCAGCTGTTGTTTGGGGAGTGAGCCAGCAGATGGGAGAAATCAACCAATCTCTCTCTCTTTCTCCCTCAAATACATTTTAAAATTTAAATAAATAACTAAATAAAGTTGCATGGCCATATCTCCAAAGTTCAGGGTTAGTAGCCAAGTTTGCAGATGCAACCTGAGGTTGAGCTCTTCAAGCCCAAGTGACAGCCCCAAGGTGCCTGTGTCACTAAAGCACAATCCTAATGATGCCTACCTGGAGCTGTCCAGTGGTGTGGTCCTGACCAGCCCAAGACTCAAGGTCGACAATTATCTCTCTGACAGGAAGGACCATACCTCCTGGGATTTTGCAGAGATGTTTGAGATCTATCCAGATTTTGTCTCTGGCTCTGAAAGTTTAAGTGCCTTTTACTGGGAAATGGTAGAGAGAGCAAGGAGTGGCGATTGAACTACAAATGATTTTTGTGCTCCTGAAAGGATTCCCCCGGTGAAGGACACATCTCAGATGTGCCCAGTGGGATGACCCAGAAATAGTTCCGCCTCCACCTGCTTCCCTTCAAACTAATGGCTGGACCCTCTTTTCTTGTACCTCATTTGATAGCAAACATGCCAACTTGCATCTCTGGTCTGCTTAGCTCAAGGTCTCTTAAAGGTGGCACTAATGGCATTGTTATGGGAACATTGTATGCTTTGTAGAATGTTTGTTAATATTCCTGGTCTCTACCCGCAAGATCCCAGTAGCATCTTCCCAGTGTGACAACGAAAAATGTCTCCAAACAATTCTAAATATCTGTTTGGGGATAAAATCACAGCCAGTTGCAAAACACTGGTTTCCAGCCATACAAAGGAGTCAAGGACACATGAAGGGTTTAATAGGCCTTGACAAATTATGCGTTTCTGGGGAAGATATTTGTCCTAGCAGTTAAGATACCAGTTAACAAAGCGTCCCACATCTGAGTACCTGATTGTGAGTCCTGGCTCCAGTTCCCAACTTTGATGTCCTGTCAATGCAGACCTTGGTAGGCAGCAGAGATGACTCAACCTATTGGGTTCCTGCTGCCTATGTGGGAGACCTGGATTGAACTGTTGACTCCTGGCTTTGGTCTGGCCCAATCCTGGCCAATGCAGGCATTTAGCATGTGAATCAAAGGATATAAGCATACTTCCTCTGTCTCTCCAAATTAAATAAATATTTCTAAAAAATTATCAGGGCTACCATTGTGGAACAGTGAGTTGTTACTACTGGTGTGACACTAGTGCTCAGTATCAGAGTGCCAATTCAACTCTTGGCTATCCAACAATACAGCTCCCTTATAATGTGCCTGGGAAGGCAGTGGATGATGGTCCAAGTACTTGGGCCCCTGACACTCATGTGGGAGATCCAGATGGAGTTCTTGGCTCCTAGATTTAGCTTGGCCCAGACCTGGCTTTGTCAGACATTTGGAAAGTGAATCAACAGATGGAAGATTTCCTCTCTCTTTCCCTCCCTCCCTCTCTCTCTCTCCCCCTGCACCACCCCCATTTCTTTCTTCCTCTCTTGGTCACTCTGCCTTTTAATAAATAAAAATAAATAAATCTTTTTTAATATTACAAATGTTCACAGAGCACATGGTGGGAGGCAATGGCTGAGGAGCACCACGTGGAGCAGCCATGGATCCCACTCTTGAAGCCACTCCCTTATCCACTTAGCTGCCTTAAAGTTAAATCTCTGGATGTTTTCATCCCTCCCAAAAGCTAGGGATGCTTTGAGTTATGGACACGGAAGCCTGGTTTGAGGCTCAGGATCTCCACCTCACCCTTAGCAAACAGAACCTGCTCCTGTTGTCTTGGTTCTTGTGTCAAGAGTTCAGCTCCTTGTCATTGTCAATGGCTGGAGATCATCTCCAAAACCCAACCTATTGGAACCTGTTTCTTTTCTGTCAAGCAGGCAAAATAAAAACCACTTTTAGAGACTTCAGATGATACCTCAGTGACACAATTCCCAGAGAGGTGTTCAGCAAAAAGCAAACCTGCAGACTTCAGTCTGGGAGCCAGGACCCTTGGATGAGGGAGAACTGAGTTAAAATGCCAACTGGCACTTCCTGGTTCTTGACCTCAACCTCTAAGCCTCAGCTTCCCAATATGTAAAATAGACACAGAATATCACCCACCGTCCTAGCTCATGAAATGAGATCACTAAAGCATCCAGCACCCACCCAGCCCATGCTAAAGGCACTTCCTCCTCAGGAAAGTAGAAGTGTTCTTGCGAAGTAACTTGTATTGGACTCTGTTCCTCTCCTGCCAATGTTTGTGCTCCCAATTCCTTGCCTGGACCACCAGTGCCTCCCTCAGCAGCTTCACTGGCTCTAGCAATGATAGGTGACTAAAGAAACTGTCGACAAACTCATCCAAGAGTCATCTGCGCTGGGCATGGCCACACTGACAACTTCTGTGCCTGGCTTTTCTTGGGAGATACCTTACAGGTGGCTGAAGACAGCGTTCTGAAGGCTCCAGCATGAGCAACATGGAACTGCTCTGCTTTTGATTTTAAATCATTCTAACACCAGGAGACACTGCTCTGGGAACTCAGCCTTCAGGGAAGCTACTATCCTTGACATTTGCTGAGCACTTGCTCAACATCTAAAGGGCTCCTACACCTAGCTATGACCCAGGCCAGGACAGAAAGGTAAGGCATGGTCCCTGTCCTCAGTGAGCCCAGAGACCAACCCCTAGATGGCACAGGCAGAAACCCTTCTCTCCAACCTTGCTTCAGCCAGCCTAAGGGGCTCTGCCAACAGCCATCACGTGGAAAGGCAATGAACCCCATGTGATCAGAGACCCCTGTGGACCATCTCTTGAGCTCACCATCTCTCAGAACTCAAAGGGTGTGGGAAGGCCACTTAGCAAGAAGTCGAAGGCCAGGTCTGGCCTGCGTCCATGACAGCCACCTGTTCCTCCTCTTCAAAGTAGAGCCTACACAGCTTTGCTCACTGCCAAGACACAGCAAGAGGTAAAGGGGATGGTGGAAGAGCAACAGTTTTGTGCTAACTGCAAAGACTGTATTTAAAATACAGTTGTGCTTGGCTTAACAAAGGGGACATTCCTGAGAACAACCTTCTCAGGCAATTTTGCCTCTGTGCAGACAGTGAAGAGTTTGTTAGCATGAACTAAGATGGCCACAACATCACCAGGTGGTACAATCTTACGGGACCACCACGGTATTTATGATCCACTGTTGACTGAAATGTTGTTAGGTGGTGCATGACTAGAGTAACTTTAAAATCTATACATGAGGTCAAAACTGGAAAAAAAAAAGACATTCCCAAAGCCTACTATAAATTGTGCTAAGGGGCTTCCTCCCCATCTCCCTGCAAGATAGCAAGTAGCATGGACCCGTCCTTGAGGTTTGCTGTCTCGTGGGGTAGCCCCAGGGCTGCTGACAGGTGTTTCTCAGGCAGACTTTTGCCAGTGGAAGCCCTGGTGGAAGAATGGAGGAAAAAAGGAGGAGAGAAAACAGGGTATGTTGCAGGGATGAAGGGGTCCCTTTTTCCTTCTCTCATCCCCTTGCTTAAAGCAACAGTTCTCTGAGATGTACTATTTTCCACAGGTCCTACCAATTAATGGTTAAAATACACACACATGCACACACACACACATACACCCCTCTCCTCCACACTCACACACACACATACACCCCCCCACCCACACACAAGTGTTTGTACATATAATAAGATGAAGGGATAGCTCTCTGAGCCTCCATTTAGCTACTTTCTATGACTATTGAATTTTCATGGTAATTATCAGATCTTTAATTGACAGAAACCTGATGCCTCTGCAGGAGATAAAGCGAACAAACAGACTTTGAAAAAGCGTTTTATTTGAGAGGCAGAGAGACAGAAAGAGAGAGTTCCCATCTTCTGGTTCATTTCCCAAATGCTTGCAATGGCTGGGGCTGAACCAGGTCAAAGCCAGAGCTCGGAACTCAGTCCAGGTCTCCCATGTGTTTGGCAGGGACCCAATTACTGGCACCATCACGGCTTTCTCCCTGGATCTGTGTTAGCAGGAAGCTGGAGTCAGGAGCTAAACCTGGCAGTTGGATCCAGGCACTCAAATATGAGCCGGTTACAGTAGCAGACAGCCAGGGATCCCTCCTACTGGAGATCCTCTGGAAGAGGGTGGAGCTTATCCCAGACATAGAATGCAAGTGGGGTGCTTTCCCTCCAACTCCTGTCCATTACTGGTGCCAGGGGCATCAACTCCCTGGCCTTCCAGGTGAGAGCTACAGTCAGCACCGACAGCACAGAGAGGACTGGGCAGATACAGGCGGGCACAACAGCGTCTGCCATGGTTGCCTTGGTTCCAGGGCCCTCAGGCTGCTGATACCTTGTTGTCCCTCTGCCTTGTTTCAGACCTGCTTTTCCACTTGGGCCTCACACCTCTGTGTACTTCCTGTCAGGCTTCTACACCAGTGCCTCTGACTGCTCATAAAGCCCTGGCTTCATTCTGACCTGTCATAGGAACCTCTTACATAGGCAGCTGGGCTAACAAATGGCCCCAACTCAGAGTTACCCAGAATCAGAGACGTGCAGGTAAACCTACATCTGGGGTGGGGTGGGGTGGGGGGCCCTCAATTTGTAGTGTTTCCCTTTTCCAGGGTGTAAATACTCCCTTCATTGTAGATTTCAAGTCACACAAATTTCTACAATTGGGAAGAGGTGTGTTGTCCATTATCTAGTATTCCCATTGAGCAAATGCAGTAGACTGAAGCAACCTCAAGGTCATAGACAACAGGAAATGCAGTAAAATGACAAGGAAGCAACGATATGTATTATTCTTTGTTTTTGATATGATGCATTTTTTTTTGCACAGCCAGAGTTAGACAGTGAGAGAGAGAGAGACAGAGAGAAAGGTCTTCCTTCCATTGGTTCACCCCCCAAATGGTCACTACAGCTGATCCGAAGCCAGGAGCCAGGAGCTTCTTCCTGGTCTCCCATGCAGGTGCAGGGCCCAAACACTTGGGCCATCCTCCACTGCACTCCGGGCCATAGCAGAGAGCTGGCCTGGAAGAGGAGCAACCAGGACAGAATCCGGCATCCTACCATGACTAGAACCTAGGGTGCCAGCGCCACAGGCGGAGGATTAGCCCAGTCGATTAGCCTGGCTGATATGATGCATTTATTATAATTTTATTTAATTTATAATAATGACAGTGTTGAATGACAGGCTCCTGAAGTTGTGAGTATTTACCAATTGCTTCTCATGAGCCAGTACAGGCCCAGTGCAGCAGTTAGAAGCATGCTCAGCCGTGAGCTCACGACAGGTTCAGCATCACGGGCAAGGCTCCAGCCAACCATGCCAATGAGCTAAGGACTACAAAGCAGGAAGCGAGGAAAGCATTAAAGCTACAGTGCCTATTGCAGGAATCCCAGAATTCATTAGGAACTGAGGTTCAACAAGCGCTAGCCGGGTACTAAGGCCTCCGTTGGCTTTTAGGAAACCAAGGGCTCAGCTCTTGCTCTGCCTCTGTCAACGCAGGCAACACGACCAGCCTCCCGCATGAGAGAACTGGGCTTAGTCTCTGGGTTTTGTGAATGTTTTAGATCTTCTGTCCCCAGAGTTTGCCTTTCAAGAGAGGGGACAAGCTATGAAACAAGGGTAGAGCAGCAAAAAGTCATCGTTCTCGGAGGGCACTGTCCTGATGGTAACATCTTGAGGCAATTCTACTTTAGAAATCCAATCTCAAAGCAGAATTGAGTATCAGTCATTTTCAGAGTAGTAAAAAATTTGAGCACCTAGATTCCCTCTTCCAGACATGTATGCTACTGCTACCTTGGTCTGCAGGTCTTCCGGGGCTGATGCTTTGGGTCTGGCTATCATTCTTTTCTTATCTACTTGGAGCTATTCAGGAAGCCAAAGCAAAGTCTATTCTAGAAACTTGACTATTGTGAATATCTCAACTATTTACTTTCTATTTGAAAAAGTGACAGAGAGAGGGAGAGATAAAAACAGAAAGGCCTACCATCTGCTCACTCCCCCAAATGCCCACAATAGCTGGGGGCTGGGCCAGACTGAAGCCAGGATCCAGGAACTCCATCCAGGTCTCCTGTATGGGTGGCAGGAACACAAACACTTGGGCCATTATCTGCTGCCTCCCAGGCTGTGGGGCAGGAACCTGGATGGGAAGCCCATACTGACTGGGACTCAAACCAGGAGCTGTGATATGGGGAACAAATCATCCCAAGCAGTGGCTCAACCTGCTGCACCATGACACCTGCTCCAGTTTCTCTCCTTTTCTACAAATCCCTTCCTTCATTCAGCTGGCCAGTGCAGAACAGAAAAGCTTTAGATTCGAAAAGTTGAATTCAAGGGAAAGTTAAAGGCAACTGAGAGGCACCCCAGGAAACTCAGGCCTAAGCGTGCCTTCCAGGACAGCTCTGACCACATCCCTTGGTGTTCAGAGTCATCAGGCTTTTGCCAGCCATTGAGAAAATGGCCAAAGTCTCTCCTCCCCTGCAGCTAAAAGCAGTCCTCAAAACAAGGACACAGCAAGTCCACATCTAATATTAGTATACACCAAAAAGTCCATGGAACATGGAATTAAAAGATAAGTTTGGGGGCTGGTGCTGTGGTGCAAGTGGGTTAAAGCCCTAGCCTGCAGTGTAGGCATCCCATATGGGTGCTGGTTCTAGTCCCAGCTGCTCCTATTCCAATCCAGCTCTCTCCTATGGCCTGGGAAAACAGTAGAATATAGCCCAAGTGCTTGGGCCCCTGCACCTACAAGGGAGACCTGGAAAAAGCTCCTGGCTTCTGGCTTCAGATCAGCTCAGCTCTGGCTGTTGCGGTCATTTGGTGAGTGAACCAACAGAATGGAAGACCTCTCTCTCTCTCTGGCTCTCTCTCTCTCTGTAACTCTTTCAAGTAAAAATAAATATTTTTTTTAAAAAGATAAGTTCATTTTGATGCAAAAGTTTTGAAATTCATTCTTATGAGGTGTCATCAAAAGTTCTCGAAAAATACATATGATGAAAAAGCTATGCTTGGATTTCAAAATTGTTTGTCCACCAAAGCGATCATATCTTTTAATTCCATTTTACACAGCCTTATGAAGTACTCTCATAGTATCCCATGAGATTTTCCTTGAAATCTTAAAATTGTAAGCCCTGGCCACCACCGAACTATTTAAGACACAGCCCAGCACGAGTTCTTTCTGAAGACCCCCAGTTGACTCCAGTGTACAGTGTGCAGCCAGATGTGGGCACCATGGACTCAGCTGTATGAAGCCTTTTAGGAAACCCATCCCCATGAGCTGGTGATTCTGTCATTCAGAGATTAACCCCGATATTTATATATCAGGATGGCTATTGTAGTAATACTCATCCAAGTAAAACATTGGAAGCAACATAATTACCCAGTATGGGACTGGTTTAGTAAGTTAGGGTTCACCCTGTGATCAGATGTGATGGAGTATGTCAATTATTTACTTGAAAAATATTTTCAGGCATGGGGAAATGCTCACGATTCATAACCCCAATTTTGTAAAATATATACACATAAATGTTTTTTTAAGTATCAGCAAAGGTTATAGTATTATTTCTGGACCTGAGAATCACGGAGGGGTTTTTGTTTTGGTCATTCTTCTTTGCACTTGTTAAGCATATTCTGGTTGCCAGGAGCACAGTCATGTTGGCCAGTGAGGCAGTGGGTAGAGGGTTACATAAAGAAGTACAAAGAGGATAGAAGATAAATCCAGCTTCCCCATAGCCAGACCTCAGCAGGCTGGAACATGGTCCTTTGGGCTAAAACAAACTCATAGAGTGTAGCCCCGTTGCCTGATGGCTGACTGGTTGAATGCTTTACCATTTTGGTGAGACAGCTATTCTCTGTCGCCGATTCTGCTTTTCCTGGAGTCACCAACTGATTGTGCGTCTCCAATCTGAACTAAATGTGAGAGGAATTATTGGGTAACAGCTGGCATCTAGAATCAGTAATGTTAGGCAGACCACATCAGCCAGCCATGCAGAATCTCGTCCTTGGCCCAATCAACTGCAGCCAGAGCAGTAAAGTCTTCTCACATTCCTACACATGGGAATGCCACTCAACCCCTCATCCAGGGTCCATGGACCCATGGGAAAGTGATTTTCTAGGTGTGATCAGGAAGTAGAGTATAGCATCCAGCAAAGTCCCATAGAGGGACTTGGGCTCAGTCCCATAGGGGACCTTGAAGAGGCATCAGGCTGTCCAACTTTTGGGAATTGTAGGGTGAGGTATGACAGCTAGAGCATCTATACCCTCACGCCTACCAGTCACTGGTCAAGAACAGCCCCTGCAGGAGTTAACTCGGGCACTTCTAGGTCACCACATGTCCTTGACTGCCTGGGGCAGTATCCCAGGAGAGAGGCACAGGTGCAGGCCACTGGGTGGGGGGGGAGGTCCACCAGGTTGGGGGTGGGGTAAACTCCATGTTTATGCTGCCAAGGATCTGGCCCAGCTCAGCTGAAGTGGAGCTGGTTATCAAGGCCCACCAAGCCCACCACAGAGCCTCCCACAGCACGAGCCTGACTTCCTTGCCCTGTGGCTCAGGACGCTCCTGGAGCTTGCCTGGCTGTGTGGAAGCTGATGCATCCTGGTCTTTGATAGACCTTTTTAGACACGAGGTTGACTCAGATGGGGAAACAGTGGTGTGACTGCAGAAGGATGTCCCCTCGCCCACTGGTGGGACGGACCAGACAGACTACCCTGCACTCCAGGCCATGCCTCTGAGAGCCCCTGCCTCCCCCAGGGGGCTGCCTCCTCTCCTGAGCTATTCCAGGGCCTCACTTCCTCCCCCTCACTCTCAGTCTCTGTTGAAACAACACTATTCACCGCATACAGGTGGCTGTTCATTGAACCTTTCCTTCCACGTCCTGTTCTAAGCACAGATAATTACGCATGTCAAGTGAACATGCGGAGGTAAACATTGTAATTTGACCGCAGGGATAATACACGTAATGTGTAATGTGCTTTTTGTTTCTTCTGCCTCGCCAGCTAAATAGAGCGCTGTGGATCTCCTCCTGCAGGGGCCTGGACTCTTCTGGAAGACACATAAATACGATTTTTAATTAAAAAAAAATTACTTGTGAGCCCCTCTGCTAGAGTGCCTCCTCTTTCGAATAGCAGCATTATCTGTGACATCCGACGGCAGCCCGTGGGTCCTGCACTAGCCACAGACATGTGCTCCAACACCACGATGACGTGACCACTGCCGCACGAGCCAACATGGAAGCACTCTCCAGAGGCTCCACCATGAGCAGGGAAACTGGTCATTACCGATGACCATTTCTGTTTGATCATTTGCACCTATGTGAATTCTCACCTAGCTGCAGGAGGAGAGAAAGTGCCTGCTCTCTCCTGTGCCAAAGGACAAAGCTCAGGCTGAGCAAGTTAATGGAACTGGAGAGTGATTCCGAAAGATGGACTTGGACTCTGGGGCTGGCCCTAAGCTGTGTAGTCCCCTATCAAATGGTTGTTTGTATTAAAATTAATGAGAGGCAAACTCTGGTCCCCCCAAAATCATCTCCCAATTCTCTCTGGCTCTGAAAGACAGTACATGGTCCTCCCTTCGCATTACTCTGACAGTAGCTTTGAACAGAACCCTACAACAATAAGTAATGCAAAAACTGGCTTCAGTCCCCTACCTACCTGCCAAGGAACTAAGGTGAGAGTAACTGGGCAGCCTGGGACCATGGATGAATTCTACGATAAATAAATATTCAAGGCCCGTTCCATGGCTCACTTGGCTAATCCTCCGCCTGCGGCACTGGCACCCCAGGGTTCTAGTACCGTTTGGGGCGCCGGATTCTGTCACGGTTGCCCTTCTTCCAGTCTAGCTCTCTTCTGTGGCCCGAGAAGGCAGTGGAGGATGGCCCAAGTGCTTGGGCCCTGCACCTGCATGGGAGACCAGGAGGAAGCTCCTGGCTTTGGATCAATGCAGCGCACTGGCCGTAGCGGCCATTTGGGTGGTGAACCAACGGACGGAAGATCTTTCTCTCTGTCTCTCTTTCTCACTGCCTAACTCTTCCTGTCAAAAAAATAAATAAATAAAAATATTCAGTCACTAAGACATTTATTGAGTCTTCAGAGCTGTGCATACACCAGGATGATCCAACAACTGTAACTGGAAATAGGACCAAGAAGTACACCCTTTCCTGTCGACAGCGAAGATTAGCTAATGGGAGGGCTGCAGTGAGAGTCTCTCAACAGGGACCTCCTGGCTTCAAATCTGCCCTCACCACTGCCCAGCTGTGAGTCCTGGGCTCAATCCCCAAAACCTTGCCATTGGGAAGACAGCCAAGGGTGACTTTCTCTAGGAATCTACAAAGAGCACAAGATGTACACATTGGAGTTTAGGCAATTCTACAATTTGAAAAGAAAAATTAGGGCACTGGGGAGGAGAAATAAACACACTATCTTAAAGGTAACGTGTGCGATGTATCGAAGAGAATATAAAGTTTCAGAAATCCCCGATTTCAGGTGTTTGTGATTGTAGTGGGTAAAGAGGTGTAGAAGCAAGCGGATGAAAGGCAGCATGTAGGGAGTGGGACTGAGGAGCCCAAATACAGCCTCAGTCACCCAGCTACAGGACCCAGCCCCACTATGGGAGGATGAGCCTTCAGGGAGAGGCAGTACCTGGGCAAGAGCATCTAGTGGGAAGAGCCAAAGCTTCTCCAGCACCCGCCATGTGCCCACTGGGAAGTACCTTACTTCTGTTAACTCAAGGCATCTTCACAGCAGGTCCCTAAAGAGGGTATTGTTATTGTGCCCAATCCACAGATGAATAAAGTGAGGCACAAACAGGAAAGGCAACACACACGTACGTCCTGCCTAGAGCTCAGCTTGTTTAGGACAACTCTGTGGCTCTGTTTTCGTCTGTTCATTTCTCTGCCTGCTATGGTGCTTATGTCATTCTGGAGGCACAGTCTGCAATTCAGCTCAAGTCTCTATCAGATTCCAAGTGTGTCCAACACAGAACATCAAGGAGGTCAGAAAGGACCAAGACTTGGGCTCCACCATCAAGGAGCCCACATGTAGTCACGGAGATGGATCTCACCACAGTGGGATGCCCTGTGTGCTAGCAGGAGCAAAGGACAGCTAATTTTAAAGGTAGATTCAAAACCATTAACTAGAGGTAGTACATCTTTATATAAAAAATCGTATTTTTTCTGATCATGAAAGAAACTTGAAAATACAACGAAAATAAAGAAAATTAAAATGTTTAATAATCTTACCATCCACAGTAAAACTTGATTATATGTCTGTGTATTTAATTCCAATCTATTTCATCTGCAAATAAATGCCTTTTAGAAAATACTATTACAATGATAGCTTCTGTGATTTTGTATCAACATTCTATCACAAGCATCTGCCATTGTCACTAAAAACTGTCGGAGACATAATTTTTCAAGGCTACATAACATGCTCACGCCTGGCCAAGCTGTAATTTACCTTCCCATTTTACTGTCATTGGATATTTATATTTTGCCAGGTTTGGCTGTTATAAACAATGCTGCAATATTTATCTACTGTGGCCTATTTTTTCCTCAAAGCTTGCACTGGATCTGCCTTCTATAAAAATGGTTAAGCATTTGTAAGAAGCTACAGAATGGCTAAACTACACTCACTAGTGATTTTGACATTACTGCTTTAGGAGAAGTCACATTTTTTTACACCATAGACTCACAGCCCAGCCTCCCAGGCCATCTGGGGCCAGGGTGGGAAGCTGCCTCTTTATCTCACTGACCACCATCTTGTCAGGTCCATTTGGAAGGCCCTGAGCCGCTCTGTGTCATCTTATCACTTCTGTCCTACCATACAATAGCCATTGGTCATGAGTAGCTTTGTTTATATCCCAATCAACAACAACCCAACTGAAAAATAAGTTCTCTCCTTCCCAGCTGTCCCACGGAAGCCCTGGAGATGAGTCTGTTTGGTCCACTTTGGTCCGTGTGTCTGGCGTGTGTTGTGCAATCAATTGTGAAAGCCAGGAAAGTGAAACACACTGGTTGGCCCAAGTCGTGCTGTGACCTCTTTTTCTTTCTGTTTTTGTCTCGCCTATAGCTTACAACCAGCCAGGCCCAACTTAGGATTTCTGTCTTCACTGTGTTCCTATTGCCATGCAGTGGGTAGGGCTGGAGCAGATCCACCCACCAGTCCTTTAGGATAACAGCTCAAGTTCAAAACGCCCAAAACCAAATCTACCCACTAAAGCATATGCTCCCTCTTGTGTCCCCCTGACCTTGGAAGCCATGACCATGTATGGAAGGCTCGGTGGCTTAGCTAATCCAGGTTCCATTTCTAGTGCCTCTCTCTTTGCTTGCCTCCATGATGAAAGCTAAAAACTCAACGGCTAAGGGCCTTCACTGCTAGGAGTGGTCATATGAACACTTTTTTGCCAATGAGGCAGAAGCAGATGATGGCTGGAGGTGTTGCAGCCATCTTGTGATGGTAAGAACCAGAGCTACACTAAGAAGGATAGAGAGAGAGAGAGAGCATGGAGGGAGAATCTTAGGTTGGTGATGATGTCTCAATCTGCTGAGCCAGCCCTGGGCTGCCCACTACCTCTAGACATCCTGTCACATGAAACAAACAGGCTCATATATTTTAGGGCCACTATTATGTGCAGCCAAATGTAATTCATGACAGATGCACCACCTTCCCAGATAACTGAAGAACCTCAGCGTTTCTCCACCAATTCCTGGTGCTACCCAAATACCACCATTCTATCACCAAGCACTATCAATTTCACTTCTCTATGGGGAAAACAACAGAAGTGACAGAAAGTTTTAGATAGAATACAAACAGTCAAAGCAGAGGGATCGGTGCTATGGCGCAGCAGCCTGAGCCACCGTTTGCAACACCAGCATCCCATATTGGAGCACTAGTTCAAGTCCTGGCTCTTCTCCTTCTCATCCAGCTCCCTGATGGTGCACCTGGGAAGGCAGAAGACGATGGTCCAAGTACTTGGGCCCCTGCCACTCAAGCAGGAAGACATGGATGGATTCAAGGCTCCTGACTTCAGCCTGGCCCAGCCCTGACTGATGTGGACATTTGGGGAGTGAACCAGTGGATGGAGAATTTCTCTCTCACTATATCACTCTCTCTGCTTTTCAAATAGATAAAATCAATTTATATATTAAAAACTGTCTAGCCATGTCAGCCATGCACAGTAGTGTTCCATGAGAGAGAAAAATATTGTACTTGATGGGAAGTTATAAATCTATAAACTCAAATATTAGAGGTGTGATTCACTGCATTGGCATTGCTGGACGATTTTATGGTCTTTCTGTGTTTGAAATGCTAAAAACACTTCAACTTAAACCACCAGGCAAAGCTTCTCACCATAAAAAATAGGACAAAACACTGTTCTTAGAACTGCTTGAGAGAGAGAATGGGTTGTTTTACGGGGAGCTCTCCATTACGGTGGCTGTGGGAACATTTGGCTACGCTTGTATAGGAGCAGAAGCTGAGGTTGGCAGAGTGGCCAGGCGTCACAGAGGGGAAGACTCTGGAGCCCTTGCTCAAGGGCAGGGAGAAGGTGAGGCGAGGAGAGAAAAGTCAGCGAGGCTGAAGCTAAGCAACCCCAGAGGAGACCCGGGCTTTGCTTTGCTTCTTGAAAAAACATTTTCATTGATATTAAAAATAATTGTACATATTTATGGGGCACAGGGTGATGTCTCAATACCCATAGTATGCAATGATCAGGTCATGAGAAGGATCCTGAAGAAAAGGGGACCAACATTAAAGAGTTAAGTTGCTTCCTATATGATCCATTAGGCAACCTGTCCTCAGATCTTCAGTAATACCGGAACTGTTTTGTGTGAAGATAAGTTTTAAATGGAAGCAAGGATTGAGCTTGTTGCCTGGACAAGCACATGGAGGAGAAATATTTCATGTACCAAAGCCAGGAAGGCGTCAGAAGCAAGTATGCCTGGGAATCACAGACAGCTCATAAGACTTCAACACACCTTGGATTCAGGATTCAAGGTTATCAGTCAAGCATAAGTCTCAGGAGGCAGAAAACCCCGGCTGATACATGGTGGATGACTGTTCACTTGAATAATAGCCACTCTCCCCCAGAAGACTCGCTGTGAGCAGATAACCCGGGTGATTCCTTGCTATGGAACAGATGGAAATTGCAAGAGACTTGAGGATAAGTGTGGGAGGTATAATACTGCTGGGACCAGGGGTTCCAGAAGGAAGGATCAGAAAAAATAGAAAGGAAGAAATCATCAAAGAAATGCGAATTTCTCTTCACTACAGAAAGAAGTGCATCTTGGGATTGAAAAGACGTTGTAAGCACGATGACTTCAAAAACCACATCATGACTTATTGGTCAACTTCTAAAGTCTAGTGAGGAAAATTCTAAAAGCTCCCAGGTTTACAGAGACTGTAATAAATGAGGATATAAAGACTATAAAGATATTCTTATGTAAGACACAAATCTTCAGCACCATGAAGGAAATAATTAATACATTTGATTACATTAAAACCAACATTCTTACACTATGCCATTTATGATAATATGAAACATTTATTATCATTTATATATTTATTGGTGACACATGTCATTAATTAAAAAATCTCAAACATGATATAAAACAAAATCAACAGAAAGTCCCTCTGGGAAAAAGAAGGGGAGGACATGAAAATGAAGTTCACTGTTTTTATTATGTCTTCTGAATTATTCTGCATTTTAATCAGAATGCTTTATTACTTGGAGATTTTACAAACATAAAAAACACATCATAAAAACAGACTTTTATGTGCAAAGTAACTGATAATAAATTGCCTACCTCATACTTGTCATCGTTCATTTATTTATTCCACACGTATCAGTACAATTCCACTTTTATTATGGACCCAAGAGAAAGAGCCAAGCCCAACAAAAGACACAATGAAGAGTCTTCATAGCAACACAGAAGGCACCAGGCACAAAAGTGCATGTGCTGTGTGATGCTGCTTATGTGACATTCAGACCAGGAAAGACCGAAGGAGACTGAGGTCAGAGCAGTGGTTACTTAGGAGTGGGGGTGCGGAGTGACTGGTTACAGTGGAACCTTCTGGGGTGTGGGTAGGGTTCTGAATCTTGAACTGCGTGCAATTATCCAGGAGCATACGCACAAGGAATATTATTAAGCCCTACATGACTGCGTGCATTTTAGACATTTTACTGTTCTCCACTGCAATGAGGAAGAACACCACTGGAAGGGGTAGCGATTGCCGACAGTTCGACAGGAAGGGTCAGCTCAGGGACAAGCCAACTGGCACCACTGAAGGTGGACCTGTTGGCAAATCCTAGCATCGTCTGAAGGCTTCTGCACTGGGGAAATATGCCAGGGAGCAGGATGCCTGGTGGGATGCATAGTTAACACGCAGGACAAAGTCATCACCACACAAGTGCTGGTAGCTCAGTCATGACTCCCTTTACCTGTTCTGCCCTCGTCCGAATCCTGGCATATTTTGTTTCTTGTCCCAGCCTGACCAACATAAAAGTACTTTCTACTTGAAATGCTGTTCTACACCTTCTCTAGAGACCACAGCAACATTTACTTTGGGGAAAAAAAAGATTTATTTATTTATTTATTTGAAAGTCAGAGTTACAGAGAGGCAGAGACAGAGAGAGAGAGAGAGGTCTTCCATCTGCTGGTTCACTCTCCAACTGGCTGCAGAGGCCAGAGCTGTGCCAATCCGAAGCCAGGATACAGGAGCTTCCTCCAGGTCTCCCATGTGGGTGCAGGGGCCCAAGCACTTGGGCCATCTTCTACTGCTTTCCCAGGCCACAGCAGAGAGCTGGATCAGAAGTGGAGCAGCTGGGCCTCGAACCGGCATCCCTATGGGATGCTGGCACTGCAGGCAGTGGCTTTACCTGCTATGCCACAGTGCTGGCCCCCAGCAACATTTTCTATCCACACTTTCTTTCTCTCACTTCCTCTAAAAATGACATGATTTCCAACTGGGAAACACATCCCCCTTCCCACCCTGCAAAAATACACTTAAGTCTCACTCTTACATTCCCATCATCCTGACCCCCACAGAGACTCACAATAAAGTGTTCTGACTTCTGACTAACTCACATTTCACTCTTTCCAATGGCAAGCACTTGGTGACGGAACTAAGGATGATTAAAGATATCCCATTTCCTGTTATTTGCATTGCTTTGGCATTTTTTTCCAAAATATTTAGAATATAATTCCAAAACAGTATAGTAAGTCATTCTTGCAGCTAAAGTCACGTTAGTTGTGAGACTTCATATAAACAAAACTACGGGATTTGAAGCTTTTGTTGTCTTTGGCCCTCACACAGACAAATCCCAGTGTTCTACCCCCTCCTGACCCAAACATCAGCATCCTGCAGTCCCCTACACCTGGAGGTTGCCTCATCATCTCTGCCAGTTAGTCCCTAGTGGCGAACATGGGCTCACTCCACTCCTAGGAATCACTTCAAGGAGCAGAAGAGGGAAGACGGAGACCCAAGGTATTCCTGCTCATTGCAGAACAAACGTGCTGAGAGTCTAATAAGCGTAAAGGGATTAGAAAATTGAGGCAAAGACACATAGCCACTTTCTGTTGGGCATTGCCTAAAACCTCCATTACAACATGGCGCCTGGCGGATGTTCCAGGGGTGTGTCTGCGGCTGCTGCAGTTAAGCTACGTAAGATCAGACCACTGGCAGGGATAGGTCTGCTTTGGCTCTGGACACGTGGACAGTGCGTGATCCCTATACTTTGCTTAAAGTGCCCCTGTGTGTGATCCACCCATGCCTGCATGACCTTTTCACTGACTGTCTCCCCTACTGCGCATGTCTTTTGTAAGCGTTATAAGCCTGTACACTTCCTCAATAAAGTAGTTCCTGCTTCGACAGAACTCACTGGTGCTTGTGGTGTGCTCATCACCCATCGACCTTACCTCTCCCATTTGCCTTGTTGGGGAGTGTCTGTGCTGTCCCCTGCTGGTCAGGGGCCAGCCTCAGTCTTGAGACCCCGACGATTTCCCATACCCAGAGCTAGTTAATTAGATATTCAACACAGTTGCCTAAGGACTGAGACATGTACAGTCTGAATCTCTGGCTCAAATATCGAGATTTCCCCTCATTGTCTCTGTCGTCTGGGAAAATCTATTCATTTCCTAATTATTCTAGACCAAGGTGGGGATTGTGGCAGAGGGGAGGAAGTACTCATTGGGAAATCGCCCATTCAATTTTCTTAGAGAGACCCTGGTGAGTTCTTATGCTGGTGAAAATGTTCATATTGGGGCCGGTGCTGTGGCACAGCAGGTTAACACCCCGGCCTGAAGCGCCAGCATCCCATATGGGCACCGGTTCTAATCCTGGCTGCTCCTCTTCTGCACTTGATCTTAGCCAAAAGGCCGAGAAGTGATTGCTCCTCTTCTGATCCAGCTCTCTGCTATGGCCTGGGATAGCAGTGGAAGATGGCCCAAGTCCTTGGACCCCTGCACCTGCAAGGGAAACCTGGAAGAAGCTCCTGGCTCTTGGCTTCGGATAGGCACAGCTCCGGATGTTGCGGCCGGCTGGGGAGTGAACCAGTGGATGGAAAACCTACCTCTCTGTCTCTACCTCTCTCTGTAACACTGTCTTTCAAATAAATAAAATAAATCTTTTTTTAAAAGAAAATGTTCATATTTGTAAAAGGAAAAGAAGACATTTTACAGTGTAAAAGGCGGTTTCTCCAGAGCACAGGCATAGAAGTGGCTTGAGAGAGATCTCACGCTGTCACGATTAGCATGACTGAGTGATTTCCCAATTTGCAGAATGCCCTGAGAAGAAAAAAAAAATCCCAAGCTCACCACTCAAAGTAACCACAAGCAGACTTGGAGCACTATTTCCTAGTCCCCTATCTGCCTGCCTCTCAGGTCTCAGGCTAAGAGCCGGGTCTCAGGTCTCACACTCCCAGCCAGTGCCTCTGAAGCTGGTGCCATCTCTACAAGTCTTCCTCATCTGCTCCCTGGTCGGTGACACCCCTCAGTGCAAAAGCCTCTCTGGGTACAATCCCGAGGGTTAGCAGTTAGCATGCATTGGCTCACACGAACCTTCCTTCAGCAAATGTTCTCTGCCCTACCCCAGTGCTTAGCACTGTGCCTGGAGCAGAGTATGGGCTCAACACACATCTGTTGAGTCAGATTTTATAATCAAGTGTTCAGGCCCAGCACTGTGATGTAGTAGGCTAAGCATCCACCTGTGGTGCCGACATCCCAGATGGGCCCCAGGTTCGAGTTCCGGCTGCCACACTTCCAACCCAGCTCCCTGCTGATGGTCTGGGAAAGCAGTAGAGGATGGCCCAAGTGCTTGGGCCCCTGTATCCGCATGGGAGACCCAGAAGCAGCTCCTGGCTCCTGGCATCGGATCAGCCCAGCTCTGGCCATTGTGACCATTTGGGGAGTGAACAGCAGATGGAAGACTTCTCTCTCTGACTCTCCCTCTCTCTCCTACTTTGCCTCTCAAGTAAATAAATAAATGTTTTTTACAAAAATGAAGTATTGGATGCCCACACAGGGAAATCAGAGGAATATCACAAGTAGTTCTTGCCTTCAAGGTGCTCACAGACTATCTGGGGAGATGAAGGTAAACATGAGATCATCCACCATTTTCCCAAACTGCACCAGGGGTGTGGTGCAGGGCTGTGGACCTGGCTGATAAAAGAGTTGCTGACTTCCTTCCCAAGAAAATGGTTGTGATTACTCTCTACCCCCCCCTACCTTTCAAAATGGTCCTGTCCAGCCCCAGGGGTTAACAGATGCCTCCCTCCTCACACCATTCATGATGTGACCCCAAGGTCACTGGGTACCAGGATTCTTCTCCCCTGCCTTCCCCGTAGCAAAGCCCTGTCCTGTGCAGCTGCCCTGGGTAGCTCCTGTGGTCATCTGGAACATTTCCCCTACCGGTGCCACACCCCACAGCCAGACCACGGTCTCAGAGTTTTACAAAGCCCTTAATCAAGGACAATTCCTGGGGCCAGAGCTATGATGTAGTGGCTAAGCTTCCATTTGTGGTGCCAGCATCCCATATGAATGCTGGTTCTAGTCCCAGCTGCTCCTCTTCCAATCCACTCTGCCAACGGCCTGGGACAGTGGTAGCAGATGGCCCAACTGCTTGGGCCTCTGTATCTACGTGGGAGACCTAGAAGAAGCTGCTGGCTCCAGATCGGCCCATCTCTGGCTGTCACAGTCATTTGGGAAGTGAACCCGCAGGTGGAAGATCTGATCTCTCTCTCTCTTCCTCTGTCTCTCAAATAAATAAATAAAAATATTAAAAAAAAAAAAAAACAGGACAATTCCCTTACGTGGTTTGGTATTTTGGTTCATTCTGATTCTTCTATTATCTCTGAAAACATGAAATGTGTCCTGTTTGTTTAGTCTGGAAAACAAATCTACAGAAAGGCAGAGTTACAGAGAGGCAGAGGCAGAGGGAAAGAGAGAGAGGTCTTCCATTCTGTTGGTTCACTCCCCAAATGGCCACAATGGCCAGAGCTGTGCCCACCTGAAGCCAGGAGCCAGGTGCTTGTCCTGGGTCTCCCACGCAGGAACAGGGGCCCAAGGACTTGGGCCATTCTGTACTGCTTTCCCAGGCCGTGGCAGAGAGCTGGATTGGAAGTGGAACAGCCGGGGCTAGAACCGGCACCCATAAGGGATGCCGGCACTGCAGGCGACGGCTTTACTCGCTATGCCACAGCGCCGGCCCCTTTGATATCTCTTTAGCAGGGAAATACCCAACCCTTGGCTACCAGCCAAACAGAACTGACTGGCCTGTATTGAAAGCCCTAAAGGCAGGTAGTGCAGGGGTCAGCTCAGCAGCTCAAGGGCGTCTCCTCCCGTTTCCTTCCCAGCTTCTGTGATCCCAAGAGACATCCCCAGTGACAAAGGGGAAGAGTGGGGCAGAACCTCTCTGCTCTCATGGTTCTCATCTATTAGGGAAAAATAATTTTCCTGGAGCCCTCCAGGGGGCTTCCCTGCACACCCCAAGTCCAGGGTGGGGTCCATGGCCCCTCAGCCCGGAGGCTGGGCCCACCTCCCACAGGGGCAGAGAACCTTCTCCCAGATGATTAGAACTGTGGTTCTTTTAGCGAGGAGTCTGGAGGGATATTTTTGCATAGGTGGATAAGCATCTGCAACAATCAACCAAAAACGCTTGCAACAAGGGGCATTGATTATTTCAGAACAGGAAGTTCAGAGAAAGCAGCTCAGGGCTGGTGAACGCACCGACTAAGCTGCAGTCATGCATCACTTGTTGTGGGGGTGCATTCTGAAAGTGCGTCATCTGGGGATCCAGTCGTTGTACATCCTAGGGTATACACACACAAAAGCAGATGCTGCAGCCCTGTTGCTCAGTACGGCCTCCTGACACAGTCAGAAGACAGGGTTAACATGAGATAAATGAGCCTACTGCTGGGGTACATGGCACCTGGCACAGTTTTACAACAAACTTTCTTAGAACAAGACCTATTTCTTAATTGAACAGTAGAATTACAGAGAAAGAAGGAGAGAGAAAGAATCTTCTACCCGCTGCTTCACTCCCCAAATGGCCACAATGGCCAGGAGTAGACCAGCCAGGACTGCGCCAGGCCAAAGCCAGGAGCCAGGAGCTTTGTCCAAGCCTCCCACGTGGGTACAGGGTCCCAAGCACTTGGGCCGTCTGCTACTGCTTTCCAGGCATGTTAGCAGCGAGCTGGATCAGAAATGGAGCAGCGGGAGCTCAACCTGGTGCCTGTGTGGGATGCTGGCATGCAGATGGTGTCTTAACCAGCCGGCCACAGCACTGATCCTGACAAACTTTTTTCTTCAATAAACAGGAGTACACTCTAAAATAATGATTAGAAGTACAGCGGAGTAAACACATTCACCAGTATTTATAATCATCACCAGGTGTTATGCACTGTGCATAATGGAATGTGCTATCATTTTATATGACTGGCAGGACAGGTTTGTTTACACCAACATCACCATGAACACGTGAGCAATGCATCATACTACGTCATTAAGAGGGCTATAACGTTATGAGGTAGTAAGAATTTCCCAGCATAATCTCAGGGGACCACCGTCTCCATGTGGTCTCCAATGGTGGCTGTTAGGAGCACGAGTGTAGATCAAGAGCATGACACGACTTCTCTGTGAATCTCTCAACTTTGCCCTCGTGGTCACTAGATCATTGCCATCGTATCCTTACAAATGCTGTCCAAATGCAGCCACCGAGTGTCCCTCCTGTGTGTTATTCTCAGTACAGAGAAGCACCCTTCCCACAGGCTCTTAGCTGATGTCCCCCTCTGGTTCCATTGGTCAAGATGGGTCGCAGGCCTCTGTCGTGGCTGAAAGGCTGTCTGAGGTAGTATGGTCCTCTTGTGGGGGCAGGGGGCATTCCTCTGCTAGCAGGAGAAGTCGAGGGAAGGCATCGTAGTAATTACCAAGCTGCTATCAGGATTAGAAATCTTCAGATTAGGGGCCGGCATTGCGGCACAGTGGTTAAACCACTGCCTGTGATGCCAGCATCTCAGAGTGGGGCCAGTTTCAGTCCCAGCTGTTCCGCTTCTGATCCAGCTCCCTCTAAATCACCTGGGGAGGCAGCAGAAGATGGCCCAAGTGCTTGGACCCCTGCACCCATGAGGGAGACCCAGATGGAGCTCCTGGCTCCTCATTTTGGCCTAGCCCAGCCCTGGCCATTGTGGACATTTGGGGAATAAACTAGTAGATGGAAGATCTATCTCTCTATCCCTGGCTTTCAAATAAATAAATAAATCTTTTAAAAAATATTCAGATTGGAGCTCTCTCCATGAGGCTGCCCCAGAGAGAAGTTCATGGAAGGGCTACTTTGCTGTCATACAACCCCTTGGAGGGGACACAAAACTGGTCCCCTTAGCACATTACTGAACTTGGTGGGTGATGCACAGAAATCACCCAGTCCCACTTATTTTTTTTATTTATTTGACAGGTAGAGTTATAGACAGTGAGAGAGAGAGACAGAGAGAAAGGTCTTCCTTCCATTGGTTCACCCCCCAAATGGCCGCTATGGCCGGAGCTATGCGGATGTGAAGCCAGGAGCCAGGTGCTTCCTCCTGGTCTCCCATGCAGGTGCAGGGGCCCAAGCACTTGGGCCATCCTCCACTGCCTTCCTGGGCCACAGCAGAGAACTGGACTGGAAAAGGAGCAACCGGTACTAGAACCCGGCGCCCATACGGGATGCCAGCACCGCAGGCAGAGGATTAACCAAATGAGCCACAGCACTGGCCCCCCATTTATTTCAATCATTGGCCCATATTCTTTGAGGGACACCAGTTCTTTGCCCATAATCTCCACCTTGGTTTGTTTTTCTAGCTGAGAGAAGGCAACTCATCTCTTAGCTATAGCCTAGAATGCCCATGATAGAAAACTCCTCAAAAATTTCACTTAAGATGAATCACAACCATGCGCACAGACTGTACATGCACAGATGAGCTCAGGTATGAGGTGAGTAGATGAGTAGACCTGAGCAGCGAGTGGTTTTGGTCCCAGCCCTGGAAGATTTATTAACAATCATTGACCAGAATTCCCCACTAGGTCATTGATTTTCCATTGCACTGTCCTGAGAATGATGACCTGCATTGTCACAGATAGACAGAGTGGGTTGTACTGGGAGCAAAAAGCCACAGCTTTATCTAACATGTCTGCTTTTTCTATGTCTGTCTTCCTCTTCGAGATTCAGACCTTGAACCTCCGAATAAAACCTGGAACTACTGATTCTGTAGGTTGCTGAAGGTGCAGGGATGATGTAGGGATGACGAGAGGCGTCTGGTGGGTCCCAGGCAGTGGGTGGGGCCACAGTTAGCATCCCCTGGAGCCTCACTGTGATAGGCCTGCTCTACCAGAGTCAACTTCCTAGCAACCCTGGAGGACACTTACAGGAGAGGAAACTCCCCTATGGGTTTGTAGCTTGCCCAAAGCCATACCCTCTGGGAACTAGCAGAGCCTGGCTTCTCACTCAGGATTTCCTGACCACAGAGCCATGCTCTTTCTCTTTTGCTCATTTTATGGGAATTCGCTAAGAATGGCTGCAAAGGAGGCTTCTCTATGACTAGCTGCCCCAGGTGAGATTCCTAAGAGTCAAGAAGTCAAATCAAACAACGTGCTCTTTTCCCAAAGGCCCAGCTTTGTGGTCACAGAAGAATGAGCCAGACTTAATCCAATAGCACTTTAAAGAGTAAAGTTAACCAGCAAATGCTCCCAGAGGGTTTGGCACTGTGACACAGTGGCTTAAGCTGCCACCTGCAACACCAGAATCCCCTGTAGGAGAACTGGCTTGAGAGTTCTGGGCTCCTGGCTTTGGACTGGCCCAGCTCCAGCCTTTGCAGCCATTTGGAGAGTGAACCAGCAACTGGAAGGTTGGTCAGGGTCTGTCTGTCTCTCTCACTCTGCCTGTCAAATAAATACGTCTTTTAAAAAATACATAAAAACATTCCCAGAAAGGGCAAGGGCACCTTTCATTACCACCATCATAGAGAAAACCCTCAGGAGGGCTCTGTTTGGGCAGAGGGGAACAGGCAGTCACAAGGGCCTGAAAGAGCAAAAACATCCCAGACTCATGGAGTTTGCTGTTCTCAGGGCTGGAACCCTAGATTTAGGGGTTTCATGAACCAGTGCGTGACACTCCACGCTTCTCCATCCAGGTGCCCAGGCAGGCTGCAATGTATGGGCAACAGCAGTGAGTGCCTTCTCTCTCTAGCTTCAGCCAGTGCCAACACAGCAGCAATCTGCTACCTGGTGGCAAATTAATTCTGTTGGACTCTCATCATGGTGGGAACAGTGCTTTGTCCTCAAAGGAACACACACATGTCAGATGGGGGTGTGCATTCCTTGTTGGAAGAGTGTCTTCCAGAGCCACTGTTCTTGGACTTAGGAAAGATATTACCCATTGCCACGGTTTCCCAGACAACGTTGCTTCTGCCCAGAAGATGTGTAAAGGAAAGAGGAGTGCAGCTAACGCCGTGGTTTAATAGGCTAATCCTCCGCCTTGCGGCACCGGCACCCCAGGTTCTAGTCCCGGTCAGGGCACTGGATTTTGTCCCAGTTGCCCCTCTTCCAGGCCAGCTCTCTGCTGTGGCCCAGTGGAGGATGGCCCAAGTGCTTGGGCCCTGCACCCCATGGGAGACCAGGAGAAGCACCTGGCTCCTGGCTTCGGATCAGCGCGATGTGCCAGCAGCAGCGCACTGGCCGCGGCGGCCATTGGAGGGTGAATCAATGGAAAAGGAAATCCTTTCTCTCTGTCTCTCTCTCTCTACTGTCCACTCTGCCTTCTGCCTGTCCAAAAAAAAAAAAAAGGAAAGAGGAGTGCTAACAGGCTCACATCCGTGGAATCCACTGATCTTTCCAGGTGCCCAGCACCTAGATGCTGGCTTGGTACATGCTCAAATGGTTTTCTGAAAGTGCTGGGACAGCACCAACTGGGACCTAACACTGTGAGAGTAGGCCATTGTCCTACACAACATGCTTTAAACCAGCATCCACTTGTGGTGCTCTGTCTGCCACAGACAGTATGGAAGAGTCCAGGAATATTCCTTCTCTCTTATTGTAACTTCCAATAATCCACTGCAGCAAGGTAGTCACGGTTCCATTGCACTGGAAACAAGAGACATGGATTTCAACTGGAAGTTAACCACATCGACATCATCCTGCTGCAGTGGCACTACCAATAGGGCTCTGTGTTTTTCTTGGGCGCTTTCGCCAAGGGGACAGACGAGAATGTATGTTGAGAAGCAACATACACTGTGGGTTAGACCCACCCTGCTCCCTTCCTGTCTTAGCTTTGGCCACATCCAACAAAGGCCATACAATACGCGGCTTAAACACCAAACACCTATCACCAACACCACCAAGTTCTGAAGGCTGGAAGTGCAAGATCAGGTGCTGGCACACAGCGGGTCTGGTGAAGTTCTGTGTCCTGTCCAGGGTCACAGATGGCCGACTTCTCATTGCGTCTGGATGTGAAAACGGAGGATGACAGGGCTCTCCGAGGTCCCTCTGACAAGGGCACCAATTTTGTTCCTTAAGGCTCCACTATCCTGACCTAATGATTGCCCAACCAACGCCTCATCTCATCCCGCTGTGGGTTAGAACTTCAACACGTGGATTTGGGAGGTGCGGACTCAAAAATGCCACTCTATGCCCTTCTCCACCATGGTCTCTGCCCCAGGAGGCCGACCTGCATGAGCTACAGCCAACCGCTCCCTTGGCCTCTTGCTTCTTGTCACATTTGACCAATGGGGCCACTCCTGAACAGCTTGGAGGAAGGGAAAGGCATGAGGTGTACTCCCCTAGGGCTTTCTGTAGGCCACAGCTTATCTTAAGGTGGCTCCCTTCCAGGATGCTGTCCTTCCAATTTCTAGAAACTTCCCCTCGACCTTTGCTACCCAGGTCAAGAGTTGGTATCACTGCCCCTTTCTATTCCTAAGTACAGCATTCTACCCATGGCTTTCTATGCCCTAGCACACCTTTGTAAATATTACACACTCCTCAAACATCCTAATTTGGGTGAGCTGATACTACCAGGATGTCAACAACAAATTGTAGGATTGGCTTAAAACTCTAAGCTTTCAGGGCTGCCCTGGGGGCACAGTGGCTTAAGCCATCATTAGGGACACCCCGATTCCATAGTGGAGTGCATGGGATCACACAGAGTATCTGTCCATTGTCAATGTGAGATTCTTTCAATAAGGTTGTGTAATTTTCTGCATAGATCTCTATAAACATTTTATTAGCTTTTATATCTTCCCTAAGAATATTTTGGGTATTAATATAAATTGTGACACTCTTGTTTTCACAAAAAGATTAAACAGATATTTTTTAAAAATTAAATTTGTTAAAATAGTATTTTGTTTTATTATAAAATAAGGCTCTTTGAGGACTTGGGCTTGGTTAATCAAAAGCAGGAAATGTAGGAGGGAAGCAGTGATGTGGATGAGTGTTTGCCCAGCCTGACATTCTGGGGTGGGGGACAGAGGATGGTAGGTGGGCGGATGGTAGGGGGCCAAGTATGAGGAAGCCCTGGGAACACCTGAAGAAACAATAGTAAACTTGGCAAGGGAAAGCAACAACAATAAAAGGTTTCAAAATGTTCTTACTTCCAATAACCCATAATTTCTCAGTGTCAACTAGGAAGTCACTTTAACGAACCAGCCAGTTCAGAGACCTGTGTTTCGTTTTTTTTTTTTTTTTTTCTTTTACTAGAACTGGCACCCATATGGATGCTGGCACTGCAGGCAGCAGCTTTACCCGCTATGCCACAGTGCCAGCCCCAAACTGTGTTTCTTAAAAATGATAATAATAAAGGCAGAGTTATGGAGAGGTTGGAAGAGACAGACAGGAAGAGATCCGCCATCCCTGTCCACTTCCCATATCGCCACAACAGCCAGGGCTGGGCCAGGCTGAAGCTGGGAGCCTGGAATTCCATCTGGGTCTCCCACGTGAGTGGCAGGGTCCCAAGGACCAGGTCCATCTTCCTCTGTTTTCCCAGGCACACTAGCAGGTTGTTGGATCAGAAGTGGAGCAGCCGGGACTCAAGCCTGTGGGATGCCAGTGTTTCAGGTGCGACTTAAGCCACTGTGCCAAAATGTGGCCCCAGTGACCTGCATTTCTTACTGTATCTACTTCCTACTTCCAGAAACCCCAGGGACAGAGCACAGGATGACACAGAAGTGCTTTGAGGAACTCCTAGCTGTCATTCAAACCTGAGTAAGATGAACACTGTCAGCTTCATCACACATTTGTCTACTCTCTTGGTCAGAGATGCCCGGCTCACAAGACACCCAGCCCACCTGCAGTAAGTAAGCCAAAGAAGAGCTACTGGATTCTGTCGCAAGCTTGCAGACACATAGTATCCTCGCAGGTCTCTGAGAATCTGGGATCACATGGCAAAAACACAGGTGGAAACCAAGCACACAAATGCAGACATTCTTGTCATGCCGGTCTAACATAGAGTTGGGAGGCCCTGATGGGAAATGCTCAGGCCCAGGGCCTGCTCCGCTAGGCCTGCTAGGCCAGTCCAACAAAAATCCTGCTATGCTTTTGAAGGAAACTAACCTAACCCAGCTACTGATGAAACTGTCCACTATGAAATTAAGACTAGCTATACTCAGTAGCTGCACCACACTGGGTCAGAGCTTATCAGCTGCTGCCCAATGCTGCAAATGCTAATTAGCTTTCTTTCAAACGAGGGTGTGAAGATTTCCCCTTCGGTGATAAAATGCTCAGCTTTCCTTTGTTCTTTGGCCATAGCAGGTGTCATCTTGGTCTCCACCTGGGTCCTGGATTGCAACCCTAACTTCTGGTAGGTTGTTTCCTACCCTTACTGTGCTCTGACGTGACAAAGAGCCCAGGTATGGTGGGAGACACACGAAGGTCTCCTGTTGTGGCTGGATACTCCCTCCGGGCCGTGTGCCATAGTCTTGCTTCCTGGGGACAGGGAATGGGTAGACGGTGACTATGAACAAGGCTCCTCCCCAAGGCCCGCAGAGCTCTCCGTGTGTGTCCACAGCTGCACAGACGTTCACTCTGCCATTGGATAGCAAGGGCTCTCAACCTTGAGCAGGCGGCTACAGCTTGGGACAGCTCAGAGAAATGAGCCCTGCCCCCAGGGTTTCTGATTCCCTAGGTCTCTGGTGAGACCCAAGAATTTGCAAGTCAACAACTTCCTGGGTAATACAGCTGCTAGTGGTCTGCAGACCACATTGTGAGAACCACTGGGAAACCCACCACCTGCCTCATCCTTTCCAGTCTAGAAATCCTAACCGAAGTGACAGCCAATCACAGCTGCCTTCAGCTTCCTTCACCTTAACTGGGAATCAAAGGACAAGCCCCTTGCAAACTGGCCAGAATTATTATTATTATCCTTCTTTTGAAAGATTTATTTATATTTATTTGAAAGGCAGAGAGAGAGAGAGAGATCCTCCTTCTGCTGGTTCACACCACAAATGGCTGAAACAGCCAGGGCTGGGCTAAAGAGAAGCCAGGAGCTTCATCCCAGCCTCCCATGTGGGTGCAGGGGCCCGAACACTTGGGCCATCTTCTGCTGCCTTCCCAGGCTCATTAGCAGGGAGCTGGATGGGAAGTAGAGCAGCCAGGACTTGCACTGGCAGCCGTACGGGATGCTGGGGTCGTAGGTGATGGCTTTACCCTTTCCCGACAACAGCAGCCCTCAGAATTCTTCTTGAGGTGGCATGGCTTCTAGCCAACTTTCTGTCTGCCCACTGAGAACTGGTCTGGACTTCTCTTGGCACAAGGAGGAAAGAGTCCAGTCTTGCCCTCGTGGCCTCTCCATGGTCCAAGGGAGAGCAACCAAGGCCAAATTGCCCGTAAAGGGATTCTGACTGGCCAGCTTGGGTCACGTGACTCCTGCCCATGGGAACAGTCTCTCCACGAAGAGTCAGGGACAGAGCAGGTGAATGCACAAAATGTCTGCCTCACTCACAGCCCCCAGTGTTCTCCTCCCTGGGGTCTCTCACCTGACACTGACACCAACAGTGAGAGGCCTGACTTCTGTTGGTGAGCTGTGCGTGGCTTTGAGGAAACACGCATACGCCATCTCCCCCAGGTGCACCGGCACTCACTGAGCATCAGTGAAGTGTGTACCAACTACCAGGAAGCAGAGAGCAACTACCAGAGCTGGAATCAGGCATCAGACTGCTCTGCCACAAACCCCGGCCACGTTAGCCCTGCTCCTACCTCAGGGAAGGTTGCAGGCATCCAAGGGCTTAACCATGATTACGTTCATCACTATTCCCAGGCAACCTTCTCATCATTCTGCATGAATACACCCACTGACTTCTCACGGTGTACCTACAAGTATAGCGTTGGGATCATCCATCTTTGAATGAAAAACAGTGAGACTTGGGTAAGGAAATCTGCTTACAGGATTAGAACCACAGGGCTGTCTGGTGCTAAAACCCTGGGTGCTAACCACCAGGCAAGACTGTGTCTCCAGATTACAAGTGCCAGAGATACTATGCTGTTCACCAGCAAATACACTATATATCACTCAATAATATGCTCACAGTATATAAAGATGGGCATGAACAAGTGTGTGTGTGTGTGTGTGTGTGTGTGTGTGTGTCTGTGATTAAAACCAGCCCTGCAGCTGACAGTTTGCAAGCAGTCCATAGTGCTGCCAGCAGAGTATAAACAGCCTCCACGGGACATACGAAATATTCAGACAAAAACACTGGCGACCAGGGTGAAATAAGACAGACGCACGACCACTTCGTAATTTTGTCTAAACCTAATTAGCAACAGGAAGACTCTGTCACCACAAAAGTGACTAATGACCATCTCCTGTTCCTTTGTTGGTGACAATGTTAGCTGGTTTCATTTTCCTGCTTCCTACATGTCAATCCCCAAGACATTCAATGACAGACTGGCCCCAACTTCCTAGTGACATCCAACCTAGAACTCTCCTCCACATCCCTCAGCCCTCCTCGGATAGCCCAATAAGCCTTCTGAAACTTTCCCACACTCTTCCCTGCTCATAGTTAAAGGAACAGAAGCTGGTCTGTCTCACATGTGTTCCTGGAGTTTGATTGGTGGGCTTCAAACACACATACACACATACACACACACACATACACACACATACAAATGTACAAGCCAATTAAAAAATTCCATGTTCATTGTAAATACTTATACACCTTCTATTTATTTACTTATTATTACTTATCTTCCATCTGCTGATTTGCTTCCCAAATGCCTGCAGCAGCCAGGGTTGGGCCAGCCTGAAGCCAGGAGCCCAGAAAACACCCCTACTTAATGCACTCAGTGTGTTCAAGATAAAGCTCACAGTATCCACCAAAGCCTCCAGCGCTGAGGGTGGTGAGCTGCCCCCTCCCCAGATGGTGGTCTCAGTTACCCCTGTCCTTACTCATTCATAGGGTGGTGAGCTGCCCCCTCCCCAGATGGTGGTCTCAGTTACCCCTGTTCTTACTCATTCAGAGGGTGGTGAGCTGACTCCTCCTCAGATGGTGGTCTCAGCTGCCCCTCTGTCCTTCACCTTTGCTGAACCATTCTGGATTTCCAGAACCTCAAGGTCAAGATTCAGTTTCTTTGGGGAAAACCATAGGACCAGGACTAATATTCCAGCACACTGCTCGAGCACAAAGCTCCAGATCTAAGCAAGGATTAGAAATGTCTAAGAGCCGGTGCCGTGGCTCAACAGGCTAATCCTCCGCCTTGCGGCGCCGGCACACCGGGTTCTAGTCCTGGTTGGGGCGCCGGATTCTGTCCCGGTTGCCCCTCTTCCAGGCCAGCTCTCTGCTGTGGCCTGGGAGTGCAGTGGAGGATGGCCCAAGTGCTTGGGCCCTGCACTCCATGGGAGACCAGGAAAAGCACCTAGCACCTGGCTCCTGCCATCGGATGAGCGCGGTGCGCCGGCCGCAGCGCGCCGTCCGCGGTGGCCATTGGAGGGTGAACCAACGGCAAAAGGAAGACCTTTCTCTCTGTCTCTCTCTCTCACTGTCCACTCTGCCTGTCAAAAAAAAAAAAAAGAAAGAAATGTCTAAGGAGATGTTGGCCTTCAAGATCTCAGAATGCAACTGCACACCACAATCCCAGCGTTCACCGTATGTGGGGCAGTCTCATGAGGAAGCAGAGAAGGAGGTACTGATGTTGAATGTGAAGCAGAGGCAGAAAACGGAATTGTTCCTGTGGCAAAGGGGAAAGAGCCTGGTCGTGGGGGCAGCCTCTCTGTGTGGCTCTGCCAGTGTGGCCAGGATGACCTTGAGCTAAGGCTGCAAAATGAAGAGATGGGACAAGACAGGCTGTGTTCCAACCTGGGCCCCCGAAACCCCCACCCTGAGCCATGTGGAGACCACTCAGGAGGAACTGAGAGGGTCCAGGGTAGTCCCCTGTCCCCACTGCCCAACACCACCACACTCATCTCATAAGCATTTATTCTCCTAAGGTAGACTGAGTTTGAAGAAGGACTTTGATTAAGAAACAAGAGCAGTTAGCAAAACCACTGGGCTAAATAAATCCTTGATGCCCACAGCTTTATGTCAAGAAACAAATTATTACCCATAAAAGAAAAACAACAGTTCAGTCCATTCTTCAAAACTTAGAGGTCAACACTCTGCTGACCACTCCCTGGGGGCTACTGGCTGAAGGTCCTCTCACTCACAAGGAACCTGCCTGGAAAGTCAGATGGATGGATGGATGGATGGATGGACAGATTATGGAATAATATTACTACATCAGCCCAACTCTAACATCTAAGTAGGAACATTTATCAGGAAGAATAAATAGGGGGCGTCTGGTGCCATTGAAACACGGACAGGAGGTGTTTTTGCCTCAATGGACACAGGTGCTTTAGAAGCATAGGGCCAGCCCTGCCAAGCACCAGGTCCTGAGTGTAGGGATGCTGGTGGACTGGGGAGGTCGGAGGAGGGTGTGGAGTACCCCCAGAATGGTGGGAGTTGAGAGAAGAGAGAAGCATAAGATTAGGGTTCGTGGCTGAAGCTGGGGAGTGGAGTAGGACCCATTAACTAGAGGATCCTGCCAAGAACAGTGAGGAAGAGGGGTGCTTGTCAAGAGCGCTTCTGGTCAGCTGACAGCCAATTTGGAAAGGAAAGCGGGGAAGTCGGCTCTGCCATCACGGGATTTCTATTTCTCATATTTTTAATACTACCAAAGTCTCACATTCGTACAGGAGAGGGCCCAAATGAGGACGAAGTTAGTGCAAAACAAACACACACGTGCAGTCAGGCCCCAGAACCAGGGGCAGGATGGTGTCAGGCCCCCAGCCAGAGCCTCCTTACCCCCAAACCCACCCCCCATCCTGCCTTCCGACGCCATGAATCAATGTTTCTTATTCTCACACTTCAGGTAAGGGATTCAAGCACAGAAACAGGCACGCTGCACTTGGCTTCCGACACTCGGCATTCCGCGTGTGAGCTCCATTCCTGTCGTGGCATGCAACTGCGCTTCTTCCATTCTCACCGCTGTGGTAACAGTACCAGACAAGTAGTGCACAAACTACTCATCAGTTCTGCTGAGGAGCCTCTGCAGGATTTTCAGTTTGGAGAAACTCTAAATAATGCTACTGAGATCCTTCTACTACATGTCTTCTTTTTATCTTTTTTTTAATAGTGCTACTAACTTTTACTTATTTCTTCATTTATTTTCACTTTATTTGAAAGGCAGAGAGATTAAAAAAAAAAAAACTTTCATCTGCTGGTTCACTTCCCTCAAATTCTCCGAACAGCCAGGGCTGGGCTGAGTCAAAGCCAGAAGCCAGGAGCTCCATCTAGGCCTCCCATATGGGTGGCAGGAGCCCAGGTATTTGGGCCGTCACTCACTGCCTCCGAGGGTGCGCATCAGCAGGAAGCTGGGTCAGAAGCACAGGATCCAGCACTAGACAGGCACTCTGCTATGGACTGGCAGGTGCATGAAGTGGTGTCTTTAACGGTCGTGCCAAACACCCACCCCTAGGACACACATGGCCTTCCAATGCACAGATGCCTCCATTTTTATTAGGTTTATTCCTAGGCTTGGACTTGCTGGGTCATAGGACACATACATGCTCTGCTTTCTTAGATGTAACAGTGCATAGCAAAGTGGTCGTGTCAATCACACGTCCACCAGCAGTGCACAAGAGTACATGGACCTTTTAGGGTTTTTTTTTTTTTCAGGAGGAGAGGGGTGAGGTGTTTTAAAAAGATTATTTGAAAGATAGAGTTATAGAAAGTGAGAGAGAGAGACAGAAAGAGATCGTACATCTGCTGGTCCACTCCCCCAGTGGCCCCAATGGCCAGGGCTGGGCCAGGCTGAAGCCAGGGGCAGGAGCTTCATCGGGTTTTCCCACATGGGCTACAGGCACCTGAGTTCTTGGCCATCATCTGCTGTTCTCCTAGGCACATCAGCAGGGAGCTGGATGGGAAGTGGAGCAGCTGGGACTTGAACTCACCGTGCTACAATACCGGTCCCCAAGTTTTTAACCCATACGTCTTACAAAAGGGATGAGGATGAGGACCTCTGTGGCTCAGCACAAATGATCTGTCTTCTGTAAGTCACTGGAGAATGCCAGCAGAGGTGACACAAGCTCTGGCCTCTCTTGAAGGCTGTGAGAGACAAAGTCACGCACAGGCAGGCTCTGGCTGTGCCTGAGGCAGAAGACACTGAGCTGTCCAACTCTGTTGGAGGCATCCCAGGCTAGCACGTGACACCGTCCTGGGGCCCAGGGCAGAAGGCAGACCTGCTCTCGAGGTTTCCAAGGCTTCCATCTGACACAGCCCATGCACCTGTGATATGTTTTATAGAAACAACTTTGCCAAAAATGCAGACAAGGGAACTGCTGCCTGGCCACCCCTAGGACCAACTATGTCACAATCAGAATGCCAAATGAGCCCAGCAGAGGTTAGAAGAGATCCACTTAAAATAACGGTGGACTTTCGACTTCTTCCCCCTGTAAACTTGTCATGAAATAGTTACCACCTGGTGGACTTGGCAGACAGGGCTGACCCAGCAGCAGAGGCTAACAATGACCCGATGGCTTGTCTGGGCCCACAGTCTATGGAGCAGGAAAATATTAGCAATTATTCCAGTCTACAGGACTCTCTCACAGCGATGGGGATTTGCAGTTGAGTCCTGGTGGTTGCTCCCCGACGTGGGGGCTGTCGGAGCTCGAGCTAATGCAAAACATTTCAGTTTGTCGGGTGTGTGTGTTCCATCTCCCCAGCACCTCTGCTGACAGCCCTCTGGGTGTAAATGGTCCAAGATGTCTGCATTCTGTGTCCGTTTCAAGTTGAAAGGAGAGCAAAAAAAAAAAAAAAAAAAAAAAAAAGCGATTATATTTTTAGAAGCTGGGAGAGACAGACTGGATAGGGTTGAGAGTGAAAGCAAATTCCAGCGACCAGGCAAAACAGATGCTTTTCTCAAATGCAAATATTCTTCCACATCACAGGGAAGTCAGGCCCTGTTTGAGAAGGGATTGTGACAAGAATATTGAGCCACCATCTCTTTTTCTTCATACTCCTGAGCAAATCCAGGTGATGGAGTGAAAAAACTTCAAGTCACTAACTAATTAAAAGATGGTTTTTCATGTGGCTTGACAGGGCCCTGCAGCCTGGGGTCAGGGAGGCAATCAGGAGACAACCAGACACCTGCTTCTCAAGGACACAGCCTTGGTGAGGGTGGCGAGAATTCCTGTTGCAAAATACGAACAAACTAAGTAGCACAGGAGAAGAATGGTGTTTATTGGTGAAAAAATTGGGTCAATATTCTCTCGGCTTCTTATTTCGAGATCAAAACAATTTGATTTCTAAAATTCCACTGAATTCTTTCTACATACAGATGTTTCTCCTACAGTCTACCGAAAATTCCAGGTGACTGAAGCAGCATGCATGAGTAAGCAGCGTCGCCCTCTCCGAGGAAGCTGAACTTCTAGGAGCAGCTGTGAGGTGTGCAAGTGCCTGGGCTTTGGAGCTCAAAGCAGACACAAGGGGTCAGTGCTGTGGCATAGTGGGCTAAGTCCCTGCCTGCAATGCCAACATCCCATGGAGATGCCGGTTTGTGTCTCAGCTGCTCCTCTTCCGATCCAACTCTCTGCAACGGCCTGGGAAAGCAGTAGAAGATGGCCCAGGTGCTTGGGGCCCTGCACCCATGTGGGAGACCCAGAGGAAGCCCCTGGCTCCTGGCTTCAGATCAGCTCAGCTCTGGCTTTGTTGTAACCATTTAGGAGTGAACCAGTGGATGGAGGACCCCTCTCTCTCTCTCTCTCTGTATCTCCCCTCTCTCTGTAACTCTCTATTTCAAAAATAATAAATAAAAATATTTTTTAAAAAAGACAAACAGAAGAGCCAAAGACAAGAGCTGGGGAGTCCATAGAGGCCCTCCAAGAGGACGGCAGGACCCCGATTGCTTGAGGGGACACTGCTGCCTCCCAGTGTGTGCGTTAGCCAGCAGCTGGAACCATGAGCCAGAGCCAAGTTATGAACCCGAGTGCTGACACACTGGACCAGATACATTTTTCTTTTCCTTTTCATATTCTGATGACTATGGAGAGGGTCTGTTCAAATAGATAAGCAACCTTGCTCATGAACTCCAGAAACTGCCTTGAGGAGGCCTGGCTAAAGTAGCAGAGTGATCTGGTCCACCCTGGTCGGCAGGACAGGAGGTGTCCATTGACTGTAAGGGAATGTGAAGTCCCGGGAATGGGTACCTACGGACATGGCAGGCCCCGGGCTATGGGATGACGGGCTTCATCCTGATGCACGAAACGTCAGAATCTTTTAACACAAGACTTCGCCTCTTTCAGATTTTGGCCCGATGTCATGTTGCGGCTGCCTGGTTGTGCAGAACACCATAAAGTCAACCCATCAAGCAAGTTTCTCGAGGAACTGTGCTGACGTCCAAGATGCTCTGTTTCCAGACCCACACCTCCTCAGCACCCGACCAGCAGCCCCGGAACCTTCTGTACTCCTTAAAGGCCCCAGAGTGTCTCACTGAGCAGGATGGCAGTTCTTGGGAACCGAGGTCTGCTAGCTTCTTCTCCCACTGGTAGATCAAACTTCCTCTCTCCCTTATCCTCAACCTTTGTCCTTATTCTGATCTGATGAGGAGCAGACTTTCAGTATCAAATTGGGCTTCACCACTAGGCCAAACACCCGCCCCTGGGGGCCACATCTCTCCACACTCCCTTCCCCGAGAGGTTCCAGGTCAGGGTAAGGAATGTCGCAATGACAACTGCATCAGCTTTGTCACACCTGGGAGTCTCACCGGCCTCACTGGACACGCCCACTCTGGGAACCAGCCAAGGTGACTTCTCAGACGTCAGACAGGCTCACAAATCCCTTGCTTTCTAGCCCTGAGCTCAGTGTCAGCCTTCAGATCACTGCTCCACAGCCTCTACCGCATGCACAGAAGTCCTGATGCTTATAGGAAACCTGCATTTCGGCAGGATAAGTTCACGGCTCTGCTCTGATCAACCCCAGACGGGTACATTTTTCATCTCAAAGTTGTGAATGGTGAAAAATAATAGCACCTCTTAGGGACTGGCTTCTAATCTGACACAGCTGCCAGACACCAAACATATTTCGGGAACAAAGGCACATGTACAGGTAATTCTGAGCAGAACCTCCAAGCACCTGTGTGTTAGTAACTCTGCATAGATGTTAGGGTACGAGGGAGCAGGAGCCCTCAAGGTTACACTCAATGCTGAGCATGCTCACGGACTCATTTGCAAGTGAGTCTGCTGTGACACTACGCAGGTCTGCAGGCCACTCAGGACGCTGCTGGATTCAGCAGAGGTTGGCGCCAAGCTCCAGAGGGGATCTGGCTCTGCTCTGTGCATCCCTCCTTTCTGTAACCCAGCAGAAAGCAGCCTCAGTTGCTGGAGCACCCTCATTAGAACGGATCAAGTTCTGTGCAAGAATGCTTCAGCACAGAGGCAACAGTACTTGACTGACTCTGTCGGTACCAAACAAACCGGACTGCACAATCACCCCTCCCCCAGAATTCTTTGGTTCTTTATACAAAGGTTCTATTGGCACAAAGACTCAAAACAGATAAAACACAGTGATTATCTTGTGTCCTTGAACCAATGACCTCCAAAGTGAAGGACCACATCTAACGGTTAGATGAGACATTTCTTTGCAGGATGAGAAGAGAAGATGTTACTAATGAAATATTTAAATTGATTGTATATTTATCAAAGCCACAGAGAAGAACTGTATCCTTCCAGTGGTTACTGTATCACACAGTAGGGCATCTCCAACAGACCTATCTCCAGGCACCTCCCACTCCGGACCCTTGAAGGCAGGATGGGAATTCTCTAATGCATGGGGCTCATTGACTTTTTAAGCTTAAGTCCTTCACAGCTGGAATTCCAGGAAGTTGAATCTTAAAGATCCAAAACATGTACGGAATCTAAAAGAGTTAGCTCACCTCTGTGGGTCTGAAATGGTCTTAGCTAGGGACACCCTTGTTCCTCCCTTAAAGGAACATTATCCAAATCACTTGCTGTAGAGATTAATTCAGTGGAGAATGGCTGGGTGAAACCATCCCGCTGAACAACACGTTTTTTGAAAATCATCAAAAACGAGATGCAAACATTGACTTTTCCTTAGTGATATTTGAAGTCTGCATCTGGGACTTCACAAAATTTCAAAAGCAGTGTTTTAGCTACTAGTGGACCCAAAAAAGCCAGTTAGCTATGGAAGGACACTTGTCTTCCCTCAACAAGAAAAACTGACTAAAGGTGCACAGAAAACATCAGGGCAACCCACTAAGTCGCATCCATTGGTCAGCAAGCACCATCAGCGTGCTCCCAGGAACACCATCGTAGACAGGAGCACTGGAACAACACTCGCATAGGACATTGTGAACACATCCAGTACAGAGGTTTCTCACGCATTTTAACTCACGGGATCCGTTTCAATAATGAAATCCACAAGGAAGTACTTTCAGCAAGTTGCAGGAGTAAAAATATAATGTGGGGAGAGATACAATCTTAACAACTGATTTCTTTATTAAATACAATGTCTTAGGAGATTAAAAAGGAATTCTGGGCTACGACTGCCAAGACAGCATTGCCCACGAAGCATGCTTGCACACCGCATCTTTCAGAGGCAAACCCTCACGGCAACGGTGCAGCAGCCAAATTGGGACTACAGGACCTAAGCGACCTTGCAAACTGCATAAAATGAAGACCTTTAACATCAAGTAGAATCCTTACAATAGTTCAGAATAGAAGGGGACCGACCTTGAAACTCTTTTTGTGACACATAAAGATTTGTTTGGAATCTCACGGCAAAGTACTTAAACGATTTGTCAAATTTAAAGATGAGTTATAGACTTTTCTTTTACAAACAGACGAGTGTTTCAAATGCGCTGACCTTTCCTGCAATGACAAGTGGCTGTCACCGCTTTGCAATCTAACAAACATCTTCATTTTCAAGAAAATGCCCAACCTGTCCACTCAAGGCAAAGATGACATTTAAACATAGAATGAAAAGAAGCTTAAAAAAAAAAAAACAGAAATGTGTGTTATGAACAGCTTTTTAAAAAGATATCTGTAAATTTTTCTGAAAAGTGCAGATTTGTTTCCAAATTGTGTATTTTCCCTCTAAAAACTCTGCTGGTTCCATACTTTTAAAACTTGGGAACATTTTCTTACCACTAGACAATCTTTCAAATGAAGAGTATCAGCAGTTTAGAAACAAACTGTTCAAAATATACAAGCACAAAAACCTGATTAGTTTTCAAAAGACCACTAAAGATCACCAAGGAGGAATAAAACTTTCTAGGAAGATTGCAATAAAATTTTTTACAAAGATGATGGACAGATTGAATAATGTATACTCTGATTTGGCAGTGTAGCCCTGAATTTATTCTATTCCATTCAGTTTAGAAGAAATCTGTTGCAATTAAGCCAGCTCTTATTTATTTATTTGAAAGGCAGAGTTAGAGGAAGATAGGAAGGGAGAGAGAGGGATAGAGGGGGAGAAAGAGAGAGAGAGAGGAGTGAGAGACAGAGGGAAAGAGGGAAGGGGAAGAGAGAGAGGGAGAGAGGGGGAGAGAGGGGGTGGGGAGAGAGAGAAAGAGAGAGAGAGAAGATGAGCTTTCAGTTCATCTCAAGGATCTAGAAAATCAGCAGCAAACCAGACCCAAAGCTAGTAGAAGAGAAATAATCAAAATCAGAGAAGAAATCAACAGGATTGAATCCAAAAAAACATTACAAAAAATCAGCCAAACGAGGAGCTGGTTTTTCGAAAAAATAAACAAAATTGACACCCCATTGGCCCAACTAACTAAAAAAAGAAAAGACCCAAATTAATAAAATCAGAGATGAAAAAGGAAACATAACAACAGACACCACAGAAATCAAAAGAATCATCAGAAATTACTACAAGGACTTGTATGCCAGCAAACAGGGAAACCTATCAGAAATGGATAGATTCCTGGACACATGCAACCTACCTAAACTGAACCAGAAAGACATAGAAAACCTAAACAGACCCACAACTGAGACAGAAATTGAAACAGTAATAAACGCCCTCCCAATAAAGAAAAGCCCAGGACCAGATGGATTCACTGCTGAATTCTACCAGACATTTAAAGAAGAACTAACTCCAATCCTTCTCAAACTATTCAAAACAATCGAAAAAGAGGGAATCCTCCCAAATTCTTTCTATGAAGCCAGCATCACCTTAATTCCTAAACTGGGAAAAGATGCAGTATTGAAAGAGAATTACAGACCAATATCCCTGATGAACATAGATGCAAAAATCCTCAATAAAATTCTTGCCAATAGAATGCAACAACACATCAGAAAGATCATCCACCCAGACCAAGTGGGATTCATCCCTGGTATGCAGGGATGGTTCAATGTCCACAAAACAATCAACGTGATACACCACATTAACAGACGGCAGAAGAAAAACCATATGATTATCTCAATAGACGTGGAGAAAGCATTTGATAAAATACAACACCCTTTCATGATGAAAACCCCAAGCAAACTGGGTATAGAAGCACATTCCTCAATACAATCAAAGCAATTTATGAAAAACCCACGGCCAGTATCCTATTGAATGGGGAAAAGCTGGAAGCAATCCCACTGAGATCTAGTACCAGACAAGGATGCCCACTCTCACCACTGCTATTCAACATAGTGCTGGAAGTCTTAGCCAGAGCTATTAGGCAAGAAAAAGAAATCAAAGGGATACAAATTGGGAGGGAAGAACTCAAACTATCCTCTTTGCAGATGATATCATTCTTTATTTAGAGGATCCAAAGAACTCTACTAAGAGACTATTGGAACTCATAGAAGAGTTTGGCAAAGTAGCAGGATATAAAATTAATGCACAAAAATCAATAGCCTTTACATACACAAGCAATGCCACGGCTGAGGAAGAACTTCTAAGATCAATCCCACTCACAATAGCTACAAAAACAATCAAATACCTTGGAATAAACTTAACCAAGGATGTTAAAGATCTCTATAATGAAAATTACAAAACCTTAAAGAAAGAAATAGAAGAGGACACCAAAAAATGGAGAAATCTTCCATGCTCATGGATTGGAAGAATCAATATCATCAAAATGTCCATTCTCCCAAAAGCAATTTACAGATTCAATGCAATACCAATCAAGATACCAAAGGCATTCTTCTCAGATCTGGAAAAAATGATGCTGAAATTCATATGGAGGAATAAGAGGCCTCGAATAGCTAAAGCAATCTTGTACAACAAAAACAAAGCCGGTGGCATCACAATACCAGATTTCAGGACATACTACAGGGCAGTTGTTATCAAAACAGCATGGTACTGGTACAGAAACAGATGGATAGACCAATGGAACAGAATAGAAACGCCAGAAATCAATCCAAACATCTACAGCCAACTTATATTTGATCAAGGATCCAAAACTAACCCCTGGAGTAAAGACAGTCTATTTAATAAATGGTGCTGGGAAAACTGGATTTCCACGTGCAGAATCATGAAGCAAGACCCCTACCTTACACCTTACACAAAAATTCATTCAACATGGATTAAAAACTTAAACCTACGACTCGACACCATCAAATTATTGGAGAGCATAGGAGAAACCCTGCAAGACATAGGTACTGGCAAAGACTTCTTAGAAAATACCCCAGAAGCACAGGCACTCAAAGCCAAAATTAACTATTGGGATCGCATCAAATTGAGAAGTTTCTGTACTGCAAAAGAAACAGTCAGGAAAGTGAATAGGCAACCGTCAGAATGGGAAAAAATATTTGCAAACTATGCAACAGATAAAGGGCTGATAACCAGAATCTACAACGAAATCAAGAAACGACACAACATTAAAACAACCCACTTAAGAGATGGGCTAAGGACCTCAATAGACATTTTTCCAGAGAGGAAATCCAAATGGCCAACAGACACATGAGAAAATGTTCAAGATCACTGGCAATGGGAAATGCAAACCAAGACCACAATGAGGTTTCACCTCACCCCGGTGAGAATGGCTCACATTCAGAAATCTACCAACAATAGATGCTGGAGAGGATGTGGGGGAGAAGGTACACTAATCCACTGTTGGTGGGAATGCAAACTGGTTAAACCACTATGGAAGTCAGTCTGGAGATTCCTCAGAAACCTGAATATAACCCTACCATACAACCCAGCCATCCCACTCCTTGGAATTTACCCAAAGGAAATTAAATTGGCAAACAAAAAAGCCATCTGCACACTAATGTTTATTGCAGCTCAGTTCACAATAGCTAAGACCTGGAACCAACCCAAATGCCCATCAACACTAGACTGGATTAGGAAATTATGAGACATGGGACACGTACTCTACAGAATACTATACAGCAGTCAAAAACAATGAAATCCGGTCATTTGCAACAAAATAGAGGAATCTGGAAAACATCATGCTGAGTGAATTAAGCCAGTCCCAAAGAGACAAATATCATTTGTTTTCCCTGATTGGCGACGACTAACTGAGCACCAAAGGGGAAACCTGTTGAAATGAAATGAACACTATGAGAAAACAAGACCTGATCAGCTCTTGTCTGGACTGTTGATGTACAATGTAAATCTTTACCCATTTTAGTATCTCCCTTTGTTGTTTGTTTTTGTTCTAGTACTATGGGTTGAACTCGGCAACTAACACACAATTATTCTTAGGTGTTTAAATTTTTTTTTTTTTTAACACCAAGATTTTTTAATCATTTGCAATTATCTTTATATAAAGAAGATCAATTCAATATATACTATGTAAGGATTTCATCAGTTTGCACCCACTCAGAAACACAAAGTGTAAAAATACTGTTTCAGTACTAGTAATAGCATCACTTCACATTGGATAACACATTAAGGACAGATCCCTCATGAGACGTAAGTACACAGTGACTCCTGATGTTAATTTAACAATTTGACACTCTTGTTTATGGCGTCAGTAATCTCCCTAGGCTCTGGTCATGAGTTGCCGAGGCTATGGAAGCCTTTAGGGTTCGCCGACTTCGATCTTATTCCCACAGGGCCATAGTCAAAGTGGAAGTTCTCTCCTCCCTTCAGAGAAAGGTACCTCCTTCTTTGATGGCCCCGTTCTTTCCACTGGGATCTCACTCGCAGAGATCTTTCATTTAGGTCTTCTGTTTTTTCCAGAGTGTCTTAGCTTTCCATGCCTAAAATATTCTCATGGGCTCTTGAGCCAGATCCGAATGCCTTAAGGGCTGATTCTGAGGCCAGAGTGCTATTTAGGACATCTGCCATTCTATGAGTCTGCTGTGTATCCTGCTTCCCATGTTGGATCATTCTCTCCCTTTTTCATTCTATCAGTTAGTATTAGCAGACACTAGTCTTGTTTGTGTGATCCCTTTGACTCTTAGACCTATCAGTGTGATCAATTGTGAGCTGAAATTGATCACTTGGACTAATGAGATGGCCTTGGTACATGCCACCTTGATGGGATTGTATTGGAAACCCCTGGCACAATTCTAACTCAGGTGTTTAAATTTTAACCAAAAAGTGATCCCGGTTAACTATGATAGAGGGAAAAAGAAAGGGAGGATATGTACAATTTGGGAGAAGCTCAATCAGACGTGCCCCTAAGGAGGAATTAGAAACATGCCAGGGGATCCCAATACAACCCCATCAAGGTGGCATGTACCAATGCCATCCCAATGGTCCAAGTGATCAATTTCAGTTCACAATTGATCACACCGATAGGTCTAAGAGTAAAAAGGAACACACAAACAAGACTAGTGTCTGCCAATACAAACAGATAGAACCAAAAAAGGAAAGAATGATCCATCATGGGAAGCAGAGTCACAGCAGACTCATAGAATGACAGATGTCCTAAATAACACTCTGGCCTCAGAATCAGCCCTTAAGGCATTCAGATCTGGCTCAAGAGCCCACGAGAGTATTTTAGGCATGGAAAGCCAAGACACTCTGGAAAGGAAAAAAAAAAGAAGACATAAATGAAAGATCTCTGCGAGTGAGATCCCAGTGGAAGGAACAGGGCCACCAAAGAAGGAGGTGCCTTTCTCCGAAGGGAGGAGAGGACCTCCACTTTGACTATGACCCTGTGGGAATTAGATCGAAGTCGGCAAACCCTAAAGGCTTCCATAGCCTTGGCGACTCATGACTAGAGCCTAGGGAGATTCCTGACGCCATAAACAAGAGTGTCAAATTGTTAAATCAACATCAGGAGTCACTGTGTACTTATGTCCCATGTGGGATCTGTCCTTAATGTGTTGTCCAATGTGAAGTAATGCTGTAACTAGTACTGAAACAGAATTTTTACACTTTGTGTTTCTGTGCGGGTCCAAACTGATGAAATCAGTACTTAATACATACTAAATCGATCTTTTGTACATAAAGATAATCGAAAATGAAAAAAAAAAAACCTCAGTGTTATATTGGAAATTGCATAAAAAATTAATCAAATTCAAAAAAAAATATCATGTAGGATCTCTGTCCTTAATTTGCTGTACAATGTGATTCAATGCTATAACGTGTACTCAAATAGTATATTTCACTTCGTGTTGCTATATGAGGGCAAATGGTCAAAATCTTTACTTAACACATACTAAACTGATCTCCTGTATACAAAGAGAATTGAAAAAGTAATCTGGATGTGAATGAAAGGGGAGAGGGAGCGGGTAAGGGGGGAGGGTTGCGGGGGGAGAGGGAAAGTGTCGGGGGGAAGCCATTGTAATCCATAAGTTGTACCTTGGAAATTTATATTCTAAATAAAAGTTAAAAAAAAAGAAAGAGAGAGAGAGAGAGATTCCATCTGCTGGTTCACGTCCCCAAATGGCTGCAATGACCGAGACTGGGGCAGGTAGAAGCCAGGATCCTGGAACTCCAGGACTCGAACTGGAGCTCATATGGGATGCTGATGTCTCAGGCAATGGCCCAACCCACTGCACCACAACACCAGCCCCTAAGCCAGTTCTGACCAACAAAACTGGCAGTTTTGTATCATTCAATGATATGTGAGTAGGTGTTTGTGTAGCATATAGGGGCCTACACTCTGATGGCAGTGCCACTCAGCTCTCTTAAGATTCCAGGGTGGCAACAGGAACTCCAGGGAGCCAAGATCTCTGCCTCACTTCCTGCAGAACCCAGAACTGCACAGTCTGGCTCCATGCTTCTGGATGCTATGGTAGAAGAGAAGCAATGAGGGTCATCCAAGCAGATGGGCCAAGACAACCTGCACAAAGACAGGGAGAACATAAAAGTTTCTGATTGACATAGAGGGATCAACAGTTGGAGTGGAGAAGGATGTATTGGTGGGACTGGAAGTCTGGGAGGCAGTGATCTGTATGAATCAATGACCAAGAGCCAGGCAGGATGAGATGCGTGGTGGTGCAATGGGAACCACTGACAATAAGCCTTGCCCCCTGCACTGGCCTTCCTTGGACACTCTGCACTTTCGCAGCTTCCTTGAACTTAGATGCAACCTAAATTAAAAGGAGGAGAAACTCAGAAATGGCAGAGAGCAAGTTCCCACTGCTCAGCCCAATGCAAAACACAAACTAACTGAGTTAAAAGCAGGGAGGAGGAATTGCTTTTCTTGCTGTCCTGGAAGTCTAGACTGAGATACCAACATCTGGCCTGCGGAGGAGGCTGGGGGCCCAGTCTTCCTGAAGGAGGTGGTCCATGCTTATCCTATGTGAGAATTCCTTGAGAGCTGCATCAATCGAGAAGGAAATGGGACATTTCCCAACCACACGAAGAGCTTTTGCAGGACACCCTCAGCTTAGAATGTGAAAGAAAAGAAAGAAGATTTGGAAGCAGAAGTGGGTAAAGGGCTCCGTACTTGTTCAGGTGCCACAGCTTTAGAACAAGTGCTCCAGTTATCACTTCTCTAACCCCACACCCCTAACTTTAAATTCGTCAAAATAAATGCAGCATTTTATTAGAGAACAGACTTTTCAGAGCTGAAATATCAGGAGACACAGGGCTTCCATATATCTTCCCATCTTCACTGGCAGAATTTCCACTGGGGAGAGACAAACACAAAATATGGCCATAATCAGAAGTATTGATTCCAGCACTGGACACATTTGTCATCAGTCCCTGAAATTAAATAGTCAGGCAAGGACAGCAACTTAGAGCACGCATTCTTGTTGACTGCAGCTATAAAAAACCGATCAAGTGTTATGGACTGTGGATTTTCAGGAAACCCACTTGTGTTTGCTCAAAACTATCTCTCTCTAGGCACCCACTTTTCAGGTTTGTGAACTCAATGGCACGGCCTCCGCGTGGCAAGCTCCACAGCCGATCACCACGCTCTGAGGAAAGGCATTTGTAGGCAACTTCCAGGATGCTTCCTGATTGTAGGGGCTAACTGGAGGCTGCACAATTCCTGGTGAGCAGGTGAGTGAGCTGGTGGCAGCCACCTGGTCTTGCCAAGCATAGGTGACTTGATTCTCAGCATTGCATCTACAAGATGAAATCCCTGCTTTCACTGATCTTACAATCTAGCTGGGAGTATAAACATGTAGACGGGCACCTCAACACCCTGTAAGGAGGGCTGGGATGGCAAGACCTTCCATGTGTGAGAGAAGTTCCAGGCTGCAGGGGAAGGCTGAAAGGGAAACAGAAGGCTTCCCAGAGGAGGTGGCATCTACGCCAAGGCATTGAGGTTAAACAGGAATCTTGTCAGAGCCAGGCAAAGCTGGAGGCCGAAGAGTCTTTGGGGGTTCTGCAAGGGTTAAGTATTTGAAGGAGGTACACTAGGGGGCTTGCCCCAAGAAAGTTTATTAAGGGCCAGTTTATGAGGGTACCTCAAAAGGTGTGTGGAAGGCCAGGAGTTATGGGACATGGGGTTAAGCTGCAGCCTGGGACGTCTGCTTCCTATTTCAGAGTGCTTGGGTTCAAGTCCCACCTGCACTTCCAATCCAACTTCCTACTAACGTGTACCCTGAGAAGCAGAGGTAATGGCTCAAATACTTGGGTCTCCATCACCCACATGGGAAACCCAGACAGAATTCCCAGCTCCTGGCTTGAATCTCAACCAGCTCCAACTGTTGTGGGTATTTGCAGAATAAACCAGTGGATGGAAGGCCTGTCTCTCTCTCTCTCCCTCTCTCTCTCTCTCTCTCTCTCATTGACAGTGTGCCTTTCAAATAAATACAATGAATTAAAAAATGGTAAAGTATGTGGGAAAATGAATTTTTTTCAGAGTTTCATGATAGGGAAATGTTAAATATTTGAAGAGAGAAATACATTTATCCCGATTGGACATTGCACAATATATACATGTACTGAAATATCACATAGTACTCCATAAACATATACAATTTCTATACATGTTAAAAATTTTTTAAATATTAGTGGAATTAAAAAGTAAGTTTAAGGGGCAGGTGTCTGGTGCAAGTAGTTTCTTGAGAAACTACTTGAGATGCCCACAGCCCAGATCAGGGTGCCTGGGTTCAAGTCCCAGCCCACCTGTGACTGTAGCTTCCTGCAGCGAAGCAGCAGGTGATGGCTCAAGTGGCTGCATCCTTGCCATCCACGCGAAAGGGAACTGAATTGAGTTCTGAATTGAGACCTGAATTGATCCTGGCTTTGGCTGGCCCAGCCCCAGCTGCTGCAGGCATTTGGGGAGTAAATCAGTAGATGAGAGATCTCTGTTTCTCTCTGTGTGTCTTTCAAGTAAATAAATACATACATAACCTTTTAGTTCATTTTGCTGCACAAAAATTGAAATTCATGCATGGTTTTTTTTAAAAAGATTTATTTATTTGAAAGGCAGAGTTACAGAGAGGCATAGACAGAGAGAGAGAAAAAGAGAGGGCTTCCATCTGCTGGTTCACTCCCCAATTGGCTACAAAGGCCAGAGCTGCGCCAATCAGAAGCCAGGAGCCAGGAGCTTCCTCTGGGTCTCCCACGTGGGTGCAGGAGCCCAAGGCCTTGGGCCATCTTCTGCTGCTTTCTGAGGCCACAGCAGAAAGCTGGAATGGAAGTGGAGCAGCCAGGACTGGAACTGGTGCCCACATGGGATGACAGCACTGCAGGTGGCAGCTTTACCTGCTACGCCACAGCACCAGACCCCTGCATAGTTTTTTCATAATATACATTTGCCTTAAACTTTATGAAGGTCCCTCATATATACTAATAAAAATATTTTTGTACCAAAAGTAACATCTTTAGCTCCATTTTTCACAAAGTTTCTAAAAAGATTTTTTTTTTATTTATTTGAAAGGCACAGTGATGGAGATAGAGAGAGGGAGAAGAGAGAAATCTTCCACCCACCCACTACTCCAATCCCAAATGGCCACAATTGGCAGAGTCTGGGTCAGACTGAATCCAAGAGCCACCAGGTCCCCTAGATGGGTGCAGGAGCCCATGCACTTGGGCCATCCTCCACTGCTCTCCTAGACACATTAGCAGGGAGCTAGGTCAGAAGTGGAGCAGCCAGGACAGAAACTGGCGCCCATATGGGATGCCAGCACTGCAGGTGGCAGCTTTACCAGCTGCGCCACAGCGCTGGCCCCTGGCATGAGATATTTTTATGTACCCAAATCAAAGCTATTGAATTTTACATTGACCCTGATGGTCTGGCCCTGAAAGTCTCCACTGTGATCATGTGTGAATTGTCCAGAGGACTCTCAGCTGCGATTCTGGAATTGTGATGGCTTACACGCACAAATGGCTCTTCTCAGCTCCCCTTCCAGAATAACATGCCAACCAGTCCCACCAACAGTCACCTGCGGGGAGAAAACTCTGCCCTGAAAAGCCATCACCTGTTCACTCTTCTGGCACGGCATCCTGGTGCACAGACTGCTAGGAACGGGGGGTAGGGCTGGGGCTGGTGCTGCAAACCAGTGTGCACTGCTCCCAGTCCCTCTGCATGGGGCAGGGCTGTCACTGCCCCCCGAGAGCCCTCAGGGCAGACAGGTGCCTCCAGCACAGAAAGCTCAGGACTCCAGGACTTTGCTCACTGCCTCCGAAGAGCAAAAGTTCCAGACCCTTCCACCATCTGTCAGCTGAGGCACCAAGGTTACAACATGCACAGATTCTAAGGCAATGGCTAAATACAACAAGACCCTTTTAAGAGTGATGCCTACTTTTGGCTGATTTCCTGGAGTCACCTGGGGAGATTTAAAAGCGACTGATGCCTGCACTGCCACGTCAGAAATTCTTCATTAATTGCTTTCACTGTGTCATGGGCACTGGAGTTTTAAAACTTCCCTAGAGTGTGTTTTTTATGTGTGGCCAGGGCTCAGAAGCACCAAATTAAGGAGCTTCAGCAACCCGAGGGAGAAGGCAAAGTTTAACAAGGGGAGCAGATGACTATTACCAAAATAGAGCTAACGGAAGAGTCAGATGAACCTAAATGAAAAATAAATGAGAACTCCTAAAGGCATTCAGTTTAACAAAGAACAAAAGATCTTCTAGAAGGAGAATACTTATTTCTGAAATTACAAGTGCAATAGACGAAGCGAGAAGAGAATATTCTTTGCTAAAAAGCAAATTACTATTTTGGAGGGTCAAGTGGAAGAGGTATATTATAAATAATGTAGACTTCACAAGAAATTAAGCAAAAGGATTTGGAAGAAAGATGCAGGATATCTGAACACAAATAATAGAAGTTTCCTGACGGGAGAAAACAGATGGAGAAGTGAATAAGGAAATCAAAAAAGTTTTGAATCTTCAGATTAAAAAGAGCATCAGGGGAGCCGACACTGTGGGTGAAGCCACCGCTGGATGCCGGCATCCCACATGGGCACTGGTTCAAGTCCCAGCTGTTCCACTTCTAGTCCAGCTCTATGTAAATAAATTAAAGGGCAACAGAGTCCCCAACTAAAATTAATTATACTTTTTGAAAAATGTTATATCCATAATAACATTTCCTGATGGTTCCTGAATTCCAATTATAGAAAAGAAAATATTACATGCTTATAGTAATAAATGACAGATTATTTACTATGGAAAAAGAATAAGTGAGCATCAGACACCTTGTCTTCAATACTGGAGGTAAGAGTGTGGAAAAATGTTTAAAGATATCGCATTCCAAGAATCTTATACCCAGCCATGATATAAATCATCTGTCAAGGCAACGGGGAGATATTTTTGGACATGCAGATAGTTAGAAAGTCTACAGAGAAATACAGATAATTCCAATATTAACCTTTCTCAGATCATAGAGAAAGATAGAAACCTTTTCAAATCCATTTAATCAAGTTTGCTTGACTGTTCTAGAAAACATATATATATATATATACATATAGATAGATATATACAGATATGGACATGCTATACTAAAGCTATACAAAAAGCAAAGAAATAAACAAACTAGGTTAACTATGAATATAGATAACATTGGCAAATTAAAATCTGGCACTATATTAAAAAATAATGTTATGACTATGAAGATTTTATTCCAGGAATGTAGATGGTTCAATTCCCAAATGAATACATTTTTAATAAGTTGATTTTTTCAGAATTTAAGTAATTTAAGTCATAATCCCAAAAGAATTTTTTTGAAGATTTGGTCAAGCTGATTCTAACATTTACATAGAGAAAGGCAGACTTACTAGAATAGTCAAAATGATTTAGAAGAAGCATAAAGAAATCACAGTACTGATTATAGGACTTAGTAAAACCACAGTAATTAAGACACAGAGTCCAAAGACAGATGCACACAAACATGAACAACTGACTTTTTACAAAAGACACAAAAGAAAATTAAGTGAAGAGTCATACTCTTGTCAAAAAAGTCATTGACATCCATATGCAAAATGGTGAATCCCAATCTAACCTGCTGGTGTAAAACTAGATCATGTTTCCAAGCGCAAAGCTAGGAAGCTTCTAGAAGGAACAATAGAAGAAAATTTTCATGGCCAGTGCTGTGGCATAGCAGGTAAAGCCGCTGCCTGCAGTGCCAGCATCCCATATGGGCGCCAGCTCGAGTCCCAGCTGCTCCACTTCTGATCCAGCTCTGTTATGGCCTGGGAGAGCAGTACAACAAGGCCCAAGTCCTTGGGTCCCTGCACTCATGTGGGAAACCTGGAATTCCTGGCTCCTGGATTCGGATAGGTGCAGCTCCAGCCATTGTGGCCAATTGGGAAGTGAACCAGCATATGGAAGACCTACCTCTCTCTCTCTCTCTCACTTTCAAATAAATAAATAAATAAATCTTAAAAAGAAGAAGAAAACCTCCAAAGCCTCAGGTAAACAAAAACCCACAGACATGGAACCAGCAGATGAACTTTTAAACAAAATAAGTCATAAGAATCCTCAAAAATAGGGCCGGCGCCGTGGCTCAATAGGTTAATCCTCCACCTTGCGGTGCTGGCACACTGGGTTCTGTCCCAGTTGCCCCTCTTCCAGACCAGCTCTCTGCTGTGGCCCGGGAGTACAGTGGAGGATGGCCCAAGTGCTTGGGCCCTGCACCCCATAGAAGACCAGGAGAAGCACCTGGCTCCTGCCACCGGATCAGCGCGGTGCGCTGGCCGCAGCACGCTGGCCGCGGCGGCCATTGGAGGGTGAACCAACGGCAAAGGAAGACCTTTCTCTCTGTCTCTCTCTCTCACTGTCCACTCTGCCTGTCAAAAAAATATGCAATTTAACACAATAATTTATGAATTAAATTTATTAAATTACACTACACAAATATTGTTACTACATGCAATGACTTTAAATCTTTTTTGTTTTTTTGGTAGTGGTACACAAAATAAGGTTTTGTCAGTAGTTTGGGGAAAATACTTTCTCTGTTATAATTTCTTTACTCTCCTATTATAAGGATTAAACATGGAATTTCATAATATGCCTTCTCACATTGCTAAATGTGATTTGCTATAATCGCATCATTCTCCCCTTTACAGTGCTCATATAATACATTATATAAATGATGCTGGAGTAGAGAATTGTTTATATCAATGCTGTTATTCAATTTTGTTTTCCTAATAGTCTAATACAAAATACTCAGCACTAATATTAATGGTGAGGAGGAAAATTAATTTCACTTGGAGATTGTATGCTCACATACTTGGCAAAAACCAAAAATCTCTAGTTAAAAAAAAATCTATTAAATTTCATGAGAGAACTGAATAAAACAGTAATACAAAAGATAAATTTATGTTGCTGGCAGAGTTTTTTTAACATGCTGAGTGAAGTACAAACATTAAGTGTCTTTATTTTTATTTAATTAGGGGTTTAAATAGCATTTTGTTAAATCTTTATTTCCTATATCTTTCACTGGGTAGCACTCACGGGTCTTTTTTTTGTTGTTTCTTTTCAGGTAAAAATAAAAGCACTCTTATCAAGCTAAGTGGTAAAATTTCATAGCAAAAGATAATGAATCTCTCATTACGCTGTAAACATTTTTGTATGTTCCTATGCAAAGTTAAAATAGTCACTGGAAACTATTATGTTCCATAATGCAATATTTATGCACCATAATTTAATGAAATGTTCCCTAGCTTGGGGACTTGAGGGTTCTGGCCAATGCCTGGCTGCTAGACATCAGCCTTTAGAGTATGTGAGTCTATATTTTAGCGGTTTCTCCTTAGCATAAATTCCTAAGTATGTGTGACTGCTTTAACATTTTTTTTCCTAAAAAGTCCTTTCTAAGAAGGCTGTACAATGTGCATTGCTATTCATTTGGCAAATGTGGGTTGAATACTTCTCTCCCACCATTCTGAGTGTACACAGGACCACGGCTCGGTTTTGTTGTCATCCTTATCTCGTTCCTCGTGTCCGCATGAAAAGGTGGAAAGTGTGCAGGGGTCAGCGGGGCCTCTGCTTCTGAAATCGTGCTCATTATATAATTCCTGCTGAGTCAGAGTCTGGTTTAGAACCCTGTCTGACAAATAGCTGTAGAGGAAGGGACTGGGCCTTTTGTCCCAAGCGCAGTAGGTGGCTTTTGTGGCTGACATCACTCTCAGTCGGGTTTAATCCGAGTTTTTTTTACTGGAATTTGCTAGTTTTGGAAGACGTCTCAGGAGCAGATAAAGGAGACTGCAGTGGGGCAGAGGCCTAGTTCTTCTCTGTGAGAAGAGAGGGATGAGAGTGACCGGCAGGCATACAGTGGGCCCAGGAGCAGTTGCAGCGTGAGACAGGCTGGCATCAGCGCTCCAGCCCTGCTGCTGCTGAATTGGGCTGTCACCTGCGCAGAATGCATGCGGCCACCACTTAAGGGCTCTGGAAAGTAAACAGTGGCAGCAAGATCCGTAAGTAAAAATCCAAGTCCCAGTGAACCAGCCATGCCACTTTACTTTCCCATAATATTCCCTGGTCTGAACTCAGTGCAGCCCACCAACTGGACGTGGGCACCTGCGTGGACACAGACAGCCCCAGGAGGAGTCCTCCATCGACCTGCAGAGTGAGAAGGGGATCATCTAACTGCTCCGAGAGAGAGTGCAAACCCTCCCTACCTTCCCCTTGTCTGTCCTTTCACACTCCAGCTTTCAGAGATTCTAAAAACAGCGGTAAGTGATCGTGGGATCCTAAAACCCTCATAAAGAGCCCTGAGCCCACGTGTGTAGGGGAACCCCTTTGGCTTTTTTCCTCTCTCGTTCTACTACTTGAACCCAGACATGGGTATGCCTGGGAGAAGGGTGTGGCAGAACAGAATAAATAAAATGCCAGGTTCTGTCTGGAGGGCTTAAACAAGGGAGCAACTAGGAACTCAGTACTAGGAAGTCACAAAGGGCGAGCTCAAGAAAATCTCCCACATAAGTTGGTTACGACACTTGAGCCCAGGCACAATTTGTGCACGCACGGATTTGATCCTAAACAGCACCTCATAGACTTGGAGAACTGAATCATGGGACACATCACCCCTCAGATACCAGATAAGCTGGAAGAGACAGATGTGAGACAGATACAGATAGCGCTGTAAGAATATGAAAATGTCACGGACAGTGAAACCATAACCTACAGAGACTGGTCAGACTTGCAAAAAGGCTGATTGTCGAGTATCACAAAAATATCATCATTCTGCGTATGATTAAAGTCCAGAATTGCACAATGTAAATAGTCTAAATGTCCAGTATGTAATTGAAAAGTATTTGACATATGATAAGCCAAGAAAATTGTGATTCTTAATGGAACAGGCAATCAGCATGTGAAAACACAGAGATGACACAGGAGCTGGGATTATCTGATGAAGACTTAACAGGTTTTATAAAAACAGTGCAACGAGTTTGGACACTCTTGAAATAACTACAAAGATAACAAACCTCAGCAAGAGACAGAATTGAGGGAAAAAATCCACAGTTAACACCACACGCAACGGGAAAAGACTAAAAGCTTTCCCCTTAAGACCAAGAAGAGCCAAAATTCCTGGCTTCAAAACTTCCACAAAGCTAATCAAAACAATAAGGTGCTGGCATAAGGACAGATATACTGAACAATGGAATAGCATTATATATCCAGGAATCCCCATAGAGCCATGGGAAATTGATTTAGGGCAAGGATGTCATGAGCATTCAGTGGAGAAAATAACCAGTCTTTAGCCATGATCCTCAGACAACTGAATGCTGACACGCAGCAGAATTGGGCTGGGAATTTACCTCATGGAATACATAAAAATTAACTCAAAATGGACCACAGACCTAAATTTAATAGATAAAAGTATAAAACTCTTAGAAGAAAACTTAGGGGCACATCTGCATGGCTTGGATGTAACAATGGTTTCTTAAATTTGACACCAAAAATCCAGACAACAAAATAAAAAGTAGATAGGATTTCATCCGTTAAAAACATGGATGCATCAAAGGACGTTCCAAGAAAGTGCAATGGCCACAGAATGGAAGAAACTATTCACAAATCAAATATCGGAAGATGAACTTGCATCCAGAATATATAAGGATATTTCAACCTTGACCACAAAATGATAAACCACCTAATTTAAGAATAGGCAGAGGATCTAGACATTTCTTCAAATGTCTACAGCAAAGCACATGCAAATATGCTCAATGTCATTAGTTGTCAGGGAAATGCAAATCAAAAACCCAAGAAGGCACCAATTCTTACAACAGCTATCATCAAAAAGTCAGATGATATCAAGTATTGATGAGGCTACAGAGAATTGGAACCATGTAAAAGTCCTAACATTTTGTAAATTGGTTGGTAACTCATTAAATGCTTAAAAATGTAGCTAACTTATGATCGAGCAATTCTATCCCTCAGTATACAGTGATGAGGAATGGAAACATGCATGTTCTCAACAGCAACACTCATAATTGCCAGAAAGTAGATACAGCCCAAATATCTATCAACCAGTGAATAAATAAATAAGCTGTGGTATATCCATCCACATGATGGAATATTACGTGAACATAAAGAAGAATTAAGTAATGATATATGCTGAACATGGATGGACTTAGAAAACATTATGCTCAGTGAAAGCAAAGCCCATATGGTATATAATTACTTTTAAATGAAACCTCCATAATAGGCAAACATATAGACACAAGGGTACATTGGGGTTGATTAGGGCTGGAGAAGTTAGGGAAGTGATAGTTAACTGGCACAGGATTTATTTTCGATGTGATAACATGTTCTAAAATTGACTGTGGCAATGATCGCAAATATCTGTGAACATGTTAAAAATAACATGTGTACACTTTAAGTGTGTGAATTTGATGGCACATAAATGATATCTCAATAAAGCTGTTGCTTTTCTAAAACTTGCTGATAATGCCAAGTGCTTTCAAGAAAGTGGAAATCTTTACAGGGAGAAATCCAGAATTGTTCAGCCACTCTGGAAAACAGTGTGGCAGTTACTTAGGAAGCTGGGCGTACCATATGAACCAGTAATTCCTTCTAGAAGGATTTATCCCAGAGAAATGAAAACTTTACATTCACACAAAAACCTGTACTCCACTGTTTACAGAAGTTCTATTCATAATCTTCCAAAACGAACGCAAGCCAATTCAATGTGCGAACGGGTAAACAAATTGGTACATCTATATGATGGATGTTACCTATCGAGAGGGAAAAAATGAGCTTTTGATATTCACATCAACTCGGCTGAACTTCAAAGCTGTTCTGCTGAGTCGACGAGGCCGGTCTCAAAAGCTTTGATGGGTTCTGAGTCCATTTATTTGACATTCGCAGAAGTGCAAAATTAGTGATGAAAACAGATCAGTCGCTGCCAAGGGCTAGGGCTAGTTGGAGGGTGAAACTATAAAAGGATAGCATGAGGGAGTTTTTTGAGAGCGATGGAATCTCTTTCCACCCTGACTGTGGTGGTAGTTACGTTAATCCATACATGTGTTGACAATCATAGGATTGTGTGCCAAAAACTCAATCTGTGCCCCAAAAGTCAGGATTATTGTACATTAATTTCAAAGTTAATGCCAAAAGTTTTTAAATCAATACATTGGAATGAAAAATAAAATTACAAAAGAAGAGGAGGAAGAGAGGAGGCCAGGACCCGAGAGAGAAAAGGATTGGAAGAGAAGTTCCTAATGATCCCAGAGCCAGCAACTCTGGAGACAGAATTCACACAGAGCTTATGCCTTACATATAGGTCACCTGTAAGGTGCTGTCAAGAACCACACAGCAGCTTTGGTGAATAACAGAATGGAGGAGTAAAGGACTGGTGTCCCTCAGTAAGACCGCGTGACTGCTCCACCCAACTGGGAGGAGGAGGGAGAGGTGGTGGCCATGGCTGTGTCTGCATTCCCAGTGGCATCCCACTGGGGCTGAGGCGCCAGGTTCCTGTTTTCACAGTCCTCACTCTAGCACCCTACAGTGTGTCAGGGAGGGAGCAGGAAAGAAGCCTCCCCTTGGTGGCTTCGTGTGTGTGACATACAGAGTGAGACAGAAACAGAGAGGGAACCATTATGGGGCCAGCATTGTGGTGCAGCAAGTTATGCAGCTGCCTGCAAAGCCAGCGCCCCATGTGAGTGTTGGTGTGAGTCCTGGCTGTTCCACTTCCAACCCAGCTCCATGCTAATGCACCTGAGAGAGTAGCAGAAGATGGCCCAGAGTGCTTGGGCCCCTGCCACCCATGTGAGAGATCCAGATGGCCCAGCCACTGTGGAGTGAACCAGCAGATGGAAGTGTGTTTTCACTCTCTCTCTCTCTGTGTGTGTGTGTGTGTGTGTGTGCGTGTATCCCTTCTTCTCTCTCTCTAACTCTGTCTTGCAAATAAATTACTCTTAAAAAATAAAAAGCAAGTGAACCAGTACAAGAGTGCCCAAATCATGATGACTCCAAACATTCCCTTCTCTTGCTATTTTCAAAGTAACAGGAAAGCACAGAGAGGTCCCACATTCCCACGGCCCCCCTCGCTGTCTACATTCCTGCCAGAGTGGTACATCTTTTAGAAATGCTGAGCCTACGTCAGTCCATCGCCATCACCCAAAGCCCACTGTTCAGGTTGGAATCCACACTCGGTGTTGCGGGGACTAAGGACTGTGGTGAATGGACAATGGCACAGCCCCACCACTGTGACACTCAGAGTATTTTCACTGCCCCCAAAAGTCCTCTGCGCTCCACCTATTTTCATTGTGATTTTATTCCTTCTTCTGCCAAAGGACAGAGTCTGTTTCCTCATATCTTGGGTTCAAGTCTTGTGATTTGCTTTGGCCAGCAGAATATGGCAGAAATAATGGACTCTAGACCGGCGCCACTGCTCACTAGGCTAATCCTTTGCCTGTGGCACTGGAACTCCGGGTTCTAGTCCCAGTCGGGGCGCCGGATTCTGTCCCGGTTGCTCCTCTTCCAGGCCAGCCCTCTGCCGTGGCCCAGGAGTGCAGTGGAGGATGGCCCAAGTGCTTGGGCCCTGCACCCCATGGGAGACTAGGGGGAGGCACCTGGCTTCAGATCGGCACAGAGCACTGGCCATAGCCATTTTGGGGGGTGAACCAATGGAAGGAAGACCTTTCTCTCTGTCTCTCTCAATCGCTGTCTAACTCTGCCTGTCAAAAAAAAAAGAAAGAAAGAAAGGAAGGAAGGAAGGAAGGAAGGAAGGAAGGAAGGAAGGAAGGAAGGAAGGAAGGAAGGAAGGAATCTGAGTTCTAAAATTAGGCCTCCAGAGACTTTGCAGCTGCTATTCATTCTTTTTTCTTTCTTTCTTCCTTTTTTAGTTTATTTATTTAAAAGGCAGAGTTACAGAGAGGCAGAGAGAGAGGTTCACTCTCTCTCATCCACTGGTTCACTTCTCAAATGGCTGAAATAGCTATGAAATGGGCCTATCCAAAGCCAGGATCCAGGAGCTTCTTCCAGGTCTCCCATGTGGGTGCAGGGGCCCAAGGACTTGGGCCATCTTCCACTGCTTTCCCAGGCCACAGCAGAGAGCTGAATTGGAAGTAGAGCAGCTGGGGCTTGAACCAGTGCCCATATGGGATGCTGGCACTGAAATGGCAGCTTTACTCACTATGCCACAGCACTGGACTGTCACTCTTTCTTGAACCCCTGCCTCTGCCATGATAATAAGCATGGAATATACTTCCCTGGGACGAGAGATGGTTCAGAAAGTGCCCACAGCTAGACTGCACTGGCCAGCAGTTGGGGCACAGCAAGGGAGAGCTGACATCGGCCACACTGTTTACTCAGTCTACAGAAGACAGGCAAATGCCTAAGGGAATCTAGAAAACCTCAGAAGACACATCCTGCTGAGCTGAGGACCCCTGACCTCAAGACCCTGAGTTGGGGGTGGTTCGTTACTTAGCTGTAGGTAACTGCTACTCATGCAGAAATGTCAGAGAGGAACAGTTCCTGAACTAAACCAGGGACCACCCAGAGAAGAAAGCAACTGACTTCAGCCCTGTAGCCCCATGTGTTCATCTGACAGTATCTAGTTTCAGATGGATTGAATATGGGACCAGTATTCACCAGCCTCCATTCGTGGGCAGACACTGTCACAGGTGTAGACTTAAAGAGGAAACAGTCACTGAGACAGAATCTGGGGAATTAAGGACTGGCACCGTGGCTCATTTGGTTAATCCTCCGCCTGCGGTGCTGGTATCCCATATGGGAGCCGAGTTCTAGTCCCGGTTGCTCCTCTTCCAATCCAGCTCTCTGCTGGGGCCCGGGAGGGCGGTGGAGGATGGACCAAGTGCTTGGGCCCTGCACCCACATAGGAGACCAGAGGGAGGCACCTGGCTCCTGGCTCCTGATCAGTGCAGCGCCGACCGTGGTGGCCATTTGGGGAGTGAACCAACAGAAGGAAGACCTTTCTCTCTGTCTCTCTCTCACTGTCTATAACTCTACCTGTAAAAAATAAAAATAAAAAGAATTTGGGGAGTTAAACACCTATTAGGGACCAAGGTTGTGAAGGGAAAAGGAAACAAGCAGGAACAGGCAGAAGGAGAAGCCAAATGGTGGAGCAGGCCCAACAACACGGCAGGGAGTTCTGGAACGAATAAATACTGCCTACAAGTTGCCCCTTGTCTGGCTGGAATGGCCAAGTGGCTCTGTCACGTGACACAGGCTGTCCCTGGAGAGGCTGACTGCTGGTCAGCTGGCTCTCTGCAGCCAAGACAGACACTAACGGAGTTGATGGATGGCAGCCACCTGCTGGTCATACTCCCCAGGGCTGGAGACAAGTCCTTCTCCCAGGGGGACCCTGGGCACGCATCTCGTGTCTGCCACAGATATGGATAAGGTGGGTCCTTGATCGCATTTCAAGTCAAGGGTCTGAAGACAAATGTTCTATTCGATCAACCCCTGACCCTGTGAGAGTTATAAAGCCTACTTCCCTTTTCTCAAACAACCCATAACCTAGAGGGGGAAGATGTATCCAAACACCTTTGATAAACATAAAATCGAACTGCTGCGAATGGAAGCTCTGGTGCCGTATTCTGGGAACCGAGAAGGTATTCACAAAGGAGAAATTAAAAATGCACAGCGCTGTAATATTTTAGTACCGAGATGGGGGTGTGGCCGCTAGGAGATCTGAGTTCAGAGAAGGACTTGAGTCATCTGGGAAGCACAGCTATGAAGGGTGAACAGACTGTGGACGTGGGGACAGACAGTGGGCGAGTAGTGCATGAAGCCAGAGTCTCAGACGCTCCAGTCCAGCTCTCTCGTCCCCAGCTGAGATCCCTACATCTTCTGGGCCACAGTCCTCTGGAGGGCAGGGCTGGAGCAGGAATCGAGTCTTCCAAACCATGGCCAGCAGGGTGCATCTTCACCCAAGACAGCTACATGGAACATGGCATATTCAGCTGGGGACCCCAGGCCATCTCAGTCTGAGAACTGAGTAAGCAAGAGAGGGCAGTGTTCCCTCCCCTGGGCCTGGTATCTCTTGTTAGAGGCGGGTGAGCTGGCCGAAGGGTTCTCTCATTTCTGCTGGAAGGGAGGGTGGCAGCTCCCCTTTCTGAAATGCCTGGCTGCCCTACCTGGGCTCAACTCTGAGGCTCAACTCTGTGCTCAAGGACTTTCCTTCCCCGCACCCCGGCCCTCCCTGGAAGGCACCAAGGGTTTGGATGATTCAGTCCGGTCCTCCCACCAGCTGGGAGCACTGGTGAGAAGGCTACAGACCATCAGAAGCTGCCCAGTGGACAGCAAGGAGCTCAGAGCTGGTGGCTGCTGCGCTGAGAACTGTTCACGCTTGCTCTGACTTTTTGTCAGTGCAAGACACTTTTGAAAGCCATGCAAATGTGAGATCTTCAAAAATTTCATGAAAATGCATATTATGGAAAAAACTTCATGGATTTAAATATAAATTCAATTCAATTTTACATGAACTTTTGGAAGTGACTTCATTTACAGCATGGACTCAACCTGGACTCCTTCATCTCGCTTCAAAACCTGAGCTTGAAACGTTCTAGACCTCTGCCCACGTTCAGAGGGACCTCAGAGTGCAGTGAGGGGTGAAGTAGCTCCCCAGGGAGGGGGGAAACACACACACACACACACACACACACACACCCCTTACATGACCAAACCCAGCAAAGAAGAGCAGCCAGCCGCCTCCTCTGCGAAGGGAAAGTGGCTTGGAATCATGCTGCTCTCAACATGGGAAAGCCAGGACTGTAACAAGACTGAGGACTGACCGTGAGCCACCACCTCCAGTGCCTTAACCAGCCAGCCAGCCCAGAGGAATAAGCCAATATGACTTGCTCAAGATCTGTGTGATTTCTTTTGTTTTGTAATTATTCAAGAGACAAAAAGACAGACACACAGAGCTCCTATCTGCTGGTTCACTCCCCAAACGCCTGCCGTGCCCAGGACTGGGCCTGGCTGAAACTGGAAGCTAGGAGCGCAGTTCCAGTCTTCCCCACAGCTGGGAGGCATCCAACTACTTGAACAATTACCTGCCACCTCCCTGAATCTGCGTTGGCAGGAAGCTGGAATCTGGAGCCAGAGGCGGGGATTGAACCCAGGCCTCATTCGTGTGGGTTGACGGCATCTTGGCTGCCAAATGCCTGCCCCTGATCATCTATGTTATGCACCACGTAAGCACAAGAGACGTTTTCAGGATTTTGGGTGACAAACAAGCTGAGCACAATTAGAAATGGCACTGGGGACCTCCTTTCAGACATTCCCCTTGGAGCTTGGTCTTTCAGGACTAGCGCTGCTCATTTTTTTTTAAGATTTGTGTTTGAAAGGCAGAGTGGGGAGGGGAGGGAGAGCTTCCATCTGCTGGTTCATTCTCAAATGCCTGCAACAGCCAGAGCTGGTCAGGCTGAAGCCAGGAGCCAGGAACTTTCATGCAGGTCTCCCAGGTGGGTGGCAGGAACTCAAGTACTTGAGCCATGATCTGCTGCCTCCCAGGCGCATTCGCAGGAGGCTGGATTGGAAGTAAAGTAGCTGGGACTTGAATCCCAGGCATCTGCTTAACTCGCTGCACCACCACTCCAGTCCCTGCCTCCTGTTATTGACCCCATCTCTCGCTGCATTAATATCTATCAGACGTTGTCCCTCACGTGGCCTCTCACCTTGGAGATGCTCTCTGCCTTTGGCAGCAATGACGCCAGGTACTGAATTTCAAGAAACCTGGACAGGCTCAGCCACACCAGATGCAGAGGTGCCCAAGTAACCCTTTCCTTCAGCAATGCAACAATCCATTTGGTGCCTGTCCTCCTCCCGATGGAGCTGGGGGAGCTGAATCAATCTCAGCAGGATAACCACAGTCATTTGGGCTTTATTCTGCATTTTTCCCCTCCTCCCTTCTCCCTGGAGAGCTTGTCCAACAGCGGCTGCAGGAGCAGGGAGGTGGGCACACCCCTAGCCAGGTGTCAAGGCAGAAACTGTGTAGACCACGCCCAGCATCTGGCCCCTCTGGAGTCTGCCAAGCTGTGTGTCCCCTACCTGGGGCTCTGCATTGTCATACTCCCAGCACGTGCAGCCGGTGAGGACACTCAAATGCGCATGCATCTCAGGGTCCAGAAAGGAGCCAGGAGACTGGGAGAGACACCTGAGGACCCCCCCGCCCTCCGCCAAGGCCGGCTTCACTGCTCCTGAGCCTTGCAGGTACACCACAGTGGGTTCCAGGTCACCCATGTGCAGCCCCAAGAGGATTCCCAAACTCTAATCTGAATACCGACTCTTGTTATTTTTCTCTGCATTTCTGGGTGAGTAGATCCGGGGACGGGGCTCTCCCTGTCCATCTTCTCAACAGGCACAGCCCCCACCCCCACCCCAAAGTCCAGCACCTGTCCTCAGACTCGCTCCTTCCCACATTCAGGTAAGCTCCTCAGCACACCACTTCCAGGAACAGAATGCTGTTTATTAAGCACTTGGCCGGTCATGACCCACCCGAAGTCTCTGTATCTGATAGTTCATTTGGTCCTCACAACTAAATGTGTGCTGTTAGCATTTCCCATCCGCAGTAAGGGAAACTGAGTCACAGAAGGATCACACAGCTTTCCAAGTTTCTGCAGCTACTAAGTAGTGAGGGGATTCAAGTTCAAATGCTTTCCTGACCTGTTCTTTAAGGGCCACTCTGGCTTTGCTCTGTCACCATGATGGCCACCACCAGATCCCATTCCTAGTCAGCCTGGATTGGGCATGGTGAACCAGTATTGACTGTGCTGGGTGCCTCGTGTCTGCTCAGACACCCGGTCAGGCAAGGCATGCATCTTCAGGGGCTGCAGAGCTGGCTTCTCCCAGGGGAAGCCCCTGTAGGGTTGAGGTGGGTGCACCAAAGCACAGCCCCCTTGCTTCCAGACAGCCCAGAGGTTCCAAGGGACTGGCCAAAGCCTGCCTTGAACAACATGAAGCTCCATCGCCCTCTGCCCAGCCCCACACCCCACAGGTGCTATACTGAGAGCACTCCAGTGTCCCAGGGACTGCCCACAACTGTGCAGTGATTGTGAAAGTGGACAGTCCCTTTCAGAAGGGGCTAGGGAACAGGCCATCTAGCCCCAGCTGCTCCCCTCCCAGGGGCTGCTGCTGGGGGCTGTGGCCTAGGCGTTTTGAGATGGGCTTTGCAGTCTTATACTCCTTGTCCTTAGGTAGCAGGCAGGCTCCCGGTCACCGAGTAGCGTGTCCCTTCTAAGCTTGACCCAGGCCCACAACCAGGGTGGGAGGAGCTGGGGTCAGGGCAGCGATCCAGAGGCCTCCCTTCACACACAGGGTGGCTGGCACAGTGAGTCTGCTGTGACCAGGCATTTGCATTTGAGGCCTGGGGCTGTCACGAACAGGCCCTGTGAATCTGGACAACTGGTCCACCCTCCTTGGTAACGACTCTTTCACACGCAATGAGGGGCTGTGCAGGTCCACTCAAGGCCACTCCCCGTCCCTCTTCCTCTCGCCCCCAATTAGGCCTCAATTGGGGACGGGGGGAGGGGGCAGATAAGAGATCTGTCCCAGCGACTTGCATTCCGGACGGTCAAAAGCTGAGAAACTTGACCCTTGGCAGCTCCGAAGGGCTCCGGAGGAAGGTCTGTGCCACATGGTGGAAACTATTACTCAGCCGAGACTTTAAATAGCTGGTGCGTCCGGGGCTGGACGGTGGCCCAGGGAAGCAGCCAGAGCGGCAGCCTCCAAGTGTGGGGGCTTGAGAAGAACTCAAGTCATGGTGAGGTCAGCTTCACAGGGTCCCAGGGCCTCCCCAGGAGCCCCAGGTTTCCACTCGGGGCTTGGGAAGAAACCACGGCGGTCCCCGCCTCTCCTGCAGCTGCAGCGATGCTCAGGGGGTGGCCGAGTCCACATTCTAATAAAAAGTGCTTTGATCAGACTCTACGGGGTGGAGGCCCAGGCACTGGATTTGTCAAAGCTCCTTGGCTGATTCAGACGGGAGGCCAGGCTTGCAGCCCATCACTCAGGAGGTCAAATGTCCCCTGGAGACAGCCTCACGCTGACTGCTGATGGCACAGCAGTTGAGAGTAGAACGGTGTTGGCCAGAGGCTGGGGAGGTGAGCGATGGGGAGAAGTCGGGGAATGGGCACTAAGTGATAGTTAGGGGCAAGGTGGTCTGGGGTTCTGTGGCACAGCAGGGTGACTACAGATGATGATAATGTTCTTCTTAAAAAAAAAAAAAACTAGAAGGGAGGGGCCAGTGCTGTGGCATAGCAGGTAAAGCCGCTGCCTGCAGTGCCAGCATCTTGTATGGGCACTGACCACTCCACTTCCGATCCAGCTCTCCGCTGTGGCCTGGGAAAGCAGTAGAAGATGGCCCAGGTGCTTGGGCCCCTGCACCCATGTAGGAGACCCAGAGGAAGCTCCTGGCTTCAGATCAGCGTAGCTCTGGCTGTTTGTGGCCATCTGGGGAGTGAACCAGTGGATGGAAGCATGCACGCTCTCTCTCTTTCTCTCTCTCTCTCTCTGCACCTCTCTGTAACTCTGCCTTACAAATAAATAAAAACCTTTATTAAAAAAAGAAAAAAACTAGAAGAGAGAACTTTGCTTTCACCACGAAGAAATGATAAAGGCTTGAGGAAACAGGTATGTTTATCCTGATCCAGACACTCTACAGTGCAGTGTATCCATGGCGTAAAGCATCACATGGGGGAGGGGTGGAGGCGGGCATATGGCCCAGCTGGTTAAGCTGCTGCTGGAGATGCCCACGTCCCATGTCAGAGTGCTGCTTCGAGTCCCAGCTGCTCCACTTCTGATCCAGCGTCCTGCTAATGTGCCTGGACAGGCAGCAGATGACGGCCCCAGGCGCCTGGGTCTCTGCCGCTCATTTGGGAGACCAGATGGAGTTCCTGGCTCCAGCCATCTGGAGAGTGAACCAACAGATGGATCCTCTCTCTCCCTCTCCCCTTGTCTTTCTCTCTCTGTCATTCTACCTTTCAAATAAATAAGTATTTTTAAAAGCATCGCATGGTTCTCCATAAATACGTATCATTTTTAGGTGTCAGTTAAAAATGACATGAAATAAAAGCTTAAAAAATAAAAATAAGGACTGACAGGGAAGGATATTGGGTCTACTGTCTCCTGACTCCTAAGAAGGATCAGCATTCTACACTCAAAGAAAAAGTCGTTACCTTTGCTGAGCTTGCAAAACTGCAGGACAGCCACAGCTACAGTTTATCTTGGCCATGCAGTTTCTCGGTAAAGCACCCATATGTCCAAGCAGCTGCTGTCCAAATGCAGCTGTGACACATCAGAGGCTGCCTGGCCAGCAGCACCTGGGGCGCCGTGCCCAGGGCAAATGGCTCTTGGGCCATCCCTCACTTCATGGCTGGTGCCCATGTGAGCAGTCTGGCTCTCAGAGCAAGAACTCATTCTAATGTCGCTCTTGCAGTCTTTTAGAAAGTGCTACAAGCACAGATGGTAGGGAACTGGTTCAATTTCAATGTAGTATCCTGCGGAAAATCTCCTTGGATCTTGCCAATAATTTTTGCATCGAGGTAGGCAGCTATTAGGAATCCCATGTGGAGTAAGCTGAATGGTGGCCCCAAAGATACGTCCAGCTCCTAATTCCTGAAACTTGTGTCTATTACCTAGTATGGAAAACAGTGTGATTAAGCTAAATCCTTTAAGAGAAGCTGCTAACTCTGGATTACCCTGGTGGATGCAGAGAGGAAGGGGATAGAGAGATGGGGGCAGAGGCCAAGCTGTAGTAGCTCCAAGCTGAGGGACACCCAGCACCACCAGAAGCTGGGAGATGCAAGGACAAGATTCTCCCTCAGAATCCTGGAGCAGGCATCCCATATGGGCACCAGTTCAGGTCCCGGCTGCTCCACTTCCGATCCAACTCTCTGCTATGGCCTGGGAAAGCAGTAGCAGATGTTCCAAGTTCTTGGGCTCCTGCATCCACGTGGGAGACCTGGAAGAAACTCCTGGCTCCTGGCTTTGGATCAGAGCAGCTCCAGCCATTGCAGCCAACTAGGAAGTGAACAAGAGGATGGAAGAACTAACTAACTCTCTCTCTCTCTACCTCCACCTCCACTTCTACCTCTAACTCTCCTTCTCTCTCTGTGTAACTCTAACTTGCAAGTAAAAATAAAGAAATCTTTTTTTTAACTTTTATTTAGTAAATATAAATTTCCAAAGTACAGTTTATGGATTACAATGGCTGACCCCCCGCATAACTTCCCTCCCACTCGCACCCCTCCCATCTCCTGCTCCCTCTCCCATTCCATTCACATCAAGATTCATTTTCAATTATCTTTATATACAGAAGATCGATTTAGTATATATTAAGTAAAGATTTCATCAGTTTATACCCACACAGAAACACAAAATGTAAAATACTGTTTCAGTACTAGTTATAGCATTACTTCACATTGGACAACACATTAAGGACAGATCCCACATGAGGAGTAAGTACACAGTGACTCCTGTTGTTGACTTAACAATTTGACACTCTAGTTTATGGTGTCAGTAATCTCCCTAGGCTCTAATCATAAGTTGCCAAGGCTATGGAAGCCTTTTGAGTTCACCAATTTTGATCTTATTCCAACAGGGTCATAGTCAAAGTGGAAGTTCTCTCCTCCCATCAGAGAAAGGTACCTCCTTCTTTGATGGCCACATTCTTTCCACTGGGATCTCATTTTTTTTTTTGCCAGAGTGTCTTGGCTTTCCACGCCTAAAATACTCCCATAGGTTCTTCAGCCAGATCTGAATGCCTTAAGGGCTGATTCTGAGGCCAGAGTGCTATTTAGGACATCTGCCATTCTATGAGTTTGCTGTGTATCCCACTTCCCATATTGGATCGTTCTCTCCCTTTTTTAATCTATCAGTTAGTATTAGCAGACACTAGTCTTGTTTGTGTGATCCGTTTGACTCTTAGACCTATCAGTGTGATCAATGTGAACTGAAATTGATCACTTGGACTAGTGAGATGGCATTGGTGCATGCAACCTTGATGGGATTGTATTGGAATCCTCTGGCACGTTTCTAACTCCACCATTTGGGGCAAGTCCGATTGAGCATGTCCCAAATTGTAAAAAAAAAAAAAAAAAAAAAAAAGAATCCTGGACAGATGTGGTTCTGCCCAGCCTGGCTCTGAGGCACTGTCTCCGGATTTCTGGGTGGCAGAGCTGTAAGAGAACACCTTTGTTTAAAGTCATCCAGGGGTAATCTGTTACCCTGGAAAAGAAAACCAATGCATCTGCAGATCAGAAAAAATAAAGCACAGACATCCTTCAACTTACAATAGGGTGAGGACCCAACAAGCCCATCATAAGCTCACAGTTGCATCGCAGGCCCTAACCAACCACACGTCCCAGCTCAGCAACGCAGAACACTGCAGAGCGGGATTGATTCCCACCTTGTGACAGTGGGGCTGTCTGGGAGCTCACTTGCAGCTGCTGCCCAACACCCCTGGAGCGGGACATGCTACATAGTGCAAGCCCTGGAAAAGATCCAGATTCAAAATGTGTGAGTATGGTTTCTACTGAATTCCTATCACTTTTGCACCATTATAAGGACAAAAACAAACAAACAAAAAACACTGTAAGTCAAATCGCCCTAAGTTGGAGCTCATCGATACAGACATTCAGCACCTGAAACCACAAGGCTCCCAGCAACACTGGGGTTTGTCTTCTCCTCCGATTCAGAAGTCACTGGTTTTCTAAGGGACTCAGTAGGATGGGAGATGGCATGGAAACAACCTGCGGGAGAGGCAGAAAGTAAGTCTGCTTGTGCTCTCAGATGCCAGCGCTCACCTGGCCCGAGAGTACACACAGCTGGCAGAGGAAGGGCGCTGCACCTACCCAGCCACTGGTCTCCTGATTCATCATTCCCCCCGAGCAGCGCTCACAGGGTGCCAGTGACCAGGGAGGCCGTGGCATTCGGGAGGGAGCCAGCCAGCCTCGGTCCCTCATCTCGGGGGCATTTACCCCAGGGAGGAAGAAGGGATATCCACGTGCTCAACAGTGTGGGAGTGACCAGTGCCAGGAAAGGCACAGAGCAGAGGATGCAGGAGGGAGGCCTGGGGAGGGCAGACAATGACTTCCCACAAGGGGGTCTTCAAACATTCCTGGAGAACAGCGTTAAATAATAAGTCTACTTTGTGTGATTTTTTTTTCAAGATTTATTTATTTGAAAGTCAGTATGGCAGAGAGGAAGGGAGAAAGATCTTCCGTCTACTGGGTCACTCTCCAAATGGCTACAACCCTAAGCGGTGAGCAAGGCTGAAGCCCAGAACCAGGAGCTTCATCGAGGTCTCTCATGTGGGTTCAGGGGCCCAAGTACTTGGGTCATCCTCTGCTGCCTTCCCAGGCGCATTAGCAGGGAGCTGGATCGGAAGTGGAGCAGCTGGGACTCAAGTCGGCACTCCTATATGGGATGCTGTCATCACAGGTGGTGGATTAATCTGCTGTACCACAACACCACCCCACTATGTTCATTTTGCTATAGAAGACTTTTGAAATCCACATACAAAAAAAAAAAATCACAGAAAAATAAGCAAACTCTGCATGGCCTTCAAAATTTGCACCAAAGTAAACCTAATCTTCATTTCCCATTGCCCATGCATCTTTTACACTAGACACTTAGGGCTGCAAAAACCCTCCCGAGAAGTTGACATTTGAGCTCAGCCCCAAGAGGAACAAAGAACCCGGAGGTGGAAAGATGGGAGCGAGAGAGCCCTGTGGGCAGGGGGAGGAGTTGGTGTGTTTGAGGGACAGGATGGCAGGTGTGTTTGATGCCCAGAGGTGTGGGCGGGGCTGAGCAAGGAGAGGGAGCTGGAGTCACCTTCTGCTCCAGAGAAGCATTGCGCAAGCGCATGACCGGGTCTTCTGAGTCACAGCGTCCTGCTGTGCCCAGTGTCTCTGGTTTATTCCCCACGAGGCACTGAACAGGGCAGGGAAGAACAAAGGCCTATGGGAGAGAGTGGTTTGGAGCTACAGAGCATCCAGCTGTGTCAGAAGGCGGGCGAGAGGGTGGAGGGGGTGGAGTAAATGAACGCTGCCCTGCAGGAGGCCCAGATCCACCACACAGCTGTCCTGAGTGCCACCAGCTCTCCCCGGCTGGACCAGCGGTTTCAGGCATGATGAGTGCAGTGTGTGTGTTCAGCCTGAGGCCACAGAGGAAGCAGGGGTGATGAGGCAGCGTCAGCCCCAGCACGAGGCTAGGGGCCTCAGCACAGGGGCCTGGGAATGCGTATTTCTCATGTGCTCCCATGCCTGGCTAAATGATGCGGGTCCAAAGAAAACACTTTGCAAATGGGCACAGGAATGAGCTGGAATATTGGGGAACTTTACCTGCTTCCTCCATGCTCCAGCAAGCAAAAAATCCCAGGTGTGTGGCTGCAGGGGGTCCCTCCAGGGGACGGTTCTCTCGCTGCTCACACGCCCAATGCATGGGTCCTAGCTCAGGGCCGCCTAACTGTGCCAAGGGCTTAGATTCATCTCCAATCCCTTGTGGACAAAGACCTTTGCACTATACAAAAATCACAGCCGTGGATGCTGCGGTCATGTAAAGACACCATGACACATTGTAAATGTGCATCTTGCCACCAACAGATAAGGAAGAACTCACGGATAGGCACCTGCTCATGAGCCACTTTGAGGGGCACCACCAAACAATCTCTGCATCCCCAAGAGGTCCCCACAGGTGTACCCTGAAAGTGCCAGCACCCCATAGGAGCTGGCAACAGGGGTGCTGACGGTTGCTCTGGGTCTGCTCCCAGAAGAAGGTGTGAGCTCCCTGGGAGGGAACAGAGCAGTCTCAGCACCCCCATCCACTCACATGGAGGCCCACCTGTCACTCCCTCCCCTCAGCCATCGATGACGCATCACCACCCTGGCTAAGGAGAGGGGCTCTGCTGGCAGCAGCAGGTGCCCAGGCTCTAGAGAGAGGCGCCCTGATGAGACGTTCTGAGTGGAACCGCACAGCTGTGTCCACAGTGCTACCTCTGAGCTCCCACATCCCACAACTGTGCCCACACCCAAAGGGACAGTCAGGGAGGACTGGCTAGGAACTGCGACTCGCCGAGACCTCTGTGACTCTGCACAGTCTTCCTGGGGAAGCCAGGTCACCCGTCTTCTCTGACCTCTTCCACCAGCTTCCTTCCTGGGGGTATTCAGAGAAGTCTGAGGCCCCAGTCCTGGCATCTCTGGCAATAGGTGAGGGATAGCACCATGGAAACCAGAATCACCATGGAGACGGTCAGAGGAAATTGGGCTGTGACCCTCAGCACCTTGTGGGGAGTTCCCCTGAAGCCAGTTCCCCCTCACTGACCGCTGCTGCGAGCCACGGAGCTGTCATCTGGAAGCTGGAACCGTGGGGGAGAGCAGTGGGAGGGAGGACGAGCTGGCAGGGTCAGCCGAGGTCCACGAAAGGCTAATGCCCACGTGGACGAGGGGGGAGGGCTGTCTGTTTTGCTTCGGTTTCTACTGAACAAATTCCCAAACAATGAATCTCCACTTCCTGACTGTAATTGGCCTGGGCAACACTGCACTCTCATCACTTTGGCTTTTCCCTGGCATTCAGCATCTCTGCGAATTCCCACTTCACACACAGGTCGCAGTCAGAGGCACTCGGGGTCCCGTGGATGTAGCAGTGAGCTTTTGCTGCATAAGAAAAGTGCCCTGAGATTCATGGTCTGCAACCACTGACCTAAGCATAACAATGTGTGACACTGGGGATGGGGATTCACAGGGCTCAGTGGGGACAGCTCAGCTCTGTCCCTACAGGGCGCTGCCTATGGTCTCACGCGTGTGCCCCAGTCCTCAGCTGGGGTGGCTCTTGTCCCATGTCGACTTCTTAAGGCGGTGGCTGAATTTCGGGAGAGCGAAAGCAGAGCTCTATGCATGGCTCATGCCCAGCTCCCGAGTCCACAGTGCAGCCACCACTGGTCTGGGTGCAGCTCAGGCTCCAGGGATTGTCTCGCCAGGCTCTTCTCTCGTGAGCTACAGAGACCGAGATCCCCCCTTGCTCCCATCCCACCAAAGGTACCCCCAGGGTTGGACGGACACGCAAAGCCCTGGCCCCCCAGCTGGCAGGAAACTACCGTGGTGCAGGTGGCACCACAGCTGTCAGAAATGATGGCACTTTCAGCCAGAGGGGCCAGCGCCCTGAGAGCTGCCTTCTCACTTCACCACGCTGTTCCGGACGGCAGGCCTCCAGGTGATGGCTCACCCTGAGCAGGTGTTCCCGGTACAACAAAGAGCCATCAGGAGGGAGAAAAACAGGAAGAAATAGTGCCCTTCGTCAGACACACAGGGAGATCGGAGGGCAGAGGGGGCAGAGCCTTTTGTGAGGCTCCTGGGCAGGGTAGGGAGAGGATAGTTTGGAGGTGGCACAGGTGAGGAGATGACTTGGCGGTGACTCCAGCAGCCTCTCAACCTTGAATGTAGTGTTTTGTTTACAAAATAGAGGTGGCAGGGCCGGCGCCAAGGCTCACTTGGTTAATCCTCCATCTGCAGTGCCGGCAACCCATATGGGTGCCAGGTTCTAGTCCCGGTTGCTCCTCTTCCAGTCCAGCTCTCTGCTGTGGCCCTGGAGGGCAGTGGAGGATGGCCCAAGTGCTTGGGCTCCTGCACCTACATGGGAGACCAGGAGAAGCACCTGGCTCCTGGCTTCGGATCAGTGCAGTTCCAGCCGTAGCGGCCATTTGGGGGGTGAACCAATGGAAGGAAGTCCTTTCTCTTGTCTCTCTCGCTCACTATGACTCTATCTGTCAAATTAAAAAAAAAAAAATAGAGGTGGTGTGCTCCCAATTCCTGACCATCCACTTCTACCCTAGGATGAGGGTTTCTGTAGATGGGCACAGTGGACCATTCCCCGCCCTCACTCCTAAACTCCACAAATCCCAGTCCATTCCCAGATCCTAATCCCTGGCCGTAGCTGCCCTTCCCCCACTCCCTGCCTCTGCCCAACCTCAGCCCCTAAACACTTCTCTCAAGCTCACCCGCCTGCCACTGAACCTCTAATCCAACTTCCTTGAGGCTTCCTGTCTCCCCATCCTCCTCATCTGGCCCTCTACCATCCCGAGCCCCAAGGCAGATGCCTGCAGTCCAAAGGCGACAGTGCTGGGGGATCCCATATTTCCACTGCTGGCCCACCTCCCTCCCTCTCTGCCTGGCCAACCCTGGGGCCACCAGGAGAAACACCCAGGGGCACTGAGTGGAGAAGGGTGCCCCCTGGTGTTTGTACCTGGTGATGCAGCTTTCATATTCCTAGGTCCATGCCATTGAAGCTGAAGTTGACCTGGGGGGGGGGGTTGGCTGTGTGTCCCCCACCCCCACTTCCATAAAAGCCCATGTGTGCCTCTAGCAGTGTATTGTCCAATGTGGACACCCTGGGCTCTATGTGCCTGTTGCACACATGAAATGCACCTAGCGCCAGGGGAGATGTGCTAAGATGCACCACATTTCAATGAGTCCAGACCAAAAAGAAATACCAAACAGCTCATTCAGCACCTCTATATTGCTCACATGCTGACATGATACTGTGTCTTCGGTTAGGTAAACTACATCAGTGAGATCCATTTCACTTGTTTCTTTTTACCACTGTTGATGTGGCTACCAGAAAAACTTAGCATTTCTCGTGGGGTTCACTATTTCTGGGGGACTTCGCTGACCACACAGACTACTCTCCCAGGACCCCTCTTGACTAGCTGGAACCTAAAGCAAATGACTGAATGTGTCCAAAACTCAGTTTCCTTCTCTATAAACGAGAACTGTAACTCTCATCTTGGAAGGTTACAGCGAGGAAGAAAGAACAAGTACCCGTACATGGTAAGATCTTATCCATCGTCGCATCCTACAGAATGACCTCACTCACTTCAAGAGTCCTGGTCACAGTACTCATGCATTCTCCACCTCCCCTTCCTGGCACAGTGCAGCTGCTCCAGGCTCAGAGTCTAGGGAATAGCAGAGGAGGATGGGAGCAGCCAACCAGACACTGGCTCTGTGGCGAAAAAGAGCCTTAGCTCTGGTAGGGGCTCCGTCAGGCTGGGGCCTCTTCCTCCTTGTCAGTTTTCTCTATCTGATATCCATCACCTGCCTGGTGTTCGCTGTCTGGCCATAGCACCTGCAGCCTCCCACACCCCCAAGCCCCGCCTCCCAACCCTCCTGTCCAAAGCTTCCTCCGTCCAGTCCCTGACACTTGCAGCTACCTGACCCTGGCAAATGCTTGGGAGACGTGCTGCCCTGGTGGGATCCTGCCTCCCAGGGAGCCGTGAATCACTCCAGCTGTCTCCATTGTCTCAGGCGAGTCATCAAACAGATTATTTTCTCCAGCTGTTTTCTGGGCCTTTGTCAGAAACATGCTGGTCTCCAGATATGAACTCTTAAACCCACAGCAAATAATTCTGGGTAAATGCTAGGTGTTGGATTCCCCAGGGGAGAAAAAGTGTGGGGCTTCTTTGCAGAAAATGAAGGGCCACCTTGTGTTGACACACTGAGGGTGTAGCAGAGGTAGGTCTCTGCCCCAGGAGTCCAACGCCAGGGCCATCTGCACTGCCAGAGCCCTGCACCTTCAGGGCAATCCTGAATTTGCACCAGGAATGCTGTTGGGAGTTGACTGACTGAATATGGCTCCAGCCTATAACATGGTACTGATGTTCTAGACACACTTTCTCCCACCATGGCCAAGGTCAGTGGAATTCCAGGTCAGGCTGATGCTCAGGCAAGGCTCGGGCTACATGCAAGTCTCTACAGTACACCTTCTAGAAAAGGAAGACCCTGAAACTCTTGTTCGAGGAGCCTGGAAGTCAGACCCCTTGGTAGAGAACAAGGGCGAGGGTGAGAAAGGTTTGTAGATAGCCAGCCAGACGCAGTTTGCCGAGGCCAGCAGTTGCTCTGACCAGGCACAGAGCGAGGACTCGGGACTGCGGGGGCCATAGCAGCCATTACCTTAACCTCCTGCTCTGCACTTGAGGACATTGAGACCCTCCCCAAGTCTCCTGACACCTCGACCAGAGCCCCATCAGGGTCTTGACTCACACAGCCAGTTCCCGTACCTCGGCAGGCAGGTGAAGACAACAAGCCACCCCTGGCAGCATGCTGACGGAAGCCAGGTGGAGCAGAACAGGGCCCAGCTGGAAGTGGGAGCCAAGTGCAGAGGCTGCAGCCAGCTGGACTGCATATGCAGCTGGGCGAGACGAGGCGAGGGCCGGTACTGGCACTTCCACTCCTGGAGCGGAAGGCAAGATTTGGGGAGTGGAAGCAGCCGGTGGATGGGCTGCTCGGGGTTGAGGCAGACCACAAACAAGGGCGTGGGAGTCAGAAAGTGAAGAAATCTTTAAAGAATGAGCACTGCTCAGAGAAGCAGGAGCAGGGCTGTCTTACAGATCTCAGACTTTTCTCACATCTGCATTGTCCGGTGCTGGAGCCACCAGCCACTTGAGGCTGCTGAGCCCTTGAAATGTGATGAGTGCTACGAAGGGGCTGAACTTTTTCCTTTACTATTGTAATTATGTTTAAAGAGTCACATGGAGGAAGTGGTTACCAGCCAGACAGCACAGATCTGGAGACTTGAGTACAGGGAGGGCTGGGGGGAGGCGAGACTAGGGATACAGCCATCATTAGAACCACACTTGCTGTGTCCCAGGCCCTGCGCACAGCATTTGCTGTGTGTTATCTGTCTTCCCAGCATCCTTTGCCAGTAGACTGTGTCATCATCCCCACCGCACAGAGGAGCAGACTGAGGCCAAGCACTGGGGAAGCTGTACAGGTTAGTGATGGCCAAGGGCTGGGGCGGACAGGCAGAGAGGAGCCAGTGCTAATAGGTACAGGGTTCTTTTATGGGGGTTAGGAAAAAGTTCTGGGGTTCCATGGTGGTGACCAGTGATGGTGAGTTTTGTTGTGTGAGTTCTACCTCAATTTAAATGTAAAGAATACACTGATAGGAGTCACAATAACAGTAAAGAAATACACCCCGGGGCCCAGGCTCTCTGTCAATGCAGGGAAGGCCTGGCCCTTCACCAAGAGCCCTGACCAGAGAGTTACTGTGCAGGGCAGCCCAGGAAGCCTGCCCTGACAGTCCCCGGCCTCTCCTGAGTCCTCGTCCCAGTGCTGTCTCACTCTGATTGCCTCAGACACAATAAGGTCACCCTCTGGCCCCAGGGCAGGGTGCAAGCAGCTTGCAGGGACACAGTGCAGAGTTCCCACCCACTCCCTCCCCAGGCAGGAGGCACAGGCCTCCAGGGCCCTGCTGGCTGCCAGAGTGGCCAGGCTTCGATTGCCCTGTGGTCACAGTGGATGGCTGATGTCTGAGCATTGTTCTCCATCTGGGCGACTCCATCACTCTAGGAGGCTCCATGTTTCCTGCTGCCTCCAGACTCTCGGGCCTCTTCTCTCACTTGCAGGCAGATGGAGCCCTAAAGGGCCTCTTGTTGGCTCTGCCTGCCATGTCCTTGTGGGGATGCCTGCTGGTTAGATGGATGGTGGCCAGCTTGTTCTTCCAGGAAGTGGCCAAGGAGTTGGCTGCCATATCCGACCAGCACTCCACTGCATACAATGAGACCCTGATGAACTCACCTACTTCAAGTAACCTGCCTAGGATGCTGGCATAGTAAAAGCCTTGCTCCCCCACTGAGATGTGAAGCCTCTGTCTGAGTGGGTTTCTGACTCACTCATAGCCACCAGTACAGTATAGGTTGACAGTGACATCCACTGACTTCCAAGGCAGGGTCAGAGCAGCCCATGAGGCCTTAATGATTCCATGCCACAGGGGCTACTGACTTTGAGGCCCTGAGCCATCATGGAAGGCTACCAAGGCTGCCATCTTGTGAGGAAGCCCAAGTCACATAGAGCAGCCATGAGTACATGTTCTGGTTGGCAGTCCCACAGAGGTCCCAGCTGGCATCAACAGCTCACCCAGGGGGATTGAAGATCCCCAGACAATCCCAGACCCAGCCAATGAGTCATCTGTACTTCTGTTCTTCTTCCCAGATGAGGACTCAAATACAGAAAAGCACACCCAAGCCATTCTCACAACACCCTTGTGAATCCTTGAGCCCTGGAATCTGTGAGCATGAGAAGACAGTTGTCTCATCTGCTCAGTTTTATAATACAGCAATGGTACACAGGGCATCCTCCATTTAGAACACTGACTGTACATGGGTGATGTGCCTGGCCCTGCTCCAGGCACTGGGGTGCAAAGATGAAGAAAATTAAGGACAGAGTCCCATGAGGGAACAGACAAGTCATGCATCAGGAGGCCACGCGCTGGTACTGTGTGTGCAGCATGTCCTGCAGAATGGTGCACGTCCAGTGCCTTGGACAATGCAGAGAGACTTCTTGTCTTCCCTGTTGTCTCGCTCTCCAACACAGAACTGGGCACAGGACGGGGACTCAGTAAACAGCTGCTGAGAGAATCGCTCCATGAATGAACCGACAGTCCCACCCGTCCTCGGTCTGTCTTCAACCTTGATTTTCTTGTTAACTTCTTCAGATTCCTCACCTTTTGCCTCCAATCTTTTTTTAATTTTATTTGACAGTTATAGACAGTAGAGAGAGAGAGATACAGAGAGACAGAGAGAACGGTCTTCCTTCCATTGGTTCACTCCCCAAATGGCCACTACGGCCGGTGCTGCGCCGATCCAAAGCCAGGATCCAGGTGCTTCCTCCTGGTTTCCCAGGCAGGTGCAGGGGCCCAAGCACCTGGGCCATCCTCCACTGCACTCCCAGGCCACAACAGAGAGCTGGACTGGAAGAGGAGCAACCAGGACTAGAACCCAGCACCCATATGGGATGCTGACACTGCAGGTGGAGGAATAACCAAGTGAGCCACGACGCCATCCCCTCCAATCATTGATTTTTCTGGGTCCCTCCCCACCTCTGCCTTAGAATATCTTTCTACCACCCTGCACAAGCTGTGTTTGATGACCAAGCTACAACCCAACCCTGGTTCCCACCATCCATCGCAGCCAAGTTTCCTCCCTAAGAGTTCCAGGATCACCACCTAGCAGAGCTGGAGCAGAGGAGAACTTCCCCATCTGCTGGAATCCTGACCCTCCATCCCCCAGGAAATCACATGCACCCGAATACTTCCTATTTAGAGAGAAGATCTCACTGGATTTGACAAGGTCATGTGATGTCATTTCACGGAGTCCAGGGAGGTTGGCTTCTCCCTGGAGACACAGAGTTGTCTGACATTTGCCATGGGAGGAGAGAGGGACAAGATTAAAAAGGTGTGATTGCAACATCGGGCTCTGCCTGCATGGGGTGACTTCTGAGACCTTGGGTTGCGTCATCTCCTTAGCAAACACAGATGGGGGATGGTGTCTGACTATAGCCAGGAGGAAAGTACACAGGGTGATTCAGCAGGAATGCCAAGGGCTGTCTTGTTACCCACCCCTGGGTGGCCTGGGTCCATTGCACAGGCAGAGGAAAGCCTGTTTGTTTCCCAGGAGTCCTACATTAACCATCATCGCTGAGGGTGCTGACAGAGCAGCAACCAGCTCACCTCCACACATGCAATTTCCCAAGGCAGGCCCACATCTGCTTTTTCCCCATAGATCTTTCTGGTAGAGAGACAGCAAATCCAGTGTGTGAGACAAGTATCTCAAGGAAGAACCAGGGGCCTGGGGCCAGACCCTGACTTGGGTGGAGCTGCAAGGCGAGGCCAGGACTACAGTTCTCTCTCATGTGCTGAATTGCTTCCCTCGCCTGGAACTGGTTTCTGACCTATAAAGGTACATCCAAAAGTCCTAAGTTCAAATCCCGGCTCTGCCACTAGTCATTAGCTGTGTAATTTTGCACAAGTGACTTAATCTCTCTGTACCCCAGGTTCTCATCTATGAAATGAAGAAAACAGGAGATGCTTGCTCAAAGAGTAGCAGGAGAATGAAATGAAATAATTCATTCAACAATGACTGAGCCCCTACCGTTCCACACACTATTTCTAGATGGTTAGGATATGAAAGAAAACAGGTTGATGATTCTTGCCCTTGTGGAATTTATATGCAATTACAGAGGAATTCACAACAAGTGGTAAACTAAATTTAAATAATTAAATTATCTAATAAGTTAGAAGAGGAAAAATGATGCAGAAAAGAGAAGGCAAAGCAGGTGAGGTCAAAGAAAGGTGGTCACATACACTCTCCTACTCCTCCTTGGTGAGGCGGTTCCAACCCAATTTTCTTACATCAGGGCCTCCCTTACTGACTTAGCAGACCAAGAGAATATGACAGAGCAATGTTCTAGGGATGCTAAGACCAAGCCACGGGGCACTGGTTCGAGTCCTTGCTAATGCACCTGGGAAAGCAGCAGAAGATGACCTTGGGTCCCTGCACCCACATGGGAGATCCAGATGAAGTTCCTGGCTTCAGCCAAGCCCCGGCCATTGTGGAATGAACTAGTGGATAGAAGATATCTCTAGATAGATAGATAGATAGATAGATAGATAGATAGATAATTTCTCTCTCTCTCTCTCTCTCTCTGTAACTCTGCCTTTCAAATACATAAAATAAATCTTAAAAAGACAAGGCCACAAGACTTGTAGCTTCCTTCTAGGATCTCTCTGAACATTCTTTGCTGGAGCCCTGAACTGCCATGTGGTAAGCTTAACTTTGCTAAGGCCACAATGTTGGAGTGGCCTCCTGTAGATTTGCTGTGAACTATCAGATGAGAACTCTGTGTGTGTGTGTGTCTCTCAAATTATTTATGTATATATGTCTGTATGTAATTTTAATTGAACAATAAAAAATTAGCAATTTTTTAATCTGCAAAGCAACAACATTGTCCTTTCATGATGTCTAAAAACTGTGGTCAGAGTCAGGAGACATCAAATAATATATTTTGGTAATAAAAAGGGGGTTATGCAACCAGTACCTTTTCTATTTAATATTTTCAGCTTCATTGACATATAACTGACAAATTAAATTATATATATATATATATATATATATATATATATATATTCCAGGTGTGAAAAATAAAAAGAGGCCAGCATTATGGCACAGTGGGTAAAGCCATTGCCTGCAGCACCATCATCCCATATGGGTGTGGGTTTGACACCCAGATGCTCCACTTCTGATCCAGCTCCCTGCTAATGGCCTGGGAAAGCAGAAGATGATGGCCTGAGTGCTTGGGCCCCTGCTACTCATGTAGGAGGCATGCAGTAAACTCCTGGCTCCTACCTTTGGCCTAGCATAGCCATAGGTGTTGTACAGCCATTTGGGGAATGAACCAGCAGATGGAAGATCAATATCTATCTCCCTCTCCCTCTCTCTCTCCCTGTGACTCTGACTTTCAAGCAACTAAATCAATCTTAAAAACAATAATAAATATTATGTGTCACTGGAGATTACAGAAATGAAATATCTGGCAAGCAACAGGCTCCCTGCCTCACCACAATAGGGAAGAGAAGAAGGAATACCTAAGCCAAGTTCTTGATTTTCAGTCTCCTCTCTTGGGAAGGGAGGCACCTGCTGTTCAGTACCCACTGCAAGCTCATCTGAGTGTGGTAGCCATTGTCTCATTTACTCTTAACACCTACATACAAGGAAGCATTATGGCCAAAGAATGGAGGATCCCTAGAGGAAAAAATATTCACCCAAGGGGCCAGCACCGTGGCGCACTAGGTTAATCCTCTGCCTGCGGTGCCGGCATCCCATATGGGTGCCTGTTCTAGTCCCGGCTGCTCGTCTTCCAGTCCAGCTCTCTGCTGTGGCCCTGGAGGGCAGTGGAGGATGGCCCAAGTGCTTGGGTCCTGCACCTGCATGGGAGACCGGGAGGAAGCACCTGGCTGCTGGCTTTGGATCAGCGCAGCTCCGGCTGTAGTGGCCACTTGGGGAGTGAACCAACGGAAGGAAAACCTTTCTCTCAGTCTCTCTCTCTCTCCCTCACACACACACACACACACACACACACACACACACACACAGAGTCTGTGATTCTGCCTGTCAAATGAATAAATAAAAATCTTTTAAAAAATATATTCACCCAAGCTTTGCTACCTTGCTCTGAAAGAGTGGAAGATCCCCGCCTTTTGTATTCCACGGAGTCACACTGCTGCTTTCATAGGCGCTCTCTCCCAGAACCAGAATGACTGATTTTGGAGAGCTGCAGGTAAGCTGGTGCTTTGCCAACATGGGTCAGTTGCTCCTCATGGAGCCATCCCCTATGGGGAGAGAACACTCTCCTGCTGAAACAGATCATGAGTTAGAGGGGATACTGAAACGCAGTCCACACGAAGCACATCTGAGTCTCGGAACGCTTCGTGTGACTGGCAGCCTTCTGTGGCAGTGTGGCTACAGGTAGCAAGATACACATTGATCTCTGGAGCGATGTCTTTAGACTGACAGTTTCTGAGCCCGGCCAAAGGCAGGTTGGAGGTAGCAACCAGAAGTCAATTTGATACCCCTAAGGGTAAAAACTTGCCACAGGACTCAAAATCCCATTAAGTTGGCAGGTACCAATGCCATCTTACTAGTTAAAGTGATTAGTTTAAGTTCATAACTGATCACAAAGATAGGAGTAAGTGTCAAAGGGATCACATAAATAAGACCAGTGTCTGTTAATAATAACTGATAGAACTAAAAAGGTGAGAATGACCCAAATGGGAAGTGGGATACGTGGCAGACTCATATAATGGCAAATGCCTTAAACAGCACTCTGGCCTCAGAATCAGCCCGTAAGGCATTCAGATCTGACTAAAAATCCCATGAGAGCATTTCAGGCATGGGAAGCCAAGACACTACGGAAAAAAAAAATGACCTAAATGAAAGATCTCTGTGAATGAGATCCCAGTGGAAAGAACGGGCCATCAAAGAAGGAGGTACCTTTCTTTGAAGGGAGGAGAGAACTTCCACTGTGATTATGGCCTTGTCTAAATAAGGTCGGAGTTTGTGGACTCAAGAGGTTTCCATAGCCTTGGCAGCTCATGACAAGAGCCTTAGGTGATGACTGACGTCATATATAAGAGTGTCAGTTGTTAAATCAACAACAGGAGTCACTGTGCACTTGCTCCCCATGGAGGACCTCTGTCCTTAGTGTGTTACACTATGATAATTAATGATAAACTAGTCCCCAAACAGTACTTTATACTTTGTGTATCTGTGTAGTGCAAACTGTTGAAATCTTTACTTACTATAGAGTTGATCTTCTGTATATAAAGATAATTAAAAATGAATCTTAATGAGGAATGGGATGGGAGAGCAAGTAGGAGATGGGATGGTTTGCAGGTGGGAGGGTGGTTATGGGGGGAAGAACCGCTATAATTCAAAAGTTGTACTTTTGAAATTTATATTAAATAAATTTATTAAAAATTTATATTTATTAAATAAATTTATTTAAAAATCAATTTGAGGAGATTTGAATACAGGTATGTGCTATTCAGGTGTTGCAGATGTAAGCCATGAGCATCCTTTTCAGTCACAGCCTCCCTGGACACCATATGCACCATCACAAATGGTGGGGAGGGGCCACATCATAGATGGCTTTCTTCCCATTTGACATCACAACGGTCAGAAATGACCGGAGGCACTGCAGACAGAGAGACTCTGTTACAGAGGACTGGCTAAACAGGTGGCATAACAGCTGAGGAGTCACACAAAGACAGATGACAGCTGGGGACCACTCCACCTGCAGGGCGGGAAGACAAGGGGAGGAACTGGTGTTCCTAGAGTGGCAGAGGTTAAACCATGGCTGGTGTGAGCAGTGGGTCCAGGTCCCTGCGAGGAGGAGCTGTCCAGCAACAGCAGCAGGGAGCCAGGGCGGAGAGGCTACTCCCAGTCAAGACGAGAACTCGGATGTGTTTCATGCCCTACTGAGGGGCCAGGGTGGAGTTCCAAGGACCCACACAACACTGTGCTCATACATAGCCTTTCTCAGCAGCTCTCTAGCCTATCTGAGCTTTCAGATCAGCTGTATTCCTAGCTCAGAGATTCTGATACAGCAAGTCAGAGCTTAGGCCTGGGCAGGTGTGTGTGCATGTGGCTGTAATGTGCTGATGGCATTGAGAACTGATATGCAGTAGTCCACACGCTCCCAAAGGGCAGGTAATTCTCTATATATCTATCTATTCAAAACATTCACAGAAGGTGGAATGAAAAGATGTTTATTTTGGTACAGAAATTTTAAAATCTTGCATTAATACCCATTTTCCGTGGACTTTTTGAAAACAATGTGTGTGCGTGTGTGGTGTGTGGTGTGTGGTGTGTGTAGTGTACGTTGGATGAATGAATGCATGAACAATAAGCCAGCACCTTCAATGAGCCCGGTAGACCAGATGGATGGCACTGCAGGGCAAGAGGAACATGCTAGAAGTCAGAAATAAAGCAGTACTAAAGAGATGAATTGTGGGTACCAAAGCTAATCCCAAGAAAAACATCTTTTAACCTGAAATGAGTCAAATGCCAAGAAAGGAACCTATTCCCGGAACAAGACGGGAATAACTGAATCCTGAAGATGAGAGGTTGGCCGTGCTGGCCATGGATTCACTTTGTCTATGCAAAGTTTCCACCCCCTGGCTTCATAAAATCACCAGCACCAGCTGACTCTGACTGCCCCTGGTTTTATTCCGGCCCTTTCCCAGAAGGCAGCATTCCTCCCTCCGTCCCAGCTCTTTTTCCATTTGCCTCCCAGAGTATGGGTATTTTAGGTGGCAGGCAAGTTCCAAGGGCCTTCCATTATGGGCTGGCTAATGGCTGGTCCTGCTGAAGTGGCATCTACTCCTGGGGTTTGAAGGTAATGGCACGTATATACCCATATCCCACTAGACACCGGAGAACCACACCTGCTCTGCCAGCAGCTGCCTGTGGAGTCCGAAGGAAGCCACGGGTACCAGCTGCCTCCCACTTTTCCATCCCTGTGCCCGCTTTCCTCCGTATCTGACCTCATTTTCCTCTTCCGCACGTCCTTCCTCGTCCCTCTCCCCGTCACAGTCTCTCCCCCCTCCTCCCATTCTTCATGCCTGAGCCCTCACCTCCACCCTGAGCACAGCCTTCGGCTGTCTGTGCTCTATTTTCTCCCACATGAAATAGGACTCAGTGCCGACGCGTCCTTGAACATCTCATCAGGGAGGAGGGAGGGGACTTTATAGAAGAAAGGAGAGGAGGTCGCCTTGATTACTCCCCAGAGGAACTCCAGCACTCGGGACATTCTGAATTGATAGGAGAAAGCTGCAGGCAAGGTCACCGCCGCTATTTCAGTCCAATCTGGACTTTAACCAGCTCTTCAGCCCCCATCACAGAAACCCCTGTTACAGAACTTGGGTCCTTTTTCGGTGTTATAAGCATGAGGGCTGCCCAGGCCCAGGGGGACACGGGATGTCAGGAGATGTGGCCACACTGCCTTTAAGATGCCAGGATTGGTCACAGTGGCTCCTGCTGGGAATGAACCACAAACGAGACCAACACACCCTAAGCAGAGATGATTCCCAAGCCTGGCGCCATGTCAAAATAGCCTTAGGATCATGTAAAACACAGATGCCAAACACGCTGAATAAGAGTGCAGGGGCAGGGCCTGGCAGCTAGCCCATCACCTCCCCACCAGTCTTTGTGAGCCACTACCCAGAAAGAACTCTGCATCCAGACAGGGCAGGGTAGGTAAACCCAGCTCGCTGGGCACTCTCTGCTTGTCAACCCCACTCACATCATCTACCTAACAGCCACAGGGCATATTTCAAGGTCTAATCTAACAATCCCCCAACATGAAGTAAGACCCATCCCTGCCTATGGGCTCAGATGTTCCCTCCTAACCACAAATTAGCCACGGTGCATTTGGGAGCTTCTGTCACTCTTCCTGCCACCTTTGATGGTTGCTGCAACCTGATTTTAGGTGAATAAGAATGCTAAGGAGAGAGCATGCTATGATTCTCCCTTGGTTTTACCAACAGGGATGGCATCGCTGGGACTGAAGCATTCTCGCTAGCCCCATCAGAGAGCACGGGATAATATCCTGCAGCTAAGGGCCTCAATGTCCCATCTGCACCCACAAGGCCCTGCAGTCCTCTTGCTCTGGCCAAGAGAGGAACAACCCGGGACAGAGATGGGGAGATGGAGAGGAGGAACACAATTGCTCACAGTCCCTTTGAGGAAGGATGCAGGGCCCTGACCCAGAACACTTTAGCAACAGAGTAGTTTTGAAGTCTTTCCCTTGGGAAGCCACACCTCAAGCAGATGAGGAAGAACTGCACTGGTTGATGGCAGAGGACTTCTGGAGCCTTCTGTTTCCCCCTAAAACACACAGGAGCGCCTAAATGCTTTCCTGGAACTGCAGGCTTCCAGACGCCTGGGGTCTGAGGGTGAAGCCCTGTAGAACAGAAATTCACGGCCACTTGCCATCCTGTGGTCACCCTGAAGAGTCCAGACAAACAACGTCCCTCTCTAAAGGCTTGGGACAGGTGCTTTCTTTAGGAGGATTTCTTTACAGAGGAAGGCAGCATGGTGGTGAGTGAGAGGAGAGGAGAGGAGAGCCACTGAAAGGTGCAGGACTGAGGGCAGTGATGAGCAGTGGGCACTCAGGGCTACTCGCAGGGCTGTCTGCCTGATGGAAGGGCAGCTCAGCGCCGATGCACTGGCTCTGGAGCCCCTTGGTGGGGGAGTGTACACATGCACGCACACACACGTACATGTGTACACACACATGCATGTACACACACATGCACACAAGTGTACATATGTGGCATGTACACATGTGCAGATACACGAGTGTAGTACACACGCATACACACATGTGATACATACACGTGTGCATACACAGACACACACACACGTGTACAAGATACCCTTGAAGCTTGGACAGGCTGTCCCCGATAATAGCAGCAGCTGAAATCAGATATAAGCCTTTACGGACCAATCAATGTCCTTGGTGTGCCATGGAGCTCTCTTTCAAGGGTAAGATGCCCCTTTAAAATCACATACCCTGAGGCCGGCGCTGTGGCGTAGTAAGTAAAGCTGCCACCTGCAGTGCTGGCATCCCATATGGGCGCCGGTTCGAGTCCCGGCTGCTCCACTTCCAAACTAGCTCTCTGCTATGGCCTGGAAAAGCAGTGGAAGATGTCCCAAGTCCTTGGGCCCCTGCACCTGCATGGACACCAAGAAGAAGCTCCTGATTGGTGCAGCTCCAGCCGTACAGCCAACTGGGGAGTGAACCAGCGGATGGAAGACCTCTCTCTCTCTCTCTGCCTCTTTCTCTCTATAACTCTCTTTCAAGTAAATAAATAAACTTTTTTAAAAAAATCACATACTCTGTTGTCAAAAGCCACATGGAACACGGAGGTGGGACTCTTCCTGCACTTCCTTCATGCAGCCTCACCCAGCCCCCACAGATGTCCTTTTGAGAGCCACAGAGGCAGCGCCCTATCCACAGTGGCCTCTCTGTGCTCCCCACCTGCCCTTCATCACGAGACCTAGCCGGGGTGGGGGTGGGGGTGGGGAGCGGGCCCCGCTGACTGTGCCCACCTGGGCTGCAGGAAGCGATCCCTGAAGGGGTATCGGCCAGGTGAAGCTCGGGTCTTGGCGCCCTCAGGGATGCTGCTCGGCTCATCAGCTGTGAGGGGTCCAGCTGAGCACCGACCAGCAAGCAGAAGCCGGGCTGGCCCTGGCTTGATGTTTTCTGAGCTGAGGTCAGTGGAAGCAAGGCAAGCAGGGCTTTTGCAGCTAGAACTCTCAGACTCGCTTCCCACAGACTCCTCCACTTTGTTAAAAGAAAATAAAGCCCTTTTCCCCCATGAACACTGCCCTCAAGTAAGGCTTCACTTTACAGAGATGATCTGGCTCAGGGGACTGGGAGAAATGTTCCCGTGGGAGACGGCAGGTTAAAACCACAGAACACAAAACAGTGTGTGCAGCATGACACCAGTTCTGGTTAAAAAAAAAAAAAAAGCCCGGTGCCACGGCTCACTTGGCTAATCCTCCGCCTGTGGCGCTGGCACCCCTGGTTCTAGTCCCGGTTGGGGCGCCAGATTCTGTCCTGGTTGCTCCTCTTCCAGTCCAGCTCTCTGCTGTGGCCTGGGAATGCAGTGGAGGATGGCCCAAGTGCTTGGGCCCTGCACCCTCATGGGAGACCAGGAGGAAGCACCTGGCTCCTGGCTTCAGATTGGCACAGCGTGCAGGCCACAGCACACCGGCTGTGGCAGCCATTTCGGGGGTGAACCAATGGAAAAAGGAAGACTTTTCTCTGTGTGTGTCTCTCTCTCACTGTCTAACTCTGCCTGTCAATAAATAAATAATAAATAAATAAAAAACAGAAGAGGAAGAAAGTCGGGGTGGAGGGAGAAAGAGAGGCTCAAGGAATAAAGCACAAGATGTCATTTGACTGAGGGTCTGTGTTTGACTTAAGCCAATGATTCTCAAAGAGTGGACCCTGAGCTGGCACCACATGGGAAAAGCTCTGGTCTCTATCTGACCCTAGATTTTTCCAAATCAAAGATTCTGGGAGCAGAGCCCAGCCATCCAGAAGATCCTGATGCACGCCAGTATTTGCTGACTTGGGCTAACCCAGCAGGCACCGTTGCTTTCTGGGCTAGGAGCTGGGAGAAGACACAGCTACTATACTACGGGAGCTTGTGAAGCTGTAAGGAGGGCAAAGCTAGGGACTCAAGCAACAGTGCAGGGAGGCCTGACACATGGGTAACTCCGGCCAAAGGAAGAAGGTCTGGAAGCATCCATGCCAAGGAAAAGTCAAAGGAAGAGAGAGACCACTGAGACAAAGAAAGGAGACCAAAGGAGAGAAACGTCAAAACCAGAAATAAATAACAATGAAGAACCAAGTCCTGCTTGGGCCAGGAGCTCAGCCCCTTTGAATTCTTAGTGGTTCACCAGCTACCTCTGTGAGAGTCTGGCCTGCTCTCCAGCAAGCCCCAGGCATGTAGGCAGGTGCTAATTTGCATGGCTGATTGAGCAGATAAGCATTGGTGGGGAAAGCCGAAACCTCCCAGTAGCCTTTGAGGTCTCCAGGCAAACGGGAAATTGGTAACCAGTACATTTCTGTTCAACGTCTCTGCAAGAAACAGGTAGCAAGCAGCCTCTCCATACTTCTGTGCCACCAGTACAGAGGGTGTGATGGCCGGCGATGCTAATAAAGTCTTGTTCACTTCGAATAGCAAGGCCTACATCACCTAAGCAGGTATCAATTTAAAATGTTCCAGACCCTTCCCCACCCCCTCCAATGGCATGTTTCACTGATGCTCATATGTGGTGGTGAGCTTTTACCCTCTTCACTCCCACTTTGCAGTGCATTAGTTACCATGGAAATGAGGAGGCCCCACAGGGATGGGCATAGTTTAATTGACTGCTATAGAAAGTTATTTTGTGGGGCCAGTGTTGTGGCACAGCAGGTCAAGCTGCCACTTGCAATACCAGCATCCCATATTCCTGTGCTGGTTTTGATTCCTGGCTACTCCACTTCTGACTCAGCTCCCTGCTAACGCACCTGGAAATGTGGGAAATACGGTCTGGGACTCTGCCACCCATGTGGGAGACCTGGATGGAACTCTTGGTTTCAGCCTGGCCCAGACCTGGCTGTTGAGACCATTTGGGGACTGAACCAGCTGAGAGAACTCTCTCTTTCTCTCTCTCTTCTTCTCCCTCTTCCTCTCCTTCCCTCTCTCTCTCCTTCCCTCTGTCACTCTTTCAACTAAATATATAAATCTTTTTAAATTTTTTTTTTTATTTTTGACAGGCAGAGTAGACAGTGAGAGAGAGAGAGAGAGAGAGAGAGAGAGAGAGAAAGGTCTTCCTTTATTTTTGGTTCACCCTCCAATGGCCGCTGCAGCCCGCGCACTGCAGCCGGCACACTGCACTGCAGCCGGCACACTGCACTGATCCAAAGCCGGGAGCCAGGTGCTTTTCCTGGTCTCCCATGGGGTGCAGGGCCCAAGCACCTGGGCCATCTTCCACTGCACTCCTGGGCCACAGCAGAGAGCTGGCCTGGAAGAGGAGCAACTGGGACAGAATCCGGCACCCCGACCGGGACTAGAACCCGGTGTGCGACGCCAAAAGGCGGAGGATTAGCCTATTGAGCCGCGGTGCCGGCCCTAAATAAATCTTTTAAAAAAGAAATTTCTTTTGTGCAGTGCTTGGGTTACATATATATATATATATACACACACACACACATATATACACATACATACATACATACATATATACTTCAAAAAGTTCATCGGAATGGAACAAAAACGATTTTTGTGCAAAAAAGATTTTTGTACTATGTACGCGTGTGTATGACTGTGAAATTCAGGATTTTAAGGAAACTCTAATAGTTTCAGGAGCTTTCCAAAGTAAACACTACACGTATAGAAGTTTGAATTCTAGAAATGTAAGACCAGCCGTGCGTACTACCTGGGCCACACAACGTAACTTGGCACACAAGAAGGGAATATTGGGTCAGAATGGAAAGAATGCTGGCAGGGTGGATGGGGCAGCTGGATTCTTGCCCTGGGCACAGCTCTGAGCCTGCACATTGCAGCCTGGGTGGCCCAGAGCAACAGTAGGTGGATTCTGCAGGAAAGTTAAGATGTTGAGATAGGTTTGGAGAATAAAGAGGTCTCATAGCAAGAGAATATAGTGGGCCATGGTAGAGACATGGCCTTGTAGCTCACTGGTCAACTCTCTCACCTCTTAGAAAATCAAACACAGACCTGACCACTAACGACAGTCTACAGTTCCATCAACCAAGCATCGGGCCCCAAATGATGGATTCCTTGTATACATTTCAACAGATCCATGGAGGCATTGGGATTCATCTTCCTAAACCATACCTTTTTTTCCTCTCCCAATTCAAATATCCCTGCTTGATAGACAATCATCAGCTTTTGCATAATTACCCAAGAGGTCAGGATTGAGGAGACTACTTCAGTCCAGATGCTTCTCTAGGTTGCTTTGGTCCCTGACAGCCTCACTTAAACACCTGGCTTATGATGACCTCGGCTGGGATGAGGGGAGATAGGATTTTGTTTCTTGTACCCATCCAGTCAGCTGGTTCAGACATATTCTTATGGCTGGTGCAAGAGCAACAGCAGGGCAAGCTCCAGTGTGTGTTTTTCCAGCTTCTGTGTCAGCTGTCACCTGGGGAAACAACCCATTGGCCAAGTCAAGTGACATGACTGAGTCAAGGGCCAAGGAGTGAGCAGAATGCCCTGCCCACAATGGGAAGAGGAAAGAACTAAGGCCATCACACAAGTGGGCTGCCACATTATGGCAATTAAACATTTAACATTATAACGTTCGTGGATTGCATTGAAAATAAACTGATTTTCTCAGAAAGATGAAAATTAATAATATTTTGGTTAACATGTAGATAAAAGAGCTAAAGAGGATCTAGATTTTTTTTTTGAAATGCTACATAATTTTGAAACCAGGTCATTTGTTCTCTTTTTTCTCTAAGGGAAGTCCAAAATTTCCTATGGACCAAGTGTGGTTAAATAAAAAGCCAGGAGTCAAATTTGAATCCTTATGAAGTTATATATTTAAACAATTTCTAAGCATCCCATGTAGCTCCTGAAAATCAACTAATTTCAAAGCAGCCTTCGTTTTTAAAGCTTTCTGGTGTGGGGATAAAATTCGAATTTTTAGGGCAGAGAAGAAATGAATTAAGCCAATAAGCCCAGGTGATTTCTCCTGGGCTCCCAGACTAAAAAGCAAAGATGCCAGTGGCAGGCCCAGTTGACTGGATGACACTCACATGCTTAGATGGCACCTTGCTCTCCCAACATCAGACATCTGACTGTCTCTGAGTGCTTTATAGACCAAACATTTGGATACTTGACCACATTTTTCCATTTTCCATCTGGAATAGAATGAACACAGTCTGAGGTTTGTCTCCCAGACTTCCTAAGAAGATGACCTTGGATGCCTTTGAAAAGGCAACAATTCAAACCAGCACAAGCTGCATCTACTGTCCTCACCATTAGCTGCCTCACAGGCCTCCCCATTAGACAGTCCAGGCATGGGGGAGGGAATTACCATGGAAGAAATCAAGACGGAATGGACAATTTGATTGTGTATGCCTGCTAAATGCTTGGCATTCTTTTTTATATATCAACAGAGCCTGAGATGCCATCGGCCCCCACTCTATTCTGAAGGCAACTGAAATCCCAGTGTGGTTAGATGAGTCACTCAAAGTCACTTGGCTGGTCAAGAACCAGGCATCTTGTTGTGCCCCTGGCGCCACTACAAGCGTGGAGTCTGCCACACAGATGCTATCTTTCAAGCGTGCATTTAGACACACGTGAGTCAAGTCTGAAGAGCTGTGAGAAGGAAATCGCCCTCTGCTACATGTATGCATCTGCACACGTGTGCATCCCATCCCTCTTCCCCACTCTTCTGCCCTGTCCACCCAACGGTCCCCTGGCTAAGTCAGGGACACCAGACAGAGCAACAAAGAGCTCAGTGGTGACAGAAGAAAACCAAGTATCACCCCAGATCCCTCCTGCCAGGCTACATCCAGCTGCTGCTAAGACTTGGAGGTCTGCTTCACAATAAAGATCCCAAAAGAAAAACTCTCACATCCAACGGAAAAACCAATCAACTTGAGCTAATTCCCTTTTCCGTTGCTGCCGGCCCTGCTGGGAAGTGTGGAAAGAGGATCAAAGGGAAGGGGTTTGAAAGGACAGAACAAACGCTTGTGCCAGAGGAGCTCTCCACATCCCCCCAGCCCAGGAGCTGACTAAGAACTGCAGGCAACTTTCCGTATTCACGGATCTGCATCCAGACGCAGCCCAGCTCGCATCAAAAATATCTGGGGAAAAAAGTTGTGTGTGTGCCAAACATGTAGAGATTTACTGTTTTCTCGCCATTATTCCCTAGATGGCACATTACAACAACTATTTACATAGCTTTTACCTCATGTTAGGTATTATAAGTCATTTAAAGATGATTCAAAGTACATAGGAAAGGTGGGCATTTGGCCAAACCGTTAAAACGCTGCTTAAGACACCTGTGTCCCACATCAGATGCCTGGGTTCAATTTTGGGTCTGGCTCTGGCTCCTGACTGCAGCTTCCAGACAACACAGACCCTGAAGCATAGTAGGTGATGGCTCAAGTAATCGAGTCCCTGCCATGCACATGGGAAACCTAAATTGAGCTCCTGGCTCTTGGGTTCAGCCCCAGCCCAGCTCCATTGCAAGTATTGGAAAGTGAACCACTAGATGTGGGTGCTCTCTCGCTCTTTCTCTCGCTCCCCTCCCCCCACTTTCAAATTTTAAAAAAATTTCATAGGAGAATGTATGTAGGTTATAAGCAAATACTATCCCACTTTATATAAAGGATGTGAGTATCCATGGATTTTTCTATCAGGAGTGTCCTGGAACCAGTTCCCTGCAAACACTGAGGAATGACTGTACATAAATCATGGCCAAATAGAGTTCCAGATCCATGCCTAGGATACACCAAAGTAAAGAAAAAAATCTGTCCTCTCCCAACTGGCCTCCTTTTCCATCTGAGCATTTCACTTTCAATCTCAGGCAACAAACCTTGACTACTGTCCTTGCTTCATAAGCCACACGCTTACTGGTCAGAGAATTTCTAGGAGTTGGCTTCCTTTTCATAGCCAGTGTCTCACGCTGAGCTATTGCACCTTGTCTGGCTGACCTCTGTGGAATTTCTTAGCTGTCCTTGGCTTCCGCCTGCCAAGGTGTCAGCACAGTTGGGCTGCAGCTGTGACAAGCACTCAGCAATCAACCGTGAGACACGGCAGCTCTGTGCTTCACGGCTCCGGACTGGACAAAAGGGCAGCTGTGCTCGGGGAGGAATTTGCCTAAAACTGATGCTGCACACGTCCCTGGAGTCAGATGGCCAGCTGATGGTTGCACAATGGCGGGAAATGTCACCTTCCCTCTCTAAGCTCCAGTTTCCAGAATTGGAAGATGGAAAAAAATACACCTAATTTATAGCAACCTGGAGAGGATTAAACTTAAAAACCAACTCTGCTGCTACTTGCCGCTTGTCTGGGCTAGATGAGACCAGGACGACGCTGAGGGATAACGGTCCTTAATCACAGGAACACCTGCCCTTTTTGAGGGTAAATGCTCTGAGCTTGTCCAGATTTTGTTTTCGGAGCCCAGTGCTAGATGCCTCCATCCCCTTCTCCTTTCAGTCTTCAGAGTACAGAGTTTTAAAGGAAGGTTGAACAGGTTGCTTGATATAGCAGACACTTATCAGAAGTTAGTAGGATGGACGGTGTGGGGAGGACTGGGAGACCACCCTCCAGAAAGTGTAGCCATTCTCGGGACGACAGACTACTTCTGCAGTCAGGTATTCTCAAGCATCCAATCCACTTTCTTAGATAGAAAGGAACTACCGACCCCCAAGTGGCAATACGGTTGGGTCAAGATCAATTTTCTGAGGATATTTCGCATTAGGTACCCAACCTGTTCTTGACATCACCCCAGATATTAGGGGCCTTTAGATGAGAAGCAACGCTGCCAATGAGGGTCCAAATCCACCCATTCATTCTTCCATCCAACCAATCATTCATTCATTTGAACATATTCATTGAGATTCTGCTATATGTCAACACCTATGCTAAGCAGAGTGATAGAAGACTGCTGCTGCCTTACTAGAGCTTACATTCTCAGGATATAGTTACAGCATAAGCGAAGATAGTTTAGTGGGATTACATCAAATAGAAAAGTTTCTGTACTGCAAAAGAAACAGGAAAGTGAAGAGGCAACCAACACAATGGGAAAAAATATTTGCAAACTATGCAACTGATAAAGGATTAATAACCAGAATCTACAAAGAGATTAAGAAATTCCATCACAACAAAACAAACAACCCACTTAAGAGATGGGCCGAGGACCTAAACAGACATTTCAAAAGAGGAAATCCAAATGGCCAAGACACATGAAAAAATGTTCAGGATCACTAGCCATCAGGGAAATACAAATCAAAACCACAATGAGGTTTCACCTCACCCTGTTTAGAATGGCTCACATACAGAAATCAACTAACAACAGATGCTGGCGAAGATGTGGGGAAAAAGGCACACTAATCCACTGTTGGTGGGAATGCAAACTGGTAAAGCCACTATGGAAGTCAGTCTGGAGATTCCTCAGAAACATGAATATAGCCTTACCATACAACCCAGCCATCTCACTCCTCAGAATTTATCCAAAGGATATTAAATTGGCAAATAAGAGAGCTATCTGCACCTCAATGTTTATTGCAGCTCAACTCACAATAGCTAAGGCATGGAATAAACCTAAGTGGCCATCAACAGAAGACTAGATAAACAAATTATGGGATAGGTACTCTATGGAATACTTCACAGCAGTATAAAAAATGAAATCCAGTCATTTGCAACAAAATGGAGGAATCTGGAAAACATCATGCTGAGTGAAATAAGCCAGTCCCAAAGGGACAAATATATGTCCTCCCTGATCTGTGACAACTAACTGAGCACCTAAAAGAAAATTGTAGAAGTGAAACTGACACTATGAAAAGGAATGACTTGATCAGCCCTTGTCCTGTCAAGAAACAGCTTACTATTTTATTCTTTTTAGTATTTTCTTTTTCTACTTAATACCATTGGTTGAACTCTTTACTTAACAAGGAATTAATCTTAGGTGTTTAAATGCAATTGAAAATTGATCCTTGTTAAAAATAAGAGTGGGAATAAGAAAGGGAGGAGATGTACAGTTTGGCACACGTTCCCTCAGACTTATCCCTAAGGGTAAAGCTAAAAACTTGCCACAGGACTCAAAATCCCATTAAGTTGGCAAGTACCAATGCCATCTTACTAGTTAAAGTGATTAGTTTAAGTTGGTAACTGATCATGAAGATAGGAGTAAGTGTCAAAGGGATCACATAACTAAGACCAAGTGTCTGCTAATAATAATTGATAGAATTAAAAAGGAGAGAAAGATACAACATAGGAAGCACGACATACAGTATTCTCATAGAATAACAAATGCCCTAAACAATACTCTGGCCTCAGAATCAGCCCTTAAGGCATTCAGATCTGACTAAAAATCCCATGAGAGCATTTCAGGCATGGGAAGCCAAGACACTACAGCAAAAAAAAAAAAAAAAGACCTAAATGAAAGATCTCTGTGAGTGAGATCCCCGTGGAAAGAACGGGCCATCAAAGAAGGACATACCTTTCTCTGAAGGGAGGAGAGAACTTCCACTGTGATTATGGCCTTGTCTAAATAAGGTCGGAGTTTGTGGACTCAAGAGGCTTCCATAGCCTTGGCAGCTCATGACTAGAGCCTTAGGTGATGACTGACATCATAAATAAGAGTGTCAATTGTTAAATCAACAACAGGAGTCACTGTGCACTTGCTCCCCATGGAGGACCTCTGTCCTTAGTGTGTTACACTATGAGAATTAATGATAAACTAGTCTCCAAACAGTGTTTTATACTTTGTGTATCTGTGTGGTGCAAACTGTTGAAATCTTTACTTACTATAGAGTTGATCTTCTGTATATAAGATAATTAAAAATGAATCTTAATGAGGAATGGGATGGGAGAGCGAGTAGGAGATGGGGTGGTTTGCAGGTGGGAGGGTGGTTATGGGGGGAAGAACCGCTATAATCCAAAAGTCGTACTGATGAAATTTCAATTTATTAAATAAAAACTTTCTATTAAAAAAAGAAAATAGTTTAGAATCAACAGGTTAGAATCTAAACTCACGGGGGAGAATAATTAGCCTTTCAATACAGCAGTCTAACAATGAGTATTAAAATCTATAATATTTTATATTTCTCTTGACCCAGTGAATCTACTTCAATAAATGTATCTGAATGAAATCATTCTATATATTAATCATCATCATATTTACCCATGAAGACTTATTTATAAGGTTATTCATTGCTGTATTGCCTAGAATAGTTTTTTTTTAAAAAAGGAAATAATCCAAATAGCCAGTGGAGGATGAATTAAATAAATCATGATACATTCACTCTAATATTATGTGGTCATCAAAGGTTATGTTCTATACATATTGCTCATAAAAAAGTCATAAAACAATATATAGAATAATATGCTACTTTGATTTTTTAATAACATTGGGTTATATAGATGAATATAAATATCCCAAATAAAACTGGGTCATCTTCCAGCCTCTAAACTGCTCTTATCATCAAGACAGAATTGAAGAATAATGTTTTCTGAAACAGTATTTTTGCACTTTGTGTTTCTGAGTGGGTGCAAACTGGTGAAATCTTTACATAGTATATATTGAATTGATCTTCTTTATATAAAGATAATTGCAAATGATTAAAAAATCTTGGTGTTAAACTGGAAATTGCATAGACAATTAATCAATTTTTAAAAAAAAAATCATGTAGGATCTCTGTCCTTAATGTGCTGTACATTGTGAATTAATACTATAACTAGCACTCCAACAGTATTATCATTCTGTGTCTCTATGCGAGGGCAAACCGTTGAAATCTTTACGTAATATGTACTAAATTGATCTTCTGTGTATAAAGAGAATTGAAAATGAATCTTGATGTGGGCGGAGGGCAGGAGGGAGCGGGAGAGGGGAGGGTAGGGGGAGGGAGGGAGGTTGTGGGGGGGGGAGCCATTGTGATCCATAAGCTGTTCTTTGGAAATTTATATTCTTTAAATAAAAGCTTTATATAAAAAAAAAAGAATAATGTTTTCACTGAATTTTTCTGATGTGTATGTCAACATTTTTTAATGATTATATTTTTCCATTCTTTCCTTTACCTAAATTTCTACTGTATACTATAGCTACTTGGATATCTTGTTTTTTTTTTCTTTTTGACCTCTCTTCTCCCCAAAATGCCTGGATTTGAATATTTTTTCATTCACCACTCTCTCTTCTTCTTATTCCCCACACTCTCTCTCTCTCTTCTCATCTCTTCCATATTTTTCCCCAACCCTTATCTCCACATTTTTTTGTACAGATCAGTGGATTTCTCTCTGCCTGTCCAGATTTCTCTTCTACCAAGCTCCCCACCCCAAAAAATAAAGCAGAAAAAGAGAATAGAAATTCAAGCACTTATGACTCAATATTTTAACATCCTTCATGCATGTACTATTAATATTAAATATATCCGAGTATTAAGATTTAGGATATTTCATTTACTTATTCAAATTTTTCTTTCATTTTCAAAAGTAAATATAGTATTTTACTAAATGGGGGGGGGGAATCTCTAAATGATACAAATATATTGAACACTATAGCACTCAGAAATCAGATCATTTTTCCCCGAAAAAGTACAAAGTCCTCTAAAAATGTAGTTTAAAAATTCCCACCATAATGGGGCAGGCATTTGGTGCAGTGGCTGAGAATCTGCTGGGATGCCCACAAGCCATGCCGATGGAGCGCCTGGGTTCCACCTTGGCTCTGCTTCCAATCCAGCTTTCTACCAATGTGCACGTGGAAGGAAGCAGTGATGGCTCTGCTGCCCGTATGAGAGCCCAGGATTGTCCAGCAGATAGAAAATCTCTTTATCTCTGCCTTTCGAGTAAACTAAAACAAATAAATGAAATTCATGCCAGCAAATGGGGCGCTCCTTCCAAAGAGGTCGAGGATGGCTACGATACCCCCTGGACATCTCTGGGAACACCACGCCTCCCTTCAGGAAGCATTGAAGCCATGTGGCCACTGTCAGCTCAAAGTCCTCACGTCCCCTTCTCCTGCTGAGAATCACCCACCAGCCACAGAACTACAGGACTCTCCACGTGACAAGCAACGTGGAAGGGGGGCACTGAGACCACAGTGTGCTAGGAAGTGCAGGATTAACCTGCTTCAGAACGACAGGCTCCTGGTGAAAATACCCATCTTACCCGCTCAACATTTACACACACACACATACACACACACACACACACACGACTGCATCCCACTTTACCGCACATGGCTCAGCCACGGCTGCATCTTTAACACCAGTGACCGTGAGCACCCTGAGAGCACTCACATCACACACCTTTCCCAGCCTCAAGCCCAGCAGGTGTTTTAGACCTAAAGGAACAAACCTCCTTGTGTCCTGCTGCAGCCCCTCGTCACAATCTCTGCTCAACACCGTCAGTGCCTTCCACGGACACAGCCACATGCAACCACCTCCCAGAGCTGCCCAAGGCCTACTTCCCGCGATGCCCGAGTTGAATAGGACTCCACGCTGCCCGTTTCTGCGTAGCACCTCACGGCCTGGGCCGTGCAGTCCTGATGCTTGTGCTCAGAATCTCCTATGAACACTTTGTGGAAACAAGTATTGTCCCCCTTTTCAAAAAATATTTATGTGGTTCATATGAAAGGCAGAGTTACAGAAAGAGGGATAAAGAGGGAGGGAGGGAGAGAGAGAGAGAGATCCTCCATCTACTAGCTCAAACCCCAAATGGCCACAACAGCCAGGGCTTAGCCAAGCCAAAGCCAGGACCCTGCAACTCCATCCAGGTCTCCCACATGGGTGGCAGGGGCCCAGTAACTTGGGCCATCTGCTGCTGCCTTCCCAGACACATTAGCAGGGAGCTGGTTCAGAGTGGAACAGCCAGGCTTTACAGGCACTCTGATATGGGATGCTGGCATCGCAGGTGGTGGCTTAACCTGCTGCGCCACAGTGCCAGCCCCGCCTCTGCCTCTGCCTCCGGCTCTCCTCCTGGGGATCCCCACACTCCCAGATACTGGGGAGAACCAGCTCCCGACTACTCCTCCATCTCATTTCTCTTTGTCTTACACAAACCAGAAATCTTCCTGTTCCTTCAGCAACAGCCACAGCGAGGCCTGTGCATGAGCTCATGCAAACACAGGCTCCAGAAAGTAGCCCGCCCTCCAGGCAGAAGAAAGTGAGACCCAGCCCTGATCCAGCCAAGCCCCTTGCCACCTCATCTCTAGCCAGGGCCTCTTGGGTCTCCATGGAGACTAGAAGCTTTGCAAGGAACATCACACCATCAAACCTGAAAGAAAAGATCTGCATGACAGAATATATTGCTAAAGATGGCCAACCATGGGTGGTGGACATTTGTAACATCCACTAACAGGATGCACCAGAAGTGATACGATGCAGCTTCCCAGGCCAAATTATAAAAGGTCATATAGCTTCCACCAGGCTCGCTCGCTCACTCGCTCACTCACACTCTCTCTCCCTCTTTCTCCCCTTGCCCCTCCTTGACATACACCTCTGGAGTGCTGAGCAGCCATGTGAGAAGTCTGACTGCTCTGCTGTCATCATGCTGAAGAGATCAGGAGAGAGACCATGGAGAGGAGATAAGGGCCCCAGGAGCCCCCGCTGGGCCCACCCAGCTGTTTATGTCTTCCAGACACTGGACAGAGTCAGGAGCCCAATCCTCGGCCTTGGAGGTGCTCTGGGTGATGCCACAGGCGAACATGTGGCATCTCTGGCAAGCCCTGCCCGCACTGTAGATTCATGAGCAAAGCAAGGGTTGTCATTGTTTTAAGCCACTCAGTTCAAGGTGGCTTGTTTCACAGCCTGAAAACCTGGTCCCTGAAGTTCCAGTTCCCCTGAAGTTAACTGAAGTTAACCTTCTCTTACCCCCATGAGTAGTAATCTGGTGAGGATGGCTCCCTGGCCTGTGAGAGGACAGTAGAGAGGGAGAGGACAGCAGAGAGGGAGAGGGAGAGGGGGAGGGGGAGGGGGAGGGGGAGGGGGGGAGGGAGAGAGACCACAGTGCTACAGTGGAACATCACAGGCCTTCTTCTCGAGCCTCCGAGATACATCAGTCATTTCTACATGAGGAAGGCATAAGCAATCATCACTCTGGGAAACTGGGACTTTGCACACTCACCCCAGTCACAAAGCGCCAGGGTCCCACCACTGGACTGTCTCTCCCACCAGTGGAGGCTTAAAGTCATTGCCTTCCTGTGGACCCTCTGGAGGTGACCTGGAGATGAAGAACTGAGAGTAACCGATTGATAAAAGATCTCATAAGCACAGAAGAAGTAACACCTGTGTTTGTCAGTTAGTTGACATTCCAGGCCAGTGGGGCTCAGCACTGCTGAGGAATGCCTTGAGACTGTGTCAGACATGCTTTTGTCCCACCCGAAGCCAAGGAAGCTGGAGGAATTGCCAACTCCCGCCTGGCCTGTCCTGTCCCACGCCAGCCTTGAGCGTGCCAAGTAGAGCATGGCAGGTGTTTCCAGTAGGGAGCCACCCACAAACATGTGAAGGTGAAGGGGTTATAGACAGGCACCCGCAGTGTCTGCAAGAACCACTGTGAGACTGGATGAAGTGCAAGGGCACTGCAGAGCTGGTGGGAACCAGCCTCTGACTGCTTCAAGGAGGCTATTCCAACAAGTGTACAACAAGCACACGGGTCCTGAGGCAGGAACTTGGGAGTTGAGGCCAGAGTGTGCACAGCCTCCAGGCCACAGCCAGGACTTGGGATTTCACTCGGAGAAGAAGGAGATGCTGTTGCCCAGTTTGGAGAAGAATGACACAATCCAGCCTGCACTTTTAAGAGAGCTGCTCCTTCCCCTAAGTGGAGGAAGATAGTGAGAGTGGATCACCAGACAGAAGATGGCCACAGCTCTGCAGGTCAGAAGTGCTGGTGGCTCCAGCAGGACAGGAAGGATGGAGGCTCTGAGCAATGCGCAGAACCTGGTACACGCTGAAGGGCAAGCACAAACAGCAGGAACCAAAGGGACGAGTCTGGGTGACTGGAAAACATTTTGTTTGAACTCCTGGAAGGGTAGATGTGTTGTTACCTGAGACAGGAAAGACAGGGAGGAGAAGACATGGCTGGGAAAGAGGCAGGAGCTTGCCTCTGGATATGTGAGATATGAATGCCTGTTGCACATCTGAACAAAGATGGCAGATACGCAATTGGACGGATAGACTTGAAGTTGAAGGATGAGGTCTGGGATGGACACACACACTAGTGGATAAAAGTTCATAATGACCCCATTAAAGTTGTGGGCACCTCTACCTTGCTGGTGATCATCGATGAGCTTAGAAAGCTGCTCTCTGAGGTTGACAGTGAATCCTATTATCATCCCTGTGGGATTCCTTTCTTGGTCCCTGGATGACCTAGTAGACTTCCTGTAGAAGGGGACAATTCTCCAGCTTGTGCCCAGCTTCCAACCGTCAGGGCCTGGGGCTGAGCCTCCACGCCTACCACTCTCGCTTACCCTCATGCGTCTCTTGGTAGACACTCCTGAAAAGCCCTTTTGTTTCCGGTCAGCCCCTCTGGACAAGCAGCATCCCTTCGGCCTCAGGCACTGGCCTTTCAACATCAAAGCCAAGGACACTGGGGAAGGCAAGCAGAGCAGATGCTGTCCTTGTGCAATAGGGGGCCCCATCCAAAGATCGGGTTGCATTCCGGGACTATCTGTCAGGGGCGGATCAGTTTCACCTCGCTTCAGCCCTCTGGGAGGATGGCTGGAGGGACACTCACAAGGCCCAGGGCATCTCCTCTGGAGGAGGCTCATTTGGAGCCGAGCCCGAGCGGTGACACCACCAGCCTCCCCTGGACTGGCCCTCTGCCGACTGACCTCCTGGGATTAGAAAACAACACGTCTTACTCCATGCAGCCTGGACGTGCTTTCAGGGATATCAGCACAGAACCTGGCTCTGCAACTTCTCTGATACTTGGATGAGCTTAATTTTCATGTTTTATGTGCAATGTTCTCATCCAAGAAGGGCTGCCTTTCTAAACAGGAACACAGTGCATCTGCCTCAAACACTTGGCCCTTGAAAGTGCTCCAGGACTTGAAACCGTGATCTAACTCAGCCTGGGCTGCTCACACCTCTTCCAGCGTTACGGAAGGGTTCTGCCATGTTGCTTGCACAGTGCCCTGTATTTTAAGCTGACTTCTCCGAAGTTTTTTTTTTTTCCCCCAAAGATTTATTTATTTGAAATGTGGAGTTACAGAGAGAAGAGAGACAGAGACAGACAGAGATCTTCCATCCCAGTGGCTGCAATTGGCCAGGGCTAGGACAGCCCAAAGCCAGGAGCCAAGGAGCTTCATTTGGCTCTTCCTTGTGGGTCCAGGGGCCCAAGCACTTCAAACACCCTCTGCTGTTTTCCCAGATGCACTGGCATGGAGCTGGATTGGAAATGGAGTAGACTCGAACCAGAGCCCATATGAGATGCCAGAACTGCAGGCAGTGGCTTAACCCACTGCACCACAGCACTGGCCCCTCTCCAAAGAATTTGAGAGCTCTGCTTCTTTCTTGAACGGTTTGAACCCCCAGCCTCCTGGCAGTTTCTCTATGTCTTTACAAAAACTGTAAATCTTTTCCTCTTTTTGAAAGGTGTTTTTAGAATGGCTATTATCAAAAAGCCAAAAGATAGCAGATGCTGGCAAGTATGTGGAGGAAAAGGGAACCCCTGTACACCTGTCAGTGGGAATACAAGTTCATATGGCCTTGGGGCCAGCATTGTGGCATAGCAGGTAACCGCGACCTGCGACACCACCATCCCAAACGGGCACTAGTTCACGTCCTGGTTGCTCCATTTTCAATCTAACTCCCTGCTAATCGTCTGGGAAAAACAGCAGAGGATGGTCCAAGTGCTTGGGTCCCTGCCACATATGTGGGAAACCCTGACGAAGCTGCTGGCTCCTGACTTCAGCCTGGCCCAGCCATGGCTAGTGTGTCTATTTGAGAAGTAAACCAGCAGATGGAAGATCTCTCTCTCTCTCTCTCTCTTCCTTCTCTCTGTCTCTCCCTCTCTCCTTGTAACTGTCTTTCAAATAAATAAATAAATCTAAAAAATAAATAAATAAATATTTTAAAGAATTAATATGGTCAAGGCCGGTGCTGTGGTACACTAGGTTAATCCTCCACCTATGGCGCCGGCATCCCATATGGGTGTGGGTTCGAGTCCTAGCTGCTCCACTTTCGATCCAGCTCTCTGCTACAGCCTGGGAAAGCAGCAGTAGAAGATGGCCCAAGTGCTTGGGCCTCTGCACCCCATAAAAGACCCAGAAGAAGCTCCTGGCTTCAGATCAGCTCAGTTCTGGCTGTTGCAGCCATCTGGGGAGTGAACCAGTGGATTGGAGACCTTTTTCTCTGTCTCTCCCTCTCACTGTCTGTAACTCTACCTCTCAAGTAAATAAAATCTTTTTAAAAAATTAATATGGTCTTGCTGGAAAACAGTATGGATGACCCTCCAAAAGCTAAAAATAGATCTAGCCCATGACTCGGCTATCTCACTTCTCTATGCACCCCAAAAAAATGAAATCAGCATACAAAATAGATTCCTATACCCCCATGTTCATTGCAGTGCTACTCACAACAACCAAGACACAGAATCAACCCAGGTGTCTGTTAATGGATGAGTATGCATAGACAATGTGGTATACAATATGGAGTATTGTTCAGCCATAAAAAAAATGAAAGCCTGCTATTTGCAACAAAAAAGATGGACTGGATAGCATTAGGTTGTGTGAAATAAGCCAGTCTCAGAAATCCAAATGCTGCATGTTCTCTTTCCTCTATCCAAACACAGTCAGAACACAGCAAGTTGTGGGGTTCCATAGCACAGCAGGGGAGTGCAGGGCACTCTCAAGTATCATACGCTGTTTATGGACCTGGGAGAGCAGAGCTGCTGGGCACCGAGCACAATGCCAAGAAAATGGAACAGCTGGTTGCCTCTGCTGACTGGTTTGTGCTGTGTACATGTGTTGAAATACTGCACTGAAACCCACAGTCATGTACACATATTTACAGAGTAATCAAAAATTTTTATAATACAGTGTTAGGAAAAACTTTTAAGCCAATGAAAGTGCTTTGGGGCCATGCCATTATTACTTCAGGAGTATGTGAGTTAAAATTTGGCTTCATAAAGGAACTCTACTTTGCTCACCCCATTGAGCAGGACAGAATGGCGTGGTAGGAACCCAGTGGGCTGAGGGGCAGGGCCTTAAAGAGCTCTGGTGCCTTGGGAAGATTCCTGGGCTCTGTTTCACCACCTTTAAGATCTGGGGGAGCAAACTCAGATGCCCCCAGGTACCTTTTCCTGCCACAGCTGTGTGACAATTACCTAGGGTTAAAAACTAGAGATTTGTAGGCCATCCTCAGAGTGATTCTGTGAGTTCAGGATAGAAATCTGTAGGGGATAAGTGAGCAGGGCCACCAATTTATTCACATTTCTCTATATCAATGCCCTTGGGGTCCCAACCCACAAACAGCTGGACTTGTCCCTGTGACTGGTTTTGACCAATGGGACATTAGCAGATGTTACATGCACAAGCACACACATGCAGACACACATGTAAATGCATGCATACAAACATGCACGCACACACACACACACAGATAGTATGGGTGCCTGTGCTCTGCAGATTGCCCTCTTGCTGTTCTTCTCAAGTTGTGTAGCTCTGGGTGAATGAGCCCAAGATGGCCAGCTGAAAGCAGAGAGCACAAGGCCTTGTCACTTTGGTTGCCCCAACTGACAGTCCACTGAGCACCAAGCATGTGAGGAGCAAGGTCCTCAGCCAAGCCACCAGCTGATCACAGTGTCTGAACCAACCACACACAGGTCAGAGGAACAGGCCCAGAGCAGAACCCCATAGCTGACGCACAACATTGTGAGCTAAATGCTTTAAACCACTAATTTGTGAGCCTTTTACTGCATTATGTAATGCATACAGAAAGATCATCTAACATAAATATTAATATAAGTAACCAAATACCAGCAACTGGGTACCTTATAAAGAAGGGAGGCTTATTTCACTCAAAGTACTGGAGGCTGGGAAGTTCAAGAGCATGACACTGGCACCTGCTCAGCCCCTCTGCAGGGCCTTTGTTTTACACCACAATACAGCACTGTCATCACATGGTGAGATAGAGCACTTGCTTTTCCAACATGGCCATTCCCATGATACCCCATCAATCCACTAATCTATGGCTGCATATCCATTTGCCATGATTCAGTCACCTTCCAAAGGCCTCATCTCCCAAGTTTCAGTAACAAGCACCTCTGGGGTTAGGTTTCCAACACTTAGAACTCAGGGGACACATTCCGTCTACAGCTCACGTACAAGTGTACTTCAAAAGTTCTGTGGAGACTCATAGAATGACAATAACTTTAAGTAACACTCTGACCTCAGAATCAGCCCTTAAGGCTTTCTGGTCTGGCTGAAAAGCCTGTGAGAGCATTTCAGGCATGGAAAGCCAAGACACTGTGGCAAAAAAAAAATGTCCTACATAAAGGATCTCTGTGAGTGAGACCCTAACAGAAAGAAGTGGCTATCAGAGGCTGGCGTCGTGGCGCACTTGGTTAATCCTCTGCCTGCAGCGCTGGTATCCCATATGGGCATTGGGTTCTATTCCTGTTTGCCCCTCTTCCAGTCCAGCTCTCTGCTGTGGTCAAGGAGGGCAGTGGAGGATGGCACAGGTGCTTGGGCCCTGCACCCCATGGGAGACCAGGAGGAAATGCCTGGCTCCTGGCTTCTGATCAGTGCAGTGCCGGCCGTGGCAGCCATTTGGGGAGTGAACCAGCAGAAGGAAGACCTTTCTCTCTGTCTCTCTCTCTCTTTCACTGTCTGTAACCCTACTTGTAAAATAAAAATAAATAAATAAAATAAAAATGGCCATCAAAGAAGGATGTACTTTTCTCTAAAGGGAGGAGAGAACTTTCACTTTGCTTATGGACATCAGTCTGAATACTGATGGAGGTTGTGGATTCAAAAGGCTTCCATAGCCTTGGCAGCTCATGTCAAGAGCCTCAGGTGATCACTGACGTCATACATCAGAGTGTTAATTGTTAAATTAACAACAGGAGTCACTGTGCACTAACTCCCCATGCAGGACATCTGTTCTCAATCAGTTGTACTATGAGAGTTAAATGTGATACTTGTTCCCAAACAGTGTTTGTGTGTGTATGTGTGCAAATTGTTGAAATCTTTACTTGTATAGAGTTGGTCTTCTGTGTACAAAGTTAATTGAAAATGAATCTTAATGGAGAATGGTACTGGGAAGGGGAGAGGAAGGAGGAAGAGGAGTGGGAGTGTGGGTGGGAGGGTGGATATGGTGGGAAGAATTATTACATATGTATATATGTTGTATATATGAAATTTGTATTCCTTAAAAAATAAATTAATATGAAAAAAAGTTCTGTGGAAAATGGAATGAAAAGATAAGTTTATTTTTGCTGCAAAATATGACACAGCACTGGGCTGTGGTTTTTCCCAGCTGGGTCTGTGGATGAAGGAGCAGGGTCACCATCAGTCTCCGACTGCCTGTCTTTCCCCCTCCCTCTCTTACTCATCTCTGCTGGTGAACTGGAAGAACCCAGGACTCTCTTACAGCTCCCAGCCTCCTTCCTCAAGACCCCTAAAATAATCCATGCACACGAAGGGTCCTCAAAAAGCTCACAGAAAATGGAACTATGCAGAGATTTCAAAATATTTTCCAGCAAAATAATCTTATCCTTTTTTTTTAAGAATTACTTACTTATTTGTTTGAAAGAGTAACAGAGAGAGAGGGAGAGACAGAAAGAGATCTTCCATTTGCTGATTCAGACTCCAAATGCCCACAGTGACTAGGATTAAACCAAGCTGAAATCAGGAGAAAGGGATTCCATCTGGGTCTCCCACAAGGGTGACGGGGACCTAAGTACTTGAGCCATCACCAGCAGTCTCGCAGGAGCAAAAGCAGGAAGCTGGATTGGAAGCACATATAGCCAAGACACAAACCAAGCATTGTAATACGGGGATGTGGGCGTCCCCAGTGGCAGCCTAACCCACTGCACCACAAGCCTGCCCTGAATTTATCTTCTAATTCGATTTTTTCCATAAACTTTTTGAAGGTAAATGATAGCCACAGTTGGGCAAATTAGTATGTCCAGCTCCAGCTCCTGACATAATTACTTGGGGGGCGGGGGGGACAGGGGGATGGACACGTGCTCATGCATGTCTCCTAAAATCTATTTCCATAGCAAATTAAGCCTGATGCAATATTTTGTATTTCCAAATGTTCTCCAGGCATACCTGATGTGCACCATCACCCAATTGCACATTGGGTCTGGGACCCCATGACATGCTTAGTCCCCTCCTCCTTCCAGGAGACCACCTGGTGAGCACAGCTGTGACCTTGCTGAGGGGGTTGGGCGTGGTGAGGAACACACATTCTCAGTCCCCACAGAGAAAGGGGCCTGCCTGAAAGTGCTGGGGTGTTCTCTGGAGTCCCAGAAAGCTGGGCATTTTCAGGTTAAATCCAGAGACAGACTGATATGGCAGAGAGCAGACAGGAGAAACAACCACAGACTCATTCCAGGTAGGTGTGGACAGGAAGAAGGTCCACTTGGGTGTTCTGTCCCTTAGAGATGTGAGTCTAGGGTGTACAGCCTACATCCTACAGGGCTGGGATCCCACATCTTGGGGGGCCTTAAAGAAGGAGGTTGGGAGCCCCATGCAGACACTTGGCTCTCCCAGGCAAACTGCAGAGATGAGATGAGTGTGTGGAAGGAGGAGGGAAGAACAGGTGGCCAGAAAGCGACTGTGACCCTACTCCTTCACCCCACAGACCCAGTTGGGGAAAAAAACAATGCTCTCACTTCAAAATTAGAAAATGAAACTCATCCAAAAATCTCAAGAAGAAAGCTTTCTTCTCATCAGGGGTCATCATTTTCCTGGACCAGGCCCTAAATATTCAAATGGGTATGTGGGATTTTTAAAACATTTAATTGACACCTGATAATTGGACATATTCATGGGGTACACTGTAATAAATCAATACAGGCACACAATGCACAGTGAAGCAGGGAGGGGTCTGCACATCAGATACAAAAGTACAGTTACATGGAAGGAATGCACTCAAGTGTTCTATCACACAGTAGGGCGGCTGCCTGCAGTGGTTGCAGGTGGCCCCTCAACCTCAGCCTTTGTTCCTATTCAATTCTGCACACGTTGGCCAATGCCCCATTCCCAGCTCCCTCCTCTCTCTTAGAGGGCTCTCCTTGGTGCTAAAACCACTTCACTCTACCCATGAAGAAGAAATCAATACCCTTGGGGAGCCACTCTCAACCCATGGCTGATGAGAAGTGGACTCAAGTGGTGTCCAGCTTCTCACCTCCCTGAGCTGACTGAGCCTCCACGTGGGAACCACTCCTGAGTGTGCTACGCCCTCTGCACCAGTGCCCTGGAGGCCAGGCGCCTCTCAGGATAGCTTCTGGAATCAGCTTAGGGCTCTGCAAGCCCAGTGTTGAGCCCCTGTTCCCCCCAGCATGATGGAACTCCTCCCTGGCCCTCCTCATCCTCAGCCAGCAACCAGGGAGTGAGTCTGGGGTACCCAGGCAGGGTTCCCAGCCGGCATCCACCAGGAATTCCATTCCCAGGCCTCACCCTGTTCTTGAGCACCTGCCTCTCCTCATTCCATCCTTGCCATGTCCAGTTGGATGGCTACTCTGGCTTTTGCTTTTCTGGACTTAGTGCTCTGAGAGGCTGCTCTTGGAGTCGCCTTTGGTCATTTGGGGAACAATTCCAGCTCCTTTCATCCTGCTCCAGGCATGGTGCCAGGTTGTGAGGACAGCCACAAAACAGCTATTTCTGATTTACTAGTGGATTTAAATAAGAGCCTGCACAACCACAACTCACTGTGACAGTTCCTGTGATGGGGAAGCAGAGTGTCACGGGAGCCCAGGAGGGGCCCTAAGAGTTAGCCATGGAGTTACTGTGGTGGCACAGTGGTTAAGCCGCTGCATGAGACCGCCTGTATCCCATATTGGAGTATTGGTTTAAGTCCTGGCTACTTCACTTCCCATCCAGCTTCCTGCCAATGCACTTTGGGAAGTAACAGGTGATGACTCAAGCGCTTGAGCCCCTGCCACCCACTTGGGAGACCCAGATGGAGTTCCTGGCTCCAGGCTTCAGCATGGCCCAGCCACAGGCATTGCAGGCATTTGGGGAGTAAAACAGTAAATGGAAGATTCTCTCTCTCTCTCTTCTCTCTCTCTCTCTCTCTCTCTCTCTCTCTCTCTGTGTGTGTGTGTGTGTGTGTGTGTGTGTATGTGTGTGTGTCTCTGTCTCTCTCTCCCTTTCAAGGAGATGAAAATAAATAAGTAAACATTAAGAAAGAATTATTCAGGGAAGAGCAGGATGGGGAGAACTATGTTTCTGGCTCAGGGAGCAACATATACAAAAGCCAGAGGGGACAAAACACGCTCCAGTGAACCCCACGCTATAGGGGTGGCAATAAATACAGGAGCCTGGCGATATTTAATGACAGTCTCCTCGCAGCTGAAGCTAGAATTTAAATATTTAAGCTTGCGGATGCTTCGTTCCCAAGTGAGCTCAGTTTGCTTATGGACTCCTGTCTCTCAGTGCCTCCCTCTGCGGCCCTTCATCTCTGCAGGCGATAAACACTGCCGTGCGCAGAGCCATTTAGAAGGCATGGACCAAGGTGCAAACAGTTTAATTGAAGCCTCGATGCGTGGGCTGCAGCAGATTTGAGCCCTGGGGGGATCATGAGATTCCACTGAGTCATTTTCTCTAGGTAGAAGGCAGAATGCTTGAGACAAGCGATTACAAAACCAGCAGTGGAAACGTCACCTGATTACCAGCTCCTCCAGCTAACCACCCTACGGGTTGGCCCTGTGCAGTCCCTGCCCCAAAGACAGATGGGGTATGCAAAGAGTTTCAGAAAATAAGGCAAGAGTGTCTCACTTCATCCACCTTTCCTAACAATTCCAGCGTATCTCTTCCTTAGGTTACATCTCCCAGCCATGGCATAAGCCCCATCCCTAAGGGTAGGGCCTGAAAGAGATTCAAGTGGGTACTGGGTCTTGAAGAGCTTGAGCAAATGGCATCTTTTCTTTTTTTCTAAGATTTATTTATTTGAAAGACAGAGTTACAGAGAAAGGTACAGACAGAGAGAGAGGTCTTCCATCCACTGGTTCACTCCCCAGATGGCTGCAACAACCGGAGCTGCAACGATCTGAAGCCCAGAGCCAGGAGCTTCCTCCAGGTCTCCTATGTGGGTGCAGGGGTCCAAGGACTTGGGCCCTCCTCCTCTGCTTTCCCAGGTACATTAACAGAGAGCTGGATCAGAAGTGGAGCAGCCAGGACTCGAACCAGTGCCCATATAGGATGCTGGCACTGCAAGCTGGGGCTTTAACCCAGTGTACCACAGCACCAGCCCCATCATCTCTTTATTGCCGTATCCTCTCTGAGCTTGTCAAGTGCTTGGGGCTGGGGAAGGAGTAAGGGGTTTGTTTGCTTGAGGGAAATGCAAAGCATGTTCTCTTAACCTGCAGAGATGAACACCAAAAGGTTGTGAGGGTGACGGAGAAAGATGGCAGCCTTGGGCTCCTCCACATTAGCTTGGATTGAGAGAGTTTGAGTAGGCACTGAGATTTCAATGAGAACTTGACATTTTCAACAAGGTAGAACTTCTCTATTCTCCCCACATGGAATTCTCCAGAAACAAGGAAGGTTGATAGTCATTAACAAGTTCTTTGCCATGGGCATTACCAGGAGCTCATGAGGAAGATGGGTGCAATACAGGAGCCTGGAACAAGTCCTTTGGGGTAGTGTAAGTACACAGGTGGTTATCTACTGCCACTGGGGTATAAACACAGCACCCTACCTGTTTTCCAGACCTTTCCTCAGATGAGCTGCTGGATTTGGGGGAAGAAAATGCTCTTGCATTCAGAATCTTGTACGAATACAAAGGCGTGGCCACTGCTGCTGTTGTTGCGTGAGGGACAAGAACTTTCTCCCAACCAAGACCCAACACAGGTACCAAACAGAATGTAGCTTCCATGGTAGAGATACACTGATGAGACTCCAGTCCTGAAGCTCAGCTGCACAGCTCCCTTGGGCGCCTGCACCTGCATGGGAGACCAGGAGGGGCACCTGACTCCTGGCTTTGGACTGGCACAGCACCAGCCGTAGAGGCCATTTGGGGGGTGAACCAGTGGAGGGAGGACCTTTCTCTCTGTCTCTAGCTCTGTCTAACTCTGTCAAATAAATAAAAAATATAAATAATAAAAAAAGAAAACCAGATAGAAGGCCTTTTGTAGACTTTTTCGGACATATAAAATTTGAGAAAATACATCAGCAGGTCTTCACTACAAGAAATGTTTAAGGGAGTTCTTTAAATGGAAGGATTCTATTATGAAATGAAAATTTATATTTAGAGAAATGAAGAGTAAAAATGGTAAAAGAACAGGTAAATATAATGGACTCTTATTTTAAATGAATTTCAAGTAGCTGGCTATATAAAACAAAAATAATAACAAGAAATTCTGAGGTGCTGAAAATGTGTATTCATAAGATACATGGCAATAATAACAGATGAGGGAAAGAAAAGAACATAGACTTATACTGTTTTAACTTTCTCACACTGTTTTGAGGTGGTATAAAAATATTTGAAGAAAGACTGTGACAAAATAAAGACACATGTTGTAAAATATATAGCTACATAGTGTACTATGTTGATCAACAGCTACATAAATATAGATAAAAACACCAAGCTAATTGTAGATATAATCACATCATTAAAAATACTCAATATATCCAAAAGTAGACTGGGGGGGGGAGACAAAGAAAAATGAGACAAATAGAAAATAATTAGCAAATTGATCAACTTAAATGAACTATATAAACAATTACATTAATTTTTTATAATTTGAAACAGTGAGGGGACAAAGAGGGATCCAATTTGCTGGCTTAATCCCCAACTATCTGCAATGCCCCGAGATAAGCCAGAAACCAGGAATTCAGTCCAGGACTCCAGCCAAGGAGGCAGGCACCGACTACTTGAGCTCTCCCGTGCTGCCTCCCAAAGTGTGCATTAGCAAGAAGCTGGACTCCGAAGCACAGCTGAGGCTCAAACTCAGACATCACAATGTGGGATGTGGGCATTCCAATCAGTGGCTTAACATCTAGGCCAATTGCCTCCCCTTAATTATACTAAATTTAATTGTCTGAACCATCTCTATTGAAATAGAGAAATTTTAAAATTTGCATGATTTACATAAGAAATACACTTTAAATATAAAGACATAGATAGGTTAAAACCAATAGGATAGAGAAAAAATTACCATACAAACACCTAAAGAAATCTAGAATGCCAGATTAACATTAGACAAGAAACAGACTTCCCAGAGTGTAGAATAAGGACTCTTACTAGGGGTAAAAGATCATTACATAATGATAACAGGGACAATGCAGCAAGGAGATATAACAATCCCACAGGTATATGTGCCTATTAGCATAGCTTCAAGATACACCAAACACTCATAAAATGGAAAGGAGAATAGACAGATTTGTAACCCTATTTGGAGACAATATCACTTCTCTCTCAGTAACCAACAGAACAGTAGACAGAAAAGCAGTCAAACTAATTGAACTAATTAACCTAACAACTTTATAAAACTTTCATGTAGAGTATACATTATTTTTAAGTCCACATGAAGCAACCATCAAAAATGATCTCTTGGGGCCAGTGTTGTGGTGCACAGGGTTAGGCTGCCACCTGGGATGCCAGCATCCACATTAGAATCCCAGCATCCCACGTTAGAATGCCAGCATCCCATATTAGAATGCCAGCATCCCATGTTAAGATGCCAGCATCCTATGTCAGAATGCCAGCACCCCTTGTTAGAATACCAGTTCAAGTCCTGGCTGCTCTTCTTTCACTACAGCTTCCTGATAATGTGCCTGAGAAGGCACCAGAAGATGTTCTAAGTACCTGGACCCTGCCACCCATGTGGGAGACCAAATGGAGGTCCTAGCTCCTGGTTTCAGCCTGGTCCATCACCAGTTGTTGGGGGCATCTGAGAAGTGAACCAGTGGATAGAAGCACCCTCTCTCCCTCTCTCTCTGTGATTCTGTCTTTCAAATATTTATTTATTTAAAAAATAACAATGTTCTGGGCCATAAACAAATTACAGCAAAGTAAAAGAACTGAGTCCATGCAAACCATGTAGTCTATCTGCAAAATCTACACTCTCACCAATGGAATTAAACTAGAAATTAATGACAAAAAGAGATTCTGAAAAACTTTAAGTATTTGAAAATTAAGCAAAGAATTGAAAATGAAGGGGGAAAGGGAGAGGGAGGGAAGAAGAGAAGGAGGGTAAATTGAAGAGGAAGAAAGAGAGGAGAGCAAATAAAATGCATGTGGGAGAAGGATGGAAACAGGCAGGGGAGGGAGGGGAGAGAGCATAGCACGACCTGAAACACGCGGGTACTTCCAACACTTTGTGGGAAACGAAATTGAAAAATCAGTTTATTTTCATGCAAAAAGCTTTTAGATCCACGCATGGAAGAGGTCTTGAAAAAGTCCGGGGAAAACACCTATGGGCGTGAGGACAAGGGTCCCAGCCTCTCCTTCCAGGAACATCTGCTGTGCTTCCCAGAGCTCTGGCCAAAATCAAGCCTGCTGCTCACAGCACCACGCTCTAAGTCTGATTCCTTCTCCTGCCCTGTCTCGTCCTGCCTGCTCCTCCTTCCTCCCTCCTGGGGTTAAACTACTTGCATCCAAGTGCATGTCTCAGACTCAAGACAGCATCTGTTACTGAAGGCGCAGAACCTCAGAACTGTTTGGCTTTGTCAAAACAGAAAGAGCCACCGGGGAACAGCCACACTCTCCAGGAAGAACCATTCAATTTGGTTACTCTTAAGAGAAAAGACGAGACGCTATTTCCGGGAGAGGGAAGAGGCAGGGTGAAGACTGCCCTCACAGGGCGCAGTTACTGCTTTTGCATTTTTTCCACTGACATTCGTGCCAGAGGAGCCAAGAACATGTGGCCGGGCAGCCAACAGTCCCAGAGTTATCTAATTCCCAGGCCTCCATCACACACACACACACACACACACACAGGGTAAAGTGCCTAAAAAGGGAAATCAAATCATGACAAATTTATGACACATTTTGAACCTGGATTGTCCCCAACCAATCTTTCTGTGCTTCCAAGAGGAGACAGCCGGGGCCACGTGCCATGGAACCTAATGGCCTCACTGACTCAAAGCAGGCAAGGACGGTTAGCCAGCCCTGCGCCAAGCAGTTCCCCGTGCAGCACGGGCCGCCACGTCTTCCTCCGCTCCTTGCCTGTCCTGACCTCTGTGGTGAGTCACCTCTGCGGCCTCTAGCTCGGCCACCATCCATCAAAGGGGAAAAGACAGCTTCTCCCTGTTAGGAACAAAGCATCTTCAAAGCACTGGTTTGCGAGCCATTCGCAGACTCCTGGAGGGATTCCCAAGGGCGCTGTCCGGGACGGTGTGCCGCTCTTCCACGCCTTCTACCCAAGGTCCTACCCCTACAGGGAGTCTCTGTGTGCAGATTTGGCAACAGCAAGGGCACAGAGACGAGGAAAACCCAGCTTCTTCCTCAACAAGATGTCAGTCCCACAGGTTGAATGACAACCAACAGAACGTGAAGATGACCCTTGGGCTTTTCCAAAAACAGCTTTCTGCTAGCACCTCCTTTTACAGTCCATGGAAGTGTGTGGAGTGTGTGGAGTGCTGTGGGTCGCGGAAACCGAGTGCATGAGAAACCAAGGGATACATCCAAGGGTTCTATAAAAAGTCCATCAGATATATGTGCTATGGGAAAGCTAAGTGTGGATTTTTTTTCTGCATCAAAATCAACTTGTCTTTGAATTTCATGTTTTCCGTGAACTCTCTGAAGTACCCTTACAGGCCAGTGGGGAACGTAATGAAGATGAAAGCGTGCTCTTCTGGAGAAAGGGATCCTGGGAGCGCTCTGCGCGTTCCTGGACAATCCCCACTGACAGCAGGACCTCCTGCACGTGAGGTGGAGCCCCCACCTACACCGCGGCTGTCAGCAGCCAGGGGTGTCAAGGGCAGCAACTCGCACAGCACTTGTGTGTCTGCAGGGGCAGCGGTGTCCACACTTAACCCCAGGCGCGACGCTACGTGAAATGCATGGAACTCTTTTTTACTGAACAACGGAAGCTGAACCTCAGATAGACGCTCTGATTAAAGTCAGGATGTGATCTAGACTCTCCTACTCCTGGGGTTAAGATAACCCCCCAAGGGCCAGGGTTGTGGCATAGAGGATTAAGCCACCACCTGCAGCACCAGCATCCCATATGGGCAATGATGGGTTTGTTTCCTGTTTGCTCCACTCCCAATTCAGCTCCCTGCAAATGGCCTGGGAACAGTAGCAGAGGCTGGCCCAAGTGCTTGGGCCCCTGCACCTATGTGGGAGATCCAGATGAACCTCCTGGCTCCTGGTTTTAGCCTGGCCCAGCCCTGGCCATTTAGGTCATTTGGGGGATGAACCATCAAACAAAAGATCTCTCCCCTCGCCTTTGTCTCTGCAACTCTGCCTTTCAAATAAATTTGCTAATTTTTAGGAAGATAACCCCCAAGGTATCCTAAATATCTACATACATTCACCTGGGCATCTCCATTCTTAAAGTTTGCTCCATTGCAAGATTCTTGTCCCAGCACATTGCCATGGGGAGGTGGGTTAAAGATGCTTGCAAAGCCTTCAACATTTCCCTCGCCAAGGGTGGGCTCCCTTTAGTGACTCACTTGTCCAAAAGAATGTGGCAAAATGCTGTCCTGGGAATTCTGAGGCTGGGTTGCTAAGAAGTCTAACAGCCTTGGCTTGGGTCATGGGTAATTCCTGCCCTTAGGCTGCCCTAACCACAGCCCAGCTACCATGTAGTGAGAGGCCCAGGTCACTCACCAGTGCTCTAGCCACAGCCCCAGGTAACAGCCCTCATCAGCTGCCAGCCATGGAAATTATGCATCTTGGACATGCAGCCCTGTCAAATTTGCAGACAATTGCAACCCCAGCTACCTTCTGACTACACCTGCACAAGAGACCCTGGGCATAACCTGCCCAGCCAACCCAAAAAAGCATGACAAATAGTGATAAATGAGTTTTAGGTCCCTGAATTTTGGTGTCATTTTTATCCAGCAAATTGATAACTAGAAGCAACTGGTGGGGACCTCATTCCCCGCCCACAGGGAGGGGCTGGTTCCCCTTGCTGCCTCCTTTCAAAGCTCATTACTTCTCCAGGAGGCCTGGAGAGAGCCCCCCCCCCCCAAACTCCTGCAGAACGCGACACCTGCTGTGAGAGTCAGAAGAAGTGAGCAGACTCTCAAATGCAAGAGCTTCATGCCCCGAAGAACCTGAAGCTCAAAGAGACAGGGGCTAAATTGGTGACAGGGCCAGGGCTGCAGGCTGCCTCTCCTGGCTCCCAGCCCCAAGCTCCAGCTACAGCACCATGCTGCCTGCCATCTGTTCTGGAACAGAGCAGACAGAGCCTTCAACACAGGTTCTGCCAAACTTAACTCTTTTCCTAGCCAAGCTGCTCTGAGGACCACAGCACCACTGCTTGCAATGTGACCTCTGAGTTAACCTGCCTCCACAAGTTCATTGCCTTGCTAAATGACACCCTTTCTCCAATCATACACGACATCTGTTTGAACATCTGCTGTGTGCCAAGAAATGAGTTAGCCCTACCTAGAAGGGACACAAGCATGAATAAAATAGTCGCTTCCCTGAAGCTATCAACCTAGGCCAGCTCCCAGGCACAGTCTGCTACAGTTGTCAGGAAGTGAGCACTGGACAGCATTCTCTATGAAGTGCCATGGGCACATAAATGGGCCACTTCTGGAAGAGCAAAGCAAGGCTTCACAGTGTAGTGGCATTTGAGCTGTCTTTAATGAATAAGCCAGAATTGGGGACAGAAGGTAGATATGGGATAAGAGTCCTGGAAGAAGGAAGTGGGAGACAAAAATTTAGTGTGCTCCAAGTCCAAAGCATGTCTCAGACCTCCAAGAATCCAGATGCCATATGAGTCACAGTCAGGGTAGAGGGAAATGGAAATGAAAGACCAGGGGCTTACACATCACGATAAACATCCGGGAGTTGATCCTCTGGGATAAATCACCCACTGTATACCAGTAACAGGATAGACCTACTTTGTACAACAGTAAATTTGTTTTATAAAGATTTATTTATTTATTTGAAAGTCAGAGTTACACAGAGAGAGGAGAGGCAAAGAGAGAGAGAGAGAGAGGTCTCTCATCCGATGGTTCACTCCCCACTTGGCTGCAATGGCTGGAGCTGTGCCAATCTGAAGCCAGGAGCCAGGAGCCTCGAGCCTCCTCTGGGTCTCCCACATGGGTGCAGGGGCCCAAGGACTTAGGTCATCTTCTACTGCTTTCCTAGGCCATAGCAGAGAGCTGGGTCGGAAGAGGAGCAGCTGGGACTAGAACCAGCGTCCATATGGGATGCTGGCACTTCAGGCCAGGGCTTTAACCCACTACACCACATTGCCGACCCCATACAACAGTAACTTTGGCAGTGGAGAGAATATGTTACAATCATCTTTTACTGAATGACAAACACTGCGAAATCACAGTGGCATTTATTTCTCATTCTTGCACCTGCTATTTGGAAAAGTATGGCTGGCCTGGGCTGGGATCCACTGGGTTAACCTCCAGATTGAGTGGAGTCCAATTCTGATCCGTGTGTCACTCGTCCTCCTTAGATCCAAAGTGAGAAACTAAAGGGAGAACCTGACTATGTGAATGCATTGCAAGCCTCTGCCTACGTCATGCAGGTGAGCATTCCAACCTGCAAAGGCAAGTCACATGACCAAGGCCCCCACCCTCACCCCATCAAAGAGCCACTAACCATGAGGTCATGGCGAACAGATGGATGGCCAATTCTATTACAGAGGAGAGGAGTATTGGGATCAATTCAATCTACTGCAAGCTAGGAATAGCAGAAAGAAAGGAGACCCATGGAGAAGCTCCATGTGAAAGTCAGGTAAGAGGAGATGAGCCTGAGAACATAGCCAGTGGTGGGAGCAACAGCAACAGGAAGGAGACCCAACAGGAGTAGGAGAGAAAGCAAGTAGAGAAGTCCCTATGACTCCAGCTCAACACCCAATAGTAGGTGATCAGGTGTGTGAGATCAGGGACCCAAAAGCAAGGTTCAAGCTTGGGATGCAGTTACTAAGGAGTTCTAGATGGAATGTGGTCATTGAGTTCAGGTAAGGCACTTTAGTGGTCAGCTCAAAATCCATGCAAGGGCTTCTTAAGGAAGAGAACTGGGATAGAGGCAGCAGTGTGAGAGGTGAGTCTAGATCCACCCTGTACAATACGACAATCTCCAGCCACATGTGAGTACTAAAATCAATTAGAGCACCGTAGATTTAAAATGCAGGTCTTCAGTTGTACCAGCCACATTCTCCAGGCTCAACAGCCTCATGCAACTAATGGCTGCCATGCCAAACAAAACACGGTTATATGACATTTCCATCACCACAGAAAGTCCCTCTGGGGGCCGGCGCCGTGGCTCACTTGGTTAATCCTCTTCCTGCGGCACCGGCATCTCATGTGGGTGCCAGGTTCTAGTCCTGGTTGCTCCTCTTCCAGTCCAGCTCTCTGTTGTGGCCCAGGAGGGCAGTGGAGGATGGCCCAAGTGCTTGGGCACCTGCACCCGCATTGGAGACCAGGAAGAGGCACCTGGCTCCTGGCTTCGGATCAGCGCAGTGCCGGCCATAGCGGCCATTTGGGGAGTGAACCAACGGAAGGAAGACCTTTCTCTCTGTCTCTCTTGTCCAGAAAGTCCCTCTGGACAAGGCAGAATAATGACTTGAACCATGAGTATTTAACTGAAAGAATAGCAACTGGGTGACCTACAGGACAGCTGGGGTGTTAAGATTTGATTCAGAAGATAGTGTATCGGGTTTGGGCCATAGGACTGCTACAGCAGCTTGTCAGGACTCTGTTTGTGGATCCTACCTACTCTCCTTTGCCAGGGACAGTATAGCTAAACGCCAGCATTCACTTCTGCTTCCTTCCCAAGGAGCTCGGAAAAACAGAGTTCAGACCAATGATGGCCAAGCTAAATTCACATCCAGCATAAAACTTAGTTGACAACTGCACTAAGTGTGCTATTGCACCCTCACTCACTTCATGTACAATAAACACCTGATTGCTACTAGGACCTCATGCTACATAGAAAAAAGGAAAAAGAGGGCAGGGTTTCTGCCTTCAAAATATTTGCCATTTAAGCAAAAGGACAAGAGATAAACAAGATACTATGAGTACTACCAGAGTTAGGGAACTATGAGATCTTGGCTGAGGTCCAGTCTCTGGCTGCCCTAGCCCTTAGATAAATCCTCCAAGTTCACTAAGCCATAGTTTTCTTACCAGAGTAAAACGAGAGTGTTGGTTCCCATCTCCTAGAGGAAATGTAGCACAGTAGTTCAACAAACACAATTTGCAAACACACAGCTAAGGTTCAAATCCTGGCCTCACCACTGACCAGCTCTGGAGTCTTCAGTGAGCTTCTTAAACGCCCTGTATCAGTTTCCTCATCTGTAAGGTGAGAATTGTGTAGGGCACAGAAGAATCACTTGGTCCGTGAAAAATACTCAACAAATATCACTGTCACCCGGATTTCTATGTGAGGGAGTGCGGCTAGGTACTGGGGAAAGTCTTTCTTGAGGTCAAGAGGAGACAGGAGCCTCTGAGCATTGACCAGGAACAGCCATCAAAGGCCTCCCCCCGCCAAAGTCCATGCAGCAAAGGCAGTCGGCTGGGGAGTGCATCCTCCACTGGAACCTCTGTTCCTTCTGACCCTCTCTTCCTGCACAGCCTGCTCCTCTCACACCCAGCCTGTCCACTCTCCTTTCTCTCTCACTCCTCTCCAGACCCATACACGAGTTCCTAACAGGTTCACAAATCACACCTGAGTGGCAGCTAGGCGTGGCCCAGCCTCCCAAGGGTTGCTTCCTGTGGAGCCACCCCCTTAACTAAATCCACCTCACCTGAGAGGTCCATGGTCTCCTGACGCTAAGCCCATGAGTGAGAACTGTAAGAAACGCTCACGCCCACACTCGAGGGTACGTTCCTTGGCTGTGTAGTCAGCCTTTATCAACCTGGCATAGAAAAAGGGGACCTTAGATCAAAATGCAGGGAGTGTGAATCAGGTTTGGGATTTACTCAATAACAACCTACACGCCGGCGCCGTGGCTCAACAGGCTAATCCTCCGCCTTGCGGCGCCGGCACACCGGGTTCTAGTCCCGGTCGGGGCACCGGATTCTGTCCCGGTTGCCCCTCTTCCAGGCCAGCCCTCTGCTGTGGCCCGGGAGTGCAGTGGAGGATGGCCCAGGTGCTTGGGCCCTGCACCCCATGGGGAGACCAGGAAAAGCACCTGGCTCCTGGCTCCTGCCATCGGACGAGCGCGGTGCGCCGGCCGCAGCGCACTGTCTGCGGCGGCCATTGGAGGGTGAACCAACGGCAAAGGAAGACCTTTCTCTCTGTCTCTCTCTCTCACTGTCCACTCTGCCTGTAAAAAAAAAAAAAAAAAAACAACCTACAGATGTTGTGTCATTATTGGAACAGACGTTCCACACTAATTAATAGGCATTGGGGAAACTGGGGGTGGATCTTACCTCTGTACTTTACCTGCACATTTTAAGTCACTATAGAATAAAAAGCTTATTTCAAAAGGCAAAACAGGGAGGCTTTTGGGTGTGTAGATGGTAATCCTGGGGCTGGGAAGGCGGGGCTGCTAGACTAGAAAAAAGGAGACAGCTAAAGTCCAAGCAAACATGCAAAGGCCACTGTGGTCAACGGGCCAGGGTCCACAAAAACAGGCAGGAGGGTAGGACTCCCTGGGATTTGCCCAGCCAGAATCCAGTCGCCTGCCCCTTTAGTAAAACCACACTCTGCCAAGCATTATATGAATTTTGTGGGACTGCATCCTACTTTGGATACCGGGATCTTCAGGTGGACAGATCAAATGAGTGTGAGATTCAGCTTCAAGCAAACACCAGGGTGAGTACATGGTCAAAAGATAAGCTCTCATTCAAAGCTCTGTGATTCTGTGAACTTAGAAACTATCTCAACAGCTCGACTTCAAGGATATCAAGGTGAACAGCTAAAATCTTAGGACAAATAACCTACGATTCCATCCAACTCTGAAACCCTCTCTCTACTGGGACTCCAGCTGCTGCCATTCTTAAATGATAGTCCCCATCCCTGTTATAAAACAGGACTGAAGCTGCTTCCAAAAGAGACAAAAACCCAGCAAAGCAAGTTTTGGTCAAATCCATCCGGCTTTAGCATTCAGCAACTCAGCAGAAATCCAGGTCAGTCGATCAGAATGCAGTCTGAAAGCCTGCTTTTTGGACATGAGCACCAGCCAACACGGGGAGAGAGAAAAGAAATATGAGGTATGATGACGGAGCCTAGCACTTAAAGAATGGAGCAGTCGGACGCTTGGCGGAGATGGTGTATGTTGAAGTAAACATATGAAATTGAGCAGTTTCCTGGTTTCTATCAACCAAAGATTAGGAGGCAGAAGTTAAACGCAGCCATTTTTCCTCTCCACAAGTGAAATACTGTGTTCGGGAAGCTTTTTATAAAGCACGCTGAAGAGCTGTGATTCACAGACAATGCCCCTGCACCTTGAAAACAGAGATCTTCTGGGTGTATTAGGAGGGCAACAGCACTAATAATTTCCAACTCAAAACCCACAAAACAGAAGGGCGATCTGAAATGAGAAATGAAACGAAACGCTGGTATTGCAGGAGGGTGGGAGGGTGGTTGGTTCAGGTGTTTTTTGTTTTTGATTGGTTAGTTGATTAGTTACATTGATTCCTTTTGGTTAATGGTTTAGTTGGAAATTTTTAAGGTATTTCTCTTGATTGTCTGACCAAATGGTAACCTCCTTGAAGGACAATCCCACGGATTCTATGTGTCAGGAGCCCAGCCTAAGCACAGGGTCCTACTTACCTAGAGGCACCCCTTAAATAATGTCAGCAATGACAAGGGTCCCTTTGACAATCTGCATACTGCTTTGCCAACAGTGCCCTCTGTAGGACAGGTGGAGTGCCTGTCCCTTGGATCCAGGTGGAACAAAAGGAGTAAGTCTTCAGAGCATGGACTTCTCTCCAAGTCAGAGCCAGCGGCCCCTGACAGCCCTATTCCTCTCCCTGTGTGGTGAAAGCACACTTGGATCCAGACCAGATGGTCTCATCCCATTCAATCCACATCTGCTGTGTTTGTGACTCACGGAGCCAATTACCATAGAAATACAGAGGAGGAGGCTGGTGCTGCTTCAGTTTCATGTGACACAAACAATGACAATCTTTGACCTTTCTCTTAAAAAAAAATTACCTGCATCTGTGTATAAAATAAATACAAAATAATGAAATATTTCCCCAAAGGAAGGGAGCCAACAGCAGGCAGGCAGAGTGTGGACACGGTCTTGGTTCTTCTCTCCTCTCTTTTGGTTCACAAGGCAGCCCTGAACTTTCCCACCTACACTTCTGGGTCTTGCCTCTTTGAAGCAATGCGTCAGGTGCCACCTGCAGCTTTCCTGTCGCAGGCTTCATGGCTGCCAAGGGCAGGGACATCCATCACCGTGCACTAGAAACAGCCCAGTGACTGCTGGAGTTCAGGGGCTAGAAGACAGACACCATATATTCTTTAATGTAAATGATTGCTTCCTGTCAGAAATTCTGGAGCAAGGCTGCTATTATACATCACAGCAGGGAGGACCTCTAGAAGATTCCAAGAGGTAACCTTCATCTCGGTGCCAGATTCTTAGCATACAACCCAGTTCTGGGAGAATTTGTACTGTAATGCAGCTGTGACTGTTTGCCCTAGAGCTCCCCAGTCATCGTTATTCAAGGCTGGGAGAGTGACATAGCCCCAGCGGTGGGGGACTTGTGAGTCAGGTGTCAATGACGTTATTATACACGCTGCGGGTGGGGGTGGTCCTGTTTGCTCCACTCAAATTTCCTTCTCTAGCATCTGCTAGCAAGCATGACCCAGGAAGAATCTTACTTTCACCAGGATAATGACTCCTCTTTGTTCTCCTGGCCTCCCAGATGCTAAGAACAGTTCCCACAGACCAGAATCAAAAACAACAGGTTGTATTGATGAGTAATACAGAAATGTGAGTGAGTCACATGTACTGCTCACTACTCACATGGATAGAAAACAGAGACAAGGCTTCTGAAACTCCTTTTTTATCTTGAACTCTTTTCTTAAAAAGATTTATGTATTTTATTTGAAAGGCAAGAGTTACAGATAGGGAATGAAAGAGAGAGAGAGGAAAGGAGAGAGAGAGGGAGAGGGAGAGGGGGGGAGAGAGAGAGAGAGAATATTCCATCCACTAGTTGACTCCCCCAAATGGCTGCAATGGCCAGAGTTGGGCCAATTTGAAGCCAGGAGCCAGGAGCTTCTTCCAGGTCTCCCACGCAGGTGCAGGACTTGGACCATCTTCTACTGCTTTCCCAGGCCATAGCAGAGAGCTGATTGGAAGTGGAGCAGGTGGGACTCAAAACTGGCACCCATATGGGATGCCGGCACTGCAGGTGGTGGCTTTACCCGCTATGCCATAGCGCCAACCCCACCTGAGACTTTGGCTTCCAGGAACAGCAGCCCAGATAACTAGATAACCATGCAACTTCCCAAGATCTGAGAACCATCTCCTTTAAAAGCACCAATGTTCTCACAAGAGGGCTGTGAAGGGTGACCCCGACTTGCTTGTGCTTTGCCCCTGGGTGCCATTAGCAGGTGCTAACGATGTCAAACAGTCTACAGTCTGTTCTCCAAGCAGAAAATGAGGGACTGGAGGAGCGTGCACGGTAGTTCAGTTCATGGAGCATGGAGTCCAGGTGTATCACCACATTACAGCAGGAAACACTAACTGATGGTCATAAGAATGAACATGAGCCATCACGGAAGGTTTGCACTCTAGAGCCTCCGCTCCAGATCCTCGCTGGCTTCGGAATGCCTTCTCTCCTAAATGTTCACAGTGCTTCACCACACAAAAGTTGCACTGACATTTGAAGGCACACAAGAAAAACATGAAATGCTGTGTTCTCAGAGAATACTAAGATGCTGCTGTGTTCACCATTGCTTTTAATCAGTGAATAACAATCACATGTTGAGGGGCTGGCGCTGTAGCTGAATGGGTGAAGCCACTGCCTGCAGTGCTGGCACCCCATGTGGGCACTGGTTCGAGTCCCAGCTGCTCTACTTCCGATCCAGCTCTCTGCTGTGGCCTGGGAAAGCAGCAGAAGATGGCCCAAGTGCTTGGGCCCCTGCACCCACATGGGAGACCTGGAGGAAGCTCCTGGCTCCTGGCTTCAGATCGGTGCAGCTCCGGCCATTGCAGCCAATTGGGAAGTGAACCAGTGGATGGAAGACCTCTTTCTACCTCTCCTCTCTCCATGTGTAATTCTTTCAAATAAATAAATCTTTTTTAAAAATCACATGTTGAGCAATTTTTTTAAAATAAGAATCAGATAAACAAGCTTAGCCTCAGACTGAAAATCCCTGGGAGTCTCCTTGTGATGATTGCTATTCTGTATACCTGAGGACGTTGACCATTTAACCACAGGCTAAGCAATCTGCAAGCCAGAGTCTTTGGGAAGGTGTCCTCTAGATCTAGTGCTGGCAAGCGCATGCTCCAAACCTGCATGGGAAAGGTGCAGGCCCCCAGGGCCCTGCAGGAGATCCAGCTGTCCAATCCAAGCAGGTGGGGAAGCTTCCAGGGCACGCCAGTATTAGTTGCAGTCACCTGCACACAGGTAGGAGGGGAGAATGGCTTTTTCTTTTTTTTTGGGGGGGGGGGGGGCGAGAGGGGATTATCTACTAATAGTTTACTAAAACATGAAAGAAAGAAATCAAAGATCCCAAGTGCTCCCCTTTAAATCCTCTCTTTCCAGACCCAGAGCTTGCAGCACCAGCTTACTCGCGGCTGCAGGCACATGCATTTCTGGTCCTCAGCATCTGTGTAAGCAATGGTTTTCAAAATGCAGGATCAACAGATGGAGATGGTACAGTGGTTGAGTCACTGCTTGGAGTGTGTCCCATGCCAGAGCCTGGGTTCAGTCCCATCTATACTCCTGATTCCAGCTTCCTTCTAATGTTCACCCTGGGAGGCAGCAGGCGACGGCTCAAGTCATGGGTCCCTGTCACACAGGGAACACCTGGATTCAGTTCTCAGCTCCTGGCTTTGATCCTACCCAGCCCCGATTCGTTTGGGAAATGAATCAGCAGATAGGCTCTCCCACCCCACCTCAACCTCTCAAGTAAACAAATCATTTTAGTTTTAATGTAGCATCAGTGCAGGTACTGGGCATGGTGGTTAAGCTGCAGCTTGGGACACCCACCTCCCATATAGAATGCCTGGTTCAAGTCCCAGCTCTGCTCCTGATCCAGCTTCCTGCTAGTATGTATCCTGGAAGGGAACAGATGATGCCTTAACTGCTTGGGTCCCTGACCCACATGAGAGACCCAGGCTGAATATCAGGTTCCTGGCCTCAACCTAGCCCAGCCCTGGCTATTGCAGGCACTGGGGGAGTGAATTAGCATATAAAAGATCTCTTTCCACCCATCTGTATGTCTTTCAAATAAAATAAATAGTTTTTTAAACGCAGCATCATCAAAATCACATGGAGGGCTTCCTAAAAGACAGACTGTTGGGCTAGGTGGTCTAAGAAACTAAGTCATACCAGCTCATGGGAGCCAACTCAGATCTTCAGTTACTTTTTAAGCCATCATTAAAAAACAAATCCCAACACTATATGATCGAGCAAAATTAGGTCAAATACAAGTTACATTAAAAGCACTTCCTAAGGATTCTACTATTATTTCTTCCATCTCTGCTTTTGAGGATGTCTGTGTCTACTGCATCCATATGACAGAAATGGTAGAGAATGATTTACTGCTGCGTGTCTCCTCCTGCAGTGGTATCCTGCTGTGACCTGGAATTGCCCACGGCAGAGGTAGTCCCACCAAAGAAATGGGCAAATGCTGCAGGTCTGGCCTTGACCCATTACTCTGCTGATTGTTTACTTAAGAACTTGACGGAGAAAATGTTAATAATACAGATTAAACTTGAAAGTGTGTCAGCCTGTGGCTTTATGTTGTGAAAGGGGAGGGGGTAAAGAAAAAAATCTTCCAATATTTGAAAACTATTATCTTACTCAGCAAAGAAACTGCTCACCATAGATAAACGAGTGACATTCTGACATACGACTTCACTTTGTTTGACTTTCTTCTTATTCTTTAACACAAATGGAAATATCAATCAACATTCATGTCCGAACTACATTCATTCATCAATTGCAACTGCAGTTTTGTGTCTGATACAAGAATTTGGCCAAAAATAATGAAAAACATCTGTAAAACTCAATTAGCTATATAAAATTTATAGCAACAAATACCGAATATTTTATTATTATTTATAAATTGTGTGCTACACACCTTGTAACTCAGCAATAAACTGGTGTGTATAAATATACATACACTTTTTTTCTCAGAAACCCGGCTATTAACCTTTGCCCGCACATCCCTGCCTGCCACACCAGAGCTCAGGATTCAGTGGAATTGAGGCAAGGCCCAGAATTTGCATTTCTGGAAAGTTCCCTAAGGGATCCTAGCATTGCAGGTCTAGAGACCACTCTGAAAATCTCCGAGTTGAAAGAAACAGAGGCCACCACCACGAGTCTTCCTGTGCATGGATGGACCACCCGCCTCCTGGACTGTCACCTGATCTGTTATTAAACAAATACTGACTTCCGTTGCAGGAGACATTTCAATTTAATTCAAGTAGTCAATATGTGCTCAACAGATGACAAATCCTGAAGCAAAACAAAGAAGCACTAACTCCATCTAACCAGCGGCCACCTCATCCCTGAGACACTAAGGGAGCTCAAAGAGCGACTCGGTCAACAGATCAACCCTCATCATTCTGCCAAATCCCCACTGTCGTATCCCAGGAAGTCTGTGCTGAATATATGCAGATATTTCACCTGGGAAGCAGGAGAGGGGACCCAAAGGACATATTACCCTGAACAAAACCACCTGCTTTGTCTCCCATCCCAGGTCAAGCAGCCCTCCTTCCCTGTACACTTGACTCTGCTTCTTGTAGAAACCATTTCTGGGGTCAGGGCTGTGGTGCAGTGGGTTAAAGCCCTGGCCTGAAGCACCAGCATCCCATATGGGTGCCAGTTCAAGACCCGGCTGCTCCACTTCTGATCCAGCTCTCTGCTATGGCCTGGGAAAGCAGTGGAAGATGGCCCAAGCCCTTGGGCCCCTGCACCCACATGGGAGACCTGGAAGAAGCTCCTGACTCCTGGCTTTGGATCGGCACAGCTCCGGCCATTGAGGCCAGTTGGGGAGTGAACCATTGGATGGAAGACACCTCTCTCTCTGCCTCTCCTCTCTCTGTGTAACTCTGACTTTCAAATAAATAAATAAATCTTTAAAAAAGAAAGAAACCAGTCCTTCAGTACACACAGACATCCACTGTAACTCTGGGGGTGCGCAGCCTGCATTAGATGCCCAGCACTGCTGTGTGATGTTGTAGTAGTTACTAGACCTCTCTGCCTTTCCATTTCCTTATGGAAATTGAAATAATATTAATCCTACTCTACAGGATTCTTTAGAAATTGCAGTGAGTTTATGGAATTTACAAAGTACCTACAACAACAGTTGATCTATGGCAAAGTGCTGAGTACATCAACACCTCATCTTTGTCATTGGCTTGTACATTTGAATTTATAATTCTTATTTTAATGAACACAATAAACACCTTTGGATACACCATGAACACAAGACCCAAAATATTGATGATAATTTACATCTACCCATGTGCTTCCTCCCAATACTCTGCCCTACCTCTCCACAATCAATACCACCACAGGTTCAACATTTACTTTCTTATGTTGTCTACAGCCCTAATTCACATGCATTTCCAAAGTAAATCTTGCTTTCTTTTAGTTGTGCTTAACTTTATTAAAATGGTACATAATTTGCAAGGCCTTATTAAAACCTGCCATTGCATTTTGTTGGACAATGGAGCTGTCACTTACATGAACTACAGCTAATGTTTAATACTTTCATGAGACTCACATGAGTTTGATCCCAGGCAGTGAGCCCTTCCCTCCAGACCAGGTCTAAAAATTCCAAAGATTTATAAAGTGTCCACACTGGAAATTGCTGCCAAGATTCAGTGCCCCCATCTCCCCCTCCTTAGAGGAAAGAGTTGCACCAGAGAGGACTGTTGCTCATGATGCCTTCACTCCACTGTCCATGGTGTCAATGGAAACGATGTGGACTTCAGGGGCAGTCACCCTCAGAGTAGTTCCCGGACAAAACTAGCCTAGACCCAAACCCTGGCAGGTCCTTGTTCTCCCTGTCTTCATGCCAGGTCTCACTCCTGCTCCACATCCTCTCACTGAGGCTGAGGGACCAGGGTGGAGCCTGTCCGGGCAGGGGAGTGGGGAGGCGAGTGGCTCCAGTGGGAGTCTCGGGTCACACCTGTGCAGCATGAAAGCCCCGGGTGCCCAGCGTGCGGAAGAGTGCTAAGACGGTGTGGACACACTCAGCAGCCATCTCAGCCTTGGCTCCCGCCGACCCCTAGTGGGGTGGCAGGCAGTGGTTAGGTTCATTCTGACAACATCCTCAGGGGTGTCTAAACTCATGTCTCTCACAGCACCTCTCAAGTCAGAAACAGCCTAAGATTACCGTTGTTTCTTCAAGGCAAGATGAGGGGGAAGACTCACAGATAACTAGTTTTGGTCCTCCATAAGGGCCTTCCATAGAGAAGTCACATGGGTCCCCCGTGCCGCCTCCTAAGCAAATCCATCTGTCCCCACAAGATAATCACTCAGGAAAGGGCCCGCTTGGAAGCAGAGTCAGTCACCTGTTTTCACGTTCGAGGACAAGACTTTCTTATGACATTGTGTTCTTGATGCGTGTATCTGTTAATATCTCTGAACGTTCTCTGGTCCCTCAGCATCCACACCCCAGAAGCACAAGTCAGCATGACTGCAGCTCAGAGGACGGAATATCCAAGGGTCAACGAGGAACGAAGAGGAGGGGAGAAAGGTGGGAGGGCAGGGGAAAGGATGAGCCTCCCCCAGGACCACACCCTCACCTCTTGGCTGACCATTTTCTCGGGACTGTGCCCCAACTCAGAGTGTGCCAGAATGTAGGCGGCAGGGGATCTGCCAATGACCTTGTGATCTTCAGCTGCTTGGTGAAGCCCTGACATCACTCTCCTCATTCACAAATGAGCAGGTGGGGCCAGAAGTACCTCTTCCTATGAGTTTGTGCTCAGAGCCACATTCATCAGCTGCCGATGTACACATATGTGGGCATGCGTGGACACACACACACATACATTCACCACCTGATTTCTCTGTGTCTACCTAATGACCTAAGCTCTTAAATTCTATGTTGTTCTCACTACATCTCTACTAACCTCAGCATCTGAAGCATAAAATGGGTTCCAATAACCATGATACTGATGATAATAATAGCTCTTACAGTGATCATATACAACCGTATAACATTTTATATATAATAGTGCACAGTAAGTATATCATACACAATATATGCTATATTCCACATATTATTGTATTTTTAAAAAGATTTTATTTGTTTGAGAGGTAGAATTACGGAGAGAGGGGAGAGAAAGAAATGTCTTCCATCCACTGGTTCACTCCCCAAATGGCTGCAATGGCCAGAGCTGGGCTGATCCGAAGTCAGGAGCCAGGAGCTTCTTCCAGGTCTCCCACATGGGTGCAGGGGCCCAAGGACTTGGGCCATCTTCCACTGCTTTCCCAGGCCATAGCAGAGAACTGGATTGGAAGAGGGGCAGTTGGGAAATTAACCAGCGCCCATATGGATGCCGGCACCACAGGCAGAGGCTTAGCCCACTACGCCACAACACCATCCTCTCCACGTGTTATTTTAAATAATGTTACTTTAATGCCATATATTATAAAGCCATATATATATATATATATATATATATATATAGCATAAAAGTAATATGTAGTATATGTTGTATATTATTATAGACTGAATGCTTATGTTTCCCCATCAAGATGGGGGCTGGCACTCTGGCGTAGCTGGTTAAGCTGCTGCCTGCAGTGCCAGCATCCTATTTGGTTGCCAGTTCAAGTCTTGTCTGCTCCACTTCCAATCCAGCTCTCTGCTATGGCCTGGGAAAGCAGTAGAAGATGGCTCAAGTCCTTAGGGCCCTGCACCCACATGAGAGACCTGGAAGAAGCTCCTGGCTCCTGGCTTCGGATCTGGTGCAGCTCCAGTCATTGCCTCCATTTGGGGAGTGAACCATCAGATAGAAGACCTCTCTCTCTCTCTCTCTACCTCTACCTCTACCTCTACCTCTACCTCTCCTTCTCTCTGTGTAACTCTGACTTTCAAACAAATAAATAAATCTTAAAAAAAAAAAAGAATTAAAGGTGGAGGGACACAGTTCTAGAGAGACAAGAAGAAAGAAAGAGAGGAAGATGCAAATGCACACTTGGGGGCAGCAGCTGATGGCTCAAGTGTTTGGATCCCTGCCATCCATGTGGGAGACTTGGATTGAGTTCTGCTTCCTGGTTCAGCCTGGATCAGCCCAGCCATTGTGGGCACTTGGGAACTGAAGCAGCAGGTGGAATCTCCATTATCTATCTCTCTATCATCATTATCATCTGTCTTTCCAAAATAAATAAAGTTTTTAAAAAGGAGAAGAGCAAGAAACAAGCAGAGCAGAGGCCTTGGATGAAGAGAGATCTGGGACTTGAGGAGCAGTTGCTGGGCAGGAAGCAATGAGGAAGAGCAGCAGGAAGTTAGAGCCCCTTTAATGTTCTTTGAGTGGCACTGGCAAAGGTTGGAAAAGCATGTATTTTTAAGTTTTTCTTTTCTTTTCTTTTCTTTTTTTTTGACAGGCAGAGTGGACAGTGAGAGAGAGAGACAGAGAGAAAGGTCTTCCTTTGCTGTTGGTTCACCCTCCAATGGCTGCCGCGGACAGCGCGCTGCGGCCGGCGCACCGCGCTCATCCGATGGCAGGAGCCAGGTGCTAGGTGCTTTTTCCTGGTCCCCCATGGGGTGCAGGGCCCAAGCACTTGGGCCATCCTCCACTGCACTCCCGGGCCACAGCAGAGGGCTGGCCTGGAAGAGGGGCAACCGGGACAGAATCTGGCGCCCCAACCGGGACTAGAACCCGGTGTGCCGGCACCGCAAGGCAGAGGATTAGCCTGTTGAGCCACGGCGCCGGCCTAAGTTTTTTTTTTCTGTTAGACTGTGTTTCTTCAAACGTGACAAAGTATGAGACTGGGCCACTGGAAGCCTTGGACTTTATGTGGGTTGTATAAAATAAAACCACCCCATTTTTCATGCCCAGGACATGTCTCTAAATACATGTGTGTCTGTGAGTGTGCATGTGTGTGCATGAGCTGGGCCACAGGATCCCTGTCTACCCCTCGGGGCCCTCTGTGGGATGTGGAGGCAGGTGCAAAGGTCAGTAGAACGAGCCCTGTGTCCTGGGCCCACAGTGTCCATGCTGCCTGTCAGTTTCTCTTTACTACAACTGAATGCCTATAACAAGCAACTGATGAAGGAAGGTTTGTTTTGGATCACAGTTTTTTTTTTTTTTTTTTTTTTTATTTATTTTTTTGACAGGCAGAGTGGACAGTGAGAGAGAGAGACAGAGAGAAAGGTCTTCCTTTGCCGTTGGTTCACCCTCCAATGGCTGCCGCGGTCGGCGTGCTGCGGCCGGCGCACCACGCTGATCCAATGGCAGGAGCCAGGTGCTAGGTGCTTCTCCTGGTCTCCCATGGGGTGCAGGGCCCAAGCACTTGGGCCATCCTCCACTGCACTCCCGGGCCACAGCAGAGGGCTGGCCTGGAAGAGGGGCAACCGGGACAGAATCCGGCGCCCCGACCGGGACTAGAACCCGGTGTGCCGGCACCGCAAGGCGGAGGATTAGCCTGTTGAGCCACGGCGCCGGCCTGGATCACAGTTTTGGAGACTCCCAGGCCAAGACTGGGCAGCCCCATTAGTTTAGCATCTGGTGAGAGTGGAGACTGGCAGAGGTGGAGGAAGAATCGCAGGGTGAGCCAGGAAGCAGAGAACGGCTGGGCCTGACTAGCTGTTAGAACCTGCTGAGGACTCTCTCCCAGTGATCCACGTACCTCCCTTTCGACCCACCCCCTAAACATCATAACTGGATCAGGTCTCCACCCTCCCGGGACCATTAACCTATGCCTGTGGGTATTAAACATTGGCAGGAGCCGAGAATCCAAACCGTTGCACCTGGGGTTGGCACATCTCCACCTGGGCACCCACAGAGGGTGGTCACTGCTTGTCAGATGACCAGGCTTTTAGGCCGCCTGCTCCCTGGCATCCCTTCTGTTTCCAAGCAAACACGCACTGAATTTTGACGAAAATCTACAGCATGTGTTCTTTCCATGGCACTCAGGGAAGTGTCCCAAAGCAACCAGGTGGGCAGGTGAGGAGACAAACCTTTATCTGGCCACCTTGCGTGCTATGTTACACAGGGCTCTCTAGCAGGAGTCCAAGAGGGTTCACCTGCACTTGTCTGTCCCCCTCTTCCCTGTGTTATTCTTGTGGACTTTCTGAAGCCCTTCTCCATCTTGGGTGGGGCCCTCAGATTTGTCAGGGACCCCGAAGATAACAAAGTCCCATTCCCATTCTTTTGTACCTCATAGACTGTCACTTCAAGCTTTGGCTTGATGTCCAAGGAATCTTCTGCTCTTTTCATGGGAAAGGAGGTAGCTCTGATCCTGTGGATGGGTCCATTGGGCAGGAGGGAAGGGTAGGAGGAAACCACTGTTCTTGATTTGGTTTGGTTTCTCTCCACCTGCTGTGGTATCCTCTCAATTATCAAAGACCAACATTCTTTGCCCATTTGAAAGCTGGACTGCAGAGCTCATGCACTTGCATTTATATGAGAATAATTATTCCTCCTACTGGCAGAACTTGAACCCTCTTAGAAATTAATAACCATGGGGCCGGTGCTGTGGCGTAGCAGGTTAAGCTACCACCTGTAGTGCCAGCATCCCATATGGGCACTGGTTCAAGTCCCGGCTGCTCCACTTCTGATCCAGCTCTCTGCTATGGCCTGGGAAAGCAGAAGATGGCACAAGTCCTTGGGCCCCTGCACCCATGTGGGAGACCTGGAAGAAGCTCCTGGCTCCTGGCTTCGGAGGTGCAGCTCCGGCCATTGCAGCCAACTGGGAAGTGAACCAATGGATGGAAGACCTCTCTTTCTCTCTCTCTCTCTCTCTCTCTCTCTCTCTCTCTCTCCCCCTCTCTCTCTTTCTCTTTGCCTCTGCCTTTCTGTAACTCTGCCTTTCAAATAAATAAATCTGTAAAAAAAGAAAGAAATAACTGAAATTTTTTGTACATAAGCTGCAGTCCTTCCTCCCAGGCCTGCTTTTTTTTGGGAAAAAAAAAAACCTTCACATTAACTGAAAATCCCTCTGCTTGGGCAATACATGTTGAATGGCATCACTCTCAGATAGGCTCTTCCTGTCTCCCCAAAAGGCAGCAAGACACTCAAATTGCACATGTTGAATCCAGCATTTCCCTGTGAGTGCCTCAAATGTCTGCCCTCATACCATCATGGCTCCCTCCCTGTCCTACCCTGTTTCTTCCCTTCCCATAGCCTCCAAGACAGCCCCTAATGTCCTCCCAGTATACATTATACCAGAGTTAGTCTGTGTGTCTAATAGCACACAGCCAAAGTAGTTGCATGCCACTACTGAGATTAGGTTGTAAAAGACCAGCTCCCCTACTGAATTCCTCTCCCTTGAACCTTTGTTGTGATGGGGGGGGGGGGTCATTCTGCCAGCCTGATGGAGACACCACATGGTGGGGAACTGTAGTCTCCACCCCCAGCCTCACAAAGCAGCTGGGAAAAAGACCCTCCCATGCCAGACAAGCCTGGGGCACAGCAGAGACCCTGGAGCAGCACCAGCCAGCCTGGTCACTCCCTGATCTCTAGCACTCAAGACCCCGTGGGAGACCACCCTGCACACACTGCTCAGTAGGCTGGCTTTTCTTTCCCATAGACAGCACATCTTTCCAAACCAACAAACATCCCTTTGGAACATCTTTGCAATAATTGTGTGTGGTACAACAGAATTTATATACCTAATCCATTCAGTGTGGCTTTTCAGCTACTTCCAGCTGGTCTAAAACACACATCAGTGAATAACCTTGGAGCTAGGTCTTCAAATAGATCTTTAGTAATGTCCTTAGGATGAATTTCTGGACAAATAAAGGTTAGGAAACAAAGAGTTTTCGTGCTTCAAAGGTTTTGCTATTCACTGTGTTCCAAAATGATTACATCATTTTTGTGATGATGCATGGTGGTGTCTGAGCAGGTCTGCACCCCCACTAACATTGTGGATTATTCAAATATATTTTGGAAGTGTTCTCCCTTTGTTAAATGATGTTATTTTAAAATATATGAGTCCTATATATTATTTGTTTCAATTATGAATGAACTCATGTTACATCATATTTTATAACTGGCTATTACTGATACATAAGATAATTATAGATTTTTTCTACATTTGATTTCCAGCCAAATTTTTACCTTTTGTATTACAGTTTAATTTTCGGCTGATTAGTTTTCCAAATAGAAAATCATGATTTGTAAATAAAATTGTCATGTCTGAGTCTTCCGTTCCTAAAACAGTCCCTGTTATCTGTCTCACCACGTTGGGATAGAACGTGTAGAACAATACTGGGTTACAGAAAGGACCCTGGCCGTCTTTTCTTGTTTCTGTCTTTAAGGAGAATGTCTCCAAGCCTTCTCGGGTGAAAGTGACGTTTTGTCTTCCTTTAAGGTTGGGTTAATCAGTCAGCAACCTCTCAGCTGTTCCCAGCAGCATAAAGTCAAACTGGCGTGTAGAGTAAGGTTGGCTGCAGCAGTCCCCTCCCTCCTCAGCCTTACTCCGAGGCCGCCTCCCTTCCTGGTCCCAAGGCGGCTGCCAGGGGCCTCTCAGGGCTACAACTTTTCTTGTTCACACAGAGAAGATGGAGAATCTCCCTCCAGGTGGATATTTTCCCAGGAGCCAGAAGAAATATCTTTGTGTCACACTGACCCAAATGAGCAGTCACTTGTCAATTCTTGTACAGGTCACTTGTGGTGAGGCCTGACTTAAGCCACTTTGAAAATGGGCAGAGTCAGGGCAGGCGTTCGGCCTAGCCATGAAGATCCCACCTGGTGCAGCAGGTTAAGCCTCTGCTGGGGACACCCACATCCCATATCAGAGTGCCTGGTTTGAGTCCCAGTTAGTCAGTGCTTATAATCCAGCTTCCTGCTAACGAACCTGGGAGGCAATCCGCGGATTCTGGCCCAAGTACTTGGGTTCCTGCCACTCACGTGAAAGATCCAGATGGAGTTCCTGGTTCCTGGCTTTAGCCTAACCTAGACCTGGCTGTTGTGGGTGTTTGCAGAGTGAACCAGCAGATGGAAGCTTTGTCTCTCCCCCTCCCCCAACCATGTTCCCCTCTGCCTCCTCCCCTCCCTCCCTCCCTCTCTCTCTCTCTCAAATAAATTAAATAAAATAAATCTTCAAAAAGATGCCCATCTCTGATATTGGAGTGCTGGGGCTCCATATCCACCTCTGGCTGCTGAGTCCAGTATTCCCACTAACGTGCACCCTAGGAGGCAAAAGTGATGGCTCAAGTAATCGGACTCCTGCCACCCATGTGGGAGACCCGGATGGAGTTCCTGGCTCCTGGTTGCTGTTATCAATTGCAGAATAATGAAATAGTAGATGGGACTGTATACTCATTCTCTCTCTCTCTCTCTCTCTCTCTCTCTCTCTCTCTCTCTCTTTCCCCTCACTGTGGTTCTCTGCCTCTCAAATTAATTAATTTTTAAAAATGTTTTTACTTAAAACAGACACTCAGTGACCCCGAACAGTAAGTATCCCCATAACCATCTTTGTCACATTAAGGATCCATCCATCTCCTGCCAGTTCAAGGAGTTTTATCAGAAGTAGATATTGACATTCATCAAATGCCTCTTCAGTATCTATTTTTGCTTTTCTTGGACCTCTTTCAAGATATTTATAATTGCTTGGATGCTTCAAGACCTTTCAAAGCAATTCTTCCTAGCATCTCTTGTAATGCCTTGCAAAGCTTTTATATACAGGAGATGTTCAATAAATACCCCAAAAGTTTCAAAAGACAACCCAACTAGGATACACTCTCCCACCCCGTCCCCCACCCTAGGAATCTCCTGGCCACTAGGGACTTCTAACAACTCCAACGCTGCATGTGAGCCAATAGCCAGCAGGACGGCCTTCAGAGGGGAGCCCTGTCCCAGTCTGTGATGACAGAAACATCCTCAGCTGCCTTTTAGCCTGGTTTCCAACCAAGGTAAACTTGCCATTTCCTGGGCCTGGCTGGCAATTCCCACCACTGGCTCTCCTCAAATACCTCGACCTGTATCACCATGTGCACTGGCTACTGGCGAACATACCTTCCATGTAATCTGTGTGTGATCTGCATTGGTGTCAACCTTAGCACCACACTCGTGCTTGGTGATGATATCTGCTGGATATTACTTCAATCAGAAACATTTTGAAATAATCACCTTTCTAGCCAAGAACTTCTAAGGTCACCAGCTGGGCCTATGCAAAAACATCCATACATGTGGGATGAGGTGACAGCTTTATTTTCACCTGGTCGTCTCCATATGTGTCTGTGCTCTGCTCTCCTTTACTGGGAAATATCTAGAGTGCTTTATTTGAAAGGCAGAGAGACAACAGAGAGAGAAATCTTCCATCCGCTGGTTCACTCCCCAAATGGCTGCAACAGCCAAGGCTGGGCCAGGCAGAAGCCAGGAGCCAGGAGCATCTCCCAGGTCTCCCACATGGGTACAGGGGCTCACGGATGCAGGCCATCTTCTGCTGCTTTTCCAGGGGCATTAGCAGGAAGCTGGATCAGAAGTGGTGCAGCTAGGGCTTGAACTGGCACCCACAGGGGATGCTGGCACTGCAGGTGGCAGCTTAACCCACCACACCACAGGGCCAACCCCAGATCACTGTTTTAATGTGGTCATTATAAATCTCATCCATTGAAAACATTTTTGGAGCTCAAACCTGAGTTTGCTAACAAATAATGCAGGCGGAGAAACTCAGCTTTGGCCACACTACCACGGGCCCTAGGTTGCTTCGGTTCTGCAAATAAGAAATTCTCCAGTGAGAACTGGGAGGGGTAGGCAGAACCAGGTGTGGGTTACATAAACTACTGAGCGATGTTTGAAGGTGAAGGTCACTTCACTTGTCCATTGTTCAGACCCCAATGTAGAACTGAGAAAAATATATTTCTATAACTCTAGATCTTATATACTGTCTCTAGGGCAGACACTGGGTAAATCTGAATCCTCATGAGAAATACAAACCTACACTTTGTTTCATGGTTGTCTAATGCATGACTGTCAGCTCACTGCCATGAATAAGGGAGAGTACAATGGCAGAAGGGGGTGAGGGTGGAAATGAAAATGGGACTCTAATTAATAAATGTGCTTATAATTCTTTCTTGTTTCTGCAGATCAGTTCAAGTTTGCCTTCCTGGGTGGAGTCAAAGTACTTAAACAAGCATTTGATAAGTTCAGGACTGCCCACCTGAACATCTCAGGTAGTGAAGTAATACCATCAACATCCTCATATTTTTATTTTTAAAATTTAGTAATGGGGCTGGCATTGTGGCACAGCAGGTTAAGCCATCACTTGTGGCGCTGGCAGCCAATACAGGCACCAGTTTGAGTCCTGGCTGCTCCACTTCCAATCCAGCTCCCTGATAATGTGCCTGGGAAAGCAGTAGAAGATGGCCCAAGTGCTTGGGCTCCTGCACCCACATGAGAGACCTGGAAGACACTCCTGACTTCTGGCTTAGGCCTGGCCCAGCCCTGGCTGTTGCATTCATTTGGGGAATGAACCAACAGATGGAAGATCGATCTATCTTTCAAAAAAATAAAAATTTAAATTTAAAAATTTAAATACATTTTAAAAGTTCTAGGATCTTTGCCTGGGGTTCATGTTTTTAAATTTTTTTATCATGTTTATTTATTTGAAAGGCAGAAACAGACAGAGATCTCCAATTTGTTGGTTTAGTTCCCAAATACCAACACCAGCCAGGGCTGGGTCAGGCCAAGTCCCAGAGCTAGGAATTCAACCCAGGTCTCCCCCATGGGTGGCGAAGCCCAAGTACTTGAGCCATCACCTGCTGCCTCCTTCCAGGGTATACACTGGCAGAAAGCTGGAATCCAAAGCCGAGCCAGCACTTGCTCCTTGATGTAGGCGGCATGAGTCCAGAGTGGAGTCAAACCACTGTGCCAAACACTCGCCCCCCCCCCCAACACTTTTTGCATCAACCACTCCCTGAAATCTGTTAGTGTAACTCCTTTCTAGAATACAGCTGTCCCGTTACTTGCTCCTTTTGCCAATATTTAAGGCCTTGTGTCTTCTCCAAGGCTTTTTCAAAGTCACCCAAAGTTGTATAATCAGTAGATTCACAGAAGTCAAAGCTGCCCTCAGAAACCCCCTTCCTACAGGTTTCGAGGACCCAGACTGCCTCCAGCCTGACCAGGTAATTCACCTACATTTCCACACCTAGTGGCTACCCACAGTAGCACCAGAACTCTGGTCTCTCCATTTTAAGAGCAATACTCTTTCTATGGGACATCAAGACTATTATTTGGGGCTGGCACTGTGGTGCAATAGGGTGCTAGTTTTAGTCCTGACTGCTCCTCTTCCAATCCAGCTCTCTGCGATGGCCTGGGAAAGCAGAAGAGGAAGGCCCAAGTGATTGTGCCCCTGCACCCATGTGGGAGACCCAGAAGAAGCTCCTGGCTCTTGGCTTCAGATCAACACAGCTCTAGCCGTTGTACCCTCTGAGGAGTAAACTAATGAAGGAAGACCTCTCTCTCTCTCTCTCTCTCTCTCTCTCTCTCTTTGTATTTCAATGGTTCTTTATTTCAATAGAGATTAGCAGAACACTACATAATATCTTTCTCTAAAAGTCCACAGGTTTCCAACCCACCCTGCACAAATGGAGGGGATGCAAAATATCTGACAGTCATTCTGAGAACCTCTCATTTGGAGTACTTTCCCAAGTAAAACTTACCTCCCTCTCACTGTAACTCTCTCCCTCTCTCCCTCTCACTGTAGCTCTACCTCTCAAATAACTAAATAAAATCTTTTTTAAAAAAGACTATTACTTTATCAACAGGTGATCAATCAAGCTGGAACCAGAGAGTTTTGCTATAATCATCCCAACAACCCAATATGAACTCTTTGGAATCCACAGACTCATTATTTGTGTGTTTCTGCCAATTAACCGTGAACCACATTTGCTAGCAAAGATGCTAAGTCATTTCCTGGGAGGAAAGAAGCAAATGTGTAATTTTATATTCACAGCTATCCCTAGAGATGAACATACATGATGTTGCCACAACAGTAATTGTCTCAACCTTCTGAGAACATAAGAGATTAGGGTTAAACCTACCCCCAACTGAGTGGCTAAAAAGACAAAAATTTTGCTCAACAATCTAAAAATCCCAGTTCAACTGTGATCTAGGAAGCAAAGATCTGAGAGTTTTAAACAAAATGTTTCCTGTTTTGGAGCATAGAATGAGGAACTCTGGCTTCTGTGGAACCTTGACCAGAACCAGGCAGAGGTTGACGCTGCAATAAATCCTGATCCCAAATACTGGGATACACTTCTAGGAGAGCTGTGTTTTAAGCTGGTTATCAGTGTGGCTTGGTCCACTTTAAAAGACATGCTCATTCTTAGGCATCCGTCACCCAAGGCAGGTAGCTGGAGGGTTTCTATCCATCAGCTCTTGCTTTCAGTCTCTTGAATTTGGAGTTAGGATGCTCATGGGTGTGGGAGAGTTAATGGGACTAAGATGCCTTTGGGGATACAAAAGCATTTTTGAGAATCTCATAAAAGCTATGGACTCTATTCCCGGGGCGGGGGAGGAACAGCCATACAAATATGCAATTACAATCCCTAGACATCCATGGACCTTTCTGGAATCCACCCATGGACCTCCCATCCTCTACTTGGGGTCTGGGATAGCAACCAGCCAGGGCCTAGGAAGAAGGCACCCTCTGCATAACACCCCAATCTACATGACTGTGCCTCATAGTCACATGTCCTAACCTGCGGCTCCTTTAAGTAGGTATTTCCATTTTGAGATCCAGAAGCCTTGAGAAGAGTGTTGTTGAAAGTTGGTCTTTTCGGGTCCTGCGCCAAGGTGCATAACCCTCCACCTGCAGTGCCGGCATCCCATATGGGCGCCAGTTCAAGTTCAGCTGCTCCACTTCCAATCCAGTTCTCTGCTACAGCCTGGGAAAGCAGTAGAAGATGGTCCAAGTCCTTGGGCCCCTGCACCCACATGTGAGCCCAGGAAGAAGCTCCTGGCTCCTGGCTTTGGATTGGCACAGCTCCGGCTATTGTAGCCATTTGGGGAGTGAACCAATGGAAGGAAGACCTCTCTCTCTGTCTCTCCCTCTTACTGTCTGTAACTCCACCACTCAAATAAAATAAATAATATGTTTTAAAAAGTCGGTCTTTTCTCAATTATACTATTAAAGAGAAGGCCTATGTTTCTCCTCGTTCAGGCCAGAAATGTGGGTGAGAAGTATGCAAGAAGAAGGTTACTTTGGAGAGGACAAGATCTATCTGGGTGATCCAGTTACTGTATGTGTCAAGGATATTCTTCTTGGAGAATCAAGTAGCATCAAGCAGAATTTTTCTGTTTCTGAAGGAACATGTATCTCACAGTGAACCATGAAATCTCCTGACATTGGTAAAGCTACTTTGACAAGTATCAGCCCCATCATCAGAAGCTGCAATGTTGTCCTTGTAATTTGGTTTTACTTCCTCAATGACCTGCCTTTCATGAGAGAACAGCTGTCTTTTTTTCTGGATTTTGTTTCCATCACGCTCACCTGCCGTGCATACAGGCTGGGATCCCTGGGCAGGCTCCCCAGAGGGCCACACTTCAACTTGCACCTGCCTCTAGTAGCAGCCACCTGAGTTAGTTACCGTCCCCTCCTGTAGCCGAGTGGAATCGAGTCACCTAAAAGGCTCTTCTCCAGAACACTTTTTTCCCTAGGAGGAAGTATCTCCCTGCCACTGTCCTGGGGCTAGGTCAGAACTTCAGAAAAGCAGCTGAAATCTGGGGATCATGAAAACAACAGCAGATGGCTGGCGCCGCGGCTCAATAGGCTAACCTTCCACCTTGCGGCGCCGGCACACCGGGTTCTAGTCCCGGTCGGGGCTCCAGATTCTGTCCTGGTTGCCCCTCTTCCAGGCCAGCCCTCTGCTGTGGCCCGGGAGTGCAGTGGAGGATGGCCCAGGTGCTTGGGCCCTGCACCCCATGGGAGACCAGGAGAAGCACCTGGCTCCTGCCATCGGATCAGCGCAGTGCGCCAGCCGCAGCGGCCAGTGGAGGGTGAACCAACGGCAAAAGGAAGACCTTTCTCTCTGTCTCTCTCTCACTGTCCACTCTGTCAAAAAAAAAAAAAAAAAAAACAGCAGACGTGGTGCCCATTCTGTGGACCCTCCCACCAGAAAGGAATCGCAGGTGGGTTAGATTGAAAAGCGATTGGTACCAAAAAAGCCTAAACTCAGGTTGAATGGCAAGACTGTAATAGATGGCAGGGGTCCTGAATGGGCAGAGTCTGTTTTCTGGTCTTTGAGGGTGCAGGGGTACAAATCCATGGGTGGATTCCATGACAGGAAACATGGCAGAACCTGTCATAATAACTTACAGGTAAAGGCTCTGGGCACCAAACAAGACAAAAAGGGCAGATCTGGACAGATAGACAAGGTAGATTCGCAAATGAGCCCAGGAAGGGGAGGGGAGCTGAGAAGAAGAGCAGAGGAGAGCTGCCAAAGCTCTCAGAACCACACTCAGAGATGCCAGGAAACGAGGCTTATTATCAGTACCAGCACAATGCAGTTGAGTGTCAAAGGTAGACTATCACAGATGTAACATTCTACTTGACAAACACTCCTGTCTCCAGAGAAGTTCAAGGCCACATGAGAGACTAAAGCACCAGCCCTACTTGATATATGGACTGGAGTCAGGCATTAGAAAAGATCAGAGGGGGCTGGCGTCACGGCTCACTTAGCTAATCCTCTGCCTGCGGCGCTGACGCCCTGGGTTCTAGTCCTGGTCGGGGCACCAGATTCTTTCCCAGTTGCCCCTCTTCCAGTCCAGCTCTCTGCTGTGGCCCGGGAGTGCAGTGGAGGATGGCCCAAGTGCTTGGGCCCTGCACCCACATGGGAGACCAGGAGAAGTACCTGGCTCCTGGCTTCAGATTGGCTCAGCACACTGGCTATCACAGCCATTTAAGGGGTGAACCAATGGAAGGAAGACCTTTCTCTCTGTCTGTCTGTCTGTCTGTCTCTCTCTCTCTCTCTCTCTCTCTCTCTCTCTAACTCTGCCTGCCAAAACTAAATAAATAAATAAAAAAGATCAGAGGGTAACCTAGTGAGCTCAGCTTCAATGGATGTTTCCGAGATTCCTAGAATCGGCAAACAGCATTCACCAAATCTATCCCCCAAGTATTTTCAGTTTCAAAGCAAACATTAATGAAATAAGTCTATATTTGACTCATAAATATCTATAGGATCCCAGTGAGTTCTGCAAATGCTCATGCAATACTCACATTTGGAAAAAATAATACCCTTGCCTTCGTTTCTGACATAAGTAGATAAACTGAATGATGTTTAATATACATCAGACTTTAATCACTTCAACTCAGAAACTGCTCCACTCGACGATGTTCAGAGAGCTGTGGGGCTAGCCAGCAAGAATGGATAAGGTAGACAAGATGATCCTGGGAGCCCTGTCCCCTGTGGGGGTTCCCATTACGATGATGCTCGGAAATCCTGGATGTAGGTTGATTTCATTGACTATCTCCCAAACTCCTCAAAAGGATATTCAGTCTCCACTTACATAAAACTGCCCTGAGCCTCAACAGGGACTGCCAAGTTCTGAAGGAAACCCAATCTGTTTGCATCATCAGCCAACTTGTACCCTCTACCCTGATCTGAGTCTTCATGGCAGTTCATCCCTAGAAGGCTACAGCTGTAATTGGATCCACAATAATTGTTCTTCTCTTAATCTGGTTTGCAAAAGATATGTTTAGCATCAAGAAAACCATCCAACTGTGTTCCCCGACCTGTGACCAAAGGTGGCAATTAAGTACAAGAATCGCTTTCCTCTGGGTTCTTCTGGAGATTCCTTGGCACAGGAAGGTTTATTGAATGGGAGTTTCCAGTTTTCATATATTTTGTAATGAATTTCACTAATGTGTATAGTGCTAAAGGCAACGTAAGCATTTTTAAGAAAAAGCAAAAGAACAAGTGAGACAAATAGACCAGAGGCAGAGAGTTTCGGGTTGAGGAGGAGATTTAAAAGGTTTTGTGCTTCATGTTCAGTATTTACTTTGTATTTTTTCCATGTAGACATTTTTAAAAGTACACAAAAGCAAGGAGGGAAATACACAGAGAAATTTCTCACAGTTCTACCACCCAGAGCCAAGAGAGTTAATGTTGCCCTATTTCTTTCTTGTCATTCTATGCAAGTTGAACACAGTTGAGATGAAACTGTGGACAGCATTCACTATCCCATGAACATTTTTGTATTAAACAACTTTCCATGTCGTTAAAGTATAACATAAACATTATTCTTAGAAGTCACATAATACTCCATGGCAAGAACGCTCCATGATTTACCTGCCTGTAATCTTAATGACAGCAATTTACATTTCCAACTTCTTACTTTTATAAATAGTTCTGAAATGGCCTTCTTTGGGTATTTAGCCATAAATCTGGGCTGCATTTAGGATTATGAATATGTCAAAATACTCATGGAAAATGCATATGTTGAAAAAACTGCACAGATTTCAAAATTTGTCTTTTAATTCCATTTTCCATGAACTTTTTAAAGTACCCTTGTATATCTTGAGGAAAGATTCTTAAGAGAAAATTTACAGAGTAAAAGGAAAAGAACATTGTTAAGACACCTCATGCGTGTCGTGAAATGCTAAGCGAATTGTTTGGAAAACAGATCAATAAAGCAAGTGGCCTAATAAGTCTAATAGACCTGCCCAGCCATCTGCTGTCCACCCATCCATGAGGGTCAGGCAGTTTGAGGTAGATATTATTCAATAATCAGAAGTTAAAACAGTGCTTCCCCGTATTTTCCGAGTTTTATACAGGAACTGTGCAATCAGGAAAATGCTGAGATTTTTCAGAGTTGTGCAACAACAGTGCTTCTGAAGCAGTAGTAAAAGAAACAGTGGCCCTACCACCTCTGTACAGGATGGTTTATAAGGCCCATCCGAAGCAGTTCCTTAGCTGATCTGTCTACCAGTGCTTACACCAGGCAGCTCAGATAGATAGTCATACCCATTGTACGGGTGAAAAGACTGAGGCTCCCTAGAGCTTACGCCTCTTACTGAAGAAATGGCTAAGGAAGCCTCGTGGACTGAGTGCCAGGGTGGAAAACGTTGCCATTCTTTATTTTCCGCTCCTTTCACTCAACGCTTGCTCTTGCTCTCACTGGTACGAAAGGCACACGCTGCTATGGAAACAGAGCCTGGGTAGCCACCAGGATAGCACAAAGCTGGAGAGAAAGATCAAGTGCATCGCTGCCAATGTCCCACTTGTGCAGTGCTTGGTGAGGGACCAGCTGTGTCCTGGGACTCTTTCCCTTGACCCTGGAGAACGTGAAGGTGGGATGCTTTTATGGCATGTGGTTCTCCCCACCAGGGAAAAAACAGCCATTGGCTGGAGAGCAGTGGTTAGATTTAGGGGACCCGGGCCGGCGCTGTGGCTCACTTGGCTAATCCTCCACCTTCAGCGCTGGCACCCCGGGTTCTAGTCCCTGTTGGGGTGCCAGATTCTGTACCAGTTGCTCCTCTTCCAGTCCAGCTCTCTGCTGTGGCCCGGGAGGGCAGTGGAGGATGGCCCGAGTGCTTGGGCCCTGCATCCACATGGCAGACCAGGAGGAAGCTCCTGGATCCTGGCTTTGGATCGGTGCAGTACGCTGGCCATAGCAGCCATTTGGGGGGTGAACCAACGGAAGGAAGACCTTTCTCTCTCTCTCTCTCTCTCTCTCTCTCTCTCTCTCTCTAACTCTGCCTGTCAAAATAATAATAATAATAAAAAAATAGATTTAGGGGACCCTAGAGGCAGGGCAATGGACTATCATCACCCATCATTCATGGGGACCCTGGACTGATGATAAGTCTCTACCATCTCAGGTATCTCGCTAATGAAAAACATCCTAGTATACTCACATGTTGCTTAAAAACAGGATATGTCCCAAGAAATGCATCAAGACATGATTTTGTCACTGTGTGAGCACGAGAGAGTGTACTTAACAGGGCAAACATGAATAGTACAGCCTACTGTGCACCTAGGCTAAACGGTAGAGCCTACTACTCCATGGTTACAAACCTGTACGTGAGGTGGTATTGAATACTGAAGGCAATTGTACCACAATGATCTGTACTGGTCTGTCTAAACACATCTAAACAGAGAATGGGTACAGTAAAACTAAAAAGCAATAGGGAGTCTTCAGCTCCATTTATAATTTTATGGAACCACCTTCAGCTCCTTTTTAATCTTATGGGCTCACCATCACACATGCAATTGTTTTGTTGACTTAAACACTGTCGAGCAGTGCATGTACCTAAAATGTGTACAGTCCTTTCAACCTCTTCAGAGACAAGATGCTGTCTCCCATTTTGAGCCACTTGGCAACCTGGTAAGGTTGGTGTTGTTAGCCCCATACAGAGAGGAAACTGAGGCACTGTGTGATAGAAACTGATGAGATGCCCACAGTCTCTCTTCAACCCAGGTACTTAAGACTACATTTCCCAGACTCCCTTGCAGTTAGGATGGGGCCATACATTTACAGCTAGAAGGGATGCAGCTCATTTGAGGCCAAGCCATGCAAATTCCTGTGGAATCCCACATGTTGTCTCTCTTCACTTATAGATCAGTTAAGTGAAGAGGAAGCTGAATTTCAAGGAAGTTTTGGTCCATGGGCGGAAACTGGATCCCGGGTCAGAGTACAGAGGCGGGCCACCTGACCCCCACTGGGGGAAAAGCAAGCATTACGGTGGGAATGTGTAAGATATCACACATTAGCTGTTGCCGCACTGCCTAGCCTAGCCTAATATAAACTGATGGACTCAAGAGGACACGTGGAAGACCCTCAGGTTGCACACCCCCCTGGGACTCCCACTGTGCGGCACTCAAAGACAATCCGGGCAGGTTTCTCTGCTTCCTACTGGTGTGGCCCACTGACTGGAGGCTGGAACCATCTGAGGCTCCCTCCCTCGCTTTTCTGGAGACTGACAATGTCTGTGGTCTGGGACTTCACCTAGGGCTGGTGGCCAGAAAACCTAAGCATGGCTTCTCATGTGACCACAATGCTTCCTCATACCAGCGTGGTCGACTTCCGTATGAAGGCACCTCCAGAGGTGTCACTTCCAACAGAGTCATCAGTATGCCCAGACTCAGCGGGAAGGACCACAAATCATACTTCTCAATGGCAGCAGTGCCAGGGGCATGCGGCATGAGAGATCACAGGGAGAAGTACAGTACCCCATACATGGCCAACCAAGACACACAGTGATTTTTCTAAAGCCTAAACTAAAAGACTTCTTATCACACTTCCCTTTTATTGTAGAGTGTGTGTCTGTTTAGGCATTTTCTTGAAAAATTAGTGAGACAACAGTTTCCTGCAACGAATGAGTTTGGACATGTAGGATGGAGGAAAAGGTTGCTTTTCATTGCATACATTTTCACTGTTTGAATTGTTTACCATGTTATTTTCATAATATTAAAGAGAATTTTAAATCGATGAATGGGGGTATTCTAAGATAATTATACACAATTTTTCTTTTTTCTCTGTTGAAATCATTAAACTTTTGGAGGCCAACCAAATGATGCAAATGAGGAAGAAGGGAATTTTTTGATTTTCAATTGAGATGCCAATTTTCATTTTGTACTCACTAGATGACAATTTGGCAAAATCAAAATCACATTTGCACATGCAAGAAATTCTTAATTTCTCTCCATCAGTGCTTTCTATCCTGGCTGCACATTCAAATCACCTGGTGCGCTTCATAAAAACAACATTCCTGGGCCCAACTTTTTTTTTGAGAGGGAGACAAACAAAAAGAGAGAGAAAGAGAGCTCCCGTCCACTGGTTTACTCCCCAAATACCTGCAACAGCCAGAGTTGGGGTGAAGCTGAAGCCAGGAGCTGTGACCACAATGCAGATATCCTCTGTGGGTGACAGAAACCCAATTATTCAGCCCATCACATGCTGCCTTCCAGGAAGCTGGAGTCAGGAGCCGGAGCCAAGTATCAAACCCAAGAACTCCAGTGTGGGGATGTAGGCATCTTAACTACGAGGTCAAATGCCTACTGCACTTCCAAATGTCAGTCTGACGTAGTCACCCAGGAATCTGTGAGTTCAGCCTCTCCCCCTATGACTCTGACACCATCAGCCCAGGCCTGGTTTTTTGTTTTGTTTTGCTTTGTTTAAGATTTATTTATTTGAAAGTCAGCGTTATAGAAAGAGAGGAAGAAACAGACATAGATCTTCTATCTGCTGGTTCACAGCCCGGAGCTTCATCCACGTCTCCCATGTGGATGGCAGGGGCCCAAGCGTTTGGGCTATCTTCCACTGCTTTTCACACACAGGCACATTAGCAGAGAGCTGGATTGGAAGTGGAGCAGCCAGGACACAACCCAGCACCTGCATGGGGTGCAGGCATCACTGGCAGTGGCTTTATCTACTATGCCACAGTGCTGGCCCCCAGCCCTGGGTTTTTGAAGTTGGCTTTGAGGGGGAAAACTCTAGATATGGAGCCACATGGTCAGTAGCCTTGCTGTTCTGGGTGTGGGCCACAGGCCTGCAGCATCACCTGAGAGCTTGTTGGGGATGCAAATTCTCACGCCTCATCCCAAAGCTACTGCTATTAGAATCTACAGCATTTAAAGGTCCTCAGGTGATTCCTGGGCATGAAGGTGTGAGAAGCTCTGACCTGAGGATAGCATTCCAAGAGCAAGGAGCAACACAGAGGAAACTCCCCCATCTTCATGGACTGTGTTTGTACTTGGAGGAGATGAGTGGAAAATCACACCAATAATAATAGTACATGTATCGTTTATTTGTTTTAAAGTAAACAACAAATAAACTATGAAAAACTGGTGACTTTTAAGATCATGGGTAAACTGTTTGCTTAAAATAAAAAATTGGGCTAGTAAAAGTGCTGGTTAAGACACATCTCACATCAGAGTATCTGGCTCCTGACTCCAGCTTCCTGCTAATGTGGATCCTGGGAGGTAATGGTGACGGCTCAAGTATCTGGGTCCCTGCCACCCACATGGGAGACCCAGATTGAGTCCCCTACTCCTGGCCTTGGCCCCAGCCCAGCCTTGGTCATTGTTGGCATTTGGGGAAAGAACCAGAGGATCGGCTCTTTTTCTGTGTGGCTGTCTCTCTGTCTCTCAAAAAAAAGAAATTGGATGTTGATCCTTGCTGGCTAAGAGGAAAGGGAGTGCGGGGCATGTATCTGCAGGTTTAGATAAGGTGTTAGGGAAGGCCCCACTAAGAAGACAGCAGCTGAACAAGGGCTGGAGGCGGTGAGAGAAGGAGTAGTACAGAAATCGGTGATGGGAACTGTCGGCAGGGGGACCACCAGTGCAAAGGCCGTGCCAGGGAGCGTGGCCAGCACAGGGGAAGGGAAGCAAGAACCAGGGCAGACGACCTGGGCCCTCCTGCAGTGGACTTCGTCTTCCACTCGGAGGGAGATGTAGGGCCAGAGAGGGCGTTCGGGAGCACTGGCATTCATCTAACTTGTGTTTTCAAAGCATCGCTCTGGCTGCCAACTCAGAAATAGAGTGTGGGCTGCAGTAGAAGTGGGTGGCCCAGTAGCAAAGCTGGTGCAGCCATCCAAGGAGGTGCCATGGCTCAGGGCAGGTGGCAGCAGCAGAGGCCGTGAGAAGTGTCAGTTGCCCATGGCCTACTCTAAAGCAGCCTTCTGTTTCCCTCTCCCCACCTCCAGGAGGTAGGGACAAAGCTGCCATTGTCTATGACTCTGCCAACGTGTCCCCAGGGCCGGGGGGAGGGGGGGTGTGATCTGTACAAAGCAATCTGTCCCAAAGCTGCATCTTTTTCCCCTGTTTGCATCAGAGCCTGCTGCTGACGAAGGCACCGTCTGACTGTGTCGTTCGCAAAGGTTAATGTGCCATGTTGTTTTACTGTTCTATATAAAGCATCGTAATGGTCGCCAACGGGGGAAAATAGAGTCCCTGCGAAGCACAGAAGTCATGAAAAACACAGCTCCGGCTCCAGCAAGGTTGGGAAGAAGTCCTGGGGTGACTCACCCGCAATTTCTCTTTTCACTCATTCATGAGCTGAATGATTGCCATTTATCTCTATCAGCCAAGATAATTAAGTAGCACAATTCGGGTAGGGAGCAGGCCTGGAGGGACAGGGGCAGGCAGGAAGGGGGCAGGAAGCATCTCCATGAAGCTCTACCTATTACCACATGGATCATCTCACTGCCCACACAAACTCATTAAAATGTTCCTTCCTGGAAGTTCACCCTAGTCCAAACTAGACGCACTGGCCACCGTGGCCCATCCTGCGCAGCCTGAGTCTCCCCGTTCTCAAGCACCTGAGCTTGGAGTGATGACTCAACAGGAACAGCTCTCACAGAAAAGGGGCAGAGAGATGCCCAAGGGCCAGCCGCCACCCTGCAGGAGTAGCCAAGCGCAGAGGGGCGGGGCAGCCCAAGACGTGGAACGCTCAGATCTCATTTCACATAACACCTTTGATTTTATAGACTCATCACCGCTTGCCAACAGGCCAATGGTACTCATTGATGGACCACAGGAAGGTGACATCCGAGTGACTTGTTCAAGGCTGTACGACTGATCAGTACCAGACCACTAACTGAAACACGGAGCCCTTTGTCTCATAGCAAGTTCTCTCTCATGACCTGATAATTCAAGATGAGCTTCTTTAAGGCCATGGGCTCTTTATAATCTGTCAAAATTAGTGCTTTCCCAGGAAATCACAAACCCTTATCCCAATATCTAATGTGATACCTTGACAGGGGTTAAGACACAAGACCCCAAATATGGCACCTTGGCAACTGGGAATGCAGCAGAAGCTGGGAAAGTCTCTGGCCTTCTCTCGCTGTTCTCTGAAGCAGCACATAGTAGAATCCTCTGCCTGCCTCTAAAGCGGACCATCAAAGTCCTATTCCAGAAGGGTCTTCCTGCACCTGGATGAAAGAAACCGGACACGGAGATGTCAAGAAGAATCTAAGCAAAAAGCCCCTGCTGAGTTCCTGCCAGCTTATTAGCACTTGCTCACACCCTTCCTGTCCCATCACCCTTCTGTGTGACTGTTCACTCTTCATCAAATGTGAGCTTAAAAATATACAATGTCTGTGTTGTTGCTCCTTCCGGTCTTTATTTCCCAAAGCTCTCATGACACATAAACCTTTCATTCAACAAATGTGTGTACCTTTACCTTGTTAATCTGTCTGTATGAAAGGCCTCGGCCTTGAACCTTGTGATGGCTAAGGAAAATGATACACTTTAAAAAAAAATTATTTATTTTTATTTGAGAGGTACAGCTACAGACAGAGAGAGGGAGAGACAGAAAGAGAGGTCTTCCATCTGCTGGTTCACTTCCCAATTGGCCACAAAGGCCTGAGCTGGGCCAATCTGAAGCCAGGAGCCAGGAGCTTCCTCCGGATCTCACATGGGTGCAGGGGCCCAAGAACTTGGGCCATCTTCCACTGCTTTCCTAAGCCATTAGTAGAGAGCTTAATTGGGAAAGGAGCAGCTGGGACACAAAGCAACACCCATATGGGATGCCAGCACCACAGGCGGAGGTTTAGCCTAATATGCCATAGCACCAACACCAAACGATAAGATTTTCTCCCTTACAGCTCTTACTTTTTAAAAACAAATTTATTTATTTCAAGGTCAATGAGAGAGAGAGAGAGGGAGAAAGAGAGATCTTCCTTCCACTGATTCACTCTCTAAATGGCCACAAACATCAGAGCTGGACCAGGCCAAAGTTAGGAGCCTGGAACTCTTTCTGGGCCTCCCACGTGGGTGCAAGGACCCAGAGATTTGGACCATCTTCTGCTACTTTTCCCAGGGCATTAGTAGAGAGCTGGATAAGAAGTGGAACATCCCGGATTCAAACAGGTGCCCGTGTGGGTACCAGCACTGCAAATGGCAGCTTTACCCTCTGTGCCACCATGCGGCCTCACAACTCTTGCTTTTATCAAGAGGTGTTATTATTGGAAAATTACGTATAATGTTCTGACACGCCCTCCCTCTCTTCAGCAGGACAAGCTTTCTTTACTTTTCTGGACACAGTGGGCCGGTTAAGATTGTGTTATCCTTACTATTTCTTTGCTCTGCCAATTCTGCCTGGTAGGGTAGCGAGGACAGAGACAGGAGGAAGGATTCTGATCTTTATAAATAAATAAATCCATAGATAGATAGATAGACAGACAGACAGATAGAGAGTGAGAAGAGAGAGAGAGAATCTTTCCTCCCTCCCATTGAAAGAGACTCCTTCCTTGACCAAATTCCAGGCAGGCTCCTCTGAGCCCTCTTTGTAACTGGGCCTTGGCCTTGCTCCTTTACAGGCCTGTGTGACTCAGTAAGAGTCCTGCAGTTTGGGAAGAATCCCACGACCCTTAATACGTGACAACCCTAACCTGCCTTCAGAAAGACTTCTGGCCGACGCCGAGGCTCACTAGGCTAATCCTCCACCTGTGGCACCAGCGCACAGGTGGTTCTAGTCCTGGTTGGGGCGCCGGATTCTGTCCCAGTTGCTCCTCTTCCAGTCCAGCTCTCTGCTGTGGCCCAGGAGTGCAGTGGAGGATGGCCCAGGTCCTTGGGCCCTGCACTCGCATGGGAGACCAGGATAAGCACCTGGCTCCTGGCTTCGGATCAGTGCAGTGCACCGGCGATAGCAGCCATTTGGGGGGTGAACCAATGGAAAAAGGAAGACCTTTCTCTCTGTCTCTCTCTCTCACTAACTCTGCCTGACAAAAAAAAAAAAAACCTTCTAGGCCGGTTCATGGAGAACCGCCCTGCCCTTGATGTCTCCTGCCTCTTGGTGATTTCTCATCCACTGACGGTCATTCTGCTCCTTCCTGGGCTGTAAATGCCCACCTGCCCTGCTGTATTCACGGGTGGACCCAGTCTCTCTCCCCCGTCGCAGCAGTCCCGGCCACGGTAGTGCTGCTTGAGCAAGTCCCAGGACAGTCCTTTCTTTAACAAAAAGCTCATGGGGAAATGAAATTAAAAGATAAGTTGGTGCAAAAAAGTTTGAAATGCAAGCATAGTTTTTTTCATAACATGAATTTTCTGTAAACTTTATGAAGACCCTTTATTTATGGGAGGGGGTTGGAAGAAAATACACTAAAATAAGTACAATGATTATTCCTGGAGTATACCCGACTTTATATTTTGGGAACTCTTTAAAATGTTATTAGGTAAGTTGTATTTATAAACAAACAAACAAAAAAAATGAAAGTACTGTAATCTGGGGTTTGAAGAAGTCAACAGCTGTCACTATCAGACATTGTTTAAGTTTCTTAGCTTCTTAAATAAAATGCTATTTTTTCAAGAAGTTTATAAGCCTTCTTTTTTTAAAAAAGATTTTATTTATTTATCTACTTGAAAGGTGGAGTAACAGACAGAGAGAGAGGTCTTCCACCCGCTGGCTCATTCCCCAAGGGTCCACAATAGCCAGAGCTGGGCTGATCTGAAGCCAGGAGCCAGGAGCTTCCTCTGAGTCTCCCATGCAGGTGCAGCAGCCCAAGCACTTGGGCCATCTTCCACTGCCTTCCCAGGCCATAGCAGAGAGCTGGATCAGAAATGGAGCAGCTGAAACTCGAACCAGCACCCACATGGGATGCTGTGACAGAGGCGGAGGATTAGCCCACTATGTCACCGTACTGGCTCCAAATACTATTTTTTTTTAAAGGAACAAGAGATGCCCTGCCCATAACCGATCACCTAAAAGGGCTCTAACATGAGGCTGAGGCTTTTGAATGAAAATATCTGAGTCAGGTTCTGCCCAATCCTCCTTTGGAACAGCCAGCTGACCAGAGAGAGTCATTCACTAGGGACTGACAACCTGATCAGAGAGCTAAGTGCTTAAGGAGATAGAAGGTGTAGTCAGAAGTGAGCAGGACAGAGTAAAACAGAGAGTCAATGGCTATTTGAATATGCGTAGGGCTGATCAACCATGTGAACAAAAAGAATCATGCTTCCATGGCCCCCAGGCTCCCAATGATGACCGCCATGCACTGCCTTCTTCCAAGAGAATGAAATGGATTCTCTAGGCAGCCACCTGCCTTCACCTTTGTCTGAAACTGAATGGAAAACCAACATGCACCAGAATTGCAGTCATAGTTCAAAGCAATCTCCCCACACCATTAGAGGGAGAAAGCCTGATTCTGCCCTTCTCTGGTCACTGCCAGCCAGGGCTGACTGGACCAGAGCTCAGACTGCTATACAGAGAGAATCAACTCAGCCTGGTTTCCAACTGACAAGAACCCAGACTTACACAACTCACACAACATGGACTCCTCGGGGCCCAGGGACTTGGGAAGCCACCTCGTAGATGAGGAAACCAGGAACCCAGGCAAGACATGATTTTTTCATCATCCCCTTTTTTCTATACCCTACTGTTAAATTATCAGAGCAAGACACAGAGCTAATTTTCTTTAGAAATCTGTGTCATCAGAAAACTTCCACTTCCAATACTTGTGTATGCCTGCATGAGTGAGTGTAGAAATCCATCATTCTGTTTTGGCTCCCACTGGGGAGAGCCAATATGTGAGATCATATTTTATTTTTTTTCTTTAAGTGCTGTGCCTTGGAGATCTGGCAGTACTGCAAGATGGATCTACTTCATTCCGCACAGCCTGAGTTCAATCATCTTCCTTTCAATGGCCTTCCAAGTTGTTTCCAGTTCGTAGCTAGGCTAAGGATGCTTCCTCTCCAACCCCTAGGGTCCAAAACGCAGCTCATGGAGACAGTGTCCCCCACACACACCTAGAGAGGAGGCTACCTCACCCCAGCCTCCCCTGCCTCCACTAACTGCCATGTGTTCCTTTCAGGTGGCTCAGGCCACAGACCTGGGACTCAGCCCTGACCCTATGTTCAAAGACCCTGTGTTAGGGAGTCACCTGGGATCCATTTCTATGGAAGGAAACAATCTAACTGTCCACTGGCAGACAAATGGATGAAGAAACTGATGTATATTCACAACGAAGTGTTATTCAGCCTTTTAAAGGGAGATCTTGCCAGTTGCCACAACACAGATACATCTGGACAATATCTTAAGTGAAATAAGCCAGACACAGCAAGGAAAATATTGTAGCATTTCACTTATATACGGAATCTTTAAAAAAAAAAAAAAAAAAAAAAAACTAAGGTGGGGGGGAGGGTAGTATTGTGGTGTAACTGGTTGAGTTGCCACCTGTGACATCGGCATCCCATATGGGCACTGGTTCATGTCCCGGTTCCTCCACTTCTGATTCAGCTCCCTGGTAACATGCCTGGGAAGGCAGCAGAAGATGGCCTAAGTGCTTGGGCCCCCGCACCACCCATGTGGGAGTCCCAGATGGAGTTCCAGGTTCCTGTCTTCACTTTGGGAAGTGAACCAGCAGGTGAAAGATCAATCTCTCTCTCTTTCACTCTCCAACTCTGCCTTTCAAATAAATAAAAAAATCTTAAAAAAAAGTCAAATGTACAGAGAAAGGACAAAATAATGGTTCCCAGCAGCTACAGAAGAAGAAATGGGGAGATACATGTCAAAAGATACAAGGCAGCAGACGTGTGGGATGAACCAGTCTAGAGAGCTCAGGTAGAACGTCAGGACTACAGGGCATGAAAATGCGTGGAAACCTGGATTCCTGCTAATAGACCAGATCTCAGCTACTCTTGCCACAGAAACGAAAAGGAGTGGGCAACTACATAAGATGGTGGCTATGTTAATTTGCTTCACTATCATAACCACTTTTGCTCTCTATATGCTTCCATAACATCACACGGTATACCTTAAGTACATACAACAAAATTTCCTAAAAACACCACAGAGGTAGGCATTTGGCCTGGTGCTTAAGACGCCTACATCCCACAAAGGAGATCCTGGGTTCTTTTCCTGGTTCCAGCTTCCACTACCAGCTTCCTGCTAATGCAGACCCAGGGAGGCAGCAGTGAGGGCCGGCTAGTTACATCCCGCCACCCACGTGGCACATCCAGATTGAGTTCCCAGCCCTGAGCTTCAGCCCTGGCTCAGCCCAGCCCATGTGAGCATCGGGGGTGAGAAGCAGCAGATGGCAGTGTTCTCTCTCTCTCTCTCTCTCTCTCTCTCTCTCTCTCTCTCTGCCTCTCAAATAAATAATTTTAATTTAAAAAAAAAGTAAACATTTGCAAAACCAGACCCCTTTTACTCCCTCGACTGCTGCCATCCTAGTCCAGGCCAAGAGCAACAGCCCCCTGAGTGGTGACCCCTGCCCCTACCCTGTTGCCTCTGCCACAGATGCTGGACACAGCAGCCAGGGAGACCCTGAACTTGTCAAACACATGGTGGAGCTTCCCTGCTCCAAACCTTAGAAGACTCTGCTTTATTTATGGCGACAGCCAGATCCTGAGCCCAGCGAGGCCCCTGAAGTCGGGCGTCCTGTATCCACGCTGACCGCCTTTCCTATCGCTCTCCCTTGCTCCGAGCATAGCAGCCTCCTTGCTGTTTCTCAAACACAACAAGAACACTCCCACCTCAAGTGTCTGACCTTGGGCTTCACCCCAAACACCTGCCATGATTCACGCCCTCACTTCCTTCCAGGCTTTGCTCAGATCTCGCCCGCTCCATCAAACCTGCCCTCCCCGCCTTATATAACACTCAAGGCTGTCCCTTCACTCCCATTCCCACCCCATCCTCAGCACTCTGGTTCTCCCTCACCTGTTCTGCTTGATGTTTGTCTCGCACACACTCCTATCCTGCAGAACCTAGACAGCACACGTATAAATTATATTCCTCGCTCATTGTCTGCCTGCTTTGCTCACTGATCTCTCCCAGCCCCTCCAGGTCTGGCACAGAGTAGGTGCCGACTGAATATTTGACAAATGAATTGATGAGACTTTCACAATCAGTCATATGCATGTGTGTGATATTTCTCTAGAAGATCTATCTCTGAGTGAATCTGCTAGGTCGCAGACACTGCCAAAAGCATAATACAGAAAGATGTCATCAATGTACACTTGTGTCCCTACCCTGAATAGTAACTGATAAAAACAAAATCTCGACCGGCGCCGTGGCTCAACAAGCTAATCCTCCGCCTTGCGGCGCTGGCACACCGGGTTCTAGTCCCGGTCGGGGCGCCGGATTCTGTCCCGGTTGCCCCTCTTCCAGGCCAGCCCTCTGCTGTGGCCCAGGAGTGCAGTGGAGGATGGCCCAAGTGCTTGGGCCCTGCACCCCATGGGAGACCAGGAAAAAGCACCTAGCACCTGGCTCCTGCCATCGGATCAGCGTGGTGCGCCGGCCACGGCAGCCATTGGAGGGTGAACCAATGGCAAAGGAAGACCTTTCTCTCTGTCTCTCTCTCTCACTGTCCACTCTGCCTGTCAAAAAAAAAAACAAAATCTTGTGCTGTTTTAATGTTTCCTGCACATATACTGGTAAGGTTGAGGGTCTGGTCTTTAGCCATTTATATTTCTCTCCTTTGAATTTACCTTTTTGTGTTATAACAAGTTACCCATTTTTTGAGATTCTACTTGGTAAGGAAAAAATTGTGCAGGCTTGGAAATGGGCAAGAGAGACCCATAGGAATTCCCTTTGGTACTCTGTTGGGCATTACCCAGGGAACCTTCCTGGGATTGCCTGACTCTACAAAGATGTGTGCCTTTGATTGCATTTCCATTGATTAGGCTATTTTACAAGTCTGTAAGGACCCAGTTCAATTGAAGACAACTGCTAGCAATGTAAATGGTTCCAGTCCTTAGCTATGCAAATGAATTTTGTCCCAAAGTGAATATAGCTCTCTAACTCAAATTCTGATTTGAATCTCTTTTAATGACGGGCTCCTTCAATAATTAATGAGCTAAATAAACTCTTTGACATCTGTTCACTTCATATTGGTATAAAAAGACATGTTTCTAACTTCTTAAAGGTTATCTTGGCAGCCTCTCCCCTAAGAGCCTGTGGAATTCAGCTGCTCTTGCTGTTGGAGACCAGGGAGGGGGTTGGGAATTTTCTGTAGCAGTGATACCAAGAATTAATGTAAGCTTCTGACGTCCAAAGCAGGGTCTGAATTCACAGCAAGATAATGGGCTCTAAATCCAGGCTTTGTGGAAAGAGAGGGATTTTTCTAAATTCCTTTATCTCTGTCAAGAGCCTGCAGGAGCTAAGGGAAGTCTGTGCAGACAAGGAAGAGCACAGGGGAGAGGCCTGGTATCCTGTTCAGGAGGAGTAGCTCTTAATTTAATTGCTCTGGGCTGAAAGAGTCAAGCCACATATATGAATTGAAGGCAACAGGACCTCAATCTCATTTCCTACCCAGACCATGGAAGGAGGCAGCCCCAGGCTTAGCCTCCAGCCCCAAGCTGGGGTGGGCACGACCAAGGCAGTCCAGTACACAAGCGCCAAGGCAAGAAGAAGGAGGCTGGACTTAAATCCTCCCAAGAAGCCTTTGGCTCTCATGTGGCTAATGGAGACAGATTTTTCTTTTGAATTGATTTGAGAGATAGACAGAGATGCACAGAGAGGTAGACAAAGCTGCCACCCCACAGACTGGTTCACTTTCCCCATGTGCGCAACAGCCAGAACTGGGCCACTCCAAAACCAGCAACTCAGTTTAGGTCTCCCAGCTAGGTGACAGGGACCCAGCTACTTGAGATGTCACTGCTGCCCTCAGGGTCTACATTGGCAGGAATCAGGAATCAAGAGCAGACGTGGGATTCAAACCCAGGTGCTCCACCATGGGTTATGGCCAGCCTCACAGGTGGCCTAACCACTAGACCAAACATCTACCCCATGTGTTGACAGATTTAGCGACTAAAAACACGAGATGCTCAATTAAATGAACATTTTTGGAAAAACAAGGAACAACTTTCTAGTGTAATGATGCTCCCATGTAAAATATTTGCGATAAGCAGTATTTGGGATGTACTTAGGCTAGAAAATTACTGGTTGCTTATGCAGAATTTTAATTCAACTGGGCATCTGTGGTTTCTGATGTGCCCTACATGGGGCGCTGAGGGAATCCAGAGGGGATGCAGAGGTACCTGGGTGGCCAGGTAGGGGACGTGCTAAAGATCACTGTGACGGGAGCTGCAGGATGGGCCCCAAGACCTGTGAGACACAGGTAGAACCCAGGTAAGGCTACAGTGAGGGCAGCAGTGGGACTGGTCAACCAGAAAGGGGCACAGATATTAACCAAGCTGGGGGAGGGAGAGCCCAGCCTTCAAGACAGCAATGCCTGCCTCAAACCCAGATGCCAACAGAATTGGAACAGTTGGAACCAGATGTCACATGAACTGAGACAACCCAAGGGGAGATCCAGAAGACAACAAGTGAATCTGTGTTGTCACAAGGCCACACAGGCCCAAGCCTCACCCCCACCCCCACCCTGCTGCATCTTAGAGAAGACATCAGGAGGGAAAGTTGGGGTATTATATCCAAATGAGACTGGCAATGAGTTAAGCAATCTGTTATACGAACATGTTTCCACCAAGCTTGCTGTAGGAAACAAAATTATGGAGGCAGAAGAGGACGAGAGGTAAGATCAAGCTTACAGCAATAAAGTTGGAGATATTCTGTCTGCACTTTGAAATGTATAATAATTTTGTGATTCCACCATATCCATTTTTTAAATGATCATTGAACTCCCATGTATTGCAAATATTTTCTGGTTAGTTATGTTAAGGTTTGGCTTTATACTGCCATGTGTTACACAGAAGTGTTCATTTGATGTAGTCAATAGAAATCTATCATTTATGTCTTCTGCATTTCCCTGCTTCAAGATTATTAAAGAATGTTCCTATATTTTCTTGTAATGTTTTTAGTTACAACTTAAGCATTTGACTTTAATTTGTCATATGTAGCTTCATAATATATTTTTATATCTCATAGGGCAATAATCCTGTAATGCTCCTCTTAAAAAGAAATTGGCCAACTCAGTCTACTTATCATAACTTATTGGTTAATTCAGTGGAAATTAAAAAATATACAGAAACATGATACACCTCTTCACTTACTTGGATTTCTACTGGAGCATTTAATGAGGGTTCATCTTTTTTACACAGATCTTACACATTTGTCATTTGTCACCACTATTGGGTATTTGATAGCTTCATGGTTATAGAATCCTATTTTGTCTCACATTTTCTAGTTCATTACTGCTGATATTTAACCAACCTTTAGACTTTTTTTACATTGATTTTATAATAGACCCCTTTATAGAAACCTAAGTTCTAATAATTTGCCACTTGATTTTCTTAGGTGTTCTAAGTTAACCATAGAACCTTTACCTCTCTCATCACACCAGCCTCCAGTGTAATGTAACAGCAGTGGTACTGTGCTGTCTTTGACTTATTTCCACATCAGATGAAATGCCATAATGTTTGGTAGACAGTGTGTATCAAGACGCTATCTTGGATGTGTTTGTCAACACCTGGCATCAGTAGATACCTGTTACCCTGTGCTGCCTCTCTCTCCCACCTGGGGCCAAATGCCTCTTCTTGCTGCTTCTTGACAACCCACCCAGCTGCTCCAGCGTCACCTCTGCAATCCCCTGGACAGGTGACCCCAGGTAACCCATCTCTCCGCACGTGCCACATCAAGTGTGGAGCTCGCCAGAACCGGCACCCTTGGACTGTGCCCACCTTTTAAAGAACTCACCTGACCATGTTTTGATTGGGAAATTCAACTTCCGAGATGATCTGATCTCCTTTCTGGCTTTTGGGCCTTCCTCCTAATTTCAGACACATGCAGTTTGTCCAGAGTTCTCACGGAAGTGTTTCAAGTCTTTCCTGTGGTTTGCAGAGACCTGGTGCAGAAGACAGTGTGAATAACAGGTGTGCTCATTCTATTACCTTTAGCCAGCCCCTTCTTCTCCCAGACAAGCTTTCTCACCCCTTTAGCAAGGGCTCCCGCCACCCCCAGCACGTCATCAGGCACTGCTGGCACGGAACCCCTTCCTTGACTCCTGCAGGGTCCTGGGGATGGAAGAGGCTGTAGGGCCCCTTTGACCCACCATGAAAGCTAATTACCGCTGGCCTGTTATTTATGTTGCTGCAGAACGTGGCCCTCAAAGTCACCTTCTCCATCAGCCTAGGTCCGGGGCGATCGTAAAAAGAAAGAGAATATTTCAAGCTGATGGCTGTCGTCACCGAGGTCTGCTTTAGACACTCAAATAAACTGAGATCTGAGCTTGACTGTGACCTTCCTAAGAGGCTTCTTGGGATTAAAAACTGCCCAAGAAAAATGTCCCCACGGGTCTTTCAGCAGCTGACTCTGTTACCCAAAGGACAGTGACACCATTCTAGCTTGATTAGGATTACTTCTTGATCTTCAAAATGCACAATTACATCTCGCCCCTTTTCTGACGTCCACACAGTGTTTGACGACGCCTCTGGTAGGGGCTAAACTGCCTACTTTGGGGCCAGTTAGCAGAAAGCATTTCCGTCCCATTGACATCCCTCTCCTGGAAGCCAAAGTTGAGTCAGGCTCAGAAAGAGGAACTCAGAAAAGACAGTCAACAAATTCCTTTTACTCATTTGCTCTAAAGATTAGCAGCCAGGTGTACAGACCAGCAGGAGTCTAAGACTTAAAAGTCCTCTCTCATTGGCTTCTATGGGAACCATCTTTTCACTGCATTTTCACTGCAAACTTGACCATGTGAACAGCTTCAGAGACAATCTGGCTATGCAGGGTGCAGGGTCCGCAGTGGAGACAGCAGCTTGCTGGAAAACCAGGTCATGCATAGAGAAACTTGGAAATGCCTGGAGTAGGAAGACTGAAAGTCATCTCCGACATGGAGAAGAGGAAGCCGGTAGGTTCCGACTGATATGACCAAGCCTTTGCTGCCACCTACCCTCCATCCCTAGATCTGACCTTGCCTTCAATGCCACACAGCAGCCAAGCACCACTGCCATCCAGAGAGCTGCCACACAGCACAAGACTGATTCCTACAGCATGACCCTGAATCTCCTCATAGAAAGCTGAAGCTACCACAACACTCAAGGGAAGGTGATGGCCCAGGGCGGGCCCAGGGCTTGTGTGCCATCACGCAGCAAGCTAGCAGTATCTTGTCTGCATCTGCACAAGTACACCCAGGGGCCCTCCCCAAGAATGACAAAGAATTAAAGCTTGTGGTCCAACAAGTGATCATGCACATTTGTCCAATGATAAAGGAGAATGCCTAGATACAGAATACCAGAGTGACTCATTTGCATCTGTGTGCTTTAGCTTGGAATCTTCCAGAAACAGACTCTGAAATGAGAATTTTTTTTAACTTATTTGAGAGAAAGAGAGAGGGGGCACCCATCCATTTGTTCATTCCCCAAATCCCTGCAACAGCCAGGGTGCCAAAGCCAGAAGCCAGGAACTCAATCTAGGTTGCAGGGGACCCAACTATTCTTTTTTTTTGTTTTTTTTTTTTGTTTTTTTTGGACAGGCAGAATGGACAGAGAGAGAGAGAGAGACATAAAGAAAGGTCTACCTTTTCCATTGGTTCACCCCCCAATGGCTGCTGCAGCCGGTGCACCATGCTGATCCGAAGCCAGGAGCCAGATACTTCTCCTGGTCTCCCATGTGGGTGCAGGGCCCAAGCACTTGGGCCATCCTCGACTGCACTCCCAGGCCATAGCAGAGAGCTGGACTGGAAGAGGAGCAACCGGGACAGAATCCGGCACCCCCGACTGGGACTAGAACCCAGGGTGCCGGCACAGTAGGCAGAGGATTAGCCTAGTAAGCTGCGGCGCCAGCCCAGTACCCAACTATTCAAACCACCATCTGTGCTGGTAGGAAACTGAAATCAGGAACCAGAGCAGAAAATTGAACCAAGGCTCCCTGATGCTGAAGGTAGGCCTCCCAAGCAGCGTCTTAACTGCCAGGCCAAACACCCATCCCTGAAATGAGAATTCAACTGTATGTGCAACCGTGTGTCACTTAATGATGCAGGGTGCAGTGCCACTCAGCAAGTGTGCAAACACCACGGCGCCAGCGCTTTCACACAACTGGATGGTGTAGCCTACAACACACAGAGGCTCTGTGTGAGTCCAGGTGGCATAGCCTACTGCCTCTAGGACCAAGCTGAACAAAGCAACATGACATTACACCAAGCCCAAGGCAAAATGATGCAATCAAGAGATATGGCAGAGAGGAGATGGATGAGTAATATGCCGTTTCACAGTAAACTTTTTCAATAAGTAGGAGAACACTCTAAATGACAATTTAAAGTATAATAAATACACAACACAGTAGCATACTATCCTCTCCAAGTATTACGTGCTGTGCATGCCTGTATGTGCTATACTTTTAGACGACACGAGTGCAGTAGGTGGGGGGACACCAGCGTCAGCACATAGCACTATGCTGTGACACGACAAGGGCTATGATGTCCCCAAACAGGAAGTGTTCAACTCCACAGGAATCTTATGGGACCACTGTGGCATATGCAGTCTGTCATTTCAGAGGCGACCCCAGGAAGCCCTGCTCGATGGGTGGGGAGGTGTGCAGGACAGGGAAGGCGTGAGTGCAGGATGTAGAACTGACAGGGTTACCACTGTTGGCTGCTGAGGACGAGCTACGCCAGGGGCCCTGGGCGATGGTGTCTAACACAGCTCAGAGTTGAGCCCCCTCCAGGACAGGAAGTAGGGGGTCTTTATCCACCAATCACCACCACCATTGTGGGCATCAGCTTCCCGCCAGCCCAGCTTTGTCCAAGCACACCAGAGAGCGCCCTCAAGTGGAGGCTGGAGGTATTTGCAGTAGGAGAGTAGGTGCCAAGGGCAAAGGAACAAGGCACCAATTTGTTCCTTCCCCTCCGTGGGCTCTGCTGGGCTGGCTTTCTGATGCCTCTCATGGCCTGTCTACCCCGCCTCTTCCCTCGGAAGCACACAGCTCCACACCGTTTCTGGGACGCCACCCGACATCTAAGCAGCGACTTGGTCAGGCTGCTTTGCTCACTGTCCCGCAGCCTCCCCAGCGGTGCCCTCCCTCCCTCACCAGCATTTCCACAGACTCTGGCCTCGAGTTCACTCTCTCTGCCATCTCCTATAGTCATGGCTGTGCAGAGCCATTCCTTACTCCAGAACTTGCCATCGCTTCCTACTCCCTGTGCAGTACCATCCAGCCCTCCAAGCTTCCTGGGCCTCCACAGTCCACACTCAGCACGGCTTTTCCATCCAGGCATCCAGCCAATCTAGCCACTAAGACAGGGACAGAGTTGTCACCAGCCCTTTGCTTACATGGCTCCTTCGCCCAGGGACACTCTACCTCCATCTCTCCATGCAGCAGTGGGTAAGCCAAGCCTCACCTCCTCCAGGAAGCCTTCCTTCACGACAACACAGTTGCACTGTGGCCCCTCACGCTGAGCCCCAGAGGCAGGCCTTCTGTGCCACCCATGCCAACTGTGGATGTACCACCCTGTGCTGGCACTCGCTGCCTGGGCCCATCCAGGGCCAGAGCAGCCTCTCACTTTCCTTCTCCTCTAGCAGGGGAGAGCAAGCTCCTGGACTTGCACTGATAGAGAGGAGACTGCAGACACCTGTCTTCACCCCTGCACCCCTTCAGCAGCCCGGTGCCTGGGACGTTGTACGCACTTATAATCAGATACTTGGAGAATTAAAACTAGTTGGGGCCGGTGCTGTGGCACAACAGGTTAATGCCCTGGCCTGAGGTGCCAGCATCCCATATGGGCGCTGGTTCTGGTCCCAGCTGCTCCCCTTCCGATCCAGCTCTCTGCTATGGCCTGGGAAAGCAGTAGAACATGGCCCAAGTCCTTGGGCCCCTGCACCCACATGGGAGACCTGGAAGAAGCTCCTGGCTCTGGGCTTCAGATCGGTATAGCTCTGGCCATTGAGGCCATCTGGGGAGTGAACCAGCGGATGGAAGATATCTCTCTCTGTCTCTACCTTTCTCTCTGTAACTCTGTCTTTCAAATAAATAAAATAAATCTTTTTTTAAAAAAAAAGATTAGGGTCATGCAAAAATTATTAAAAAAAAAAAAAACTAGTCATTGAACCATGCCCCTGGAATTGAGGTCACCTGAAATCAAAGTGTTACTAGGGGCCTTTCAATAGTTGCAGAGTTTTATTCATATTTTTGTGTTTTTCTTTCGACCACTCTGTCTCACTGCAAAGGCCACTGTATGTCCCCCAAAACTAATTTAGAAGAGCATTTTATGACTTACATTATTATTTTTCCTACAATAAAAAAATAACCTCTGAAAGGAAAAAACAAACTGGGGTGGCTTTTTAAAAACTTTTTCTTCCTTGTTTGGGGCTGAAAGCAGCCAGATACACTCAGGCCCCAGCATGCACAGTTGCCCTGTGAGGGGCCTGCAATCTCCCCATGATGCAGTTCTCTGCAGACTCGCGGGGCCTGGGCAGGTGTATCGTTCAAGGAGCAGGAGCCCAGAGCAGCAGCTCTGCACAGGACAATGTGACGAGAAACAAGAGAGACAGACACAGACACCAGAGATCCCTAAGCAAAAATTGTAGCGAGACCCCAGGAAGAACCGGAAGGGAGCCCTGGAGAGAAAGACAAGGAGGAAGGGATTCCTAACCCCAGGTCCTGCTTCTCCTGTGCACTGGCCCTCCCTGCTTCTCCACCAGCCTTGGAGGCAAGAGAGTGTAGCTGGGGCTCGAAGTCCACCTTGCACCCCCCACACACCAGCATCTTCAGAAAGTTCAGGGAAGATGTGTGCTATGAAAAAAAAATAAATAGCTGTGTGTGGATGTGCATAATTTTGCACCCAAGTAAACTTACTTCTAATTTCATTTTCTATGGACGTTTTGAAGTGCCTCTATACACACACCCCACTCCTATGGACCATGCCTTAAGAGGTGGGATCACATTATGCACATTGGGCTGTGACAGCTGACCTCTGTGGGTGACGGGTGGAGGGGGGTGAAGGAACTCACCGGGAGCTGGAAGCACACCCCCCAAATGCACCTGCAGCACACTTCCTGCAAAGGAAACACAAGGCGGGCACTCAGGCAGCCCACCCGGGGCCAGCCAGGCTGCTGGGTCCGTCAGTGCGCCGTCAGATCTATTCATCGGCGGTGGGGCCCAGGAGGCGGGGGGCCTGGCACCAGCTGGTCTCTCATTGTGCCGGGGCCCTGGGGGCGTAGGAGGGACCCGTAGGACCCCCTCCCAGCACCCAGGGGCTCACTCCCCACCTCCCCTCACAGGAGACAACCTTCCGGTCGTTCCTGAGGCCTCGGCTCCGACCGGAAGGGGAGGAGTCTCCTCGGGGAAGATGGCGGTGGCGGGGAGGCGGAGCTATGTCAGCAGGGCAGCATGGCAGCCACAGTTGGCAATAACCCATCATGTATTTCCAAATGGCTAAAAGAGTAATAGGCAAAGCCTCGGCTTGAAGTGCCAGCATCCCATGTGAGCGCCAGTTCATGTCCCAGCTGCTCCTCTTCCGATCCAGCTCTCTGCTATGGCCCGGGAGTGCAGTGGAGGATGGCCCAAGTCCTTGGACCCTGCACCCGCATGGGAGACCCAGAAGAAGCTCCTGGCTCCTAGCATTTGATGGGCGCAGCTCTGGCCTTTGCAGCCATTTGAAGAATGAACCAGCGGAAGGAAGACTTTGCGCTCTCTCTCTAATTCTACCTCTCAAATAAATAAAATCCTTTTCTAAAAATGTAGATTTTAAGTGTTCTCTCCATGAGCAGAAACTAAATAGTGAGATGACAGTTAAGCAATTAGCTTCCTTTAATCATCCCACAATATGTACATATAAAAAAACACCACACTGTGCCCCCTAGTCTACAGGCAATTATTATTTGTCAATCACAATTCGGTTTTTTTAAAGAGGCTTTGAGAGGTGTATTAGAACTTCACTTCAATGAAGAAAGACTTTTCCTCTTGGCCCAAAGAGAGAGTGTACAGCCAGAGCTGAGGGGCCTTCTACGATTCCTGGCTTTCAAATTATGATTCTATTATTAATCACCCTCTGCCTCGGTCTTTTTATTTTTCTTAATTTCTAATTAACACACAACTGTCAAGCTGGAGGGTACGTCAGAGAGTTGTTAGAAACTGAATTAAAATTAGTTTATTTTGGTGCAAAAAAAATTTGCAACTCATGAATATGAGAAGTCTTCAAAAAGTTCATGGAAAATGCATCTTATGAAAAAGGAATTTCAAAAAAACTTTTCACCAAACTAAACATATCTTTTCTTTCTGTTGTTCCGTAAACTTTTTGAAGTTCCTCATACTTATTGAGGCACAGTGTGATATTTCAATACAAGCATCTAGTGTGGAATAAGGTCAGGGTGATTGGCATATCCATCGCCTCAAATATTTATCATTTCTTGGAGTAGGGATCTAGTTTTCAGTTTCAGTGATGTTCCCTATGGATTTTCTGTTTCCAATTTCATTGATTTTGGCTTTAACTTTTATTCTTTCTTTTTCTCTTCAGACTTTGGACTTAATGTGCTCTTCTTTTTTGGTCTCCTGATAGCAAGCTTAGTTCACTGACTTCAGATCTTTCTTCAACAATATCAATTTCTCTCTAAGCACTACTTTCACTGCATCTCACAAATCTTGACAAGTTGTGTTTTTATTTTTATTTACTTTGAATTATTTTTAAATTTCTCCTTGTATTCCCCCCTTGATTCATTTGTTGTTTAGAAGTGTGTTGTTTAATGTCTGAGTACTTGGGGATTTTTCCAGATCTTTTTCTGCTATTGATTTCTGGGCCTCAACACCAGAGTTTCCACTTCCATAGGTCTGAGGTTCAGGGTTAGCAAATTTATAAATAAAAATACAGGAGTCCCAGTTTGATTTCAGTGGAACAAAGGTTGCTTTTAGTATTTAGTATTATTACATAGGATATGTTTATACTAAAAAAAAAAATTCGTTGTTCACCTGAAGTTCAAATCTAACTGGGCATCCTGTGTGTCATCTGACAACTTTACAGGGCTGGGTCCCGAACATTTGCTTTTCAAATGAGTTCCCACTTAATGCTGGAACCACTGGGGAACTCATACACCCTTCAGCCAGTTTCAGTTCAACCATGAAGACCGAACACCAGGTTTTCCAGCTTGGAGACAAGCACCTGGGAACCATCTCCTGATGCCTGAGGGGCAGTAAAGGGGGTGCCTTCAACACCTCTATCTTAGCAAATGAGACGCGAGTCTTAAAACTCGCAACTTAACCTGAGTGATTATAGTTAGGTCAGCAACAGGGCTTATCCTCTTGGGACAGTGGAACTTTGGCCGTTGTGCAGCTGGTTTTGTGAAAGGAGACACTGACTTCCTGATGACAGGAAGTTGTCCTTTTGCATTGGCAATCAAAGCTCACCTTTGTTTCCTGTTGCAGTGCCTCTCTGATGCCTAGGAGGCTTCTTACCCCTCCCTTTCCTTAAAGTCACAGGGCATGAGCAGCACACATGGGCCTAGTGGGTGATCCTCCCTCTGTGTTTGCCAAGCTGTCATTTAAAATCAAGCTTCATGTAATCCAGCTCTCTGCTATGGCCTGGGAAAGCAGTGGAAGATGGCCCAAGTCCTTGGGCCCCTGCACCCATGTGGGAGACCCGGAAGAAGCTCCTGGCTCCTGGCTTCAGATCAGCACAGCTCCAGCCATTGCAGCCAGCTGGGGAGTGAACTAGCGGATGAAAGACCTCTCTCTCTCTCTTGCCTTCTCTCTGTGTAACTCTGACTTTCAAATAAATAAATAAATATTTTTTAAAAATTTTTTAATTTAAAAAATAAAATCGAGCTTCAGTCCATGAGTGAGAGTCCCAGCTTGGTGTGGGGTAGTTTATCATCATTTATCTTCCAGAAGAATTATTGTTCTTTGCCACCAATTGTATGTTTTTATATGCATGAATCAAATATAATGAGAAGAAAACAACTGATAAAAAAAGAAAGCAAAAAGCACCTGCAAGTATTGGGTGATAGCAGTGTACGGGGCTCCCCGTCCTTTCTCCCTCTCTTTCAATCAGTGACAATGAATACTGGCTCTCGAGTAGAACTGAAGTGGGAAGGTAGAGACATAACTAATACGCAGATAGGCTGAGAGACCGCCAGCAGCCTCTGTGCTGAAGCCCCACATGACACAAACCCCACCCCCTTCCATGCCACCCCACATGGCTGCATGCGCCTGAGCCCCACGCGCAGGACTCCACACTGACCATGCACACGTTGCAACCGCACATGGAGATACCTTCCTGGAGATCATCATGCCCCAAACCCTGCCAGATTTGAATATTCAACTAGGACCCCACCCCCTAATCTATAAGAGGATAGCTTCAATTTGGTGGAACCAGCTGCCCTTCCTTCCTCATGGAGAGAGGTTGTCTGCATTCAGTGTCTGAGTATATACTATCCCTTTAAATAAATCTTCCCTTCCTGCGCCTCTATCTATGCCTCTGCTTTGAATTCTGCTCTGGCACTGAGACAAGAACTTGGAATAAACCCAGCTAGGGACCCAGTTCCCCAGGACAGAATCACCTGAGGAGGCTTCAGTCCCTTCTCCTAGGTCCCTCTGCTAGGAATGCCAATTAGAATGGTTGTGGGTGTGGCCTGGTCGAGGGCAGTCTGGACAGCTCCCCAGATGGTACAATCACTTCAGCAAACTCTTGGGTAGTTTTTATTATTAAAATTGAACTTACAGTCAATTCTCATTATTCACCGCAGTTATGTTCCATAAAGTAACTATGGACAATGAATTAGCATACACTGAACCTATGCTCCTAGCAGAAATACACAGTTAGGTTTCTGCCAGCCTCTGGTAGCAACATTTTGGTCAGCTGACCTACATATCACCTTGCTTTGTGCATGTTCCTGTTTAAGAACACCATATTTAATATATACTGCTGATTCATTAACATTGAACTCATAGCCACAGCACTGTAACAGGCCAGGACAAAGTCTATCAAACACTCATATTTTCTCCATAAGGCACATTGCCATTTCTTACACTGGAACACTAGACCTCAGTAGGACACTTGGGGGCTATCTTGAATAAAAATTATTTTTCTAAAAGCACCAAGAGGGGCCAGCATTGTGACACAGCAGGTCCTATATGGGTGTCAGTTTGCACCCTGGCTGCTCCATTTCCAATCCAGCTCCCTGTTAATGTGCCTGGGAAAAGCTGCAGAAGATGGTCCAAGTGCTTGGGCCCCTGCCGCCCATGTGGGAGACCTGGCTCCTGGCTTCAGCCTCTCTCTCTGTAACTCCGATTTTCAAAATAAATGAATAAAACTTTAAAGCACCAAGAAAAGTGACACTAAAAATGCAGTAAAAGAGCATTTGTTTATCGTATGAGAGCCGATGCAGGAAGGGAGAGTGTTGTGTTGTTCAACCTCATGCTGGGAAAGTCGGCATCAAGCAGCTCAGATTCCCCATCTTATGCACACCTCTGAGAACGGCTGCAGGAGCTGCCATTGCATGGATTGATTGCTGAGGCCTCGAATCGTTCCCTTTGTCATTCCTGTAAGGAAATACTTGAGGCGGGCTAACTTTACAAAGCAAATGGGTTTAGTTAGCTCATAGTTCTGGAAATTCAAAGTCCAAGATCGGACGGTCCCACGGGTTCTGCCTCTGGTGAGGGCCTCAGGCAGGAACCCATGTGGAAGGAAGAGGTTACACCCTGAACCAGGAAGCCAGAGGGTGATGCAGGGGTCAGCTCACTGTCGTGACGATTACTCCTGGGAGCGTTCAGGGGTCCCATGAGATTTATTTTAATCTCATCCAAGGGCAGCTCCCTTGTTGACCCAAGGAGCTCCATCTCTTAAAGGTCCCACCTCCTGACACTGCCACACTGAGGACCACACTTCTAATCTGTAAACCTCTGGGGGACACATTTAGGCCACATCCAAATCATAGAGAACTGCAAACGTGTTCTAGCAGATAGGCACATTCACAAGCACAAAATCCATATATAATGAAGGCTGACTGTACACCCACCCTCAGACCCAGCAATTCCACTCCTAGAGAAGTGAGTGCATTTGTCTACCAAAAGGGCTGGTGCCGTGGCATAGCGGATAAAGCTGCCACCTACAGTGCCAGCATCCCATATGGGCACCGGTTCCATTCCCAGCTGATCCAGTTCCAATCCAGCTCTCTGCTATGGCCTGGGAAAGCAGGAGAAGATGGCCCAAGTCCTTGGGCTCTTGCACTCACATGGGAGCCCTGGAAGAAGTTCTTGGCTCCTGGCTTTGGATCGGTGCAGTTCCAGACATTGTGGCCAACTGGAGAGTGAACCAGCGGATGGAAGACCTCTCTCTCTCTCTCTCTCTCTCTCTGTCTCTGTCTCTCTGCCTCCCCTTCTCTCTGTGTGTAACTCTGACTTTCAAATAAATAAATCTTAAAAAAAAAAAAAAAGATAAGTGCAAGAATGTCCATAGGAGCTTTGCTCGTAAGAGCCCAAGCCTAGAGAAAACTCAAACAGGAGAGGGAGGTGGGGCACAGTCATATGATGACACGTGAATTAGCAACATAAAAGAACTAACTACAAATGCGATTATTACATTGATGAATCTTCAAACATGAGGTTGATCAAAAGATGCAAGACACAAAAGACGGTACACATTACATAAAATGTAAGATCAGGTGAAGCTAATACATGGTGATAAAAAAAAGCATACAGACATGATACACATTCACCTAATTATATCAATAGTCACTTTGAATGCCAATGGTCTAAACACACCAATTTAAAAATAGATTTTTATAGTGTAAGAAAAAATAAGAGCTAACTATATGCTGTCTATTACCACTTTAAATATAAAGACATACACACCTGAAAAGTGAAGGATGGGAAAGAAATAACATGCCAACCTTAATAAAAGGAAAACTGGGGTAGATACACTCATTTCAGATAAAGCGGACTTTGGAGAAAATTATCAGAGGCAAAGAGGAACATTACATAATGATAAAAGGCTCAGTTATCCAAGAAGACATAGCAGTCCTTAATGTATGCCTAGCAACAGAACATCAAAATGCATGAGACAAAAATGAGAGAACTGCAAAGAGAAATAGATGAATCCACTACTGTAGTTGGATATTTCAATACCCCCTCTATCAGGAATGGTCAGATCCAGTGGGCAGAAAATCAGCAAGGACATAATTGAACTCAACAGCACCATCAATCAATCGGGTACAACTGACATGTATAGACTGCTTCATCCAACAACAGCAGAATACACATTCTTCTCAAGCTCACCAGGGATATTCACCAAGCTAGACCACATTCTGGACTATAAAACGCACGTTTAAAAAATTTTAAAGAATATAAATCATGCCATGTCTGCTCTCAGATTGCAACAAAATTAAACTAGAAATCAATAACAGAAAGAAAGTTGTAAAATTCCAAAATGGCTTAGATTTGGTATCCAACTCCATATTTTTTTAAAAGATTCCCTAGGTTTGGCCGGCGCTGTGGCTCACTTGGTTAATCCTCCACCTGCGGTGCCGGCATCCCACATGGGCACCAGGTTCTAGTCCCAGTTGCTCCTCTTCCAGTCCAGCTCTCTGCTGTGTCCCAGGAAGGCAGTAGAGGATGGCCCAAGTGCTTGGGCCCTGCACCCACATGGGAGACCAGGAGGAAGCCCCTGGCTCCTGGCTTTGGATAGGAGCAGCGCTGGCCATAGCGGTCATTTGGGGAGTGAACCAACGGAAGGAAGACATTTCTCTCTGTCTCTCTCTCTCACTGTCTATATCTCTACCTGTCAAATAATAATAATAATAAAAAAAGATTCCCTAGGTTTGGGACTACTGTTGTGGTGCAGTGGGTTAAGCTGCCACTCAAGACTCCTGCATCCCATATCAGAGTGCTGCATTGAGTCTGTGCCTGGGGAGGTGGCGGAAAATGCCCTAGGTCCTCGGGCCCATGCCACCCGTGGGCGAGACCAGGATGGAGTTCCTGGCTCCTGGCTTTGGCCTGCCCCAGACCCGTCTGTTGCAGCCATTTGGGGAATAAGCCAGCATATGAAAGACTTTTCTCTGTTTCTCTCTCTCTCTCTCTCTCTCTCTCCCCACCCCCTTCTCTACCTCCTTCCCTCCCTCTTTCTTCCTTTGTCTTTCAAATAAAGACATAAATACATAAATCCTAAAAAATGACCCCCAGGTATGACAGTTAGCTTTATATATCAAATTGGGTAGGTTATAATGCTCAGTTGTTTGTTCTGGACATTGCTTGTTGTAAAGCATTTTTTAAATGTAGTTAACTTTTAAATTCATAGACTCTGAATAAAAGTAATTACACTTTATAGAGTGCATGGGCCTTACCCCGTCAGTTGAAGGTCTTAGAAGCAAAGACAGATGTCCCAAGGAATAAGGAATTTGGCCACAGCAGTGCAACATAGAAATTCTGCCAGAGTTTCCAGCCTGTAGCCTGCTCTGTGGATTTTACACTGAAGACTGCAACATCAGCTCTTCCCTGAAGTTCAGCCTATTGGCCTGTCATCTGGTTTACATGACTTTAGTATGGTTTGCACTATCATAATAAAATGCCTGAGGTTGGGCAGTTTTATGAAGAAAGGAGCTACATTTAGCTTAAGGGCCAGCATCTGGTGGTAGCCTTTGCATTAATTTTGTATTACTAGAGGCTGGCACTGTGGCCTAGCGGGTAAAGCTGCCACCTGCAGTGCCAGCATCCCATATGGGCACCAGTTTAAGACCCGGCTGCTCCACTTCCGATCCAGCTCTCTGCTATGGCCTGGGAGAGCAGTTGAGGATGGCCCAAGTCCTTGGGCCCCTGCACCCACGTGGGAGACCTGGAAGAAGCTCCTAGCTCCTGGCTTCTGACTGGCTAAACTCTGGCCTTTGTGGCCATTTGGGGAGTGAACCAGTGCATGGAAGATCTCTCTCTCTCTCTCTCTCTCTCTGCCTCTGCTTTCAAATAAATAAATAAGCTTTAAAAAAAATTGTGTTACTACAACAAAACACCTGGCATCAGCTTTTGGAACCTCAGGTTTTGGAGGTTCGAGAACATGGCGTCTACACCAGCTCAGTTATATTGAGTGCAAAATACAGATGGCAGAGCTCTCTGCTGTGGCCAGGGAGTGCAGTGGAGGATGGCCCAAGTGCTTGGGCCCTGCACCCCATGGGAGACCAGGAGAAGCACCTGGCTCCTGCCATCGGATCAGCGCGGTGCACCGGCCGCAGCGCGCCGGCCGTGGCGGCCATTGGAGGGTGAACGAACGGCAAAAAGGAAGACCTTTCTCTCTGTCTCTCTCTCTCACTGTCCACTCTGCCTGTCAAAAAAATAAAAAAATAATACAGATGGCAGTTGTGAGAGCACAAGTAATCACATCTTGACCCAGGGGCAGAGGTAGGCTGGGGCAGGGGCAGTCTCAGGCTTCTATAGCGACTCTTCGCAAGAACTATCAAGGAGCCCCTAAAGAACCACCTTCAGGGGGCACCCCCAGTGATCTAGGGACTTCCCCTTGGGCCCACCCCTTGAGGTTACAAAGCACTTCTAAATACCCACATCCTGGGGACCAAGCCTCCAGTGGACCCCTGGGGGACACTCAAGCCACACCTAAACCATAGCAGAGCCCCATGGTGGCACAGGATATCATGCAGCAAGAGGTCGCATGCATGTGTATGTGTGTATGTATTCTCTGGCCACTGTCTCCCATCTCTCCTCTCTTAAAAAGTTACTGGGATTTGCTAATGAGAGCTCCACCCTGATGACCTCATCCAACCCTACTGACCTCCCACAGGCCCCATCTCTAGACACCACAGTCGAATCAAGTTTCTGTTCTCATAAAACCTCACAATGGGGTTTCAGTTTCAGCACATGAACCCTGTGGGACACGCTCAAACCACATCCAGATCATAGCATCTGTCCTTCACAGAGTGCCAGCACCCACAGTTGAATGAGCCAGTTCCTTAAAATGTTCCCCTCTTTCCCCTCCCCCTCCCTCCTCCTCTTGCCTCCTAATCTGGAGAGCTGGACCTAATATGGCAGGTGACAGGCAATGTATAGCCAACTTTGAAAACAATTGGCTCAATGGGTTGGTAAGACACTGTGATGAAGCCTAGCAATCAAACATGGAGATGAAAAGACAGCCGTTCTGCATTATGGAGGGTCAGCATAAGAACCAAGGACAGCATCTGACATGGGGATCCATGTGGCCCTACAGCCCCACATGGTCAAGCCACTGTTCAGATGGAGAACAAGCCTGGAGAAGCCAGCACGATGGTGGAAAAGCCCTCCAGCCATCAAGGGGCCAGGGACCACCACGGTTATTCCAAGGTCATTTGGAGTCAACTGTAGGCTCAGTCAAGGCTCAGGGGAAGGGCAAGGCAGGATTTTCAGTGGTTTCCCCAGTGGACCTACAGTGACTTACAGTCACTTCTTATCTCATGGCTGTGACTCAGCCCCAGCCCATCCTCATGAATGCACAGCATCAGCTGGTGTAGGAGACAGAATGCCAGAATCCTCTCATGTTCACATAATCCTCCACTGGACAGAGGGCTTTCACATGCATTATTAGCTCACTTCACCCTTTAACTATCCAGTGAGGTCACCAGCAGCAGTACTATTATCCTCAATTTACAGACAAGGAAATCCAGGATCAGAAATTAATTGGCCAAAGTCACAAAGCTAAGGATAGGTTAAGTTGGGATTCAAACCCAGATTCTCTAACTTAGAGTGTAGGCTTCTTTTTAGCTATTATCATGAATAAGAATAGACAGGATCTGTTGAGCATCTGTGTGTTTCGGGCACTTGCTGCATTTAGTATCAATTATATCTCTTGATTCTCATAATCACACTAGTGGGTATGTTATTAGGATCACCAGAAGAAGAAACTAGGATATAAGAACTTAAGCAACTTGGACAAATCCAATGATACTCTTCTAAATGTGGTTATGGGCAACATTGCTTTACAAAAGGACCAACATGATGATGGGGCAGCCAGAAGGCCCTACTATAGAGCCAAAGTAGTAAAAAGCTATATAGAGGGCCACACATATCACTGGGTAGAGTAGATTATGCCGGGGGACTTTAGTGTCCTTAGACCACCTTCTCATTTCCCAGCTTCCTCTCAATCAAATGGGTTGGTCAGGAGAGCAGTATTCTCATCCCATACAATTCCTGAGGTCAGAGTTCGCGCCTGACGTGTGGGTGCATCCATGTCCTCCTTAAGGGTAGCCCTTCACTCAAAGTACAAATAACCCAGATGGGTGCTATGACTCAGGGATATCTAAAGGAAAATCTGATTCCACCAGGATGCAGCAATCAACCTCACTTGCAAGACCACGGAAAATTTTCTCTTAAGTTCTCTACTTTGAGAAAAAAAAGAAAATTGGTCTTCATATCACTGATTATGGGACAAATGGCATCTTCTGTCTCCTGATACAATGCACTGGGAAGGAAGCTCATGACTTCCAGAGCGTTCCTGCTAAACGCACATGGACAAATCTAATGAAGAGCAGCAGACAAAACCACATTGAGGGCCTCTCTACAAAGTGACTGGCCCACTCTGAAAAAATGTCAACATCATGACAATCAAGAGAGATTGAGGAACTGCTCCAGATTAAAGAAGACTGGAGAGACGTGACCCTGGATGGAGTCCTGAGCCACAAAATAGTTCCTCTCTTGGTGCAAAAGAGGCTACTGCCAAAAACTGAAAAAGTTCTCTAGATTAGGTAACAAGATTGCATCAGTTTTTATTTCCTGGTTTTTAAGAGTGTACTGTAGTTATACAATAGAATATCTTTGCTTCTAAAGAAATGTACACAAGTATTTATTGAACGGGGAGAAAAGAGAGATGTCAAAATCAGAGATTAATGATAAAGCAAACACATTAAATGTTAACATTTGGGATATCTGGGGGAAGAGTAAAAGAATTCCTTCGTACTAGTTTTGAAACATTTCCTCTAAGTCTGAAATTATTTCAAGATAAAAAATTTATTTAGAGACATTGGGCCTTTATGAGTAAACACAACAAAATTCTCAGTCCTCCTGGGGAAACTATGAGTGACAGTCTGTGCAGAAAATGTCTCAAAATCGCATTACTGAGGTAGGAACAAGCAGGCGGATCAGTACACCAGCTCTTGTTTCTCTCTGGTTGAGGGTTGCTCTTGGGGCATCAACTCTCCAACCTTTTCATGCTGTCCTGTTCATAGATAGAGCACACACCTACCACCAGAAGCCCTGCAGCTGAGACCCAAGAAACCATGATGCATAGGAAAGCTGCCCACACGTGTCCTCTGGTGTGGACTGTGGAGATATGAAGAACACAGCTAGTGTCCACTACAGTGGCCCAACCCTTACTTTACAATAGTCTCAGCCTGTCCATCTATCACCCAAAAGGCAGTCCGGCACAGAACCTGCCAAAAAGTATATGCACATGAGGTTGAATGGATTGTATCCCTGTATTTCTGGATAACAAAGAAGCAGGTATTGTAAAGTGAAGAATTAGAGAGTCCCAAATGAGCACAGAGGAAATGTTTTCAGAGTGGACTTTCTCAAGAATAGGCCAACTGGGGATTTTATAGCTAGGGCAACTGGAATTAATGGTACCATTTTGAGACAAGCCAGCAAGCCAGGTTTGCTACAGGAATCCAGGAGCACACTGGCTTTCTAAATCCCCCTATATATAAAGTTGCTTTTGAATGTCTTCTTTTTAAATGCCTGGCTTCCCAAACCAGAAAAAAAAGGGGGGCGGGGAACTAAAGGCAGAAAGGAATAGGCAGTGGATCTTTAATGGAGTCCCCACAGGTTCTACTGCTGCCTGAGATTATGGCTTTGAGAGCAAGGAAGGTAGGAGAATTTGAATCCAGCTTGATTCATGGAACTAAATCAACATGCTTGCTGTTTTAGGAACAGAAATTTCACCAAAGAGAAAATTCAAATGGCAAACAATCACGTATATTAAAAAACTATAACATCAATAACTCTCAGAAAATGCACATTGAAACCACAGTGAGATATCTATTATTACACACCTATCAGAATAACTAAAATTAAAAAAAAGTGACCATACCAAATGCTGGCTGTCATGCAGAAAAACCGGATTCTCATTCACTCCTGGAGAGTGTGAATGGTATATCCATGCAGGAAAATAGCTTGACAGCTTCCTATAATACTAAATACACCGAATGATGACAGGAAAGATGGCAGAGGAGGAAACCCCAGAAATCTGTCTCCCACCTCAACGACCACATTGGCAGAATCCGTCTAATGTAACTATTTTGGATCTCTGGAGCCAAGGGTTTACATCTTCAAAGAGAAATCTTGGATGATAAATTGCAGTTCAGTTTAGCTCATTTCAGCTCTAAGCATGGGTGTGCCTACTCATTCACCACCACCCAAACCCATGGCAGAAAACCATGTACATGTTCCAGGATCAGCTTACACACAGCTTGTGGGGGGCAGCGAAGTCGTACAAATGTCAGAGGACATTTTCTAATCATTGATTGTTGCTGTTAACCATTGAGGTGCAGACATGGAAGTGGCAACTATGGTTGCAAACATCCCCTTTCTCCAACTGAACAAATTTCCATGTATTTAACGATCCATTGCCTGTTTCCCTTTGCCCTTGATTTTTCCCTATTTTTCTGGCTTGGAAACCCAGACATTTTAAAAAGTAGACATTCAAAAGCAACCACACACATAGGGGAATTTTAAAAGTCACTCTCCAAATCCAGAGAAAGCAGACAGCTCAAAGACTTGAAAAGACTTTAAATGTACACCCCAGGCTGATTTCATACTACAATTAAAAAAGAAAAAGAAAGAAACCTTGGAGAAGGAGAAGAATCTGATTTCTAGAGTTACCACTTTATAAGATGTAAATGTCCAAATGAGATTTAAATGTCCAAATTTCTATCAAATCAACAGGAAAAATTCATTCAAGGGGAAATCAATAGATTTCATCCCTAAGAAAGAACCTATAGCAGATTTACTAGACAAAGATTTTCTTAAACTGTCTTAAAAATTCTTAAAGTAGGACATGGACAAAGTCAAATGATGTATGAGCAAATGGAAACACAAAGAGAACATAAGAGCATTATGTGTTAGAAAACATGAAATAATGAAAGACAAAAAAGAAACCAAAAAGAAATTCTGGAGCTGAGTTGTGCTTTTGGCACAGTGGTTAAGACACCTGCTTCCCAAAGCACCTGATTCAAGTGCCAACATCACTTCCCATCTAACTTCCTGCCAATTCACAGGTGATGGGAGGCGGCAGATGATGGCTTACATTCTGGTTCCTTTTACCCACAAAGGAAACCTGAATTGAGTTTCTGTCTCCTGGCTTCAACCTGGCCCAGTCTTGACTATTACAGACATTTAGGAGAATGAACCAGTGGATGTAAGATATAGATATACCTTTCGGGGCCGGTGCTGTGGCACAGTGGGTTAACACCCTGGCCTGAAGCACTGGCATCCCATATGGATGTCGGTTCTAGACCCGGCTGCTCCACTTTTGATCCAGCTCTCTGCTGTGGCCTGGGAAAGCAGGAGAAAATGGCCCAAGTGCTTGGGCCCCTGCACCCACATGGGAGACCCGGAAGAAGCTCCTGGCTCCTGGCTTCGGATCAGCGCAGCTCCAGCCGTTGCAGCCAATTGGAGAGTGAACCATCGGATGGAAGACTTCTCTCTCTCTCTGCCCCTCCTGTCTCTGTGTAACTCTGACTTTCAAATAAATAAATAAATCTTTTTTAAAAAAGTAATATTTTAAAAAAAATATGTCTTTCAAATAAGTAAATTTTTTAAAGTTCTGAAGCTGAAAATTATAACTGAAATGAAAAATTCACTTAGGTGGATTCAAAGCAGATTTGAGTAGGCAGAATTAAGAATCAGCAGACTTGATGACAGAATAATTGAAATTATTGAATCTGAGAAATAGAAAAAAAAATTGAGTAAAAGTGAACTGAGTCATTCAGATCAAATAAAATACAACCATGAGTCATATAAAAAAATAAACACTCTAATTTTCTTTTTTTTTTTATTTTTGACAGGCAGAGTGGACAGTGAGAGAGAGAGAGACAGAGAGAAAGGTCTTCCTTTGCCGTTGGTTCACCCTCCAATGGCCGCTGTGGCCGGCGTGCCGCGGCCGGTGCACCACGCGCATCCGATGGCAGGAGCCAGGTGCCAGGTGCTTTTTAAACACTTAATTTTCAATCCTTATTCTGGTCAACTCCCTTTCCTCCACTTCTTCTAAGTCCTACTCATCATCCAGGACTTTACAAAGGCCTTATCTCCTTTTTTTAAACAATGATTTATTTATTTATTTATTCGAAAGGCAGTGTTACAGAGAGAGGAAGATGGGGGAGGGAAAGAGAGAAAGAGAAATCTTCCATCTGCTGGTTCACTACCCAAATGGCCTCAACAGTCAATGCTGGACCAGGCTAGCCAAGAGCCTGGAACTCCATCCGAGACTCCCATGTGGATTTCAGGGGCCCAAGTACTTGGGCCATCTTCTACTGCTTTCCCAGAAGCACCTATTAACAGGGAACTGGATGACAAGTGGAACAGCTGGGACTCAAACTGGCACCTATATGGGGTGCCAGTGTTTCAGGCAGCAGCTTCACCCCCTGCATTGCAACACTGGCCCCATTATCTCCTACTTAACCCTTCTGTGAGACCCACACTGGGATAAATACCTTTCTCTGTACATAGTCAGTGCACTGCTACCTAGCCAGCATTCCCTGCTCACTTCTATCAGAGAATTCATCCCTGGTATTGAAGTATCTGACCGCCTGAACACCCTGTATAGCTAGCTATGTAACAAACAGATCAGCCAAAAATGGGCCTATCTGGGTGCAACCTCAGCTGGCTTGGGTGTCTGCAGGTTGACTTGAGGTCAGTGGATCCAGGTTAGCATCAGCTGGTATATCTCTGTTTCACGTGTCTCTCACCCTCCTCCTGGAATCGGTGGACTAGTTTGGCATGTATTTTTCATAGCACTAGCAAAGAGGCAAGAAGCAAAGAGTCCAAGTCATCTTAAGGCCTATGCCCAGAATTGGCACACTTATTTCCACCTCATTATATAATCCTATGCAAGCCACCTGGTCTAACCTACTATCAAATACTGGAGACACAGACTCTACCTCTTGAGTGGTAGGTGTTCCAAAATTATACGTGCAGAGATGAACTAGGTACAAGGGTAAATTAAGAACTAGGACATTAACGCAATCTTCCCCACGTCCCGCTGGTTAGGACTTCTGTCTTGGACTTTGTGTCTCCCAGGAGCTTATCATGACGCCAGACAGAATCAGTGCTTTAATCGTTGTTTTTGAGTCTAGGTGAGAAAGAATGAATAATCCAATTTTTCTTTTCTAGATGAGGAAATAGTTCCAGTGAATTAGAGTGACTTGTCCAAAGTCACACAGCTAGTTCAAAGCAGATTTACACACACACACACATCTCCGCCTCTTTCTACCATCACAAGCTGCTGAGTGATGAAGCCATCATGGTGTGGCACCCACCACCTCGCACAGAGTCTGCTGGGCGCTGAACTGGAGTAAACCCCAGGGGTCATTTCACAGCCCATATATCATAGAGCCCTGTGGTATCACTTCTATGTTGTAGATTGGTCCATTGTGGACCTGCTTAGCCCCTGGCTCACTTCTTACGTAAAAGAAGAGACACTGTCTCTGCCAGAAGACAGAACACAGAGCCAAACGTCTCCCAGCATCACTGTCATCTCTCCCACCTCCATGCTAATCTCCCCATCAGGGGCTTGGATTAGGCTGCTATTTCTGGGCCACCTCCTGTAGTGTGATGCTTGTGTTTCTAATCGCTGCCATCACTGGCGGTCATCCCCTCTGCTGTATTAATGGTTTAATCTGCGTGACCTTTCTGTATGTTTGCATCCTGAGGCTCCTAAATTAAGTGAGATGTGGGATTTTATTTGATTAGAAAACAGAAGCCCCCTCCTTCCTTCAGAAGAACTGGCGGTGATTGGTCCATTAGCAAGGAGCAAAGTGAAGGTCTAAAACATTACATACACACACACACACACACACACAGCACAAGAGACGCCACTCAGCCAGACCCTTTACTACCCACCTTGAGGAGCAAGGAAACGTGACTGGGGTTCCCTGCTCTTTATGACCTCAGGTGTCTTGGTTGCTAGTTAAGAAAATCAGGTTCTGGTGACCAAGTGTGTCTCACTGGACAGCGGTCAGTGATCTCAGAGAAACCACTTCCTTTCTCTGCACCTGCATTTCAGTCTCCAAAAATAAAGGACAGGACTAGAAGCATGCTTCCCAGAAACTGGCTTAAGTCCCCCTGGAGACACACCATGAAGCCCCGGGAGAGGGAAGAGTGTGCCCCAAATCCTCTGACCATGTTGAGCGTCTTCATGGTTTCAGCTGAATGCCATGCTGAAGCTGTCCTAGCCCCGCCCCCTTTTAAATTGGATCTACAGCCTGAGTAGAACCACAAGACTCCACAAGCCTGTGGGATGAGTCCCTAGACTCACTGGTGCTTGCTTGGCTGCTTGGAGCTACAGACCCCATGCCCAAAGTCTGATTCTCTGCTATTCTAACACTGGAGGTAGACAAGCAGAACTCCCACATCACTACCTCGTCCAACATTTGCTGAAGCAGGTGAATGAAGGGAAAATCAAACCCCTACCCTGGGAAAAAAGAAAGAAATGTAACTTCTCTAGAAAACTATTCTGTAAGTTCCCTCAAAGTTGGATGTGCACTTACTTGTGACTCAAAAATTCTACTTCTAGAGACCTAACAGGAAACATATTTTTTCTTGTTGCTTTTTAAAGATTTTATTTATTTGAGAGGTAGAGTTACAGTGAGAAGGAGAGACAGAGAGGTCTTCCATCCGCTGGTTCACTCCCCAGATGGCAGCAACAGCCGGAGCTATGCCAATCCGAAGCCAGGAGCCAGGAGCTTCTTCTAAGTCTCCCATGTGGGTGCAGGGGCCCAAGCACTTGGGCCATTCTCTACTGCTGTCCCAGGCCATAGTAGAGAGCTGGATTGGAAGCAGGGCAGCCAGGACTAGAACCGACGTCCATATGGGATGCTGGCCCTGCAGGCAGAGGATTGACCTACTGCGCCACAGCACTGGCCCCGAAAACATATTTTTTCATGTCCACACAAACTTATCTCTTTATAAGTCCACACAAACGCTGGTATCTAGATTAGTATTGCAGGCAAGAGCCAGAAATAACCCCAATGTTCATCAACAGAAAAATGGATACTCTGCAGTGTAAGAGCCCCGGAGCAACCAAAAGACAGATCCATTGGTGGGTATTTGGTGCAAGAGTTAAGCTGCATCTCGCACTGGAGGGCCTGAGTTCAAGGCCCAGCTCCGCTCCTAATTCCAGCTTCCTGATAATGTGCATCCTGGGAGGCAGCAGCTGATGGCTCAAGTGGTTGTGTCCCTGCCGCCGACACGGGAAACCTGGATGGAGTTCCCTCCTCTCTGCTTTGGTCTGACCCAACTCTAGCAGTTGTAAGCATTCGGGGAGTGGAAGCAGCAGGTGGAAGATCTCTCTCCATCTTTCTGTCTCTGTCTCCCTTTCAAATAAGTAAAAGGAAGGAAGATAAAAACTCTTAAAAGACAGAACTAATAAAACGTGCCACAACTTGGATGAGCCCCAGCATCACTGCGTTAAGTGAAAGAGACACAAGAGGATGTAGATCATACAATTCCATTCACGTGTAACTCTGGGAGAGCCCCTGCAAAGTTACGGGAGTAGGAAGCAGAACAAGGTTTGCTCCTGGTAGGCAGGAATGAAGAATTGACTGGAAAAAAATGGTACAAGTCAACTTTCTAGGGTGAGGGAGATGCTTTGCAGCCTGACGAGGGTGTTGATGACACAGGCATGACGTTTGTCAAAACTCAGTGAACTGTGCATTCAAAATAGGTGCCTTTTACTGGATCTAAATGACACCTCGATGTGAAAGGAAACAAAAGCTCGCGCCTTCTGTGCAGAGATGACACCAGGAAATGGGAGCTGGCAGTCTCTCTGAAACTTAAGAAGAGCAGCCAGCAGCATTTTAAACATCAGATGCTTCTTGGAACTGTCACGAGAGAAGGGCTGTTAAACAGACAACTTTGAGGCTGGGACGAATCTAATGTGTCAAGATGCAACATCGAGAGCCCGGCCAGTAAGGGTTGTTTTCAATGTCATGGACAGTGTCACGGCCACAGGGTGGAATCCCTGGAAAGCAGGCTCTGGGATGATGATTAGCTTGTGGGAGGCTTTGTAAGGAGTGCTCTTGGGACTGATGCTTGGAGAAGGGAAGAGAAGTAGAGGGGAGAAGAGGGGAAGAAGAAGGGGAGAAGAGGAGAGGGAACAGGAAGAGGCAGAGCACAATGCTGAGCCACAGTGCAGTCTCAACAAGGCCTCAGCCAATCCCATGGAGCTCTTGCTCAACGGGGCCTTCAGAACTGCCTCCTTGATGGTCAGGGGGTCAGACCTCTATACCCTCACCAGCCAGCCTGTGGATGCAGGCTGCCCCCACAAGGAAGTCTGACCACAAGCCAGCCAATTCCTAAAGGGGCTGACAGGTGACAGCTGTCTGCTGGTAACACCCCCAGAAGGGGGAGAATGAGAAAACCAGATGGTAGATCAAGCTAGTTCATCACAGAGCCCACCAGAGTTTCCACAATGAACTGACAACAAAACCTTTCTGACCTCTTTAGCACGAACCCAGCCCCACTCCTCCTGGCCTGTCCCCTTAGAAGGAGTGGGAAACACCCTGACATCTACCTGCTATGTGAATGATCAGCTGAACACAAAGATTAAGCCAAGGAAGTCCTAACTTTAGCAGCTGTTTGGAAACCTCCTTCCACTTCCTAAATTAGATGTCGGTATCAAACCTCCAACTCAGGGTCTTCCTACAAATGAGCCATGACAGTCTCATTCTCTAGAGAATGTAGTTCTTCCATTGCATAAAGGGAAAATCAGTACATTGGCTAGAGGATATCTTTATGGCTATCACCTTTCTTTTAAAAAACAAACACTGGGCCGGCGCCGTGGCTCAACAGGCTAATCCTCCACCTTGCGGCGCCGGCACACTGGGTTCTAGTCCCGGTCGGGGCGCTGGATTCTGTCCTGGTTGCCCCTCTTCCAGGCCAGCCCTCTGCTGTGGCCCGGGAGTGCAGTGGAGGATGGCCCAGGTGCTTGGGCCCTGCACCCCATGGGAGACCAGGAGAAGCACCTGGCACCTGGCTCCTGCCATCGGATGAGCGCAGTGCGCCGGCCGCAGCGCGCCATCCGCGGCAGCCATTGGAGGGTGAACCAACAGCAAAGGAAGACCTTTCTCTCTGTCTCTCTCTCTCACTGTCCACTCTGCCTGTCAAAAAAATAAAAAAATAAAATAAAATAAAATAAAAAACAAACACTGTCAGATTATCCTTTTCCTGAAAAATGAGGCCACTCCGGTCCTAGGAAAGTGATTGTTACATTCAGAACTAACAAAGCTCCATGGATGTGCAAGCTGGTTCATTGAAACACCCACAGATCTCCATGGAACTAAGCCGTAACAGTGCCCATGCTGAAGGTGACATATCCAGAAGCCTCCCTTCCCCAAGGATAATGTTGATTCTTCTTCCATCCTCGCCCATTTCTACATATTCCTTGTCAAAGGGCCTCCCAAGGAACCGCTGCTCACCCAGAAGCTGGGCTCAGTGAAATGAGCTACCAAGATGTAGCTCTTGCGGCTGGGAGGAGACATCAGTCCTCAACCCTTAAAGGAGGGAGAGTCGGCCACAGTTGGCAGGGTAGCAAAACGTTCCATTCCACCTTGGAAAACAAAATCTCGCTTTATTCTTCTAGCCCTTGTGTAATCGTTAATGGTGCCCCTTTTTACCCTCAAGAGTGTCCTGGGTGCATGGTGAATTCACAGTCATCCTGCTTAGGTCTTGCACTGGTAGAATGACCTGCAGAGGCAACATGCGATCAGTCAGCAGCTGAACATCCACCTGGCGGCCACCCCAGAGCATGCTCCAGCCAACACACACGGAGCTCCATTGGAGTCAAGACACCAGCAGTGCTTGGGGGGCTACTTTTTCCTAATTCCACCCAAGAAGTTTGGAACTGGGGCCCTGCTGAACCTTCCAAATGCCATTTCCTAAAAAAGTCAGGCTTATACCTTATAGGAGGGCCCCAAATAAATCCCACCTGCCTCAAAGAGAACAAGCTGCAAATTAGTTAGAGACCCATATAATGTCAGGAGGAATTTTTTCTACACACTAAAGGAGGAAACTATAAAAGACAAATCTCATGACCTCAATTTTCTGAATCGCAAAAGCACACTCACAAAGTTAAAAGTCAAATTCAATTCAGTGGGAAAACAATGTGCATTAGGAAAGGCAATGGATTGACAGCTTTAATATTAAAAGGTAATTAAAAAGCAACCAGAGCCTGGTGTTGTGGCACAGCAGGTGAAGCTGCCACCTGCAGCACCAGCATCCCATGTGGGCACCGGTTCGTGTCCCAGCTGCTCCACTTCTGATCCAGCTCCCTTCTAATAGCCTGGGAAAAGCAGTGGAAAAAGGCCCAAGAGCTTGGGCTCCTGTACCCACAAGGGAGACCTGGAAGAGATTCCTAGATCATAGCTTCAGACTGGCCCAGCCTGGTCAATGAGGCCATCTGGTGAGTGAGCCAGCGGATGGAAGTTCTCTCTCTATCTGTATCTCTTCCTCTCTCTCTATAACTCTGACTTTCAAATAAATCAATCTTGGAAATTAAAAAAAAAAAAAAAAAGACGACCAAAGTTTTCTGTTTACTGACATTGCCAAAATATGTAGCCCAAGGTAACACATTGATGCTTTAAAAATGAGTTCACCTATCATTCCCATGCTAATGCCTGGTACTGATGGAGCAATGAGTGATGAGCACTCTCGTAAGGTCTTGGTGTTGTTCTCTGTCTGGAACGCTTGGAGTCTCTCTAGAAAGCCTCGTGTCTCTGTGTAGCCACAGAATCCTCACGGGAGTCAGCTGAGGGTGGATGGATAGGCATCCCTGGGCGAGGCAGACAGATCCCCAATGTTCCCAGACCTCACCTCAAAATTACCATATTACCCACTAGTAATTGCCTCTTGAGGAGTCTAATTCTGACTTCAAAGAAGTTGTCAAGTGCAGGGCTCCCCAAATACAGAAACTCACCAAAAATACAGCTCCCCACTGCCTGGCCCCCAAGCCCACTTCTTTCTGTTGGGCAGACTCCTCTCCCACCTCTCTTGGGATTGAGATTCAAGACAGGTTCCCCAGTCTGAAAGACAACGGAGGTCAGGAAACACCAACCAAAGTCATCCCCCTGCCTCCCACCGAGAGCATCCTGCAGACACAGGCTCTGGATCCCAGGAGCAGTCAGGGGGGGAGGCCAGCGGGCAGTGAGCCCCTCTGGGTACTATCCTTACACTGAGAGGCACACGGGCCTGGGCGGAACACTGGGGACGGACACCTCATTGCGTTGATCCAACTTCACAGCTGGGAACATGGCACAAGGTAGCCAGGGGGAAGTGTTTAAGAAACAAACCCAGCTTGGGGCCTGGTGGAGACGAACACGGGGAGGGACAGCTGGCTGTCCACTGTCCCCATCCATCTCACGCCCTTACATTAATCCTTCTCCTTGAAGGCAATTTTGCCAGGCTGTGTTTGCTAATTCCCCCTTTGGAGCAACACCAAGGTAGGTTCTTGAATGGCTCAGAAGGCAGCTGAGCAGCAAAGAACAGGAACCCTCTGCTTCTGGAACCTGCCTCTCGTGAGACGGCACCAGCTCCGACCCGCCACGGGACCGGCTGCTTCCAGAGAAAACCATGGCCGTCAGGATGAGCGCTACCAGACGAGACACCAAGTATGGCTGTCAGCTCAGACACAGACACTGAAGGTAGACGGGACTGCTCCACTGCTTCCCTCTCTCTGTGTTTAGTCCAATGACAAGGGACTTTCTCTTGTTCCCTTAAGAAATGAGGTGAACGATAAAGACAGCCTGGTGTGACCGCCAGAGCCACCCACCCACCATGCCTTTGGCAGAAAATGCTAGGCCACCCATCCGACAGTATTACCTATATGTCTGCAACAGACTTCTCTAAAATAATAACTTACACAACTCATAAATCTGTGAGTCAGAAATTTGGGACTCAAACTGACACCCATATGGGATGCCGGCGTCATAGGCGGTAGCTTTCCCTACTATACCACAACGCCTGCCCCATAAATAAATCTTTCCCCCCAAAAAATCCACTTTATATAAACTCCTACAACAGGGACTCGTGTCATTCCTTAGCCTCACACTACCTCCCTCTCCCTTCCTCTCTCCCATGGTCCCTCTCTCCAGAGCTTCAAGAAAAGCCTGCCCTCTGCAAAATATTTCTCTCTGTCTGGGCCTGATGGATTGTTTTAGTCTCCCAAGAGCGCACTGTCTCCTCCGTGATGACGGGTCTCTGCCAGCACAACCCCAAGAAGCTTGCTAAGAGCCTTCTCGTGCCCCCAGCCTCTGCGTAGAGCAGCCCGATGCACTTCCGCCATGGCCAGGATGCTAAAGCATCCGCGTGAGACCCTCAGAGAAGAACACGAGTCATAAAAAGCCAGCACCTGTCAACCCTCCAGACCTTTTGTCAGGCAGGCTCAAAGACAGAAAGATGAATGACGAATCTGTCAGCTTCCAAGCCACTAAAAACCGAGAGAGAAGACCCCTGGACACTCGCCTGAGGCTGTTTTGGAATGAACCTCTGTCCAGGAAACAAGCACCACCATCTCCTTTCCCAGGGGTCTCAGAGGCAGCACTGTAAGGGAGGGGCAATGAGCAAGCTTCTGTCTTCCAGGCCGACCGGGGAGAAGCACGCAGAAGACCAGGTCTTTGCTCTGTCTCCTCTCCCAGGTTCAGTTCTTATCAGTCGACCACCATGGGGAAAGCAGATGAAGTCAGCCTGGGCCCGACCCTCCCTAGAGCTGCATCCACGCTGAGCTGCTTCAGGACTGGACAGCGGCCACCTCCTCTGTCCTGGCTCTAAGTGTGGATCCGACTCTTCCTCCACAAAAACCACTGAGTTGTGTTGCTTGGTTGACTCTGGAGGGGAGCGGAGTGATATAACCAGTTTACAGACAGTATTTTCAGAAACAGGAAGACTGTAAGTGTTCAGACACAGACTACAATGATGACGAGACTTCCAGAAGCCTACGGCTTCAGAGGACGGGAGAGCCTAACTATAGGCTGCTATGGGAATGAGGTCTTGCACGATGCTTTTTTAAAGATTTATTTGCTTATTTTGAAAGGCTAGAGTGAGAGTGAGAGAGAGAGAGAGAGAGAGAGAGAGAGAGATCTTCCATCTGCTGGTTCACCCCCCAAATAGTCACAATGGGCAGGGCTAGGCCAGGCTGACGCCAAGAGCCAAGAGCTAGGAACTCCATCTGAGTCTCCCACATGAGTGGCAGGGACCCAAATACTTGGGTCATCTTTTGCTGCTTTTCCATGCGCATTAGCAGGGAGCTGGATTGGAAGTGGAGCAGCTGGGACTCGAACTAGAATTCCAATAAGGGAGCTGGTGTCACAGGCTTGGCTTAATTCATTGTGTCACAACCCTGGCCCCTTGCATTGATTCTGAGATGAATTTTTTTCCCTTTCCTAACAGCCCTAGTATTGGACTCCATCTCATTGAGAGGTTCTTTCCGACCACGCCCTCTGAAAGCAGGTGGGACGTCTAGCTGCTGTTCCCTGTGCATGCTTGAGTATCAAAAGCACCAGCGCCCACCTCTGCAGCATGGGTGGCAGCAGTAGTGTGTGTGGAAATCCTAGAGCCACCCATGATGGCATGGAGATAAGAGGGAGAAGCATGTGTGTGTGGTTCTTCCCCAAGCAGAAATGGAAGCCAACTAGCTGTCACAATTGCAGAACAGCTTTAGCACCCGGAGCCAAGGCTCTTCATTCTTGTGTGGATTATGAAAGTCAAACCCATAGAACCAAACGAGAATGGAGGTTTCCAGAGGCTGTGGAGACCCAGTGAATGGGGGAAGGGAGATATGGATCAAAGGTACAAAATCCCGACCAGGCGAGAGGAATAAGCTTTAGTGTCCTGTTGCATAGAATGGTGACTATCAATAATGCTGCACCACATGTTTCAAAATTGCTTAAAGATTAGATGTTAACTCTTCTTATCACACACAAAAAACCTGAAGTGGTAGGTATGTTAATTAGTTTGATGTAGCTATTCCATAAGGCATATGTGTATCATAACATCACATTGTACTCTATAAATATACAGTTATTGTCGATTAAAATCAGATTAAACAACAAAAAATGACTATGCAACCAAGGCTGCTGATGGCAGTAGAGGATGATAATGTCTGGGGGGTGGAAGAGCTGTAGACTTCAACAACTCGAATCCAAAGCGAATCAGAAAAGTCAGGTCAATGCTAAGAAATCTAGACTGTCTTAACCCATTTATTTCGCTTATATTTTCCTTTTGATGTTCCCCCAAGAGTATTCTCTGATACGAATTTTCATCTAATTAAATCTGAAAGAACCCTTTCAAACGACTTAAAAAATAAGATGCCAAAGAAAACAGAATGCCATAATTTTCACTGTGGTGCTGTGTCTTCTTTAGTGAGAGTAACAACAGCACATATTAGGATGAGGTTGAGTTAAAGATCCCATCAGACCTCTGACCGCCATGGCAATGCCCTGAACTGGGCCAGCAGCAGGCAGAATCCTGAGCCCCTGAGAGACCAGGTGTTGCCTGATTCCTGCTGCGGCTCAGTTCTCGGGAAAAGTCGTGTTCCCTTTCCTCCCTGGGGGACAAGAGACACGGGAGGCTCCAGAGAAGATGTGTTTGAACAGTGGGAGAGCAAGTGTCCTCAAGGGTGGGATTTCAGCATTGATGTTTGGATGTGCAATGACCCCTTGAATCGGGCAACGTGGATAGGAGCAGCCACTGACAACTCAAGGGGCAGTGTGGGGAGCCAGAATAGATTTGAACTTAGAAAGGCCGGCTCCTGGCTGACTGCCTCGAATAACCCCTCAGTGTCAGCTCTCAGTTGATGCTCGATGGCCAGGGGCTGTGGCTATGCAGGAGTGCACATGTGTGTGCCGTTTCATGTGTTCTGTATGAAAATGGGAGTGCCTCTTCGAGGGAGTCTTTGTAAAGACAACTAAAATTCACTGCAGACTGGTCCATTGGCCGAGCTCTGACACTGGCTATTTCTTTTTGTAAAAAGGAAAGAGAATTGTATTTGCTCTCTACTAAGCAAACTCCCCTTAGAAAATCACACTGCATACCTGGTTTATTTATCCCATATCTCTTGTAGGGCCTGCCTACGACACCACCCCAAGTTTCTTTCCCCCCAAGAGACCATGGGAAACAAGCCAATCAATGACAAGAGGCTGGAATCAGAGAGAATTTTAAGCCTTGAAGGAACGTGAGGTCCACCTAATCCAACTCAACTGATTCCCTGGGAGAGGCGAGACGTGAGCCCAGAGAGGGCAAGGGCCCCCTGGTGGTCCACCATCAACAGATCCCCTGGGAAACTGAGGATCCCCACAAGTGCCCAGGAACCCTGGATTCCAATTTATTCAACTCTAAAAGGCCGGCCCTACATTGGATGAGTTGCAAAGCCCTCACCAGCCTTTTGATCTTTTTAAACATTTGTGAGACGAGGTCAGGGACATTCAAGCTCCATGAGACGTTTGGAGTCAAACAGAAGCATTTTCAAATCCAGATTCACTCTGACCGTGTGTCCCTCTGCAAGTTAATTAACTTCTCTTCCCCGAAATGACCCAGGAGGTGGCACCGCAAGTGCCTGCTGTGGCCACACACAATACAAAGGGACCTGGGGTTTTTTTTCTTCCCAAAAGAATTGGCTACATGGCAGTTGTATTTACTGAAGAGGGGCCTTCCTGAGGGCCTTGTATAAATCCCAGCTCACAGAGGTCAAGACCAATCTTCCCACGCATTCACACAAAGGACAGGGGATTTCCTCTTACTGGATAGAGCTGCCCTCGGCCTTGGTCAATAGCTGAGACACACGGAGCCGGGTTGTGGTGCACCTGCAATGCCAGCATCCCAGATTGGAGCGCCAGGTCAAGTTTCAGCTGCTCCACTTCCAATCCAGCTCCCCAGTAATGTACCTGGGAAAGTAGCAGGAGATGGTGCCAAGTGCTTGGGTCTCTGCCACACACGGAGGAGAACTGATGAAGTTTCAGGCCCCTGGCTTCAGCCCCAACTGTCTCAGCCATGTTGGGAGTGAACCAGCAGATGGATGATCTCTCTGTCGGTCTCTCTCTCTCTCTGTCATTCTGGCTTTCAAATTAAATAGAATAATAATAATATAAAAAAGCTGAGACACAGCTCACAAAGCAGTCTACTTTGCTAGTTCTGAAATTATGCAATCCCTGGGGGCCAGCTCTGTGACCCAGCAGGTTAAAGCTCCTGCTTGCAGTGCCAGTTCGAGTCCCAGATGCTTCACTTCCAATCCAGCTCCCTGCTACTGTGCCTGGGAAAGCAGTGGAGGATAGCTCAAGTATTTGGGTCCCTGCACCAAGGGAGACTTGGAAGAAGCTTCAGATCGGCTCAGTTTTGGCCGTTGTGGCCATTTGGGGAGTGAACCAATGGATAGAACACCTCTCTTTCTCTCTCTCTCTGTCTTTACCTCTCTCTTTCAAATAAATAAAATAAATCTTCTTTTAAAAAGAAATTACACAATCCCCAATTGTCTTTAATTTTTCAGAATTCTACTTTGCATTTGAGTCATAAAGAATTTGTTGTTATTTTATATTAAACTATTTCAGAATTACAAACTTTTAAATTTACATTTAAAAAAGCCATGACTACTACACAACTATACATATTTCAAAATAAACAAGAAACTCGTAATTATGGAAAAAAATCTGGAAGTTGTTTGGTCTATCTGGCACTTGATTTGTGGTTTAGCATAGTCTTTTTTTTAATTTTTACTTATTTGGAAGACAGAGTTATAGAGAGAGGTAGAGGAGAGAGAGAGAGAGAGAGAGAGAGAGAGAGAGAGAGAGAGAGAGGTCTTCCATCCACTAATTCACTCCCCAAATGACTGCAATGGCCAGAGCTGTGCTGATCCAAAGCCAGGAGCCAGGAGCTTATTCCAGGTCTCCCATGTGGGTGCAGGGGCCCAAGGACTTGGTCCATCCTCTACTGCTTTCCCAGGCCATAGCAGACAGCTGGATCAGAAGAAGAGCAGCCGGGACTTGAACCAGTGCCCACATGGAATGCCGGCACTTCAGGCCAGGGTGTTAATCCATTGCACCACAGTGCCGGCCCCATCTTCTAATGTTTCTTAGTGACCTGTGTTGGATGTTGTGGGGAACACCACCACCCCACCGAGGCCAAAACCTTGGCAGCTCTCCACCTTCCCGGTGGGAATGGGAATAATTTTAGGAGACGTGGTAACAAGGACTCAGATGACACAGATTAAGCCCTGAGTGCAGTGCCGGGCAAAGAGGAGCATGCCCAAAAGGCTACTTCCTGCTGGCGTCACCCGGCTGATCGCCTCGTTCCTCCATTCACTTTCAACCACCGAACAGTTTTTTCTAAAATTACGAATAACCATGGGAGACTGAGATCCTCTGGGGTCATTCCTCCATGTGAGGGTGAAGAGGTAAGGGCACCAGCACAGCTCGGGTTGGCCACAGGGCGCTGCCACAACCCTGATCGTCCCCCAGCACATTCCCCTTGGCGCCATGTTGCTAGCCTGCCCGTGCACACCCTGCTACACGTGTGTGGCCTTGGGATTCCTCTGGGTCTGGACGGAAAGACGACATCACTGGGAAGGTAAGGGTGTGATGGTCCTCCCTCCTGCCTACCGAGACCCACTAGGCTAGGGTCTGGACGGACGCTGGAACGGAGCCCTTAGAATGGGGGCGTCTTGGCTTTAGATCTTTGGCGCCTGTCTCATCAATGATACCATAGTGCCACCTCCATTGTGATGGTCACCATCAGGGCTTGAGGGAGTCTAGGGCCACAGATTTTAAGGTGGAAATGTCTAGATACCAGCCTTAAGGGTTTTCGGACTCAACTTGCAGAATAACTCTTTTTTTTAAGATTTGTTTATTTATGTCAAAGGCAGAGCATGAGACAGAGGGAGAGGGGAGAGAAAAAGAGAGAGAGAGAGAGAGAGAGAGAGAGAGAGAGAATTTTCCAGCCGCTGGTTCACTCTCCAAATGGTCACAACAGCCAGAGCTGCCCCAGGCTAAAACCAGGAGCCTGGAACTCCACCTGGGTCCCCAATGTGGGTGGCAGAGGCCCAAGCACCTGGACCATCACCTGCTGTCTTCCCACACACATTAGCAGGGAGCTGAATGCAAAGCAGAGCAGCTCCTTCTCAAACCAGTGCTCCAACATGGACGCCAGTGTCACAGCTGCTGCCTAACCCGCTGTGAGGCAACACCGTGCCCACTAGAGAGTAACATTTGTATTCCAACATTTTCCAGAATAAAGTAGGGCCAGCACAGGGTCCCGATCTTAGCAGGTGTTTGCTGGCCTCAGATCACATGAGGGTGACAGCCAGAGTCCCATCCCAAGTCTAGAAGATCACACCCTGACTGGCTCCTGTGCCTCTCCAACATCCTGCCTTGGTCCAGTACTGACGCCTGTTCTCCAGTACCACTGACCTCATCTCCAGTTCCTGGAACACATCCCACTCTGGCAGCCACAGGGCATTTGCACATCACATGCTGTTTCCTCTGCCATGAGTGGTCCCATCTCTGCCCTATCTCAACTTGCCTCCAACCCCTTCCTCAGGACAGCAGTCCCGATCTGCAAGGCCTCCCTGGGCTTCTCCTTCCTAGCCCTCCCTGCAGGGCACAGGGGTGTCCACCTGCTCACCATCGTGTGCCTCGCACATACTGTATGCAGTAGGTGCTCAGTAAATACTGCAGAGTGAATGGCTGAGTGAATGCATGAATGGATGGATTTGGGGGCTGCAAAGAACAGGATTCCAGAGGGAGGAGCTGCTGCCTTCCTCACTCCAGGCTTCAACTCCTTAGGGGTCCCCTGGGGTCTCACCTGTGGAAAGGCCTGGATGGCTCCATGGAGTCTCGGGCTGCAGAGGGGTCCCCATGCCAGGCCCCACCCACACAGGCTCCAGTCCTGTTATACAGGCCCCTGGGGGTTCAAATGAGAAACCCGCTCCTCCAAAAAGCCCTGGGAGCCCTGAGCCTAAAACACGGCTAGGCTCATTGTTCTATCAATGCGGGAGCAAGAGACTCCACCTGCTGCTGGCTAAAACCTCCATCAAAATGCAGCCTGTGTTTACCCTGGAACCAAGGCGATTTCCAGATCAATGCAACCCCGCTTCACCTCCCCAGGCTGCCAGGCAACCAAAAAAAAAAAAAAAAAACGCACTTTGTGAAGAGCCCTTTAAGAGTAAAACTTCCTCAGCAGAAAATGATGCTCCAAGGTGGGGACCTGGAGATAACCATCTCCCACTGCCCCAGGGAGCGCAGCAGCCTCCATCTTTGCGACTTCTCTCCGCTCCACACGTCTTCCTCCCCATCTCCAGGACCCACACCAGCCAAGAGCCTGCAGGAAGAATTCCGGAGGGGCCGTCCGACCCACTGGTCTCGGGCAGATTTGGGGAGCCTCCAGCTGTTCCCCAGAGCTCACTGTCGTGGGCTCAGTGACACTGCCGGGCTGTATAAATACCATGCTCCCCAAAACAGCACCATGCAGATATTTCTGGGAGGCTCCAGCTGTTTCTTGTCATGAGTCAAGACACAGGTCTCTAAGAATAGTTCTTTACGTTCCCGGAAGCAAAGTAAGTGAGGATCCTCCCTCGCCCGTCACCTGGGGGTGCTTCCTGGCGTGACTAAGGTGGGCGCCCAGCTGCGTGTGTCTGCATACGCTGGGCAGAATCCCCTCCTAGTCCTCTGCTCGGGGCTGCGGCTGTCAGGGTTTCCCTCTGAGACCCAGAAAATGGGGTCCAGATCCAAGATCGTGGAGCAGAGATCAGAGGCCAAGGGAATCAGCCCCCAGCCCCCAACACGGGCTTTGTCTCTCTGCCTTTGCGCTTCTCACGCCTCTTCATTCACTCAGGAAGCTGACTGCGTGCAAGACACCAACAAATAATAAGTGACCAAATAGGACGGCAAGCACCCAGGTGTGCAAGAATGCTCAGAGCAGCACAGACATCACCCTAACCTGGAATCCCCCAAATCAGACGGAGCACGATTCTGCAATGAAATGCATGACCTGTAGACATACACGTGAAAACTGAGCCAAAGAAGCCGGGCCCAACAGAGCGTGTGAGCTCACGGATACAGAGTACACAAACGGGCGAGGATTCACACCTGCATGTCAGAAGGTGGGAACGGGATGGATGTTTGAGGTGGGGGGGGCTGTTTCTGGAGTGTTGATTGTGCCGTTTCTTGAGCCAGCTGCTGATGAACACAGGCGTGTTCCATATGAGACAGTTTGTTGAGCGGCACAGTTGGGATGCATAGATGACTCTCTGTGTGTGCTATTCGTCGATGAAACATTTCTTTGTGGAGGCCGGTGTTTGGCCTATGGCTTGGGACACCTGTGTCTCACGCTGGCCTGTTTGGATTCCAGCCCCAGTTCTGGCTCCTGCCTCCACCTTTTTGCTAATGTTCATCAGGGAGGCAGAGGTGATGGCTCAAGTAGTTGAGGTCCCAAAATCCACATGGTAGACCTGGATTGGGTTCCAGGCTCCTGGTTTATGCCCTGGCCCAATCCCAGCTGCTGGAGGCATTTGGGGAGTGGATCAGTACATAAGAGCTGTCTCTCTACATATATGTGTGTCTCTTTCTACCTCTAAAATCTTTTAAAAGACAGTTTATTTTAAAATATATATAAATAAAAGCAATTTGTGCATGGTCCCAGAGATAGGAAATGGCTGGAGCAAGAGCCAGGTGCAGGCGGTCTGGTTCCAGAGAGTGAGCTCCGGCATATGGCTGTGCCACCCCCCACAGATGGAAGCCAGAACACAGCGCTAGCTGGCATCCTCCTTTGGGCCTCCCCATCACTATCCCCACCAGATGACTTCCAACTACCAAAGGCTGGGGAATCACCAAGCCCTGTTCCAGAGCCCCCAACTAAAGATGGTTGTGGATTGGTTTTAAAATTCTGCAGCTCTCTCTTTTCTCAGCAAGGGAACTCCACAGTGTGCCTCCCAGGACTGCCCTGTGAGGCTGAGCCCCAGCTGCCCGGACAACAAACCCTCAGCCACCCCCCTGCCCTCCCCCACAAGCATTTCCTGGAATCAGCTCCCACACCAATAGCTCCAGCCAAGTCCTCGCCCCAGGGTGCGTTTCTGGCGCATCCGATTCAGGCAGGCCCCGGTCTTCGTCCACGGTCTGTGGCTATGACCGAGCAGCGCAGACTGGCTGACTTGTGGGGAAGAAAGGTTTGTTTGGCTTGAGTTTCTGAAGACTGGAAAGTTCAGCACCAGGAGAGGCAACCTGGAGGTCGCTTTCTGCGGGCAGGGACCCCCCTGCAGAGTGCAAGGCGGTTCAGGCCAGCCTAGGGTGAGACAGAGCACGCGAGCCAGAGCGAGCTCCGGTTTGCAGCAACCTCACGGCTTCGGTAATTCAACAGTGGATTCATCCACGCTTGCATGCACCCATGTGGGAGACCCAGAGGAAGCTCCTGGCTCCTGGCTTCAAATTGGCACAGCTCTGTCCCTTGCGGACATCTGGAGAGTGAACCAGCAGATGGAAGACCTCTCCTCACCCCCACCCCGCCTCTCCTCCTCTCTGTGTGTAACTCTGACTTTCGAGTAAATAAATAAATCTTAAAATAATTAAACAAATAAATAAAAATAAATGTTCAAATTCAATTTTTAAAAAAACCCTGTGCTGGCCAAGCTTCTGGAGAACCAAGACAACAGAGATGCACGTTTCTGAGCCGGCTGTGACCTATACAGCAGCAACTGTGTGTGGCCAGCCCGAAATAAAGGCACGCGCAGGCCACGCGTGGATCAGTGACACACACTCACCCAAGACGAGCTCACATCAGCGCAGCCAGTTCCCCTAGATGGCACGTGAGGCAGGCTTCCAGGGGAATCTCCTAGAACAATCTCTGGTTTTATAAAAAACTCAACGCACAAGCTCCCAACAGCCACCGGCACCTTAGCAATGGCTCTGACTCCAGGAGATCCCGCACACCGTGGCAGCGTCGTGCTGGTCTGGAACAGAAGAGCTGGAGTCACCGCGGACAGCTGGGTGTGAAGTGAAGCGGAGCAGCCATTCTCCCGGAAACTTGTAGAGAAAGAGTTCTCCCCTGCCCCACCCCCCTTCCCCAAGCAGAAACCCTAAAGACGACCCAATATTCAAGGTCACCCTAACGTGTGCTTCGGTTTCGTTGGCCTGGAAGATCTTCCAAGGCCGTCGACATTCCCGGAGTAGACTGGTCAGAAACAACAATGCACCATGAGCATCACCCTTCTGTTGCCTGGGTTCCCCTCTGAGTGCCGTGAGAACCGAGTGACCACGTGCAACGCGGACCTGTACCGTGACGCTGATCATTGCTTTCCCCAAAGCACCCAACTGTCCGGGGGAACAAAAAAAGAGAAATCCCCAGCCACTCAACCACTGCAGCATTTAAAGTTCACAAGCATGATCGCCCATGTCCACCGCGTCGTTCGCCCTGGCACATCGCAGCATACATGGAGCTAAGCAAAGAAAAAGACAAAGGGCATAGAGGTGATCCACTCCAAATGCTTTACTGCTCCAGAACCCTCGCTGAGAATTACACAGCAGCAGAAAAAGTCATCAGACTTGAATAGGAAGAATTTGAGTAAAAATATTGAATACTTTGTACTTTAATCTTCAATTTAAGCATGATTTTTTTTTTCCGCTCGGCATTATCACCGGAGAGGCCTGGTCATTTCCTTGGTGGTTTGGTTTGTTTCGTTTTATTTGCAGGCTTAAAATTTAGCCCAGTCTTTGAAAACTCTCTCCAGCTTCTGGCCAAGCAGAACTTTGCCGCTCACTTTGAACTTGCCAGCCAGGAAAGCCTTCTGCGGGTTCATTTTGCCCAAAACTAACTCCATAAAGACAGGCTCCGGGATTGTGAAGACCGTGTCTACGGGAAGCCTGGCAGGCCCGGGATACATGTCCCCATGCCCGTTCTTCAGGTCAATGGTCCACTGCAGAACCGTCTTCCCGTGGTTGGTGATGTCCAACTGAAAGATGGCATTGACCTTCTTCACCAGCTGGGCCCCCACTTCCTTGATGTGACGGCTAATGTCCTCGAACACTGAGAAGCTCTGGAATTCTGACAGCTCTGGAGGGTGCGCCATGGCAGGCTTGCGAGCTGAACCCACAGCCTTGACCCGGCCTGCCTGAGCTCCATCCCCTGCTTTGATCTTGGGTTGATGGTCAATTCTCTTCCACATCTTACTGTGCTGGTCCTCTTGACCTTGCCATCTGATTTGGGAGCAGCTGTGACCAGATTGACACCCACAAGTGAGATTGTGACATCAAAGGCAAGGTCCGAGCAGGGACTGAGGTTGGTTTGTGTGCTGCAGTTTTATTGGCCCAACAGAAATGTGACATGGAGTGAGGAAGTGAGGTCAATGTGAAGCAAACACACACACACACACACACACACACACACACAGCAATCAGAGGTGTTAGTCCCAAGAACCCAAAGGGCCTGGACCCACAAAGCAGATGAGGGAAACAAGGCCCAGACGCACATTTTTCCTAGACAGCAACCCTAACTGACAGCAGTTCCGATTCCTTTGAAAGTGGATGATCCTCAAGATGCAGATTCCGGTGCTGGATTTGGCTTCATCAGGCTGCTGTTCGGAGAAGGAAATGCTTTTAGGCTAAAGCAGCTGATTGGAGAAGGAGTCAACACCAGGGCCTGCATCAGAAACCTTCCAGAAGTGTGTGTGTGTGTGTGTGTGTGTGTGTGTGTGTGTGTATAGAGAGAGAGAGAGAGAGAAAGTAAATGTCCCTGAGGTCACCCAAAGGTGCTGCCAGCCTCAGCTGACAATTGCAGGTAAGAAAATAGCCCAGGGCCGGCGCTGGGATGTATCTGTAAAGCCACCACCTGCAGTGCTGGCATCCCATATGGACGCCGGTTCGAGTCCCAGCTGCTACACTTCTGATCCAGCTCCCTGCTACGGCCTGGGAAAGCAGTAGAAGATGGCCCAAGTCCTTGGGCCCCTGCACCCATGTGGGAGACACAGAGAAAGCTCCTGGCTTTGGATCAGCACAGCTCAGGATGGAAGACCCCTCTCTCTCTCTCTGCCTCTCCTTATCTCTCTATATAACTTTGACCTTCAAATAAATAAATACATCTTAGAAAGAAAGAAACAAACAAACTAGCCCTTTCTCTGGGCCAGGGCACTGGAGGCTAAGCGTTGTACATGTATTAGCACATTTAATCCTCATTACAAACCTCTGGGGTAGGTGCTGCTTCTATTCCCATTTTACAGACGAGGAAGCTGAGGGAAGGAGAAATGCACCACTGTGCCCAAAGCTTCGCTGAGCTCAGTGAGCACAGACTGCATTACAAACACACCAAGCTGGTAAACAGTGAAGCCAGAGGCAGGATGGCTCTAGAGTCCTCTTCATTTTTTTTTACTTTTTTCTTTTGAAATAATTTCAGCCTTCCCAAAAGTTTGCAAAAATATTCCCCATCTGACCTGTACCCAGTCTCCCCAAATGTTAGCATCTCTATAACCATAGTGCAATGATCCAATCTGAGCAATTAACATGGGTACAATACTATTATTTATTTTTTTAAATTTATTTGAGAGATAGAGTTAGACAGTGAGATAGAGAGACACAGAAAGGTCTTCATTCCGTTGGTTCATCCCCATATGGCTGCTATGGCTGGAACTACGTCGATCCGAAGCCAGGAGTCAGGTGCTAGGTGCTTCCCCCGGATCTCCCATGGGGGTGCAGGGCCCAAGCACTTGGACCATCCTCCACTGCACTCTCGGGCCACAGCAGAGAGCTGGCCTGGAAGAGGGGCAACCGGGACAGAATCCGGCGCCCTGACCGGGACTAGAACCCGGTGTGCTGGCACCGCTAGGCGGAGGATTAGCCTAGTGAGCCGCGGCGCCGGCCAATACTACTAATTATTAATGATAACCATATTCAAATGTTCCCAACTGTTCCACTAATGCCCATTTGCTGGTCCAGAATCCAGATTCTGGTCCAGGAGTCCACACTATGTTTTATTGTGGGTCTGCCTAATGCAGACTTCTTCATGTCTACTACGCCCTTGCCTCTTTGGGAGAGCATCTGCCAATCACTGAGACGGTGAGAGTTCCCTGGTGGCCAGGTTGTGGTTGTGCATTTTTGGCAGGAATGCCACAGAGCTGCTCTTGAGCCCTTCCCGGCACGTTCCATCAGTGCTGTCTGCGACTGTGTCCCACTGCCGCTCATGCTGACCTTGATCATTGTCAAGGCGGTGGCCGCCGCAGAGTGAGGGCTTTTTCCTCTGTAATTAGTAAGTGTGAGGGCCCTTCCAAATGTGGTGGAAAAATCAGCTGCAAAGATGATGCCCACTCCCCTGAACTTTTTGAAGCATACTCCCTCGTGTCTTCTGGAGAGATGGGAGAGATGCTTTGGGACTTTGCACATGTCCTGTTTTGCATCAGGCTTTGACATCCATGCCTGCGTCACATGTGGGCCAAGCGGTCCTTAGCCATTCCCACCACCCCTTCTGTGACTTAAACATTGGAATTCAGCTTGAAGGAAGATTTGCCTCTTCTTTCTTCTTATTTGGTCACTTATTTATTTATCTCAGAATGTATTTATAAATATTTTTCCAGTAGGTTACAATGTATTGTAATTCACATTCTAGCTCAAACTGTCCCAGATTTGGCCATTGGGAGCTCCATTGAGTTGGCACTCATGCCCTTTCTCACACCAATCTGCTTTTTAAAAAAAAAAATTTATTTATTTACTTGAGAGGCAGAGTTATAGACAGAAAGAGGGAGAGAGGCCTTTCATCCACTGGTTCACTCCCCAAATAGCTGCGGTGGCTGGAGCTGGGCTTATCCAAAGCCAGGAGCCAGGAGCTTCTTCCAGGTCTCCCACGTGGGTGCAGGGTCCAAGCACTTAGGCCGTCTTCCACTGCTTTCCCAGGCCATAAGCAGAGAGCTGGACCAGAAGAGGAGCAGCTGGGACCTGAATCGGCACCCTTATGGGATGCTGGCATCACAGACAGAGGCGTAACCTACTATGCCACAGTGCCAGCCCAGCCAATCTGCTCTTACACACAGTTAGGTGGAGCTACAATGAGTGGACTTCCTGGTAGCTTTGTTCCCTCTGAGAGTGTTCCCTCTGAGAATGAAAAAGGCTCTGGTACATTTGCAAAGACAGCTGAGCTGGTGTTATCAACTTCAAACACTAACACAAAGCCAAGTTTTCCCCATGAGGCCAGCACATGTGGACAGCATCCTCACGGTATTTAGCTTAGCAGCAAAGACACCCATATCCCACACTGGAGAATGCTGGTCCATTTCCAGAGTACTGACCCCAGCTTCCTGCCAACGCAAAGCAGGAGGCAGAGTGATGGCTCAAATCATTGGATTCCTGCTCCCCATATGAGACGCCTGGATTGCACACCATATTTCCAGCCCTGACCCAGCTCCGACCATTGTGAACAACAAGGAAGTGAACCAATGAATGGGAATTTTGTTTGTCTCTGTCTCTAAAATAAAAAATAAAAACAACAAATCACCATCACACTGCCATCGCCTACAGCCCCTGTGCACTTCTTTCCCCTCCAGTTGCCATTGAGACCTAAGAATCCACTCATGGCACGTTTGGGGATTTTGGTTTCTCAATTTTGCAAATGCATTCAAGAAATATGAGAGGCTTAAGACATGATCCCACCCCCACCTCAAATTGCCAAGCCATTTTTTTAAACAAGATGCTTTTTGTTTCAAATAACAACCACTACCATCAAGACAAATAACAGCTTCACCCCGTGGTTTCACTGGGGGTGCCCAGACCAGCATCAACAGGGAACAGGTGTGAAATGCAGGTTTTCAGGCCCTGCCCCAGATCTGCTGAGTCAGTAATCGTGGGGGTGGGACCAAGCAATTATCGGTCAAGGTTCCCCAGAGGAACAAAACCAGCAAGATGTATCAGAGTTGAAGGCTGTGTGCAGTGAACACCCACACGCCCACCAATATTCTAGGATTGACATTTTATTATAATTGCTCATATCCCTCCATCTCATTTCTTATCCATTTCAAAGTAAAGCGTCTGCATTATGGCCCTTAGGCGCTCGAACATGCAAAGCATTTACTCAAATTCAGTATTTGCCTACACTCTTTTAATGTAACTATTATGTACAAAGAAATGCACAAATTTGGGGTCAGTATTGTGACACAGCAGGTTAAGCTGCAGCCTGCGATGCCAGCATCTTTTATCCGGGTACTGGTTCAAGAGCTGCCTATTCCACTTCCGATCCAGCTCCCTGCTAATGCACCCAGGAAGACAGAAGAAGTTGACCAAAATACTTGGGCCCCCCGCTACCCATGTGGGAGACCAGGAGGGAATTTCAGGCTCCTGGCTTCAGCTTAGCCCAACCCAGACCATTGCGGCCATTTTGGGAGTGAACCAGCACATAAGGGATCTCTTTTTGTCCCTGTCTCTTCCCTCTCTCTCTGTCATTCTGCCTTCCAAATATATAAATCTTTAACAACAAAAAAATGCAAAAATATGAGGTATATATTTGCTGAAATTTAACAAATACATACACCTGAATCAAACAAATTTGAATTATGAGAGGCTGCACACTGTGTCGCCCTTAAGCCCCCACAGCTGCTGGCTCCTGGCTTCAGGTCGGCACAGCTCCAGTCATTGCAGCCAACTGGGGAGTGAACCAGCGGTTGGAAGACCTCTCTCTCTTTGCCTCTCCTTCTCTCTGTGTGTAACTCTGACTTTCAAGTAAAATAAATAAATCTTTCTTTAAAAAATTGCTATAGGCCAGTGCTGCAGCTCAATAGGCTAATCCTCCACCTGCAGCACCCGGGTTCTAGTCCTGATCGGGGCGCCGGATTCTGTCCCTGTTGTCCCTCTTCCAGGCCAGCTCTCTGCTATAGCCAGGGAGTGCAGTGGAGGATGGCCCAAGTGCTTGGGCCCTGCACCCGCATGGGAGACCAGGAGAAGCACCTGGCTCCTGCCTTCGGATCAGTGCAGTGCGCCAGCCGCAGTGCACCAGCGGCAGCGGCCATTGTGGGGTGAACCAATGGAAAAGGAAGACCTTTCTCTCTGTCTCTCTCTCTCTCTCACTGTCCACTCTGTCAAAAAAAAATTGCTATAAACATTCATGTGCAAAATTTTGTGTCAAAATAAGCTTATGCTCGTCTATAGATTTTTTTAAAAAAAATATGGAAGTATGTAACAGCGGAGCCAATCGTTATCATTATTATTAACACTGCACATTACTTCTAATATCATTATTACTATTATTAACATTTACTGCACAAAAACAACCTTGTAAGCACTGTCAGAAATCCTTTTAATACTCAGAATATTCTGCATTAGAACCAACACAGTTCCCATTTTACTAATGAGCAAAGTGAGAGGTTGGGTAACTTGTCCAAAGACACAGAGCTACTGACTTGGGGCCTCAGAGTTTATGGGTTAGGACGTTTTGAAGGTATGACTTCCTTGCAGAATGTTTGTTGTTGGTCTATCCTCATACGTTAGGACGTAAAATCTTTCTTAACTAAAACTCCATTCTATATCTTTGTTGCTTGGTTTTCTACCATTAATGGAATCCTAATATGGGTGGCCAATAACCACATGTAAAAATGTTCAACATCATTAATTGGTAAGGAATCGCAAACTAAAACTACAATGAGAGGGACCCAACTGTGGTATAGCAGGTAAAGCTGCTGCCTGCAAAGCCAGCATCCCACATGGGCACCAGTTTGAGTCCCGGCTGCTCCACTCCCAATCCAGCTCTCTGCTATGGCCTGGGAGGGCAGTGGAAGATGGCCCAAGTCCTTGGGCCCCTGCATCTGCGTAAGAATTCTCAGAGGAAGCTCCCGGCTCCTGGCTTCAGATGGGCACAGCTCTGGCCATTGTGGCCATCTAGGGAGCGAACCAGCAGATGAAAGACCTCTCTCTCTCTCTCTCTCTCTCTCTCTCTCTCTGCTCTGCCTCTCTGTAACTGCCTTTCAAATCAAATAAATAAAACTGAAAAAAATCTACGATGAGATACCTCTTCATACCCGTTAGCACAGCTAGAATTGGAAAGACTGGCAATGCTGAGCACTGGTGAGTTTGTGGAGCAACCAGACTCTTGCACACCGCCAGTGAGAGGCCCACAGCACAACCCATGAGTCCCATCTCGGTATTAGTGAAAGAGAAATTAGAACATGCTGCGTCTACAGAAAGGCACGCAACACGTTTCCTGCAGCGCTGCCCATTGTCCACTGACAGGAGACTGGATGCACACACATAATGTAATCCCAGGATGGAACACTAGGGTAATAAAAAGTTACCACCTACGGATTCACCCTGTGACACAGATGAGGCTCAGATGCATTATACTGAGGGAGAGAAGTGACCTAAAGCCAGCCAATGGGTGCAGACTGGCCGTGCAGAATGGCTTTACAGATCAGGGGCAGAGAAGAGTTTTGCAGGGATTTTTTTGAGTGAGGGGTGATTGCTCTTCTCTGTCTTCATTGCAGGGGTGACTTTACAACTGTATAGGTTCATCCCCACTCAGAGCTGTGCAATAGGGAAGGTAAAGTTAACCTCATACGTGATACCTCAACAAACTTGACTTTAAAAACAAAAATGTGTGCTGCAGCTGGTACAGGCTTTCTCTAAAGCAGAGATCACACTGGATTTTTTTTTTAAGAGTTCTTCCATCAATGCTAATTGCTACCACTGCAATGCGATGCATAATTTAACTTTTTGGTGACTTCTTACCTGATAATTCTCATTACATTCAATATGCAGAGAAACAAATGGTCTCAAAACTTCAGCAGCTGCCGCCGAGGCTCACTTGGCTAATCCTCTGCCTGCAGCACCAGCACCCCAGGCTCTAGTCCCAGTTGGGGCGCCGGATTCTGTCCCAGTTGCTCCTCTTCCAGTCCAGCTCTCTGCTGTGGCCCGGGAATGCAGGGCATGAGCGCAGCCATGGCGTGGCCAGGCCCGGGGCCGCATGCGCAGCTGCCCCCGGGTGCCCCCGCCCGAGCCGCGCGTAATGGAGCCACGAAGAGCCAGGGCCCACAGAGCCAGCTGGCGGGTGTCCTGGGGATGGCAGCGCAGGGAGGGACCCGGCGCGTGCGCACGTGGCCCAGCCACTGCCATGGCGGACAGCGACCCCGCGGGGTGTGCAGCGGTGGCGGCTCCAGCCCCCAGAGAGGGCGGCGCCAAGAAGGGGCAAAGAAGATGGCGCCCAGAGGAAGTAAGATGGGCGGAACTCAAAAGCTAATTGGCTGCGCAACATCAGGGGAGGTAACAAGACTAGTAACAAGTGTATAGACATATGGCTAGTCCTATAGAAATCCCTCCGTAAAGTGATCTTTTAAGTGATTGGTTGGTCCTTAGCCCTGCCCCAATGACTCTGCAGTTTTGTGCTATAAAAGGTTCGGTTACAGATGGAATAAATGAGTCCTCGCTTAGACTTGGCTCCCTGCTGCGTCTGATTGTCTCTGGGATCGGGAGGCTGGGAAACCGGCGAGCAGCGCACTCACTTTTCCTCAGACCCAGTCCATCCTTGTACGGGTGGACTCAGACCCTGCACAGGAAGGCAGTGGAGGATGGCCCAAGTGCTTGGGCCCTGCACCCCATGGAAGACCAGGAGGAAGCACCGGGCTCCTGGCTTCAAATCGGCGCAACACGCAGACCATAGCAGCCATTAGGGGGGGAACCAACGGAAAGGAAGACCTTTCTCTCTGTCGCTCTCTCTCACTGTCTAACTCTGTCAAAAAAAAAAAAAAAAAAAAAAACCTTCAGCAGCATGTAACATGAAATGTCTATTTCCCACGGGGGGCTATCAGATGGCAGGGGTCAGCTGGCCTGGACAGCTCTCCCAGGACATTCGTGTCTCTCATCCACCCTCTGGGGCCAGCCAGACAGCCAGGCGATGCTCTTTCTAAAGTGGTGTCAGGGGCCAAAAGAGCAGCAGCAGAAACACCTACAGCCTCTCAGGGCCCGGGGGTGGCACTGGCTCACTGCCATTCCTGCCCATGAATTGGTGACAAAACTGACTTTTGGAGTCAGGCCCAAAGTCAAAGGTAGGGGACAGTCATTTCATGCACAGGCTGAGGGGCTGGGTCGGGGTAGGGGGAGGAAGTAGAAGCAATAATACAGTCTGCCACACCTACTGACAGAAAGAGGAAGATGATGGCACTTTTTAAGATCCAGCTCTCTGGCTTTTCTTAAACAAGGAGCGATCTGTCATCCTGGACCTGCGTCTACATCCGGCAGCAATTATCCAGCCATGAAGTTGGCAGGCAGGCCTCCTCCCCCATCTCACCGTCATCACCCGCTGGACTCCGATGACCCACTTCCCAAAGCTTCAGTGTTCTGAGGAATGTTCCAGAACTTCTGAGGTCCCTTCACCAGATTTCAAGAGGAATTCTGCAAGGATTTAGACAATGAGGATATTCAAAAATCCCTAAGCTTTCTCTCCCATCCATTCATTCAACAACTGTTGACTGGGCACCTGCTCTATGGAAAGCACTAGATGGGGCAGCGCTAAGCACACACACACACACACACACACACTCACAAGTGTGAGATGGAACCCTTGTGCACTGTGGGGGCGGGGGGGGTATGTAAGAGGGTGCAGCTCTGTGGAAAACATGGTGGTGGCTGCTCAAAGCACTCACCACACAATTACCCATCTGACCCAGCAGTCCCACTCCCGGGGTTCTACATGCAACAGAAATGCGAGTGGGATCTCAAACAGGTATCTGTGCACCGAGGTGCATAGCAGCATTTTCTCCAAATGCTAAAAGACAAATGTCCACTGACAGGTGAATCGTGAACAAAATGTGCCCTACAACCTTTTTTTTTAAAGATATATTTATTAATTTGAAAGGCAGAGTTATGGAGAAGCAGAGGCAGAGAGAGAGAGAGAGAGAGAGAGAGAGAGAGAAAGTCTTCCATCCTCTGGTTCACTCCCCAAGTGGTCGCAACAGCCAGAGCTGAGCCAATCCAAATCCAGAAGCCAGGAGCCTCCTTTGGGTTTCCCACATGACTGCATGGGCCCAAGGACTTGGGCCATCTCCCACTGCCCTCCCAGGCCACAGCAGAGAGCTGAATCAGAAGTGGAGCAGCCAGGACTCAAACCGGCACCCATATGGGATGCCAGCACTACAGGCAGCAGCTTCACCCACTACACCACAGCACCAGCCCCTGCCATTTAACCTTATAAAGGAATGAGATTTTTTTTTTTTTGACAGGCAGAGTGGACAGTGAGAGAGAGAGACAAAGAGAAAGGTCTTCCTTTGCCGTTGGTTCACCCTCCAATGGCCGCCGTGGCTGGATACGCTGCGGCTAGCACACCGCGCTGATCCAAGGCTAGGAGCCAGGTGCTTCTCCTGGTCTCCCATGGGGTGCAGGACCCAAGCACTTGGGCCATCCTCCATGCACTCCCGGGCCACAGCAGAGGGCTGGCCTGGAAGAGGGGCAACCGGGACAGAATCCAGCACCCCGACCAGGACTAGAACCCTGTGTGCCGGTGCCGCAAGGCGGAGGATTAGCCTGTTGAGCCACAGAGCAGGCCTATAGGAATAAGATCTTGATAGGTGCTCAGCTTGGATGAACCTTGAGGGCTTTCTGCTGTGAAATCAGCCAGACACGAAAAGACGAGCACTGGATGACTTCGCTTACATGAAGCATCTACACCAGTGAAATCCATAGAGACAGAGAGCGAAACAGCAGGGCCAGGGCCTCCAGGGAGGAAGAAATAAGAGTTATTATTCACTAGCTGCGTAGTTCCAGTGTGGGAAGACGAGAAGTATCAGGAGATAGAGTGGTGTGGTTTCCCCAACGATATGAGTGCACTGAATGCCACTGTACTGCACACTTAAAATGGCTAAGATGCTACATTTTATGTTTTGTGTATTTTGCCATGATAAAAAAAAATACACAAGTAAAATAAATGCTGACAAATCAGCTGATAGCCAGGAGGAGAGGAAAAACACAGTTAATTAGTTAAGATATGAGGCAACCTGTTCTAAGCGCCACAAGAAAGGTACACAAGGATATTTTCAATAGTTTGTAGGGGGCCAAAAAAGGAATCAAAAGATGACTTGTGTTAGCACAACACAATTCTGAAAGCCGTGCATAATGTTTTTTCACGATAGTATTTCCATGAACTTTTTGAAGGTCCCTCATACATGATGGCTTCAACGTATGATCACAAGTTTTTTGACTCTCCTGCCTTCAAAAAGTGAATCTCATTCCCCTCCCATACTGGGCTACACTTAGCGATTTATTTCTAACAATCTCCGTATGTGAGGAGGTGAGGGCACATGACACCCCAAGACCAGGACACAAAGGCGCTGTGGCTTCCTGCTTGCTGTCTGTTGAATCAGTCAACTCTCAGTGAAACCAGACACAACAGGCTCTAGCACCGCCTCTCGGGGAGAGGTGCTCCTGGTGAGGAACAGAGGGAGGCCAATGGCCATGCGAGGCAGCCACCCCGCCACCAAATTCTCCAGCTCCAGTCAAACCTGACGTCAACCTGCCCAACAGCTCAGCTGCAAGCCGAAGGGAGACCCTAAGACCGAGCCACCCAGCTAAACCTCCCAAAGTTCCAACACATGGAAATTAAGATAATAAATAGCCTCTTCTGCGGATAGGTTTAGTGGCAATTGGTTAGCAGTCAGCTAGAACAGATACAGTACACACACACTGATAAGATCGTTCGGGCAGAGAGAGACAGCCGCACAAAGCGAGCAGCTGTCAGAACCAACTGGTCAGCGGAAACTAGGCGTCTAGACAGAAAAGATTCTATAAAGGAGAAATTGGGAGATTTAAGGCCAGTGCTTCTGTGTCTATGTTGTCCAAAGCACTAGCTCCTCAACCTATGTGGGTACTGAACACTTGACATTTGGATAGTGTGACAGAAACCAAGTGCTTAATTTTATCTGATTACAATTCACTTAGTCATATATGATTGCCCATCCTCATTCCGGGGAATTACCCCACCATGGGCCTACCCCAGGAAGGAAGTTCCGTGGCCATCTCATAGATGCTGCTCATCTTGAATTATTGAATTACTCAAAACTCAGATAAAAATTCATTTCTAGGGCAAGCATGTGGCACGGGGGTTAAGCTGTTGCTTGGGATAATAGCTCCATCCCACATTGGAGTTCCTGGCTCCGAGTCCTGGCTTTGCTTCCAATGCAACTTCTTGTTGAGCACACCCTGAGAGGCAGCAGGTTATGGCTCAGGTGGTTGAGTCCTTACCACCAATGTGGGAGACCCAGATGGAGTTCTGAGCTCCTGGCTTCAGGGTGGCCCAACCTCTCTGTTGTGGGCATTCAAGCTGTGAACCAGCCAATGAAAAATATCTTTCTCTTGCCTCTTTCAAATAAATAAAACTTTAAAATAAACTAATTCCTACAACTTCTAGTAACTCACTTCAGATTATTATACACGTAGAAAAATGAACACCTCCCAGTGGTGGGATCTGGCTCATCTCAGGCAATCCTCATTTACAGACACAGCTAAAGGCCTGAGATTTACATAATTAAATAGTGCTGCTGCATTGATCTCTGAATGGAACACATGCGCACTGAAATGGATGAGAACTGGGCAATTTCAGAATTAAATTGTATATGATACAGTGGCCTGTACAGCTTATATCCCTTGCCTAATCATCTCTGATGGATAAAAGATGTCTTATTCATCAATTGCCACAATACTGCGTAACAAACCACCCCCAACAATAAGCACTGATTTAGCTCAGAGTTAATGGATCTTGATGTAGGCTGGGCTCTGCTGTGTGATTCTTCTGGCCTCCTCTGGCCTCACATGTCTGGCAGTTGTCTATCAGCTGCAGCACCAGGGGTGCCCCGGGCCATGCAGCACTTGTCTCCCAGGCTAATTAGGCACACTGTCATGGAGAAGGCAGAGATCTGAGCAGACAATCCCTACTACATAATGCTTTCCAAGCCTGTGCACCTATTGGCCAAGGAAGATCACATGGGCAATCCCTCAGTCACAGTGGGAGGGCACTGCTGGTCACACAGCAAAAGGTACAGATAGGTAGAAGTGAAGAATCCGGACCAATTATGCAATAAATCTACCACACCTGTAGGAGGGAGAAATCACCGAGCTACATCAAACTCATGTATTAATATATTCTTAAAATCCCAATAATTCATTTATCCTTTTAAACATGTAAAACAAGGGCCGGCGTTAGGTGCAGTTGGGTTAGGTTGCTGCCTGTGACGTCAGCATCCCAAATGAGCTCCAGTTTGAACCCCTGCTGCTCCACTTCTGATCCAGCTCTCCTCTAATGCTCCTGGCAAGGCAGAAAAGGTGGCACAAATACTTGGTTCCCTACCAACCACACCGGAGACCTGGATGGAGTTGTGGCCACCTGGATGGAGTTGTGGCCAGCGGATGGAAGATCTGTGTGTGTGTGTGTGTGTGAGAGAGAGACTCTGCCTTTCAAATAAATAAATCTTCGCAGGGGGTTGAGGGGGCAGTAAATGTGATTATTATCTCACACTAAAGACATTCTAAGGCAGAGCTAGAGTGACCAGTCATCCAGGATGTTTAATACTTACGGGTTGGGGCCGGTGTTGTGGTTAAGCTGCTGCCTGCAGTGTCAGCATCCCATATGGGCACCGGTTCGAGTCTCAGCTGCTCCACTTCCGATCCAGCTCTCTGCTATGGCCTGGGGAAACAGTTGAAGATGGGCCAAGTCCTTGGTCCCCTGCATCTGCGTGGGAGACCCAGAAGAAGCTCTTGGCTCCTGGCTTCAGATCGGCACAGCTCCAGCCATTGCGGCCATCTGGGGAGTGACCCAGCGGAAGGGTCCCAGGCAAACAGGAACCAGCTGGCTATTCCACGGCTGATTCCTCGAAAGGCTCAGCCTTTCTTTTTTTATTTTTTTTACAATTAAATAAATTATTTTTTTCTGAAACACATGACTTATATTAGAACACAAAATGTTTATAATTTTTTCTCAAAAGAGTTCATACAGATACTAAATGATGCTTCACTCTGATTGCTTTTTCATTATGACTTTTTTTAACTTTTATTTAATAAATATCAACTTCAAAAGTACAACTTTTGGATTATAGCAGCTTTTCCCCCCATAATCTCCCTCCCACCCCCAAACCATCCCATCTCCTACTCCCTCTCCCATCCCACTCTTCATTAAGAGTCATTCTCAATTATCCTTATATACAGAATATCAACTTAGTATATACTAAGGTTTCAACAGTTTGTACCCACACAGATACACAAAGTATAAAGTACTGTTTGAGTAGCAGTTTTACCATTAATTTGCATAGTACAACACATTAAAGACAGAGATTCTACATGGGGAGTAAGTGCATAGTGACTCCTGTTGTTGATTTAACAACTGACACTCTTATTTATGATGTCAGTAATCACCTGAGGCTCTTGTTATGAGCTGTCAAGGCTATGGAAGCCTCTTGAGTTCACAAACTCCGACCTTATTGGGACAAAGCCATAATCAAAATAGAAGTTCTCTTCTTCTTCAGCGAAAGGTACCTCCTTCTTTGATGGCCCATTCTTTCCACTGGTATCTCATTCACGGAGATCTTTCATTTTAGTTTTTTTGTTTTGTTTTGTTTGCCACAGTGTCTTGGCTTTCCATGCCTGAGATACTCTCATGGGCTTTTTAGCCACATCCAAATGCCTTAAGGGCTGATTCTGAGGCCAGAGTGCTGTTTAGGGCATCTGCCATTCTGAGTCTGCTGTATATCCCAGTCTCCATGTTGGATCATTCTCTCCTTTTTAATTCTATCAGTTAGTATTAGCAGACACTAGTCTTGTTTATGTGATCCCTTTGACACTTAATCCTATCATTATGATCAATTATGAGCTTAAACTGATCACTTTGACTAGTGAGATGGCATTGGTACATGCCACCTTGATGGGATTGAATTGGAATCCCCTGGCACATTTCTAACTCTACCATTAGGGGTAAGTCTGATTGAGCATGTGCCGAACTGTACATCTCCTCCCTCTCTTATTCCCACTCTTATATTTAAAAGGGATACTTTTCAGTTAAATTTAAACACCTAAGAATAATTGTGTGTTAATTAAAGAGTTCAGTGGTATTAAGTAGAACAAAAAACAATAATAATAAAAAGAATAAAATAGTAAGTTGTTCCTCGACAGGACAAGGGCTGATCAAGTCATTGTTTCTCATAGTTTCTTCAAAGATCTTCTGTGTCTGCTGCAGGCCAGAGGTCCAAGCCCTGCCCAGAAATCGGGGTCGGAGAGGTTTGAAGCTGCTGCACACAACAGCCCAAGCCTTGGGAAGCTGAAGGAAGAGCCCCACCCCCTCAAGGTGAACCCATGGGGCAAATCTAGGGGCTGTAACTGCCTCTGGAACCCGGCACCAATGTCTCAAATGTGAAGAAAATGCTGCATTGCGTCACTTCCACCTTCTGAGACGTCCTTAAGGTTCCGGCCAACCCCAGGAGCCTGCCAGCAACGTCATTTCCGCTGAATTGGCTTGGCGCTGTAAGAAGCCTCTGTACCATACTGAGCGTGGCTGTGGTGTTTAGGAGCAGCCTCATTAAAACCTCAAGCTTAGGGGCCGGCGCTGTGTCAAAGCGGGTAAAGCCACTGCCTGCAGTGCCAGCATCCCACGTAGGTGCTGATTCAAGTACTGGCTGCTCCTCTTCCCATCCAGTTCCCTGCTAATATGACTGGGAAGGCAGTGGAGGATGACCCAAGTGCTTAGGCCTCTGCACCAACATGGGAGACCTGGAAGAAGCTCCTGGCTTCAGATTGGCACAGCTCCAGCTGTTGGGGCCATTTAGGAAGTGAACCAGCTGATGGAAGAGTTCTCTCTCCATCTGCCTCTGTGTAACGCTGCCTTTGAAATAAACAAATAAATCTTAAAAAAAAAAAAAAAAAAACCCTCAAGCTTAATCTAGGGAGTAAAGTGGTGGGGCTATACTGAGTACTGGAGGGATATGTCATTTTAACTCAAATTTTCCCACGCCCCACCCTGGCTTGGCAAGTCTTCAGTCAGCCCGCTAACCCTGCATTTGGACACAGTTATGAGGTCTGCCGAGGATATACCACTGACAAGCTGAGGAAGAGCCAGATGCAATTAATCCTGAGAGCTTCATCAGTGCCCACATCTAAGTGAACTCAGTAAATCAAAAGCACTGTGCCCAAGAGACGCATATCAATAAATTCTCCCTGCAGTTCTGAAAGATTGATCGCCCTAAACAAGGTGGGATGGGGGTGGCGAAAACCAGAGGACCAAGGTCTCTGCCACTTAAGCAAGAGAGAGGCCGATTTCAGGGCCGATTTGATTTGCAGTTATTAATTAAAGGTGGTTATTGTGTCTACACACACGTCCCGGAAGCTCCAAATGTTAAGGTAGGGAGTAGTCCACAAAGATCCCATCTAATTACCCCTCTAGAAATGCAGTCTTTCTGCAATAACACGTTCAATCTCAAATGGGAAAAGCTGCTCACCAAAGCCATTATTTAGTGCACAACTCTGTTTATATTGTAGCAGGATTCGTGTATGGAGAAAAGACATCAAGTTCTTTTAACGGGAAGTAGTCATTTATTATGCTGGCATTAGGACCAGGTGGAATTTCTTATCTCAAAGCCTGAGCCTGGAACAAAGAGGGGTCTTTTTCTATATATTGTTTTAGCTTCTTTGTCTCCCTTATATGGCTACATGCATATATTTGATTGGATATTATCATGCGGCAGCCATAGGAATTGATACAGTAATGGGCGTGTGTTCATAGTTACTGAAGAGGTTTTGTTTTTCATACACACACTGAGCCGTCTGCTGTCTGGCAAGGGTTAACATCACCGCTCTGTACTAACAAGCAGAACCTGACATGGTTACAACGAGCAGATGGAACCACAGTAGAAGCTCTCACAGGCAAGCAGATAGCAACCACACTTCATTCCCACGACAGAGCCTCCCTTGTTTTGCTTTTGACCTTGGGAAGGCCCCTACCACAACTTTAACCATGTCAGAGACAAGTTTAATTAAAAGACAAAGGCCTCTGCCACAGTGTGACATTCAAGAACGGCCTAAACAAACCTATGGTGGAAGGAGAGAGCGTCTACATTGTGGGTAAGCAGGGCTGCAGAGGAGAGGAGACTTCCAGGCATGACAAGTGTGTGCATTTGTCAAAATCTACAGTAAGGGTGACCTGTACTGATGCCAGCAACTGATTTTGAAATGCATCAAAAATAAGATGGACTGATACATGGATGAAAGATTTAAAAAAAAAAGCATAAAAATGTTAATTGTGGAAACGAGGTGGTGGATATGTAGTTCACCAAGTCAGAGGTAGATGACAACATATTGGCTGGGGAAGAGATAGGGAAGACTTTACCGGATATAGAGAGCGTCTAGAAGTTACTGTCAATTAAAAGGAAGTTTTCAATACACAGGCCAAACCTTGAAAACGTTCAATGGGGCTCACTCTATTCTTTAAATTATATTAAATGCAACCACCCATTGGGGCCAGTTTCTGTGACAGTTACCAGTGCGTGCTATGGGACTACCCTAGACTAAGCACTGTCTACAGCACACCAAGACTCTCCCTCTACCCTCTTCTCTTTTCAACAGCCTTGTACCCGTCAGCTATTACATAATGTGCTATGTAACAAACCACCACAAAAATCAGTGGCTCCCAACATCAAACAATTCTTTCTTGCTTACACGTCTACAGAGTGGCTAGGGACTGGTCCATTCGGCTGGACTCCGCAGGGCTAAACTCCAGGGTCCATGTGTCCCTCACTATCCTTGGACCAGCAGGCTGCCTGCTGACCGATGCAACACAAAAGAGAGCAAGACGCCCTATGCAAGCACACGTCAAGGTGTTGCCTCCATCATCCAAAACCAGCAACACAATGAATCAAAAAAAAAAAATCCCAGGAACCTATCCAGCCAGCTGTAGACATGGTGGGTCTACCCCAAGCTCCACGTCCATCATTGCAAGAGATTGTGAGCCTGCTTTGGTCGCAGAGTCTAGTGATAGGAGCTAGAGCCTGCTCCCCAAAACTCCTGCCTGCTTGGATGGACTCCCCCGGTCTCAAGAGTGTCAGAGGCCTTTCTATTTTGCCTCTGCGGCTCCCCACAAGGCAGAATCCTGAGGGGACAATTGCAAACATCTGTCCAAGAGAAGGAATGCAGGCCACTGATTTTTCTACTTTAGGAGAAGTCAATTAGAGTTTCAATTTCCTCAGTTAAATGTCACCTTTTTACAACATCCTGGAGGGAGACTTGGCAGCTCTGTCATTAGGAAAAAAAATGTCTTTCAGGGAAAGGCTTATTGTTGAATAAGACACAGATGGGTCCAGAGATAAAAGGATGCTCTCAGGCTGCCTCCGTCTCCCAGGGCTCCCCGTTTCTATTTTGAGCTGAGCACTCGGCTTCCCTTGTGGCCTCCAGTGAGCCTTCTGCGTCTCCCTGCAACACTTTTCCACCACCGTTTGCAGAAAGGGCTAACAAGGACTGATGCTGGACAATGCATGCAAAGGGCTCCGTGGAGCTCAAAGCGAGGGGAAGCTTCCCGCGAGGAAAACTCTCAGCCTGTTTTTTCCCCCTGATCTCCAGATATTTTGAGGATCTGGTCCCCCTCATTAGAGCATCTGGTCCTTTCTCAGAGAAGTGAGGTGGAAGCCAGAATAAATGGGGCAGAGAGGATCCTATCTCTTGCCTCTGCTGCAGAAAGAAAGCTATGTCAGGTGGAGTGATGAACGATGAGTAGTCTTCACTTGCTAACACTTTGTACCCTATTTTCAAATGAAGGAGCACATTGTTGGCACGCCCGAAAGGTTAAACGCTCCCACTTCATTGCTGCAGTTGCTAATTGGTGCTTTATCTCAGTTGCTGGGGAGGGAACTTCTTGTCCACAGAACCCTTCCAGAAAGCCTGGTGAGATTTTGAGAGCATCTTGAGTTTCCAAAGTTAGATCATAAATCACTCCCCTGTTTGTAGGTAAGTATTGCACCAAAGATGACTCCATCTGTTGAATGCAAATTTTTTTTAACTATAAAAAAATAAGTCAGATTAATGCATTCTGACATGCTTTTTTAAAAATATTCTTAAAGTCTTTCTTTTTGGGTGATAAGGGGACTCATTTTCTCCCCTCATCTGTAGAACAGGAATTTCCACCTTTCCCAAAATATTGGGGGAGAGGGGCAAGGAGTGGGCATCTGGAATTCTCATCACACAGCCCACATGAGTGCCAAATGATTCTACTTTGGGAAACAGTTTTCAGTGCCTAAAATCGCTAGGCATTTTTGTCGGGTCTATCTACAGAAGTGGAATTCTCGGCTTCTAGGGGATATTGCTAGAGCTACATCCAACCGAAATATCTGCGTGTTGTCATAAAAGACACAGACAGTATCAGAATGTTTTTAATCAGCCAAATCTAGAAGCTACACATACGCCTATCAACAGTCAAATGGATAAACTGCAATGCACTCACCATGAACAGTCTACAGATACACACAACACGGTGGCCACATCAACATCATTTTGAGCAAAAAAAAAGTCGAGCAAGAAGCGAGCCATGGTAATGCTCCAGTTCTTGACGTGGGTGCTCAGTGCCAGTTTTTTGCTTTTATTTATTTTTATTTATTTGATAGGAAGAGTGAGATCAAGAGAAAAGGGTGGGGCGAGGGTGGAGAGCACTTAATTCCTAGTTCATTCCCCAAATGCCCACAACAGCTGGAGCTGGGCCAGGCCAAAGCCAGGAGCCAGAAACTCCATCCAGGCTTCCCACATGAGTGGCAGGAACCCAGGTACTTAAGCCTCCCAGACTGCACATCATCAAGAAGCCAGACTGGAAACAGAGGCAAGATTTGATCCCGGGCACTCAGCTATGGAATGTGGGCATCCCAAGCAGGGGCTCAACCTCAATGCTCCTCAATGCCCATTCCTAGCCGTGTGTTTTAGGTGTGTGCTGCTCTCTTGTGTATATAGTCATCCCTCGGCAGCCAGAGGATTGGTTCCAGGACCGTCTGCAGATATAAAAATCTCAAATCCCTTACAGAACTGGCTTAGCGTTTGCATATCACCTACACAATCTTCCTGCATGCTTTAAATCATCTCTAGGTTATTTATAATACCTCAAACAATGTAAATCTGAATACATAGTTGTACCCTATTTTAAGGCAATAACAGCAAGAACGAAGAAGTCTGTACATGTTCAGTATAGGCACAATTCTTCCTTGCTATTTCCGATCTGTAGTTGATTAGATCCACAGATGCAAAACCCACAGAAACAGAGGCCTGACCATATTATGCTCCAATGAGAAGGTAAAACAAAATGTGTATTAACCCACTGTTAGAAAAAAAAGTTAAAATGGGAAGTACTGGGGGGACACGTCCACCCCTCACTCCAGCCCCCAGGGAGAGCAATTTTGTGTCAGCTGGAGCTGCAGAGGGAGAAGGAGCCCCACTCGCCCCTCACCCACATGTGGCCGGTGTGGTTCCTTTTCTCCCCGTTTCTGAGCCCTGTCCTGACCCCTCTGTCTTGACCGCCCTGACCCCACAGGGAAGAAACTACGATCCTCTTGGTGTCTGGCCAACCCTGTGGACCTGCTCTATAGACCCGGGCTCCCTTCCCACCGGGCATTCCAAGTCTGTCCTTGGGGAGGACAGAGGAGCCTTGTCTGGCTGGCCCCCAAACCATACTCCCTAGTCCAGTACTGCCAGCCACAGGAATTGCTGTTCCAGCCACAGAGATGCTACCTTGAGCTCCAATGTCCATCGCTCGCACCTGTTTCCCAACTGTCGCTCGCACCTGTTTCCCAACTGACGCCTAATGCTGGGGTCTAAGGCAATGATGGCTGTCCCTGTGGAACAAAACCACTTGGATAATTAGAAGATTAATTAAGTTCTCTCCTATAGTATTTCCCTGTACTAACTAAGGAAGCTGCCTTGATGAGCACTCCCCTTGGATGGGGAGGTGGAGCAGCATTCACGTAGGGTCAGAGGTTATCGCTCTGCTGGGTTAGGCATCGCAGCCACCGGTCACTATAAATGGGGAAAAGTGGCCATGTTATTTTGTAGCCCTGTCATCAAAATGTGCACTTCAGATTTCTCCTGTTTAGACCTGGACTCTGACTTGCCTTTTTCTCATATAGCAATCATGAAAAAAAAAGTAAAACGAAAAGGCTTAATAATGCCCTCTCTTGCTGTTGGCAACCCTCCCACCACCAAGCCTGGGCTAGCCTACTAGAGCACGGGAGGCCACGTGAAGCGAGGCCCCAGCCATCCTAGGCAAGGCCCCAGACGTGGAGTGAAACCACGCAAGACCATTGTGCCTCACCTGAAAAGCCCAGATGGGAAGAGCCAGCTGGGCAACCCACAGACGCTTAACATAAAAACATACATGACCACTGTGCACCTAGTGGAATGTCAAAAATCCAGACACTGCCAGCACCAAACACTGGCAAGGACGTGGGGCAGCGGGAGCTCTCATGCATCACCGCTAAGGATGCGAAATGGTACAGTCACCTGGGAGGATGGCTTGCAGTTTCCTAGGAAACTAAATAGACCCTTGCACACACGGCAGTAATCATGTGTTCCCTGAGATTTACCCAAAGTGGTTGAAAACTTACAGACACACAAAACCTGATATTTATAGCAGCTTTAGTTGTAGTCGCCAAAAGTGGGAAGCAACCAAGAAGTCCTTCAGTAGGTGAACAGATTAATAAAATGGTGGCACTTTCAATCAGTGAAATAACTATTCGGCATCAAGAACAAATGACCTATGAGGCCATGGGAGAATGCTCACTGCATATTACTAACTGGAAGAAACCAATCTGCAAAGGCTACATACTGTAGGATTCCAAGGACATGACACTCCAGAAAAGGCAACTCCGCAGAGACGACAGCGCAAAGTTCAGTGTTTGTCAGGGGCCGCAGGGAGAGATGGATGAGTAGGCAGAGCCTGACGTATTTTTAGGGCAGGCTACTGCAACGGTGAATACAAGTCATTCCACATTGGTCAAAACCCACAGAGTGTGCAGCACCAAGAGAGAATCCTGATGTACACCGAGGACGTGGTTGATAATGGTGTTTCATTGTAGGCTCATCCATTGTAACAGATCTGCCACCTGGCAGGGGGTGTTAGGAGGGGAGGCTGTGTGTGTGTGTGTTATACTGTCACTCTGGTGTGGGGTGTTAGCAGGGATGTGTGTGTGTGTGTGTGTGTTAGATCTGTCACTTAGGCACGGGATGTTGGACGGGAGGCTGTGTGTATGTGTGTGTGTGTGTATGTATGTATGTTAGATCTGTCACTCAGGCATGGGCTGTTGGACAGGAGGCTGTATGTGTGTGTAAGACAGAGGGTCTATGAGACTTTATATCCTCTGATTCATTTTCCTGTGACTCTAAGACTGATCTATGAATTAAGTTCACTAAAATGTATGTGTTCTAAGCCACTGCATTTTGGGGTAGCTTGTTACCAAGCAGAGGCTGACAGATGCACTGGGTTGTAGGGAGAGAATCAAAAGGGAATCAAATCTCTACCAGCCCCATTGCTGCCATCTTAACCTCTTGCTTCCTCTGAGGCCTGACAGCAAACTTCCACGTTTTAGGAGCTCCAAAAGTGCAGCACAAATCAAAACACCCCAGTGTGCCCCATAAATATGTGCAACTGTCAATAAATAAATAAAACAGAATGAAAACAAAAAATAGCTATGCAAACACGCGCACACACACAGTGAGGCATGAGACAACGTGATTCCTGCGTTCACTCTGAAAGAAGGGAGTGTGAGACAAAGCTTCGATGCGAGCAGGTCAGCCTCCACCTGTCCTGCTCCAGTCACCAGACTTAGCCTGGTCCCAGTCATCAGCACCAGGGAGGGAAGAAAAGGCAGTACTGAAATGAAGGATTCTCCAGAAGCGTTTGTCGTGCGCCTTGGCATGAGGGCACCTACCCCCCTCTGCAGTCCCCTCCCCAGCCACCTTGCTCTCTGCCTTCCTCCTTCTATACCAGCAAACACAGGGTTGGGCGCAGTCCCTCCTGAAAAGACTCCGATGCTGACAGCCAACGATGTCCCTGGACATCAGGGCCAATTTTCCGAGAACACTGCCTTGGAAGGCAAAACAAGAAAATTCCCTGCACATGAAAAACTGGAGTTGGGGTCCTGAGGTCAGATTCCAGCCCCAGCAAGGTTTGGGTCTTGGCTGGTGAGTAAGCTGAAATCCTCTCCTAGCTCCACAACAAATGCTGGGAACCCAGGGGGAGGGGGCTGGAGCGTAGCCTATTAGGAGAGGGAGCCAGAAAGAATTTCAGATCAGTGCAATCTCCTAAACTGATAAGAATTCCGTCGAGGCTGTTAATTAACTGTAAGCCATATGCCTCTTGTCTTCAGTGTTTCTTAATTCAACATGAAAATGACAACTCAATTACAGACTGGTCCTGAGACTGAACTTGGGAACTGAGCCGTTTTATTCCTAGTCTCATCTCCCATTTGTAGGACAACCAAAGGATGTAAAGAACCTGATCCTGGGGCCAGTGCAGTGGCAAAGTGGGCTAAGCCTCCGCCTCCAGTGCCAGAATCCCATATGGGCGCCGGTTCGAGTCCCAGCTGCTACACTTCTGATCCAGCTCTCTGCTGAGGCCTGGGAAAGCAGGAGAAGATGGCCCAAGCGCTTGGGCCCCTGCACCCACGTGGGAGACCTGGTAGAAGCTCCTGGTTCCTGGATTTGGATTGGCCCAGCTCCAGTCGTTGTGACCATCTGGGGAGTGAACGAGTGGATGTGTCTTTCTGTCTCTTCCTCTCTCTGGAACTCTACCTCTCAAGTAAATAAATAAAATCTTAAAAAAAGAACCTTATTCTGGAGTATGAGACAGCTCCACCCACCCACCTGAGGGGAGGGAGCCAATAGAGAAACTAAATCTAGTTTAAATCAAAGTCTCAAGTAATAGACTTCCCGAAATTCTTCATCTATGGCTTTATCAGTCAACAAAAGTAAGGCACTGGGCTCAAAAAGAATACTTTTTGACTGTACTGCAAAGTCCTTTAAAAATGTACATGTGTGTGTTAATCTCTCAAACCCCATTCGAAGACATAGTATGATCCTGAATCCTCTTTAAAATTATATTGTGTCTTGGCCAGTGCCGCAGCTCAATAGGCTAATCCTCCGCCTACAGCACCAGCACACCAGGTTCTAGTCTCGGTCGGGGCACCGGATTCTGTCCCAGTTGCCCCTCTTCCAGGCCAGCTCTCTGCTGTGGCCCGGGAGTGCAGTGGAGGATGGCCCAAGTGCTTGGGCCCTGCACCCCATGGGAGACCAGGAGAAGCACCTGGCTCCTGTCTTCGGATCAGCACAGTGTGCCAGCCATAGCGCACCAGCCACGGCGGCCATTGGAGGGTGAACCAACGGCAAAAGGAAGAACTTTCTCTCTCTCTCTCTCACTGTCCACTCTATTGTGTCTTTTAAAAACATCAATAAAGTGGTGACAAAGCATGCACCTGTCCCAGTGTTTAAGATACCAGGTAAGATGCCCACAGCCCACCTGGGAGTGCCTGGGTCCCAGTCCCAGCTCCCGCTCCCGACTCCAGCCTTCTGCTAATGCAGACCTAGGAGGCGGTGCTGATGGCTCCAATAGCCGGGTCCCTTCCACCCATGTGGGAGACCTGGATTGTGTTCCCAGCTCCCAGCTTTGGCTCCAGCCCAGCCCTGGCCATTCCAGGCATTTGGAGAGTGAACCAGCGGATGGGGGTCCGCTCCCTTCCTCTCTATCACCTCTGTCTCAATCTCTATCATCTCAATCTCTCAAATAAATAATTAAAGTTTCACATGTAAAGCAGTTGGATACCACTTTGAGTGGATTGCAAAAAACGCAAAGCCTTTCCCTCCAGCAAGTCTGCTGATAAACGTTTACAGCACATGAGCAGGGAAAATCACCTGTATACCAGCCATGTTCTTAGTCATAGACAACAGAATTCACTCTGGTCTAAGAAGATCGGCAAAAGAACCATGAGAACATTCACAAAGCAGGTCGCTGAGGTGGAAAGGGCTCCTCCAAGCAGGCCTGGGTTTGAGATAAGCTAGAAGCCTCGCACGAGCATGTATCCGTGTGGACATCCGAGACCAGCCGCTATTAGGAGCCTGTAAGTGATGCCCCAGGATGCAGAGGCTTCCTCAAAACTGTGATCCTTGGCGCTGACCTCTCGGGCTGACTGCGCTGTCCTGGTGTGGCTGCAGCTGTGGGTGACCTGGAAGCTGGTATCTCCAAGAACAGGCAGACCGTGAACTTGCCCCCACACACTTACATGCCTAGGCACTGAGTGTGAAACAATTCATTCCCGATGTTAAAAGAAAAAAAAAAAAAAAACAGATTCCATTGAGCAACCCTACAACCAGGATAGGGGAAATCACTAACAAAGTCAGCCCTTGCCTTGATAAGTTGGGTACAAGCCCAACACAGTAGCACTTATGACAGTTTCTGGTTGGAATGGTAACAACGCTAGAATCAAGTGCTGGGGCCAGCGCTGTGGTGCAGTAGGGTAATCCTCCACCTGCAGTGCTGGCATCCCATATGGGTGCCAGTTCTAGTCCCGGCTGTTCCACTTCCGATCCAGCTCTCTGCTATGGAAAGCAGTAGAAGGCGGCCCAAGTGCTTGGGCCCCTGTACCCGTGTAGGAGTCCTGGAAGAAGCTCCTGGCTCCTGGCTTCTGATTGGCTCAGTTCTGGGCACTGCAGCCATTTAGGAAGTGAACCAGCGAATGGAAGACCTTTCTCTCTGTCTCTCCCTCTCACTGTAACTCTACCTCTCAAATGAATAAATAAAATCTTAAAAAAAACAAAAAAACAAAACTGTGCCACCGTTCCTTGGTTCAAGGGAGGGTAAGTTACCCACAAAGGTGGCAACGCCCATGGACCCCCACTGCCGGCAGCTCTGGACTGCATGTTGTCACCACTGTGTCCCAGTGAAGAGCCCTAGAGTCTGCCAGGACGTCTACAACACTGTTGGGGTAGGACCTGCCCCTGTGGGCAAGCGAGGGCTGGCACGATGCTCACCTCCACCCCAGGGAGCACCACAACTAAAACAAAGTCCACCGAACTCTGCCAGGAAATCCTGTGTGCAGCTCTTCCCGGGATCAGCAGGGGCTCAGTCTCAACAGTGTGTCAGCTGTGCAGCCTGCGCCTAGATTTTTGCATGTTGTGCATCTTCCATGAACTTTTTGAAGATCCCTCATACGCACGGATTTTAAATGTTTTCAGCAAACCTTACTTCTCTCTTAATTCCATTCCGTGAACTTTTGGAAGTACCCGTATATTCTTAGTTAAGACTGCCAATATTCCTCAAAAAGAGCCAGTGTGGCAGTGCTGGGTTCTTCTCTGATGCACAGACCCTGAGCAGGGCAAAAGAAAGAGCCCTTTCTTGGCTCTGTTTCCCAAGGCGCCTTTGACTCTGCTACATCAAGTATAACTTTGGAAAATCTCTTGAGAAGAAAATACTGTATAGTTTGGAGAGAGTGGGGACATTCTGGGCTGTTCTTGGGGTAAAACATGCTACAGGAACTCAGGCAGTTTCCACTTTAATTGTGGGTAACACTTGTGGGTAAAAATAAAGAACTGATAAAAAATGACAACTAAAATATGGTTTGGGGATTTGCAACAAGATTTTTTAAAATCAGCATATACATTCAAAACAGACACATGAGAACACAAGCTATTTTGCCACAAGCTACACACAATTAGATGGTGGGTTTGCAACAATAGTGAGTCCTGGGGACTGCTTCCTCCAAGTAATTGTTCCGGCTCCCAATTTTGCTCTGCTACAGCTGATTCCAACTGCATGCTTAGAGTAGCTTGAACCATAATTGCTCATGGATCCTAATCTGTGAGTGCAGGTCAAGGCTGGTTTGGACCAAGGGCACCCAATGGGCTCTGACCACACCAATTCCTCTCTCTCCCCTCCCTGCAAGAGGTAATGACTTTCAGTGTTGCAGGTCTCCAGGCCCTCAATATCCTGTGTTTGTCATCTTGAGCTTCTCTCATCTCTGTAAGAAGTCCTTTTGTTAGAGTCTCTTGATTCAGCTAAGATGGACTCTGCTTCCTGGCTGACACTGTTGAGAGCCCAAGCCTTTGGTCAGTGCAGGATTTAGAAAACCGATGGTATTCCTGACAAAATCCTCCAGGAGTTTCCCCAACATTGAGGCACCTGATATTTCAAGAACAAATCCTGTGGATTGGACCATTTGTCACTTAGGTATTGCATTCAGCGGCAAGTAGAACAAAAAAACAAGCAATGGCTTAGATAAAAGGCTGGCAAATGTTGTCCCAGAGGGTCAGACAAAATAGCAAATATTTTAAGCCTGTGAACCTCATAGTCTCTGTCTTGCCATTATAGTTTGGTGGCAATCACAGACAACACGCAAACAAAGAAGTCTGACTGTGTCTATTGAAACTATATTATAGGGGCCGGCACTGTGGCACAGCAGGTTAACGCCCTGTTCTGAAGCACCGGCATCCCATATGGGTGCCGGTTCGAGACCCAGCTGCTTCACTTCCCATCCAGCTCTCTGCTATGGCCTGGGAAAGCAGTAGAAGATGGTCCAAGTCCTTGGACCCCTGCACCCATGGGGGAGACACAGATGGAGTTCCAGGTTCCTGGCTTCAGCCTGGTCTACCTCTAGCCATTACAGCCATCTGGGGACTGAACCAGTGGAAGGAAGCCCCTTCTTTCTTTCTCTCTCTCCCTCCCTTTCTTATGCTTTCAAACAAATAAGCCTTGTTCTTAAAAAAAAAAAAAAAAAGGCTGGTGCCGTGGCTCACTAGGCTAATCCTCCGCCTGCAGCACCAGCACTCCGGGTTCTAGTCCTGGTTGGGGCGCCGGTTCTGTCCCGGTTGCTCCTCTTACAGTCCAGCTCTCTGCTGTGGCCCGGGAGTGCAGTGGAGGGTGGCCCAAGTGCTTGGGCCCTGAACCTGCATGGGAGACCAAGAGGAAGCACCTGGCTCCTAGCTTCGGATTGGCACAGCCGCTGGCCATGGGACCCATTTGGGGGGTGAACCAACGGAAGGAAGACCTTTCTGTCTCTCTGTGTCTATAACTCTGTCTCTCTCTCTCTCACTGTCTAACTCTGCCTGTCAAAAAAAATATTATAAGCAGGTGTCCAGGCCATGAACTATTGTTTGCCAACCCCCAGCTTAGACCATTAGTGGCCTCAGTGCATGGCTGTGGTGCTGGCTAAGCAAGCTGCCAGCTGGTACTGCAGTCATCTCAGGCTTGGGGGGCCCGGGGACCCATTTCCAAGGTGGTTCATTCACAAACTGGCGAGCTGGTGCTCAAGTCAGTTCCTTCCATGTGCCGCAGGGCTACCTGAGCATCCTAACAGCATGGCACCTGGCTCCCTCCCCCTAGAGAAGCAATCTGAGCAAACCAGGTTGAAGCCGCAGTGCCTTCTCTGACCTGCTTTTGAAGTTGCACATCATTCATTTTTCTGTGTTCTTTTGATCACACAGATCAGCCCTGATTCAACGACAGAGATGACAATCAACTATAGGGTGACAATAGCAAGGGTCCAGAGGGGAGGCTGGCAACCACATCCCTGAAAAGCCTGCACAGCTATAGTACATGCCACACATCCAGAGGACAAGAAAAGGGACAGGCATGGGGCCAGTACTGTGGCATAATGGGTTAAGCCACCGCCATCCCATATGCATGCTGGTTTGAGTCCTGGCTGTTCCACTTGCAACCCAGCTCTCTGCTAATGCACCTGCGAAAGCATTGGAAGATGTCTCAAGTGCTTGGGCCCCTGCATCCATGTGGGAGAGCTTCAACTGTTGTGGCCATTTGGGGAGTGAACCAGTGGATGGAAGGTCACTCTCTCTCTCTTCTTCCCTGTATCGCTGCCTCTCAAATAAATCAGTCATTTAAATAAATAAAAAAAAGAGAGAGAGAGGCCCGGCACCATGGCTCACTTGGTTAATCCTCCACCTGTGGCACCGGCATCCCATATGGGGGCCGGGTTCTAGTCCCGGTTGCTCCTCTTCCAGTCCAGCTCTCTGCTGTGGCCTGAGAAGGCAATGGAGGATGGCCCAAGTGCTTGGATAAAGCACCTGGCTCCTGGCTTTGGACTGGCACAACACTGGCTGTAGCAGCCATTTGGGGAGTGAACCAATGGAAAGTGAAGACCTTTCTCTCTCTCTTTCTCTCTCACTGTCTATGACTCTACCTGTCAAATAAATTTTAAAAATTATAAATAAAAAAGAAAGAAAGGAAGGGATAGGCAGGCAGGGGCCCAACACCTTTGGAAGAAATAGGCTCCCATCAAAACACTTTCCTAACCAGCACTGTTATCCATTCCCAAAGGCTACAGTCTCTTGACTTCACTCCTGGCAGGTGGGACAGCTCCTAGCAAAGAAGATTCTCCAGCCTGTGGAGTTGAACAGGTTAGGAGACCTTTGTAGCCCACAGGGTAACAGCCCTGGGGACGTCATGCCCAGTGGCTGTTAATGCTCACACAGCCATAGGCACCTGCTGTGAACCAGGCTGGTCCTGCAAGGCCTGGCAGCTCCACCCCAATGTTCATGACACCTTGACTTCATTTCTGGGCCAGTCAATGCCTACCCAAGAGAACTGCGATTCTCAATCCCAGCACCATCCAGAACACCTCAGGAGCTTCTAAACATTCTCAGTCGCTCACATAAGCCTAGATCTGCCAGTCCAGAATCTCTAGGGTTGGGGCTCAGGAATTAAAAGTTTCTGAACGCATTTGCTGGCATGAGGGCTTCTAGCACAAACACCAGATTTCTTTGGGGGCTACTGCAGACAGAATCACACATTCTGGCCACCACATGACACTGGCAACTCCTTGGCAGCTTGTGGTTCACCAAACCCAGAGCTCATTCTCATAGCCTTCATCTCCTAGGTCCTCCCTGATCTGAATTTTGCCAAGCTTTTTTCTTTTAGTCCAAATTATCTTGTTTAATTGTGTTATTTTGAAAATATGTTCTAGGGACAAACACTGCAGCACTACACATTCATTTGTGAGACGCCATCATCCCATATAAGTGGCAATTTGAGTCTCAGCTGTTCCACTTCTGATCCAGATTCCTGTTAATGTGTCTGGGAAAGCAGTGGAAGATGGCCCCGTGCTTGGGCCCCTGTATCCATGTTTAAGACCCTGATGGAGTTCCAGGCTCCTGGCTTTGGCCTGGTCCAGCCCTGATGTTATGGCCGTTTGGGCAGTGAACCAGTGGATGGAAGATTCTGTCTCTGTCTCTCTTTAGAACTCTGCCTTTCGAATAAATAATTTAAAAAAAAAGAAGAAGAAGAAGAAAATGTGCCCTAGATCCTGCCAACCATCTACCTGAGGTTATCCCTTCAACTACAGCATCAGCCCACTGGATGAGCTCAGCTCTGTCCAAGCTGTCCGGAGCAGCACGGTGTGGTTCCCCCAGGAGCTCCCGCAGAGAATTTACCTGCCACAAACCTCCCACAGCACCTCTGTCCTCAACGACTTCTCAGGCTTCTCTAGGGTCAGGAGAGGATTCCCTGCACACCCAATGATGGCATCTCAGGCCTCTGCTCCTCCCTGGCCTATATCCCCTGTCTACAGAAACTGTTCCAGAAGACGCATCAGTTTTCTTCTGGAGAAAAGTGGGGCAGGGGGCCAGCGCTGTGGCACAGCGGGTTAATGCCCTGGCCCGAAGCGCTGGCATCCCATGTGTATGCCGGTTCAAGTCCCAGCTGCTCCTCTTCCGATCCAGCTCTCTGCTATGGCCTGGGATAGCAGTGGAAGATGGCCCAATTCCTTGGGCCCCTGCACCTGCGTGGGAGACCCAGAAGAAGCTCCTGGCTTTGCATTGGCGCAGCTCCGGCTGTTGCAGCAAATTGGGGAGTGAACCATCAGATGGAAGACCTCTCTCTCTCTCTGCCTTAACTCTCTCTGTATAACTCTTTCAAGTAAATCTAAAAAAAGAAGAAGAATAAGAAGAAAAGTGGGGCAGAACAGGAACTGGGTAGTTTCTCCTCTTCTGGCTCCTCCCCCTAGGGGCAGGGTGCCCTTGGTCAATGCACTCAGTGGCTCTGTGCCTCGTTGTCTCTGTGAAATGGGGGCTCTGATCGCACTATCTTCATAGGATCACTGCAGGCAGTAAATGTGTGACTTCACGAGGTCTGCTCAGAACAGCATCTGGCCGATGAAGGGCATGGCACAGGTGCTGTCCATAACGCCAGCACCCTCCTCCTCATCGCTGATTACTGCGGTTATTAGCACCATTATTTTCTCCCACTTTCCTTTAACTTTTTGAAGTTCTTGTGTTTTTAATTCCCTTTTGTTTGCCTACTTCAGGTTTGATTTTCTCTTCCTTCCTCAGATCCCTAAGACGGAAGTCTAGATTCTTAATTTTAGCTCATTCTTCTTTTCTAGTACATTGATTTAATGCTAAACATTTCCCTGTAAGCACTACTTCTACTTCATCCCCAAAGTTTCAGAAGTTGTATTTTCACTTTTAGTTCCAAATATTTTAAAATTTCTGTTAAGAATTCTTCTCCAACACATGGATCTGTTAGGAAATATAGTTGCATCTGTAAGTATTTGAGGAGTTTCCAAGTAATTTTCTAAAGTTGATTTCTAGTTTAATACCTCTCTTGTCTGAGGACTGACATTATATGATTGCTATTTTAAGAAATTTATCAAGGTGAGTTTTATAATCCCACATGTGGTCTATCTTGGTGAATGTTCCATGTAAGCTTGAAAAAAATGTATGTTCTGCTGTTGGTGCACAGAATATTTTCTAAATGTCAATTAGATCAAGTTGATTAATAGTGCTACTCAAGCCAACTCTATCCTTATTGATTTTCTGCCTGCTTGATCTATCAATTACTACCAGAGAGATGCTGAAGTCTCCAATGGTAATAGTGGATTTGTCTATTTCTCTTTTTATTTCTATTAGCTCTTGCCTCATATTTTCCGTTACGTCTTCTTGGAGAATTTGTCCACTTTGTCCATGATAATTTTAATCATTCCGATCACTATTAGCATAGCTAGTTCAATTTTCTTAATTGGTGTTAGCATGGTATATCCTTCTCCAACTCTGCACTTCGAAGCTATAAGGAAGTTTATCTTTACAGTGGGTTACTTGTAGAAAATACACAAATATAGTTGTTGCTCTTAGGTTTAGAGTATACATTTTAAACTCACCTAAGTCACCTTCAAATAAAACTACACTGCCCCGTGACATTCAGATACCTTAAAAGATCTTTCTTAACTCCCCTCTCTCATGCCTTGACACACTGTGTCTTTCATCTCTTCTTTCCATAGGCTGCATCACCAGATACATTGTTACTATGATGACTTGAACTAGTCAACTTTGAGGTCTTGTAGAGCCTTCAGACTGGCTTCCAAAACTAGCAGAGTACTCCCAGGCCCTCTGGAGTGCAGTTCAGTTCAACATCTCAAGAGCTCCTGTCACACAAAGCACTGCACAAGGCACAGCAAGGCCATCTGATGATGGCAGATTCCATGCCAGCTACTCTGACTCCCACATCTTACAGACCAGGAAAGTACAGCCCAGGTCAAGGGAGTGACTGCTCACGGGCTGATCTAAAGGGAGAGAAACTACAGCCAGACAGCCTGGTCCTCGGCTGGATTCTATTATGAAGGATAAAAATACTACGAAAGACATTATTAAGTTAGCAGACCAAAATAGAATACGGACAATAAATCAGAGAAATGAGCATTAAACTTACTGAAGATGATATCCATGCAGAGGTTATGTAAGAAGAGGCTCCTATTCTTAGGAATACACACTGAGGAAGGGTGAAGGGCATGAGAGACGGAACTCACCCTCAAATACAAATGGGTCAGCAAAAATGCACACCTTTTATTAAGAGAGATGGAGGGGATGACAAGGCAAATGGGTCAGAATGTTGGCACTGGGAGAATCTGGATGAAGTGTATTTTGGGGACTATTCTTGTAACTTTTCTGTAAGTTTGAAATTACTTCCAGATAAAAGGTTTTAAAGGAATCCTTTAAGCCCATTATTATAATAAGTTGTAAACCTATGTGCCTAGAAATCCAAGGATTTTTTTCTTCTCCTATTTTTAGTGTCTTCCATATCTCTGACCCCCAAATACCAAAGTCTAATTTATTCTGATTGTTCGTATAGACTGGTTTTCTGAGTAGTGAGTTTGCTAACCTAGCCAATCCTCCTCTTGGGGACGGAGGGGCACCTGGGTCAGCACCTGCTGAGGGGACATGGCTACCAGAGTCCAAGACCACGATGAATGTCAAGGCCTTTGCTCTCCCACCAGCAACACACAGCCACATCCCTGCTCTCTGGGATTCCACCTCCGGCCAGGGAGGGCTTCCTCCATCTTTATTTGGAAGCATATCTCTTCAGCATGGAGTAAGAAACGTGGGAGGAGACTTCTTGTTATCAGTTATTCACATGGTATTTCTGTTTTCTTAGTTGAGCAGCAAAACTCCCATCAACATGTGCCAGAAAGAAAACCTAACCCTGAGAAGAGCCGTGTGCCTATGGAGGCCCAGCAGGCCTCTTTGAGCCTCTTGCTTCTGGTCTGACATGCACACATCCATCATGACCACAATCTCCCACCCCAACCTCTCCCTGCACTGTGGCACCTTCAGCCCAGCCGCTGGCATCCTGCTCCACCTACTCTTCCAAAAGTCCACCCCCACCCCGCACAGCAACCCAGGGAGAGGGTGCGGCCACTGGGCAGACTGGAGAGCCTCAAAGGCCAAATGAACTGACCACAGTCCGACCTCTAGGAGCTCATGCAGGAGAGGTAGACAGTCCTGAGCTTCTGACCCCACATCCATTGCTCTTTCTGACCTTCTGCTCACATGGAGCTGTGGGGTAACACCCGCTTCTCCTACGTCGTGTACAGAGCACCGCCTAAAACCCACTGACTCAGAGTGGCTCCCCCTCCACTGAACCACAAAGAAGGCAAAGACTGGGTCTGTACTTGGCCCAGGGGAGAGAGGGCAGACCTTTCGCTCAACTCCAAGAGAGAGGGACAGGGTCAGAACAAGGACATCCACAGCGCCATCACACATCTGAGAGGCATGCATCAAGCAGCGTGAGCCGTCCCCCAGGAGGCCCAGCTCAGTGCCTCCGTCCTGCACTGTGGCCCTCACAGGGGCAGCACAGTGGGAGGGGTTCACAAGGGCAGGAGCTGTGGCCCAAACGCCTGGCTTGGAACCTTGAGTGCAGCTGCTCCTGATGGGGCGGTTTGGGTGCAGTTCCCCCAGGGGGCAACCCTCTGTGGGTGTCTGGCCTTTCTTCACACCACCGGCCATCCTTCTTGCTCCGCGATTCTGTTTCTGGCCAGAAGTAAGAGGGGACTTCCATTCTCCAGACTCTTTGGAAGCATGACCCACTGCACGTGATGATGTCATCACCTGGCTCTGTGTCCCCTGCAGGAACAGGGCTCGGGAGCCAGCACAAACATGGACACGTTGTGCTGTTGCTGGGAGTGGCAAGGCTTAGTCTCGCCCCTGACCCAGGATCCTGCCCTCTTCCGGCTCCCACGACGCTGCTGCAGGCTGACTGCTCACCTGGCAAACAGCTCCTGGCAGTGCCTCCATCTCCCCAAGTCCCAGCGTGTGTGATGGGAACACGTGAAAGGACCACAGTGGCTACGAGAGCTGACCTCGTCCAGGGCTGGTACTAGTTTCTGGTTGGATGCTCAGATAAGCTGAGTTACTTTATCCACTCCTGTAAGCAAATGTTTCAAACTCAAAAAATGACAACAAGATTAGAAAAGGTGGGGGGATCGAAGACCCAGCTAGTGAGGGGACAGACCTGTGAGGTTCCCCAGATGAACCGAAGATTCAAAGGCCTTGAAATAACATAAAGGGGTGACTGGGAAACAGAGTTGGCACTGGCAGCTTTCGAAAACATTCTGAAAAGATGAAAAGGGACAGCAAACCAAATATATCAAAAACTCCAGTTTCAGCATGATGGGTTCCAGAGACTGCTGACGGCACCGCAGGATGTGGCCCCTGAAAACAGTCTAGAACAGACAGATGATTGAACAGATGGCTGTGAGCCTGTAGAACAGAACACAGAGATCTCTGGAAGCCAGAAAGAGTTCACAAACAGCACCTGGACTGTGCTAATGTGTGTGTGTGTGTGTGTGTGTGTGTGTGTACATAGATAGAGAGAGAGAAAGAGAGAGAGAGATGATCATTGGATTAATCACCCAAATTCTCTGAAAATAGGAGAGCCTGATACCAGCCAGAATAGGCAACGTGGGCTGGAGGAGCGTGGGTTGAGTGAGAACATAAATAAAGCATCTCTTGATGGGGAAGGAGGATTTCTAGCGTAGTGCCAACTCTATTCTGGCTACCATGGTGAGCCAGGACCTAAAGACACAGAACACACACTATCTGAAGATGACGGCGCCTGGAGGAGTGCCCAGCATGACACGGGAAATATGGCAACAGACTGTGACTTCAGGCCGAGCCCCACAGGGGTACCACTGCGTTCTTCCTTTGGTTCTCTGCGAGGTCACAGAGTAAACCCAGGGTTCTTTGTTTCCGGTAGGCTCAGTGAGCCGCCGACGTGGTGTGGCTGCTGGGGTGGTGACTGTCCACACCGGGTGAAGTTCACGCTCCCTTGTTTAGTCCTTGCAAGCATCTTCCAAGGGCCAGGTTGTGTCTCCACGTGGATGGGAGAAGAAAGGTGCGGAGGCTGAAGAAGCTGTCCCCAGGTTATGCAGCAGGTCGCCAGCACAGCCAGGATTCCACCCCACAGTCTATGGAGACCCCCAACACTGATGCCCACATTGAGAACCCTCGTCACAGCACAGCGGCACAGGTGCAGCCAGTGCTCAAGGTTCCCACGCTCATATCCTGTGACAACCCGCTCAGGAATTAGAACAAAGCTGCCTGCACAAGGTGATGGGCGGGCGGGGACACTGAACACATTAGCCAGATCCCTGCGGTGCAGGCCCTGCTCACCTCTGAGGTCTTGCTTCTGTCCCCATCCCCAGATCCAGGGCCACCGGCCTGCTGGCCGTTGTCTGAATGCCTCTTCTCTCACACCTTAAGGCAGCCATACCTGTGGTTTCACGTTCCTCCATCACCTGCTGCTGTTGCCAGGCCAGCCCCTCCTCTTCCTGTGGATCTCCCATTCTCTGGGAGCCACCTTGTCAAACCCACGCCTGGGCCTGCTCTCTGCCGGCTGCCGCTTGCTACCACCCCCAAGACGTGTCCTGCTCCGCGACATGGCCTCTCACTCACTTCCCCCAGGGAAGAGTCAAAAACAAGTGATTTTTAAGGCTTCTACAACTTCTGAGTACATCATCCAAAATTAATGCACTAATTTATATTTAACAAACCCTAAAATACCATCACGAAGCGAGACGCTTTCCTAATGGAAATTTAAGGCCCTGTTTCCCAGAACCGCTAACAACTGAGTAACTGGCATCTGTGCCCCAGGAGAGAGAGAAGGCACGGCAAAGCCTGCAGACGGCGGGGTCCTCTCAACAGCGGCTCCCTCCTCTTCTTCCGTACAATCTGGGGGAGGTTCTCCTTTTGCTACCCTTCCGTTTTCTGAGATAAGATGACTCAAGTCTATTTTTAAAGGACCCAAATCAGCAATGAATTGCAAATTAAGAACTGTGCTTGGCAGAAAATCCGACAGATCAGTGACAGAAAGATCCCTTCTCTGGCTTTGGAGTTAGCAAAGTGACCCCAGGCGGGAGGAAACGGGGCACTTGGGGAACCATCTGTTCCTTACGGCAGAGTCAATGACCTATCAAACTCTGACTCTGTCAGTTGGCACCACCCACTGTCAGGGTGCAGTTGTTGGAGAAAACCCCACCAACCACGGGGTGGAGCTTAGAGAACCCGGGCCCAGGAGATGACTTTATTTGGTCTATGTTTTGTGTAGCCACAAGAGCTTAGTGTCCTATAAAGTAAACCACGGGAGGCAAGATTAACTGGAGCCTGCTACCCAAAGCCATTGGCACGGTGCTGTTTAAAGCTTTGGGCTCACGGTCTGCCAGGGTTTCTCAGAAAAGCCATACATGGTACGATCCTCCTCTCCCATCCTCATTCAAATGCTGTTTTAATGGACAATAAACAGCAAGTTTTATAAATAAGCAGAAAACAGCAGTTTGACCAATGCTAGGAGGGACGGAAAAGATTGAGCATTTTATGTTCTGTAAGTAGAACTGCACCTGAAAACCTAATTTTAGCCCCACAGAAAGAGTTGGAAACTACCTTCAAGGGGAAAGTAACCCCTGTCTGCATCTGGCTGGGGGTGTGCAGAGGGTCTTCCTGAGCTGTCGCTGTCTCTCCGTCACCTTGCCCTGTGTCCAGACGGGACCCCTCGAGCCAGTCTTCAATGTATTCGCTGCGGCTTCTCTGATCCTGAGAACTGGAAGTGATCTCCAGGACGACGAAGAGCCTACTTCATGCCAGTGTTTTCTGACATCTGCCTCGTTCCCTGCATACTGGGAGGGAGGGAAGGTTTTTAAATTAGTCCACACTAAAGAGCATCCCCTCCATACACAGACTCGGAACTCCAGCTCCAACGCTAAAGCTCCCAGCATCACAGCCCGTTCTGGAATCTTGTCAACTGGTAGAAAGTCAGCATCTAGATGCTCCGATTTTTGTTCCAGGGCCAAGGGTCTCTTCTGTATCTTTCAAGTATTCAAAGGTTTTTTTTTCCCCCCTCCAGACCAGAGTCCCAGTTCCTTCAGCTCTTTTTTGCCTTAATGGTGGTCAGACTCTTCAGCAACGTTGACCACGCGCTGCTGCTCACACTGAGGGTTCCTGTCCCACTGAAACAGGATGGAGGCACTGGGCTGTGAGCACAGAGGGTCTTTATCACGTCACCACCACCCAGGCAGCAAGCGTGTTAGCTCTTATCCCCATGCAATCCTCTTTACCCCTGTCCACAGCTGCTCTGCAAACATCAACTGGAGGTGATTAAATGCCGTGGCAGGAAAATGTATGACAAATCTGTTCAGGCCGAGCCCTGTGGCTGAGTTTACAAACGCATGGATTCCAGCCATTTCAGAGTGAATTTGCATTCGCTCTGTAAAACCCTACTTCGAGAACTCAGGCGGGAAAATCTCCTGGGCCTCACTGACCACAGAGCTGGGGAGCTGCGTGGGCTTCGTGTCTGGGGTGTGGCGCTTTCAGACCTATACAGATTGAAGCCACTGTGTGTGACACTGAGCCATCGGCACTGGTTCAGAATCTCTGTGATCTCCACACCCTTTCTGAACTCTGTATTCCACGTACTTGAACAGGCATTGGAGATTCGACTTGATCTTTTGGTTTTTGTTTTTTTCTCATGTTTTCTAATATGTTTTCATTTGAAGTAGACCACAGGGAAGACTAGAGGGACTCGGAAGTTATTGTCAAGGTCAGAGGTAGCCAGAGATTCACACTGCAAAACTGCCAAGTAAGGCTGTCCCTTCTACGGCTGAGTAAGAAATATTGTAAGAGGAAGAACTGCTTATGTGAGCATGAATATTTTATATATAAAACTGTTAACATGATATAATGTCAAAAATAGCCGCTGCGGATGCACCATTGATAGATAGGCTGCACCGACTGAGAAACTCCTTCTGCAGAACTTCTTCACGCAGCTCCGGAAGGAGAGACTACAGGAGAAGCAGCTTTCTGGCACGCTGGGCCTTCCTCCCACCTCCCGGAGGTGGGCAAACCGGATGTGGCAGCCCCACTTGGTCCCCGTCAGAACAGTCCGACCATTCTGAAACTGGACTCCCTCCCCAGTTATACTCCCCGGGCCGCCTACCTCACCTCCAAGTTAAATGCTGTGAGCTGTAAGTTACCACATACAGGCTCTCACTGCACAATCAGAGGTCGAGTGGGCCACCCAGGACGGCCCCCCAAAAAGCAGTGTATATACATCTAGGGAAGGGTTGACGTGTTGCATTTCTATCCACAACATCATTAAGCAGAAACACAGAAGGATTCATTTGATAATAAAGTGGTACTTTTGAGACGTGGGTTTTATTATTTATTTTTAGAAAAGAGAGAAAGTTTACAAGATGCGAAGGTCTCCCAGGATACAGCATCAGTGACGGTTGCTTTCCTGACACAGTGACACAGGCCCTGGTTATGAGCCGGTGTGGGAAAGAGCACGGACAGCGTGGAGGTGTTGGAGACCCGTGACACGCACGCGGAATACACCACAGTGGACTAGGTGACAGAAGGTGGCCAGCCTGTTCCAACTGAGCCTTCCTGTGGGGGTGGCATGGGTGTGGGCTTACCGCCACGCCCACTCCTCCACCAGAGCAGCAACCATGGCCTCGTCCACATGGCAGCGACAGAAGATGGCAATGGGTCCTTGGGTGTCTTCTGCAGGGATGTTCAGGGTCCCAATTTCTTATTTCTGTTTCCTTCACGATTCACTTCCAAATTCTTAAAGCAGTGTAGGGCTTAGCATCTTGAATTTTTCAGGAATGACTTTTGCCCAATGACCATGCACTGAAAACAGTAAAGAGAAGACACATTACTAAGAAGGACTGCCAAAATGCGCCCTCAAATTCTACAGACGCAGGCATTCAGCACAACAAAACAGCTCACGGTGTCCCTTCAAGCTCATACACAGTCCTGGAATGACAGTGTTTTACATCACTGTAGAAAAACTGCCATCTTACCATGCATAAGCCCAAATCCCCTTCTCATCAAAGGGTGTCTACTCTGTTATAACCCCATTCTTACATCTCAAAGACACTAAGCCAAAGATCTGAACACACTTCTAAAAGGCTTCTGCGTCAGTGAGAAGTCACAAAACAAATTAAAAAATATTTTGAAGCAAACAAAAATGAAAGTACAACATATTAACCTCTGTGATATTCCTATAAGACAGTGCTTAGACAGAAATTCATAGCATTAAGTTAGAAAAGCAGAAGAAACTGTCAAATCAATAATCAGAGTTTCCACCCTAAGATTCTAAAAGAATAAAAGCAAAGTAAATCCAAAACAAGCAGAAGCAAGAGAATAATAGAGTAGAAACTTGAAATGGAAAAAGGAAAGAGAAAATAAATGAAAAACATTTTGCCAAACTTAACAAGAAAAAACAGAGAAGGCATAAAGTTATCAGCATCAGGAATCAAAGAGGGAACATCAGACATTAAAAAGATAAAAAAGAATATATCACAAATAGCTAATGCTCACACATTAGACAACACAGACGCAATGGACAAATGCCTTAAAAATAAACATAAAAGTTTCATGGCCAAATCCTCTTACCAGAGTGTGTGGGGGAGGGGTGGGAGTTAAGGAAAGCCCATGGAAGACTGAACACTTGCTCTTGGGATACTGTCAATGCTACCCAAGGATGGCGGGTTCTCTGGTAGAAACTGCCCAGGTGACTCAGGTTTTCCTATGTAATTCTGAGGCTACAACACAGAAACCAGCTGACGGTGCCAAGATTGGTGAGGAGGCATCTGCCATCCAAGAGTTGAACTAAATCCCGAGCTTATCATAATAGCTCTTCCCCCTTGGGTCTAACTTCTAACCGGCCAAGCTTCCATGAAAACGAAGACACTGCCGACAGCAGGGACGTCACAGCAGTGCCACTTCTGTGAAAGTGCTCTGGGTAAAAAGATGTATGATTTATTTGAAAGGCCATTATGGGGAAGACACACACATACACACACACACACACACACACCCCTTCCATCCACTGGTTCACTCCCCAGATGGCTACGAGGACCAGAGCTGGGTCCGGCTGAAAGCAGAAGTCTGGACTCCAACATGGGTGGTAGAGGACAAAGCACTGGGCCATCTCTGCTGCTTTCCCAGGAGCATTGGCAGGGGCTGGATTGGAAATGGAGCAGCCAGAACTCTAACTGGTGCTCACATGGAATGCTGGTGTTACAAGCAGGATCTTACCAGGCTGTGCTAGAATGCTGGCCCCAGAACCTTTGTTTTTAAACTTAAGATGAGCTTTCAGATCCTGGTTGAATGTATTTATCCTTTGTATTTACTTCAATTAAATATTCTACATTCTTAATTGCTTTGGGATAACATGCTTATGCTCCAAATGATGTGCAGAAAGAAATTATGAAGTTTGCTATAGAGGAATAAATAGCCTATAAATGTGTTATGATATTCTGTTAAATAAAAGCAAGTGACATTTTATGTAAAGTAGGTCTTCAGCTCTGTCAAATTAGAGAAATATAAAAATTACCTGTTTAGGAGAAACATTACAAAAGCATTATGTCAATCATGGCTATCTTAGAATGATATTTTCTGGCCGGCGCCGTGGCTCAACAGGCTAATCCTCCGCCTTGCGGCGCCGGCACACCGGGTTCTAGTCCCGGTCGGGGCTCCGGATTCTGTCCCGGTTGCCCCTCTTCCAGGCCAGCCCTCTGCTGTGGCCCGGGAGTACAGTGGAGGATGGCCCAAGTGCTTGGGCCCTGCACCCCATGGGAGACCAGGGAAAAGCACCTAGCACCTGGCTCCTGCCATCGGATCAGCGCGGTGCGCCGGCCGCAGCGCGCCATCCGCGGCAGCCATTGGAGGGTGAACCAACGGCAAAGGAAGACCTTTCTCTCTGTCTCTCTCTCTCACTGTCCACTCTGCCTGTCACAAAAAAAAAAAAAAAAAGAATGATATTTTCTGTGTTAATTTTTTAATTAAAAATGGTTTTCAGAAGAAATTGAGGGGCTTGTGCTGTGGCATAGTAGGTTAAGCATCTGCCTGTGGTGCTGGCATCCCGTAAGGGCTCTGGTTCAAGTTCTGGCTGCTCCACTTCCAATTCAGCTCTTTGCTATGGCCTGGAGAAGTAATGGAAGATGGCCCAAGTCCTTGGGCCCTTGCACCTACGTGGGACACCCAGAAGAAGCTCCTGGCTCTTGGCTTCAGATTGGCCCAGCTCCAGCTGCTGTGGCCATCTAGGGAGTGACCCGCTGGATGGAAGACCTCTCTCTCTGCTTCTCCCTCTCTGTATCTGTAACAAAGAAGAAGAAGAAAAGGAAGAAGGGAGGAGGAAGAAGACGACGAGGAAGAAGAAGAAGAGGAGGAGGAGGAAGGAGAGGAAGGAGGAGAAAGAGAAGGAGAAGGAGCAATTGAATGAAAGGAAAGTCAGTTTAGGAGACCCAGTTCCCTATTGGGGAAACAGAGAATTAGACAGGAGCCCGAGAAGTTGCAGCCCAGGCATTCTCAGAGGTTGTAGGTAAACTCAGGCTCAGGGACTTGATAAAAGAGCTTACAACTAAGTATGACTTCAGAATTAACTGTGCTACCTCTGGGAGTCCTAAGAGGTCTAAGCATTGCACTGATGTTAGATCATGAGTGATTAGCTCCCAGAATGCACCCCAGGAGTAGACCAAATTCCAGCTAAAAGCCACTGCCCACCATGATCCACCGAGCAGTTAACAGACGCTACTTCTAATCTCACTTGTTTAAAATGTTCCTTCTCATTCTTTTGAACATAATTATTAAACCAAAAACAAACAAACAAAAACACCTAGCATCCAGGTTGCTGATCTGGCTAGGAGTAGCTGAAATATCCGGGAGCTCACAGAGCTGAAAGCAAGAAGAGGGAGGTGGGAGTGAGCTAGCTGTCTGCAAAGTCGGTTTGCCAGATCAGAAGTGGAAGTGAGGGGCAGGAAGGCTGTGATCCCTCTGTGTCTCTCTGGTTCTTGGTTCACCATGTGATCATGATCAGCCCTCCAGCATCCTACAGCTTCCCCAGATGCCTGAACCACCACTTGATCTTGGACTGTGAACCTCCAAAACTGTAAGTGGAAATAAACTTTCTTCCAGAAGGAGGAGGAGGAGGAGTAACCCTGGGCAGAAGTAGTGTTGAAGCTGATAAACACTGATTCTCTAGACAATGGTGAACCACTGAGGCCTGGAGTTTAGAAACCCTGGATAATGGGTAATGTGACACCTGCTGAGAGCTGCCAAGAGGATGGGGTCACCTGCCTCCAGCTGTGTCACAACATCTCTCCCTTAAGATGGAAACTAGGAGGACTGCCAGCTCGCTCAGCTGTGGGCGTGGTTCTCTCTTACTGCCTTCCAGTGTCAGGGACAGTAGGGACCAGAAGCTAGGAATCCCTCCATAGTCTGTTTAAACACTGAGTCTCAAAGATGCTCACTTCCAGTTTCAGGCTAGTCAAGTAATCACAAAATATAAGACTTAGGGGCCAGCGCCGCAGCTCAACAGGCTAATCCTCCACCTTGCAGTGCCGGCACACCAGGTTCTAGTCCCGGTCGGGGTGCCGGATTCTGTCCCGGTTGCCCCTCTTCCAGGCCAACTCTCTGCTGTGGCCAGGAAGTGCAGTGGAGGATGGTCCAGGTGCTTGGGCCCTGCACCCCATGGGAGACCAGGATAAGCACCTGGCTCCTGCCATCGGATTAGCGCGGTGCGCCAGCCACGCAGCCATTAGAGGGTGAACCAATGGCAAAGGAAGACCTCTCTGTCTCTCTCTCTCTCACTGTCCACTCTGCCTGTCAAAAAAATAAATAAAAATAAAATAAAATTTTAAAAAATATAAGACTTAGGACAGACACCACAGGTTTGCTCTCAAAATCGCTGTCAAAAAGAACCAAGCTTTTATTTATTTCAGGTCACAGCTGGGAATCTCATCAGAATTCACTTACCTAGAAAATTAGGGCTATTCTATACAAAAAAACATGAGCATCACTGGGAAGTCTATGTTATCAAAGAAGGGTGCACGCTGATCTGCTGGCACTGTTGGAGACCCCGGGAGCCCCTGCTGAATGTCAAAGCAGACTCTCTCTTTGCTGGGTGCTGAAGCTCCTGATTAACTGATGACAGGGGTGATTCCATTTCCTAATTAACAGTGGAAAGCTTGGTGCAGTGCAATTAACAAGACCCTGATGGTACCGGAAAGTGGAAGAAACAAACTCCGCCAGCCTTTGGTTTTTATTTTCTGACTTCAGTCCTTGCCCTGTGTGTTTCTCACATAAATCTCTATGTATTCAACATCGTCAGTCTTAGAGAACTTAAAGTGGTTCAGAAAAAAAGTCATAACCTGATCCCTCTAGGTTAGCGCAAAGACAGAAACCTGCTGTACTGCACTGTCCATTCAAGGCGGCAGCCACTAGCCAGGTGTGGCTCCTGAGCACTTGAAATGTGGCTCCTGTGACTGAAGAACTGAATACTAAATTTTGGTTTTAGTTAATTTACATTTAAATATGCACATGTACTTAATAGCTACCATATTAAGTGGCACACTCGGGGTTTTTAGTAAGCTTAGCTCTGGACTCAACAATATACAGAATCGCTAATCACAACCAGCTTCTTGTCACCTCATTTTCTCATAAATGAGACAACTGCTGGAGGTGGAGAGAATCCAGCCCCCCTGCTGGTAAAGAAAGGGCCACGATGTGCCTCCTCTGTGTCAGCAGGCAAGGAAGGACAGCTCAGACAGTACCAGGAGCCTCTGCAGGTCTGCAAGCAATGACCTCCTCCAGATGAAGAGAGGAGGGAGCAGAAAAAACACCTGAAGAGGTCCTACCTACAATGTCCCAAATGAAGTGAAACATTTACGACTATGGATTCCAAAATGGTCACTGGAATGAGACTCAGATATGGCACAGATGCAGGAATTATCAGACTGGGAAATTAAAACACTAGGATTAATATGTTAAGGGCTCCAATGGAAAAGGGTGTTTGCAAGAACAGATAGGTGATGTGAGCAGGAAGATGGAAACTCCGAGCAGGAAACAAAATGAAATAACAGAAATCAAAAACACTGTAACAGAAACTAAGGACCCCCTTGATGGGCTCATCCATAAACCGGACTCAGCCAGGGCAGCGGATTGGTGGGCTTGGAAGACAGGTCAGCAGAAACGTTCCAAACAAAATGCAAAGAGAAAAAGGACAGGGCGGGGAACAGACTATGCAAAACCCTAGGGCAACTGCACAGGGTATAAGATACACACGATTGGAATACTGAAGAAGAAGGAGGAGGAGAAAACAAATATTTGAGGTTGTAATGGCCAAGAACTTTCCAAATTCAACAAAACACACAAAATCACAAATCTAGGAAGCTCAGAGGACATCCAGGAATATCTTATTCAAACTACAGAAAACCAAAGAGAAAATGACAGGGAGGTGGGTTGGGAAAAATCCAACTTACCTCAAAGAAGCAAGGATGGGAATTACAGAAGACCTCTCAGAAGACACTGTGCAAGCAACAAAAGACTGGAAGGTAATATTTAAATACTGAAAAAAAATACCATCCTAGAATTCTTTTTTTATTCAATCTAAAAATTTTTTTTTTAATTTTCATTTTCTTTGAAAGGCTGAGAGATAGAGCTTCCATCCACAGATTCATCCCCAAATGCCTGTAACAGCCAGGGCTGGGCCAGGATGAACCTAGGAGTGTGGAACTCAATCCATAAATGCGAGTGAAATTATTCTTCAAAAGCAAAAGAGAGCGGCCAGCATTGTGGCGCAGCAAGCTAAGCCGCTTCCTGCAACGCTGGCATCCCATATCAAGGCTTTAGTTTGAGTTCTGGCTGCTCTGCTTCTAGTCCAGCTCCCTGCTAATGTGCCCAGGAAAGCACTGGAAGATGGTCAAAGCACTTGGGCCCCTGCCACTGACATGGGAGACCCAGATAGAGTTTTAGGCTCCTGGCTTTGGCCTGGCCAACCCCAGATATTGTGGCCATTTTGGGAGTGAACCAGCAAATGGAAGAAGATTCATTCTCTCTCTCTCTCGTCCATCTCTATCTCTCCCATTCACTCACTCCCTCCCCTTAAAATCTTTCAAATAAAGAAAAAGAAAAATTAAGACTTCTCAAATGTCTGCTGTAGAAGAAATGCAATATATGTCAGAAACTGATTCACATAATGAAAGGAAGAGCTGATGCCAGAGAATAAATGAAAGTAAAATAAAATATTTCCTTTTTCTTAATGCTAATTCATCCTGAAAAAAGTAATTTGAAGTGCTAATGTGACTGCATACTGGTGACTACAGCATATGGAAAACGACACTACTGACAGCAAATCAGAGAGAGGACCTGCAAATACGTGGTTACTGTAAGGCACCTGCGCTACAGGTGAGCTGGGACAGCGTTACTAAAAGGTGAACTTACCTAAATTAAAAATGTATACTGTTGGAGGTGGCGCTGTGGCATAGCGGGCAAAGCCGCCGCCTGCATTGCCAGCATCCCATATGGGTGCCAGTTCAAGTCCCAGTTGCTCTACTTCTGATCCAGCTCTCTGCTATGGCCTGGGAAAACAGTAGAAGATGGCCCAAGTCCTTGAGCCCCTGCATCCACGAGAGACCCAGAAGAAGCTCCTGGCTCCTGGCTTCAGATCGGCACAGCTCTGGCAGTTGTGGCCAACTGGGGAGTAAACCAGTGGATGGAAGACTCTCTCTCTCTCTCTCTCTCTCTCTCTCTCTCTCTCTGCCTCTCCTTCTCTAACTCTTTCAAGTAAATAATTAAAAAAAAACTTTTAAAAAATGTGTACTGTAAACTCTAGGGCCACCACTAGGAAAAATGACAACTGTTTTAAATTAGAAATAAATAAAAATACCACTTCAAAGACACAGCTAGTTTAATACCATGAATTACCAGCGCATAGACTTGGAAAAGTGATGTAAACATGACACAGGAAAGCAAAGACCTAGGAGTGAAGGAGACCCACCTTATAGAGGGAGAGAAACAGTGGAAAGGAATCAAATACCCTTTAATAGAACATTCACACAAATACACACATAAACACACTCACACATACATAGAGTACACACTCATACATACACATGCACTCACACGGAGTACATACACACACATACAGAGTATACATTCATACACACACATACACTCCCACATATAGAATATAAACTCATACACAGATATACACACATATACTCACACATACACAGAGTACATACACTCATACTGAGTATACACACATACACAGTGTACATATGTACACACTCATACACACACTGAGTACACACACACATGCACTCATACACAGAATACATACTCATACATACACACACATTCACATATAGAGTACATACACACACATGCACATACACTTATACAGAGTACATACATATACACATACATAGAGTATACACACATGCACTCATACATAAAGTATACACTCATACACACTCATATAGAGTACACAGACACATACACACACATACATACACACACATGCACTCAGAGTACACACTCATACACACATACATATACACACACTCACATACACACACAACTCATGCTCACAGACATGCACACACTCAGCCACTGCAGCTCATCAGGAAGCAGCGCGATCAGCCAGGGCACGTCTTCCTATTCTGACAGAGGTCCAGTGGAAAAGCAAACAGATGGCAACTTCCAGAATACTTCCCTTGTTTGGCTCCCAGGGTGTGTAGGCACATGCGGACAGAACTGTGGGGTGCCGGTCAGAAGCACGTTCTCGCACACCCTGACCCCAGCAGCTACGTGAAGGGAACCTTCCGGCAAAAGCAGAAACCACGTTGCTCGGCCAAGAGGCCACCTGGCACCTGCAGCAGCAGCAGCCAGGGAGGGGGAGGAATTTGGCAGCTTCCCAGCAAGGTGAGGGAGTGTGAAAGACAGAGAGGCGACAAAAGCATGAGTTAATTTTAGCAGTCTCACATCCGTGGGGTAAGATGAGAAGCGTGGACGCCCTGGGAATACCCTGTGAACCATCAAGGTCTGTGGCTGGTCTTCAAAGAATGATGTGCCCAAGATCCTGTGGCTTCTCATCCCCCTTTCTTCTGCCATTTCTTTCTCTCTTACTCTTTGGAACGTAAAGCTGCTTCCCCAGGGCCTGCGAGGCTCCTGGGGGCTCTTGCTGTGTCTAAGCAGAGCAAATGAAAACCGCGGCTCCCTTCATGGGGGGGGGGGGCGCTGCTTTTCCGTGCAGCAGAGCAAACGCCAAGGTCACCCCGATGTCATTACTTGATCCAGTTCTTCCGGACACCTGAGTATGAGGTGGTGATTTTGTGGTCCACTGGGATGACACATTTCATCAGAAGGAGCAACAAGAACCCAACACATCCCAGAAGTGCCGGCTGTCACTTAGCCTTGGCTCCCTTTAGGGCCTCAATCTGAAAGCATGGCCAATGCCTCAGAGCGGGGGTAACTACTCCCCTGCCTGCTCCAGGGCTGGCTGTGGGTGCGTCAGGCACAATCAGCAGGCAAGCTGAGGAAGACCCCACCGTGCCCTGACCTCATCGGTGCCTGGGCATGGGCACAGGTCCCCAGGGTCCACTGCTGTCGCCTCTAATGTGGGTCACCATAGATGGACACCTGCGTGACGGCTTTCACTGGGTGCATACTCCAAAACCCAGACAGCACTACAAGGATCAAGACGAGGACACGTGGCTTCTGCGTAGTCAGGGGCCGGCCTGCACCCGCTCAGGAGCCTCCCTGTGCTGAGCAGCACACGCAGCTGGGTCTCATCTGTGTCAACAGCACATTGGGTCTGGTCGGGCCTAGTGCCCATGCCTGGGTGCCACCACTGCAAAGTGGCGGGGCCGCTTGAGGCTTGCTTTCTCAGCCTCCCCTGGGCTCTCACCAGCACTGCAGACCCCTGAAAGTCTCATCCAGGAGACCGACAGAGTCTGCGAGTGCAGTGCAGAGCTGAGGCAGGGGGCAGGATCCCCACGTTCCTTCTACCCATGCTCCGAGGCCAGCCCAGCCCTCCCAGCGCCTGTGCACCCCCGGCTGTTGCTGGAGGTACTGTTGGGCCTCCCGGAGCCGAGCCACATCTTGCTGCCCCTTCTTCTCCCTCCACTGCAGCAGCCTCATGGAGACCTCGCGCCATCCCACACAGCAGTCTCCCTCCAGATTTCCCACTAGGGACCCAAGCACAGGCCCCTGCAGCTTCTAGTGTCCCCTGAACCTGACCCTCACCCCGAAACTTCTGGCTGGAGCAGGAGTCAGAAGAGGTGAGAGAGCGTGGGCTCTGGCTTGCCCCAGTCCGCCCCTGCCTCCCCACCCTCCTCAACTTTCCCATCGAACCCCACTTCCTGTCCCCACGCCCCTCCTGCCCAGGTCATCGAGACGCCACAGCTGCAGTGAAGGGGCACTCCAGGGGAAGGGCAAAGGAAACCACAGCGACCCCTCCTTCCCTTTGGTCTGCACTTCCTGAGAGGGAAATAAGGGCACTTACGAGTCTGAAAAACTTCACTGACGTCGCAGAAGCAGGCAGCAGACACCTCCACGCCCACGAGGAACTCCCTGCCTGGAACCCGGGAGGCGTGCCACAGAAACGGCCCCGCCCTTCTCTTTCTGCCTCGGTTTCCCTGCTGTGCCTATGCGCCCTGGGTGCTCTGGGACACTCACAGTCCCCTGTCCCCACGTTTTTCCTGCTCGAAGAAATAGCAAAACCACCCTCAGGCTGCCCAGCGCTCACAGGCCACTGACTCCCATGGCACACTATGCAGCAAGTATCCAAGCCACTGCTTCGTACTGAATGAGAAAGGATTTTGAAGGCTTCCACCATAAAGAAAGGGTAAGTCTTTGAGAAAATAGATTTGTTTACCCTGATTTAAATGTTACACAGCGTATGCTTGTATCAAAACATCACATGGCAAGGCTGGAGCCGTGGTGCAGCGGGTAAAGCCACCATCTGCGATGCCAGCATTCCTTACGAGTGCCGGTTCGAGTCCCAGCTGCTTCTCTTCTAGCCCAGCTCCCAGCTAATGTGCCTGGGAAAGCAGTGAAACATGGCTCCTGGCTCCCGGCTTCAGATCAGTCCAGCTCCAGCCATTCTTGCTATTGGGGGAGTGAACCAGCAGATGGAAGATCTCTTTCTCTCTCTGTCTCATCCCCTCCCCCTCTAACTCTTCCACTCAAATAAAATAAAATCTTTTAAAAAATCACATGGCACCCCATAAATATGTACAATTTTTATGGGACAGTTAAAATAAAATGAAATTTAAAAATTAAGGACAAAACACATGACAATTAGTCTAAAATAAATATTTTCAAAGTACTGATCGGGTATTAGTAGTAAAGGAAAAAGCAAGACATAAATATATCAGTGGGTTCATAATACAATCCAGAAAGGAATCAGCTGGATAGCATCAGAATTTTTAAAAATTGTTTTGAAAACACAGAGCTCCAGGCTGGCACTGTGGCGCAGTGGGTTAAAGCCCTGACCTGAAGCGCCAGCATCCCATATGGGTGCCGGTTCAAGACACTGCTCCTCTTCTGATCCAGCTCTCTGCTATGACCTGGGAAAGCAGTAGAAGATGGCCCAAGTCCTTGCGTCCCTGTACCTGGAAGAAGCTCCTGGCTCCTGGCTTCAGATCAGCGCAGCTCTGACCATTGTGGCCATCTGAGGAGTGAATCATCAGATGGAAGACCTCTCTCTCTCTGCCTCTCCTCTATGTAACTCTTTCAAATAAATAAATAAATAAATATTAAAAAAAAAAAAAACCAGAGCTCCAAAGCACTTTAGGATCTGCTGTGTGTGTGTGCATGTTTATGTGTTATTTAAAGTGATAAGCTGGGTTTGGAGATAAATGCATACATGTGAATGTATATTTATAAATATACTTGTTTAGAGGCCGGCGCCGTGGCTCAACAGGCTAATCCTCCGCCTTGCGGCGCCGGTACACCGGGTTCTAGTCCCGGTCAGGGCGCCGGATTCTGTCCCGGTTGCCCCTCTTCCAGGCCAGCCCTCTGCTGTGGCCCAGGAGTGCAGTGGAGGATGGCCCAGGTGCTTGGGCCCTGCACCCCATGGGGAGACCAGGAAAAGCACCTGGCTCCTGGCTCCTGCCATCGGATGAGCGCGGTGAGCCGGCCGCAGCGCGCCGACCGCGGCGGCCATTGGAGGGTGAACCAATGGCAAAGGAAGACCTTTCTCTCTGTCTCTCTCTCTCACTGTCCACTCTGCCTGTAAAAAAAAAAAAAAAAAAAAAAAAAAAAAAAAAAATCCTAAAAAAAAAAAATAAATATACTTGTTTATTTATATATTTATCTATTTGAAAGGCACAGTGACAGAGAGAGGGAGAGACAGAGAGAGACAAAAATCTTCCATCTGCTGGTTCACTCTCTAAATTGCTTCAACAACTGGGACTAGGCCAGGCCAAAGCCATGAACCTGGAGCTCTATCCAGGTCTCCCTCATGGATGGGAGGCCACATGCTTGGACCATCTTCTGCTGCCTTCCCAGGTGCATTAGCAGGGAGCCGGATCAGAAGCAGGGCAGCCAGGAGTCAAACTGGCACTCCAACATGGTATGCTGGCACAGGTGCCTGACCTGCTGCACCACGATGCTGGCTCCAGGTTCTTGTCCTTTCAACCCTCCCTCTCATTCACTGATCTCATCATCAGACTACGGAATTTCAGTTTGCTTCAGACTTGTTGCTAAGGTTCCAGTGAACTGGGGAAAGGTCCTTGAACAAAACCAAAGGGAGACACAGAGTGCCGTGCCTGTGTGGGGCTGAGAGAGCAGAGAAGCAGGAAGCCTGGGCAGCTGCCCTCAGCCCACAGGTGACAACTGCAGTGTCTGGTCTAGTTCTTGTTTCGGAACCAAGTGAACAGCCACTGTTACAACATGGCCTCTAAACGTCGGCCCCTGCTGCCCTCGCTCAGGGCACAGGGGCAGGTGCAGGACATTCACTACAGGGTGCACCCCATAAGGCTGCAGAAGCTGGAGAAGCAGCTGCAAGGAACTACTGAGGAGGCAAGGTCAGCTGGGCCCCCAGTCTGCCATCACCACTGCATCCCCCGGTTCAGGGAGGTGAGCTGTATTCTCTCACGGAGGACAAGCAAAGTGGAGGATGCACTGACAGTCACGTACGCCTCAATGAGTTTCTGAATTACTGCTTGACCTGTTCAATCAGAACAACAGAAAAGCCAACTTAAGACCCACTACTTGGGGCCGGCACTCTGGCTTTGTGGGTAAAGCAACCGCCTGCAGTGCCAGCATCCCATATGGGCACCAGTTCAAGTCCCGGTTGCTCCACTTCTGATCCAGCTCTCTGCTATGGCCTGGGAAAGCAGTAGAAGATGGCCCAAGTCCGTGGGCCCCTGTACCCATGTGGGAGACCCGGAAGAAGCTCCTGGCTCCTGGCTTCAGATTGGCGCAGCTCCAGCTGTTGCAGCCAACTGGCAGTAAACAAGTGGATAAAACACCTCTCTCTCTCTGCCTCTCCTTCTTTCTCTGTGTAACTCTTTCAAATAAATAAATCTTTAAAAAAAAAAAAAAAAGACCCATGCTGGGGCTAGCACTGTGGCATAGTGAGTGGGGCCACCGCCTGCAGTGCCCACATCCCATGTGGGCAACTGGTTCGAGTCCCGGCTGCTCCATTTCCGATCCAACTCTCTGCTGTGGCCTAGGAAGGCAGTGGAGGATTGCCCAGGTCCTTGGGCCCCTGCTCCCACTTGGGAGACTCAGAGGAGGCTCCTGGCTCCTGGCTTCAGATCAGCACAGCTCTGGCAATTGCAGCCATCTGGGGAGTGAACTAGCAAATGGGAGGCCTCTCTCTGCCTCTGCCTCTCTGTTGCTCTGTCTTTCAAATAAATAAATAAATCTTAAAAAAAAGAAAAAGACCCATTGTGTGCACTGTCTTGATGTGATGCTTTCTACGTCCCTGGATTAAAGCTCTCTGGCTGGATTATAAATCAGAAGTAACAGCAATCTCGTGATGATAAAACTGCCCACTGACAGGAACAGATCAGCACGAAAGGTTGGAGGGTGAAAATGGACGTTTGATGACATGAAGGTCACACAGAACTCAGTGTGACTTCTCAACATTTACCACTATTTAGATACCAAGGCCACATTTCACGTGACTCGCTCTCACCCACAGCAACCTTCTGAGCACATGCAACGGCTTTATCTCTGAGTATCAAGATCAGGAAAAGGTGGGGCTGGGGGCTGTGGGACGTGAGGAGCACGGTGACACCCCCCGACCCCCACACCACGCTCCAGGGAGTGGAGATCAGCAAGCCAGGACCAATACCTGCAGTGCCGGCACCTCCCCGTGGTTACACTGGGAAGAAAAAGTGATGGGGTGTCAGGAGGTCAGCAGGATGCATTATGCAGCCTCCCCAGAACTATCTATGAATCCACAAGCCACCCCTCCTGCACTCTCTTCTGACATCTGGGAGCCAGCCCAGTGCAACCAAGTAATACAAATACTAGGGATGTCAACACTTCCATAGAAAAAAATGGAAGTAAAAAGTAAGTTTATTGTGGTGCAAAAAAAAACCCATGCACAGTTTTTGCATGATGTGCATTTTTCCATTAACTTTTTGACAACCTCTTACATGTATATATTTCAAAATGTTCTGCTTTAACATAATCTTTTTAATTTCATATTCTACTTTTTAAAGAGTTTACTTATTTATTTTCTTTTTTAAAACATTAATTTTATTTTATTTATTTGAAAGGCAGAGTTATAGAGAGGGAAACACACACACACACACAGAAAGAGAGAGAGAGAGAGAGAGAGAGAGAGAGAGATTGATCTTCCACATGAATGGCCAGGGCTGGGCCAAGCCAAAGCCAGGAGCTTCTTCTGGGTCTCCCACGTGGGTGCAGGGGCGCAAGCACTTGAGCTGCCTCCCAGGGTCTGAATTAGCAGAAAGCTGTAATTAGGAGTGGAGCTGAGACTCCACTCCAGGCACTGTATCCCAGTGGGTATCCCACTCATGAGGCCACACACTTTGTGTACTCTTGCATATCAGTCTCTGCGCATCCTTGAGGGCATTTCACAGGTAGACTCCCAACATCCACTCCCTTTAAGAAGGGAATGAAATGGCAGAAAACCACCTTACAAACATTTTCCTCTTGCAATTTGGTGCCTCCTGAGCAAGCCTGTGTGCTGCCTGGGTCTTAACCACAGTCCATGAGCTGAAGCCTCCAACATGTGCCCCTCAGCCCTCGGTCCTCAGCTCCAAACCTGCAGACTCACAGACCACTGGCACCACCCTTGGCTCCCCATGGGTGCCTATTTTGTGTTCACCTGTCCCTCAAATCAGGATCCCAAGTCATCTGGCGTGCTTTCTCTTCCACATGCAGTGGGTCACTATGTTGAAATGATTCAATTTCCTCCATGCCTGTCAATCCCACCCTTTCCCCTCATCCCCAGTGTAACATCTTCTCCGGATTTCTGCAGTAGCCTCCTACTTGGCCTATCTGCTTCCAGCCTCACTCCTCAAGGCTGTTGGAGTGATCCCTTTAAACTCCGAATCTTGATTATGTCACAGGCACACTTAAAACCTTCCAGAGGTCTCCTGTCAACCCTGGATGAAATCCAAGTTCCTCAGAATTGCACAGCAGACTCTGTAATGCAGACCCCTCCCCCCCATTTATCTAACTTCAGAGGGGCTGCTGCCTGTCACTGGTACCCAACCCTTCAGCCAGTCTTCAGTTCCTGTTCCAAAACTCATCGGTCTGTGCTGCCCTGCCCCCCACAAGTCTGCACCTGCTCATCTCTTGGCCTAGGCAGCTCTCGCCTGCCCTTGCCTTTCATTTCCCCAGTGGTGTGTGTCCTTAGAGGTCTGGTTCTCCGATGGTGTGTGTTCTTAGAGGTCTGGTTCCAGGGTCCTCTCCACCCCTCACCTCACTTACATCATGGCCACAACGCACCACGCTGTGGCTTGAACATTTCCACACATCTCCCTGAACTTGCGGATTGCCTAGAAGAAGGTCCTGGCCCCTCACATCTGCGCCCTCAGGGTTTGGCCCAGTGCTCAGCAAACGGGAGGCTCCCAGAGCACGAGGTTCACAGAGAAGGGAAGCAAAGGGCCATGGGTGGTTGAATCAGAGCAAACAGGCTCTGAGTTTCAGACAGAGACAATGTACGCAATACACTCCTGGGCATGGGGGTGACGAGAATAAAGTGCCGTATAGGAAAAGTCATTGGGCAGAGCCACGCAGGGGAAGCTTACAGTGGCAGAACCTGATGCTGGGAATTTCAAGGGGAGGCGGCCAATGCACAACTCAGTGACCACCACTGGGGCTGCAGGGAGCAAGAACTGGGAGGGCAGGGCAGTGAGTACGTGCATGCCCAGCAGCTGTGGGACCACGCGTCTGTGGGTGCTCTGCACAAGCTCAGCACAGCAGCACCAGCGTGCACTGACACAAGCAGCTGAGGACGTTGGTGCTCGCAGAACCCTCCCGGCCTGGGGGCGCCCCGATGTCCCACCTCCCGCCTGCATCTCAATGAAGAAAATCCCATGCTATCTGCTAATTTGCTCTCCACCCTGGCAGGCAGCAGATTTAAGGATGAATGTTCACAGGATGACTTCTGCCCCCTCCCCAGACTTGGGAGGATGATGGCCACCCAGGCGAGGAAGGTCTACCTGGGTCCTCTGCTCACCGCACCTATGGCTCCCGCTCGGAGGACACGTCACCCTCGGCCCCGCTGCTGGCGCTGCGGTCTTCCTTGCGGGGTGCGGGTCTCTCTTTGCTGGACTCTGAGGGTCCCTTGGCTCGGGTCTTTTCTTTCCTCTGCTGTTGTTTTTCAAGCTTAGATAGCTGAAACAGACAAACCAAAAACACAACACTTTATAAACAGGAACACGTGGCCATGTCCAACACCCCCATTGCACCCCAGCCAAACCATGGCAGGAGCCAAACCACCCCAGGAGCTTCTGACTGCGACGCCAGCACACCACCAAGGTTCCCTCATGCCGAGTCCCATGCAAGACGTGACCAGACGGGCACCTAAGGCGTCACCACAGACGTGTGGCTCGCACCAGCATCTTTGACTTCTCCCCACCCCTAACTTCTCCCCACCTGGCCTGGGCGGCCAGGCCACAGCCCCTTTCCCCAGGCCTGGGAGGGCTCTGTGAGTGCTCAGGCATTAGGCTTGTTACTGCCTTCTTTCCACAGCTTTTGCTCACCAAGATACCTTCCCACTTTCTGTTTCTAAAAAGTGTTCCCAACTCCCTACCATGTGCTGAAGGTAAGAGGGAAGGCTGGGAAATCAAGTATGGGAGCTCCTGGCAGGCGGCACAGCAGTTACCCATGGCTGCAGGGCACCAGGACCTCTGTGTGCTCCCTGCTGGGCCCGCGGGGATGTGCTGGTGACGCTGGACTCCACCGGAACCTTGTCCCCTGGGTATCTCCCAGTTGGCTCAAAGGAACCAGAGGCTGGAGGTAGACAGACAGGTAGCATCAACGCCCTAGGCAACTGCATAGCCACTCCAGAGGCCTGATGGGAAACCGGTCAGTGAGGGCTGACCATGGTTTGCGCCACAGGATTTTCTTGGACCAAAAGAGGCTATCTGCAGCACAGCTCAGGAGCCAGCAACACCCGTTTCATCTGCCTCCCAGACGGAAACTTAACGGAGGGCTGGCTTCTCTCTGCCAGCACCGGGCCCACATGCAAGCTTTGCACTGGAGGCTTCTCAACTCCCCTTAACACCCATGTGATGCAGCAGTGCCATCACCAGAGTGGCCAACACGGACTTGACCTTCCACCCCAGTGCCATCCCCTCCCACCACAAACCACACATTTAAATCACGTGCAATGGTTTCTTTAAGCAACAAGTGTAGCCCACATGTCTGCCAACGATGGGATGCTGGTTCTCCTAAAGGATTTATTGTGAAGCGTTCCACACAAGTGCTCCATGCTGCAGAGCAAACTTCTCTGTGAGAACATGGTGAACCGGCCTAATAAATCTAAGCCTTTTCTCAGAAAACTTGAAATTCAAAGCAGCCAAAATGTGGAATTTACATTTCAAGGCAAGGGTGCAGCTGGATTTTTTTTTTTTTTTGGATGAAACAAATGAGCAAGAAAGAAAAGAAAAAAACTGGTACTGCACATAGGCTCAAATGAAAGGTCAACAGCTTTCAGATTAACAGCAGGTGCGTGTCCACACAGAACATAAACACTGAAAGTCTGCAAACTCACGACCTGTGAACCTCAAAATGCATGCCTTTGATTTGTTGTTTGCTTGCCTATTTTTAAGTTATTCTTTTTTAAAAGATACAGCTATTCTTGTTTGTTTGTTTGTTTGTTTTTTTGACAGGCGAGTGGACAGTGAGAGAGAGACAGAGATAAAGGTCTTCCTTTGCCGTTGGTTCACCCTCCAATGGCTGCTGGGCCGGGGTGCAGGGCCCAAGCACTTGGGCCATCCTCCACTGCACTCCTGGGCCACAGCAGAGAGCTGGATTGGAAGAGGGGCAACCGGGACAGAATCTGGCATCCCAACCAGGACTAGAACCCGGTGTGCCGGCACCGCAGGCGGAGGATTAGCCTATTAAGCCATGGCGCTGGCCAGCTATTCTGTTTTAAAATGTTTTTGAGAGGCAGACAGAGAGAGACACAGAAAGAGCAAGTAAGAGAGTGTTGACATCTGCTGGTTCTGTCCCCAAATGCCCACAACAGCAGGGCTGGGCCAGGGCTGAATCTGAGAACCAAATTCATCCAGGTCTTTCTCATCGGTGGCAAGAATCCAACCATGTGAGCCACCACTGCTGCCACCCAGGGTCTGCATTAGTAGGAAGCTGGAATGGGGGCAAAACCCAGAATCAAACCCAAGTACGCCAATGGGGGACAAGGGCCTCTTAATTGGTGTCTTAACCACTAAACATCCACTCTTATTTTGCTCATTTATTAATCAACTGCTGAGAGTATCCATCACAAGGGAGAGACTGTCCCAATCAAACCCTTCAAAGGAAATTCTGGGCACACAGACATGCCAGGGCCTGAGGACCATCCAAAGGTCAGCCTGTACCTGTCACAGTGGAGCTAGGGAAAGTGGGTGCCAAAGACGGGGGCAACCCCCACAATTCAGGTTTAGATTTACTGAGAAGGCTCAGGCATTGTGGTGCAATGGGTTATGCCACTGCTTGCGATGCTAGCATCCCCTATCACAGGGCCTGGCTCAAGCCTCAGCTAGCCAGTGTTTCCAACCCGGCTCCCTGCTAACGCACCAGGGAGGCAGCAGATGATGACTTAAATACTTGGGTTTCTGCTCCCCTACGTGGGAGACCCACATGGAGTTCCTGGCACCTGGCCTGGCCTATCCCTGGTTGTTGCAGGCATTTGGGGAGTAAAGAGAAGATGGAAAAACTCTCTCAGGGCAGCGCTGCGGCATAGTGGATAAAGCCACTGCCTGTAGTGCCAGCATCCCATATGGGTACCAGTTTGAGTCTTAGCTGCTCCACTCCTGAAGCAGTTCTCTTCTTTTTTTTATATATTTAAAAAAATTTTTTTGACAGGTAGAGTTATAGACAGTGAGAAAGAGAGACAGAGAGAAAGATCTTCACTTTCCATTGGTTCACTCCCCAAATGGCTGCTACGGCCAGCACTATACTGATCCAAAGCCAGAAGCCAGGTGCTTCCTCTTGGTCTCCCACGCGGGTGCAGGTACCCAAGCACTTGGGCCATCCTCCACTGCCCTCTCGGGCCACAGCAGAGAGCTGGACTGGAAAAGGAGTAACCTGGACTAGAACCCAGGGGCCCATATGGGATGCCAGCGCCGTAAGGCAGAGGATTAACCAAGTGAGCCATGGCGCCAGCCCCCCATGCAGTTCCCTTCTAATGTACCTGGGAAAGCAGCAGAAGACAGCCCAGGTACTTGGGTCTCTGCTGCTACCCACGTGGAAGGACACACAGAAGCTCCTGGCTCCTGCCTTTGGATCGGCTCAGCTCCAGTGGTTGCGGCCATCTGGGATGTGAGTCAGCAGATGGAAGAGCCCCCCCCCCCCACCGTCTCTCCCTCTGTCTCTGTAACTCTACCTTTCAAATAAATAAATATTTTTTAAAAAAATCTTTCCATCTCTAATTCTGCCTTTCAAATAAATAAATGAATCTTTCAAAAAAAATTCATGCAAAATTTGGAGGTTTTTTAAGTAAGATACTGTACATGATATAAAAATAATATTTAAAAAAAGATTTATTATTTATCTGAAAGGCAGACGATAAGGCATGGTTGAGACTACTGGATATGTTCCACCTTACTAAGGACATTCTATTTTCTTTTTTTTTGTTTGTTTTTAATTTTTTTAAGATTTATCTATTTATTTATTTGAAAGGCAGAGTTACAGAGAGGCAGAGAGAGAGAGAGGCAGAGAGAGAGAAAAAGAGAGAGCGCACACACAAACTTCTGTTCACTGGCTCACTCCCCAAATGGCTGCAACGGCCAGAGCTGTGCCGATCCAAAGCCAGGAGCCAGGAGATTCCTCTAGGTCTCCCAGGCAAATGCACAGGCTCAAGGACTTAGGCCATCTTCTACTGCTTTCCCAGGCCATAGTAGAGAGCTCGATTAGAAGTGGAGGAGCCAGGTCTTGAACTAGTGCCCATATGGGATGCTGGCACTGCAGGCGGCAGCTGTACCTGCTGTGCCACAGGGCTGGCTCCCATCTCCTTTTCTTTTTAAACATGCATCTGGGGGCCAGCACTGTGGCATGGCAGGTTAAGCTGCCACCGTAATGCAGGCATCCCATATGCAGGCACTGATTATCAATGCTGGCACTGATTCAACTCCCAACTGTTCCACTTCCAATCCAGATCCTTGCTCACGCACCTAAAAAACAGCAGAAGATGGCCCAAGTGCTTAGGTCCCTGTACCCATGTAGGAGACCCACATGGAGCTTTGGACTGGCCCAGCCCTGGCCATTATGACCATTTGGGGGAGTGAACCAGCAGATATAAGATTCTTTCTCTCCCTCCCTCTCTCCCTCTCTCTCTCTCTTTGACTCTTTCAAATAAAATAAATAAATCCCAGGGAAAATAAAAACAACCATGGTATGAATCACCTGTCATGGACCCCGACTTTGCACCTCCACCTATGGGATCCCGTGTTCTCGTAGTGCAGCGACAGCTGCATCGCCTTCAGTATCCCACAGGGAAGCCAGTGCATGCACCGCAGTCACAGTCAGCTTCCCAGTGCCTTCCCGTCCCCCAGCTGGCACAGGCAGTCCCCGCTTCAGAGGTGACAGCGTCTGACCTGTCACACGGCAGGTGACACAAGTCTCAGTCAACAGGACCCCAGGGGGCTGCAAGGCTTCAGAGAAAGGCTTCCTGGCCTGATAAACACGGGGGCAAGGAGACACGGCCTTCCTGCTGCTCCTGGGCTGCATTCAGGGGAGGAAAAGGTGCAGCTCTCAGAACGAGGAGCGGCGTCCAGGGCTGCACCGAAGTCCAGGCTGAGCTGGAGGGGTCTGCTTTCCAGCTGGGAGGGGTAATCACACTGCTTCCTGCTTCAGCCACACGTGCGCAGGTCTGCACACCCGCAGCTGAAAGTGAAATTCCTGCTACAGGAGCAGATGGATGCTCAGTGAGGCACATGACCTGCGTGAGGTGCCGCAGCCCGGGAGTGGCTGGGGTGGAACAAAGCCCCAGGTCTCCAGACCCCAGGGAGCAGTGTGGCCTCTCTTCCTCTATCTATCCAGCTCACTTCACGGCTATTTACTGAGTGTTGGCTGTCTGTCATGCCCCATGCTAGGTCCCAGGGACATGGCAGAGAATCAAGCAGAGGCCCTGTCTTCCCGGGCTGTCCACCAGAGCAGTCACCGGCTGACCCCACTGTCCCAAGCACTTGACGGGTGCTCAAACCCTTATCTTAATGCAGGGGGCCGGGGGTGCCTGGAAACCACAGCCCACTCTGCCTGGGCTCCGCAGCCCTGCTGACACCCCTGCAGCCTCCTCCTCCACAGGTGTCTTCACTGGCAGAAAACACGCGGGTGCGCAGGGCTACCTCCATCGGCCAAATGTAAACCTGGACCTCACTCAGGTCTAGTGCCCTGGCAGTTCAGCCACAGGCTGCTGCAGGACCTCAGTTTGCTTGTGTGTTTCTGCACGGATGGCTGATGGCATTAGGCTTGAACACAGTTACCCCAAGTTAACATAACAGGCCTGGATCAGAGGCAGGGTGGGAAAGCCCGGCAAGCAACAAGGGCCTGGCGTTGGCTCCTGATGCCCCTGGCACTTGGCCTCAGAAAGGGGCCCCACATGGCCTGTCAACAGTGGTGGGCTGAGTGGGCGGAGGGAGCCAAGCCTGGCCCAGGCCCAGGGCAGGGGCAGCCCAACAGATGGAGCATGGACTGGGAAGGCTCAGCTCCTGAGCAGGTAGCCTCAGAAAGTAGCGTCAGAGCATCACAGCAGGGAACAGGTGGCGAGGACATGGGGCCTCACAGGCGGGCAATGGGAGCCCACGTGGGGTGGGAATGGAGGGCCAGGTCCTGGTGCAGCAAAGAGAAGGAAATGGACCAACATGGCCCCTCTAGTGTTCACTTCCGGGCACACAATGGTGGCACACACCACGCAAGCAGACACTGCACACGGAGATGACTGAGGACCAGAGAATCAAGGGCCATGTGGGGAGAAGCTGGAGAACAAGAGGCCCACTGAGGACGCAGCGAGGAGGGAGGGGTCGGTGACAGCTAAGTGCACCACAGGCAGCAGCTGGTGGAAATCATCACCAAAGACACAGGACAGAGTGAGTGACAGGGTGGCACAGCCAGCGGCATGCGGGGGCTCGCACACTGTGGCACTCAGGAAGCACTAGATGAATGAGTGGAGACAGGAAGGAACCAGCCCAGTTTTGACAGGGGCAGTGGACCAGGAGACAGCTGAGCACCAGCTCCAGGGGAGTACGGAACCTGCGCAGCAGTGGGTACAAGCATCGGCGTGACAGGTGAGCGACCTGCTCTTCGGGCTGGAGCATCTGTCTCTTAAGTGCCAGCAGTGCCCGGGAAATGGAAAAACCGCCACTGGGGCAAGTCATCGAATGCCCCTGCCTCTGCCTGCTTCTCCGTAAATGATATAAAGGACGTGGCCAGGACTATGAGGGACAGCTTGGCTGCAGGATACACACATTCAAGGTGAAAGGCAGCAAATCAGCAGGGAACGGTCACCTGCCCCTGTTCTTGCACACGTAACACGACACACCCAACCACATTTAAATACTGATCCCTTCACACTGAGAGACGATGACACAAAACACGACTTGAGTAATTCCAGGCTTCCACACACACTGATGAGCTGCAGGGAACGTCACACTGATAAACCAAGGAGCTCAGCACTTCACATACAGTGGGCGCTGGGCATCCCAGAGATCCCACTCACTGGGAGAAGGTGGCTCCAGTTAGAGGCCCTGCAGCTGTCACACCCAGCCAGGCTGACAGGACTGAAACTGCACCAGCAGAAGTGATCTGTGTCTGCTGTCCCATCTCCCTCCTCCCCCCCCTCCAGGATTACCCCAACCTACAACAACAGGAAGCCTTCAGTCCAAGTTTGAAGGGATTCTAGAAAAACAACTTCTTTATCAGTCATTTCAAAACAAAACTGGTACCCAAGCATTCCTGGTGGGAGGACTGCTCTTAGGGTGTTTAACTTGCCTCTGTCATGATTTGGGGGAATGATGGTGGAAAACGGCAGTGTCTCATGGATTAAGACATCTGTGGTTCATTTGGTAACAATGAACACAACTCCGGTCTTGATCTTTCCCTTACGTGAGTCCACCACTTATACCCTCCGGGGGCCCACGTCCATAAACCCGATGTTGTCATTTAAGCTCTTGAAGGTCCATCTTCATACCTGGGAAACAAATAATCCCTTGGGTCCTGACAGTCAATCCGACCCTGTTAGCATTCTGAGAAGGCTAGCGCAGATGTTATTCCTCCCAGATTGCTTCTGAACACAATTAGGTCAGTGAAGAGAGAGCTCGCCCAACACTGCACCCAGGCAGCGGTCGGTCTGGGGAGGGCGCCAGGTCTTGGGACTCCCAGCCAAGGCCCCGGATGACCTGGCTCCTTTAGGAGCAAATGCTCACCTGCCAAGGGACTCCTGGGGACTGTCCCAGGTCCAGGGCAATGGACCCTGTGGTCCTGCATTAAGAGTAATTTTAATGCTGACTGTTTCCTGCCAAACGATTCTGCTCTGCATATGAGCAAAATCTAATTAGAGAGTGAAGCAAACAGCAAGAAGAAAGCTCAAGCCCTGTGAAGTCAGTTCCTATGATTTTTATAGACCATAGTGTAGATGGAAAAGTTCAGCTCCAACCAAGCCCTTACAGTGCTTCCAAGAAAGTCTCACGGTGCAAGTCATAAAGAGAAAATGTCCCCTCTGTGATCACTGCTTAAAAGTCTGCACGGTATTGCTACTTTGAGTGTGAGAGCCCGCACCTTGGCTCTGCACATGCTGGGAGGGACATCTGGGCAACCATAGGGTGCAACAGGAGGGAAGATGTGCCCAGCCAGGCCCCTCGAGGTACAGACGCAAGTTATGTGCAGAAGCGCAAAATGTCCCAAATAAATCAGTCCTTTTGCTCATTTCAATAGTTCCAGGAATCTCTCTACAATGCTTACTTTCTTTCCTAAGTGCCCACCAACTCCAGGGAGAACACCTTGACCGTCACATCCTGTCATCTGAACTTCCTCTCGGGCTGGAGATAAGCATTACAAGCTGTCATTTGACGTGTGTTTTGTTGAACAGCTAACAATTCCATGGCAGTATACGAGGGTGCTTCAGAAAGTTTGTGGAGGCAGGCACCGTGGCTCAACAGGCTAATCCTCCGCCTTGCGGTGCCGGCACACCGGGTTCTAGTCCCAGTCGGGGCACCGGATTCTGTCCCGGTTGCCCCTCTTCCAGGCCAGCTCTCTGCTGTGGCCCTGGAGTGCAGTGGAGGATGGCCCAGGTCCTTGGGCCCTGCACCCCATGGGAGACCAGGAAAAGCACCTGGCACCTGGCTCCTGCCATCGGATGAGCGCGGTGCGCCGGCCGCAGCGCGCCAGCCGCAGTGGCCATTGGAGGGTGAACCAATGGCAAAGGAAGACCTTTCTCTCTGTCTCTCTCTCACTGTCCACTCTGCCTGTCAAAAAAAAAGAAAGTTTGTGGAAAACGGAATTTAAGTTTGTTTCAGTTCAGAACAATTTTGAAATTCACAGTATGCCTTTTTCATAAACTTTCTGAAGACCCCTCTGTTTCCTGTATAGATTTCAATTTTTTTGCACCAAAATAAATTTATCTTCTTATTAAATTTTCCATGAATTTTGTGAAGCACCCTTGTGCAAGTAAAGCATGCTACGGAATAAAGAAAAATTAAATCAACAACGAGCCTTCTTGGGTTAGCCTGAAGTACTGAACTCCACACTGCCTCAGCTACCAGATGCCACAGAAACTTCTGGAAAGTAACCCTGCCCCACTACTGTACAGATAAATTAAAGCCCCAAAGCAACTGGCGCAGCAACCCGCGAATCCACAGCCATTGGCCATGAGCCATGACACCTCTTTAAGGGAATGACGGAGACCTTCACTAACTATGAGACGAATGGCGGGTCTAATAACCATACAACAGCCTCAGGTAGATTCAGAACTGGGTCACCCCTTGAGCTCCGGGCAGCTGTGTGACCACCTTCTCCCTGCTTCTCCCTGCTCCTTACAGGTCAGGTGGTGGGGGCAGCAAGGAGAAAGAAGGGAAGGCAAACTCTGGTCAGCAAACGATTCTGGTGAAGCTCAGGGGAATCAAGTTGGAGTCCACTGCAACACTTGAAAAACGTCTGGGAAATTGACTTCTTCCTATAGAAGCCAATCTCTAGTTGACTAAGCCACTGTTTTTGGTTTTGTTTTTATTTTAGTTTTCTAAAAAAAGCAATTGTGGGGCTGGTACTGTGGCATAGCAGGTAAAGCTGCCACCTGCGATGCTGGCGTCCCATATGGGCACCAGTTTGAGTCCTGGCTGTTCCACTTCTGATCCAACTCTCTGCTATGGCCTGGGAAAGCAGGGGAAGATGTCCTAAGTCCTGTGGCCCCTACACCACCCACCTGGGACACTTCGAAGAAGCTTCTGGCTCCTGGCTTCAGACTGGCACAGCTCCAGGTGCTGTGGCCATTTGGGAAGTGAACCAGTGGATGGAAGACTTACTTTCTCTCTGACTCTGCTTCTCTTTAACTTTGCCTTTTTATTAAAAAAAAAAAAAAAAAAAAAGGAACTGTAATTTATTTTGGGGGACAATTTGACCAAACTGCAGCTTGATATAATTTTGTATCATGTGATAATTCTGAAAGTTTTTTCTTTTAAATATGTTCTGATGTAATGGAAAACCTGACAGAACACTCACAGAGGATGTTTTCATACACAGTGCAGTCTGCCATTATGCCAATCATTGCACTGTGTTATTTTTAAATCAATGGCTGCTTAATAAAAACATTACAAAGCAAAGTGCACACTTGGTACCTAATTTTCATATATTATTAACTCTGAGGTTTTCCTGGGGGTTAAAAAAAATCAAGCAGGCAAGCATCTGTCCCCATATGAAATCATGCAAGCTAATTTTATTTTCTAATTTCCCATTGTTTATAAAAACCCTCTCAGGCATGCAAAAATAAAAGGCAGGGTGGTTCAGCTGCTCCCTGTTATATTCACTGAGCTCAGGCTCTGGTTTATCCTTCCCCTGTGTATGCTCAGCACACGCAGGGATGACTCCAGCTTTCAGGCCACATGGATGTGGACGAGTTCAAGGCTAGTCTAGCCCAGCTGCAGCAGCCACTGTCAGAGCCCATGGTGTCCCCCAGCCCAGGGGTCACCTGCAACTTCCATGGACAACTGCCCTGCAGGACCGTGTCTTCCTACTCTGAGCACCTGGCCCTCTCTGTCGCAGGCACCTTCTGGCCACAGCAGGGGACCAGGGTGTCGGGAAATTAGTGCCTGAGAAGTGATCCCAAGTCATTAAGAAACGGGAGGCAGGGGTTACAACACACATGCATTTTTCAATGAACCACCTCTTCAGGTGATCGCTCATTAGGTGTCACTTGGTTGTCATCTATTAACCAGAATTCTATGCTGGGTCACAGTCATGGACACTGGTGGCAATGGTGGATATTCAAGACGACCGCCCCTTCCCCACAAGGCCCCGAAAGATGCTGCAACAGCAAAGGCCTGTGGAGCAAGCCTGCATGGAATCCTGTGGCATTTGTACTATGCATGCGAATTCTCTGAGAGCTGGCAATCCACTTACAATCAAACCACACATGCCAGCAGCCGGGGCTGTTTTATCACAGGGCCCTCCATTCCCCAGCCCTGCTGGGGAGCATGGGGAAGACTGCATCTCTAACATACCCAGTGCTGCAGGTGCCCTCGCTTCACCACCTCTGTGGCCTGGGTGTTTCCTTCAACAGAAGCCAATCACAATTTTCATATTTCAAGAGTGATGACAGAGAAGTTAACTGTTTCCCCTGCACAGGGAGAGAAGCAGGAGAGGGGGTATGGGGAGGCCAGGGGCTGCCTCCTTCCACTCCTTGCCTCCCTCTCCTGAAGGCCTGTGTGCATGGACCATGTTTTAGGCCATAAACCACTGGAAGGCCACAGTAATATGCACGTTCTCAGTGGATCTTGATCACACTGTTGGCACATGTCTAGTTAATAATCCCGAACTGCAGCACGTTGATGGAGACACTTAAACCATGTCAGCGTTGGTATTCCAAGGCATAATTGGTAACAGACAACTGTCCATGAGCATTTTAAACTAATAGTGTTCCTTAAGTGATTCAAAATGTTTCTTCAATTTGCAGAAGTTTTAAAAAAAAGAGGGGTAGGCTTTTCTCCCCTCCATTTGGCCTATATAAATGCCAAGAGGGCAGATTTGGAACAATGAAGAGTTATTGTACAAAATAACAACCAAGCAGAAAAGAGGAAGACATGGGATCCAGAAAAGCAGTGGCTGTGACCTGGGAGAGAAGTGGGAGCCACGTCCAGGCAAGAGGAGTGCTCAGCACCCAGCAGAGAACTCTCTGGAACACTGGCCAGAGCTCCAGAGAGTTCCACGGGCTGGGGCACTAGACAGAATGCTGGGAAACAGGTCTGGGAGGGAGGAGTAAATAGAGTATTTTCAGCAACACTGCAAGACGAAAAGAAAGTCAAGGAAACATTCCTAGAAAAACAAAAGGTGCCCAATAACAAAAATCACAGGACCCAACTTGTCTCTGTGGTGACCGACAGTGAGAGCCGTGACAGTGTAAGTACTAGCTGCCACTTCAATTACAAATTATGATGTAATGGGAGTGAACACTGCTAAGTCCTTATCTAGGAAAAAAATAATGTCAAAATTCAATAAATCAAAACACAGTAAAAGGTTACTATATGAGGATAGAGAAAAAAGTACCAAAAAAGGAGCTCAGAATTGGTTAAAGAAAAGGCTTTGGGGACAAGGACAAAGCACAGGGAGGAACAGGCAGGGCTTATGTTTCATTATAAACCTTCAGGCGTCACATAGTCTTTAATTAAGTGCATAATTACTTTAATAAACAATTGAAAATTGACTTAAAGAAAATGCATGTGACAGATGTAGTTAATAGATCCAGCACTACGGAAAACAAAATTATTGACTCAGAAACACCAGTTCGTGTAATTCTTCCCATGGTCAGAGGAACAAAAGGTCAATGAAGGGAACAGAAGCCTGGAAATTCAACACAGGAAATCCAGGCATGTGTAGGACAGGAACTGTGAGAAGAGGGGCCAGAGCAGATGCAGAAAAGGCAATAGGTAGAGATCACCGAAGGACATTCCATGGCTAGAGAAAGGCTGGGGCGTACCAAAGGCACCCAGGAGAGCTGCTCTCGGAGTCCCCACTTTCTCTTCTATACCACTAAAGGCCATCAGAGAGTCACAGCAGGGCAAAACATGGACAAACTCATGTTAAACGAGGGGGAGGGTAACTGCATGACAGACAAGTGTGTAGAAAGAAGAAACAAGACCAACCAGCCATCATGGGACAGCATCTACAGAGCATGAGGGTGAAAGCTGGTGCCAAAGTGCTGGCACTGTGGCACAGTAAGATGGGCGTCCGACTGTGACACTGGCATCCCATATGGGTTCAAGTCCCAGCTACTCCACTTCCAATCCAGCTCTCTGCTATGGCTTGGGAAAGCAGTGGAAGATGGCCTAAGTTCTCAGGCCCCTGCACCTGCATGAGAGACCTGGAAGAAGCTCCTGGCTCCTGGCTTAAGACTGGCCCAGCTCTGGTCGTTGTGGCCATCTGGGGAATGAATCAGTGATGGAAGACCTTTCTCTCTGTCTATCCCTCTCTCTGGCTATAACTCTACCTCTCAAATAAAAAAATAAATATTAAAAAAAAAGATGGTGACTCGGATATCCTATACCAAACAAGGCGTTCTAAAATAAGCAAGTATTCACAAAGTATCACAACCATTCCCATCTGTAACACATGAATGAACTACTCGTAAAAACACTCCAGCCTCTTAAAGAGTAATGAAGGAAATTATGTTATGTAGCCAGTGAATAGTTGTAGAAAGTCTAAAACGAATCCTTGAATAAGAAATGAAAATAAAAACTAATCAAACTTATCTGTATCTAAAATACAGATTGACAATTGTTGTGTGTGTGTGTGTGTGTGTGTGTTTAAGATCTATTTATTTATTTGAAAGCAAGAGTTAGAGGCAGAGGCAGAGGCAGAGGCAGAGAGAAGTCTTCCATCTGCTGGTTTACTCCCCTACTGGCCACAATAGCTGGAGCTGCACCGATCCGAAGCCAGGAGCCAAGAGCTTCTTCTAGGTCTCCCATGTGTGTGCAGGGGCCCAAGGACTATCTTCCACTGCTTTCCCAGGCCATAGCAGAGAGCTGGATCGGAAGTAGAGCAGCCAAGACTCAAACCAGCGCCCATATGGGATGTCAGCACTGCAGTCATTAACTTTACCCTCTATGCCATAGCGCCGGCCCCAATTTTTAAAATGTGAAGAAATGCAAGTGCCTAAGGAGCTTATGACGAACAGAGTTCAGGGCCAGCGCTGTGGCATAGCAGGTAAGACCACTGTCTGCAGTGCCTGCATCCCATGTGGGTGCTGGTTCGAGTCCTGGCTTCTCCACTTCCGATCCAGCTCTCTGCTGTGGCCTGGGAAAGCAGTAGAAGATGGCCCAAGTCCTTGGGCTCCTGCACCACCTATGTGGGAAATCCAGAAGAAGCTCCTGGCACCTGAATTCAGATTGGCACAGCTGTGGCCACTGCAACCACTTGCGGAGTGAACCCGTGGATGGAAAACTTCTCTCTCTCTCTCTACCTCTACCTCTCTGTAACTCTGCCTTTCAAATAAATAAACAAATCTTTTTTTTAAAAAAAAAAAAAAAGAGGTTTTTTTTTTAAACAAAAAAGTTCAAGCTCACTAGCAACTAAATTTATACAAATAGGGAAACCATGAGAAATAATATATGATTCACCAAATTGACATGAATTAAATAATTACAGTTGGGGCCAGTGTTGTGCTGCAACAGGTTAAGCAGCTGCCTGCAATGCTGGCATCCCGTATGAGCACTGGTTCGAGTCCCAGCTGCTCCACTTTTAATCCAGTTCCCTGCTAATATGCCTCTGGAAACGGCAGAAATGATCCACGTACTTGGGCCCCTGCCACCCACACAGGAGACCTGGAAGCAGTTCCTGGCTTCTGACTTCAGCCTCACCCAGGCCTGGCCATTTCAGTCACTTGGGAGGAGTGAATCAGTGGATGGAAGATCTCTCTCTCTCTCTCTCTCTCTCTCTCTCTCTCTCTCTCTCTCTCCCCCACACCCTCCTCCCCAATCTGTAACTCTGCCTTTCAAAAAATAATAGTAATTACAATAGTCTTTTCAAGAGTTTGTGGAAAAGAAATTTATGTTTATGTTGGTCACAGGGAGTGTAAACGTGGATCTTGGGAAACACAACTCGGCAACATACATCTCAAAGCACTGGGTACATGCAGTTTATGACCAGCAATTTCACCTCCTAGCATTGGTCTTGTGGTAAATAGCTATCAAACACACAGATACATGCAAAAGGACATCATTTTACTGGCTTTTAAAAATATATATTTATCGTATTTATTTGAAAGGAAGAGACAAAGAGAGATTTCCCGTTACTGGTTTATCCCCTAAATGCTCACCAACAGCCAGGGCTGGGCCAGGCCAGGAGACGAGGACTTAATCCAGAGCTGCCATGAGAGAAGCAGGGACCCAAAGACTTGAGTCCTGGGGTGCACATGCAGGGAGCTGGAATCACACACAGCCAGGACTGATACCCAGGCACCCCTAAAAGGGATGAATGCACCCCAAGTCGTGTCCTAAGCTCTAGGCCAAATACCAGCTCCACATTGCCTTTTGCAGTCATTAAAACCTTGGATCAATGGAAATGCCCACAAAAAGAAGACTATTTAAACAGACAGTGAGACATTCTGCATAGATGGATTTACCGCTTGAGATGTTGCTATGGAAAATATACAGGCTGCAGTAATCAAAAGTAGAAGCCCCATCTCTTCAATAATAAAATGAAAAGAGCATATTTGGGGGAACAGCAACCAGCCAGCCAGAGGGACTGAGGGGTGCTCTGGGCATAGGGTGTTGAAACAGGTCAGCACACACAACAGGCAAAGCCCAACAGGAAAGAACGAGAGGCAAAGGATGCCACCAGGAGGGTGCACGAACAAGAAAGCCAAATGATCTTGCTTAGGGAACACATCTCTGTGCTTACACTGTTTTGACAGAGAGAAGAAAGGACAGGGACAATAAACACAAAAATAGGGCAGCAGTCACCCCTGGGCGGTGAGACAGGGACAGCCAGGGACAGCCAGGGACGGCCTGGGACGGGAGGGGCATGGGGGATGCTCCAGCTCTTAGGCAGCAAGGCAGAGCCTTGGGATGCACTCCTTGTTATGCTTTGTACACGTGTGTGTGCTACAGAGATTCTTTTTCAGCTATTGAGTATCATATAATAAACTATTTTAGAAAAACACTAAGTGATGACACTTCATTTTTAGTCATGGCTTTGCCCAAATACCTACGGTAATCTGGAGATACGAGAGAAAAATCTACTGTTGAACTTGAGAGTTCTTAATATGCAGCCTGTCAGAGAAAATGAAGTGCTCTTCAGAAGTATTGCTATGCCACGTTTGTGAATTTAATGGAAAGCTCAGCGCTGAACACCCTGGGTCACAGCTGAGCCTGTTTAGTCGAAGGATCCAATTGTAGATACCTGACAAGGAACTAGAAGTGTAGAAGGCAAAATTTCTAGAAATCTCACGCTGGCTATCATTGCCATTTACTTCTAAAAATAGAGGTGGGCGCTGTGGCACACCAGGTTAAGCAGCATGCCTGGGATGCTGGCATCCCACATCAGAACGCTGGTTCAAGTCCTTGTCTTTCTGCTTCCTGCTGATCTATTCTGGGGAGCACCAGATGACACTTCAGGTGTTTGGGCCCCTGCCACCTAAGAGAGAGACCTGGATGGAGTTCTGGGCTCCTGGTTATTGCTGGCATTTGGAGAATAAACAAATGGAGAGAAGATTTCTCTCTTTCTCTATCTTTCACATAAATGACAATAAATAAGCACTAAAAATATTAAAAAATAAACGCTGGCAAGCTCCTGCAAGTCTCTCAAGAATTCCATTTGTGTGGACAAAAACTGCACTGTATTTATGACAGCGTCAGCCACAATTTCAGCACCCAGCCCAGGTATTTTTGTCAGTTGCCACAACTCATCTTTCATCCTGATGCTCTCGAGAATTACCACTTCCCCAGAGGAAGCTCAGTCACAATGGGACTGGAGAATCGATGCACCGCTCACAGCCACCTTACTACCTTGCTCTGTTGCCTCAAAATACACATCCTGCTGCAGAGACCAGGGGGAAGCACACGGGGCTGTTCCTGAACGTGTCAGCACTGCCCCGGGCTATGAGAGAGATCCACTGTCATTACTTAACAGCAGCTGTTGTGAGGTTCTTATGCAACTGAGGTCCTGCAAGACCTGCCACTGTTAGACCAACCACACTGGTTATACTGATACTCTCTACCTACATGTCCCAACATCCAGACCCCAAGACAGGGGCACTGAGGAAGAGAACCGCCTGTTTGGAAGTGGGCCTGGTCCCCAGAGCAGCAGCAATCACCCAAGGACTGGTTCGTACGCAGACTCCCAGGCCCCAGCCAGGCCTGCACCAGAGCCCCAAGGGTCTCGTGTGCACCTCAAACTCTGGGAGCCCTAGGCAAGCAGGCTTAGGTTAAACTGAGGCTGCACGGGAGGATGGCACTCACTGAGACTGCAGAGAGAGGCTCCTGAGAGGGGCTGCCACCACCAACCAAGAAGCAGAGCCACTGGGACCACCTCCCTCCCACTCCCATCTCCACAGTGCACTCCACCAGCCTTCTACAGGTGCTCCTGAGGGGCTCCTAGTGTCCAGTAAGTGGCCTAAGCCAGAGAGAAAGACAGAGAGGCAGGGGGAATCGGACTCCAAGTAAATAGGGGAGCCAAATACAAAACTTCCAGGTCCCCCTCCCTCCTCCTCTATCTTTCTCTTCCTCTCCCTCCCTCTCTCTCTCTCTCTCTCTCTCTCTCTCTCTCTCTCTCTCTCTCTCACATACACACACACACACACACACACACACACATACCTGACATCCAGGCTCTTCGTTACCTGCGTCCTGCCCTCTTCTAGGCTCCCTGGAATCGCCTTCACACAGAAAACAAGCCCCTCTTCTCCACTAACCTCCCTTGCCTTCCCTTAGGCTGCCTCTCCCACTTGGACCCTGCTTGCTCTAAGGCCCCCAGTGTATGACTTCCTGTACACTGTCCTTCTGCCCGCCACCCACAACAGGGCCTGTCCTTTCCCAATTCCCTCCCCTGCTGTCCCAGCCACATCGCTCCCCATCCCAGGAAGGTCTTTTTTTGAGTTAGTGAGTTCCACAGGGAACTAGTGTTGTGGCACAGTGGGGTTAAGCAGCTGTGTGTGACACCAGCATCCCAAATGGGTTCTGGTTCGTGTTTTAGCTGCTCCACTTCTGATCCAGCTCCCTGCTAATCTCCTGGCAGAGCAACAGAAGATGGTCCCAGTGCTTGGACTCCTGCCCCCTATGTGGTAAACCCAGAAGAAGCTCCTGATTCCAAGCTTCAGCCTGGTCCCACCCTGGCTGTTGCAGCCATTTGGGGAGTGAGCCAGCAAACTAGCCGATGGAAGATCTGTCCCCCTCCCTTTCTTTCTCTCTCTGTAACTCCGCCTTTCAAATAAATAAACAAAATCTCAAAAAAGGAAGGAAGGAAAAGAAGGGAGAAGGGAGGGAGGGAGGAAGTAAGGGAGGGGGGAAGGTCCGTTATTCATTCTACACCATCCTCTACCTTCACTGACCTCCACAGAGCCCATGTCACCAGGTCTCTGGTCCAGGCCTCATTGTCATCCCAGGTGGCACTCTTTCTGGTCCCATCGGGCTCCCTCACCTCACAGGTCGCGGGGCCTGTTTTCTCCAGCACCATCCCCACCAACCAGAACTGCTTAACACTCTGTTCTCTTAACCACAGCTATGATGCTTCCAGTTTTCTCAGACCCTCCTCTCCCTGAGGCCAGCCCACTGCCCAGGAGATGAATTTAGGGGGGATATAGCCAACCTCTAGTCATGTTCTTTTTCTTTTTCAAGATTTATTTATTTATTTGAAAGTCAGATCTAGAGGGAAAGAGAGAGACAGAGAAAGAGGGAGATCTTCCATCCTCTGGTTCACTCCCCAGATAGGCACAATGTCCAGGGATGAACCAGACCAAAGTCATGAGCCAAGAACTTCATCGGGATTTCCCCACATGGGTGACACATGTCCCAGCACTTGAGCCCATTTCCCACTGCATTTCTCAGGCCATTCGCAGGGAACTGGACTGGAAGTGGAACAGCCAGGACATGAACCAGTGCCCATATGGGATGCTGGCATCACAGGGGGAAGCTGTAACCACTAGACCACAACACCAGCCCAACCTTGGCCATTTTCAGAATGCCCAATGCTCCAGCACCCCCAGGGGAGGGAAGGCAGTGGGTGGGCTTCCAGGCCTTCTCCTCCACTGTCGCTAGTAGGCCCATTTTTATCTGCTTTATATACTTGAGTTCTACATGAGATTTGGGTCAAACACCAGCAGTCCACCTTGAGAGACATCTGGAAGACACTCACAGAGACCACTGGAACTACCTAGTGAGGCTCCTTGCCTCATCTTGTCCCCAGAGATCCCGAGCAATGTGGTCCAAGTGCCCACTCAATGGACAGCATTGTCACTGGCCGGCAGCACCATTCATTCAGCACCCAAGAGTAGAAGCAACACATGTGGCATTTCTAGACAACAGACTATCACTCAGGAAAAAGAACTGTAGCACTGGCACGTGCTACACCGTGGACCAACACTGACGACGCTGTGCTGGGTACAGGCCAGGCCATGAATGACTCCACTTATAGGACATGCCCAGAAAGGGCAGATCCATGGCCACAGCAAACAGACTCACAGCAGCTTAGCGCTGGGGAGAGTCCAGCTAAAGGCAGTTTCCTTGTGTGTTGGTGGGAATGTTCAAAATCCATCGTGGTGACAGCTGCACCATCCTGTGAATACACTCCCACTGAACTGCACGTTTCAAGGGGGGAACTGGAGGGTGTGTGGGAACCTCACTGAAGTTATTTTTAAAAATAACGTCACTCGCCAGCGCCGCGGCTCAATAGGCTAATCTTCCGCCTGCGGTGCCAGTACACTGGATTCTAGTCCCGGTCGGGGCACCGGATTCTGTCCCGGTTGCCCCTCTTCCAGGCCAGCTCTCTGCTGTGGCCCGGGAGTGCAGTGAAGAACGGCCCAAGTGCTTGGGTCCTGCACCCCATGGGAGACCAGGAGAAGCACCTGGCTCCTGCCTTCAGATCAGCGTGGTGCACTGGCCGCAATGCACTGGCTGTGGCGGCCATTGGAGGGTGAACCAACGGCAAAGGAAGGCCTTTCTCTCCGTCTCTCTCTCTCACTGTCCACTCTGCCTGTCAAAAAAACAAATAAATAAACAAAAAATAACGTCATTCTTGGCTGGCACCGTGGCTCACTAGGCTAATCTTCCACCTGCGGCACCGGTACACTGAGTTCTAGTCTCAGTTGGAGCACCGGATTCTGTCCCGGTTGCTCCTCTTCCAGTCCAGCTCTCTGCTGTGGCTCGGGAGTGCAGTGGAGGATGGCCCAAGTGCTTGTGCCCTGCATCCGCATGAGAGACAAGGAGGAAGCACCTGGCTCCTGGCTTCGGATCGGTGCTGCGCACCGGCCGTAGTGGCCATTCAGGGGGTGAACCAACAGAAAAAGGAAGATCTTTCTCTCTCTGTCTCTAACTCTGCCTGTCAAAAAAAAAAAAAAAAAGATTAAAAAAAAAATAACATCACTCTAAACCCTGCCAGGGCTCCCTATACTGTAAGGGGCCTATGTTCCAGCTTGTTTGGGAAAACTGGGTCAGCACGTGAGAACTGGCCACAGAAGGTGGAAGGTGCCATGAGACTGAAGAAAGAGGACAACTGCAACAGCAGACAGTGTCACTTACCAGGGGGACTGATGGACAAAACTGCAGCCTCGGGGCACCACGAAACACATGGATCTCCAAGCCCCCGGTCAGTCATAAGTTAGACAAAGGTGGCCTAAGGCTAACCTAAGTGGACCTGGACTCCCTCAAAAACATTACTATCCCAACCATTAGATAAGGGATAGTCCAGGATTGGGCCCAGCAGACAAGCCTGGCTGGTTATCTCAATGCTTTCCTTTATCTCATAAACCGTCAGGATAAAAGGCAAGATGGTGGTCACAACCACGTGCAGCTGTCCAGCTGCTCAGCATGGAGCAGTGTCCTCCAGGGCCTGGCCTCTCCACCTGCCTTACCAGTTCATGTCCCAGTCCTTTTTGTCTTGCTAAGCTTCAGCAACTCCAAATTCTCCCATTCCTGCCACTGCACCTGTTCCCTCCCCAGGCTACGGCTGTGCCAGCGATTCCTGTGTCGCATCCCCATTGGTTTTCACTCAGAGCTGGGCTGAGAGTCCCTCCTCTGGGTCCCAACTGCACAAGGTCTTGTACCCTGGAGTAAGGGTGCATCCACAGTCTGCAGCCCACAGTGAGGACCTTCTGAGTTCACCCAAGGGCTCTGGATCCTGTATCTACCACGTGACCCCAGCATATCAGGGAAGGGCAGCACAGTCACTTGGCTCACTGTACATGGAAACAGGCCCCAGCACCCACGTCCACACTGTCCCAGTGGGCTCTTGATAAGCCAGCGCCAACAGGTCCCTGGAATGCAAAATGGTCCCTGTTTAACCCTTGTCAGTCCCATTTCCCTTCTGTGGGAAAGGCAGTCAACCCCAAGGAGAATCCCTTCCAGCCCCCACAAATAATCAGCATCTTAGGAAAACAGTTTGTTCTCGTCTCCCCTGTCTGGGCTGGGAGCAAAAGTGGAGACATGACATGAGCTATCACAAGAAGGGAGAGGAATGTGATAGGCATCTTCCCCCAAGAAAGGGGACAGGAGAAACAAATGAGGGCCCGGGGACCAGGTGCAGCTCTTCCTCGGCAGCCAAGGGATACACACGCCTTCCCACCGATACGGGCTGGACTCCCCATCACTCCAAAGGGACTTCCCTCTGCATCTCCCGGATGCTCAATCTCTTCACATCCACGCTCAAAGCACCTAAATTCTGGCGACAGTAGCTGACATTTACACTGATGAGTAACAGGCTGAATTATGTCAGCAACCTGGGGAAGAAAAAAAACCCTGGGTGAAACATCCCCTATCTTTGCTGGATTTACGGCATTAGATGACTCGGACGGAGCGATCCCGTGAGCAGAATTAATGTAAATACTGGGCTCAGAGGCCAGCAAAAAAATCACATGATGTTCAATTATTACATCAAGCTTGAGAACGTTTCTGGACAAACAGATGAGCTTGACAAAGCATGGTGAAAAAGTGCCCCCGCTATCTCTAGGAAGGTCAGACTGTCACGATAAATGTTTAAGGTTCAATGCCAAGTTCATCAACGCTGCATGGAGAGTCAATGTCAGAGCCCTCCCCTCCCCACCCTTGTAAACCCAGACACATCCCTGAACCCTTGCGGATCCCAAACAAGCACAAACTGATCTCCTCCCCGTAACAGAAAACACAGGCCTAGTGAGTCACACACAGAGCCCAGGAGTCCAGAACCAGCCCAGGGCAACGACCCCCACCCACCGAGGGGTCCATCTGAAAGCTGAGACGCAGGATGCCTCAGCTGGGAGATGGAGTCCCAGGGAACACAGGTGCGGTGTGATGATGCTCACTGATGTCACTCAGCTGGGAGAACTTGGGGCACACTCAAAACCTGCTTGCTCTACCTCAATGATTTGCAAAGCATCAACCTGCCATGTGCCCAGCACCTCTGCCCTGAAGACAGCTCAGGTTTCTTAAAAGCATATTTTGCAGTCTCAGCAAGTCCAGCCACCTGGTGTGCTGTCTCTAATTGTGCTCAGGAATGAGACGCCCCGAGAGTGCCCCTGGGAGACAAGTACAATCCCTGACCCATACCAACACATTGAGACTGTAAATTTGAGTCATAAAATTGATGCAGTGACTGAGGCAATAAAAAAATATTTTTTTTTATTGTAGTAGGTTAAGCTGCTGCCTGCAACACCAGAATCTCATATGAGTGCTGGTTCGAGATCCGGCTGCTCCACTTCCGATCCAGCTCCCTGTTAATGTACCTGGGAAGGTAGCAGAAGATGGCTTAAGTGCTTGGGCCACTGCACTCATATGGGAGACCTGGAAGAAGCTCCTGGTAGTTGCAGCCATTCGGAGAGTGAATCAGCAGATGGAAGACCTCTGTCTCTGTCTCTCCCTCTCATTCTCTATAACTCTGCCTTTCGAATAAATAAATAAATCTTTTTTAAAAGTACATTTCATCTAAGCCAAATGAATCCAACAGAAAACTGCAAATCCCTATCAACCAAGCATACACTCAAAACACCTATCAAACATGGTGCAGTGTCTTAATAAATATAAATGTAAAGTTCTTTTCTCTCCTCCAAAACCAGCTTGCTCTCCTTTATTTATTTATTTATTTATTTGACAGGCAGAGTGGACAGTGAGAGAGAGACAGAACGGTCTTCCTTTGCCGTTGGTTCACCCTCCAATGGCCGCTGTAGCCGGCGCGCTGCGGCCAGTGCACGGCGCTGATCCGATGGCAGGAGCCAGGTGCTTCTCCTGGTCTCCCATGCAGGTGTACGGCCCAAGCACTTGGGCCATCCTCCACTGCAGTCCTGGGCCACAGCAGAGAGCTGGACTGGAAGAGGGGCAACCGGGACAGAATCCGGTGCCCCGACCTGGACTAGAACCCAGTGTGCCATGCTGCAAGGCAGAGGATTAGCCTGTTGGGCTGCGGCGCCAGCGGGTCTCCTTTATTTAAATGTGATGTCCAACTCCACATGCCCTGCTCGACTTGCGCCTCACCATGATGATAATATTAACTCAATTACAAAACCTAAGCAAAAATGATAAATACCAATACAAAAATCCTAAATAAATTATAAACCAAAGCTAATAAAATGATGATATATTGTCATCAAATCTGGCAAGAAATGCTAAGATAGTTTAACATTAGAAAACTGAATTGGGCCAGCACTGTGGCAAAGCAGGTAGAGCCACAGCCTGCAGTGCCAGTATCCCATGTGTGCGCTGGTTCGAATCCTGCTGCTCTACTTCCAATACAGCTCTCTGTTGTGGCCTGGGAAAGTGGGGAGGAAGGCCCAAGTGCTTGGACCCCTACACCCATGTGGAAGACCCAGAGGAAGCTCCTGGCTCCTGGCTTCAGATCAGCACAGCTCCAGTCATTGTGGCCATCTGGGGAGTGAACCAGTGGATGGAAGACCTCTTGCTCTCTAGTGAACCAGTGGATAGAAGACCTTTCTCTCTCTGCCTCTGCCTCTCTGTAATTCCACCTTTCAAATAAATAAATAAATCTTTGGACAAAAAAAAAAGAAAACTGAATGTACTTCAGAACACTGAAGATTAATAGGGGGAGGCCCCTGTGGCTGCCTCAGTAGATGATCATCATTTGATAAAAATCAATTTACAACATGGTCAACTGCCCTTAAAAACCAGGTATAGGAAGACTTCCTTGAATCTGATGAAGAGTATTCACTGAAACATAACAGGGGCCAGTGCTGTGGCAAAGCGGGTAAAGCCACCGCCTGCAGTGCCAGCATGCCATATGGGTGCTGGTTTGAGTCCCGGCTGCTCCACTTCCGATCTAGCTCTCTGTAATGGCCTGAGAAAACAGTAAAAGATGGCCCAAGTGCTTGGGCCCCTGCAGCCACATGGGAGACCCGGAAGAAGCTCCTGGCTCCTGGCTTCGGATCAGCGCAGCTCCGGCTGTTGTGGCCATCTGGGGAATGAACCAGTGGGTGGAAGACCTCTCTCTCTCTCTGCCTCTCCTTCTCTCTGTGTGTAACTCTGACTTTCAAATAAATAAATATTAAAAAAAAAAAAAAAAGAAACATAACAAAGCAAACCCACAGCAATCACCTGAGTGAAACAACAGATGTATTCCCTTTAAAGAGAGGTGGAGGAGTGGGCGTGGGCATTCAGCCTCTCAGATAAGACGCTAACATCCCATAGTAGAGGGCCTCGATTCCATGCAGCTCTGGCTCCCGACTCCAGCTTCCTGCAAATGCAGACGCCGAGAGACAGTGGTAATGGCACAAATTATTGGGGTTCTGCCATCTCCATAGGAGATCTGGACTGCATTCCTAGCTCTCAGCTTTGGCCCTAGCCACTGCAGGCCTTTAGGGAGTGAATCAGCACATGGGAGTGCTCTCTCTCAAGTGAGTAAATAAAAATAAAACAAAATTAGGGCAAAACCGAAAACGTCTGCTCTCACCACTCTGTTCTGCATCACACTGAAGCGCTAAGTTACGCAGTAAGACAAGAAAAAGAAAATGAGGGCATAGAGATCACTGAGGCAGATGTAAAACTGTCCCTGGTGACAGATGGCCTAACCAGCCAATGGAACCAAAAGACACTAGATAGTCTGTTTAGCGAGGAGGCGGGATATAATACCTAAATGGACATGTGTCTTTAGAAGCACAATGGAGGGGGCAGGTGTTGTGGCACAGCTGATAAAGTTGCTGCCTTCGATGCCAGTATCCCATATGGGCGCCAGTTCAAGTCTCAGCTGCTCTACTTCCAATCCAGCTCCATGCTAATAAGTCTGGGAAAGCAGTGGAAGATGGCCCAAGAGTCTAGGCCCCTGCATCCGCATGGAAACCTGGAATATGCTCCTGGCTCCTGGTTTTTGCATGGCTCAGCCCTGGCTGCTGTGGCCATTTAGGAAGCTCGCTCTCTTCCTCTCTCTTTCTGTAACTCTTTCAAATAAATAAACTAGATTTTTTAAAAAAGAAAGAAACACAATGGAGCCTAGGCAATGATTATTTCCTAGTTTACATGTTTAAAAAAAAAACCTTTATAATACAATCTGTTTGAAATAAAGAAGAAAATGTGCCGATAGAAATGTGCAACATGTAACAAGTATGAAGACAAAACTTGAAAACGAAATTAGACAAGTGTTTGTGTACTCTTAGAAAGGTGATTTGGGGCCGGGGGCACCAGGTGTGTCTCTGAGAGATCAGGGGGATGCCCCAGTTGATCCTGCGTGTCTGTCGCCTGCTGTCAGGACTCAGCGTCCAGCAGCTCCATCTGCAGGTGCTGCGCTCTGACAACCACAGTCACTCCTGTGTTCACAACATCTGTCCCCGAATGACCAGCTATGTCATCACTGTGACCAGAGTACAGGATTCAGACAAGAGGAGGGTGCAGGAACAGGGGCAGAGGACTGAGGCAGCTGGTGCATCAGAGCTCGATTCTCAGAGGAGACTCCAGGAAGGCTCTCCTGCAACACCCTCCGGGGCCAGAGCTCTGCAAACAACCGAGGGGCAAGAGACCAGTCAGGGGCCCCGAGCAGCAGAGGGTTCAGCCGCCACTTGTGACATCCCAGCCCCTCCAGCTCTGATCCAGTTCCCTGCTGATGCTGGGAAGGCAGCAGAGGATGGCGCAGGGGCGTAGGTCCATTCTATCCATGTGGGAGACCAGCATAACGCTCCTGGCGCTTGACCCCAGACCTGACTGTTGGGGAATGAGCCAGCAGATGGGAGTTATCGTGCGCTCTCTGTCTCTCTGCCACTCTCCCTTTTCAATAAATAAATAAATCTTCTTTAAGAAGTAGTTTTGAGTCAGCTTTTTAAACATACAATGTATGAGACATGAGCTGCAAGCAGGAAGGGTCTCCTTTCTCTCCCTCTTCCACATCCCCCAACCCCTGCTACACAAGCCCTGGTAAACGGCCTCTCGGGAGGCAGCTTCTTTCGGGGACTTTGTCTTCCCACCATCTCCTTTACTTTTTACAGTAAGTAAGGCTTTCCTCTGAGCACCTCCCACCTGAGGCTGATTAGCTGGGGACACCCCAAGTAAACAGACCTGTTAACAATAACATAATTGCTCTTTGATACCCACTTCGTAGGACGGTTCCAGCCACTCTAGCTGACAGGATTTAGTGGCTGATTCTTCAAATGCCACATTTTAAGGAATTACTGACTAAAACTCCAGGACATACCTTTAGCTCCGCCCAAGAGGCACTCTGCCTAATGTCCTCCCACAAAATAGGCTGGGGGAGGGGGACAGTGGAGCCCAGGTGCGAGGTCAGGGCTCCTGGACCCAAACCAAGGATCTGGATGAGAACCCAGACTGCGCTGGGTTCTAGACAGCTCACCTGTGTCAGGCAAGGGAACCGTCATAAGAGCTCACTCTGTGCCCAGTGGTGCCAGGTCCTGACAGGGAAGCAAAATGAAGGAGCAGAACCTGCCCTTGAAGAGAGAACACCACAGGCTGCCAGGGACCATTCCAGATGGAGGTACAGCTCCCAGGAAGGTATCGCTGTAGGAGGAGGGTGGGGCAGGGGTAGGAGTGAAGGGCTGAGGGGAAGTAAAAGAGCGTCCAGGAAGGATGAGTGCTGAAGACCCAGCCTCTGCTGGACCGGGATGTGACGGGCACAAGGGCTGACAGTGAGGATGGGGACGTGAGCCCAGGCCAAGCACCTTCCAAATGCATAGCCCAGCAGGGACCAACTCTGATTTCTCTGAACAGGAAACACTGGGCTGCTCAACTCACATATACACGTGTGCCCTCCGGATCCTGTCGAGTACATTCATGTACATTCTTCCACAGGAGACGCAACGTACCACTGGACTAGGTCCCCCCAGTCACACTGGAGCGTCAAGTCCTCGACCAGGCACAGGAATCCTGGGAGCATTTTAATAAGGGGACATTTCTGAAGGAGCAAAAAGGTTTGGGGAAGAAAGAGCTGTCTAAAAATAAAGCTTTTTTATAGTCATTAGGTACACACCTACAGTCAGCCACTACATGAAAGAGCTGCTGAAATGCCAAGAGGACACACACTAGGAAGAAAGAGCAGTCGGCAGAGGAGCACAGAAAAGGCATCCTTCAAAGAGCGACCTCTGCAAAGGACGCCGGGCCGGCCAGCCGTGATGGGAAGCCCCCGGCAGGGCAGAGAAGCAGAGCGAGCCCTGGAGCAGCTCTCTGGCAGCCTCTTCCGGCCAAGGCCCAGGGAACAGAAGGAACACTGGGGAATGCAGGTTAGAATGCTCACCCCATGACAGCCAGAGCCCAGGGAACAGAAGGAACACTGGGGAATGTAGGCCCAGGGCAGGTTAGAATGCTCACCCCATGACAGCCAGAGCCCAGGGAACAGAAGGAACACTGGGGAATGTAGGCTCAGGGCAGGTTAGAATGCTCACCCCATGACAGCCAGAGCCCAGGGAATAGAAGGAACACTGGGGAATGTAGACCCAGGGCAGGTTAGAATGCTCACCCCATGACAGCCAGAGCCCAGCAGAGCCCAGGAGAGCCTGGTGCCTTAGGTGGCTGATAAGAAAGGAGGTCCTGTATGCACAAAGACTTGAGTGGACCGAAGGAAGAAGACTCCAGTGCTGGCCCCGCTGCTGGCACAACAGGGCCCACGTGAGTGAGCGTGAGCTCAACAGCACTTGATGCTGAGATAGAGAACAGGCCACAGTGGACAAGCACCCACCGAGCCTGCAGACCTCATGGGTGAGCACCTGGGGGTTTTATTTCCACTGGAGATCTGTGCAGACACAGAGCGCCCACTGCCTCTTTCCTAACAAGCCGTGAGTAGGGAAGGATCTAATGTTGTGGAATTTGTCTCAATGATGAAGGTGATGAAGGTTTTGGATTCATGCGGTTCTCAGGGCACGCTCCATGCTTGTGGTCTGGTGACACCATAGCAACTGAAAGGCCACCTAAACACAGCCTGGGAAAGCCTGCTGCAGGAACAAGGCCAGTCTTGTCGACATCTGAGCCTGGGGTGACAACTCCATCCTCCCTCTACCCTGAACACACACACACACACTCACTCACTCACTCACTCACTCATACACATACACACATACACACCCTCTGCACCCTTTGGCCATAAAAGCAAGAAATGTTCTTCCCTGTCAGGACCTGGCACCACTGGGCGGAGTGGGTTCTTATGATGGTTCCCTTGCCTGACACAGGTGAGCTGTCTAGAACCCAGCGCAGTCTGGGTTCTCTTCCAGATCCTTGGTTTGGGTCCAGGAGCCCTGACCTCAAACCTGGTCGCAAATCCAATAAGTGTTTGCTGATTCTTTATGGACTTAACTGCTGTGCAAGTTACTAGGAAGAGCATAAAAGGTACAGAGAAGCTGGCTCAAGAAATCTGGGGAACCATGGTTGACTTCCTATAAAGCTAAGATGAAATACCACTGGACAGATGCCGTGGACTGCCAGAGTGTCCAGGTCTCCAAGAAAGGAAAAACCCATGCAAACTGGAGTCAGTGTTAAAATATCTATGAAGGAAGCTGGATTTGGAACAGTTCTTAAAGAAGGAGGAAGGGGTTTAAGGCAAAACAGACACTGCCCTTGATCCAGGGGGCTGTAAGCCAGCGCGGCTTGTTAGGAAAAAGAAGCTACACCAAATCATGTGGGTTTGTTTTTTTAAACACTATCCTGAGACTTTTGCTTCTATCCAAGATGGAAAAACAGGAGCCAAATTTACCCTCACAAGTGAATGAGAGAGAGAGAGAGAGAGAGAGAGAGAGAGAGAGAGAGAGAGAGAAGCATAAGCAATCTATTTCCAAGTCACTGGACATCAGGCAGCGAAGGCAGGGAAGCAAGGTGAGCCCTACAGCAGCCCCGGTGATGATCTGCAGAGAGCTTACAGGTTGCAGGACGTGAGGAGGACCGAGGCAGAACCTGGCTGACTCCCTGAACAGGGGAGATGGAGTTGAGAGTGCTGGGGTGCACAGCAGCTCAGGTACTGGGGACAGAGCACTGGAGGGGAAGAGAGCTGCACACAGAGAAGCGTGGGGCCGGCTGAGGACACCATCTGAGGCTAGAGAAGGAATCACTCAGTGGGATCACAGCTCACAGCGCCTGGTGTTCACAGGGGCTCAGAACAGTGCGTTTTCCACCAGCCAGACCAGAGAACCTTATCATGCACTGGGCAGAGGGGAGGGTCCTCAGAAGACACTCACCCTGTGAGTGGGGAATAATTAGCCCTGTTGACCACAGACCTGGACTCTGCAAACAATCCATAAAAACCAGACCTAAAAGAATTACACTGACTCCAAGTCACTTAACTAAAAGCTGGAGAATGTGTACAGGAATACAAGAACTGCCTGCCCGAGCTTCTTAACCTTCCTGTGGCTGCAGGAGAGAATAAGGGAAAACAGGCCCTGCCTCTGAGCTCACGGGGTTCCATTCTGACTCTCCACAGGAAGGCACGTGGCTTTGGTGGCACTCTTGTCCGGGGCCACAAGGCATCCCAGTCTGATCACATCCGTGACATCTGCCACTGGTGGTCACCTTCATTTAAGGCTTGCTGTTTGAGAAGGAGCAGTCTTTCCCCACAGTGTATTTAATCATGCAGTCATTTCTAAGGCTGATACAATTTAAAATATAAGGATATGTCAGAAAGTTCAAGGAAAAGTGGAATTTAAGGGTAAGTTTATTTTGGTGCAAAAAAAAAATTCTGAAAGCATTGTGTAGTTTAAAAAAAAAAAAGATTTATTTCTTATTTATTTGAAAGGCAGAGTTACAGACAGAGAGAGAGAAAAAGATCTTCCATCTACTGGTTCACTCCCCAAATGGCTGCAATGACCATGGCTGGGCCAGGCCTACCCAGGAGCTTCAGGGAGGTCTCCCACATGGGTGGCAAGGACCCAAGTACTTGGCCCATCTTCTGCTGCTTTCCCAGGTGCACTAGCAGGAAAGTGGAGCAGCCAGGACTCGAACCAGTGCTCATATGGGATGCCAGGAGCTTCACCTGTTGCGTCACAGCACTAGCCCTATGTGGTTACTTCACAGTACACATTTTCCATGAATTTCTTGAGGACCCCTGGTCACTGAGGTGTTGGCTTTTCCTTTTACAGCTATAAAGCTTATCATTTACTGGACATTTTAAACCAGTGGCTTACTTTATATGTGGATCCTTAACAAAATAAACACAGAGAAACTGTGACCGCAAAAGAGGGAAGGAATGACAACCTGTTTACCCAGACATAACGATGATTTAGAGGAGAAAGAGAAATAGTGGCCCTTTATAGAATGACATCACCCACACCAGTATACACCATGGAGCTCATGTAAGCACACACTTCACTGCAGATGGCTGTGTATACAAAACTGAGGCTTGGCAACGCTCACTTGGACCATACTCAATTCCCACCACACGTGATGACTCCACAAGTAGAGACCTGCTCCTGTGTAGCACCAATTAGCAACCAGGAGAACCAAAACCAGCACCTGCAAGGACATAAGGAAGGTGCGGACACCTGTAACATGAGTGACTGAGAGAAGAGCCAGGGCCACCTGCAAAGGAGGCCGCTGTCATTCAGACACAACCGCTGCCACCAGCCTATCTCCGCGGCCCAGGAGGCCACAGTCTTTGATTTGGGTGGAAAGTTGAGAACATCCACTTTTTATAACAGCGGCAATCCCATTTTAAAATACTGAACTTAACAAACTTGTGTGGACTCTCACTTTACAAATTTTATCTTATAAATTTGGGTAAACATGCTTATTCTACTAATACGGCTAGGTTGTTCTTGATCCATAAGTGAACAACTTGGGTATTCAGCCTGTCTGATCAAATTCCCTAAAATAAAACTAAGGCCAGTCCTCAAAATAGGGCCTTAGGAGAGTACTTCCATGCATTACACACCATGTGAAGCAGGAAGCCAGGTGGGCAGACACTGCACATAGCGCACAGAGTTGCGGAGGTAAAGATGTGTGCAATGTGCAGACCTCCACAGAACCCACGTGGCTGCCAAGGCGAGTCGCAGCATTCCAACGAGACAGGAACTCTGGCTTCCCAGGAAAGCACAACAGCCAAAGGACAGCAGAGGGGAGGCCTTGTTAGACCATCCAGTATGCAAACCAGTGCCAGCATGCAGGTGCAGCACCACGTTTGTGGACAGCTGCTCTAATTGCTCCAGCGGCAGAGCACATGCTTGGCGTGCTGAGCTCGCCATGGCTGTGAGCTTTCCAGTCCTTCCACAGGTGGACAGGAAGAGCATGCGTAAAGAGCACCTCTGGTTCAGGAGCCCCACCTGCCCACCCACAGACCTGGGCAGGGCTCCGATGCCAAGAGCAGAGCCAGGTCACGCTGATTACAGAAGCTCCTGGAACCCTGATGCTAAAGGAAATGGAAACAGGCGAGGAAGGAAAATACATTCAACCTTAGAGGATGGTGGGGGGTTTCATGGATTGGTTTGTAAGTTAACTTTTAACTATGAATCAGCTTTTACCTAATGACTGAGGAATGCATGATGATGCCCTTTGAAAGGAAAGCTAGCCTCTTCTGAAAGATCAAAGCCACACTTGGGCGAGGGGGTGTGTGTGAGGATATAGTTATGGTGCAGGATTCTTTTCAAAAGGCTGTACTCCGTAGGAGAGGCTGGGGTGTGGCACACTCTCCACCCTGAAGTCTTCCCTGCAGAGCATGTAGGGATCCACAGCGTGAACTGGTAGGCTAGCAGCAAGCTCCTTTTTTCCCACAGCAGACAGGGATAGCCCAGAAGTTCTCCAGAGGAGAGGCCTGGCAGTGAGTGGCACTTGGGTTAGGGGAGGGGTGACAGAACAGTTCTGTCATGAAGCTGCAAACCCATGCATCACCCATGCATTCTGAGCAGCCTGTGGGGGCCTACAGGAGGTGGGGGTGGGGAGTAGGAGTAGGGTGGGAGAGGGGGACTGCAGCTTTATCCTGACAGAGGTGCAGGAAGAGAGGGCCCTGAGCCAGTGCTGCTCAGAGTGAAGGCAGCAGCCCGCACCACCCCATGCTGCTGTACCTGCAAGCAGGTGCATATCAAAAGTAAGAGTGTTGGGCCGGCGCTGTGGCATATTGAGTAAACCACCGCCTGCAGCATTGGCATCCATATGGGCACCAATTCAAGTCCCGGCTGCTCCACTTCCAATCTAGCTCTCTGCTATGGCCTGCAAAAGCAGCAGAAGATGACCCAAGTGCTTGAGACCCTGCATCCACGTGGGAGACCAGAAGAAGCTCCTGGCTCCTGGCTTCAGATTGGCACAGCTCTGGCCATTGCAGCCATCTGGGGGAGTGACCCAGCGGATTGAAAACCTTTCTTTCTTTCTCTCTGCCTCTGCCACTCTGTAACTCTGCCTTTCAAACAAAATAAATGTCTTAAAAAAAAAAAAAGACGGCCAGCACCGTGGCTCAACAGGCTAATCCTCCGCCTTGCGGCACCGGCACACCAGGTTCTAGTCCCGGTCAGGGCGCCGGATTCTGTCCCGGTTGCCCCTCTTCCAGGCCAGCTCTCTGCTGTGGCCCGGGAGTGCAGTGGAGGATGGCCCAAGTGCTTGGGCCCTGCACCCCATGGGAGACCAGGAAAAGCACCTAGCACCTGGCTCCTGCCATCGGATGAGCGCGGTGTGCTGGCCACAGCACGCCGTCCGCGGCAGCCATCGGAGGGTGAACCAACGGCAAAGGAAGGCTTTTCTCTCTGTCTCTCTCTCTCACTGTCCACTCTGCCTGTCAAAAAAAAAAAAAAAAAAAAAAGAACAAGTAAGAGCGTTTCCAAACTTCATGCACTTTGACATTGTTGTGCATGTTTATTGTATTAGAACTCAACAGGCCGGACATTAAAAAAAAAAAAAGTAAAAACAGCAAATGAACTATGAAAAGCCAAGCCCTCCTCCACACAGACAGAGAAGCAGGGCTTCAGCAAGGCCTCTGGCCCCTCACTGCATCCTGACCAGGACTCCAGCCCGGTCAGGAGGATGAGGACCGGGGGCTGCAGGAGTGGGGTGATGTGGGGTGGGACAGATGGCACAGGAGAACCTGTGGCTCAGGTGGTCCTGAAACACCCTCGTGCCCCCCCCACCCCCCGCAAGAAGGGGAAGGGTCCTGCGGAAATGAACACTGAGTCTCTTCTGTGGGGAACTGGGACACCAGGCCAACCATGGCAGGGGCCCTCTGGAGGCTGTGCTGAAGCAGGGTCTAGCAGCAGGGGACGGGACTCTGCTACCTGCTGCCTCCGGCTGAGTCAGACTGCAGACTGGAAGACTGGGGAGTGATGGAGAAATCCCAAAGATTATGGCTTGATTGTCACTAACCAACTCATAGGGACTTCGGTGACCCCACGCGAGTGCTCTGAAGCCAACCGGCCTCTCCCACCAGCCTTGCCCAGCCTCCCAGAGCTCACTGCCAAGGGGCTGGTTCTCTCACTAGCGAGTTCAGTACATCTTCGGTACCTGCTCACTGAACATTTGCATGAGAATCAGATCTTAACTCTTAAAAACTTCAGTTTAATCATTCATATGAAAAGCTCTCTTTCCCTTACTGACCTCTCTTGGGTAGGCAGGAATGGATGCACCCTATTTACGCTAACAATAGCATGAAATTAACCAATTATGACAAAAAGGAGACACAAAGCATCATCTTTTAAACAGATGGTATCATTGGAGGAAAAACCCTGAACCACATTCCTGTCCCTGTCCCATCAGTAAAATCACCTCCTCATGTGAAAACATTTTTATTTCAACAACATTTTATTTCGACAGTAAATGTACTTTCCTGCTCCCTGGAGATCCAAACACTTTACTACAGCAATCATTCTCCTGCAGTTTTCTCATAATACGCTGTAACGAGATGTGGCAAAGAGACGTGGAGGGAAGAAAAGTTTAATGCTTACAATTAGGTTTCAAGTCATTTTAATCTCCGTATATATACATACCCATGCAAACACACACACACACACATATATTCCTATTTCCATGCGTTTTTCTGTTAACAGTGCCTAAACAAAGTGTCCTTTTTATGGAGGCCTAGGGATGGGCAAATGTGACTTTGTGTCCAGAAGCACTGGTTTCAGCAGGCTGTCCCTACTAACAGCTAAAGCCCCAGGCCTTCAACCAGCACTGTCTCATAGAATAGAAACATAACACAAACCATAGGTAAGGGCTACTCTCAAACCTGGAACCTGCACCATTCCTGCAGCCGGACGACCAGGGCCAAGGCCAACGGTGCTTAGTCATGCTGATTAACCACATGGACAAAATCGACACTGCACTCTGAGATCCTTATCCCAGAACATAAAATCCCAGCTGAAACATGAGAAAGACATAGGGAAAAACTCCAACAGTGAGAAATCCTACAAATACTTGACCAGCACTCTTCAAAACTCCTCAAAGTCATCAAAACTACGGAAAGGTTAAGAAACTGTCACAGTCAAGAGGACTGTAAGGAGACAGACCAGACAACGAAATGTAAGAAAGAAAAGGGGGATTAATGTTAATACTACATATGTATTATATAAAAATTAGTGACGAATCTTTCATCTTCTCTTCATATTAAATGTTTGAAATTCAGCATGTACTTTATTTCCACAGCACAATTCAACCAGGACCAAGCACCCGTCAAGAGGTGGGCAGACAGCCCTGTCCCCCCACAAGCTCCTGACTGCTCTGACAGAGGCTAGGCTCAGAGAGCTGTGTCCCTTGCCTCCTCTGAGGAGGAGGCAGCACAGGATCTGTGTGTGATTGGGAGCTTTAAGATTTTCCGTGGCAGAGTCCACTTGTTCAGAAAGCCCCAGCTGTAAGACCCCTGAGGCCCCACCCCTGGGGAAACTTGCTTGTAAACAGAGTCATGAACCCTTTCAGGCAATCAGGGCTCGCTCCCTTATCGCATCCTCGAGTCACTGCATGCACAGCACCCATGGCCAAGGGCACTGGCAATTTTCCAAAGCTCTCCCACCACAGCTTGGAACCTTGGATGAGACCACAGGCATATACGAGAGACCAAGCAAGATCAGTCCCAGACACACAGCACTCAACAAGTGTCCACTCTAATGTATTCCATAGTCCTTTCACTCAGACAACAACTATGTGTGGTTTCTAATCAGCAAAAAATATGGTTTGGACTAGAAAATCTTGAAAGGAGACCAAGCAGGTTGCTGGCTCTCCCCTAACAGATCATCCTGTGCTTATCGAACAAGCTGCTGTCTTTCTGGTTATAGCAGAAACCCCAGTAACACCCATGGGAGAAGAGGAAACAGGAGTCATCCCAATCCTTGAGACTACTAACTGCAGGCAGGTGGTGAGCACCAGGTGAAAGGCGGCCAGAACGCAGGAACAGCAAGAGACGCGCGAAGTGCTCCGGGCAGCCACTCTCCCCACGCCGCCCCTCGGCCAGAGGGCACAGGCTCTCCACGGGGCACACCTGACTGATCCGATGCCAACACTCAGAAATGCTTCACCTGCTGAATTCTGAGACATTCAATTAAAATATGTAAATGCGCCACTAAAGGGATTAAAAAGAACTCAATTGCAAGAGCAGCAGTTGCTTTCAGTGGCTTAAATACCAAGACAGGGCTAATTACAGAGTCCTGAGGTATGCTGCTTGCCTTGGGTATAATTCACACGAAAAGTTCTCTGCCCACAAACGCACTCCACTTGGTCTGCCCCAGAGAACACAATGAAAGGTCAACTCCGGTGTTGTTTTTCCCAGAGATTGGCTGTTAATTCAGCTCCTCGAGGGTGACTCCCCCCAGCATTGTGAAAGGATCAGCTCTCATATTTTACCAGCAGTGGGGTCTCCACCCATAAAGAAGTCCCAATACACCTGTTCCTCCTTCCCAGCCAACCCTGAAAAATCCTGGACTGCCCAAAGTCAGGAGCAATCCGGCCCACCTGCACGGCTACGTGTTTGGAAACCCAAAGAACATGGTCCTATTCCATAACATCGTCACAAGAAGAAATTCTGAAGCAGCAGCAAAGAGATTATCTTGTGCTATTTATTTCACTTGTTTCTACCTTCTAATTCTACTGATGCTCTTCACAGACAGCTCTTTCCAGGTACTAAAGAACAGCAATGCCCCACACAGACCTCAGTGAAGGAAGCAAATGTGGTACCACAAACGCAGATATGACCAACCACTCCTTCCTCTACAGGCCCAGTTGCCTTGGTTCAGTCCCTGAGATAGCAGAATAGCTCACACTCCTTGGTTGGTAACAACCCCAGGATTCCACATTCTAAGCCAGCAAATGCTAAATCTTCGCATCAAACGACAAGTGCGGGAAGTAGCTTCCTCACTGTTTATCCTACTTGCCCAAAACTAAGGGAAAAGAACTGAACAAAAACCACAGGTGCTAGGTCAACTCCCTTTACCCTTAGAGCCTTAGCTAAGGGCTTGATCAGTCACGGCTTCACCAATCCACACAGCCAGATGACACCAGAAGGGTTCAAAGGACCACACATTCAAAAGGACACAGCCTCAAATCCCAGCAAATGACCTTAGAATACATCGGGCTCCAGGGCACAATCTCCCATTTCCAGATTACATTCAGGATGCCAGTGATTATTCTGTCTCTAACATCTGCACACTCATTCTCTGAAGTTCTTCTGAAGCCTACACAGTCTTTTCCAGGAAGTCTGCCTATGGCAGGTGCATGCTTCTCACTGAGCGGGGTGAAGAAGCAAAGTAGCAAGTCCCTGAGTCTTTGTTTTGGTCCATCTCACACAGGGCTCCTTTGGTCCAATACGAGACATCCTGGGCTCAATTGAGGCTGGGATTCCAATCCCATCTGCGCCCTTGGCTCTGTGTGGAGCATCTGTACCCTGGACCTTCCTGAAGGAAACTGCTGGACAACATCAAAAACTGCCCTCACTCCCACTACCTGAGTTCTATCCCTCTTCCTGTAGCAACTATGAATTATAGTGGCGAAAGGGTATGGGCTGGAGGGAGGGGGTGCTGTGAGAGTACAGTAGCTTCTCTGCTGGGGGTGCATTATGGATGTGTATCAGGTGTGAGCATGGTGATAAATTCTGGTTAATCTGTGAAAATCCAGAATGCGTGCCAACTGGTAATTTGTTTCACATTCCCCTTATTCCTTTTTTTAAAAAAGATTTATTTTATTTATTTGAAAGATAGAGTTACAGACAGAGGTATAGACAGATAGAGAGGGGGAAGTCTTCCATCCATCTGGGTTGTGGCCCAGAGGGCCACAACACTCAAACCTGCACCGATCCGAAGCCAGGAGCCAGGAACTTCCTCTGGGTCTCCCACGCAGGTGCAGGGGCCCAAGGACTTAGACCATCTTCTACTGCTTTCCCAGGCCATAGCAGAGAGCTGGATCAGAAGTGGAACAGCCAGGACTCGAACCGGCGCCCATATGGGATGCTGGCACTGCAGGTGGCGGCCCCACCTGCTACGCCAAAGCACTGGCCTCCACCCCTTATTCCTTGATACTGGAAACACAAAACCTAATTTTTAAACATAATAATGTTCCTTCTAGACTTCAAATTTCTTAGTGTCACCAGTACCACCTGGACCAGCTTTATCCAAGAGAACTCCTATGATGGGAATGTCCCACCTCTGCACTGTCCAGTACAGCTGTCCTAAGTGCTGTTGGGAACAGAAAATGTGGCTAGTACATGTTGATTAAATTTGCAATTTGATTGCATTTTAGTTCATCTAAATAGCCATTAGTCACCACCACACTGGATGGCACCAGTCTAGACCATTTCCCTTCACAAGTTCTCTGAGAAGGAAACTTAGTTACCCAAGTCCCTGCCTTTGGCAGAGTAGAGCAAGCCAAATAGGAAGTGACATGCGTCCCCTGCCCCAGCTGTCCTGAGCCAGAGGCCCATGCTTCTCCTTCACCATCTTGTCTATAGTGGCATTTCCGGATCTCAGCACCCCTGACACTTAGGGCCAAGCAGTTCTTTGGCGTGGGGACCATCCTGTGCATTTTGGGATGCTGAGCAGCACCCCTGGCCTTCACTTACTGGAAGGCAGTAGCACTTTACTCTCCTGTATTTACGATAACCAACAATGTCTCCAGACACCGTCAGATGTCCCTCAGTGCACAGTGTCCTAGAAAGAACTGTTAACAAACAACAGGTACAACACAAACACTGTTCTTAGGATTAGAAGTGACATTAGCTATTTATCTGACAGAACCAGGCTACCCTCTGCTGCTTGCTCCTTTCTCCACCCCTTGTATGGATTGGTGCACCTGTTCTGTGTGGCTGACGTGCATGCTCATGTGTGCACACAGCAAGTGCCCTGCTCTCCTTCTGTTCAGGGCAGAGGCTTCCTGGAGACCAGAATGATCCACCTATAACCTGGTCCACACTCTTCAGCATGACAGACAGCCAGAGACATCCAAACATTTGACAGAACATCTATAGCTCAGAAAAGAGGGTCAAGTAAAGGGAACAGAAAACTCATCCAGAGAAAACAGAGATAATTCAGCAAATAAGAATGGTCATTTAAAAAAATCCCAACTAGTATCTCCAGAAAGCATCAAGATATAATACACACAAAAATAAAATAAGCAAAAAAGAAGAAAGAAAGGAAAAAACTGACTGCTGTGAAAAAGCAGCAGTTACAGCAAAAACAACAATCACCCAAAAAAAAAAAGTATATGGGTATTAAAAAAATCAGTAGAAAAAGCTGGGAAACAAAGTTTAATGATTTCCAAGGGGCAGGGGAGGAGCAAAAAAAATGCATGGAAAATATGAAGAGTATTAAAGACCAAGAAGCAGCTCAGGAGGTTACCAACTGCTCTCCAGGGAGAGGGGAAAGGACAACAAAGGGAGGGGAGAAACAGTAACAACAGAGAAGAAAAGATCCCAGAGATGAAGGACAACAGACCCTCGATTTAAGAGACCCTGTGTTACTGAACAGGATGAAAACTGGACCCATGTTTATGAAATCTGAGGACACCACAACCAATCTCTAGAGGATCCAGAAGGAAAAAAGATCCCACCAAGGGGTGAGGCCACGACCAATAAATGTCCCCACAGAAACAGCCATCGCAGCTCCCAGGAAAGGGATTCTGCACCCAGAACTCTACACCCAACCTAACTAACCATCAAGTGTAAGGGCTACATATCAGATTGATAACAAAGTCAGAAAGCGTTCATCTGAAGCTTCAAGATGGGCTTCCAGACAAATAAATAAGAAACCTAAGAAAAAACAATGACAGAGAAAGATCCAGAAGGCAGGCCTGGCCCAGGAGTAAGAGAAGAGGAACCACACAGACTAACGCTGGGCACAGCAGGCACAGTCCCAGGACTCTGGGAAGGAAACTGGTCCCACAACACAGGAAGCATGAGGGGCGGAAAGGGAATCCAAGGAAAATGGCACAAGCACGTGGTAAGCACATTAGTCTACAAATTCTTTTAAAAAATTTTTTAAAGATTTATTTATTTATTTGAGAGGCAGAGTTACAGAAAGGTCTTTCATCCACTGGTCCACTCCCCAAATGGCTGCAAAGGCTGAAGCTGGGCCCATCCTAAGCCAGGAGCCAGGAGCTTCTTCTGGGTCTCCCACATGGGTGCAGGGTCCCAAGCACTTGAGCCATCTTCCACTGCTTTCCCAGGCCATAGCAGAGAGCTGGATTGATCTGAAGAGGAACAGTCAGGACTCAAACTGGCGCCTAGACGGAGATTTAGTCTACTGCCACAGAGCCAGGCCCTCTTTTAAAAGTTTGATAGACATGGGGCTGGCGCTGTGGGTTAACACCCTGGCCTGAAGCACCAGCATCCCATATTGGCACCGGTTCAAGACCTGACTGCTACACTTCTGATCCAGCTCTCTGCTATGGCCTGGGAAAGCAGTAGAAGATGGCCCAAGTCCTTGGGCCCCTGTACCCATGTAGGAGTCCTGAAAGAAGCTCCTGGCTCCTGGCTTCAGATCAGTGCAGCTCTGGCCGTTGTAGCCATTTGGGAAGTGAACCAGTTGATGGAAGATTCATATTTCTCTCTCCCCCACCCCGTCCCTCTTTCACTCCCCCTCCCTTCCTCTATCTCTTCCCCTCCCTCTCTCTTTCATATAAATAAATAACTCCTTTTAAAAATTTTTATAGACAATTCTGATTTTTGCCTTATCCCAGACTCAATTTCTATTCTAACAGAACTAGTGACACCTTTGCCATTGGATGCCCACCCTACATGACAGGCATCACTCTGCTTAGTATCCCTGGCCCACACAGTGTCACACAGCCATCTAAGACTGCCCTGTTCCTGGTCATCAGGGCTGACAGCTATAATCCCTGTCAGATTACTGGAGACTTAAGTTTGACCTGCCTGCACAAGGTCTCTCTAATCTCAGGGACTGACTCTGCCTGCCTCCAATCTGGATCTTCATCCTGCATCACTTCATTTGAAATCAGCCAACTTTCCCAGTTCATATTGAAGTCAACCAATGCCCAGTCTTGGAATCTTGGGAACCAGGAAATTTAAAATAGTGAGTCAGCTAACAGCACTCAATGGACAGACTCAATCACCAAGAAAATTAGAATTCAGGGAGGAGAGAAAGGAGAGACTGTTTCCAAGATGGGGACAGAGGGAACACCACACACAGCTGCGAGTTACTCAGGGACTCTGCAGCAGAAACCAAATCTTTCCTGCTTTGAAAAGGTTACCAGCCCTTGACTGAGCTCAGGGGCCCAATGAAAGGGCCTCTCCTTTCAGCATTTCTGCCTTCCACCTTTGTGCTGTTTTTAAGGACATACAAATGGATGCTTAGTCTGGAATGAATGTGAATATGAGGTTCTCTAAGCATTTATTATGCAAACAAATGAAAATGATTATATACAAATTCTGCCCATCATAAATAAGGTTACATAGCAAGATTTTAAAATAGATCTTAGTTATCATACATTAGCTCCATGCAAAATGAACAGCTCTAAATGGCATTTTAAATCAACCAGGAATGAATTCTGCCTCTATTCAGAATTATCAGTTTACTTTTACACATTTTATCTGACAGACAAATCAGAATATAAAAGACTAATTATTAAGTGATTCTTTAAAACCAGAAGCCAAAACAAGCACATAGAATATTCACTCAATGAAATTTTAAAAGCTTATAATGTGATAGAAACTAACAAAGTACCACAATGTCTAAATGGATTTGCAGACCTTTATTTTAAAAAATATATTTGAAAAACAGTGTGAGAGAGAATAGGGAGGAGAAGAGGAAGGGGGAGAGGGAGACAGAGAGGGAGATGTAGAGGGAGAGTGAGAGGGAGAGGGAGAGCTTTCATCCGATGGTTCACTCCCTAATGCCGAGAGACAGGAATGTTATCCAAGTCTCTCACCTGGCTGGCAAGAACCAAAATACCTGGACCATCACCAGCTGCCTCCCAGGCACATTTGCAAGACACTGGATCGGAAGCAGAGGTGGGACTCAACCTCAGGCATTACTGATACAGAATAAGGGTGTCCTGGGTGGCAAATTAACCCACTGCACCATAGCTCTCACTTCACAGTGAGTATTTATTTATTTGAAACATTTATTTATTTATTTGAAAGGCAGAGTTAGAGAGAGGCAGAGGCAGAGAGAGAGAGAGAGAAAGAGAGAGAGAGAAGTATCTTCCATCCACCGGTTCACTCCCCAATTGGCCGCAACAGCTGGAGCTGTGCCAATCCAAAGCCAGGAGCCAGGAGCTTCTTCCAGGTCTCCCATAATGGTGCAGGGGCCCAAGAACTTGGGCCATCTTCTACTGCTTTCCCAGGCAATAGCAGAAAGCTGGATCAGAAGAGGAGCAGCTGGGACTCAAACCGGCACCCATATGGGATGCTGGTGCTGCAGGTGGCAGCTTTACCTGCTATGCCACAGCACTGAACCCCCAGTGAATATTTATTGAAAGCCTATGGCACCTCAGGCACTGGGAGAAATCAACGCAGATTCCTAAGGGCCTTGTGCTTGCTCCGTCTCACTGCCCTCTTGGACACTACAAGGCCAGACAGACTCCTTGCATATGTTCCGCTCATACAAGGGCAAACAGAACCCAGGGAAATGGGGATGTTCCAGCTTATGTCCCCCTACTGTCTTGCTCCAACCTGTCCACAGATTATATACAAGGAAGGGGATGTATAGAGCAAAATTCCTGTCATTAAAAAGTCCAAAAAACTGCTGCCAGGGTCTAACCAGGGACATGACGAATTCATGAGAACTAACCTATTTAGGGAAGAACCCTTGTATTATTTATTAGAGACATCTGCTACAAATTCGCTTTGTCAGGGTACCTGCTAGTGTGTCTCATTTGTCAGGAATTCACTTACCAAGTTCGTTGGGTAACATTCTCTCACTCTACTTGTAAAGGTCTTCCATCTTTACTCTCACTCTACTTGTGAGCCACCACTCACTACCTGATACATGACAATGTCCTTGTGCGAGACCCCAGGCAGGGATACTCGATCCCTGAAACTTTCAGGGACAAGGATGGCAACTCTCTGGGGCTTACGATCCCTACTAAAGAATCCAGCATCCTTCATTTTGATAACAAATGAAAAAATAGTCAGTTAACCTGTGTTTGAGGGATGTGTTGGCATTGTTAGGAATACTCCGGCAAACACCAGTGGCTTTTTCACCTCATAGCATCAGGCACCACTAGAATGCCCTCTCGTCTGTGTGGAGCTTTGCATGGAAAGGCATCTCCCAGCAGCCTCCCCACGAGCCTTCCCTTGCTCTGTGCCATCTCTTCACCACCAACCTGCAGAACCTGAGCCTCGGTCCTCACCTCCCCTCGCCCTCATTTGGATTTAAGCCTCGTTGTCCTCAGGGGCTGCTAGGTAGGCACGTGGGTTATGCAGTGAGACAGGCAATTAAGGACTGGCGTACATCTGGATGCTTACAAGTTACTGACTGGGGCTGGTGCTGTGGCGCAGCGGGTTAAAGCCCTGGCTCACAGCACTGACATCTCATATTGGCGCTGCTTGGAGTCCTGGCTACACCACTTATGATCCAGCTCTTTACTAATATGCCCGGGAAAGCAGCAGGGGATGGCCCAAATCCTTGGGCCCCTGCATCCATGTAGGAGACCCGGAAGAAGCTCCTGGCTTCAGATCAGCTCAACTCCAGGAGATGCGGCCATTTGGGGAGTTAACCAAAGATGGAACACCTCTCTGTCTGTCTCTACCTCTCTCTCTAACTCTTTCAAATAAATAAAATAAATCTTTTTAAAAAAAAGTTACTGGGGCTGGCTTTGTGGTATAATGAGTAAAGCTGCCGTCTGCAATGCCGGCATTCCATATTGGGTGCCAGTTTGAGTCTGGCTACTCCATTTCTGATCCAACTCTCTGCTATGGCCTGGGAAAGCAGTGGAAGATGACCAAAGTGTTTGGGCCTCTGCATCCGCATGGAAGACCTGGAAGAAGCTCCTGGCTCCTGGCTTCAGATCAGCTCAGCTCCAGCCATTGTGGCCACCTGGGGAGTGAATCAGCAGATGGAAGACCTCTCTCTCTCTCTCTCTCTGCCTGCTCTGTGTTACTCTGCCTTTCAAATAAATAAATATTTTTTTTAAAGTTATATGTACATATGAAACAATAATAGTGTCAAGACTCACTGCAGAGTAACGTGGGGTTTTCGGAGGGTTGACAAAATCAGGGATGCCAGAACTGAGCATTTGTCAACGTTGGATGCTGGGTACATGGGGGTTCAGTGCTGTATTCTGTTAGAAAACTTCCCGTGATAGAAATTTGTTATATGAAGTTACTAATGCAGAACTAGGTAATCACTATTGGATATATATATATATATATATATTTATAAATATATTTTAAAAGCTTATAAGAATAGTAAAAATTCGACATCTGATTCGCCAATGGTTTATTGATTTGCTTTTTTATAAGTGTTCATACGCATATCTTAAAATTTCTCTTTCTGGCTCAATAGGCTAATCCTCCGCCTTGCGGAGCCAGCACACCAGGTTCTAGTCCTGGTCGGGGCGCCGGACTCTATCCCGGTTGCCCCTCTTCCAGGCCAGCTCTCTGCTGTGGCCCGGGAGTGCAGTGGAGGATGGCCCAAGTGCTTGGGCCCTGCACCCCATGGGGAGACCAGGAGAAGCACCTGGCCCCTGGCTTCAGATCAGCGCGATGTGCTGGCCACAGCGGCCATTGGAGGGTGAACCAACAGCAAAAGGAAGACCTTTCTCTCTGTCTCTCTCTCTCTGTCCACTCTGCCTGTCAAAAAAAAAAAAAAATTTCTCTTTCGTCAAAGGAAAATACAATCTGAATAAAAATATTCACTTCAGTATTACCTAAAACTGTGAAATAAAAATTCAGCTAGATGCCCAACAATAAAGTAAAGTTGGTAGGTTATGTTAGTCTGATTTAATAAACAGTACAAAAACATAAAAAAGGATGTATAAAAATTGAGTCACCCTTACTGAAAATGTTTAAGAAAATATTTAAGTGAAGTGTGGTGATGCTATTGACATGAAGGATATGTGAAAATTTGGAAAGTACTAGAAAGACATGAGAAAGTTAAATAGGTGCATTAAGATGAGTAAATTGGTTTTCTTTTTAACTGGCATGTACTATTTTGTAACCCTGTCTGTTCACTTTGAAGAGATATATCTATTGTTGAGTATAAGATCTTGCTCTAGTGTCTCGGATTTTTTTCTTTTTAATGGAAAGTGATAGGGAGAAACACCCAGGAGCGCAGTGTCTCCTCTCCAGACTCTGCCGAATGGGTCAGGCACCCACGTGACTTCCCTCCCACCCTCCATTTCTCTCACGCCCAAACCCCAGCCTAGACGGGCACCTCCTGAGTCTGAGACAGACATGGACAGCACAGGTGTCCCCTGTTTCGGGCTTGAGAAGCGCCTCCAGGTCCCCATTCTCACGCAGGCTGACACTGTCCAGGACAGGTGGCCTGACCTGCTCAGGGGTCCCGGGAATACCCAGGTTCCTCTCCCTCCTGGAGAAGTCTCAGGAAGACTGACAGGCACGGAGGACAGTGGGGTTGGGCACAGAGGTGGTCAGACAGGAGGCTGTTCACAACAAGGGAATGCGATCACTGCTCACACACAGGGTGAGGCCAGCTGCACTTGAACCTGCTGCTCCAGCTTGCAGTAAAGGCCTCCCCTCCCCCTGACTCTAGCTGAAGCTGCTTTTTTTAAAAAAAACTCCTAAACCATTTTTTACGACATATAAAAGGTTAGAGTAATAACAGCCTCAATTTATTTAATGCTGAGTGCTGAACAGAAGGTTTTACCATTTCTGCCCTTTTAACCCTTACCACTGCTCTGTAAGGCAGATACTAAACGCCCCACTATGCAAGTGGAGGAGAGAAAACTCAGAGGTTAAGGGGCTAACCAAAAGCACGTGTGGGGCTAATCCTGTTGGCCTGATCAGTCTCCTCTTCTGCTCCCTACGCTCCCTTCCTTGGTCAGCAAAGGGACGGGACCTTTTTCACCGGGATGTGTCTGCATTAGCAGCTCACACTTCCTCCTCACCTGGCCCAGGGCTCCATGGGCTCCATGGGCTCCATGGGCTCCATGGGCTCCAGGCCTGGCCCTTCTGCTCCTCAGTGTCCCTGTGGTCAGGACAGGGCCTGAGAAGGACAGCATCCTCGGCAATATCTGGTGACTCACGCCAAGAATACCGACCACAGTGCTGTGCGGTGGGACTTCAGGTAGGACGGAAATGTGCTGTTCTGTGCTGTCCTGCAGAGAGTAGTCAGGAGACACACATGGCTACCATGACGAAGCAAAATATAGAATTGTTCTTGTTTTCACGGCTTCCTTCTCCCTGCCTGCACATGGCAAGGTTCCATGCACCCATCTGACCTACGCTAAGGGGGCTGCAGACCCTGGCTCCTGCACACGTCCACCTTCTGTGTGATACAGAGTGGCTCCAAGAGGAGCTTAGGCAGAAACCAAATGAATGTCAAGGAAGCATGACTCATGTTGAGAGCATAATTTTTAAATTACAACAAAGCTGGTAGGAAACAGTGTTATTCGATGACCGATTCCTCTTCATTGACATGAGTCATGAGAAGTACTGTTTGTTCCCTCCCTGTCTACCAACCAACCACCACAGAGAAGAGCAATAAAAGATAAAATGGAAAAGCAGAGAATAATTTTGCTACCAAATTCACTAGTTATCAAAAAACTTGAGTGTTCTCAAGCGGCAGGCACTGTGCCATAGGAGGTTAACGCCACAGTTTGCAACCCTGGCATCCCATAGCGGAGCACCAGTTTGAGTCCTGCCTTTTCCTCTCTAGATCCAGCTCCCTGCTGATGTGCCTGGGAAAGCAACAGAAGATGGCCCAAGCACTTGATTTCCTGCCACCCACGGGGGAGACATGCATGGAGGTCCTGGCTCATGGCTCTGGCCTGGCCCAGCCCCAGCTTTGCAGTCATTTAGGGAGTGAACTAACGGATGAAAGATCTTTCTCTCTGTCTACCTTTCAAATAAATATATAATTTTTTAAAAAAAGTAAATGTTGTTTACTCAGAGGTCAGTTAGAAGCAGAGAAGATTAATATACATGTCACGTTTCTAGAAAATGTCCAAATGTACACGTAGCATCAAACTGGAAGACTTCAAGGTCTGACATACTTTAAGAAAATGCAGCTCTATCCTGCTTAGCAGGAAGACTGTTAGGATGATGTTAGTAGTAAACACAGGCAGCCTGGTGGTTAAGATTCCTGCTTCGCACAATGGAGTGCCTGGGTTCAACACCTGGCTCTAGCTCCTGACCCTAGCTTCCCAACAATGCAGACCTGGCCACACACATGGGAGACCTGGATTGAGTTTCTGGCTCCTGGCTTCAGCCTGGCCTAGCGTCAGCTTTTGCAGGCATTTGGGAAGTGAACCAGCAGAGGGTTCCAGTTCTTTCTCCATGTCTTTCTCTGTCTCTCTTCCTCTCCTTCTCTCTCCCTCTCAAACGACTGAAAAAAAAAAAAAATTCAAGTGTAACTTCTAGGACAATGGTGACAATTGCCAAGAATCAGTATGTGCCACTGTCTAAATAAATCTACCTCATGATAGAAAACTTTAATCCAAGAGCAAACTGACATCTTGGGTACAACAGTACTCAAATTAATGTTTAAAACAGGGGCAAGGCCGGCACCACGGCTCACTAGGCTAATCCTCCGCCTGCAGCGCCAGCACCCCAGGTTCTAGTCCCGGTCAGGGCGCCGGATCCTGTCTCGGTTGCCCCTCTTCCAGTCCAGCTCTCTGCTGTGGCCCGGGAAGGCAGTGGAAGATGGCCCAAGTGCTTGGGCCCTGCACCCCATAGGAGACCAGGAGGAAGCACCTGGCTCTTGGCTTCGGATCAGTGCAGTGCGCTGGCCATAGCGGCCATTTGGAGGGTGAACCAACGGCAAAAGGAAGACCTTTCTCTCTTTCTCTCTCACTGTCTAACTCTTCCTGTCAAAAAAAAAAAAAAAAAGAAAAAGAAAAAGAAAAAGAAAAAATCCAGGGGGGCAAGGAGAGAAAGGTAGTGTGTATCTTATTCTCTTCTCTGGTCCCCAAGAGAGACACAGCTGGGTCTGTGTAAATGTGGAGAGAAAACTAGTAAAGAATTCTATAACCCCTGGAATTTTCCAAATCATGATGGGACTTCAAAAAGCATGTGGAAGAAGATAAAACTGAAATATAAGTTTATTGTTGGTGCAAAAAAAAAATTTGAAAACCATACAGTTTTTTTTTTTGTAATTCTCCACAAACTATTTGAAGACCCCCCTCATATGCTTGGATTTCTAAACTTTTTGCACCAACAATAGACTTGTCTTTTTATCTATTTTTTTCACACATTCTTGGAAATACCCTTGGGCATACAAATGGGTGGGGGCAGTTACCACAGAGCACACCGTTTTTCACACAGGAGAGACAAGGCAGCACGTTTCTGGTAGGCTCTTCTTTCCCCAGACGGGCCAAAAATAGATGCTAACTTCTCTCTTTTGGTTAAGACTGGAAAACGGGGCCTTGGCGAGCTGTTCAGCTCTCTGTTAGGGTCCATGCATTAAACATTAACATGGCTACAGTCTTTTTCCTAGCAGAAATATTAAAAATGCATTCAATGTTTCTAATTTCAATTCCCATAATGGTCTATAATGCTTTCAGAGGGTTCTGAATTTTTGATTCCTCATTTGGCCACCCCCTCCTGGCCCCTAATGGCTCCATCTGCTACATATTATGCGTCCCCAACCCTCCTTCACCCAGGCCCCCCAGCCCCTCATGCCCTTCCCAGGGGAATAAAAGCTGGCCTTCCTGCTCTCCACTCCAGGCTCTGCAGGCATTTCCTCCCAGGTGTATGGGTTACCTGCTCACTCAGGTGTATGGGATACTTGATCAAACACCACTCCCCTAAGAAGGAAATCTTTTGCTCATCAGATCAGTCTATGAATGCTTCATGGCTAAAAGAGCAACCATTAGAAAACAAGATTAGAGCAGGCAACAAAAATAACCCCCAGCTCTGAGGTGCCAGGTGGTAGGATAAGGGAGACAGGTCAGGGTAGAGGTCTACAGTCACCTGCAGGGTGACTGTGTTTGCAGCGAAGTGTACCTAACCAAGTGCTATCCCTTCATGGGATAAAAACACCCTGCACTACCCTGCAATCTCTGATCTCAGGACCCTTGCACAGGCCGCACCTTCTCCCACTGTGTGCTCTTCCCTCCCCTCTTCACCTGGCTAACACCCCTCATTCTGTAGCTCAACTCCGCATCCTCAGGGACGTATTCCCAACATGACAGATGAGTCCAGGTTCCCCAGGTTCAAACGCATGCCACCCAGCCTTGGACTCGCATTTCAGAGCACTGATCACAGTCTAACTGCATACTTTGCTGTAGGATGAAGTGGAGAACTCTGCCTCACCCCCACAGTCTGAATACTCCATGGGAGGTTCAGAGTCATTTTTGTTCAGCATCGATTCCCAAATGCCTGGTACCAAGTATGGGACAGCATGCCACTGGTAATACTCGACAGATGAACAAATTGGTAAGTGATGGGTAAACATCTTTGAGAATCAGGAAAACGTGTATTGATATAACTTTAGCCTCACATACAGAAGGCCAGGGCATGAGTTGAACTAACTGCAAAAGATAAGGACGTATCAGAGAGCCTTCTGCAGCAGGTTCTCTCAAGTTCTAGAAAACCATCTTTGTCCAAAGACTGTGCATCCCACCACTTAAAAATCTAAATAGTCATGTCTCACAAACATAACGTACTACCAACACTTCATTCTTCTTTCTCTACAGGATACCTCGAGAGGTTCATGGACGATGGAATGAAAAGACAAATGTGTGCTTCCCACACCCTTCTGGTAGTAGGACCCTTGGATTTCGCCGTCTGGCCTGGGCTCTGAGCAGAGAAGTGCCTGCTCCTTTACCAGGAGACCCTACTGTGGCCCACAGCCCTAGACAAGTCCAGTCCCTCTGAAACAGTTAACTATAAAGCAGTTCACGTTGGAGGCCTTTTGCTGCTCTTACCTCCTTCCCACTATCGCTCCAGGCCCTGTGTGCCAGCACCCAGAGCCACACAGGCTCACTTCCACCTACAATGCCTTCCCTGATACCCCTGCATGGCTCCTCCCTTCCTCCTTCAGGCCTGGACTCCCACCAGGAGCCCCCTCGTGTCCCCGGCCTGACCTCTTCCACCTGACACACATGTTCATTTCTGTGCTGTTTCTCAGAGGTCCACAATCGCAAACCTCCCTGAATGTGAGCTCTGTAGATTTTCTGGTGTTCACTGCCATCTCCTGAGAGTCTAAAATGCACCTGGCATAAAGTAGGTACTAAACAAACATCTGCAGAAGGATCAAGTGGGTCTACACTGCAGTAACTCACATTCTAATGACATCTCTTCCACAAGACTTTCTGCTCTCACCTGTTCTGAGAAGGGCCAAAGACATGGTCCACTCTAAGAAAGAACATGGCCACAGCAGGTAAAAGATGGAACATTAATCAGGAAGAAAAAGAACATCTTGATTAAAATGAAAAAAAAAATCAGCCAAAAACAGGAACAGCCATTTCACTCACACACACACACACACACACACACACACACAGTGTATTTTAAAAGTTCAATCTCACATACAAGAAAAGGTGTATAAATTATAGGTAGATTATTTCTCACTCAAGGACTAATTTTTAAAGCATATACAAAATTGGTAAGAATCCAACAAAACCATTTTATCCATGTTAGGAATGTAAATTATAAACTTTCTGGATGACTAAAAGATATATATATATGTGTGTGTATATATATATATAACAAAATATAGGAGGAATTCCACTTCTAGCAATTTGTCCTATAGAAATCACCAGAGGATAGACAAAAATAGATATGCAAAGACATACACTGCAGCATTTGGAGGAGAAAAAATGGAAACCACTCAATGCAGACTGGCTTTAAAAAGCTGGCAAATTCATATCATGGAATTCTCTGCACCCATTTGCAATCACATTCAAGAATAATACTTGAAATGGGAGGAATGTTTGCAAAATGACTAAGGGAAAACAGGACACGAACTGTGGTATACAGGAGAAGATACCCATGTCACTGGCACAAGTGATTAAGTGTCTCAACCCGGATCCTTCAGCTTTATTGAGCAGGTGGCAAAAGAGAGGCCACTAGGAAAAGAGGCAAGAACGACGCGGATGAAATGCAAGACCACGTGGGCTTTACAGCAAGGCTACAAAGCACAAGAAGTTTATACCACACATGGAACTTTCCCTACGCAAGCAAAAAGTGACCACGTATAGATGGAAGTAGAGGAGAAAGAAGGGAAATCTATTTGCTTGGCTTTCTCCCATCTCTTATTCCCCACACTTCTGGGATGCATCAAAATAAACGCCTTTGGGAATATCCTACGAAAGCACAAGTTTGTATTTAGATATTTAGCTTTGAAAAAAGACAGACAAGGGACCAAGGATGAAATGTGATGACTTGTTTTCTAGTCAAGACTCTGGGGGCTAAGCTGGAGTTTAACATGTAGCAACAACAAAACCCAAACACACATATAAGGGTGAGAGCAAGAAAAACTGACACCCAAGTGTCTGCAGAAGGTGCCACTGGAGCAGGAGCAGCACCCAGGGCTCCCAAACATCTGTCTAAGTAGGGGAGGAAACAGACAAAAGAGGTCAGGCCTTCAAGGAAAGATGCAGAGCATGCCTCAGGCAGGAAAGGAGGCCCCAAGACCCAGGCCTATGGAAAGACAAAAGTTTGCCTGGAAGAATAAAGAATGCTCCACCTTCACCCACTTTACTGCCTCACCAACAGGGCTTCTGTAAGAAGCACTGGATGCAGCTGAAAGCTGGAAGCCACAGACCACCTCTGAGGAGGTGGACGCACAGAAGCCCAAAATCAAGACAGGAGAGAAACACAGGGACACCGTGAGAATGTGAAGCCTCTGGCGCCTGCAGACATAACAACTATTACACAGATCCAACCCCTACGGCTGAGGCGTAGAGGGTAAAGCCACCGCCTGCAGTGCCCCCATTCCATATGGGCACCGGTTCATGTCCCGGCTGCTCCATTTCCAATCCAGCTCCCTGCTAGTGTGCCTGGGAAGACAGAGGAAGATGGTCCAACTCCTTGAGCTCCTGCACCAATGTGGGAGACCTGGAAGAAGCTCCAGGTTTCTGGCTACACATCCGCTCAGTTCTGATGTTGTGGGCATTTGAGAAGTGAACCAGCAGATGAAAGATCTCTGAATCTCTCTCTTTCTTTCTCTCTCTCTCCCTCTGCCTCTCTGTAACTTTGCCTTTCAAATAAATACATAAATCTTTTAAAAAATCCAAAAAACCCCTCACATTAAACATCTTTTCACCTCTGTCCTTATTTCCATATAAATGTAACTACCTCACAACAAAGCCTTATCAGGTGTTCAGAGAAGGGTTAACACAGCAGGTCCGGGTTGCTCAAAAACCCTACACATGGCTATTAAAGGCCTGTTTTCATAAGAAGCTTTGGGTGGCTGCTGGGAACTGAGTACCTAGAATCTTCTATACGGTAAAGTGCACAAGTTTGTCCAAAGAGTTTAAACTAATGCTCTGGCTGGAGGTGAACACCTGTTTTTCCTCCAAGTCTGGAGCTTCAATGACTGGTGCTGTTTGCTTACACAACTGCCCTCCAAAAAGCACCTGGACACTTAGGATTGAGTAAACTTCCTAGGCCAGCAACACTTTGCACAGGCTGTCACATCACTGCTGGGGAACTGAACACTGACAGGGACACACGGAAGCTTGCACCTGCCTTCTTCTAGGCTTCACCCCATGCACTTTTTGCCTTCCTGATTTTGCTGTATATTCTTTCATTGTAATAAACCCTAACGATGACTGTAACAACTTCTGAGTCCTGTGAGTTCTTCCAGCAAACCATCAAGCCTGTGAGTGGTCTTAGCAACCCCAGCACAAGCTATAGACAGCAGCTTCCTGGTGACCTGGAGGTAAAAGTTGGCTCACTAGATCCACACAGAAATGGGAAACAATGAGAAAGAGGCTGCATGTATGACCCCCTTCACTGTTGTTAGCTGTGATACTAGAATGGGAGTACAGTGTGGGGACAGATCCCAGCACTGCACCAAGCCGATCTTGGCCTGTCTATGCCACACTACTAGCTTCAAGGCCACTATCCAACAGAAAAGTCGTGCTGGAACCACACACAGCACCTCTACGACACGGGTCACCAAAGTGGTAGCCCAGGTCAAGGTGGGGGCAGCGTGAAACCAGAGGGTACAGGCTCCTTTTGGGGGTGAACACTGCCAGCTTCCTCATGAACCTTAACTAAAATCAGCTGTGCAGTCTGGCCTGGTTCTGAACACTGCGGAATGGAGTAGCATGCTGGGTTGAGGCTAGCCCCACAGCTTGCTACTGAAGAACCACAGATGGTTTCTGCAAGATACAACACACAATGGCCTGCTCCCAAGAGGGACAGTCTGTCTGGCAGACTGGAGATAAGCGGCTGTAAAGTTTGTTTATCCTGGGCAGGGGAATGATCCTGCCCCTCCTTTGAATGCCAAACAGAACACCCCATATGAAGGAGCTGACAGCCAAGCCTACCACGCTGAATTGACCGTGTGATGACTGGGACACCCATCTGCTTGGTGTGTCCCTTATCCAGGTCATGAAAAATGCTGTGACTAAAGAGTTCCCTTGTTTATGGACCCTCCCCCATCCCATGTGACTGCACTGTTGCAAAATCAAGGAACAGTTTGAGAAGTCACATCAGATCTGTCTCAGCTTTCCAGCACAGGTCATCAAGATGCTAAGCGGATTTGAGTAGCTCCCAAGAGAATGGGGAAGGACAAAGGAGGCAGCCACGGAACTCTTCCAGACAGAGCAGAAGTCTGTAAATGGTTATGGTTATTGAGGAATGGAGTGAACAAAGTCAACATGGATGGAGCCACAGGAAAGTGTGGCATTACTGAAAGCTGTGTCGACTGATGGAAGCCCCTGCAGGTCCCCAGCACTGAGGGACCCTCAACAAATCTGTTCCATTCACTATAGTTTGCAGGCATTTTGAAAACCAGAAGGCAAGGATGAAATGAGATGCCTGACCCTGAGTCATGGGGGTGACTGTATGGCCAACTCAGCAGAATAAGGATGCATGAAAAGAGGTCAGTGCTGTGACGGAATGGGTAAAGCTGCCAACTGCAGTGCCGTCATCCCATGTGGGCATCTGTTCGTGTCTCAGCTGCTCCAATTCCAATCCAGCTCCCTGCTACTGGCCTGGAAAAAGCAGGGGAGGATGGCCCAAGTATCTGAGCCCCTGCTGCCCACATGAGAAACCCAGAAGAAGCTCCTGGCTTCAGCCTGGCCTAGCACTGGCCATTGAGAACATCTGGGGAGTGAACCAGTGGATGGAAAATCTCTCCCTCTCTCCTTCTCTCTCTCCCCCTCCCCCCACCAACCCTCAGAGCCAGGATTTCTTGGCCTGACCCCTGGTTGGGGACCCAAGGCCAGGGAGTGAAGAGGAAACTTTTCAGGACCCCCTGACACGGAAGCCCCTGCTCTGTGATCCAAACCTACTGGTGTGGCCTGAGGGAACTACAATTAGGCTGGGGGGGATACAGGCAGACACTGGTTGATGAGAATAAGACAAAAATTTGGAGGAAAAGTGGAACGTTTAGGCAGACTTTTTCTGAATTAGCCACATCTACCTAATCTGAATGAATTGTTATGGAAATGACATCTGACTGGTGGACGACATCTCCTTCCTAGTATCACTAATTTGACAAAACACAGAATACATTGTGGACCAAAAGAAAATATCACCTTAATTAATGACATGCTAGAAGTACCAAAAAATGCTCCATTGGCCCTCTGGAAAGGTAAGACAGCTGTGGAAAGCAACAGTACATCATTGAGGTCTGAATAAAGTACCTCCACCTCTAGCAGTCTCTGATATGGTTTTGATGGTGCCAAAAATGCAAGGTAAAAAAGCCTAGTAAATACTTTTTTTCCCTCAATACCTATCTCAAAAAAAAAAGAGGCAACTTGCCTTCACGAGGGAAAGATCCCAGTTCAAGTTTACTGAGCTGCCACACAGTTCTCTGAAATCATCAGCTTCAGACAGAAGGTGCCAAGCGTGATGACATTCGACACTGATCATATCATGGTAATATCAGCAACTGACGAGCACACTAGGCCTGAATTAAACGCAGTTGTGACACACACTACTAACAGAGGCTGGCTGATAAACCCAGCAAACCTCAAAGGGCCTAGCAAACCAGTACAATTCTTTGGAATAACTTGAGCAGGGGCCACCTGTGATATTCTGCAGACAGCCAGAAATAAATTGCTGTCATTGCCTACCCTTGGAACCAAGCAAGAAGCACAGCACCTACTCAGGTTGCTCAAATTCTTGGAGCACGCATATCCCACCTCTGGGAATACTGCCAGCTGCTCCTAACCATAAAACCCAAAAATGGCTACATTACAATGGGGGCCTGAACACCACTGGGCAACATCTGAATTGCAGAAAGCCAGGGCTCAGTCAATGCCTGCAGGCCCTGTGATCCACACCCAGATTTCGTGTCTTCAGTCTGCACTTACCCAAACTGAAACTTACAGCAAAACCTGAGTGCACCCAGGAGCAACCATGGGAATGTTGAACCAGAAAAACTTCTAGACACGCTGGTAGACACCATTATTGGCTTGTTACTGGGTATTAATGAAAATCGTCCTGTGGTTGAAGGATACACAACAGTCCTGAAATCTGAAATACCTTAAGTAATGTCCAAAAAACACTCTAATAAGGAAGGTTGTTCCCAGAAGAGTTCCATGATGAAATGGAAAGAGAAGTGGGCATGTGGTCTAATGGTTCAGATGTCCATTGGGATGCTCTTATCCCACGTGGAAACACTTTGGTTCAAGTCTCAGGTTCCACTCCCAATTCAGCTTCCTGCTAATGCAGACCCTGGCGGCTTCCACAAGGACAGACCCCACATGGGAGACCTATATTGAGCTCCTGGCTCTCAGCTTCAGCCTGTCCCAGTCCTGACTTGCAGGCATTAGGGGAGTGAAGCAGTACACGGGAGCTCTCTGTCTCTGTTTGAAAATCTCTTTCTCTCTTTCTCTCTTTCTCTCTCTCTCTCTCTCTCATAAATAACAAATAATTTTATTAAAAAAATTGTTTTGACAGGCAGAGTTAGACAGTGAGAGAGACAGAGAGACAGAGAGAAAGGTCTTCCTTCCGTTGGGTCACCCCCCAAATGGCTGCTACGGCCGGCACACTGCACCGATCCGAAGCCAGGAGCCAGGTGCTTCCTCCTGTCTCCCATGCAGGTGCAGGGCCCAAGGACCTGGGCCATCCTCCACTGCCTTCCTGGGCCACAGCAGAGAGCTGGACTGGAAGAGGAGCAACCAGAACAGAATCCAGAGCCCCAACCGAGACTAGAACCCGGGTACCAGCGCCACAGGTGGAGGATTAGCCTAGTGAGCCACGATGCCAGCCTACATTTTAAAATTAAAGTTTGAAACTCTTTCTTTCTTTCTCTCATAAGTAACAATTGTATTTTAAAATGGAAATGGTTTATGAAGCTCATGCTAACAGAGGAATGCAAAGAGGCCCCCAGGTACTCATGAGCAGGGAGCCTGTTTTCCCCCAGGGCTACCCTGGAACCACCTAAAGAGCTGGCAAATCCTACTGCCCTATGTACAACTCCGAAGAGATCAGCATAAAGCTGCCTGGCTTATGGATAACACTCTAAGATGGGTGGGCATTAGCCAGCTGATGGGAAAACCCTGATTAAAGAAAGTTAAGAACAAATCAGCTCAGAGGCCTAAACTGCATAATACTTTCCTTATAATGATGCAAGAATTATAATATGACAGGTGTTGAAGTTTGAGAGTATACAGACTCTTGGGCAGCAGCCATGGCTTACCACATGAGCAGGCAGATGGAAGGGTATCCATGTGGGCCTGTCCCTATGGAAACATTATGGTAACTTTAGTGGCTTAATGGACACAGTGATGCCCGTGAGAATCCTCTTCCAGGATGGAAGGTGACTGAGACTAACAAGTGGACATCTGGACCCAGGAAATGAACAGGCACAGGGGAGATAAAGAAAGGCAGAGATGGGCTGATTGTCAACATACTACTCTTGCCTCCCTCTAAGCACAAAATGCCAACAAGGACTACCCTGTTTGTCGGCAAGAAAGAGACTGAGACAGCTACAGGGCAGACTCCCCCCAAGGGAAGGCCCCACACACAGCCGGCAAATGGACGCCAGACAAAGGACCACCTCCTGCAGATGGCCTGTGATGTGAATAGGCACTTGGTCTAGACTGGCCTTTGCATACTAGGTGGTAGATCTAATGCTCAAAACGCTGTTAAAGCACTGAAAAGATCTGTGCCCAGTCAACCACCACATTATGTTTCTTCAAACCATGGAACACACTGATAGCACACTGTGTCAACGGTGGGCCAAGAAATAACCCATCAAATGGACACAGGTCATGTCACCCATCACCCTCAGAGCATGCTGCCTGAAAGGGGAGGAGATTAGCATACAAAGGACTTCACCAGTAACTGCTCGCACTCTGCACATATCAATAACGCTGCCCTACAGCTTACATGTGCATCTTTTACTAAGCTGATCAGCACACTACACTCTAGAGGCGGTGACACCAGTTATCCACATCTTGGAAGGGCAGAAGGGACATTCAGTAATAAAATTAGTGATTCAATAATATGTACAATGGTATTAGAAATGGGGTTTTTTTTACAGTTAATTTTTTTCTTTTAAAAAAATTTTATTTAATAAATATAAATTTTGAAAGAACAACTTTTGGATTATAGAGGTTTTTTCCCCCCCATAACCACTCTCCTACCCGCAAACCATCCCATCTCCTACTCCCTCTCCCATCCCATTCTTCATTAAGATTTATTTTTAATTATCTTTATATACAGAAGATCCACTTAGTATATACTAAGTAAAGATTTCAACAGATTGTACCCACAGACACACCAAGTATAAAGTATTGTTTGAAAACTAGTTTTACCGTTAATGCTCACAGTACAACACATTAAGGACAGAGGTCCTACTTAGGGAGCAAGTGTACAGTGACTCCTGTTGATGATTTAACAACTGATATTCTTGTTTATGATGTCAGTAATCACCTGAGGCGCTTGTCATGAGCTGCCAAGGCTATGGAAGCCTCTTGAGTTCACAAACTCAAATCTGATTTGGACAAGGCCATAATCAAAGTGGAAGTTCTCTTCTCTGTTCAGAGAGAAATGGGTTTTTACCAAAGAAATTGATGGTATTCATAAAATGCAGATTGGTTACCATATGTGAAGCACACTCCCCACCCAAGCATAAACGGGGTAAATGAATTCACCTAGGTTGGCAGCCTCTAGGCACTAGGGAAGGTATCCAAAGTCTAACTCCTGAGCAGTGTAGTGTACACTGACCCCAAATCAGGGAACTCTGAGGGCCGAATGCAGACTCTAGAAGGATTTATCTCCTGCCTCTGAGCATCTACCTAGAGCGCTAGAGCGTGAACCAGCTAACAAAATAGGCTATAGGATCGTTTTGTGCCTGCTTGTTAACGCACGTCTTCTTAACAAATCCTGCAGAGTAGAATTCGGTCAGATCCTTGTTTCTGGCACCTCTGGCAGTGAGATTGTGGGGGGAATAGCCAACCCACCCATCTCAAACATCCTGGCAGTGACTCTACCAACCAGACTCCGAGAGCTGTGCACATCCAAGCTGATTACGTCAGTTCCCAACAAGACAGGTCAATGTTATATATATATATCATACCAGAAAGCATAATTATCTGAAATTTTATTTTTAAATCTGTTCATCAATGACAGTATTGCCAAGTTCTCAGACTGACTCTTCATAAAAGTAAAGGGGCCGATGCTGTGCTGTAGTAGGTTAAGCCTCCTCTTGCAGTGCCGGCATCCCTATGGGCACCAGTCTGTGTCTCAGCTGCTCTTCTTCTGATCCAGCTCTCTGCTTATGGCCTGGGAAAGCAGTAGAAGATGGCCCAAGTGTTTGGGCCCCGGCACCCACATGGGAGATCTGGAAGAAGTTCCTGGTTCTGGCTTTGGATCAGCGCAGCTCCAGCTGTTGCAGCCATTTGGGGAGTGAACCAGTGGATGGAAGATATCTCTATCGCTGCTTCTCTAACTCTGCCTCTCAAATAAATATATAAATCTTTAAAAAAAAATAAAAGGAAAGTGAAGACATAATGGCAAATTATAATCACTTTGAATGGAAGTCATATGGCCTCAGAATACAGTGAGACAGGAGAATGGGGTTTGGTAAGTCATTTTCATGTGCTTCCCAACAGAATGTATGCCACACCACGAATAAACAGGAACCTGATGCTTTGGGTAACGGCGACTGCCAATAGCACTACCCACCAGTATCATTCCCATAGCAACTGTTGTCAGGCCAACAGGCCTTGTCAGAGGCAATCAAAGGCAATGTAAATCAAGAAACCCTTTCACACAACTCCAAAGTATGGTCTTGGGAAAACCAGAACTAAGTTGCTGCCTCACTCTGGGACCGGGATAAGCTGAATTCTGAATACTAAGGGAATGCCAAATCTACCAGCAAAGAGGACCTACCACCAGCAGCTTCTCCTCCCACTCCCCACCCACCACAGCACAGAGCACAAACAGAAAGGAATTACTCCCTGGAAACCAAGGCACTGGACACTGAGAAGGCCGTGAACGGAAGAGTACTAATTGCAAGCCCAACATATACGGAAAAGAAATAAAAGGCAGAGCAGGCAATGCAGGAAGCGGTGAGGAGGCAGTGACAGGGGCTGGAGAGGAATGGGGAGGCGGAGAGAGAAAATGACCAAAACGGGGAAATGAGCCTTCCTGCGGAGGGAAGAGTTATCCCGGACAACTTCTTCTCAACATGGAACATTTGGATAATATCCATTCTAAACTCCAAAAGTTTGTTTTGGATTCACTTTTTGGATCTCTTCTTTCAGAAGATCAGTTACACAATGGTCTCACCTTTAATCAAGTTTCAAAATATAACTCCCCTTGAAATATACCAAAAATCAACTTCCAGAAAACGACCAGTGCCACAAATCAAGAGACACCCATCCCTAATGTGATGTGGGGGAGAACAGGCAGCAGATTAACCTAAACAAATGCAAGTTCCAGTGAAATAACCACTTCCACAGAGTGAAGCCCAATTACCAGTGGAGGTGTTAACAACCAGTCCCTCACTTAAAAGCCTCTTAAAATCAGCCCTATCTCCTCCCACCCAGGTGGCTGGGCTTGATGCACCTCCAGACAGATGGCAGAGGTAGCCTCAGTCCCTCTCAAGGTGCCCATCACCCCAAGGCTGTCACACGAGGCCCATCCAACACCCAAGCACTCTCACTTCCTTCTCTTTTTCACTGTCTTATGTGTCCCTACTGGCTTCAGAGGACCTCACCATTTCAAATCTTTTCTAAGCCTTTTCTTTTACTTTTCCACTCATAAGGCCCTCATAAGGATACACCTATAAAGTTGCATTTAAAACTTATTCCCCAAGAGACCACAGAATCAAGAAATGCAGGCATTTAGAAACACATTAAAGAGATCATACACTTGTGTCCATATGAAGAGCTGAGGTTTGGTATTTAACAGGAAACTACGTCTCTCAAATTCCTGCTTGAGACTCGAGGAGGGCCAGCGCCGCAGCTCACTAGGCTGATCCTCCTCCTTGCGGCGCCGGCACACCAGGTTCTAGTCCCGGTCAGGGCGCCGGATTCTGTCCTGGTTGCCCCTCTTCCAGGCCAGCTCTCTGCTGTGGCCAAGGAGTGCAGTGGAGGATGGCCCAGGTCCTTGGGCCCTACACCTGCATGGGAGACCAGGAGAAGCACCTGGCCCCTGGCTCCTGGCTTCGGATCAGTGCGGTGCGTCGGCCACAGTGCACTGGCCACAGCGGCCATTGGAGGGTGAACCAACGGTAAAGGAAGACCTTTCTCTCTGTCTCTCTCTCTCACTGTCCACTCTGCCTGTCAAAAAAAAAAAAAAGAGAGAGAGAGAGAGAGAGAGAGTCGAGGAGAGTGGCTACTCCTGCATTTTGTCTTTGTTTGCAGATGTATGACTTAAGAGTCTGGTCAAGTCCAGGAGAGAGAAGAAAATAAAGAGAACTTTCAGCCTAGTTCTCGGCCTCCCTGTCCCCTCTCTTCCTTATCAGGAAAATGGAGGCAGTTCTCTGACATGGGGGAGGGAGGGACACAGAACCAAACAGCACCTGTGGAAGGCTCTGAACACTTTGGAGAGTAAAGATCTTCACTGAGCAATGCCTGTTGAACACCCACGGCACAGGGAAGGGACCGCAGGAAAAGCAGTCAATCAGGGCAGTTTTCCAGGACGTGCAACCCCAGAGCACGGCGGGCAAGCAGGCACGGTGCCCCCACTGCCCTCCCTTAATCCCGTGCCCAGCTTTCCTAAGTAACAGAAAACAGCTGGGAAGAGAAAAAGCCCAGCAAAGTGAAGCCAGAGCCCTTCTGCTTTGCAGTGCTTCCCCAAGTCCCTCCGAGCTGCACAAACACACACCCATGCTTCTTCAGCCACGAGTTCAACGGCCGACACGGCATCATCCGCTCCATGGAAGAAGTCGTGTGTGTTTTCTTTAGGTTTGTGGAAACAACACACTGAAACCTCAAACCATTTAAAATGCACGTGGGCTGTGAAGGGTTGTAAAGGTCTAGAATCCAGGCAGAGAAAACAAAAGCCCTGAATGAGAAAATATTTACTTGCTCATAAAGTTCACATGTAAGAGCAAGTACACGAAATGCCTGTTTCTGTTCTTGGGGAGGGGCAGTGAGAATATAAACAAGAGACCTGCTTGGAAGTCGGAGCCAGACGCTGAGCAAATGTCAGTTCCTTCTCCCCTTCCCTTTCTTGCCCTTTTGGGGGCCTTGGGATGGAATGACTAAACAATAAGAATGTGGCAGGGCCCACGAGCGTGAGGCCCTAGGCTGGGATCCAGAGGTCTGCCAGTGGCTGAGCCCTAGGTTAGCCAGCAGCCAGCAGAAACTAGGAACAGATCTGTCCAGAACGCAAACCCACCGAGCAGCGGCAGGGGGCAGGGGCAGGCAGGACACCCTTAGCAAGCACTCTGGGAGTGAGCCCCCGTGCCTTTGCTCTCTTCTCTTGCCTGCTGTACTCCTTGGCAGAACCTTCAGATTTGGGGGCACGAGGGGATGGTGGTGGCAGAAAGAAATGAGGGTTGAAACATAAAACAGTCAATTTTCCAATGTATTGGCTACAGCATGAGGCAGAGGAAACGGCTTCTCCAAGGGGAGACAGCCTAGGTTCTGCCTGAATTGCTTGGTGGTTACAATTCGACCAGGACATGCTACTCCCCCCACCCCTCCCCTTCTCTCCCACCCAGTTTCTTCGGGCAATCAGCAATTAGCTGATTTTTTTTTAATGAAGCATACTCTAGATAAACAAAATTGCTATATTATTCCAATTTTCTAAATCTTCAAAATTGGCAAAGTTTCACAGTGATACGCTGAATCCAACCTGTGCACTCTGCCAGTTACAGAGAAACTGTAGGGGCTGGTGTGGCGGTTCAGCGGCGGAGCTGCCACTTGTGGTGCCAGCACACCATGTAGGAGCAACAGCTCCAGCGCCGGCTGCTGCCCTTCCAACCTGGCTTCCCACTAATGTGCCAGGGAAGGCAGCAGATATTGGCCCAACTAATTGGGCCCCTCTCACCCATGCGGGAGACCTGAATGAAGCTCCTGGCTCTTGGATTCAGCTTGGCCCAGATCTGGCTGTTGCAGCCCTTTGGGAAGTAAACCAGCAGATGGAAGACCTGTTTCTCTCTTTCTTTCTCTCTCTCTCTCTCTCTCTCTCTCTCTCTTTCTCTCTTTCTCTCTCTCTGATTTATTTATTTGAAAGACAGAGTTACAGAGAGGCAGAGAGAGAGAGGTCTTCCATCCATTGGTTTACTTCCCAAATGGCCACAATGGCCAGAGTTGGACTGATCCGAAGTCAGGAGCCAGAGCTTCTTCTGGGTCTCCCTAGGGGTTGCAGGGCCCCAAGGACTCGGGCCATTTTCTATTGCTTTCCCAGGCCATAGCAGAGAGCTAGATCAGAAGAGGAGCAGCAGGAATTGAACCGGCACCATGTGGGATGCCGGCACCGCAGGCAGTGGCTTTACCAACTACATCATAGCACCAGTGTGTGTGTGTGTGTGTGTGTGTGTGTGTGTGTGTGTCTGCCTTTCAGGTAAAAATGAAAATTAATAAAATTGAAATTCAGCTTGGAAAAGATTCTTTGAAGAGACATGAAGATGTCTATGTTATTATAAGTGGAAAATCAAGTAACAAAACAGTACAGTGTAATCTCATTTGTAACTATATAAATAGCTAGGGAGGGAATATTTACTACATAAAGGCACAGGGGGAAAGGACTCCAGAGAGGAAAGACTAAAAGCTTCCAGACTGTGGAGGGTAGAGGTAAAGGTGAGCATATTTGCTTCTTCGTGGAAACAAGAGTGAGTGTCACGACTGGTGTAAGGAGAACAGGGTTTGGATAAAACGCGTACACCACGCACTTGGAAGGAACAAAGCTTCTTCTGTGGAGGCAGCGCCCGGCGCCACCCTCCAAAACAGCAGACACTAGCCTCCCACTCTCTCCGCACACAGCAAGCAGGCTGTTGCCCGCCTGTAACCTGAGGATGGCACACCGAAAGGACGGATCTTAGCAACCGGAAGGCATGTTCCGAATTGCATGGCCATCAGCCTTTGAGACAGGGTCCCCAGTGATTCTTATCTCCTCGTCGTCATGACGCTGTGAGGTCATGATGAACAGGGCTGACCCATAGAACCAAGAGGATATTGTAGCTATGGTAGCGTGTGGCTTCCCAGACGAGGTGCCTGGGGGAAACCAACAGCTATGCTGTGAGGATGCTGGAGCAGCCTGTACAAGAGTCTAAGTGGCAAGAAATGGGGGCCTCCTGCCAACACACAAGCCAACACAGCAGGCCACTTGGAAAGCAAGGCCTCCCGCCTGCTCACTGCTGGCGTGCTGCAGCCCGGCCAACTGCAGTCCCACAAGACCCCAGCCAGAGCCACCCAGTGAAAGTGACCGATTTCCTGACCACAGAAGCTGTGTGGATGCTGACTGTTGTGCTGAGCTGCCACATTGCGGGTAATCTGTTACACAGCCCTGGGTAACTAACACAGATGGTAGGACCCAGAGTATGGGCCCATGGGACCCACACTGAACTCCCTCCTCGAGCAGGGGCCGAGGGTCTTCTCCAGCACTGCCGCAGGTGAGGCTGGGAGCCCCTTGCACAGGCACCAGCACGCTGCTCTGCCCAGTGCAGGCTGGCCCCAGGGCTAGGAGTGCACGTCCGTCCTCCTGCAGGACAGTCGAGAGGCCTGCTGCCTCCCAAAGACAGGGAGACAGGGATGCGTCCCCCCCCCCCCCCGGAGGCAACATCTCACCTCATCAGTGGGCACACTGGGACGGGTCTAGAGTCACAGGCCCACACGTGGCCCCAAAGTGAAGTGCACCCGCAAAATGCACAGCCTTCCACAGAGTGACACTTGAAACTGCACGTGCTGCCCAGCAATTCCTGTGACGTGCTTTCAAGTTCATGGGGACTTTCTGATATTTCTTCTTGAAGTCCAAGTAAAATTATTTTTAACTCTCAGTATTATGAGCACATTTTAAGTGACTTGGGTTAACTGCCCTCCCTGTGGGACTGCTACAAACAGTCTGTAATTTAAACAGCATTTTTTCCATCTCCCCAATCTACCCCTCTTTTTTTTTTTTTTCAACCATAAACTCTTGGTAATGATCTCAAGGTTGTCAGTTACTTTAAACACTGCAAGCAACCACTAGAAATCAGGACAGCCAGGCTTCCAAGTCAATAAAATTATTATTGCTCAGAATATTTCAACTGCAACAGTTTCTGGATATGTTTATATCATCAAATCAAGTTAATAAACTGGAAAAAAAATCACCAAAGTAGGAAAGACGTACTTCTTATTTAACTCTACATAGAAATAGAAATTTGACAACATAATTACCAGAAAAATATATAAACCTGAGACATTTAATTTGGAAATTTAAGAAGAGAAATTAAATGTCTTCCTCACTTCACTACCAATACTTTTGAAAAGGTGATTCTGAAATTGTTTCGGAATAGATCACGTATAATAAAGGTTTTACATTTTGAATTCCAGTTGGAAAAAATATGTTAATATCGAGTTTTAGTTCATTTGGGGTTCAAACATTTTTGACAGAGAAAAACTCATTGAGTGCAAGGGTGGGTTAGTGGGAGGGTTGGATGGAGAACATCTCGCTCAGGCATCAAAAAATCCAGGTAGGGCGGCTGCACTTGTCTCTCCAGGCATAAGCCAGAAACATCATTTCACTATCATGTAAGGGCAAAGTTTGAGTGCCATTCCAGATAGGAACAGGCTTTAAAGAGTTAAAGCTCTCTGGAAGATGCTGAGTGACAGTCTATCAAAGGAATCACCCTTTTATTTCCTAATCAGTTGGGACAGACTCTACTTTGCAAAGGTCAGGGGTCATAAACTTGACAAGAAAAATGTTCGTCATTCTAGACCTTTCCCTCTGTGTTATGTAAGACCCAGAACCTGGTAAAAATTAAAGTCTTCCCATCCACTCATCCAGTAACATGCAAAAAATGAATGACAGTCACAAAAGAAGGTAGAAGTCCTACATACACTCTGCCATGTATTTGGTTTGTAGCGCTGTTCACACCTGAAGAGGTTCAGTTTTGTTAACTGTAAGGTGTTGTGGGTACAAAATAGAAAGGACAAAAAGACTGGTCAGTTGATCCCAAATAGTTGAGACATTAAGTAACAAGTCACACTACCATCACAGAAAATCTTAGAATTTCAACTCAGGTCTTGAACACACTGGAAAGATTAAACATTGAGGCTGTCAGCTAGCATTCATGGATAACAATAAGACAGTAGAAGCCAGATGGCATGCCATTGATAAGCTATTCCCCGTGTTCAAGGACACCGAGTCAGTTAACCCATTGTACAGTTAATTTAGCAGTTCTCTCAATGGACCACAATACATATGCTCATTTCCTAGTTCACAAGCAAGAGACTTCTATGACTATAAAGTCTAATTAAGAACTGAGCAGCACCTATCTGCTCCCTATAACAAATACCTTCCACCCAATCCTGATAGGACTGCCCCCAACCAGCTAATGTGCCAGTTAACTAAAGGAAACCTGCTGGATGCTAAAGACTCAGCATGGCTACTTCTGACGATGAGAGCTGGTTAATGAACGAGGTATCTGGCTTTAGGTTCAACCAATGCAGTTCTCTCATCCATCCAAATTTTTTTAAAGAGGAAAGATGATTCAAATCGTATCAGAGAATAAAGAATGCTTAAAATAACCCTTCCGTCTTTACAGACATTTTCAGGACCCAATATCCTTCAAAATGTTGAGTTAATTATTTTTGCAAACATTGTTAGGAAATAGTAATTTTGGAATTGTATCTTGACCCAAACACAGAAACAAATCTTTTTGCTTTAGTTAGTATGGATAAGCTTTTCTACGAATATCCAAGTTCAAAAAACCAAAAGTAGCCATTTAATTTCACTAGATTATTTAGCTATGGCATGTGAAACAAGCATTGTGTTCAAGTCTGAAGTTAGTTCACTATTGCATAAACATATGGAAGTTGTGAAGGCCTTGACTGGTTCATAAGCTCTCTCTAATCAGGTTGACACTTTTCTTTTTGATTTTTAAGATTCATTATTTATTTGAAAAGCAGAGTGAAAGAGACAGAGATGGAGAGACAGATTTTCCATCCTCTGGTTCATTCACCAAACAGTTGCAACAGTCAGGTCTGGGGCAGGCTGAAACCAGTAGCCTGGAGTTCCACCCAGGTCTCCCACATAGGTGGCAAGGGCCCAAGCACTTGAGCCATCTTCCGATGCCTCCCAGGTGCATTAGCAGGAAGCTGGATCAGAAGTGGAGCAGCCAGGATTTGAACCTGACCTCTGATGTGGGACACCAGCATTACTGGACCCATAATTCTGCTTCCCTTAAAACAATGGTAACAGCTTTTGTAGTGTTAAAAGCCATATTTCAAGGCAGTTAGCATGTCTTTTAAACAGACTGTCCCACGGACGTTAAGTGGAGTAGTCTCTGCTGCCCCGCTTTCCATGTCACTGCCTGCCCTCCAACTTCTTCCCCAGCAACCTCACTGTCTCTCCCAGCCAGGTCTGGGGAAGGCCAGAGGGTTGCTGTGCTCCCACAGCCTACAGCTCTTTTTCAAAAAAAAAAAAAAAAAAAAAAGGCCGATATAAATGTCCTGCAAGGCATCAGAAAATAAGCAAATACAGTCATGCCAAAATATTCCTTTTAAAACATCTGTTCTAACAACAACCAATTAAAGTGATGACAGAGCCTATGAAAAGTAAAACAGATGACCGTGCTGGTGCTGTTTTTAAAGCCTTGTGCAATAAATAGCACAGGAATAAGTTATCCAGCTCACTCTGGCTTCAGCCTCTTGGTTATGAAGTCAATGCTTTAAAAGTAGCATAACTCAGAATACAATCAGCCAAAAACATTAAGCTGTTCCGCGCTGATGGAGCCGGGCTAAAAGCCTTGAGAAGTAATGAAAAGGGGGCTCCTTGCCCAGGAGTTGTATTCGTTCATCCCAGGGATCAATTAAAACCTCTGCTTGACCCCAGATTCTTTACAACTGCAATCTTTTAAACATTTCTTTTATTGAAACGTTCTCCACGAAATAAGACGCCCATGTGAGAGAATAAAATGCACACTGCAATGAGACCACGGTCTCAGAATGAGAAAGGGAGCCCCGCAGACCGAGAACGCCACAGGAAGCCATGGGTCTCTCTGTCCCCTCTCCCTGATTCTCCTAAGCAGCAGGAGCCCCGATGCTCTGCAGACTTCAGTGCGCTGACCCCTGGAGACTCTCAGGAGTGCTAAGCAGGGAGTGACAAAGGATCCCTCAGCTCCCAATTCCACGAGGATGTCAGCCCCAGCCACTAGGCCAGCACACCCAGAAGCCGTACGGTTGCTCCACATGACCAACAGGGAAACAAATGATGCAAAATCATTATGAATGTCAGTGACACTCACATTTCTCTGTTGTTAGATAACACGGTCCTGATATACAGAACCCATGGAAAGTTTCACTCCACCAGCTTCTCCATTCTTCTGTTTGGTTGGCTGAGTGCGTTTCTTGTTAGCCGACTAAGACCAGCAAGGCTGCATTACACCGCAGCCTCATGCCAGCCACACAGAGCTTCTGCTCTAAGTGAGAGCAAATATTTGCTGACTGCCAACTCTGCGATGGGTGCTGCAGAGGGAGAGGGATTTTTTTGTTTTTTTTTTCAAGTTCTGGTTCTTGAGTTCAAAATTTAATTGCAGAACAGGGATGAGCTCTTGAGAAATCAAATGGAAACTCACATTTCAAGGCAATGAGAATGCAAACAAATGGCTATGCACCAGCAGTACACACAGACACACCAAGCCCTCCATTCTCATTGTGAAGCAGACCCAAGGCCAGGCTAGTAAGGCGAGGACAGCAAGGTGTACTGCATTGCTGTAAGAGAGAGCATGAGCCTGGGACCGGAACACACGTGTGCACCTGTTACAATTCCCACAGGGAGGCAGTGGGAGGCAGGACTGCAGCCACAGACCTGTGTGGGCTAAGTTTGATCTTCACCCTAAGGGAAGAGGAGCAAGCACAGACTTGCAGAAGGGACTGCTGTGATCAACATGTTCAAGAGAACACTAAACAGACCGTGGTGGACAAGACACACCACAGAAACCCTTAGCAAGCAGACCGCCGGCAGCAAGCAGAATACACCTGGCTTGAAGTGATATTGTCAAGTTCAACAAAACATGGAAAATATAGGTCATCCGCTCCGAAAATTTAGAGGCTGGGTAAGGGATGCGTAAAACACTTAAAGTCAGCAGAACAAGTGCCCAACCATCAGGGGCCACTGATTTCACTATTACAATGATGTGGATGAGCACACTGGTAACAGATGAGGAACAGGAAATCAGCCTGAGCCGATGACATAACCCAGAACAGGTCGGAGGGAAAGAGGAACTCAGCAGAGAAACACTCAGCCTGACTGACTGCCAAGCAGAAATACCTGGGTGCCACTTAATGCTGGCTCAGAGTGGGTCACTGGCCTAGTGAGATCCTGGAGGAGACAGCATCTGAGATAGACCCTCAACCAGCATGAGGAGGCACTGCCCACAACACCTGACTCCAGGGCATCCCCCACAGGCTCCCGCCTTCTCACAGCTCAGAGCCCTCTAGCACCTGGCTATGCCCCAGCCCCTGTCTCCACATCAAACAGCAGCTCATGTGTTGTTCTACTGGCATCTGGATACAACCATATGTCTGCAAGGTCACCCCCTGCTAATACAGCTTGAAAACTGTACAGTAGCCTCCCCTGACTGTGAATCAGGACAAAGCCGAGCCCCAATGGTGAGCTGTGACTCACAGACACCCCCACTCTAGTGGGAGGCTGTGCCTCTGAGATGCTCATGAGCCAAGACAAAGGGAAATAAACACCTGCAAAAGAGGGGCCACAGCTGCAAACATGTTCCACTCAACAGCATCAAAGCTGAAAGGAAAACTTTCACACCATCTCATGTTCAGCCACGAAAAGCCAAGAAGCAGAGAAATCTGGCAAACAGCAAGCAAAGCTGCTTAAGTTTCCACATGAAAGCAAGGGGGCAGTTCGGAGGGGACTGCCCTGTGCTAAAGGGAATTCTCTGCAGCTCATCCCACTGGGCAATTCCACCATGGCCTGGGACACACCAGGCACCAGCCCAGAGGGGCACAGCTCCTCAGAACCATGGGAGGACAAGTGTCTCCCCAGACTGTGAACAGAGCGCTGGCTGCCAGCAGGCCTCTGTTGGACACACCCAGGACAGACTTTACCCATGGGCATGGATCAAGCTGACACACCCACAACAGAGAATAGCAGAAGTCGGCTGCCATTCCTCAGGCCTCACTTTCACTCTGAAAGCGCCAGAGAAGATAAGTGGGTGCCGGTGTTATGGTGCAGCAGGTTAATCCCATACGAGTGCTGGTTCAAGTCCTGGCTGCTCCACTTCTGATCCAGTTCCCTGCTAATGCTGGGAAAGCAGCAGAAAATGGCCCAAGTACTCGGGCCCCTGCCACCCATGTGGGAGACCCAGATGGAGTTCCTGGCTCCTAGCTTTGGCCTGGTGCAGCCCTGGCCATTGCAGCCATTTGAGGAGAGAACCAGCAGATGGAAGATCTCTTTCTCTATTTTTCCCTTCTCTCTCTGTAACTCTGCCTTTCAAATAAATAAATAAATCTTTTTAAAATAAGAGAGCTGCTAGGAACTGAACCATTTACAATTTGTGTACTTAACCCACTGGAGTCCCATACTCAGATATTCACCAAAATGTAAAATTCCACAGAGCTTGCCCAACTACAGCCCACGGTTAGGTAGCACTCAGCACTTGCTGCTACAGCAGTATCCCAAAATATACTTTTAAGTTTCAAAAAAGGATACAAAAATAGATAACAAAAACTGGCACTATGGACATCTGGTATCTTCACAACATAAACACATGGACAAACATATGTTGTTCTGTTCAACAGTTTTACAAGAACCAAACACAGACAGTTGTAACACCTTCCGGGAGCTATGTTAAAAGCGACGCCTCTTGTTTGCTCAGGAAGAAAGACTTGCCAACTTGCACACATGCAGATACTGCAGTGCCTTGCCCTGGGCATCTCTGTGCTGTGGGCATTGCTTATGTAGGACACACAGTCATGTCAGCCAGAGGAAGGTGTGCGCATTCATGCCCCACAGGTCTGGCAAGGGTCTTCCACAGGTCAAGGGGCGTGCTAAGTACCAGGGGAGAAAGGACAGGACACCCAAACCAGTGGGCACTAGACCCCCTGGGGCATGCTGGAGGCTCTCTGCAGAGACCTGGTAGGAGTCAGGCTCTGTCCTTCATGAAAGCTGATTCAAAGAAGAATGATAAGTGACTAGAGTTGTGAACACAGAAGACAGTTGTCAGTTAAGTAAGCTGGAAGGATTCATGTCACGATCGCCGAGTATTACCTGCAAGTGTAGCCGGGCAAAGAACGAATGCCTGCATCTGACTGACAAATGTTTAATAGAATGCCTACCGTGTGACAGCCCGGATCTCACCTTCAAGCAACAGTACCCTCCCAAGTGCCACTTGCCTTTCCGGTGGACTGGCAAGAAGGCTCTGTGGCCAGAGCAGCCACAGGTAGCACACCCAGCCCCTACACCTGCCTGGCCCATCAGTGCCTTCTGCTTTGCACAAGCGTGGGCAAGGCTCCTGGAACAGTAGTGGTCTCTTCTCCAGGAGGAACTGAGCTGTCTTTGAACCCCACAGTCCCTCCTGCTTCCTGGAGCACCTGCTGCTGCTGACAAGCAGGCCCTGACCTGACGGGCACCAGCTGCCAGGAACAAAACGTCCCAGGTAGCTGTGGCTGCAGAACTGCTGCTTTACCGAAAAGCACTAGTGTCTCATGGGCGGGGCGAAACCCAGGAAGCAAGGGCTCTGGGTTTCTTTGGAAAGCAAAGGACACAGATGCCTTCGGCATCCTCACCACCCCAGCCTCTGTCACTGCCACATCTGTTCAGAATTCGCTCCCACCTGCTACAAGTTTGGCGTCCTCAGCAATCCCAAGGGCCTCATGCTGCCAAGTCTGATGGACTGCATTTGCTCACTGATGCTTCAGCCTCCTGGGGCTGCTTCAAGGAACAAGGCACACTGGTGTCCCGCTCTCCTGCCCCTCCCACTATCTGCACTTGGAAATTCAGCATCAGCCTCTTGTTTCCTTCAACTCTGGGTTTCATTTATAGAGGTTGGAAACTAATGTGCTTTTTGGCTCATGTAATGAGAAAAAAATCCTTTGATTAAAACACACACACAAACTAATTGCTTTTTAGAAGCAAACAAAACTATTTTCCATGTTTCTTCAAAAGAAAGTTAAGTAGACAAAGTGCAACTGCTAAAGTATATCAAACTCTGCCACAGATGACAGAAAATGGGAAGAAAACCACACCAAGAAAATGGTGAATTCAAACTAAAATTCCAATGTCCAGGAGAAGAGACTCATCCTTCTTACAGAAGAATTCTAAATAATAAGAGCTGCCAGGTTTAACAAAATACAGGACACACAGTTAAATCTGAAGTTCAAATATTCCAAGAGACATACTTACACTACAAGATTATTCCTTATTTATCTGAAAATCAGATTTATCTTGGTGTCTGCAACCCTACAAACAACATATGTAAATACTTATCCCTCCAAGAGACGGGCTGAGTCCTCCCTACTCCGAGGGTGGGCTGTTCCTATGACCCACTCTCCGAAGGCAGAAGAGGGGAAGGGAAAAATGTGGCTTGACAGCGAAGAACCCTGGCCAGCACGACAGTGGACAGGTGGTCATGGTTAACATCACCAGGTTCTTGGAACGATATAGAGAAGATTACCATGGCCCCTGCACAAGGATGACATGGAAATTTGTGAAGCGTTCCATATTTAAAAAAAAAAAATTGCCAGGTGTCACAGGGATGTCACATCCTGTACTGTACTTTTGGGCTCTTCCCACAAAACCCAGGCATCACCCAGCCCCAGAAGATCCTGGACATTCTACAGGGTCCGTGGCTTGGTACTCCTCAAGACATCAAGGTCATGAAAAATAAGGAAAACTGAGAAACACCCCAGACACTGAAATGCAATGTGGTTCCCCCAGCCTGGATCCTGAAGTGGAAAGAGCTCACGGAGGGGAAAGCTGGTGAATTCCCAGTCACATTTAAGATGGATGGAGCTGATGTCAGTTTCTCGGTGTGGACAACGTGCAGTGGGAATGTAAGACGTACCAATGGGGAAGGCCGGAGGAGGGGTATGCAGGAACTCCTGACAGTGCAACATTTCTCTAAGACAAAGTTGATTTTTACAAACTTCAAATGTGAAGAAATTAGCAGATGAAAATATCAAGGAGTTGCATCAAACTCGGAGAAAGGGTTTATAATACAAGAATGATAAAGTGTTGATAATCATAGTTTTAAAAATAAGGATTTCTTTTAAAAAGAGACTTGAGCAAATAGCAGAAGACCATGACTAGAGACCTCATGCTAAGTGTCTCTCAGGCCTCCCCACCCAACTTCACTCACTGGCAGAAGTAGCTTCTCCAGGGCACCAACCACGCCTGTTTGCCCAGGACCATCCCAGTTCTTGCACATCCTATACAGCCTCACAGCCCAGAAAATCCCTTGGTCCTGTCACACTGCCTCCTCCTCACCCAGGTGCGGGGCTGCACAGAGCTGCTGGGGACAACTCGAGTCCAGGCAACTAATTTACTTTTACAGAAAGCTCTAAAATGAAGCCATCTTCCGTCCCTTGCTACCTACCTACCACGGATGTATATGAGTATTCCCAATACCAACTCAGGAAGATGGGGGTTCTTTGCCCTTATCTGTGAAGACACTGAGTGCCAGTGCAGCATGTATCCCTCCGCAGGGCCCCAGGAGTCTCAGGGAAGGTCACGCCGGGAATGAGGATGATGTGCACAAACCTCAACATCAAGATCGCGTCCTTGCACCAAAAGAACCTGTAGGAAGGAAAACAGTGCCACAGGGCATCTTGGGGCTGCAAGCAGATGCTCCCCAGGTACAATCTGAGGCCCTCCCTTCTGCACAGCTGCACTCAGAAACCTACGTCCAAAGTGCACTGACAGCACTTAGCCACGGTGCCAGGTGAGAAGTTTAGTGATGAACTCCTCGGCAGGCTTAAAAACACCGCTGGCATACCCATGGCCGGGCCCCCAGCTGCTCAGCAACGTCTGTGTGCTGGGCACCCAGCCACCATGCCCAGCCCAGGGAGCCTAGTCCTGGCTGGGAACACAGGGACCTCGAGAGGACTCTACAAGACTCTGCAAACCCAGAGGTAGCCGATGTGAGGACAGAAGCACTGTCCTAGCCCACTGGGCTTAATGCAGTGGATGTTGAGTGCTGGGTTAATGAATGGATGGGTGGAAGAACTGAATGAAGGAAGAGAGCAGTGGGGAGATGAGATGGGAGGAGAAAGGGTAAAGCACAGACAGACAGATATGAAGGGTAGACAGAGAAGACGAAGGAGCAGAGAGAGAGAAAGGGATAAAGGGGAGAAGCCCAGGTAGCTATGGAGGGTGATACAGAAGATGGGGCGGGGGGGGGGGGGGGCTGGGGAAAGGGGCCCAGACCCAGACTGCTGAGCTGGAAAAGGCAAGAACCCCCCAGTCCATCAAAGGGTGATGGTCTTGCAAGAGCTCTGGCAGGTGCATGGGGGTAACTTCTATATCCCTTAGACGAACACTAAATCGCACCATCAAAGAAACAAGAAGCTCTTTCTGAGTCTGCTCCCGAGCCTCCTCTCTCCGCACGGTATCTCTGTGGAGAACAGAGGAAGCAACTGCACGAAGCGGAGCTGAGACACCACCATCCAGCCCAAAAGCAGAGCGTGGAGGGGAGGCAGTGCTAAAACGGCCAGTGTCCTTGTGAAGACACTGCAGAAGCCTCTCCAGGGACAAGGACGCTTCCTCACGCTCAGAGTCGCTCCCGCAGATGCTTGCTGTAGGATTTCCTCTTCCGAGTGTTAAATTAGAACTCACAGGAAGAACTGTTTTGGGGGGGGGGGGGGGTGCAAAGAACATATACAACACGCACTCTGGTTGTGCAATTCTGTTTGGAAAGGTTTACGGAAACAAAATCATGTGAATTATTAAGTTAAAGGAGCCATTCCTTTTGGTAAGAATACAGATCAAGACACTTAAATGACCTGTTCTACAGATACTCGCTATGAACTTCTCTCCCACAGCGGATTGTGAAAACAAGACTTCCTCAGGATGCCGGCCCTTCCAGACCTTTCTCAGAGAGGTGCGCGATGCCCGTCTGACCTGAGCAGGACAGCAAGGAGCTCAGGAGGACGAGGCCCCTCAGCACAGCCAGGGACACATCCTCCCTGCTGAGTTAACACTCCATCCCTAGGCCCGAGGAATGAGGGTCCCGGGGACACAATGAAAGCAATAAAAATGACTGCGAGGTAAGAGCTATAAAAAGAACGATAATTTATTGGGGCTCTCACCCCGAGTCACACGAAGCTATCTGGAGCAGCTGTGTCAGTTCACGAGGGTGACAGGAAGGCCAGAACTGACCAGCAGTTGTTCTGCATCTGCTTCAAAGGAACGCAGAATCTAAAGGGGAGGGGGGTGCTATTTGACCTCTCTACTTATCTATTTGGAAATTTCAGTATTTAAGGGTAGACCTCAGTGTTTTTAACAGGTGGACAGGTATTCTACATCATTCTACCCTCTCCTCTATGATCAGCATTTCAGCTGTCTCAGTAACACTGTGGTGTTATGAGTTATGTGCACACACAATTCTAGAGAGATCCACAGCACTGGCATGGCCTGGTCAAATTACGGCTATTCTAGTTTTGGTTCAGGTCCCCAAGTGCCTTCCAAAACTGTCATCACCAACTTGCTCTCACCAACGGTGCACCAAGTTGCCCATGTCCTGGCACTCTCACCCATGGATAACTTCATCAAATTTCAATTTCCACCAATCTAAAGAGGCAGAGCAACAGGATCTTCCTGGATCATCAGTCTGGGAATTAGCTGTGAATAGCCTTTCCTCACTTTCTTTGGCCTTTTTTCCTATTGATTTATAGACGCTCTTTAGGAATTCCAAATATTAGTACTTCAGGGAAAAAAAAAAAAAAGGAGGCTTAATAAATGGAGAGATACACCAGGATTAGAAGACTCAACACAGTGGGCCGGTGCTGTGGCATAGCAGGTTAAAGTCTCAGCCTCCAGCACTGGCCTCTCATAAGGGTGCTGGCTGTTCCACTTCTAATCCAGCTCTTTGCTAATGGCCTGGGAAAGTAACAGAGGATGGCCCAAGTCCTTGGACCCCTGCACCTATGTGGAAGACCCAGAAGAAGCTCCTGGATTTTGGCTTCAGATCAGTTCAGTTCTGGCCATTGCAGCCATTTGGGGGAGTGAACCCACAGATGGAAGATTCTCTGTCTCTATCTCTGTAACTCTTTCAAATAAATAAAATCTTACAAAAAAAAAAAAAAGACAAAACAGTAAGGAAGTTAAATCTGTAAATTTGGCATAGGTTTAACCCAAGTCCTCTCAAAATCTCAGCAGAGTTTTTACAGAAACTGACAGCTTTTTCTAAAATTTGTACGGAAAGGAACAGACCCTAGAAGAGTTAAAACTAGTCTGCAGTGCTGGCATCCCATATGGGTGCAGGTTGGAGACCTGCTGCTCTACTTCCGATCCAGCTCTCTGCTATGGCCTGGGAAAGCAGTAGAAGATGGTCCAAGTGCTTGGCCCCTGATCCCGCATGGAAGACCTGGAAGAAGCTCCTGGTTCCTGGTTTTGGATCGGCGCAGATCCAGCCATTGTGGCCATTTGGGGAGTGAATGAGTAGAAGATTTTTCTCTCTGACTCTCCCTCTCTCTGTAACCCTATCTCTCAAATGAATAAATAAAATCTTTTTTAAAAATTAAAAAAAAAAAAACTAGTCTGACCAAAGAAAGTCAAATGGGAACAATGTGAAGGCTTACTGCAGAGCCACAGTAATCAGCACCAAGCAAGGAAGGACAGAAGAGCTCAAAGCCTCCACACATGATATAAGGTGAGGAAGTGCTAATTACTTGTTTTGGTAAGTATATACTACATACAATTACTAAAATATCACACTGTATCCATAGATATATACAACTATTCAGTGTTAATCAAAATGTGCTTGAGTGTTCAGGAGACAGAAATGCTAACTAACCCTGATGAATCATCACATATTGAATGTAGAATTCAACCATTTAAAAAAAATCAGTGGAACAAAATCAAGAACCCAGTAACAGATCCACATCAGTAGATGTAACTAAACTTTGACAAAGGCATAAAAATGGAGTGAAGAACACTGGACAAATGAGATATCCATAGGCAAAAAAAAAAAAAAAAAAAAAAGGTTGAAGATGAACCTTGACCTAAAAATTAGTAGACCCTATGAATGTCAGTACCCTGACTGGGGATATGGCACTACCATTTTGTAAGATGCTTCCATTAGGGAAAACTAGGTGAAGGGGACACAGTACCTCTGTGTTATTTCTTACAATTGTGTGTGCACTCAAAACTAACTCAATAAAAATCTGATTTAATGGGGCCAGTGCTGTGGCATAGCAGATAAAGCAGCCACCTGTGATGCTGGCATCCTGTTCAAGTCCCAGTTGCTCAACTTCTGATCTAGCTCCCTGCTAATGCTCCTGGGAAAGCAGTGGAAGATGGTCCAAATCCTTGGGCCCCTGTACCCACATGGGAGACCCAAAAGAAGCTCCTGGCTCCTGCCTTTGGTCTGGCCTAGCCCTTGCGGTTGTAGCCATCTGGAGAGTGAACCAGCAGATGGAAAACCTCTCTCTCTCTCTCTCTCTCTCTCTGTGTGTGTGTGTGTGTGTGTGTGTGTCTTCTCCATCTCTCTGTACTTCTACCTTTCAAATAAATAAAGTACATCTTTTTAAAATTTTTTGATTTAAAAAATTATTAATATTTTTCCTAGTCTAACTTTTCCTTTTTTAAAAGATTTATTTATTTATTTATTTATTTATTTGAAAGGCAGAATTTCACAGAGAGAGAAGAGGCAGAGAGAGAAAGAGTGGTCTTCCATGCACTGGTTCACTTCCCAATTAGCTGCAACAGCTGGAGCTGCACCAATCCAAAGCCGGGAGCCAGGAGCCAGGAGCTTCTTCTGGATCTCCCACATAGGTGCAGCAGCCCAAGAACTTAGGCCACCTTCTCTTGCTTTCCCAGGCCATAGCAGAGAGCTGAATTAGAATTGGAACAGCTGGGTCTCGAACCGGTGTCCATATGGGATGCCAGCACTACAATCAGAGGCTTAACCCACTATACCACAGCACCGGCCTCTCTGTTTTCTTCTAAGTTACTGTTTTTTGTTTATTTGAAAGTCAGTAGTTGGGCCCCCACCCACCCATGTGGGAGACTTGGATGGAGTTCCTGACTTCCCACTTCAGCCTGGCTCAGCCCTGGCTGTTGCAGTCATTTGGGGAGTGAACCAACAGATGAACAATCTCTCCCTCTCACTTTCAAATAAATAAATAAATAAATCCTTTAAAATAAGTAAAACAGTGGGCTCCATATATTTACAGTAGTCCAGACCTTTCTTGGATCTGCATCTTCAAGAATCTCCACCTGACAAGGCAGTAATCCTACTTAGGTGCTGAGTGTCACTAGGGATACCACAGCATCAAAGGATTCAGACATTCATGTTCCCACCTGTTCTCCAAGGCCTGTGGCTCAGAACACCCCAAATGTTCAGCCATGCACCCTGTAAACCACCATTAGGGTGTGGCCCCCAGTGAGTCCTCGCCTCCTCATAACAGAACAGTCAGAGAGAGGATGCCTTACTTGAAGCACTGATCTATAAAAGGATATCTGAGGGGCCGGGGCTGTGGCATAGCAGGTAAAGCCACTGCCTGCAATGCTGGCATCCCATATGGGCGCCAGTTCGAGTCCCAGCTGCTCCACTTCCATTCCAGCTCTCTGCTGTGGCCTGGGAAAGCAGCAGAAGATGGCCCAAGTCCTTGGGTGCCTGCACCCGCATGGGAGTCCCGGAAGAAGCTCCTGGCTCCTGGCTTCGGATTGGTGCAGCTCTGGCCATCGCGTTCATCTGGGGAGTGAACCAGTAGATGGAAGACCTTTCTCTCTCTCTCTCTCTCTCTCTCTCTGCTTCCCCTCTCTCTGTGTAACTCTGAATTTCAAGTAAATAAATAAATCTTTAAAAAAAAAAAAAAAAGGATATCCGAGGCAAAATGTCAGGACTGGCCACGTGGAGTTGTCAGGCACGGTAAGGTCCACATGCAGATACAAAGGTGCTGAGGGACACGCCCTGGGGGCTGTTCACGGGGCAGAACCCCACACAGAACTGTGACGGCTCCTCCCGCCAGTGCCAATGGACGGGACCCACACACAGAACTGTGACGGCTCCTCCTACCAACGCCACTGGTCAGACATCGCAGCTCTTCATTCATAGCCACTGAAATGCTCAGCCAGCACAAAAAACAAAACACAGTGCAAACCTTAAACATTCAGCTTGGAAAAACACACCCAGTTGGTTCTGGGTTTAAATACTGATGGGACTTCAATGCATTTAAAAACTCTCTTCATTGTCATCATTAACATTTGATACACCTATCAGAGAACCCAGGCACCCCTCCCACAGGGCTGCCTCCTCCACTCCCACCTGGGAGGTGCACAGCCCAGGCGTCGACATGGCCCTTAGGGAGAGAGCCTCAGGAGACGCGGAGCTCCCGCACACTGCCCCGCAGCAAGCAGACAGATCACTGCTGCGATCTAAGCCTCCTGACTCAAACTCTACTTCTACCCACAAAACCCCACTGCAGACAGGAGAGGCCCACCTTGGGCCAGCGTTGAGGGCAGCATGCAAAGCACTGCCTGCGCTGCCAGCATCCCATATCTGAGCACTGGTCTGAGTCCTGGCTGCTCTGCTTCCCGATCCAGCTCCCGGCTACTGTGCCCACACAGGAAGCGGAAGATGGCCCGGGTGCTTGGGCCCCTACCACCCACGCTGGAGACCCGGAAAGAGTTCCTTGTTGCTGACTTCAGCCTGGCCCAGCCCCCAGACACTTAGAAAAGTAAGCCAGCAGACGGAAGATATTTCTCTCTGTGTCTCTCTTTGCCTTTCAAATAAGTAAATACATCTTTTTTAAAAAGAGAAAGAAAAGGATCACCCTTTTTCGGTTTCAAATTTGGTTTTAGTTTTTCATTAAAATCCCAAACACCACATTAGCCACAAGAACCATACCTCCACTATTCCATCATCTTCATGAATGATATCTTCAATAAGCCGATGTCCCAGAGCCTTGGCACTTCTCTATCCCACAAGGCAGTCAGCCTCCAAGAAGGCCCCCGGCATCCTCCAGTCCTGGGACCCAGGCCTGCTGTTCTCCCCTCCAACGCTGAACAAGGCGGCCTGTGCAGCCAGCAGGTGACTGTGGAAGAGGGGCTTGTGCAGTGTCTGCCGAGGGCTCCACCTCACTCTCTCCTGAACTGCTTGCCCTGGGAAAGCCAGTCACATGCAGCAGCCCTGTGGGGAAGCCCAGGAGAGAAGAGCCGGGGCCTCCTGTTGAACAAACCACCTTGGAATGGGCCCTCCAGTCCCAGCCAAACCTTTGATGGCTGCAGCCCCAGCCAACTCACAAGGAGCCCTAAGCCAAACCACCCCACTGAGCCCTTCCTGGATTCCTGGCTCACAGAACTTGTAGGAGATGATATTCACTTATTCTTTTAGGCCACCGAGTTTGGTATATCTGTTACACAGCAATAAGTGGCTGATCTACCTGTGTTTTTCCCAAGATTCCAGGCACTCAGTAGACAATCAGTAAGTGCTTATTGGCTTGAATTAAGGCAGTAGCAAGAAATGTTTCCTGCTGACTCATCAAATGCTTCACTCTGCACCTTTTATACCAAGCCAAAACCTGGGTAACACAATTAGTTAAGATTAGGGTTGCTATCCAAGGCCATAGAGGAGTGAGACTACTATGGAAAAGTGATGGTCCAAGTTTCATTCATATTTATCCTAAAAGTCTCCAAGACTACCGGAGGGTCTCATTTACTTTCTACTACATAAGAAAGGCTCTCCTTCCCCTTGTTTATTTCAACTCATTGTTAACAGAGTAGTCTGCACTGGGTCACACATTACTCAGTAGAGAAGGGCCCAGACTGGAGCCCTTTGAGGATTCTCAGTGCATTCTGCTCATCTGTAAAGTAAGGGAACCTGCGGCTAAAGAAAGACGACCCTGGGTGACAGGGGTGTGCATGGGTGACAGGGATGTATGGGGTGATGGGGGTTGTGTGTGAGTGATGGGAATGTGTGTGGGTGATGGGGATATACACTGGTGACCGGGTTGCATGGATGAGAGGGATATGTGTGGTTGACAAGGATGTCTGCAGGTGATGGGGCTCTGAGTGGGTGATGGGGGCATACATGGATGACAGGGATATGCATGGGTGACGGGGGTGTGTCTGGTTGATAAGGATGTCCGTGGGTGATGGGGATGTATGTGGGCAATGGGGGCATGTGAAGATGATCAGAGCATACATGGATGACAGGGATGTGTGTGGGTGACAGGGGTGTCTAAGGGTGACAGGGATGTACACAGGTGACAAGGTTGTGCACAGGTGATGGGGATGTGCAAACGGGAACCTGAGAACAGTTCTGGCTTGAGATTATTACCTTTGACAAAATTTAAGTAAATTATGTAGATTAGCATTGTATCAATTATTAATTTCCAGGTATAGACCTTTATGCTACAGTTATGAAAAAAAGCAAACATTAAGAAAAGCTGGGAGAAGGTATACAGGCACTTGGTGTAGTATTTTTGAAACTTATTTATGTGACAAATTGTTCAAAATAAAAAAGATTAAAAAATAAAATTTGGGAGCCAGCATTTAGTCCAGCAGTGAAACAATGGCTGCTGAACGTAGCCTCCTGCCAACACAGACCCTGGGAGGCCGCAGAGAGAGCTCAGTTGGGTTCCTGCCATCCATGTGGGAGACCTACTGCATCCACAGCTCCTGGCTCTGGCCAGCCCCAAGTCATTGTGGCCATTTGACGAGTGAAGTTGATGGGAACCCTGTTTTTGCTCCTTTGACTCTCAAACAAATAAAGTGATAAAATCTTAAAAAAAAAAAAAAACGCCATTTAAAGTAACAACAAAAAAGACAATTTCTGTTAAAATTCACACGTACCTAACCCCGTTCCCTGGACGGCTCTGATACCAGGGTTCAGCCGTCCTTGGAAAGGCAGCTCTCACAGGGCCAGAGCCAAGGAGGGGACTGAGACACGTGTACAGTCTGAGCTCGATTTCAAACCTCCCATTCCCTGGTGAGCAAAAGACTTCCAGGGTTTGGGTGTACAGTGCGTGTAGGAGGAGGGCGGCAGGGCCCAGAGCTGTCTGCGGACAACCACACACCACTGATGACTGCAGGAGGGGTACAGACAGTGCTCCCCAACCTTCCCAGCCTCCCACGGAGGGAATGATTCGAGAGCAGGAGGGCGCAGACAGAGGTGATGGGTCCCAGTAAATGACCGCCCCCGCCCTTCCCCATCCAGGGGGGATGGTGACACAAGCCAGAAGGAGTCCAGATTCCTGGGGCGGCAGATGGAGCAGACCCCTCCCAAACCATGTAGGTCCCGGGTGAGAGGAACTGCGACTTTGTCAGGCCACAGACATCAGGAGCAGCCAGCCCTTTCTCACCATCCCAACAAAGACACTTCCACTCGCACTACAGAAACCTAGAACTTCCACAAGAAACGCAACAGGTCAGAAGTTCTCAGGTCCTAACAAAACCTTCATGGAGGAGAAGGAAAATATCCGAGCCTCCACTCTCCTCCAGAAAACCAGAAGGAAGCAAGCACGGACAACACCGATTACCGCCACACCATCAGTGCTAGGAAAAAATAAATAAATAAAAAGATGATTACAAACTAAATGCCCATATATCAGTAAAGAATATGGTCATTCCGTGGAGTATCCTCCTGGGGCCCCACATGTGCCCCACGAGTGTCCTGCCCACACTCCTCCTCTCCAGCTGAGCCTGCTGTTGGCGGTGTCGACAGCCCTGCCCCTCGCTCAGGGACACCCGTGAAATGTGTCTGCTCTGTGGGGACACACGATGATGGGTACACAGCAGCGTGTTACACTGTCCTCTCTACTTCTGTGAGTTCGAAAGTTTCTGCAACACAAAATCTTAAAACTCGATATTTCAGAAAAATTGCCACAATGAAAATAGCCTAACCCTGGGGATAAACAGAAATGACTACACTCACTAAAAGAAACACAAACGCTAACTCAGGCAGATGAAGTGACTGGCCAGGCACAGCAGTGGTTAGAATGGGGTTGCTAATGGATTAACTCGTTAGTCTACAATAATCACTCCCATAAATCTGTGGAAATTGAAGCTATTTGTATCTAGACTAATTTAAGAGAGTTTGTAAAAACAAAATACAGAATTAGATGCTTTCACACTAAACCTTGATTTCCTAGACTTTATGGAAACTAAAATTCTGAGTTCTCATTCTGTTGTTAATATTAAATTTAAATGAAATATCACTGCACAGCCTAGCTCTTCAATAACCAAAATGCTCTTGAAAATAACTTTGTATTTTAAATTACAGATTAAAATAAAATACAGAAGCATGGTCTATTAATATTTATTCACGGGGCCGGCGCTGTGGCGTAGTAGGTAAAGCCTCCACCTGCAGTGCCGACATCCCATACAGCCACCGGTTCAAGTCCCAGCTGCTCCACTTCCGATCCAGGTCTCTGCTATGACCTGGGAAAGCAGTGGAAGATGGCCCAAGTCTTTGAGCCCCTGCACCTGCGTGGGAGACCTGGAGGAAGCTCCTGGCTCCTGGCTTCAGATCAGCCCAACTCCAGCCAGTGTGGCCACTTAAGCAGTGAAGCAGCAGATTGAAGGACTTCTCTCTGCCTCTGCCTCTCTGTAACTCTGCCTTCAAATAAATAAATAAATCTTTAAAAAATTTATTCATTTTCCAAGTCATACTTACTTTGTAAAAAAAAAAAAAATTTTTTTTTAAATTTATTTGACAGATAGAATTAGACAGTGAGGGAAAGAGACAGAGAGAAAGGTCTTCCTTCCATTGGTTCAACCCCCAAATGGCCGCTACGGCCGGAGCTATGCCAATCCGAAGCCAGGAGCCAGGAGCTTCCTCCTGGTCTCCCATGTGGGTGCAGGGCCCAAGGACCTGGACCATCCTCCACTGCCTTCCCGGGCCACAGCAGAGAGCAGAACTGGAAGAGGAGCAACTGGGACTAGGACCCGGCACCCATATGGGATGCCAGTGCCGCAGGCAGAGAATTAACCAAGTGAGCCACGGCGCTGGCCCAGTAAAAAAAAAAATTACTTATTTATTTGAAAAGCAGAGATAGAGACAGAGAGCCCTTATCCACTGATTCTCTCCCCAAATGTCCTCACTTTGGCTCCTGGCTGAAGCCTGCAACCAGGAACTCAATTCAGGTCTTGACACGGACAGCACAAACCCAGCTCTCCAAAACATCACTGGGGCATCCCAGGACCTGTGCCAGCAGGAAGCTGGAGTCAGGAGCCAGAAGCAGGCACTGAAACCACGTACTCCAATAGGAAACGTGTCCCAGCCACTAAGCTAAATGTCTGCTCCATGACTGCTTTTTAAAATAATAGTAAATAATCTCACCGAAAGAACAGAATTAATATTGGTTTATGCTCGAAGCAGGAGGTTCTTCTCACGCTGTCAGAAACTTTTACTTACAAAATGTCTAACACCAAAGCCTCCTATGTTAACTTCACCTTTTGCTCACAGATTTTTTTTTTCCCAACCTGTCAAACATTTAGAATGTTTCCAACGGTGAGATACACAAGAGCTTTGCCTGGAAAAATACTGCAGGATGGGTAAGTCCTGAAGAACAGCTTTGTCAGCAGGTACTGAGGGACTCCCATCAGCACAGGCCTGCCTCGGGGACAAAGGCAACACCCTGAGCTACACACCCTGACCTGAGCTGTGCGTCTAAGACCGCATGGCAAGGACATGAACACTGAATGGCGCGGTGAACTCCTGGAGTGCCACTCCCTGGCCTGAGCAATCGTGGGACTCTAACTGCTTACACAGGCCGTATTATAAATCAGAAAGATCATATTATTTTTTGCTTTATTTTCTTTATTTGCAAGGCTGAATGACAGAGAAGGAGGGAGAGGTACAGAGAGATCCTCCTTATCTGCTGGTTCACTCCCCAAATGGCTACAAGGGCTGGGGCTGGGTCTGGCTGAAGCTAGGAGGCTGGAACTCCATCCAGATCTCCCAGGTGAGTAGCAAGGGCACAAAGACTCAGGCCACCTTCTGCTGCTTTCCCGGGTGCATTAGCAGGGAGCTGGATCAGAAGGGGAGCAGCCAAGACCAGAACCAGTGCTCTGAATGGAATGCCAGTGTCGCAAGTAGGGGCTTAACCTGCTGTGCCACAAGGCAGGCCTCATGAAAGATCACATTTATAGAGATTCTCTGAGTCTTCTATTAGAGCCCTGCTCTCCTGTTCAACAGCCCTGTCATGTGACTTTCAACAAGTCATTCAAGAGGATAAGCATGCTTCTCCCTTCTTGCAGTGGCTATGAGGGTCGCACGCAAGGGAGTGGAACTTAGAAGTTGCTCTCAAAAAATGTTTTTATTATAGTACACTATTTATTATAATCCTCCGTCATATGTAATAACTTCATTGTCCAAAGCAAGATTTACTGTGAGTGTGAGACCTTTCCAAAACACGGTTTCCTAACATTTAAGAAAAGAAAATAAACTTTCGGGACAAATGCCAAGAGCTGCGTTCTGCAGTCAGCTGACCAGGGCTGGCGTGCGTTCCCCAAGGGTTTGTGTGTTGGAGGCCTGGCCCTCTGGGTGGTGATGCTGGGAGGCGGTGCAGCTTTAGGAGGAGCCTAGCAAGAAGTGATACGGTTGGGAATGCTGCCCAAGGGAGGGATCAAGGGAGTCCCCAAGTGAGCCGTGTCAGAAGCAGCCAGAGCCCTGGAGCTCTCCCTGGCCTCCTGTTCGGAGATGTAATCTCTGCCTCCCACACACGCTCCTGCTGTGTGATGATGTTCTTTCCAGAGCAAGCACCACGCTCTTGGATCTCTGAGCAGTAAGCCTCTTTTCCTTATAAAGTGAGTCTGCCTCAGGCATCTCATTATAGTAACAAAATACACTAACCTAAGAATGAAGGCAGATTAGAAGTTCACAAATTTTAAAGGGGGGAGGGGGGCGCCACCTGCAGTGCCGGTATCCCATATGCACACCAGTTCCAGTCCTGGCTACTCCACTTCCAATCCAGCTCTCTGTTATGGTGTGGGAAAGCAGTAAAAGATGGCCCAAGTCTTTGGGTCCCTGCACTCACATGGGAGACCTGGCTTAGGATTGGCCTAGCTACAGCTGTTACAGCCACTTGGGCAGTGAACCAGTGGATGGAAGACTCTCTCTCTCTGCCCCTGCCTCTTTGTAACTCTGCCTTTCTTTCTTTTTTTTTTTTTTTAAGATTTATTTATTTATTTGAAAATCAGAGTTACACAGAGAGAGGAGAACAGAAAAAGAGAGAGAAATCTTCCATTTGCTGGTTCATTCCCCAATTGGCCACAATGGCTGGAGCTGTGCCGATCCGAAGCCAGGAGCCAGGAGCCTCGAGCCTCTTCCGGGTCTCCCACATGGGTGCAGCAGCCCAAGGACTTGGACCATCCTCCACTGCCCTCCCAGGCCACAGCAGAGAGCTGAATTGGAAGCTGGGACTCGAATCGGTGCCCATATGGGATGCTGGCACTGCAGGTAGTGGCTTTACCCACTACGCCACAGTGCCAGCCCCATGCCTTTCAAATAAATACATAAATCTTTTTTATGTATTTGAAAGTCAGAGTTACAGAGAGAGGTCTTCATCTACTGGTTCACTCCCCAAATGGCTGCAATGGCCGGTACTGGGTTGATGCAAAGCCAAGAGTCAGGAGCTTCTTCTGGATCTCCGACATGGGTGCAGGGGCCAAGCACCCAATTTTCTTAAATTAATTATTAAGTAGGATGGCACTCACCCAAGACCACTGGTTAAAAGCTGTAACTGCCCCCAAATGCCCGTTTGCTCAGAGATTCTCGGACGTGCTGGCAGAAACCTCTGCCGCAAGTGAAGCCAGCCAACACCTGCCCCAAGCACCTCTCTCCTGGAATCCCCCTGCCACGGAGTCCTCACTCAGGGGCTCCACCACTCTTCTCTAAATTCCTCCCAGCAAAAATCTCCCATCAGTCTTAGTACTTCTCTTCCCACCCTGCATTCAACACAGAGGTATGCAATCCATCAAATATTGTTTCTATCGTATTCCCATTCTTACTGCTTCCAACTGATGCAAATTCAGGTGCTGCTCCTCACATCTGAGACAGGTCTGGAAACTCAAGTGGGCGGCGCCCATCCAAAGTGAGGCCCAAGGGCCCCTGGGAACACGGCACCCACAGGGCCTCTGTCCACGGGCATATCTGACCTCAAACCTTAAGGTAACACACAAGATGAGCTAGCCTGGACAGAGGCACGCATCACAAAACCAGAGCCAGGAGCACTGCTCACTGTGTCCCTGGGAGGGTGCTCCAGCCCGCCTGGGCCCTCTAGGCCGCACCAAAGCAGGAGGGCCCCTCCAGACTCAGTCTGCCAACTCCTGAATGAAGACAAGCAGGACCAGAAAGTGAAAGTGTTGCCTGGGATTCTGACTGACTGAGTCTTCCTAGGAGCTACTCTACCCGACTGAAAACACAACCCACAAAGGAGGCTTTTCTCTCACTCAAACTACTATTTTCCATACGATTTTTTTTTTTTTTGGAACTCTCCTAAAAAATACCAAAGTGCACTTAATGTTAAGGGTGGGCTGATCGGTGACAACTAACCGAGCACCAACAAGGAAACCTGTTAAAGTGAAATGGACACTATGAGAAACGGTGACTTGATCAGCCCTTGCCCTGACTGTTGATGAACAACTTAATACGTTATCCCTCTTAGTATTTTTTTTGTCTGTCCTACTTAATACTATTGGTTTAATTCTATAATTAATACACAGTTATTCTTCAGTGTTGAAACTTAACTGAAAAGAGATCCCTGTTAAATATAAGAGTGGGAATAAGAGAGGGAAGGAATGTACAGTTTGGGACATGCTCAAGCTGACTTGCCCCAAATGGTAGAGTTAGAAACATACCAGGGGATTCCAATTCAATCCCATCAAGGTGGCATGTACCAATGCCATCTCACTAGTCCAAGTGATCAATTTCTGTTCACAATTGATCATAATGATAGGACTAAGAGTCAAAGGGATCACATAAACAAGACTAGTGTCTGAAAATACTAACCAATAGAACAAAAAAGGGAGAGAACGATCCAACATGGGAAGCAGGATACACAGCAGACTCACAGAATGACAGATGTCCTAAACAGCACTCTGCCTCAGAATCAGCCCTTAAGGCATTTGGATCTGGCTGAAAAGCCCATGAGAGTATTTCAGGCATGGAAAGCCAAGACACTCTGGCAAAAAAATTACCTAAATGAAAGATCTCCGTGAGTGAGATCCCAGTGGAAAGAACAGGTCATCAACAAAGGAGGTACCTTTCTCTGAAGGGAGGAGAGAACTTCCACTTTAACTATGGCCTTGTCGAAATATGATCAGAGTCAGTGAACTCAAAAGCTTCCATAGCCTTGGCAACTCATGACAAGAGCCTAGGGAGATAACTGACGCCATAAACAAGAGTGTCAATTTGTTAAGTCAACAACAGGAGTCACTGTGCACTTACTCCTCATGTAGGATCTCTGTCCTTAACGTGCTGTACATTGTGATTTAATGCTATAACTAGTACTCAAACAGCATTTTTCACTTTGTGTTTCTATGTGGGTGAAAACTGTTGAAATCTTTACTTAACATATACTAAACTGATCTTCTGTATATAAAGAGAATTGAAAATGAATCTTGACGTGAATGGAAGAGGAGAGGGAGCGGGAAAGGGGAGGGTTACAGGTAGGAGGGAAGTTATGGGGGGGGGAGCCATTGTAATCCATAAGCTGTACTTTGGAAATTTATATTCATTAAATAAAAGTTTAAAAAAATGTTAAGGGTGGGCACATGAGTGCAGGCAAACACTGAAACGCAGGGACTTGGAGGTGCCCACACTCTATTCTCTGGCCCCACCACTGATGTCCATCCCAGGCACTGCCCACAGCTCCAGGTAGCTCTAGCCCAGTGGACAGCCAGGACTGCTCAAGCATGCACTGAGGGTCTTTTTGTCTTGAGGCCTTCCTGGATGCCTGCTGGCCTGCTTGGGCAGCTAATGGGGACAGGAAGCAGTGCCAGGGGTGCCACCTCTCATGTTCTAGGCAGATAACGCTGGACAGCATTCTGTGTACCCTAAGCGAGTGGGTTGGCTACAAGGACCAGACATGCACCTACCTCCCTACACGAGTGCCACAACCTGGCAAGCCCAATATCCTCAGCCTTGGAAAAGCGTTCCCGACCCAGATCTCATGCCCTAAAAGGATGCCAGATCCAAGTCAAACCGTGGTTCCCAACCCAGGCTGCACAATGGACTCGCCTGGGAGGTTTTGGAATGTCCTGGTGTGCAGACCCCCCCCCCCCGAAAAATCACATGGACCTGTCTTGAGGTGAGTCCCAGGTTGCCCAGGGTCCCGCCCTGCACTGGGACCTGGGAACTCAACAATACTGAGCAGGAGTGCAGCTGGCAATGGCCTGCCCTGAGTGCCATGACAGCTCTCAAAGGGGCTGTTCACTGAGAGGCTTAAGGTAAACCCCTCTCTTTTCCAAAATGCACAAGAGGCTGAAGACCCACAAACACGGTGGCATCTAGCCTGGCTATGTCAGCTTTTGCTCTTAGGTGAATGGAATTGCTCCACATGGATTCTCTGGGGCCATGCTTATTTGACATAACCATATAGCTAGTGACTCGTGTTTTCCCATATAAGTGCATAAATCTCCAATGTTTCCAATTTTGTAAACCAGTCAGCTGTCATCACACTTTTTTTGAAAATCCACCTTTTGCCCATGATCTGAATGCTATCATTATTATATTCCCCACTTTCCTTAAACAATCAGGCTCTCTTTCTGGTCTTTCAGCTAATCTGCTAACAGGTTCTCTTGCTCTGCACTTGTTTTCATTACTATTATGTGTAAGGCATTTTGAAATTTATGATGACCAGTACCCTCTGTGAGTTTTTTTTAAATTACTGTTATTGCATTAAGTCCAACTGCATTTAATCTAAGATAAAGTATAAAGTAGAGACCTAAAGTCATTAATTTTCCCTAATTGCCATCCAGTTGCACAATTATTGTTTACTGAGAAATCTTCCATCTGCCATTAATTTGTAATGCCTGGGGCAGGCACTGTGGCATAGTGGGTAAAGCAACTGCCTGAGACATTCGCATCCCATACGGGCACTGGTTCGAGTCCACTTCCAATCCAGGTCCCTGCCAATGGTGTGGGAAAGCAGCAGGAAGATGATCCAAGTGCTTGGGCCCCTGCACCCACGTGGGAAAACCGGAAGAAGCTCCTGGCTCCAGGCTCCTGGATTCAGCTTGGCCCAGCCCTGGCCATTGTGGCCATTTAGGGAGTGAAACAGCAGATGGAAGATTTCTCTCTCTCTCTGTCTCTTCCTCCTCTCTCTTCCAAATAGGTAAAATAAATCTTAAAAAATTGCAATGCCTGCTTTATCATATATATGTATGTATATATATGATAATATATCTTGTACAATATATATTTATACATATATATATGCCTTGCACAACAAAGAGCACATATTCAATTCTGAACTGCCTCTTGCCTTTCCGCAACTTTGTCTACGCTCCCTGGCCTTGGGCAAAGTCTTTTCCAGCAGGGGGAGCAGACAATACATTTTAAACGTACATAACCAACACAGAGGGTCATGATATTGAGAAGGCGCTGGTCTGACAGAAGCAAGATGAGGAGCAGAGTGGGGCACTGAGAGTGCTGCACAGGGCATCTGCGGTGTGGCGGAGAGTGCGCAGGGTGCAGGGCTCAGAGCACAGAGCAGCAGGGCAGCGTGGATGTCAGAGGGGTGGGCTGCAGTGTGACCGAGGTGGCAGGGCTGACTCCAGGGCTGTGTGGCTGTAGCAGACATAAAGGGCCCTGCTCTCAAACACATAGTTCAGTGTTCTGCTATCCCCATCTTGGGGCTCTTGGCAATGTCCTCTTTGAAGCTGTGTTTTGTGGACCATGTCAAGTGTGCCTGAACAGAGGAGACACACACAACATGGTGTCTGTCGCCCCTTCCTGCTGCCCCACAAGCACAGAATTCTGGGGCCCTCATGATGCTTAGGCTCAGCAACAGTCAAATCAAGCGTGAGACAGGCCCCTTACTCTACAACGGAGTAAGGACCCCAAAGGGTCACAGTACCATCTGAATCAGAACTTGCTCTGAATAGAGCACTGCGTCTAAGAAACACAAGAGATGGTGGAACCCCTTCATCACTCTTCCTACTCATGACACTTCTTGTATTAGCCATTGCCTACCCTGAACACGACACGGAAAGGGAAATGCAAGGCGGCCCATAGCTCTTTCCCTGTCCATCCTCCCTTACTCATCAGTGAACCAGAGAAGAGGGTGTTGGTAGAACGTACACATACCAAGAAGAGAAGCAAAAAGAGGTAAGTTCATTTCCAACATTCTGGTGAGAACGAAACCTCCATGCCTGGTGATCCACTTGGGAGTTAAACTTGCATTTAAAGCTGGCACTGGGTAATGTAAATGGTAAAATCCATGCTAATCATTTATGTTTCCTTGTTAGAATGAACACTGAACACAAATAAAAAGCACCATGACAAGTTGAGAGAGAGACCACGAAAGAAAAGGAAAAGTTTTACATTTTGGTACCTAAAGGCGCTGTTTGAACTGGGAGCTCAGCATTTTCACCGGCACTGAGCCCTGCCAATGCAGACGCAATAGGGAAAAGATCCCTACTCTGCACTGAGCCCAGCTCTCCACATGCACTAGGGAAAAGGATCCCTCCTCAGACAATGCACCAGGACAAAAGCTGTTCTCCTGGTCCTGCCCTGAGCTCTAGAGGAAAATTATCAGCTGGTCCCGTAGGACCCACGGTGACTCCAGAAACAGAAGAGCCCCTTTGAAAGCTACTGCTCCTGGAGTGGGCATTCAGGCCAGCAGCTGAGATGCCCACATCCCACATCAGAGGGCTGGGGTCGGACTCCCAGCTGCAGCTCTTGACTCCAGCTTCCTGCTAATGCAGCGCCTGGGAAGCAGCAGGGTGGTTCAAGGAGTTGGGTTCCTGCCACCCTGGGAAGACCTGGATTGGGTATCCAAGTCCCAACTTCAGTCCTGGCCAGGGACCTATTCAGGAATTTGGGGAACGACCCAGCAGAGGGGAGCTTGCTCTCTCTCTCTCTCTCTCTCTGATTCTCAAACAAATAAAAAATAAATAAATAAAAGGAGTGCTCCTGATGTGGACCCCCCGGGTGGATGATGCCACACTTCCCTGTCCTATTCTCACCTGGTTCCAACTTTGCTGCACTCCAGCCTGGCCTAGCGCACTGCTCACCTCTCAGCCCCTCCCTCTTCCCCTGTCCTCCCCAGTCTGATCTCTCCACCATCCTGCCATAAGAAGGTCACAGCCACGCTGAAAACCTGCCCGTCCCACCCTGCTGAACTCTCCTTCCTGGCTGCCACTGTCCAGGGGCCAAGTTCAAGCTCCTCCCAAGGGCGCAGCATGTCATCTGGCTCATTGTTCTCCCCCGGCAGACTCAACTGCTTGTTCCTCTACCTCCCTGCCTTGGACCGTGCTCTTCCCAGAATGTGCCGCCCCTCTGCAAGCTTTCAGACCTGGCTACCTCTCCCTCCCCCTCCAAGGCTCAGGTCGGCTGTCTGCTGGTGCGCACCTGTGCTGCCAACCATGTCCCTCCCTGGGCTCCATCCATCCCATACCCCCACAAGCAAACAGCGCCCCCTCGGATCTGCCCCAATGTGACTTCCTTCCCACTCAATAGGAGCCTCCTGAAGGGAGAAACCGTGTCTTATTTCTCTTGCTAGTACCCATGACACAGACTCTGGCACATGAAAAGTAGTCAACAAATATTTATGAAAAGGAACCAAGTGCAGGAAACTGCCCACATTTTTACATATCTCGTCAGGAGTCAAGTGTAGAAATTAGCCTTCCTTCAAAGCCAATGAAAACAGCAATACGTTTTGGAAGATATAAACTCCCGATGCAAAAGTTAAGTTGTTTGCATTTGTTATTTCTACAATGCTTGGCCTTTGAGACTTTCGGGGTTGGCTGATTAGAGGAAAAGAGAAAGCTGGAATTCCTTTCCCCCATTGTCAGGGCTTTACTTTGTTCTGCTGGGCTCAAGTTAAAGCCAAGTGTAAGTGGTTCATCTCGGAAGGTCAGGGCTGATGAGCCTGAAATGCAATCGGGCCCAGATGGCTCATTACCATACACGCCTTCCTCTCTGACATCTGATTTCCATCAAGGTGCACGGAGTCTGACGCCTGCAGAGCTCCTAAGAGTCCCCAGTGGAGATTTCAAAACCGCTCTGGGTTGCAGGTTTCTTCTGAAGTATAAAGGCCTCAGGAAAAGCGGCGTCAACAGACAGCGCCCAGGAGGGCAGGTGAGGAGGTGGTCCTCCAACAGCCAACTGCCGGCACAACAGCCCCCCAGCTCTGTGGCACCAGGAAGGGCCCAGCCCTCTGACCTGACAAACACCCAAAATCCGAGGGGCTCTGTGACGTGGCCGGGGTCCAGTCAGAATCCCCAGGCACCCGACTCCCAGCCCTGCTGTGGACGACCCTCCCTTCCTCCCCACTCCACAGAGGCCCCCAGGAGGGACAAATAAGGAAAGGAGGAGCTGCACGTGACATCGAGCATGTTCCCCCAGACTTTCATCAAGGGACCGCTGGAGCAGCTGGGGACTCAGGACGACAAGAAGCCCAGGCGCCCTCTGCCCTCCACACCGAGAGGCTGCCCACGGGCCCACGGCCAGGTCTGGGCTCACCAGTGTGCATCTGCAGCACAGGAAAGCCCTTTCTTTTCAAGCCCATAATGACATTTATCTTGTACGACGCACACTGTGGCCTCCTACTCAACAAATCGCCAGACCACACTCAGCTGCTAACTAATGGCCACAAAGACACAGTTCACAGTGGAGGTCTGGTGTAGCTACCCCATTCCCCGGCTTGTCCAGAGAGCCTCACTTCCGCCTTGGTCTCCTGTAGGGCCTTTGGGACAGGTGTGCGGTCAACATCTCCCTAAGGTCTCCAAGCCCCACAGCCGCAATGTGAGGCTCTGTATGGCACCACATGCAATGCCAAATGCTGAACAAAGCAGGGAAAAACACCCTCAAACTGATTATGTATACTCTCCACTCAGTACCCCAGACCGATTACACAAAGACGTCCACTCTGCTCGCCGCTAGGACACTGTCATTTCATTTTCACAGCTTTGAAATAGATAGAGCTTAAACCTGATGGAAGATGAGCCCACCAAAGCCCAGCTGTCTCCTGCTGTGGTCACTGCTGTGGCTATTGTCTTTCAGGCTGGAGACAGGTTTTTTATCCTTACCCACCATCCAGGCATCACAACATAAAAACAAAAGTCACAGGGCCAGTGCTGTGGCGTAGCAGGTAAAGCTGCCACCTGCAGTGCCGGCATCCCATAGCGGCTCTGATTCAAGTCCCAGCTGCTCCACTTCCAATCCAGCTCTCTGCTATGGCCTGGGAAAGCAGTGGAAGATGGCCCAAGAAGATGGCCCCTGCACCCATGTGGGAGACCCGAAAGAAGCTCATGGCTCCTGGCTTCAGATGGGCTCAGCCACTGTGGCCATTTGGGGGAGTGAACCAGCAGATGGAAGACCTCTCTCTCTACGTCTCTATAACTCTGCCTTTCAAATAAAATAAACAAATCTTTAAAAAAAAAAAAAAAAAAAAAACTCACATTCTGGCCAAACACCGTTTCAGCTTGGAATGGAATCCCAATGTAGTGTAAAGGTTAGGAATCTCTGTGGTTCCTCTGATTTCTATTAATAGACAAGCCAGGAGGAATTTTCCCAGCCATGCTCTTTAGCATTAAAACCAGAACCTATGAAATGTCCGCCCACAGGAGCACGGAGACTGCATCTCTAGGAACGGAGCCCCGTCTGCAGAGCTCGCAGGAGCTGGTGTCTCCGTGTGCCACGGGCTCCAGAACTGCTGCAGAGGCACTGCTCACACGCTTCACTTCTGGCTGGGGACTCCGAGATCCCTCCCCGCGGGGCTCTGGCTTACGAGACAGGATCTTCCTTCACGTCTTCAGGAAAAAAACAAGACACTTCAGCAAAACGCCTGAGACTGCCTATTGTTATCACCCCTCATCAGGTCCTGGATTTATCTGTCGTCTATCTTCAGGGAACTGCATCTCCCATGCTGGGGATGTAAGCTGGGCTGGGACCTGACCCATCTCCCTCTCCTGCACTTGATTCGCCTCACACCCTGCATGCGGGCAGCACTGATTTATCACACGTCTGCCCTGGGTACTGAAGCAGCCTGGGAATGAATTCCCGAAAGCACTTCTCATCTGACCCGACGCCAGAGCCAAGTCAGGGATCCAAATGAGAAATGATTCCACTCAGGTTCCAAGCAATTCTTTCAGGTTTATTATTCTTAACCTTTGGTGAGTCCTCCTCCTGTTTCATTTTATTAAATTCTATTAATAAAGACATGAAAGAAGCCTAAAAGTCAAGCTGGCTGAGCCCACCTGGTGTTTTATTCACGGGTCACATCTGCGAGGTAGACCTCCAGTTTCTGTTTTTCAACCCTGGCTGGTTTTTCCAAAAAATCTCTCTTGGGAAATGCCACATATTTTTGAGATCATGTAATCATTAATATTTATTCTCACTCAGTGAAACACTAACTACTGAAATCCCATTTAAGGCCCCCTCAATTTAGCCATTTGTTCAATGGGATGACAATTTTATCAACTCAAAGATTCTAACAGACAGTGTTAACATTTGCTAAAGCTAGGTGCTGTTATATTAGTCTCTATACTTTTAGTACGTTTGAACTATTTCAGATTTTTAAAATAATAAGGGCCAGTGCTGTGGCGCAGCAGGTAAAGCCACCACCTGCAGTGCTGGCATCCCATATGTGCACCAGTTCGAGTCCTGGTTGCTCCACTTCCTATCCAGCTCTCTGCTGAGGCCTGAGAAAGCAGTAGAAGATGGCCCAAGTGCTTGGGCCCCCACACCCATGTGGGAGACTTGGAAGAAGCTTCGGATCAGCACAGCTCCGGCTGTTGCAGCCATTTAGGGAGTGAATCAAGGAACGGAAGAGCTCGCTCTCTCTCTGCCTCTACCTTTGCCTCTCTGTAACTCCGCCTTTCAAATAAATAAATACATTTTTTTAAAAAAATAATAAGCATAACAGAGGAAAAATTTTCTATTGCCTAGGAAATCTAGATTCACAAAAGGAAATGTAAACAAGGATTTCTGCATCATTGTTAGTAACAGCAAAAATCTGCCAACAACTCCATGAATTCATGACAAGGAGAGTAGCTAAACAAAATGCAATATATTCATATGACAGAATCTTATCTTGTAGTTAGAAATGAATGAATTGGCTGCATAAATAAAAATACAAATGGTACTGGATAAGAAAGGAAGCATGTTTCAAAACTATATATACAAGTACATTACCATTTAGGTCAAGCATGCATGTTGCTATACACAGGCACACAACACACACAGATGCACACACACACTCCTGAATCTAACCCTGATGGGTCTACCAGAGAAACCTAACCTGAGGGACAGACATAAGAATAATGTCTCTCCTCTTCCAAAGAATAAGGTCATTAAAGTCTAGGAAAGTTGGAAAAACTGAGTTAGAGGACACTAAAGACACATGACTGGGGCCAGTGCTGTGGAGTAGTAGGTTAAGCCTCCATCTGCAGCACTGGCATCCATAAGGGTGCCAGTTCCAGCCCCAGCTGCTCCTCTTTCAATCCAGCTCTCTTCTAATGGTCTGGGAAAGCAGTGGAAGATGGCCCAAGTACTTGGGCCCCTGCACCCACATGGGAGACCCGGAGGAAGCTCCTGGCTCCTGGCTTCAAACCAGCCATCTCTGGCCATTGCGGCCAATTGGGAAGTGAACCAGCAGATGGAAGACCTCTCTCTCTCCCTCTCTATGTCTGTAACTCTACCTCTCAAGTAAATCATCTCTCTCTCTTTTTTTTTTTTTTAATTAATTTATTTATTTGAAAGTCAGAGAGAGAAGGAGAGGTAAAGACAGAGAGGTCCTCCATTTGCTGGTTCACTCCCCAAATGGCCACAACAACCGGAGATGCGCCAATATGAACCTAGGAACCAGGAGCTTCTTCCAGGTCTCCCACACAGTGCAGGGGCCCAAGGACTTGGGTCATCTTCTTCTGCTGCCCCAGACCATAACAGAAAGCTGGATTGGAGCACCTGGGACTCGAACCAGCACCCATATGAGATGCCGACACTGCAGACAATGGCTTTACCTACTATGCCATAGCGCCAGCCCCACAAGTAAATAATCTTTAAAAAAAAAAATCATTTCAGCAATGCAATGTACAATTCTGAACTACAACCTTTTATTATAAAAGACCTAAACTGGTAAAATGTCAATGGGTTTGAGTAGTGGATGCTAATGTCAGTGGTGACTTTCTGTTTTTGCTGTGTTTTGGGGATTCTGTAAGAAAATGTTCTTGTTTGTAGGAAATGTACCATTGAGTTCAGGGGTGATGGGGCATCAGATCAATAACTTACTCTCAAATGGTTCCATAAAAAACATCCTTGGTACTGTCTGTTCAACCTATCTACAAGTCAAAACTTAGCACTTACCTTATACCATGTATGAAAATTATCTTGAAATGGATCAAATAACTAACTCAATGAAAGAGCTAAAACTATAAAACTTTAGAAGAAAACATAAGGGGTAAGTCTCATAGATTTGGATTTCGCAATGATTTCTTGAACATGACATCAAAATCAAAAGCATAGGCAGGTTGGGGCCAACACTGTGGTGCAGCGGTTTAACGCCCTGGCCTAAAGCGCCGGTATCCCACATGGGTGCTGGTTCGAGTTCTGGCTGCTCCATTTCCAGTCCAGCTCTCTGCTATGGCCTAGGAAAGCAGTAGAAGATGGCCCAAGCCCTTGGGCCCCTGCACTCACGTGGGAGACCTGGAAGAAGCTCCTGGCTTCAGATCGGTGAAGTTCTGGCCGTTGCAACTGTTTGGGGAATGAACCATCGGATGGAGGACCTCTCTCTATCTGCCTCTCCTCTCGCTGTGTAACTCTGACTTTCAAATAAATAAATATATCTTTAAAAAAAGAAAGAAAGAAAAAAGCATAGGCAGGAGCCAGCACTGTGGCTCACTTGGTTAATCCTCCGCCTGTGGTGCTGGCATCCCATATGGGCACCGGGTTCTAGTCCCAGTTACTCCTCTTCCAGTCCAGTTCTCTGCTGTAACCTGGGAGGGCAGTGGAGGATGGCCCAAGTGCTTGGGCCCTAGACCCGCATGGGAGACCAGGAGGAAGCACCTAGCTCCTGGCTTCGGATAGGTGCAGCGCCTGCTGTAGCGGCCATTTGGGGAGTGAACCAAGGGAAGGAGGACCTTTCTCTCTTTCTCTCTCTCACTGTCTATAACTCTACCTGTCAAATAATTTTTTTTAAAAAAAGCATAGGCACTAAAATTAAAACAAAATTAAAATGGCTAGTGCTGTGGTATAAGGGGTAAAGACGCCACCTGCAGTGCCGGCATCCCATATGGGCAGGGGTTCAAGTCCTGGCTACTCCTCTTCCGATCCAGCTCTCTGCAATGGCCTGGGGAAGCAGTAGAAGATGGTCCAAGTGCTCAGGGCCCTCACCTGCGTGGGAGACCCAGAAGAAGCTCCTGGCTCCTGGCTTCAGATCGGCACAGCTCCAACCATTGCAGCCATTTGGGAAGTGAACCAGAGGATGGAAGACCTTTCTCTCTCTCTCTCTCTCTCTCTCTCTCTCTCTGCCCCTATCTCTCTGTAATTCTGCCTTTCAAATAAATAAATAAATAAATCTTTAAAAAAAAAAAAGACAAATTAGACTTCATCAAATTTCAAAACTTTTGGACAGCAAAGGACACCATCAACAGAGTGTAAACACAACCCACAGAATAGTAGAAAATATTTGCAAATCATGCGACTGCATTTTGTCATAGTGGATTAAGCTGCCATCTAAGGATGCCAGCATCCCCTATGGGCACAGGTTCATGTCCCAGCTACTCTACTTTAGATCCAGCTTCCCGCTAATGGCCTGGGAAAGCAGCAGAAGGGAGATGGAGCAAGTACTTGAGGCCGTGCCACCCATGCAGGAGAACCGGATGAGGCGCCTAGCCAATGGTTCAGGCTGGTCCAACTCTGGCCATTGTAGCCATTTGGGGAATGAACCAGTGGATGGAAGATACTCTCCCTCTCTCTCTCTCTCATCTCTAAGTCTGCCTTTCAAATAAAACAAATAAATCTCTTTTTAAAAAATCTGTAAATCATAAACTTGATAAGGAATTAATGTACTGAGTACAGGGGTGGGTGCTGGATGCCTGGGTTCAAGTCCGGACTCCATTTCCAGCTACTGTGGACCCTGGGAAGCAGGAGGTGATGATTCAAGTACTGGATCTCTGACATGCATATGGGTGACACAACTGAGTTTCAGGCTCACTCTCAGCTTTGGCCTGAACCAGGTGATGGAAGGTTTCTATCTGATTTTTTTTTTTTTTTTTGACAGGCAGAGTGGACAGTGAGAGAGAGAGAGAGAGAGAGAGAGAGAGAGAGAGAGAGAAAGGTCTTCCTTTGCCGTTGGTTCACCCTCCAATGGCCACTGCGGCTGGCGCACTGCGGCCGGCCCATGCTGATCCAATGGCAGGAGCCAGGTGCTTCTCCTGGTCTCCCATGGGGTGCAGGGCCCAAGCACTTGGGCCATCCTCCACTGCACTCCCTGGCCACAGCAGAGAGCTGGCCTGGAAGAGGGGCAACTGGGACAGAATCCGGCGCCCTGACCGGGACTAGAACCCGGTGTGCCGGCAGGAAGGTGGAGGATTAGCCTAGTGAGCCGTGGCACCGGCCTCTATCTGCTTTTCAAATAAACAAATATTATATACATATATAAACGTGTGTGTGTGTATAATCTATATATATACATAGATATATGGATATATATCCCATGACTCAACAATAAGAAAATGTACAACTCAATTCAAACATGGACAACGGACATGAATCAAAACTTCTCCAAAGAGTGGCCAATAAGCACATGAAAAGATGCTTAGTCACTACTCACCAGGGAAATGCAAATCAACACCACAATAAGATACGACCTCCCCTCTGTTAGGATAAATACAAGGTGTGAGTGAGAATTCAGAGAAACAGCACTCTTGCGCATTAACAGTGGGAATGTAAGATGGTGCAGACTCTGTGAGAAACAGCATGACGGTTCCTCAAAAACATAAAGAGCTACTGTATGACCCAGCAGTTCCACTTCTAGGTATACATTCAAAAGTATTTAAGAGATCTTGAAGAGGTATCTGTTCGCCAGTGTCACAGCAGTACCATCCACAACAGCTACAAAGTAGAAATGACCCAAATGTACAGGGTGGATGAATGGATAAACACATGTAGCACACATACTGCGTTGGAATATTATTCAACCATGAAAAGGAACCTCTGGTACTTGCTATAAACATCAAGTTCAACAGGGATGAACCTTGAAAACATTAGGCCATGGCCAGCACCACGGCTCACTAGGCTAATCCTCCACCTACGGCGCCAGCACCCCGGGTTCTAGTCCCAATTGAGGCACAGGATTCTGTTCCAGTTGCTCCTCTTCCAGTCCAGCTCTCTTCTGTGGCCCAGGAGGACAGTGGAGGATGGCCCAAGTGCTTGGGCCCTGCACCTGCATGGGAGACCAGGAGGAAGCACCTAGCTCCTGACTTCGGATAGGCGCAGCACACCAGCCATAGCAACCATTTGGGGGGTGAACCAACGGAAGGAAGACCTTTCTGTCTCTCTCTCTCACTGTCTAACTCTGCCTGTCAAAAAAAAAAAAAAAAGACATTAGGCCAAAGAGGAAGTAAGCTAGTCACAAAATGAAAAATACCGATTGGTTTCATTCATATGATCCTTAAAGTCAAAATTAGAAGACAGAAATCAGAATGGTGGTTGCCAGGGATTGGAGGAAAGGGAGAAGGGGGAGTTAGAATCTGATGAGTACAGTTTCAGCTTTGCAAAATGGAGTCTCATGTATGAGCGGTGGTGATGATGCCTGCACAACAATGCAGTACCTTTGAAAACGGCTTCAGTGGCAAATGTTACGCTGAGTATCTATTTTTAAACCTTATGACATATACACACTCTGAGATACCATGTATTTGTCATGACTATGTCAATGTAGACAAACATCTTTATTAAGCCTGGAAGGAAATACATAGAACTTATCAATGGCGCTACCTCTGAGAAAGATTGCCACCAAAAGTATTTTTACTGTACCTCAAGTTGCTAAATTTTCTAAAGAATACTGATTTTATGTATCACATGTAACAGAAATTGATATAAAATGTTACTTTATAGGCTCATGAGAAAAATGAAAGACAGGAAAAGAACTGTTTCTATAAAAATGCCTTTCTACCCAAGAACGCTATAAAAGCTTACTATTAAAAAATAACATTTCTCAATCGGTATTTTCCAGTTAACACACTGCCTGCTTGCCTGAAATTTTTTTAAAAAAATAATAATAATAATTACAATGCTAACAGACTCTTCCCAGAAGAAAATGAAGGGGGCAAATGGACAATCGAAAACTGCACACAAACAAACAAAAAAATCCACAGCGCCCAAGGCCCGATGGTGTCTGGATTTTGAAATGAAACTCTATAGTTCCTATTGTTATCCCCGGAAGGTTCCATGACCCAGCACTGACACCAGAGTTAATACCCACCTCTGCCCTCCCTGTGCAGTCAACAGCGACACAATCCCCGACCAGGGCCACCGCTCTGGGCTGTGGGGTGGGGAGCGTCCTCCTGACTTAGCAGACGCAGTGAAAGACGGAAACAGGGCCCCAAACTTAGATCTTTCCATTACACAGAAATGGAGGCTTCCGGGCTTCACTTTCATGACTGAAAATAGAAAAGGAAACTGCCTTCCCGTTTTATGGAAAGCAGTCAAAGGAGGACACTTTGCGTCAAGGATCTTCACAGAAGTGCGATTCTTCCGTGTTTCCTATCCACACAAAGAACGAAGGCGGTGGCAGGAGCCAGAGCGGGCTCGGAGCCGCCACCAGCACAGGCAGAGGTGGGGGCCGCTGGGATTCAGCCTCCTCCAGACCTGGGTTTCCGCTCCGCTCGGGAGCTGCTATTCCAAGATCAATGGACACCAGGAAACATACTTTTCCAGAAATAGACCTCTCTTGCTTCTGAGAAGCTCCCAAGACAGATGCAGAAATTTCCCGACACTAACTAGCTAAAATGGTATAGAGAAATCCAATATAAGTGAGGTTTCTTGGGCTTTTGTTTTACACCTTGTTTTTAATAATTCCGGTTTTTCTGAATTTGGGGGAAACTGGCTTCATGCTGATCTGGAGAAGGATGATGCCTCCGCGAGAACCTGCTTGCTTGTTTTATTAAAATCCCACCAGGCAGGTGCTGGCTGTGTGTCCCCATCATGCCCAAGGCCACTCAGAAGCATGGGTGAACACCACACTCTCAGCTATCCACTGTCTGATCTCACCACAGGAAGCAAGATCGGGCTCTGTGCAGAGCGGACCTGCGGGGGGTGAGACTATGGTAACGGCTTGGTCACAGAGGGCACCACCGACAGAAAAGCTCTATCATGCCCGGCAGATCACCAGAGGGGTTAAGAGCCCCAGCGCGTTCCCAGAGTCTCACCACCTGTCTCAGCCCCCTGTTGCAGAGCTGCCACAGGCGCTCTCTGCTGCCCTGTCCTGGGGCCACTCGTCACCACCCTTCTTCCTGACCCCACACTACAATCCTACCTCACCCATCTCCATCTACACCCATCAGAGCTCTTGGCGTGCTGGTAACCCTCCAGCTCACTACCAGTGGAGGCTACCGGCATGTGAGCCTCACTCCTGCCCAACCTCCAGACCCAGCCCCCTGCCCAACCACCAGGCCCAGCCCCAGCTCTGGCCTCACCCCCTGCTCAACCTCCAGCCACACGGGCCTTTCCTCCACCAGTCACCCAGAGCTCTACCCTTGCCGGCCGTCTCTCTCCGTCCAGCACATTCTTCCCTCAGTCTTCACGTCCCTGGCTCCTTCTCAGCTCGATGACCTTCCCCAATACTTGTCTACTAGGCAGCCTCCGCCCCAATGGCATTCTCTATGTTTGACTCCTGTTTGACTTCTTTACATAATCACAACTTTGTCTGTTTTTCTGCATGTGTTGCACTAGAATGTAAACGCTCTGAGAGCAGGCCTTGGCTCAGGGCTATGCACAGGCAGTATGGAACAGGCACCCTGGAAGCGTCTGCTGGATGAATGACGAGCAGGGGGTTGTCTGGATGGATGGGTACACAGGTGTGGCCGCACACATCGGGGGATGGAGAAGTGGATAAAGGAACAAGCAAACAAAGGGACCCGTGAAGGAGCACGGGCTTAGTTCAAGTGCATTACCACTGAGATGCCCACACGGCGAGGCTCAGGCAGGCAGGATGGGTACTGGGGTAAGCGCTATGAATGAAGAGCCGCGTGAAAGGGACCCCCAAGACAGGGAAGACATTCACAGAAGGGGACTCACGTTAGGTGAATGAACAGAAACACAAAAGAGAAAAAAACTGACACTTCTTCAAGAAACAGTAAATAATCTGTAGGAAACTAGGCTGTGATTCACTGTGAGAAGCTTTTACCATGTGCTTAACAGGTAATAACACACCATAAAATATGAGCCCTCGACGATTTGCCACGGGTGTTTAAATAAATAAAATCAGCCAACTGCCCATGGGAGCTGGGACATTCATGCATTTCATTAAGTTGCAATTTCTGTGCAAAGGCTGAGATGTCAGCTGTCCTGGGTTTTTATTCTAGGCCCATTAATATACTGACAGGTGAGTATGCCACTCGATGTCTGGGAGTCAAGAAAGCAAATGAGGGGCCGGCATTGTGGCACAGTGGGTTACGGGCGTTTTGGCTGCTCCACCTCTGTTCCAGCTCCCTGCTAACGGCCTGGGAAAGTGCTCGGGCCCCTGAGGCACATGAGAGACCCAGAAGTTTCTGGCTCCTGGCTTCACCCCAGCCCAATCCCAACAATTGTGGCCATTGAGGAGTAAACCAGGAGAAGGAAGATCTCTCTCTGTGCCTCCCTCTCTAACTTTGCCTTTCAAATAGGTAAATCTTTTGAAAGGAAGGAAGGGAGGGAGGAGGGAGGGAGAACAACAACAACAAAGCTGAAAGAACTCTAAATTACTTTTCAGTCAAAAGTCCTAAGAAGCTACACCACCATCAGTCTTCCCAGCCCCACCCCAGCTCACATGCTCTGCTCGTCTCCTAAGAAACAGATTACTCCGGCAGCACGTGCCGAGGCGTCATGTCACCAGCACAGTGGCCGATCATCAGTCACTGTTGTCACTACGACAGCTCTCGCTGCTCTGCCGGCTCTCCCTGGCACCTCTGTAAGTGTGTCGAGAAGGCACCATGTTCTGGGAACATTTCCACCACTGCATGGGGGGGGGGGGGGGCTGGGAGACCATCTTGCTTCCCGGCGGCAGCAGTGACACAGGTTGTAAAGTATTTTTAGACATCGGGGGTGGGGAGGGGAGGGTAGAGTAGGCCAGAGGAAACCAAGGCCTGGAGCAGATGATAATGGCAACGTCAGATTTTCTCTGGTCCAGCAGTTTTCAAATGCCAGTGTGCTTACAGAGCGCACGAGACCTGCACAGAAACCTAACCGTGCTGCTCTTCTGCACGCCACATCCAGACGTGCTGAGAATGCTGATTCAGAAAATCCCCGTGGGGGCCCAGGACTCTGCATTTTGAATAATTCTCTGGGTGGCTCAATGCCAAGCATCCTTAGGCCACCCCAGGAGGACACTACTATGTGCCCCGGGTGACTTCAGCAGAGAGAAAAATCCACAATCCCTGCACACAGCAGCCCCCAGTCCGGCAGCAGCTTCACTTCTCCAGACTTTTCAGCCACTGTGATGGAAGTGCTGCACCTCTCTCCAGGAAAAAGGCACTCAAGGGCATGTATGTGCGCACACATGCAAAAGGCACTCAAGGGCATGTATGTGCGCACACATGCAAAAGGCACTCAAGGGCATGTATGTGCGCACACATACAAAACAGGGGATGAGTGCAGTTCATGAACTGCTAAAAGCCACTTGATCCAGTTCACGCTCCACTCACTCACCCTCCCCTTCTCTTAGAGACAACCTGGATTGAAAAAGGTGAAGACCGTGTCGGCCATCAGGGACTGCACCTGAAATGCAACATGTGGGCAAGCCCTGCGCACAGGCAGCAGGCCTTGAGAGCAATCACCCCAAGGGCTGAGTTTCCTTATTTCGGTCAGATCATTCTTCTCTCTCCACTACTGATGCAAACGTTTGAACGAGGCTTTCTACAAGACACCACCAAATGGCAGAACATTCTGCTACAACCATCTGGGACTACGAAGCATCTAATAAATTATCTAGAACACTAAGAATTCTCCATCAAAACCTTGAGTCTGCATAATTAAATTATTGCTCTACTCACTGTATCGACCCATGGAAGCATAAACCTTACCTCCCCTCCCCTGGGAACACAAAAGACCCTGTTCACCTTTGGCAAATCAAGCCAGTAAGGTAAGGGGTTTACTCCTCTTTAACACGCCCACAAATGGGAGGAGATTACAATAATGAAGAAAGCTGCCCAATACATGTACACAGGAACAAACCAATAAAGCCCATAACCCTGACATGCCTGAACCCTTTAGTGTCCTCAGAACTAGTTTAAAGCAAAACACATGCTCTGCCCTGATGGGCGGCCAAAATGTTTAATGTATCAAAGGTGGAAGAAGGGGCTGGAACTGTAGCATAGCAGGTAAAGCCGCCACCTGCAGTGCAGCATCCCATGTGGGTGCTGTTTTGAGTCCCAGCTGCTCCACTTCCAATCCAGCTCTGTGCTATTGCCTGGGAAAGCAGTGGAAGATGGCCCAAGTCCTTAGGCCCCTACACCTGCATGGGAAACCCTGGCTCCTGGCTTCAGATCTGCCTAGCTCCAGCCATTGCAGCCATCTGGGTAGTGAACCAGCGAATGAAAGACCTTTCTTTTTCTCTCTCTGCCTCTGCCTCTGTGTAACTCTGCCTTTCAAATAAATAAATAAATCTTTAAAAAAAAAAAAATGGAAGAAGAGCCAGTCATCTTTCAGATTCCACAGCATACCTCACTGAAGAGGCAGCCCCTTTCTGGAAGCAAACCCATTGGAACCGTGTTCCCATCCCCCTTCCTACCCTACATATTTCTTTCCAATCCCACAGAGGCTATGCATGTCTCAATCATGACATCCCAAGGTCCAGCCTAGGGATAGATGTTTGCTGCTAAGACACGAACACAGAGAAAATTATAGATATAGCCATGAGGATATTCAGAGAGGCATAAAATTAAAAGCTTCATAGAATCAAACGCACCATTTTTCACTGGCCAGCTCATCCCAGTGGTTTGTCAATAAACACATCAGTTAACTCAGAGACGTGTATGTGAAAGTTCATTTTTTTCAGCTCTTTCCAGCATTTCAATTTAGTGAGGTTTTCAATTGCTCTAAATAAATGAGAACATAATTAATGGCAACACTGTGAACTAGACAGGCCCTGGGCTCCAGGGACGAGTCTCTCAAATCAAACTCCCCCTTGTCACCAGGAAAAAGCATCCATCTGCTCTCACACGTGTGAGGCCCAGGAAGAGAAGTGCCCACTGAGGAAAGAGCACTTAGGACTAAAACAAGAGCAAGAGTCAGCTTGTACCACAGGAACGGCAGGCGAGGGGGTGCAGTCTCCCCACGTCTGGCTGCGCCTGGGAGAAGTCATGTCCCGGCAACCATGCACCAGGTAATAATCAGAATGTTCCAGAAACATGTTTGTTCAGGGAAATGCAACAGGGAAACCAGCTTCTGCCCAGTGGTTCAGCTACTGCTTCCATGCCCTGCTCCTCTAGAATTGCATCTTTCAGAGCAAGACTGTGGTGTTCTTCCACCTTCTAACCACATACAGCTTCCAAAAGGACAGAGCTGTTTAAGGCGGGCAAACCGCTCGTTACCTGGACCAGCCTCGTCTTTGCCAGCAGTCGCTGTGGCAGCTGTTAAGAGAGCTCTGAGACTCTTGAAAGAATCCAGTGTTCGAAGTACAAGTCTGCAAAGGACCACTGCGAGTCCCTTCTCCTCTATTCACCCTCAGAGGTCAGCTAAAAGCTCCAGTGCCCTGGCAGCCTACCCGGCTCGCTGCAGCAGAGGTAGTACTGGCTTTCACAGACAGCACAGCCCAGGGCCAGGTCGCCATTCCTCCACGAGACGCACACCAGGTCCACCTCCCAGGGCACGGCAGCAGGCGAGACTCGGGCAGCTGGATTTTAGAAGAGGTGCACACCGAGAAGAAACAAGGGAACGAGCAGGTGGAGAAATTAATCATCAAGACATTGAATTGAGAGAAGAATCCCAGGGCAGAAGAGAGCTCAACCCACCGTCAGGATGGAGAGGAGCCGAGAGCGGATGAGGCACCGAGACTTGCGGGCAAGCCGGCTGGAGAAAGCTTAGAGAGCCATGGGAACACCGGTGGAAGGCACGGAGAGGGTTTTAAGGAAGGGCATGCACTGGATGGTCCTGGCCGGTTCCTCAGTTATCTGAGCCTGTGCTTCACCTCTGTCCCTGCTGCTAACCTGTCACAGGAACCGGGTGACGGCACCCCTTCTCTTCTTCACAGTGCCAGGCACACCTCTAACACATCCATACTTCCACACTTGCACAAGGACGCACATACACACTCCACGCACAGGCACACTCATCCACACTTCCACACCACATAGGCACACATGTACACACTGTTCACCTGTGTGGACAGTTTAAAAAGGCCACTTTTTAAAAATAACTAGCATGAAGAACCATTCTTCTGTAGTGTACTTGTAGCAGTTTGGAATATAATGGGAAAATAAAACACTTAGCATTAGAACATCAGCAGCTGGAGACGCATATTTATCAGTAAAACAAATTTGGCTTGGACTCCGTCCTATCAACACAAAAGCAAGCAAATCAGCATTTGCTCCAAGAGGAGGCACCTTCTCACGGAGCAGAGGCAGAGAGGCCACAGGCAGAGGCCAGTACCAGTCACTGTGGCCCTTCTGTGCCCACTGGCTGCCACCTACTGGAGAGCTGTGCATCAGACTCCAGGATCAGGAAACACAGATAACTGACACTGACACAGGACAACACATGCATTTCAAGAGACAGCACCAAAGGATTCAGAAATAACTAGATGTTTGCTATGCTAATAAGTTAACACAGCTCATTAAAAGTTATAAAAAATAATGCGGGCTGGCATTGTGGCATAGAAGGTAAAGCCACTGCCTGTGATGCCCGTATGCCATGTGGGCACCAGTTTGTGTTCTGGCTGCTCCATTTCTAATCCAGCTCACTAATGGCCTGGGAAAGCAGCGGAGAATGGCCCAAGTGCTTGGGCCCCTGCCACTCATGTGGGAGACGTGGTGGAAGCTCCTGCTCCAGGCTCCTGGCTTCGGCCTGGCCCACTGCTGGCCACTGCAGCTATCTGCAGAGTGAACCAGTGGATGCTCACTCTCCTTCCCTACCCCTCGTCTCTTTGTGTCTTATTCTCTCTCTGTAACTCTGCATTTCAAATAAATAAAAAAAATTTTAAAAAAAGAGAAATATTTAATTTTGATTTTGTGGCTGTTTTATTGTATATACTTAAGATATAGTTTTTTTTTATTATTATTTGGGAGGCACAGAGAGAGGGGGAGAGAAAGAAATCTCTCATCCCCTGGTTCACTTCCTAAAAGCCAGCAATGGCTGGGCCTGCACCAGGCTGAAACTGGGAGCCTAGCCCTCAGTCAGGGTCTCCCACATGATTGGCAGGAACCCAGATACTCAAGACATCCCCTGCTGTGTCCCCAGATCTGCATTAGCAGGAGACTAGAATCAGCAGGTGAGCTGGGACTCAAACTCAGGCACTGTGATGTGGGATACAGGTATCTCAGCTGGTGGGTCAACCTCTAGGCCAAATGCCCATGCCAGCATGATGCTTTGATACATGCACACATGTTCACTACAGCCAAGAAAATGGCATATCCATCAACTGACAGTTACCTTTATTTGTGTGTGTGTGTTGTGAAAGTATCTAAAATCTGTTCCCCTGGCAAATTTCCAGTATGTAATACAATATAGGACTAAAGTCTTCAAGCTGCACATTAGAATAACGGCCATCTCTGCACCCTTCGACCTAAACAAGACAGCAGCAAAAGCTGGAAAAAGCTGATGATCCCAAAGGTGTACTGTGTACTCTAACATTTCCAGAAAGATACTTAGACTGGGGGAAAAAATAAAACTGTTCTCCAAGTAAAGCAGACTCATTCATCAAAACCAGAGGACAGCGATCAAATTAACCCAGAGGGAGTAGCCAGAGACAAGCAGCAAACCAGAAGAGAAGGGTAACCTGGAAAACAGGGCCACAGCGGCTTCAGGGCAAGAGGGCCATGGGGGCAGGGGCTACTGAGATGGCCAGCAAGCAGGCATGGAAGACAGCCACGAGACGAAGCAGTGCAGAGGCCACTGGGCATCTCGGCGACAGCCTTCACAGAGCAGAGCACCAGTGGAGACGGTTGAGCAGCAGGCAAGCCATCCCATGCAACACCAGCAGGTTCGAGTCACAGCTGCTCCAGTTCTGATCCAGCTCCCTGCTAAATGCACTCGGCGAAGCAGTGGAAGGTGGCCCAAATGCTTGAGTCCCCGCCACCCATAAGGGAGACCCAGATGGAGTTCCTGGCCCTGGCTGTTGCAGCCATCTGGGAAGTGAACCAGAGATGAAAGGTCTCTGTCTCTCTCTCCCCTGTTCCCCTTTTTCTGTTGCTCTGCCTTTCAAGTATAGCTTTTAAAATGAATAATGTCAGCAGAAATATGAAGCGTGAGCAAAAGACACAGACCTAACAGGAAGACAGAGGTTGCTGAGAAGGTAGAAGGGCTGGTTCCAAGCCCAGGCCAGGGGGGCTTCACAGGCCTAAGATCTCTGCGGCCTCACAAGCTTTGCAGGCAGCCCTCGCCTAGGTGGAAGGGCTGGCCTTGGCCGGGGAAAAGCAGCCCTGTTATTGCGGTGGGGAAGCAGAAAGCGAGCTGTCGGCCATGATGAGTAAGAGGACAGACAAGGGGAGGGAGGGCAGAAGTTCTTGCGGGATGGGGAAATCTAACAGACCCCACCCTCACCAAGTGATAAGGTTAACACCACCTATAATAAGACAAATTGATACCACTAAGAAGGACACAAGTTCATGTGTGTGCTGTATGCTATTCCTGCCAAATGCAAAGCCTTAATATGATCATAGAAACCCCATATTGAAAAATATTCCACAAAGCAGCCGAACAGTCTCTGAGGGTCAAGATCATGGAGGACAAGGAAAGACTGAGGAACTGTCCAAGACTGCAAAGTACAAAGGAGAAATGACAATGAAAGGAAACATGGGAACCCACACTATCCTGGGACAGAAAGAAGAACCTTAAAAGATAAAAACCTAGTAAAACCCAAACAGAGTAATGTAATTAATAATACTGTGTCAATATTAATTTCAATGTTTGATTTTTATACTATGACTATGTAAAATATTAAGATTAGGGGAGGCAGGAACTCTATCTTTTCTCTAAGTCTCAAGTAATTGCAAAATAAAAAGCTTATATTTTCATGCAGATATTTCATTTGTGATTTTTTTTTTTAATGTTACTGGTAATTCCAGGGCCCTCAAGCACTACCATATCAGCCGTGCCCCTACTTCTCCCCTGACACAGCATCAGTAATGGGAAAGAAAGGGTCTGTTCCACCTAGAAGACACGGCTATGCACCAGTCACCCAGCTGTAAGTCTCCACGCCTCCCTCATCGACTGCGCCCTTGCCCCTCACGGCTTCCCAGGAAGAGAGGAAGGCGAGCGAGCAGAACAGGAACGCCCTTCAGTCCTTACTCCTCTGCCTACCAGGCCCACACATCTCATCAAGTGTTAATTAAAGCCTTTTAAAGTGTATTAAGCCCATGTGAGACCAGATAAATGCAACGACATTAACACATTTCCTTTCTTTATTTTAATTACCTGTTTTTCTGGAAGCTCACAGAGGTGGCAGTAAATCTAGGTCAGATGCTGATTTAGAAAAATGAAGGCTTACAAAGAAGATGTGGCACATCTACCCACACCTGGGACATTACGTCACATGGGGAAGGTACATGGGTAACAAGATCTCACATGAGGACAATATACTGCAGAGAACAGGGGTGACAAATGTCACCTGGATGTCACGTGGGGAAGGTACACTGGACAGAACGTGGGTAACAGGATGTCACATGCAGATGATACACTGTAAAAAACAGGTTACTAACTGTTCCAAACCAGAGAACCGTCCAGTCCTGGGCCACTACTCTGCTGCCACCCAGTGGCAGGTGAACACCATGGCATCTGGCCGAGGAACAAGAACCCAGAGGAAGGGGCTGTGCAAAAGAACATTTCACCGGAATCCAAAGGCAGGAGGAGGCAAGGGAAATGGGCAGTCCCATCCCGCCACAGTGCTCAGGGAACGTGGTGCCAACATGCATTGCTGGGAAATGAAGTATTAAAATAAACACAAGGCCACAGCCATGAAGGTCTCTCCACCTCAGACTAAAGATTACTGCAGGGTCTAAAACAAAACTGAAGAGAGACTACAGTCACCCAGGAGACTCCTGAGCCCTGCACTCCAGACTCACCTGCTTTGGGTCAGAAGCAGCAGCTCCAGGTGCCGGAGATTCCAGCTCTATGGTCACGGGTCCGTCGTTCTGAATGTGCACTTGCATGTAGGCACCAAACTTGCCATCTGAAAGAGCATTTCAGGTAGTTACCAGAGTGAAGGGTCACATTCCCTACCAGGAAGCTCACTCAGGTGGATGAAATCAGAAACCCAGGGAGTAAGACCAGCCCTGCAGTGAAGGAAAAGGAGGCTAATACCACAACAAGCAAGGGACGGGCAAGATCAAACAGCACTGCTGCCTGCCCAACCATGCGGAGAGAGAAGGCACGGTCACTCCAATGGTGGAAGAACAGAGGCAACAGGATGTCACCTGGGGAGCTACACTGGGAGAACGCGGGTGACAGGCTGTCACCTGGGGAGCTACACTGGGAGAACGCGGGTGACAGGCTGTCACCTGGGGAGCTACACTGGGAGAACGCGGGTGACAGGCTGTCACCTGGGGAGCTACACTGGGAGAACGCGGGTGACAGGCTGTCACCTGGGGAGCTACACTGGGAGAATGTGGGTGACAGGCTGTCACCTGGGGAGCTATACTGGGAGACCACGGGTGACAGGGTGTCACCTGGGGAGCTACACTGGGAGACCACGGGTGACAGGCTGTCACCTGGGGAGCTACACTAGGAGAACACGAATGACAGAATGTCACCTGGGGATCTACACTGGGAGAATGCAGGTGACAGGGTGTCACCTGGGGAGGTACTATGGGAGAATGCGGGTGACAGGGTGTCACATGGGGAGGTATACGGGTGAAAGGATGTCACATGGCGAAGTACACTGGGAGACTGGGTGACAGGGTATCACATAGATACACTGGGAGACTGGTTGACAGGGTGTCATATGGCAAGGTACACTGGGAGAACACGGGTAACGGGATGGACCACTGCAAGATCCCTGGCTCACCCTCTGTGGAAGGCCACCTTAGTGCTATATCCTATCAATCCTGCCTCCCCCAGATTCTCCTGGGTCTTTTGGGCTCAGACCAGCTTCATGCTCTCAGACCCCAGACCACCTAACAACTCTAGGAGCAGAGGGCCCCCTATCAGCCTCTGATCCTACCACTGCATCCCCCTAGGCGCCACCTCTGACTCCTGCCACCTCATGTGTCCCCTCTGAGTCTTCCCCTCAGAGGCAAGACTAGCCCCAGTGGTTGGTTTACTCTTGCCAGCAGACAGGAGCCCTGGAAACACTGGAGGCCCTCACTGCCATTTGACGGGCAAGAGGCGTTCCTCCTGGGTCGCCAGATCTGCTCAAACAGTGGTGACTCTACGTGGCTTCCCATCATGTTAACGTGGCCATTCACATCAACAGGGCTTTTGTTTCAACCAGGAGAAAGACATCAGCTGGGAAGGAAATCATGTGTTTAATTGCATGCTAAAATTACGGCTACAATTAGTAGCAAATTTCAGCAGATGCACTCCCCAGGGAGGCTGAAGGCAGACTCAGGAGGGAAGGAATTATTTCCGACCTTGAATTTCTGTTGCCAGGATATATGGCATATGCCTCACCGTGTTTACCATTCCAAGGAGCAAGAAATTTATGTTCTTTGCTTGTTTTTCCTCAGTTAAGAACAGAACTATTATCTGAATTTCCATTTGTACACACAATAAATCTACGACATGCTTTAAGAGGTCTTAAAATGGTAACATTTTTTTCCAGTCCAGATCAAAGGGTAAAGCCCCCAAGAAAAATTACATTGGCCAAGGAAAATAAATGTTTAAAAAAAAAATAAAAGACAAAAGCCCATCAACAAAACAGTATGTGGGCTGCTTCAGTGACATCATCAAGCTATTCTCAAATCTAAGCCCCAGGCTTCTAACTAGAGCTGCAGGCTAGGCACGTGTCAAACAGCTCGGAGCCACATGTTCCAAGCAGGACGACCCCCCCACCCAGAGCCCAGGCAGCCCTGAACTGGTCCCCAGCAGAACTGGCCCAGACCCTCACCAGAGCGCCTCATCCCAGGAGCCCCCATATACATGTCTCTCTGACAATGCCCACTGACTGGCATCACGAGCCAAGGTGTTCTGGGCTGTTCTGTTCAGGACAGTCACCCTGGGACGACTTGTACACACAAGTCAGCACATAAGTGTGAGGGAAATCTCAGCCACTATCATTATCATGACACCTGCCACTGGCCAGGGTAGTATGTAGACAAGCGGAGGGGCTGGGACATACAGCTATACCCAAAAAGCATGGTCTGCTTCATTTCCTGGCTCTGGTCCCTGGCTCCACTTCTTGCTAATGTAGAGCTGGGGAGGCAGCAGCGATGACTCAAACAATTGGGTTCCCGCTACCCACGTGGGAGACCTAGATTGATTTCCCAGCTCCTAACTTTGGCCCTAGCTCAGCCCTAGCCATTATGGGCATTTGGGGAGTAAACCAGCAAATGGAGAAACAATCTCTGTCTTCCCCTCTCCCTCTCCCTGCCTCTCAAATTAACTAATGACTTAAATTAAAAGATGGGTTGATTAAGCAAATACCTCAGTAACTATAGCAGGCAAAGACCATAGGTGGAGACTAACAGTAGTGGGTGAGCCTGTGTTGAGTAACAGATAGTTGCATAGTCTCAAGGTATCGCTACAGAAAACATTCACCAACTGCCAAGAGTGAAACAGTAGCCTGAGAGAGAGAAACCAGGTACCTGCTGACGTGAAACACAGAGAAGGGCCCAATGTCAGTTCTGCAGTGTTCCTTCCAAAAATGCATAACCTCAATCCAACCACGAGGAGACACCAGGCAGGCACACACAGAGGGCACCCTGTAACTGACCAAACAAGTGACTCTTCACAAGTGCCAAAGTCCTGAGAGTCACACAGGGACAGGGCAGGGTCTAAGCAGGTGCCACAGCCGCCTGCAATGTGGGGTTCTGGACTGGATCCTGGACCAGAAAAGGGCATCCATGGCCAAACTGACCAAGTTTGGATGACGTCTGTCGTTACGTCATAGCTATGCCATCAATTTCATTTCCTGGCTTTTTTAAATGTCCCTACCATATAAGATGCCACCAGCAGAAGTCAGATGAAGTAAACTATTTCAGTAACTTGCTTGTATGTCTAAATTATTTCAAAACAAAATGTTTTAAAAATAAAGGATTTTCTTTTTTTAGATTCCACTCAGGATTTTAGTCAGTTCAGCTGAGCGGTTTTTGGCCTAAGCCAGCATGAAAGGTTGGCATTGCCACCAGCTGGGATGGAGAAGCCTGCGGGCAGCCTGGTCTGCTATGGGCCATGGAGTAAGCCCTGAGATTGGGTTAGGCAAGTCTGACACCCAAGTGGTGATATGTAAAGGGACAGCTGGCAGATGAGAGTGGAGGCCAAGGTGTGAAGATCCAACCAAGGAAAAATCTGGGAGTCGCCAGCACACAGCTGGTCTTTGAAGTCCAGAAAGAGGACACGATGAGCAAGGATGGAGGACAAATGAGGAAAAGGCCAAAGAACAGAGCCCTGGCCAGTGTTGTGGCACAGCAGGTTAAGGGCCAATTCCAGTCCCAGCTGCTCCACTTCCATCCAGCAGCTCCCTGCTAATTCATCAGGGAAAGTAATGGAAGATGGCCCAAGTGCTTGGGCCCCTGTCACCCACGTGAGAATCCAGAATGGAGTTCCTGACTCCTGGCTTCAGCCTGGTCCAGATCTGGCTATTGCAGCCATTTGGAGAGTGAACCAGCAGACAGAAGAACAATCTCTCTCTCTCTCTCACCCGCTACCTCCTTCTCTCTCTCTGATGCTCTACCTTCCAAGGAATGAGGAAGGAAGAAGGAGGAAGGGAGAAGGAGGAGGAGGAGAAATAATCTTGAAAAGAAAAAAAGCTGTGTGATATCAAGAAGCCAGTGGGTAGGAACCAGCAGCCACAGAGCCATGAGCTGGAAGGGAATGTGGGTGATGCAGATGAAAGCAGCGGTGCGAAGTCCTGAAAGCCAAGTGCAGAAGTGTGGAGGAAGAGGGTGGAAGCAACAGGATCAAACCCCACTGATGGGACCCTGAGCTGGGACGTGAACTGACTCAGCAAAACGAAGGCCATGAGCCTGGCTGAGGACAGTGTGGGTGGAGGGATGGGGACAAAAGGCTGACTGGGGCAGGTCTATGAAAGCATAGAAGGAGAGGAGTTAGAGATGCGTGACACAGAATCTGCTGTCCACAGGAGCAGGGGAGGGGCTGGCCTCGAAGGTGGGGTTCACGGCCCACTTGAAGCAGAAGGGAACAACCCAGGAGAGAGGAAGCCACAACTGATGTGGGAGAGCTGGAAGGACAGCAAGGAAGCCCAGGCTTGGTGTGCTGCCCACGGCCAACCACTAGGAGAGGAAAGCTGGTTTCAAGGCAGACACTGGCAGGTGCTGGCCGGGAGGGGAGACTTCTGGAAGTCCTCTTCTAAGAGCTTCAATTTTCCTCTGGGAAAGGATAAACACGGTCAACATCCAAGAGAAAAGGCAGGGGAGAGGGGGCTTGAGTAGAGAGTACAGGCAGACAGAAGGATCCCAGAATGAAGGAACGGGTCAGTGAGTTACAACTGTGGCCCCACCTGCAGGCCACGGTCGTGGACCTGGAGGCAGAATCTCTGCAGCCACACTCAACTGCACAGACACAGAGGCAGAGCAGGTGGAGAGCTGGCGCTACGGTCAACAAACCTCAGCCTTTGTGAGGGAACATGCTAGAAGGAGATTATTGTCATGGACCACAGGATTTACAAATCCATAAGCTTAAGGCATGCCAAATAAAACTAATAGACTGCTTCCTGGAAGTAGACAAGTTGATTTAAGACTTCATACAGAAAAACAAAGAAGAATAGCTGAGAAAACAGAGAAGAGCTGTGTGAGGGGCCGGCGCCGTGGCTCACTTGGTTAATCCTCTGCCTGCGGCGCTGGCATTCCGAATGGGCGTCGGGTTCTAGTCTCAGTTGCTTCTCTTCCAGTCCAGCTCTCTCTCTGCTGTGGCCCAGGAGGGCAGTGGAAGATGGCCCAAGTGCCTGAGCCCCTGCACCTGCATGGGAGACCAGAAAGAAGCACCTGGCTCCTGGCTTCAGATCGGCGCAGCGCACCAGCCGTTGCGGCCATTTGGGTAGAGAACCAACGGAAGGAAGACCTTTCTCTCTGTCTCTCTCTCTCTCTCTCTCTCTCACTGTCTATAACTCTACCTGTCAAATAAATAAATTTTAAAGGGGGGGGGGGTTTGCTTGTGAGAGCAACTTGCCTTACCTGGCGGAAAACTGTAGGAAACCCTCAGTAAGTAGAACAGTGCAGTGCGGCATACAGACTGACATAAAGAACAAACAAAACATTCAAGTGCATAAAATACACATAAAAACTCAACAGGAGATCAAGCCAGGATCTCAAATTAGTGAAACAGACGTTTTGTTTTGTTTTGTTTTCCTACATTCCTTTTTTAAGATAGTTTTTTTAAATAAATGATTTAGGACTCTATTGAGTAAACACCTGGATAAAAGATAGATTTCAAGCCCATGCTTCATATTTACACAAGATAAACTCAAAATAGATCAAAAGTTTAAAAGTTAAAAATGAAAGCATAAAGGCACTGGGGGAAAAAACGCTGTATTTCTTTCTAACTTTGGAGTGGGAAATGTCACAGGAGTCACAGAAACCAGGATTCAAACTGCAGCAGACATTTCAAACAACTGCTTCTATTCTGTTGTTTCTATCAACCCGTGCAGCAAGGTCAAAGGGCAAATGACAACAGATGGAAACTCACACACATCGAAAAAGCTCAGAAATAAAGAACTTGACAAATAACAGAAAAACAGACAAAAGAACATGAACAGTTCACAGAAAAGGAAACTCAAGTCACTTAAAAAGATCTGAAAAATGTTCAACACACTGAGCACCTTAAAACTACAAGAGGGGGCCAGAGCTGTGGTGCAGTGGGTTAAGCCACCGCCTATGATGCTGGCACCCCATACTGGAGCACAGGTGCAGGCCTGGCTGCTCCACTTCCAATCCAGCTCCCTGCTAACACGCTTGGGAAAGCAGCAGAAGATGGCCCTAGTGGTCCCTGCCACCCACGAGGGAGACCCGGATGCAGATCCAGGCTCCTGACTTTGGCCTGGCCCAACCCTGGCTGTTGTGGTCATTTGGGGAGCAAACCAGCAACTGGAAGATATGTCTCTCTCTCTATGTCTCTGTCTCTGTCTCTCTCTCTCTCTTCCCTTATCTCTGACAGTCTGCCTTTCAAATAAATAAATCTTAAAAAAAAAAAAAAAAAAAAGAGGGCAGCACTGTGGCACAGTGGGTTTAATGCCCTGGCCTGAAGCACCAGCATCCATATGGGCACTGGTTGGAGTCTTGGCTGCTCCACTTTTGATCCAGCTCTCTGCTATGGCCTGGGATAGCAGAGGAGGATGGCTCAAGTGCTTGGGTCCCTGCACTGCGTGGGAGACCCGAAAGAAGCTCCTGGCTCCTAGCTTCGGATCAACGCAGCTCTGGCCGTTGCGGCCAACTGGGGAGTGAACCATCAGATGGAAGACCTCTCTCTCTGCCTCTCCTCTCTCTGTGTAACCCTGACTTTCAAATAAATAAATCAAAAAAAAAAAAAAAAAACCTACAGTAAGATCTCTGTCCCATGGGTAAAATTCTAGAAGTTCACATACACTGCGCCGGCTAAGTGATGAGGCTGTGGCACCTGCTGCACACGGCTCCCAAGGCTCTTTCCCAAAGCTGGATCTGCCGGCACGTGAAGTAGCGAATGTACAAAAGTATTCAGTGGTGTTTTAAGGGGAAAAAAAATTAGAAACAGGACAAAAGTGCCACACAAGCATTGTCAGTCAGGCCACAGTACACTCCAGAGCTATTAAGGCGATGTGAGGAAGTCTCTGTGAACCATGAAAAGAATCTCTGGAATACATTGTGAAAATTTTTAAAAAACAAGATGTAAAACAGTATGTCACATGCCACCTTTTGAAAGTAAATATAAAACTATAGATTCACATTTGCTCATATTTGCATAAAGAAACAGTAGATGGGTAGGAAAAAAGTAACAAAAGTGATCACTAAAAGCATGGGAAGCGGGCAGGATGGGGACAAAATGAGAGGCACACTTCCCAAGGTGGACCTTCTCCTGTCATCTGATGTCTGGATTACCTGATCACACCATCCATTCAAATGTGAACTGAAAGGCTGCAGCATTCACTGCCTGATTTCAAAACCCACTACAAAGTTAAAATAATCAAGAGTACATAGGGGCCAGGGCCGGGGCTGGGGCCGTTGTGCAGCGTATTAAGCTGCTACCTGTAGTGCTGGTATCCAGTATGTGCGCAGTTCAATCCAGGCTGCTCCACTTCAGATCCCGCTCCCTGTAGGAGACCCAGATGAAGCTCCTGGCTCCTGGCTTCAGCCTGGCCCAGACTTAGCTGTTGCAGGCATCTGGGGGGTGAACTAGTGGATAGAAGATCTCTCTCTCTCTCTCTCTCTCTCTCTCTCTTTTTCTCTAACTCTGCCTTTCAAGTAAATAAATCTTAAAAAAAAAAAAAAAAGAGAGAGAGAGAGAGAGAGTATATAGTACTGCTATAAGAACAGACACAGAGAGCAACAGAAGAGAACTAAGGGTTCAGAAATAAGCCTGCACATATGCATACAATCACCTGATTTGCATCAAATGACAGAGACCATTCCAAGAGACAACAAACAGATTTTTCACCAAAGGTGATGAGGTGACTGGATGTCCGCAAGCAAAGAATAAAGCTAGACCCTGCCGGCACTGTGGCATAGTGGGTAAGGCTGCCACCTGCAGTGCCAGCATCCCATGTGGGCGCTGGTTCGAGTCTCAGCTGTTCCACTTCTGATCTAGCTCTCTGCTATGACATGGGAAAGCAGTAGAGGATGGCCCAAGTCCTTGGGCCTGTGCACCCCTGTGGGAGACCAGGAGGAAGCTCCTGGCGCCTGGCTCTGGATCAGCACAGCTCAGGCTGTTGTGGCCATCTGGGGAGTGAACCAGTGGATGGAAGACTTCTCTCTCTCTCTGCCTCTGCCTCTCTGTAACTCTGCCTTTCAAATAAATAAATAAATCTTAAATAAATAAATAAATAAATAAAGCTAGACCCTGACCTCACACCATATGTAAAAATCAACTTAAACTAGATCAAAGACTTCAATGGAAGAGTTAAAACCATGAACTTCTAAGAAGGAAATATGGGGTTAATCTTCAAGATACCAGAGTCTGGCAAGGCTTTCTTAGATAAAATGCCAAAAACATAAACAACAAAAGGAAAACAAAGAGAAACTGGATTTCATCAAAATTAGAAACTTTGTGCATCAAAGAACACTATCAAGAAAGTAAAAAGACAACCACAAAACACAAGAAAATATCTGCAAATCATTTATCTGATAAGGGTCTGGTATCCAGAATATATAAATCATTCCTATAACTGAACAAACAACTCAATTTTAAAATTAGCAAAGAGCTTGAATAGACATTTCCCTGGAGAAGACGTGCAAATGGCCAACAAGCACATGAAAAGATGCTCAGTCTCATTAGTCATTAGGAAAATGCAAGTCAAGATACAATTACATACTACTCTGCAACCCACAGGATGGTTATGATTTTTAAAAAATCAGAAAATAGCAACTGCTGGCAAGGATGCAGAAAACTGGAACCCTCATACATTGCTGCAAGGAATGTACAATGGTTTGGCCACTGTGGATCAATTTGTAGTGCCTCAGTACATTATACCATGTGATATATACCAGCAATTGCCCTCCTAGAATCGCGACAGAATTGAAAACAGGAGTTCAAACAAAAACGTGTACACAAATGTTCATGGCGATACAACCCACAATAACTAAAAAGAGGGAAACAACTCACATGTCCATCAGGGTATGAATGGATTAAACAATATATACTATATTCATGAATGGAATATTATTCCTAAGAAGGAGTGAGGTTCTGAAACGTGCTATACCATGGAGGAACCCTGAGCACACTGTGCTGAGTTAAAGAAGGCAAATGGGAAGGAACATAGTATGATTCTATTTCCATGAAACAAACAGGGTAGGCAAAGCCACAGAGACTAAAAGCAAAGTCATGGCTGGGCGCAGGAGAGAATGGGGAGTGCCTGCTTAACGGGCGTGGGGTTTCCTCCAGGACTAATGAAAGGTCCTGGAACTAGACAGTGGTGATAGGCGTACAACATTGTGAATTCACCAAATGCCACTCAGTTCTGCAATTAAACAGGACTAGTTTTATAAGTATTTTACCACAATAAAAAAAAAGAACAAATTACTTTAAGAACAAATCAATACTAGAAATGAAAAACATATGACTGACTTAAAACTCAATGACAGGCTAAACTCTAGACTGGTCTTAATCAAAGAAAGAATTAGGAAACTGGAAGGATTCATCAGGACACAGAAAGGAGAAGGAACGGGACCAGCACCGTGGCTCGGCAGACAAAGTAGCCGTCTATGGTGTCAGCATCCCATATGGATGCTGGTTCGAGTCCAGGCTGCTCCATTTCTGATCCAGCTCCCTGCTAATGTACCTGGGAAAGCAGTAGCAGGTTGCTCAAGTCCTTAGTCCCCTGCACCCATGTGGGAGACCCAGACGAGGTTTCTGGCTTCATTGGGGAGTGAACCAGCAGATGGAAGATCTCTCTCTCCTCTCCTCTTCTCTCTCTCTCTCTCTCTCTAACTCTTTCAAATAATTAAATCTTAAGGAAGGAAGGCGAGAAGGAACAACTGAGAGATTAAACCACCTATACTCTTCATTTGCTCAACAAACCTTTCAAATACAAAAAGGGCACCAATTAATTCATCACTATTTCTGGATTTTTAGGCCCTGAGTCAATAGGCTTTGAATTCATCCTACTCCTCCTGTAGAGTGGGCAGCTCAGATTTCTCTTTCATCCCAGGACATCGCAGGCATGTGAACTTGACTGTGACACGGCCGAGCAGGAGCTTCACCCTACGCCTCTATCTCCCCTATAAATCTGCCTCTATTGCTTCCAGTTGAGCCGCCATAATAGGCTCTGTTGGGCAGAAAGTAAGACGACCCTGCAATTCATAATCAGAAGTGAGGAGTGAGCTCAGGAAATGCGATAAAACACTGGGAAGAATAAGGACAGAGAAGGAGTCCAGACAGGAAAGGAGGGATGGAAGGGACAGCAAAGCCACCGAAATAAGTCTGTTCTCAGCTCCCTGGACCCAGAGGCACTCACTGCACAAAATAACTAAGCATCGACTTTGCATAAAGCAGCCTGCTACCACTGCAGGGGCACAAAACACCACCACACCGCCGTACTATAACTGGAGTAGGGGAACAGAGGGGAGGGGTCAGCTTGCTGTTCACAGTGATAAGGAAGCAAAAAATGGGATATAAACATGAAAGTGGATATTGCTTCTCATGTGGGAAAAGGGAGACTAAACTTTGTGAAGCTGATGTAAGAGTAAGAGCAAAAAAAAGACAGGCAGGAATAAAGAAGTGGATAAGCGGGGCCGGCACCATGGCTCAACAGGCTAATCCTCCGCCTTGCGGCACCGGGTTCTAGTCCCGGTTGGGGCGCCGATTCTGTCCCGGTTGCCCCTCTTCCAGGCCAGCTCTCTGCTGTGGCCCCGGAGTGCAGTGGAGGATGGCCCAGGTGCTTGGGCCCTGCACCCCATGGGAGACCAGGAAAAGCACCTGTCACCTGGCTCCTGCCATTGGATGAGCGCGGTGCGCCGGCCGCAGCACGCCAGCCACAGTGGCCATTGGAGGGTGAACCAACGGCAAAGGAAGACCTTTCTCTCTGTCTCTCTCTCTCACTGTCCACTCTGCTTGTCAAAAATTAAAAAAAAAAAAAAAAAAGAAGTGGATAAGCGAATTACTGAAAACGATGAAAGAATGACAGAACTTATTAACCAATTTGGCCAAAGTCAGCCACACGTCTGTATCAAACATCTACATGGCAGCATTAGCCTGTACCACAGTTTGCTGGCCCATCAGTCACTAACAATGAGGATGCAACACCACAGTGTAACTTCCTAAATTTACATTAAAAAGAATGCCTTTTGAGGGCAGGCGTTTGGTCAAATGATTAAGCCAAAGGTTAGAACATCTCTGTCGCACATGAGAGTACCTGGGTTCAATTCCTGGCTCAGGCTCCTGATTCCTGACGAGGACTCTGGGAGGCAGCAGTGATGGCAGAAGTAATTGCATCCCTGATACCCATGTAGAAGACCTGGATTGAGTTCCCAGCTCCTGGCTTTGGGCCTCCAGCTGCTGCAGGTATTTGAAGAATGAACCAGCAGACCAGAGCTAGGAGAGCACTCTCTCTGTCTCTGTGTGTCTGTGTCTCTCTCTTGTCTCTCTTCCTCCCTTTCCCCACCTCCCCCCATCTTTCTCTCTTTCTCTCTCTGGCTCTCCCTCTCCCTCACTCAAATAAGCTTTTATAAAATATAATAATGCCTTTGGCATCACAGTCCTTGCCAAAGTATATAAAACAGGATTCCTAGGCCGGCGCCGTGGCTCAACAGGCTAATCCTCCGCCTTGCGGCGCCGGCACACCGGGTTCTAGTCCCGGTCGGGGCGCTGGATTCTGTCCCGGTTGCCCCTCTTCCAGGCCAGCCCTCTGCTGTGGCCCGGGAGTGCAGTGGAGGATGGCCCAGGTGCTTGGGCCCTGCACCCCATGGGGAGACCAGGAAAAGCTCCTGGCTCCTGCCATCGGAGGAGCGCGGTGCACCGGCCGCAGCGTGCCGTCCGCAGCGGCCACTGGAGGGTGAACCAACGGCAACGGAAGACCTTTCTCTCTGTCTCTCTCTCTCACTGTCCACTCTGCCTGTCAAAAAAAAAAAAAAAAAAAAACAGGATTCCTCTTTAGTTCACTCACTTTGCTAAAATGAGTTAAGTGCAAAAAGAGTAGAAACTTAAACACATCCATAGAAATCAGTCACTAACCATGCAGCAAGGACTACATGTGGTCTTCCAGCTCCTGATGCCTTCTTTTTGTGGTAGCAGCTACAGGACCCTGCACACAAAGGCCAACCCAGGCAGCACACAGAGTTCATGCCATCACCAGCGGCCATGTTCTTGTGTCTGTCCACATTACTCCAGCTCTCACTGAATGGCCACAACAGGTCAGAGCCCACAGAGAGCATGCAGGTAGCACTTTTTTTTTTTTTTTTTTTGACAGGTAGGGCTTTACAGACAGTGAAAGAGAGAGAGAGAGAAAGGTCTTCCTTCTGTTGGTTCACTTTCCAAATGGCCGCAACAGCCGGAGCTGTGCCGATCCGAAGCCAGGAGCCAGGAGTCTCTTCCTGGTCTCCCATCCAGGTGCAGGAGCCTAAGCACTTGGGCCATCTTCCACTGCTGTCCCAGGCCACAGCAAAGAGCTGGACTGGAAGAGGAGCAGCCGGGACTAGAACCCAGGGGCCATATGGGATACCGGCGCTGCAGGTGGAGGATTAACCTAGTGTGCCATGGCGCCGCCCCCAGGTAGCTCTTTTTAATACCAGAGCAGCTCCTGATTTGCAGAGGTGAGTGCTCTCTTGGGCTCACTGAAAACAGCTCAGAGCTGGAAACAGAAGTCTGAGAATGGAGGGCTTCTTATCAGATGTTTCATTTTGGTGTAACATTTGTTTTTCCTGACTATAAACACAAAGCATGTTCCACACTCAACTTGGAGAGCATTTAATGTCTCATATCAAATGGTGCTTTTAGCCTTCATTCAAGGCTGGAAAGCCTGGGGTGGTGGCGGGGCCTGCACAGCCACAAGGGACCCAGTTTCCTAAGCCCACTCGGTTAGTCTGGGGGCCCAATCCCAAAGCAGAGGGGGAAAACTGACAAAGCTGTGCTCTATATTTTTTTTCCCCTGAAGGATTTATTTGAAGGAGAGCCAAAGATTGAGCAAAGTTCCATCCACTGGGAGCACCAGAGTTATGAGCTGGAAGATTAGAGACAGCTAAAGGCTCATTAGCACTGCAGAACAGGAATATGTCCCCTCCCCCGGCATCTGGGTGGCGTATGCCAATAGTATATGGCAGAGGTGAGGATGTACACTTTGCAAGTCTGAACTTAAAGGACTGACACCTCCACTTCCTGTCTTGGAATGCCCTCGGAGCAGAAGTAAATCCAACTACCCTGACAGCACCCGGTTCTGAGAAGTCTGAGCAGCATGGAAAGGCTTCGGAGGATAAGAGAATGTGGAGGATAAGAGAATTCGGAGGATAAGAGAATGGAGGGAGGGCTGCAGGAGAGGTAAACAGGTACACCAGCGTCATTTTAGAAGCAAAGAAGGAGGGGCCGGCGCCGTGGCTCACTTGGTTAATCCTCCGCCTGCAGTGCCAGCATCCCATATAGGCGCCGGGTTCTAGTCCTGGTTGCTCCTCTTCCAGTCCAGCTCTCTGCCTGGCCTGGGAAGGCAGTGGAGGATGGCCCAAGTGCTTGGGCCCTGCACCCACATGGGAGACCAGGAGGAAGCACCTAGCTCCTGGCTTCGGATCGGTGTAGCGGCCTTTTGGGCATTTGGGGAGTGAACCAACGGAAGGAAGCCCTTTCTCTCTGTCGCTGTCAAATAAAAAATAGTAATAATAATAATAATAATAATAAAGAAGGAAAGAGGGAAGGAGGGAAAAGGTGCACCCGTCTATGGAGCTTGCTGGGCATAGCAAGAACCTCTGAATGGATCACACACAACACTCCTGATACCACAGTTTGCATCTTTTCTCATTCTTCTGGTCTCAGCTTAAACATCTCTCCCAGTTATCTTTGCGGCTAACAGACAGAAGCCAGCCAAGGCATAGCAAACGCCCAAGATGTCCAATTGCCAAGAACATCTTTCAACACTGCAGTCTCTTTTCTACCCCATCCAAATCTGCCTCTGAACCCCTTGGGTACTCACAGGCCAGTCATACACCTGTTACAGCTGGGCATTCCTGCATCTTTCCGAGGCATTCAACTGTCAGCAGTACCATTCCTTCTACTGGGTTGACAGTCATTGCTCCCGCCCTGATGTTCATCCTAACCCCTAGCTCATCTCCTACACAAAAAGGAAAGCGTTTTTTGCACACTGCACTGAGAACACCCTCTGGTCCTGGCTGCACTGAGGACTTCCCTGCCACAGAGCTGCTTCTCAAGGCCACAAAGTCGTCCTGGTCTGCCCAGCCCTGAAGAGCCCCAAGGGTGTGGGTTCTCTCAGTGCCCAATCAGAAGAGCCCTCGGCAAATCTGAACTCTGCTCTGAGACAGAAGGCGAAGAGGCCCAGGAAGTTTGGAGAGATGAAACAAGGGGGAGTGTTTCCAATTTTAGTAGCACGCTCCCCAGTGTATGCTCAGGTAAAACCATATTAACAAACAACAAATCAAGAAGATTCGACATGGGGTGGATACGGTGGTGCAGAAGGTTAAGCCGCCGCCTGGGATGCCCACATCCCATATCAGAGTGCTAGTTCCAGTCCTGGCATTGCTGCTTCTGATTTAGCTTCCTTCCAATGCATCCTAGGAGGCAGTGGATGATGGCTCAAGCACTTGGGCCCCTGCGACCCATGCTGGAGATCCAGAAGGGATTCTGGGCTCCTAGCTCAGGCCTGGCCAGCCCTGGCTGTTGCAGGCATTCGGGGAGTGAACCAGTGGATGGAAGACCTCTGTGTGTATGTCATCCTACCTTTCAAGTATATGAAAACAAATAAAACAAACTCTAAGAAAAGAAGGTCCAACAAATGACCCAAACACACACCAGAAGAGGGGAGCCTGAGCACATCCCCCACTACCACCACCTTCGCACTTGACCCTGCTATCCATCCCCACGCTCCCTCAAAGCATGTATCACACCGGTCGCCTCGGAGGGTTCTGACAACACTTGTTTCTAAAGTGAGAATTCACTCACGCACAAGCGGTCAGCAAGAGGGTGAGAGTGCCTCAGAGGCTGCGTCGGGGCAGGAGTGGGTTTTCTTAGGCAAGGAGGGCCAGGGTGGTGGGAATAAAATGACCCACGTGGGCAGAAAAGCAAATGCCCTCAGTTTCAGCAGAAGCCCCTCTGACTCTGTTACAAAGTGAGAACCACGTGCCGACTGGCACCGAGCCCAGCCGCGGGGCTCCGTGCTCCTCTGTCTCCCCCATTCCTCCCAGGGCTCTGAGAGCTTTAGTGGTGGTCTTGCGGGAGGTGGGGTTTCTAGGAACAGGCACCGCGCTGCAGGTGAATGGAGCCACGTGCTCAGGATCTCCACCACATACACTGTGAGCTCCTTTAGGGCAGGGCAGCAGCTGCGGCTCAGCACTGTACACCTGCAGTCTGGTCCCAGGCTTGGGGGATAAACAGTGCCTTACAGAGAGAAAAATCAAAGCAGGACTTTACAGGAAGCCCATAAAACATCCCATGGCAGAAACAAAACTAAAACTGTGCATTAAATCCCTGCTCCAAGATAAAGGTTGATCTGGCTACAAGGTGCACTGCTCCCCCTCATTAAACCCACTGGATGTCCAAAACCCCGGCTAACTTCCTGGAGCACAGTCAAGAAGGCGGGGAAAGTCCACAAGGCCCGATGAATACAGAGGGAAAACAAAGAAAGCTAACAAGGCAAGAGGGTGTGAATGTCACAGTGCAGCAAACACCACCACAAAGCTTGGGCTGTAGCAAGGGCTACTGTCTCAAATCTAGACACTGCCACTTACATGCTGGGTGACCTACAGGTTAGCTGGCCACACCTCAGTGTACTCAGCTGTAGAATGGGGTAATCCTAGTGACCACCTGTCAGAGCTGGTAAGAGTACAAGTACAGCGATCACTGCTCGGGACATCCACAACCCATAGCCATGTGCCTGAGTTTGAGATCCGCCTCTGCTCCAGACTCCAGCTTCCAGCTAACGCACACCCTGGAAGGCAGCAGAGGATGGTTCAAGTACTTGGGTACCTGCCACCCACATGGGTGACCCAAACTGAATTCCTGGCTCCTGGAAGCAGCCTGGCCCAGGAATTTGGGAATGAATGAGCAGATGGGAGCCCTCCATCTCTGTTTCTGTGTTTCTTTCTACTTTTCAAATAAAATGAAAACAAATAAATAAATTTTATAATATTTTATTTTTATTTGAAAGGCAGAATTACAGAGAAAGAGAGAGATAAAGAGATCTTCTCCAGTGATTCATTCCCTAAATGGCCACAACACCCAAGGCTGGGCCAGGCAGGAGCCAGGAGCTTCATCCAGGTCTTCCATGTAAGTGGCAGGGGCCCAAGTACTTGGGCCATCTTCTACTGTTTTTCCAGGCTCATCAGCAAAGAACTGGATCAGAAGTGGGGCAGCCAGGACTTGAACCAGCACCCATATGATGCTGGCTTTGCAGGTGATGGCTTAACCCATCACGCCACAATGCTGCCCCAGTAAATAAAATTTTAACCAAAAGAGAAAAAGAGGATTCAACACAATAAAGAATGGAGAGTGACTACTTTGCACAGGGCCTGGAACATACAAAGCCTGGACAGGTATACCCTGACAGGCCACACAATAACAACAGCCATGATTGTTAAACCCTAACTGCCTTACCCTCCAGGGTTCCTATTCCATGTGGAACCAAGAAACAGCTTGAGGTCATATCACCAAGCAGACCACAAAGACAGCAGGCTCTGCTGTGCAGCCCGTCAGCTGCTGCTGGGTCCGTGCAGGAAGAGCTGTGTTTGTTTAGGAAATGCCAGTAATCAAATGGGCACTAGGTGGGGGACGGAAGGTACACAGAGAAGAACTCAAAGGGACAACAATCTTATCTCTATACAGGCTTTAATAACAAGCAAGAAAACAAATTAAAGGGAAATGTAAAACAAAGCTTCAATTCTGAAAGGAGAAGTGAAAGGAAATGTTCACTCTTAGGGCACACATTGTGGATCAGTGGGTTAAGTCACCACTTGGGATGCCCACATCCCACATTGGAGGTCGGCTCAAGTCCCAGCTGCTCCACTTCCCATTCAGCGTCCTGCTAATGCTTCCTGGGAGGCAGAAGATGGCCCGAGTGTTCTGGCCCCTGCCACCTATATGGGTGACCCAGATGGAATCGCAGTTCCTGGCTTCAGCCTGGCTGTTGCAGGCATTTGAGGAGTGAACCACCAGATGGAAGACCTCTTTTTCTCTCTACCACTCTCTCTGTGTTTCTGTTGCTCTCCCTTTCAAGCAGATAGAAATAAAATAAACACTTTAAAAAAAAGAAATGTTAAATCTAATTAAACTACTTTAAATTTTAAAATTGCTGAAGTGGCTCAGAAAATCCTAAACAAAGAAAGCATACTGGGACAGGTGCTTGGCATAGCAGTTAAGACGCTGCCTGGGACACACCAACATTCCACATCAGAGGCCTGGGTTCACGCCCTAGCTCCACTCCTGACGCCAGCTTCCTGTTACCGCACACCCTGGATGCAGAAAGTGATGGCTCAAGGCTGGGTCCCTGCCACTTACAGGACAGACCCAGACAGAGTTCCTGGCTCCTGGCTTCAGCCTGGCCCAGCCCTAGTGCACATCAGGGAAGTGAATCAGCAAATACAAGATGTCTCTCTCCCTCTCTCTCTCTCTCTACCAAATAAATAAAATAATAAATAAATAAAAATTTTTTAAAATAAAAAAAAAGCATTCTGATCACTGTGCATTCCAAATTCCATTTAGCTCGCACAGATTTTCCATACTGGAGCTAGAAGCCAAATTCTCAAAGTTAGCCTGAAGCCAGCAACTGTATAAAATATACTCTGTGCATTTTATTCCACTAAAGGCTGTAAAAGAAATATAAGGCCAAAAGAGCAAGTGATGTACTCATTCTTAACATAAATTTTGTCGCTCTTCAAATCCAAAAGCTTTGGAAAGAAATTTTTTATTATTCCATAGATTTTTCATGAGTTTCCATTCTGATCCAATACAAAATTGTATGGTTTATAGTATGCTGCTCAGACACTTCATATAATTACCAGAATAAAATATACATCATTTTTCAAAAAGTCGAAGGTGTTTTCAGGAACACGAAGCACCTAATAACACATAAAACCCTCGTGTCTAAAGACCTGCACGAAAGCCGCTCTGCTTCCTCTGGAGCCCTCCTGACAGCCGTCAGTGCCGCCCCAGGTTACAGCGCCTTGTACCACCTAACGGTGCTTGTCCTGTCAAGGCGCTTCAGTGCACCCTCAAGTACATCCACAGGCACTCGGAAACCGGATCATTCCAAACACCCCTGCAGGCAGGGAGGACCACACTGGCTGCATCTAATCCTGGGCACAGTGCAGAGGACTTGACTGAACTGAAATTTGCACAGCAAAGCTATGTTGGGACCTCAGAGGCCACAGGGAAGGATAAAGCACTGGAGGCACCGACGACTAGGCTTGTGAATGGAGCTCGCAGTTGGGGTATCTCCAGGAGAAGCAAACGTAGTCGGCTCTCTCAGCACCCACACAAGGGGTCCCGGGCAAATGGATACTTTTCACAAGTGAGAGAAGAATTAAAATAAAAGGAAATGCCAAGAGGTAGGAACATCACTCAGCTAAACACTAGCAGACCTGAGGAGCTGACAAGCCTCCACGTGGGGCTCTGCTACAGAACTTGAAAAAATCTCATAAGTGTTGATGTTTAGTGTTGAAAACAGGCCCAACCCCGGCGCTGTGCCACAGTGGGTTAATGCCCTGGCCTGAAGCGCCAGCATCCCATATGGGCACCAGTTCATGACCCAGCTGCTTCACTTCCTGTCCAGCTCTCTACTATGGCCTGGGAAAGCAGTAGAAGATGGCCCAAGGCCTTGGGCCCCTGCACCCACACGGGAAACCCAGAAGAAGCTCCTGGCTTCGGATAGGAGCAGCTCCAGCCATTGCAGCCAATTGGGGAGTGAAACAGTGGATGGAAGACCTCTCTCTCTCTCTCTCTCTCTCTCTCTCTCTATCCCTCTCTTTCTCTCTCTCTCTCTCTGCCTTTCCTTCTCTCTCTGTGTAACTTTGCCTTTCAAATAAATAAATCTTTTAAAAAAATTGGAAGAGCAGGAAACACTACAGAGTTAACAGTTATCAGATGTCAACAAACAGAGATGGCATGAGCAAGAGACGCCACTCTTAGATACTGAGAAATTCTCAGAAAGGTTTCAAAATGAAATGCAAAGGAGGATGAATATGTTTCATAAGAACTTTAGAGAAAAGCAAACCATGATGGTATCAAATGTGATGCACCTCTAAGAAATATGAAAAGAAACCAGAAATGAGTGGTCCTCTTAAAGTCTTTTGGATTCACAATTCTCCGACAAACCAGGATTACTATTCTGAGACATTTTCTACACTAATTCTGGATTAGTCAAACAAGGCTGGCATTCCCAACAATAAGCAAGCAAGTAAGCAAAGACCTAAAGCCACTGCCCAACAGGACAGCCCCTGCCTTACGTGGCTACTGGGTACTTGAAATGTGGTTGATCCAAGTTGAGACAGTTTAATCTACAAATCAAATTTTTGAAGATTTAGCATAACAATTTTGGTACAATGGACAGAAAGAAATTTATAGAGATGATTGTGAATATCACAAAAAGAATTAAAATCAGTAATCTATGTCCTCCTTAGGAAACTAGAAAATGAAGAGCAAGTAAAATATAATGTTGTAAAATAAAGAAATAAACTTGAAAAGAAAAAGCTGATTATTTAAAAAGACAACTAAACTCAATAAGCCTCTAGACAGAGTAACTAAGAAAAATAGAGAGGATTCAAATTACTAATATCAGAAATGAAATCATGGACATCACCACAGATCTCAAGGATCCACAAAACCTAGAGAAACCAATTAGGTAACCTAGATAAAACAAACCAATTTCCAAAAAACATAATTTGCCAAAAAAAAAGAAATATAAAATCTGAAGAGGTTTTGGTTTTTTGTTTGTTTGTTTGTTTGTTTTTTGACAGGCAGAGTTAACGAGAGAGAGAGAGGAGAGAGACAGAGAAAAAGGTCTTCCTTCTGTTGGTTCACCCCCCAAATGGCTGCCATGGCCAGCACGCTGTGCTGATCTGAAGCCAGGAGCCAGGAGCTTCCTCCTGGTCTCCCATGCTGGTGCAGAGCCCAAGGACCTGGGCCGTCCTCCACTGCCTTCCTGGGCCACAGCAGAAAGCTGGCCTGGAAGAGAAGCAACCGGGACAGAATCTGGCGCCCCAACCAGGACTAGAACCCGGTACGCTGGCACTGCAGGTGGAGGATCAGCCTGGTGAGCCGCGGCGCCAGCCGTCTATATTGTTTTAAGACAATGAATTGGGGCTGGTGCTATGGTACAGAGGGTAAAGCCACAGCCTAAAACACTGGCATCCCATATGGACACCAGTTCAAGTCCCAGCTGCTCCAGTTCCAATCCAGCTCTCTGCTAATGGCCTTGTAAAGCAGTAGAAGATGAACCAATTGCTTGGGCCCCTGCACCTGTGTAGGAAACCCGGAAGAAACTCCTGGCTTCAGATCCGCTCAACTCCGGCCATTGCAGCCATTTGAGGAGTGAACTAGCAGATGGAAAACCTTTCTGTTTAATATTATAATTCTACCTCTCAAATAAATAATAATTCTACCTCTCAAATAAAGAAATATTTATTAAAAAAAAAAAAAGAAAGAAACTGAATCAATAATTAAAAACCTTCCAGGCTGGTGCCGCGGTTCAACAGGCTAATCCTCCACCTGCGGCGCCGGCACACCAGGTTCTAGTCCCAGTCGGGGCACCGGATTCTGTCCTGGTTGCTCCTCTTCCAGGCCAGCTCTCTGCTGTAGCCCGGGAGTGCAGTGGAGGATGGCCCAGGTCCTTGGGTCCTGCATCCGCATGGGAGACCAGGGGAGGCACATGGCTCCTGGCTTTGGATCGGCGCAGTGCGACAGGAGCAGCGCACAGCTGCAGCAGCCATTGGAGGGTGAACCAACGGTAATGGAGGACCTTTCTCTCTGTCTCTCTCTCTCACTGTCCACTCTGCCTGTCAAAAAAAACAAAACAAAACAAAACAAAACCTTCCAAGAGGAAGCACAAGACTTATATGGGTTCACTGGTGAAGTTCACCAAACATTTAAAGAAGGTATTACACAAATTCTCTACAATCTATTTCATAACAACATCAATGGGAATTCTTCCTAACTCACTTTACGAGGGCAAAGCCATCCTAATACCAAAACTAGACAGACAACACAAGAAAACTACAGCCCAATACCTCTCATGAACATTAAAAAAAATTAGCAAATCAAATTCAATAATACATAAAATAATAATACATAATGTCCAAGTAGATTTATCCCAAGTACACCAGACTGGTTCAACATTCATACATCAATTAATTAACATGCTAATGAAGAAAAATTCTATTATCAAATCAGTAAATCCAGAAAAAAAAATCTAACGCCATTCACGACAAAAATTCTCAGTAAAATAGGAATAGAGAGGAATTTCCTCAATGTGATAAAGATATCTACAAAAACCCTACCATTAACACCAATTAAAAAAAAAAGATTTATTTATATATTTGAAAGGCAGTTAGAGAGAGGCAGAGACAGAGAGACAGAAAGAGAGAGAGAGGTCTTCCATCCGCTGGTTTGTTCCCCCAAATGACCACAACAGCTGGAGCCGATCAGAAGTGAGGAGTCAGAAGCTTCATCTGGGTCTCCCTCATGGGTGCAGGGGTCCAAGGACTTGGGCCATCTTCTACTGCTTTCCCAGAAGAGAGCTGGATCGGAATTAGAGCAGCCAGGACTCGAACCGGCACACATATGGGATGCCAGTGCTGCAGGCGGCTGTTTTCCCTGCTATGCCACAGCGCCAGCCCTTCAACACCATACTTAACAAGGAGACACCATACTTAACAAGGAGAAACTAGAAGCTTTCCCATTAAGATTAGGAACAAAACAAAATGTCCTTCTCACTACCCACTCTCATTACTGTACTAGAAGTCATACCTAATATAATAAAAAAAAAAAAGAGGGGCCGGCACCATGGCTCACTTGGTTAATCCTCCGCGTGCGGCACTGGTATCCCATATAGGCACTAGGTTCTAGCCCCGGTTGCTCCTCTTCCAGTCCAGCTCTCTGCTGTGGCCTAGGAATGCAGTGGAGGATGGCCCAAGTGCTTGGGCCCCTGTCACACACATGAGCCACCTGGAATTCAGCTCCCAGCCCAACTCCCAGCTCCCAGCTCTAGCCTGGCCCAGTCTTGGCTACTGCAGGCATTTCAGCTTGAACCGGCAGATGAAAGCTCTCTCTCCCCCTTTCTGTCTGCTTTTCAAACAAATACAAAATTGTTTAAATTAATCACTTTCCTATATACCAGCAAGGCACGACTCAAATTTGAAATTAAAAACATAATACTGGGGCTGGCACTGTGATGTAGCAGGTAAAGCCGATGCCTGCAGTGCTGGCATCCCACATGGACACCAGTTCAAGTCCCAGCTGCTCCACTTCCAATCCAGCTCTCTGCTAAGGCCTGGTAAAGCAGTACAAGATGGCCCAAGTGCTTGGGCCCCTGCACCCACACGGGAAACCCAGAAGAAACTCCTGGCTCTTGACTTCGGATCAGCACAGCTCCAGCCATTGCAGCCAACTGGGGAGTGAACCAGCAGATGGAAGCCATCTCTCTCTCTCTCTCTCTCTCTCTCTCTCTCTGTGCCTCTCCATCTCTCTCTGTGTAACTCTGACTTTCAAATAAATAAATAAATCCATTAAAAAAAATCCACAATACCATTTACATTAATGCTCCCCCAAAATGAAAAACTTAAATTTAACAAAGTATTATAAAGATATTTGAGGAAAATACAAGATTTAGAAATAAGAAAACTAAATAAATGGTGAGATGTTCCACATTAGTGGACAGGAATATTCAATAGCCAAGATATCAGTTCTGGAGTCCAGCACCGTGGCACAGTAGGTTAATCCTTCGCCTGAGGCGCCGGCATCCCATATGGGCACCAGTTCTAGTCCCAGCTGCTCCTCTTCCAATCCAGCTCTCTGCTGTGGCCTGGGAAAGCAGTAGAAGATGGCCCAAGTCCTTGGGCCCCTGCACCCACATGGGAATATTGGAGAGAAGCTCCTGGCTTCTGGCTCCTAGCTTCGGATCAGCACAGCTCTGGCCGTTGCAGCCATTTGGGGAGTGAACCAACAGAGGGAAGACCTTTCTCTCTGTCTCTCCCTTTCACTGTCTGTAACTCTACCTCTCAAATAAATAAATGAAATCTTTTTTAAAAAGATATTAGTTCTTCGAGGCTGGTGCTGTGGTACAGCAGGTTAAGCCTCCACCCACAGGACCAGCATCTCATATAGGCGCTAGTTTGAGTCCCGACTGCTCCACTTCTGATCCAGCTCCCTGCTATGAGCCTGGGAAAACAGTGGAAGATGACCCAAGTACTTGGGCACCTGCACCCGTATGGGAGACCTGGAAGAAAGTCCTGGCTTCAGATTGGCCCAGCTCCAGCCACTGTAGCCATCTGGGAAGTGAACCAGCAGATTGAAGAACTCTTTCTCTTTCTCTCATTCTCTCTTTCTCTCTTTTTGTAATACTGCCTTTCAAATAAATTTTAAAAATCTAGGGCAAAAAAGATATCAGTTCTTCTTAACTTGGTCTCATAATAAGTGCAATCCCAATAACAATCCCAGCAAGTTATTTTGGGGATATCAATAAACTGATTGTACAGTTATATGGAGAATCAAAAGACCACCAGCATAGTCATCATAGTATTGAAAGAGAAGAACAAAGTTGGAGGACTTACTTTACATGACCTCAATACTTACTATAAAGCTATGTTAATTAAAAGAGCATGGTATTGGCAATACGATAGACAAATAAATTAACAGAACAGAAAAACAAGAGACCAGAAATAGACTCCAGGAAATAAGTCAACTGATCTTGGACAAAAAAACAAAGGTAACAAAATGGAGAAAGGGGGTTTTTCAACAATGGTACACTATGATTAGAATTCACATGCAAAAAAAATGAATCTAGACACTGACCTTATACCTTTACAAAAATTACTCAAAATATAGAACAATGAAACTCCTAGAGGATAATACAGGAGACAATCTAGATAATAGTGGGTATGGCAATAACTTTTTAGGCACAATGCCAACAGCACAATCCATCAAAGACTTGATAGGCTACATTTCATTTATATCAAAAATTTCTACTCTGTCAAGACATTGTCAAAACAATAAAAAGGTTAGCAGCAAATACTTGGAAAAAATATACTTGATAAAGAACTGGTACCCAAAGTATGCAAAGAATTCCTAATGCTCAACAGTAAGAAAATGAACACTCTGAGTTAGAAATAGGCCAAAGACCTTAACAGATGCATAATCAAAGAAGAAATATAGATGGCAAGCAAGCATATTTAAAGATGTTCTACAGCATATGTCATCAGGGAAATGCAAACTAAAACAATGCGGCAACACCACATACACAGAATTTTCAAAATCCAGGCCAACAACAAATACTGGCAAGGATGTGAAACAACAGAAACCGTTCACCCACAGTGGGGATGCAAATGGTACAGCCACTTTGGGAGCCAGTTTATCGGTTTCTTATAGATGTAAACATACCGCTACCATTCCATCTATCAGTCTTACTCCATGGTATTCACCCAAAGGAATTGAAAACTTACATACACAGAAAACCTGCACACCAGTGTTTACAGAAGCTTTATTCACAGCTGCCTAGAACTGGAAGCAATCAAGGTATCCCTCAGTGGGCGAACAAACAGTGGTACACAAGACAACGGAATAGTATCCAGCACTAAAAAGAAATGAGGAGACATGGAAGAATCTTAAACACATGCTTCTTGCTTAAGAAGCCAATCTGACTACCTACTGTGTAATTTCAACTAAAAGACACAACTATGGAGACAGAAAAAGATGAGTGTTTCCCAGGGTTTGGGCTGAGAGGGAAGTATGACTAAGAGAGTCACAGAGGATTTTAGGGCAGTGAATATACTCTGTATGATACTATAATGGTGAACATAATCAAACCCATATAATACATATAACATGTAAACTATAGACTGTGGGTAGTAATGATGTGTCAGTGAAGGTTCACTGAGTGTAAAACTGTATGAGGGGACTTCAAAAAGTTCCTAGAAAATGGAATTTAGAGAGGCCAGCTCTGTGGTGCAGCAAGTTAAACCACTACCTGCAGTGCCAGCATCCTACATGGGCACTGGCTCAAGTCCCAGTAGCTCCACTTATAACCCAGCTACCTGCTGATAAGTCTGGGAAAGCAGTGGAGGATGGCCCAAGCGCTTGGGCCCCTGCACCCATGTGGAAGCTCCTGGCTCCTGGCTTTACCTTGGCCCAGCTTAGCTGTTGCAGCCATTTTGGGGAGTGAACCAGCAGATGGAAGATCTCTCTCTCTCTTTCTCTCTCTCTCCCTCTCTCTCTGCCTCTCCCTCTCTCTCTCTCTCTCTCTTTCAAATAAATAAATAAATCTTATTAAAAACAAACAAACAAACAAAAAAAACAGAACTAGGAGCAGGCATTTTGTCCAGCAGTGAAGACATCACTTGGGACGCCACAGCCCATATCCGAATACCTGGATTCAAGTTATAGCTCTGTTTCTAATCCAGTTTCCTGCTAATGGGCACTCTGGGAGGCAGCAGTGATGCCTCCAGTTCCTAGTTCCCCGCAACCCCCACGTTAGACCTCAGCTGAGGCTCCTGGCTTCAGACTGGCCCAGCCCCAGCTACTACAGGTAGTATTTGGGGAGTGAACTAGTATAAAAAAGATTTCTTTCTCTCTCCATCTCTCTGCCCTTCAAATGAAATGGAAAAAAAGTAACTAAAAATTTAAAGTGTAAACTTTATTTCTCTACAGGAGTTCCAACAAGACACTTCTGTAAGTGATGACTACAGCCACTTACTGCACCCCCAAAGACCAGAGACTCCCGGAATTTCAACACGTCAGTGCAGTCTTCTTTACATTACTCCCTGAAGAAACTGGGGGCCCTCTAAATACATTTAAGATCAGGAAACCAAAGGAAGTCAGAAGGCACCAAGTCCATCACAGACCCTCTGGGGTCAGGGCACCAACACGATTTTTCCCTTGCAGACTGATTCGGGTGGCCTATGGCAGGCCAGGTCACCACCTGGAAGCTGCTCATTTCTTTGGAGCACTGACCCTCTTCCAGCCAAGCTTCACCATGAACGTGATGCTTGCCTCTGCAGCAGTTTCAGCAGAATTCATGGTGCTCTGGTAAGGGCTCTTTTCAAATGATGTCTTATTCTTCCCAGTGCCTCAAACTAGATCCTGTTCAAATGTGTTATTTCAAGTTAGTATGAGTTCACTTTTGGTGCCAAAAATTTTGAAAACCATGTATAGTTTTTCTTAAGAAAAAGACCCCTCTTACAACTCTAGTGGGGGATGCTCTCAGTGAGAGCAGCTGTGGGGGGGGGGGGAAGGGGGCGGAGGCACGGGGGAATCTCTTTACTGCCTGAATCTTGTTGTAGACCTAACATTACTCAAAAAACAAAATCCTTTAAAAATATGTAAATTATCTTATAACTTTTTATACTGATTACATGGTAATATCATATTTTGGACATACTGAGCGAAATAAAGTATTTTTTAATTAATTATTTATTCCAGAAGCAAAGAGAAAGCATTCCCATCACTGGCTTACTCTTCAAATGACTGCAATGGCCCGTTAGCCAGGGCCAGGGCCAATGCCAAGAGCCCAGAACTCATCTCAGTTCTCCCATGTGAGTGGCAGCAACAAAATTACTTGAGCCATCACCACTGCCTCCCACAGTCTGCATTCACAGGAAGCTGGAATCAGGAGCTAGAGCCAGCTGTCGAAGCCAGGTACTCTGACACAGGACACGGGTGTTTTAACATGTAGTGGAGAGGGGCCGGCACTATGGTACACTTGGTTAATCCTCTGCCTGCAGCGCTGGCATCCCATATGGACACCGTTCTAGTCCTGGTTGCTTCTCTTCCAGTCCAACTCTCTGCTGTGGCCTAGGAAAGCAGTGGAGGATGGCCCAAGTAGTTGGGCCCTGCACCCACATGGGAGACCGGGAGGAGACTCCTGGCTCCTGATCAGCACAGCTCTGGCCATTGCGGCCACTTGGGGAGTGAACCAACAGAAGACCTTTCACTCTGTCTCTCTCTCTCACACTGTAACTCTGTCAAATAAATAAATAAAATCTTTAAAAAAAAAAAAAAAAAAACATGTAGTAGAGAAACTGCCAGGTCTGTTCTCAGTCCACTCTGCCCAGCGTCCACTGCTGCCACGGCAGTGCAGGCAAATGATCTCCCCTAGGGATGTGTGCAGCTTCCCGAGGCAAGACCAGAGCCACCTGGTGCACTACACCAGGATGCTTGAAGAGGGATAGAAATCTGACTCCCCCTGGGACAGAAATACGCCCTTTAAGTTTCTGCAAGATGGGGCCAGCGCTGTGGTGTGGCATATAAAGCACCACCTGCAGTGCCGGCATCCCATATGGTACCAGTTGGACTCCCCAGCTGCTCCACTTCTGATCTCTCTCTCTGTTATGGTCTGGGAAAGCAGTACAAGATGATCTGAGTCCTTAGGCACCTGCACCTACGTGGCAGACCCCAAAGAAGCTCCTGGCTCCTGGCTTCAGATCAGTGCAGCTCTGGCTGTTGCAGCCACTTGGGGAGTGAGCCAGCAGATGGAAGACCTCTCTCTCTCTGCCTCGCCTTCTCTCTGTGTAACTCTGCCTTTCAAATAAATAAATAAATCTTTAAAAAAAAAAAAAGTTTCTGCGAGGTGAACAGGAGACTATCTGAGGCTGGGAGGAAGGTGCTACCTGGATGACTGAGTCAGGGAGCCAGATGGACAGTCTCTCCAGACCACAACTACAACACCATTAAGGACTTGGCACTATCCTACCATACATCTCTATCATCTTTGACATGGAGCTTGCAAGGGAAGTAAGAGGGAAGGGCCTCCTCCCCTCGCTCCCTGTTCTTGGATCTGTCCCGGTGGGGTCTGGTGCCTCCAGATGCACGCATCTGAACCCATGTGGAGCCTCTCCTGACGCTCCCCCTCACTCCCTAAAAGAGCATCTGCCCAGTCAAGCACGTGTTACCACCAGCTTTGCTTCTACCACTTCTGCTTCTCCTGCACCTGTGTTCACCTCAATGCTATGCCATAAACCTCAAATGACTCACTTCACTTCATTTTTTGGAGGTGAAGACAGTCAGTTTCAGTCTTTTGGATCCAGGTTTCCAATTAAGTATATGGTCAACTTTTAACAGCACCAAGGACGGCTTAACTTTAGAACGAGTTAGCCAGGAACTGGTGTTGGGGGTAGGGTTTACGAAAATCTTTCTTGTACTTTATTTTGGATGAAGCTTTTATCTACTACATATTAAACAGTTTTGCCACGGTACTGTGGAGTCATAGCAGATTTGAGACGCTGTTCAGGGCTGAGTTATTCTCCAAAGTGAGAGACAACCTTGTGTTAAACAGCTCAACCCTAAACCTGAAGTCGGCAGGGGGAGAGCCTTGGCCTCCAGGAGCCCTAGCCCCCCTCCCCTGAAACCTTCCACCTTTAGAAAGCAGTTTCCCGCCATGGGCCAGCAGGGGTCTCCGAAGCCTTCCCTGCCAGCTGGCTCAGTATTTTTTCGACCCTGTAGTTTTGCTAATGGATTTCTCAGGATTTTTGTTGTCCCATAGCATCCAAACTCCAACACTTCCTGCATTTTCAGAATTATACTGGACAACTTCAATGGAAGGTGCTGTCTGTAGATGGAACACCCGGTGAAGGCCCCGCTAGTGTGAGAGATCCTTAGAGTTTGCTTGACAGAGGATGCTGCTCACCACAGCATCAACATCACCTGGTTTGAGAAGCTGGGCGCTCTCTGCTGATCTCAAAGACCCTGGCTCCTCCCCCTGACATTCCTACCCCTTTGACATCCTGTGCAGTCACTGGTGAGACCAGCACTATGGTACAGTAGGCTAAGCCTCCATCTGAGACTGCAGCACTAACATCCCATATGGGCACTGGTTCGAGTCCAAGCTGCTCCTCTTCCAATCCAGCTCTCTGCTGTGGCCTGGGAAAGCAGTGGAAGATGGCCCAAGTGCTTGGGCCCTTGCACCCACATGGGAGACCCAGAAGAAGCTCCTAGCTCTGGGCTTTGGATTGGCCCAGCTCCAGCGGCTGCAGCCAACTGGGGAGTGAACCAGTGGATGGAAGACCTCTCTCTCTGTCTGTGACTCTGCCTCTCAAATAAATTTTAAAAATCTTAAAAAAAAAAAAATTGGTACACACCCTCCAGTGGTTATTTGTTATATATGGTTATTTGTTCTTGCTATAACAGTGCTACATGTTAAATTTTCTCAACGAAAAATCAATTTCATCTGTTTCATTTTACTTTTTTATTATGGCTGCTAGAAATTAAAGGACACCTTTGGCTCGGATTCAAGGCTCACAGCAAAATTTCTATTCAGTGTGGCTGATGATGCAATCAAAGGGCCATCACTGTATCAGACAGAGCACAGGGCCCTGAAACGTTCTCCCAGCGTGAACAGATGAACTCAGAGGATGAATGGTGTCAGGAACAAGCAGGGGACCGTGTTAAGTGTGACAACAGAGGCTGCGGCCACGTGATATTGAGTAGGTAGCAAGCATCAGCAACGACCTGCCTGCCCAGATGCTGCGAGTCCGGGCTCCTCGGCCCTCCTGCCTACCTTTGATGAGCTCCGGCCGGTACGCCTTCCGCAGCTGCTCCAGGAAGCTGTTGTAGAAGCCCTCCGCCTGCTCCGAGGGCATGGCCAGGTGGAAGTCGGGCTTGCTGCCCTTGAGGACACACTGCAGGGTAAACTGGCTGACGCACAGCACCTCGTACTGCTTGTCCATCACGCTCTTCGACCAGTGCTTCCCGCTCTCGTCCTCAAACACACGCAGGTTTAAAATCTTTCGGACCCTACGGGGGAAAAGAGCAGTAAAAGGCACTTGAAGGATGGGAGCCCCCAACACAACACCGGGCCTCTAAAGAGCCATCAGCATCCTGCAGAATAGGGACATGGGGTGACCCCATCGCTTACAGAAGGCATGACTCTGGGCAAGTCATTTAGCCACGCCATGCCTCAGTTTCCCCATCTGTAATACGGGAGAAGCCCCACCCCACGGGGCGTTTGGGCACTTCCTTCCTTGCTGCCCACCCTTCCAGCTCACAGCGGCTACCAATCGGAACGGGGGTAGAGGACAACCACCCACTGGGGGTCCTTCCAGGCGGGGGATGTGTCAAGACATGGGTCCAGAGCTCATCTCCTGTGGAAGAATCCAATCTCTACACAAGGATGAGCAACAGCCCTTTTCTACAACCTCTCCTTGGAGCTTTTCCAAATGAACAGCTCAGGAAGTGCTCTGAGAGGAAACTCCTGGTTACTGCATAAATACAAGAAGATCTGGGGAAAGGCACCTTGACAACTACGTCACCTGCTCCTTAAGCCGGGATAACAAGATAGCCCAGGCAGCGTTTACAGGGTCAGCCTGGAGGAGCATGGTGAAAAATCAATGCATAATAGCTGCAAGTCCACCACCCGAGCCACCCTTTCGGACAATGCTGAAGGCAAAGACGTGCCCAGGAGCATGATACGAATCCCCTGACTCTTCCTCAAAGGGCCCTCTGTGGTGGGAACTCTTCATTACCCCTTCCCCACAGCCAGGACAGTCTTACACTGAGCCACATCTCTTAACCACCAAGTTAAGCATTGCTATCTAGTATGTCATAGCCACACAGAGATCAGACCCAGAGCCCCGTCTTTTACCATCACCATCTCCACTGCCTCTCTGAGTGTCCAGGGACAGCTATGAGAATACCAACATCCCTGAAGCCATACAGAACTGTCCTTATCAGTGGCCAACACCTTAGCAGGAACAAAGTTCCACGTCTGATCTCCAATTTCATAGAAAAGGGACAGCTGGATTCCAGGTACCAAGGGGCAGCATAAACAGCCCACAGCATCTGAAGCAAATGTGCCAAGTGGGGCTGGGGAGGAAGGAGAGCATGGGAGAGGCTGACTATACTGAGAGAGCCAGGCAGGAAAGAGCAATAGGAAACGCGACCCCCCTTAGTATAAAGAGCACCTGCTTCAAGATCAGACAGCCCAGAATCTAATTCAGGTTCAGGTTTCTTACTAAGTTTATGTGTACCACCTACAGTGAGGCCTTTACCTATGAGTTCCAGATATTTAAATGTATCATGAACAACTAGGCATTTTAAAATGATCATTTTGGGGGCCGGCACTATGGCGTAGTGGGTAAAGCCGCCACCTACAGTGCTGGTATCCCATATAGGCACTGATTTGAGTCCCGGGTGCCCACTTCCAACCCAGTTCTTTGCTATGGCCTGGGAAAGCTGTAGAAGATGGTCCAAGTCCTTGGGCCCCTGCACCACAAGGGAGAACCAGAAGAAACTCCTGGCTCCTGGTTTCGGGTCGGCCCAGCTCTGGCCAATGCAGCCATTTGGGGAGTAAATCAGAGGATGAAAGTCTTCTCTCTCTCTCTCTCTCTCTCTCTCTCTCTTTCTCTCTCTCTCTCTAACTCTGCCTTTCAAATAAATAAATAAATCTTTTTTAAAAAATCCAGCTTTTTAAAAAGTAAATAAATAGAATAAAATCATTTCATCCAAATTAAAAAGAGAAACCACACCTAAAAAAAAAAACTGGGCTCTTGCATTAAGAGAAACATAGGCACAAGCCTTGCAAGTAGCATCAAATCAGGATGAAAATTAAACTGGGCTCCTCTTGCTCCACTGCTGTCTCAGAAGTTTCCAGATTACTCTTCATCAGTCTCCATGTCTGAAACTGGGAGATAACCAAACCACCTCAAACGGGACGAACACAAAACACTGTGGAAGTCCCAGCATGGTCACCACATACCCCATTCCAACTCAATGGTTTAGGGCTGGTGTTGCATCCCATGTGGGCGCTAGTTAATGTCCCAGCTACTCCACTTCTGATCCAGCTCCCTGCTAATGGACCTGGGAAAAGCAGCGGAAGATGGCCCAAGTGTTTGGGCCCTGCCACCCACATGCGAGATCCGGACGAAGCTCCTGGCTTCGACCTGGTCCAGCACTGGTCATTGCAGCCATCTGGGGAATGAACCAGCAAATGGACAATCTCTCTCCCTCTCTGTAACTGTTTCAAAAGAAATTAAAAATAAATATTTTTTTAAAAAATGATAAAGAAGCAGGCATCTTACATGTGCTCCAGTTCCTTCTGTGTATCTTCCAGAGAAATCCCCAGCAACACACAGATGCCCCGTCCAATGGCGCTTATCTGCTCACCTCCAACTGAAAGGAACCAAAAGGCAGAAGAGACTCTGAATCAAGCAGGCTGCAGGAAAGGTTTGTAAGTGCCCACAGGATTGTTTTCAGCATCACGTGGATTTCTTACAATTTCTCTGGTTCATGTCAGTAGGCATTCAAAACTGACAGGAGTCACAGAATGCAGTGTGAGGTCAATGGTACCTACCCTTCCTGATTTCACGCTGGCAAAGAACGGGAGCTGCACAGTGAGCAACCACAAAGCAGGATTTCAGGGCTACATTTTCTTTTCTTTCTTTTTTTTTTTTTATATAAAGCTTTTATTTAAAAAATATAAATTTCCGAAGTACAGCTTATGGATTACAATGGCTCCCCCCGCTACAACTTCCCTCCCTCCCGCTACCCTCCCATCAGGGCTACATTTTCACCTGCATCACCCTGGGTAAGACACCTGAAACTCCACGGTTGAACATGCCCAGGTATAAAAGCAGAACAGTGGCAGGCGCCACAGCTCAATAGGCTAATCCTCAACCTGCGGCGCCAGCACACCAGGTCCTAGTCCCGGTCGGGGTACCAGATCCTGTACCAGTTGCCCCTCTTCTAGGCCAGCTCTCTGCTGTGGCCAGGGAGTGCAGTGGAGGATGGCCCAAGCACCTGGCTCCTGGATTTGGATCAGCGTGGTGCGCCGGCCGCAACGCGCCAGCCACGGCGGCCATTGGAGGGTGAACCAATGGCAAAGGAAGACCTTTCTCTCTCTCTCTCTCACTGTCCACTCTGTCAAAAAAAAAAAAAAAAAAGAGAGAGAGAGAGAACAGTGTTTTCCTCCCCGAGAGTCCAGTTCAACTATATTAATTCTCAGGCAGGAGAGAGACACTTCTCTTGGAAATCAGCAATCTAGTAACACAACACAAACAGCACAAAGTAGAAAATGTTCACCTTGTAAAAACCAGTGTTTTTCCTACTTCCTGCAGACAAGATACACATATGCATAAAAATTCTGCTTTCCATGTTCAGCTTCACCTCAGCAAGCTGCTCTGGTTCCCCGGGTAGCAGTAACATCAAGTTCTGAGTCAGGGTTCCCCAAATCTTTTCAAAGCATGAGCATCACTCATTAAAAATGTCTAAGCTTTGCGTATTTATGGCCAAGTATGTGCCCCGCTACCATTAGGCAGCATCTCAGATGCGGCACAGCACTTGAGCTGAGATTCATCATAATAATGGTGAATATAAACCAGATTTCAAATGGAGATCTTGATCATGTGTGATATTTTTTTGCCAACTTGTTGCCAAGTCTTATTACTGTGCTATTTCATCGTGTACTGATCTAACATTCCAATCAGTAATAAAAAGGTCAGCTCTGCCATTTTCTTGTCATAGGCTTCTACTGGATAGTAACATCTGTAAATATACCTAACAAGGCAACACAGACTATGCCGCATTGCACCACATTGCAAGTCAAGAAGAGAAACTCCACTTGTATTTCAGACGTATGACGAGGGGCCAACCCACATTCAGACTCCACAGGAGCCTCAGCATCAACTCATGCTGAAAATACAGTAAACTTAATTTCTTTTAAGATTTATTTTATTTCTTTGAAAGGCAGAGAGTTACAGAGGAGAGAAACAGAGAGACAGAGAGAGAGAGAGAGAGAGAGAGAGTTCTTCCATCCACTGGATCACTCCCCAAATGGTCCCAACAGCAGGGGCTGGGCCAGACCAAAGCCAGGAGCCTTGAGCTTCTTCCAGGTCTCCCACGTGGGTGCGGGGACCCAAGCACCTGGGCCATCTTCTACTGCTTTCCCAGGCCATTAGCAGGGAGCTGGATTGGAAGTGGAGCAGCCGGAACTCGAACCGGCACCCATATGGTATGACAGGGTCCCAGACAGCATCTTAATCTGTGCCCCAATGCCAGCCCCAATTTTTATTTGTATGCTAAAATAAAAATCCTGATTTTCCTTTCTGTGCTGCTTTTCTTTTATAATGGACTGTGTGTGACCTACTGACCTTGGAGTCCTGACTCAAAAGCTGAAACAGAGGCAAGTATCTGGCAGTGATTCGGATACCTATCAGAACGCCTGTATCCCCTATCAGAGCACCTGGGTTCAATCCCCAACTCCGTTCCTGATTCCAACTTCCTGCTACTGTAGACCCTGTAGGCAAAGGTGATGGCTCAAGCAGTTGGAGTCTTCCCACTGCCCACATGAAAGACCTGGATTGAGTTCCCAGCTCCTCCCCAGTTCAGCCCCAGTTGTTGATGGCTTTTGGAGAATGAACCAGTAAAAGAGGGAAGATCTTACTTCCTCTGTTTCTCTCTCTCTCTCTCTCTCTCTCTCTCTCTGCATCTCAATTTTTTTTTTTTAAATTGGGCTTGCTTTACTTATTTGCATTGCTTTAGAAAGTGTTTGGCTTAGTTTCTTACAATGTCAATATATTTTTTTCCAGAAAGTGTGTGGCCGGTGCTGTGGCATAGTGGGTAAAGCTGCCACCTGCGGTGCCGACAACCCATATGGGCACCGGTTCGAGTCCCAGCTGCTCCACTTCCCATCCCTTTCTCTTCTATGGCCTGGGAAAGTAGTAGAAGACAGCCCAAGTCCTTGAGCCCCTGTACCCGCATGGGAAGAACTGGAGGAAGCTCCTTGGCTCATGGCTTCAGACCGGCACAGTTCCAGCCACTGCGGCCAATTGGGGAGTAAACCAGCAGATGGAAGATCTCTCTATCTCTCTCTGGCTCTTTCAAATAAATAAAAAATAAATTTTTAAAAATAAATAAATAAATGTTGGGGATTGTCATTGTGGTATAGAAGGTCAAGTCTCTGCCTGCAATGCCGGCATCCCATATGGGCATCAGTTCAAGTCCTGGGTGCTCCACTTCTGATCCAGCTCCTGCTTATGGCCTGGAAAAGTAGTAGAAGCTGGCTCAAGTCCTAGGGCCTCTGCACCCACGTGGGAGATCTGGAAGAAGCTCCTGGCTCCTGGCTTTGTCCTGGCCCAGCCCCAGCCGTTGAGGCCATTTGGGGAGTGAACCAGCAGATGGAAGATCTCTTTTTCGCACTCTCATTCTGCCTTTAAATAAATAAACTAAATTAATCTAAAAAAGAATCCATAGCAACAGCCTCTAAAAACAACTCCTTTCAATCCATCATTTTTAGATCCTGTCATAACATCGTGCACATCAGATTTTAGCTGCTGAAACAGGGAAGGGGTCTAAGCGTCCTAAAGAGGACCTAATTGTCCTCTTTCAGCTACGATGTTAAGTGCATGTGTCTAAACTGTGCCGCAACCAACTCTGAAAATCGGTGACCGTGTCTCTGCAATCTTAGAAGGGGAATCTGTCACATAATAAGATGTGTGACTTGTGACAGTCTACTCCATCCTGACCATAACACCTATTAGAAGTTACACGTTAGAACCAATAAAATGAAATGTCATCTGAACACAGCCACATTTCAGTGCAATCAGCTATGTTTCTAAGGAATCGGAAAAACCCTCTTCCATTAACATTCATTTGCAGAAGGCCTGCAAAACTAAAGGGTCGCTCAAATACTGAGAATTCTATGGTTCCCCAACCTAGAATTCCCAAGCTTTTAACACCTTCCCGCAGTCAACATCTTTACCTTTTCAACTGGAAGGACTGTCTGACTAAAAAGCATACAACTTAAATAAAACACAAAAGTAACTCAAACTTAGGGCCAGCACTGTGACACAGTGTAACCCACTGCCTGCAACAAGGGCATCCTATATCTGAGCATCCCTGGAGTCCTGGCGGCTCTACTTCCGATCCAGCTCCTTGCTAATCCACCTGGGAAAGCAGTGGAAGATGCCCCAAGTGCTTGGGCCCCTGCACCCGCATGGGAGACCCTGAAGGAATCCCAGGCTCCTGGCTTCGGCCTGGTCCAGCCCCAGCTGCTACAGCCATTTGGGGAATGAAGCACTAAACAGAAGATCTCTCTCTGTCTCTCCCTGTCTCTGCCTTTCAAACAAATACATCTTACCAAAACAAACAAACAAAAAACCTCTTGTGTTATTTCACAGGTTTTCAATATTCCAGAGCAGCAAGAAGGGGAGCTCAGCGGAGAGATGAAAATCTAAATTTATTGGTGCTGACCACATACAGCTGACTCCAACATTCTCCTTCAAAAAGTGAAAACAGGCTGGCACCACAGCTCACTTGGCTAATCCTCCACCTGTGGCGCCGGCACCCTGGGTTCTAGTCCCGGTTGGGGCGCCGGATTCTGTCCCGGTTGCTCCTCTTCCAGTCCAGCTCTCTGCTGTGGCCCTGGAGTGCAGTGGAGGATGGCCCAGGTCCTTGGGCTCTGCACCCGCATGGGAGACCAGGAGGAAACACCTGGCTCCTGCCTTCGGATCGGCAACATGCCGGCCAAAGCAGCCAATTGTGGGGTGATCCAACAGAAAAAGGAAGACCTTTCTGTCCCTCTCTCTCTCTCTCTCTGTCTAACTCTGCCTATCCAAAATTTCATCTATGAATTGGCCAAGTCTATGTGAACTTAAGTACTTACTGAAATGCTATAAAACCTTTAAAATTCCATCAACTCTAGTACTATCCTATTTCTTTTTATCCCAGGACCAATTCCCAACCTGAAGTTACCAGAACAGTTCTGAAATCACTGGACAGGGTTAAAAAAGAGAACCCAGGGACCAGCGCTGTGGCGCAGCAGGTAAGGCCGCCACCTGCAGAGCCAGCATCCTATGTGGGCAACGGTTCCAGTCCCGGCTGCTCCTCTTCCCATCCAGCTCTCTGCTAATGCACCTGGGAAAGCAGCGGAAGATGGACCAAGGGCTTGGGTCCCTGCCACCCACGTGGGAGACCTGGAAGAAGCTCCTGGCTCCTGCTTGGCCCAACCCTGGGCTGTTGCAGCCATCTGGGGAGTGAACCAGAGGATGGAAGACCTCTCTCTCTCTCTCTCTCTCTCTCTTCTCTCTCTCTGTGTAACTCTGCCTTTCAAATAAATAAAATAAATCTTTAAAAAAAAGAGAGAAAAACTTGTCACTTTAAATTTTTTCCAAAATAATCTTTCCTACGGAGGCTAGCGTTTTTCAAACGGCCGCAGGCTCTGGTCAATCACCTGGCCCCCCGACGCGCCCCCTGAACGCTGAGGGGACAGGTGGCTCCGAGCACAAGAAATGACAGGGGAAGACGAAGTACAGCAGCTGGGAGTCTCCGGGCTCCGCCACCCGCAGGGTCCGGCAAGTGAGGGGGCGGCGTCCGGGGCAGGGACGCGCGCGGGGCGGGCGCCCGTCACGTGGGCACACGCCGTCAGCTCGGCGCGCCGGAGCCCGCGCCCCAGCAGCCCGGCTCTGCAGCAACGGGCAAAATGGGGCTCCGGAGACGCTCCCCGGTGACAAACCATGGCGACGACGAGCGCAGGGCGCGCTCTCCCTGGACCCAGAACCGAGATGCTGCGCCGCGGACGCGCCGGGGCCCCACCCGGCACGTGCACGGTGCTCTCCGGCGCGCCGGGGAGCCCCACGCGAGACCGCCGGTCCCCGCCCGGCCCCGCCCGACTGACCTGTGACGCTGGCCCGGGTGACGCGCTGCACCACGGCCTTCATGGCGGCGGCTGGGGCGAGCGGGGCGGCGCCGCGCTCGGTGCGGCCTGGCGATTCAGCGAGCGGCTCCGCGGCCGGCGCCCTCTGGAGGTGACACCCGGAAGTGCGCGCCGCGGCCGGGTCCGACCCTCTCAGCGGCCGCCGGTGCCGCGTCGGCCACGCCCACTCTCGGCCTAACGACAAGCCCGCCCACCACCCGTTAGCCCCGCCCCGCCCACGTCGGTCACGCCCACCTGCAGCCTAGCCTTAACCTCGCCCTCAGTGATAGGCAGCCCTGGCCCCGCCCCCACTCCCTGTACACACTCAGGTCGCTGTCTCCTCCCACCCCGGGTCTTAGAGCCCATCGGGTCTAAATCCTAGTGTTGTCCTGAGCCATTTTCCTGATACTCGTCTGTGCTCAGATTGTTCCAAATTCTTAGACACAAAAGGGTCAGCTGCCTGAAAAGGTCTATTCATTTAATAGTTAATAATTAACAGTAATTAATTTTATTAATTTCTTGATAGTAAATAGATTCACTCTATAATTCTGATCCCTCCCAAAGGGCTGTTAGATATTTACATGTAGTAGAGGGGTCTGCATGTGGGGCTGCAAGTTAAACCACTGCCTGCCACGCCTGCACCCCGTATGAGCACTGATAGATTTGATAAAGGCATGAAGTTAATCTGATGTTTGTGGAAGACATCATTCTTGTTCTTTAGAAAGGACTTACATTGTTAGAGGTAAAAGGACATTGTAGCTCCAATTTAGTTGCAAACACCAGGGTCCGTTTTTATATTTGTTAAACCTGAAAGGGTCAATTGCAGTGGAAAAAAGTATCTAGTGGGGCTGGCGCTATGGTGTAATGGGTAAAGCTGCCACCTGAAGCGCCGGCATCCCATATGGCACTGGTTCAAGTCCTGGCTGCTCCTCTTCCGATCCAGCTCTCTGCTATGGCCTGGGGAAGCAGTGGAAGATGGCCCAAGCCCTTCTGGGAGACCAGGACAAAGCTTCTGGCTCCTGGCTTCGGATCAGCCTAGCTCAGGTAGTTGAGGCCATTTGGGGAGTGAGCCAGCGGATAGAAGACTTTCTCTCACTCTCTCTCTCTAACTTTGCTTTTCAAATAAATAAATAAATCTTAAAAAAAAAAAAAAGCCTCTAGTGGCATCTCTTCAAGTGGCCTTGTCCCCTCGTTTGACTTCTAAATTTCCGTTTTTCCTTGGCTTCCTTCTTCTGCTGCTCAGCTTCCTGCACCCCACTTTGAGCGTGGGGATCCTCCAGGGCTCAGACACAGGCCCTGGGTTTCTTAGCCTTGCTCTTTGTTCTCGTCTGAATTCCACCGTCAAGCTCTTGACTCCTACATGTCCATTTTCAACCCCACACAGCTCCTCTGAGCTTGGGCTTCCAGGTGCCTTCTTAACACCTCCACTGCCAAGAATTGCAGCCATCACAAAGTTAGCAAACTTAAAACAGAAGCCGGGATTCCTACCCTGTTGTGGAATAAAGATTTCAGGTGGACTTTCTTCAGGACTTTCTGTTATGGAGCTTCCAAACTCTTGGAATTTCCTGAGTGAAAGTGAACTGAGGGTTGGCACTGTGGTGCAGTAGGTTAATCCTCGCCTGTGGCACCAGCATCCCATATGAGCTCTGGTTCTCGTCCCAGCTGCCCCACTTCCGATCCAGCTCTCTGCTGTGGCCTGGGGAAGGCAGAGGAGGATGGTCCACGTACTTGGGCCCTGCATCCGCATGGGAGACCTGGAAGAAGCACCTGGCTCCTGGCTTTGGATCAGCGCAGCGCCGGCCCTAGTGCCCATTAGGGGAGTGAACCAACGGAAGGAAGACTTTCTGTCTGTCTCTCTCCCTCACTGTCTAACTCTGCCTGTCAAGCTTCGGATCAGCTCAGCTCCAGCTATTGCAACCATTTGGGGAGTTAACCAGCGGATGGAACACCTTTCTGTCTGTCCCTCTCTCAATCTACAGCTCTACTTCTCAAATAAATAAATAAAGTATTTAAAACTTTTTTTAAAAAGTGAAACAGCTTCCATCCCTAATACCTTTGATGTAGGCCCTATACTCTCTCTCTCCCTGAAACTGGCAGTTCCTCTGTCTTCCCTTTGATGATGACAGGTCAGCTCCTAACTAAAGATTATCTCACTGAAGTAAGGGAGCAGGGACGGGCATTTGGCTTCGGGGTTAAGGTGCTGGCTAGGATGCCCAGGTTCCCTATCAGATGACCTGATCCCGGGAGGAAGTGGTGATGGTCAAGTAGTTGGGATTTTGCTGCTGCCATGAAAGACTTGGACTGAATTCTGGGCGCTCGGCTTGGGCTCCACCGAGCCCAGGGCCAAGTGGGCATTTGTAGACCAAACTAAAAGATGGGAGCTTGCTACCTCTGTCAATAGATGATAGATAGATACAGATAAATATATAGATATAGGTAGAAAATGGATATAAATGGATAGATGGCGGCCGGCGCCGTGACTCAATAGGCTAATCCTCCACCTTGCGGCGCCAGCACACCAGGTTCTAGTCCCGGTCGGGGCACCGGATTCTATCCTGGTTGTTCCTCTTCCAGGCCAGCTCTCTGCTGTGGCCAGGGAGTGCAGTGGAGGATGGCCCAAGTGCTTGGGCCCTGCACCCGCATGGGAGACCAGGAGAAGCACCTGGCTCCTGCTATCGGATCAGCGCGGTGCGCCGGCTGCGGTGGCCATTGGAGGGTGAACCAATGGCAAAGGAAGACCTTTCTCTCTGTCTCTCTCTCTCACTGTCCACTCGGCCTGTCAAAAAAAAAAGAAAAAAGAAAAAAAAGAAAAAAAAGAAGATAGATGGATGTGCAAAGCTATACAGACATAGATAGCTCTGCCTCTGAGAAACTTTTTTATTTAATTAAAAAAAATAAATAAAGGGATTGGTGGGTAGCTCAGGCTGGCCCCATGGACCTGGGGTCACAAGACTCAGAATGCACTGGTCACCACTGTTCTTAGCATCCTAACGTCAGATTCATTCTGAGATGCTACGCAGAAACCCCCAGCCCTGTTCAAACAAAATAATAACCCATCTACCCTTGGACCCCAGACAGCTCACTTTGCCACAATAGCATCTTCTGAAGAAGAGGCCAGCTTCCTCTTGCTGAGCAATCCAAGGAAGGCCCTCAGCACTGGACCAGAGACCCGCACACGAGCTCATCAAGCACGGCTCAGCCCCGACTTGAATCAGTGAAATACCCTGGGGGAGCTTGAGGATTGAGCCATAGCTGACTGACTCCTAGCTCCACACATTGCAAAACAAACACCCACTGTCATCTACCACCCCTGTGTCAGCGATGGGCTCACTGTGCCTTAGACAAGGGAGCCCTGGTTCTGTTGCAGGTGCTGTGACAACAGGAGTGTCTTTGTTATGCATCAGTACCTTGGTCACACCTGAATGTATACAGATGGGACAATTCAGACTGGGAGCAGGTGACCAGAAAGACCAATCATGGGATCACAGAGACTTGGAGATTTTCATTTACTTTTTTTTTTAATTTATTTACTTTATTTGAGAAGCAGAGAGACAGAGATGTTCCATCCACTGGTGCATTCCCTAAATGCCCCGAACTCCTGCAGTTAGGCCAGGCCAAAGCCGGGAACCAGGAACTCAATCCTAAGTCTCCTGCATTGATGCTAGGGACCTAAGTTCTTCCACATCACCTGCTGATTTCCAGAAAGCACATTATCAGGAAACCTCAATGGTAAGACTCAAACCCAGACCCTCTGATATGGGATATACATCTAACCCCCATGTGCAGTGCCCACACCGGGATATTGCTTTGAGCCAGTTCCACCTACAGGAGGGGAGGAATGCTAGAGACTGAATTCATCCTCGTGGTCAACGATTCAATCATTCGTGCCACATGATGAAGCCCCAGCCAGAACTCTGGAGAGTGAAGATTCTGTAGAGGCACCTGGTGAATGGCTCAGTGTCCTGCAAGGGTAATGAGCTGAGTCCTCAGGTGGGGGAGACACGGGAGCTTGGGGTTTGCGACTCTTACAGACCTTGCGTGGTGTGTCTCTTCCTTCGCTGCTCCTGCTTTCTGCCCGATAATCATAAAACTGTGCAAGTATTTCCCTGAATCTAGTGGGTCAGTCTAATGAATCGTGAACCCTGAGGGAGTCACAAAAGCTTCTAGATTTGTAGCCAGTTGATCAGAAGTACAGGTGGACTGGGGGATACCCATGTGTGGCTGGCTTCTGAAATAAGGGCAGTCTTTTGGGGAGACTGTGCCTTTAAATGTGTGGGATCAGAGGATTAGTGCCATTAACTGAATTGTAATGTACCACTTGGTTTTAGGATAACACCCTCCCCCAGCCCTCCCTATTACAGCCCTCAGGTTATTGCTATTTAAATAAATGTCCCCATTTGTTTCCTGGAGCCAAAGCAAAATTGTATCAGTCCATGTTCCGTTGCTATGACAAATCACCTGGGCCTGGTCACATCAAAGAAAAGAGGGTTGGGGCCGGCAATGCCGGTAAAAACACCGCCTGCAGTGCCAGCATTCCATATGGGCACAGGTTGGAGTCGCAGCTGCTCCATTTCCCACCCAGCTCCCCACTAATGTGCCTGGGAAAGCAGCAGAAGATGGCCCAAGTACCTGGGCCCCTGCCACCCATGTGGGAGACTAGGAAGAAGCTCCTGGCTCCTGGCTCCTGGCTTCGGGTTGGCCTGGTTCCAGCTGTTGCGGCTGTTTGGGGAGTGAACGGGCAGATGGAAAATCTCTGTGTCTCCTTCTGTCTCTGTCTCTGTAATTCTGCCTTTTCAAATAAGTAAAGAGGGTCATTTGTTCACTCATAGTTCTGGACACTTAGATGACATCACGGTTGTCTGATGAAGAAATGATTTTTCCACTGAGAAAATGATAATAGCAGTTGAGGAATTCAACTCACTCGCGGACATTAGCTGGAGAACTAATTCTGCCCTTTCTTTCTCCGATGCCTAAATAATCCCTGCTCCTTTGTTCTTTGAACCAATTTGCCATCCTGCTGGCTTTCTCGGTAATGAGTTGAACAAATATTTGATATTTGCTCATTCTATGTTTGTATTAGATTCACGTTTTTAACTTTTGAAAAATATATTTTGGCAATCCCCAGCCTCTATGCTTCACCTGTGTAGCAAAACTACAGCAGCCATCTCCTTCCTTAGTGAGATGCACTTGGCCTGGATAGTGTGTCCAGGGCACCCAAGACCACACCCAGATTCCGTGACTTGCTTAAGGCAACTCATGGAACTCAGCACACAGTTATCCACATGTCTATGACTTACTTTAATAAAGGTTACATGGCCAGCGCCGTGGCTCAACAGGCTAATCCTCCGCCTTGCGGTGCCAGCACACCAGGTTCTAGTCCCGGTCAGGGCGCCAGATTCTGTCCCGGTTGCCCCTCTTCCAGGCCAGCCCTCTGCTGTGGCCCGGGAGTGCAGTGGAGGATGGTCCAAGTGCTTGGGTGCTGCACCCCGTGGGAGACCAGGAGAGGCACCTGGCTCCTGCCATCGGATCAGCGTAGTGCACGTGCCGGCCGCTGCAGCCATTGGAGGGTGAACCAATGGCAAAGGAAGACCTTTCTCTCTGTCTCTCTCTCTCACTGTCCACTCTGCCTGTCAAAAAAATAAAAAATAAAAAAATAAATAATAATAAAAAATAAAAAAATAAATAAAGGTTACAAAGCAGTATCATCAAAAACAAAAGGGGTTTGGGGCAAAGTCCAAGCTGTATAGGACATGCTGTGTTCCTCCCACACAGAACTGTGACACCCCTTTCGAAGAGCAGATCGCCAGGGTAGGTAGGTGATTAGAGACCCAGTGTCCAAGGCTTTACTGGGGATTGTGTATGTAGATACCCTCTCTCGAGCATGTACCAACATTTCAGGCTCCCAAAAGGAAAGCCAAGTATTCAGCATTAGCCTCACTCTTTCCTAACCAACAATTGAGACGCAGCTCAGCCTTGTCAGCTGGAGCATGGTGGGGACCCTGCAGAAATCCAGACTCCAGAATGTTAGCCAAGGACCCTCCTGGCCAGCAGACCCTTGTCTGGAGAGCCCTCTCAGGCCTTCCCTGCTAACTCTATTCTGCACGAGCAGCTTACAACACAACAAAGGGCACAGAGGAAGATCCTCCTCCGCTGTACACAATGGTACTAAGAGGGTGGAAACTTCATCTAATGATAATGTTTGATGGTAGGGCCTTTGGGCACTGGGTCTGTAGGGTAAAGCCCCATGATTAAATCCTGGTGGCTTTGAAGAGACCACAGGGACACAGACAGACACAGCCTCCTACCAGCCACGTGATGGCTCCGGGAATCTGCCAGCAGGAATGCCACTAATGGGACCAGTGTTGTGCCACCATGGGTGAAGCGTCTGCCTGTGACGCCAGCATCCTATATGAGAACCGATGTGAATCCCGGCTGCTCTGCTTTCAATCCAGCTCCCTGCTACTACGCCTGGGAAAGCAGGGAAAGACGGCCCAAGTACTTGGGACCTCGCCATCCACGTGGGGAGACCATGATGGAGTTCCAGGCTCTTGGCTTCAGTCTGGCTCGGTCCTGGCCATTGCGGACATTTGGGGAGTAAACCAGCAGATGGAAGATTTCACTCTGTCTCTCTGTCATTTTGTCTCTCCCCGTTCCCTCTTAACTGTGCCTTTCAAATGACTAAATAAATACGTCTATTAAAAAAAAAATAGGATACCTTCATGGCATCTGCATGTGGACCTCCAGAACCATTACACCCCAGCAAATCTCTTTCACCAGCAGCTTGTCTCAGGTAACCAAAGGCTGACAAACACAGGAACAAAGTAGTTGGTTGAGCTAGGGCACTGCCCCCACTCCCTTGGATTTCAGGATGACTAATGAGATGTAAGGGGAGGTTGTCAGGTGGGACTCAGGAATGCTTATTTTTTAAAAAATAACATTTATTTATTTACTTGAAAGGCAGAGTTACAGAGAAGCAGACGCAGAGAGAGAGAGAAGTCTTCCATCTGCTGGTTCATTCCTCAAATGGCCGCAAAGGCCAGAGCTGGGGCTATCAGAAGCCAGGAGCTTCTTCCAGGTCTCCCACATGGGTGCAAGGGGCCAAGGACTTGGGCCATCCTCTACTGCTTTCCCAGGCCATATCAGAGAGCTAGATTGGAAGTGAACCAACTGGGACTCGAACCGGTACCCATATGAGATGCCGGCACTGCAGGCAGTAGCTTTTCCTGCTGCGCCACAGTGCCAGCCCCTCAAAGAATGCTTATTAAGAGATAGCACATAGTAAATGTGTCACTTCATGTTACTCTACTCCCTCTTTCCATCCAGGAATGTGTGGGTTTCAGTAACCATCCAGTGACCCCCCAAGGATGGAAGCCATTTGCTAAGAATGTGGACCCAGGTGGCCAGCGCTGTGGCACACTATGTTAATCCTCCACCTGCGGCGCTGGCATCCCATATGGGCATCGGGTTCTAGTCCCAGTTGCTCCTCTTCCAGTCCAGCTCTCTGCTGTGGCCCAGGAGGGCAGTGGAAGACGGCCCAAGTGCTTGGGCCCCTGCACCCACATGGGAGACCAGGAGGAAGCACCTGGCTCCTGGCTTCAGATCCGCGCAATTCTGGCCATTGAGGGCATTCAGGGGGTGAACCAACATAAGGAAGACCTTTCTCTCTGTCTCTCTCTCTCTCTCATAGTCTGTAACTCTACCTGTCAAATAAATAAATAAATAAATAAATAAATAAATCTTTAAAAAAAAAAAAAAGAATGTGGAATCAGAAGGTCTGAGGGAACCTAGACCCCTCTCTCTGCCCTACCTCTCTCTGTAACTCTTTCAAATAAATAAAATAAATCTTAAAAAAAAAAAAAAGAAATTGATCACTTGGACTAGTGAAGTGGCATTGGTACATGCAACCTTGATGGGATTGTATTGGAATCCCCTGGCACGATTCTAACTCCACCACTTGCGGCAAGTCAGCTTGAGCATGTCCCAAATTGTACATCCCCTCCCTCTCTTATTCCCACTCTTATATTTAACAGAGATCACTTTTCAGTTAACTTTAAACACCTAAGAATAATTGTGTGTTAATTACATAGCTCAACCAATGGCATTAAGTAGAACAAACAAAAATACTAAAAGGGATATAGTATTAAATTGTACATCAACAGTGATGATAAGGGCTGATCAAGTCATTGTTTCTCATAGTGTCCATTTCACTTCATCAGGTTTCCTTTTTGATGCTCGGTTAGTTGTCACCAATCAGGGAGAACATATGATATTTGTCCCTCTGGGACTGGCTTATTTCACTCAGCATGATGTTTTCCAGGTTCCTCCATTTTGTTGCAAATGACCGAATTTCATTGTTTTTGACTGCTGTATAGTATTCTATAGAGTACATGTCCCATAATTTCTTTATCCAGTCTACTGTTGATGGGCATTTGGGTTGATTCCAGGTCTTAGCTAATCCAAGTGACCAATTTCAGGTCACAATAGACCATAATGATAGGTCTAAGAGTCAAAGATATCACACAAACAAGACTGGTGTCTGCTAATACTAACTGATAGAATAAAAAAGAGAGAGAGCAATCCAACATGGGAAGCAGGATACACAGCAGACTCATAGAATGGCAGTTGTCCTAAACAGCATTCTGGCCTTGGAATTAGCCCTTAAGGCATTCAGACCTGGCTGAAGAGCCCATGAGAGTATTTTAGGCATGGAAAGCCAAGACACTCTGGCAAAAAAAAAGAAAAAAAAAGAAAAAAACCTAAATGAAAGATCTTTGCGAGTGAGATCCCAGTGGAAAGAACGGGCCATCAAAGGAGGAGGTACCTTTCTCTGAAGGGAGGAGAGAACTTCCACTTTGGCTATGGCTTTGTCGAAATATGATCAAAGTCAGCGAGCTCAGGGGGCTTCCATGGCCTTGGCAACTCATGACTAGAGCCTGGGGAGATTGCTGACGCCTTAAACAAGAGTGTCAATTTGTTAAGTCAACAACAGGAGTCACTGTGCACTTACTTCCCATGTAGGATCTCTGTCTTTAATGTGTAGTTCAATGTGAATTAATGCTATAACTAGTACTCAAACAGTACTTTACACTTTGTGTTTCTGCATGGGTGCAAACTGATGAAATCTTTACTTAATATATACTAAATTGACCTTTTCTGTATATAAAGATAATCAAAAATGAATCTTGATGTGAATGGAATGGGAGAGGGAGCGGGAGATGGGAAGGAAGTTTTTTGGGGGGGAAAGCCATTGTAATCCAAAAGCTGTACTTTGGTAATTTATATTTACTAAATAAAAGTTAAAAAAAAAGAAAAAATTAAGTGCCAGAAAGGTTTTGTAGGAAATCATACTGAGAGGTTAGAGGGTACAGAAAGAATAAAAGCTTAGGCTCAAGGAAACTAAACAAACAAAAAAGAGTGTGCAGTTAACTCCAGAAAGAAAAGTTATATGTACAAAACACCACGACAGCTTATTACTTGGCTTAGGAACACACTATATTTGAATGGCTAAAATAAAGTAAATATCAATTCATTCAACAAAATATGCAGTAACTTTATTAGATACAGTTGGAAAGGAAGTATTGAGGGAAAGGATAAAATTTTCATTAATAAATGATTGATACATCAACGATATTGGTTAATGCTTGCTACTTGGAAATATAGAAATAAAGACAAAAAAATAGAAAGAAAAACAGCTAATAGTTGAAAAGGTGTGGGTTGGGGAATGCAAAACAGGAACTGTTTCTTATCATAGACTTTTTTTTAAAAAAATATTTTTTTTTTGACAGGCAGAGTGGACAGTGTGAGAGAGAGACAGAGAGAGAGAGGTCTTCCTTTGCCATTGGTTCACCCTCCAATGGCCGACACGGCCGGCGCGCTGCAGCTGGTGTACCACACCGATCTGAAGCCAGGAGCCAAGTGCTTCTCCTGGTCTCCCATGCGGGTACAGGGCCCAAGGACCTGGGCCATCCTCCACTGCACTCCTGGGCCACAGCAGAGAAGCCTGGAAGAGGGGTAACCGGGACAGAATTTGGCACCCGACTGGGACTAAAACCTGATGTGCCGGCGCCACAGGCGGTGGATTAGCCTATTGAGCCGCGGCACCGGCGTATTTATTTATTTGAAAGTCAGAGTGACACAGAGAGAGGAGAGGGAAGGAAAGAGAGAGCGAGAGAGAGAGAGAGAGGTCTTCCATCCGATGGTTCACTCCCCATTTGGCCACAATGGCCAGAGCTGTGCCAAGCCAAAGCCAGGAGCCAGGGCTTCTTCCGGGTCTCCCATTTGGGTGCAAGGGCTCAAGTCCTGGACCATCTTCTACTGCTTTCCCAGGCTATAGAAGAGAGCGGGATCGGAAGTGGAGCAGCCAGGTCTCAAACCAGTGCCCGTATGGGATGCCAGAGCCTCAGGCCATGGCGTTAACCTGCTGCACCACAGCACGGGCCCCTACAGGCTTTTAAACACTATTTTATTTCTTAATATATTTGTTGCTTTGATAAAAATGTATTAAAAATCAAATAATTTATATATTTGGAAAGTAGAGTGGGAGAGAGAGAGAGAGAAGAGAAAGACAGAGATCTTCCATCCAGTGTTTCACTCCCCAAATGGTTACAATAGCCAAGGCTGGGCCAGGCCAAAGCCAGGAGCCAGCAACTCTATTCTGGGTTTCCCATGTGGGTGGCAGGAACTCAAGTACTTGAGCCAAAATCCGCTGCTTCCCAGGAGCATTAGCAAGAAAAGCAGGATCAGAGCGGAGTGATCAGGACTTGAGCCAGCACTCGGATATGGGATGCAGATGCCCCAATTAATGATTTAAACCGCTGTGCCATAATGCTTGCCCCTGTTGATACATTTTTTAAAAAAAATCACGTTAATGGTGTTGAAACTGCTGTAGGGGACTAAAAGTAGAGACAGGGGAAGAATAGGGATTTGAGGACACATGAGACAAGAGGATGGAGGATCATAGGAGGATGGAAGATTACTATAGAGGATGGAGGCAAGGGGAATGGGAGAAGGGGATAGAGTGGAACACAGCCATGCAGAGCACAACAATGTTGCAGTCAATGACATTCCTCATGTGACCACTATGGTTTGGGTATTGAGTATCTTCCAAAGGCCTTTGGCTCCCTAAATCTTACACTAGTGGTACTAACAGAGTGGAAAGTTAAACCAATTAAGGTGTTTAGAGAAGTGTTTACATTGGATTAGGTGACTGGGTGGAGCCCCATGACTGGACCCCAGTGGCCTTATTAGGAAAGACAAACATTAGTACTCCCTCTTGACTTGTGCTACTGCCACTGCCTTAAGATGGCCAGCAAGAAGGCCAACACCAGATGCTGAACCAATGGGGCTACCCAATCTTGGACTGTGAACCTCCAAAACTGTGAGTCAAAGACTTTTCCCTTTCCAAGGTATTTTGCTGTAGAAGCAAAAAGCTGACTGATTTATACAAGTACAGCAGTCCCATAAGACTACATTACAGGCTGGCGCCACGGCTCACTAGGCTAATCCTCCACCTGGGCCAGTACCCTGGGTTCTAGTCCCGGTTGGGGCGCTGATTCTGTCCTGGTTGCTCCTGTTCCAGTCCAGCTCTCTGCTGTGGCCTGGGAGTGCAGTGGAGGATGGCCCAAGTCCTTGGGCCCTGCACCTGCATGGGAGACCAGAAGGAAGCACCTGGCTCCTGGCTTCAGATTGGCGCAGTGTGCCAGCTTTAGCGGCCATTTTAGGGGGTGAACCAACGGAAGGAAGACCTTTCTTTCTTTAACTCTGCCTGTTAAAAAAAAAAAAAGACTATATTACAGCTGAAAAATTCCTGCTACCACGCGAACACACAGCCTAAGAAGAGGTAAGAGAAAGGAAGGCTGCAGGAGAAAAAAAAGGAACCTCTAAGAAAATTGACAGTGAAAGTCTTGGCAGAAGCTTTTGTAGACCTGAGCAAGTTTTTTTTTTTTTTTTAAAGATTTATTTATTTATTTGAAAGTCAGAGATACACAGAGAGGAGAGGCAGAGAGAGAGAGAGGTCTTCCATCCACTGGTTCACTCCTCAATTGGCCACAACAGCCAGAGCTGTGCCAATCCGAAGCCAGGAGCCAGGAGCTTGTTCTGGGTCTCCCATGTGGGTACAGGGGCCCAAGGATTTGGGCCATCTTCTACTTGAGCAAACTCTTTTGGATAAAGTTTGGGGCAGGCACTTGACATAGCGATTAGGGTACTGGTTGGGATGCCTACACTCCAAATTGGAGTGCTTGGGTTCTATGTTTCTGCTAACTATCATTCAGGCAATTAGGTTTCTGCCACCCATGTGGGAAACCTGGGATGAATGCTCCCAGTCACAATGGTTCACTGGGGTACACCCCTACCTGGCATGACCAATTCTTTATTTTGTTTGTTATTTTGCTTATTTATTTCCATCTACTTGAAAGGCATAGCAAGACAGAACACGAGCAAGAGCCAAGATCAAGAGATCAATCCTCCATCTGCTGGTTCATTCCTCCAAACGTCTCCAACAGCCAGGGCTGGGCCAGGCTGAAGCCAGGAGCCTGGAAATCCATCCAGGTCTCCCATGTTGGTGACAGGTGCTGAAGCACTTGAGCCATCATCTGCTGCCTCCCAGGATACATTAGCAGGAAGCTGGATCAGAAGCAGAGCAGCCCACACTCAATCTGGCACTGATATGATAAATGTGGGTGTCCCAAGAAGCAGCTTAATTCTTCTGCGCCAACAATATGACCAATTCTTGATCTCTGATACTCCTTGGGAAGTTGAGTCTCTGGGGCTGATCATCTGGAGCTCTGTGACACATTGCCTTGCAATGGACTGTCCCAAACACTGTTCAGGACACCCATAAGATGGAACTGGCACCAAAGAGAAATCACAGTGAGGGTTTAAAGGTGATAGTTACGTAGAAGAAACCAGAACGGCCTGATTCTTATCCCACTGCACATCCACACTGGGTCTCAACCAGCGACGCACAAGAAAAGTGACCCACAAGAAAAGTGACCCAAATGAGACACAAATGCCACTTTATTAATAACTGAGGCAGCACATGATCCAGAAAACAGGAATCTGAAGAAAATTCAGATGAGGTTCTCACATGGTAGAAGCCAAGCACTGTGCTGGGGAGAGGAGAGGCTGATCAGATTTCAAGGCTGTAGCTGTGAAGTAGTATCTTCTAGGGCTGTGTCTAGGAGCCACAGAAAGCGGGAAAAACCAACAGGACAGCCCAGGGCTGCTCTGAGTGGCTACCTACATTCTGACTCCTGGAGTCAGGCCCTCTGTAAACCTCAACATACTTTAATTCTGAGCTGCTGAAACACACTTTTCACAAACATTCCCTTTTGATTTAAGCTCTTCCGGGTGAGTTTGTTACATGCAACCCAAGAGACCAATCAGGAGACTAGTGAGGCAGTAATGATGGTGTCCTGATGTTGCAGCCCAGCATCCAGACTGGCACTGGTGGCAGGCGACCCACAAGCCATGCCTGCCAAAGGGATGAGGGGGATCTGTAATGGAAATGAAGAACAGGGCAAGTCTATGTAACTAAGGAACTGTGATCACATGCACCAGTCCACAGGGATCTGTGAATCCCAGACTCATGGAGACTTGCTGAGTCTAACCTTAAAGGGACCGCTACATCTGAGTCTAATGGAAACATAAAGCCACATTAACTAGTTTCAGAAAACGGGCTAATGGAAGCTGGATGTGAAATTTCATGCCAGCGTCTCACTCAGGTATATAGAGAGGAACACATCTTGAATATGCAAGTCCAGTTTCTCTCAAGGAAACATTTATTGCACATAATTAGTGATTATATTTTTACAGAAAAAATCATATTAAATATATACTTTTCACAAACATAAAATGGAAATCAAGTCATCTATCGAGTGTCAGTGCTGAACCCAAGTCCTGATTTTCATAATTTAGCATTCAATCATGATTCTGGACCACGGCCACCAGTCCACGATTTCCAAAAGTTGAGGATCTTTTCAGTAATTGGAACAAAATCTTCTCGATAGGTGACAATTGTTTCCACATAAAACCCTTTGGGAGCCTCGAGTATTTCATTTGTTTGAACGGAAGTTTCCTGTGTTGAGATATCCTTTTGTTCTACTTCATCACCTTAAAAAAAAAAATTAGAGTATTATAGTCATCTTCTCAAAAAAGAAAAAAATAAAGAAAGGAAAAAAGAACAGATAAGGCCACTACAATATTAAAATGTTTTTAATAAGTACTTAAATGCTAGATATGTGTATTTTCAGGCCACTGACAATTTTTTTAAATGATTATTTACTTGAAAAGCAGAATTACAGAAAGATATATATATATATATATATATATATATATATCTCTTCATCCGCTGGTTTATTGCCCAAAAGACTGCAATTCTCAGGCCGAAGCCCAGAGCATGTAACTTCATCTGGCTCTCCCACGCGGGTGCAGGGGCCCAAAGACTTGGGCCATCCTCCACTGCCCGCCCGGGCACATTAGCAGGGAGCTGGACTGGAAGTGGAGCTGCGGGGAATGGAGGCGGCACCCACGTGGGATGCTGGTGCTGCAGGCAGTTTAACCCGTGTGCCCCCAACGCTGGCCTGGCCACAAAATGAGAGCCTTCCGTTCTCTCCCAACAGCTTTACTGAGCTTCTTAACATACCGAACAATCCACTTCGAATGTACAAGTCAATGCTTTTTAGTATATTCAGATTTGGGCAGCCAGCAAAACATCAGAATACCTCCCTCCACAAAAGGAAGACCCCATACCTTTAGCCTTCTGGCCTACGACAACCTCGCTAGTCAACTTCCTGTCCTACAGATTTCCTTTAACACCCAGTAACTAGGAAGACCCGATCCCACGCGGGTGCAGGGGCGCAGATCCTTCTTTCGCAACCACAAGTTCTGCAGAATAAACTAGCACGATCCCCTGGGCACTGCCCACCCGAAGTCCGCAGGCCCGGAGGCAGGCGCCGCCGGAGAGGCCTACCTGACGGCTTCTTTTTGCGGTTGAGGAAAAACACGGAGCCCATTAGGGTCCAGGCGCCCACTGCATAGACCACAGACATCCGCCGGTACCAGTTCGCGGCCTGCTTAGGCTGCATGCTGCCTCCGGTTGGAGGTCTGGATCCGCCGAGGCCCCCATGGGAGGCGGGACTTCCGGCTGGCGCGCCGCAGCCGCCGCAACTGTAACCAGTGGGGAGCCGGCCACCACGGCCGCTTCCTGCTCTGGCCCCGATGCTTCTTGGGACGTGTAGTCCCAACGGTCGCGTCTCGGCTTGGACCCCGAGGTTGCGAGTCGAAGTGGGACTTGGTCCTGAGCTGCGGGAGGCCGACCCTGCATACCACGCGAAGGGCACCAGATGGCAACTTCTCTGAGCAGACACTTGTCATCTGAAAACGTGTAATGCCTGCTTGGCAGGATTTGACGAGGTCACCTCCATCTCTTGCAAGCTGTCAAGATGTGCGGCGACCTCTTGTCTCTAAACCGCACCTCTCGCCTCTCCCTGCTTTCCCTCCTTGAGGTCAGGCCAACGCGGTCCCTCCGTTGTGCTCGGGGTCCCCCTGCTTTCCTGCCTCCATCAGTGACACCTGGCTCCCACCCCACGCCCCTTTCAATCCTGGCTGACTGTAAGCCATGCACACGTGCGTGCGTGTGCACCTGCTGCCCGCTTTCACCTTTCCCTCATTCGCACTTCCTCACAGCGTCATCTCCAACGCTGCAATAGCGGGGCTGATGTGCTTGGGCCGGGCTAAGCTCAGTACATCCCGGGTACCTGCTCCACCCGCACCCGGAAACTTGATTTCCAAAGCATCTGACACCCTGGCTTCGAAGACGTCACTTTCCCGGGAATCTCGCAGGTTTTTTTTTTTTTAAATCGATTTTCTCGAAAGCCAGAGCTACAAAGAGGCAGAGAGAAAGCGGGGGGGGACCTTCCATGCATTAGTTCACTCCCAGATGGCCACAACAGCAGGAGCAGCGATGACCCAAGGCCAGGAGCCTCCTCCAGGTCTCCCATGTGGGTGCAGGGGCCCAAGGACTTGGGTCATCTTCCACTGCTTTCCCAGGCCATAGAGGAGAGCTGGATCAGAAGAGGAGCAGCCGGGACTCGAAACAGCGCCCACATGGGATGACCACACTACAGGCTGCAGCTTTACTGCTAAGCCACAGGGCCGCCCCCCCCCCCCAAGATCTTTTTATGTTGCCCACCCTTTAAAGGCAGTTCTGCCCTACAGAAATCCACACCTACAAAAATTAACTCTAAATGGACCACTGGCTTGCTTAACATGTAAAAGCTGAAGCTAAAAACCTGGAAGCACTCTGAGATAAGCAAAGATTCCTAACGTGATGAAAAGCATTGAACCATTCGCAAAAAAACTGATGTTTTCAAAGTTAAAACTTTGGCTATTTGAAGTCACAGTTGAGAAAATGAAGATTGCCACTGAATTAAAAATTCAAAATACATATATGTGACAAGGGATACATACCCCGGATATATGAGGACCCCTTACAGAAGACAATACAACTGGAAAACAGGCAACACATGTGACTGGGCCCCAGACACCACCAAAATGTAAATGACGCACTCTGCCTGAGTTGGGTGGTGCAGCAGGTGAAGCTGCTGCCTACAACGCTGGCATCCCGTATAAGACAGCCAACTCCAGTCCTGGCTGCTCTGCTTCCCATCCAGCTCCCTGCTAATGCACCTGAGAAGGCAGCAGAAATTGGCCACCCATGTGGGAGACCTGGATGGAGTTCCAGCTTCCTTTGGCTTGGCCTAGCCCTGGCTATTGTGGGCATTTGTGGAGTGGAGCAGCAGATGAAGACCTCTTTCTCTGTCTCTCCCTCTGTCACTCTGCCTTTCAAATAAAGTAAATTTTTTTAACTTCTCATTTTACAATGGGACACATCTACACACCTATTAGGATGGCTAAATTTAGACTGAGAATACCAGTTGTAAGAATTTGGGGCAATTGGGGACTCTTACTAGCAGAAACATAAATGTTACAACATTTTTACAAAACCCACAGTTCCTAGAACCAGAACATATACCTACCATACAACCCTGACATTCCATTCTTAGTTGTTAGCCCAAGAGAACTTAAAACCTTTGTCCACATGAAGACATCTACACAGATATTGTTTTATTCATAACAGCAAAAAATAGAAACCACGTACATGTCCATCAGGTAGAAAATGGATAAATGAAATGTGACATATCACTTTGCAATACAAAGGAACTACTGATAACATGCAACTCACAGATGAGTCTTAAATGGGTTATGCTAAGTAAGAGAAGAAAGCCAGATAAAACAAACTGGTGATCTGGGAGGTTGACCAGTAGCTGTTGCAGCCAGGATACAGATGGGACTCTTTGAGTAAGTTTTGGGGGCTGTTGAAATGTTCTGTATGTATGGGTGGACACATTAGTAAAACTCATTGTAGGGCCGGCACTGTGGCGCAGCAGGTTAACACCCTGGCCTGAAGCGCCGACATCCCATGTGGGTGCCGGTTCGAGACCTGGCTGCTCCACTTCAAATGCAGCTCTCTGCTAATGGCCTAGGAGGGAAGTGGAGGATAGCCCAAGTCCTTGGCCCCTGCACCCACATGGGAGACCAGGAGGAGGCTCCTGGCTTTGGATCGGCACAGCTGACCATTGTGGCCAACTGGGGAGTGAACCATTGGATGGAGGACCTCTCTCTCCTCTCTGCTTCTCCTCTGTGTAACTCTTTCAAATAAATAAATAAATCTTAAAAAAAAAATCTTATTGTACATCCTAACTGGGTGTATTTTTTTTAAAGGATGCTAGGTTTACATTTTTTTTTTTTTTTAAGATTTATTTATTTGAAAGTTACACAGAGAGAAAATGAGAGGCGGGGGAGGGGGAGAGAGAGAAAGGTAGGTCTTCCATCTACTGGTTCACTCAATTGGCCACAATACCTTGAGCTGAGCCAATCCAAAGTGAGGAGCCAGGAAATTCTTCCCAGTCTCCCATGCAGGTGCAGGGGCCCAAGCACTTGGGCCATCTTCTACTTTCCCAGGCCATAGCAGAGAGCTGGGTCAGAAGTAGAGCAGCTGGGACTAAAGCCAGTGCCCATATGGGATGCCGGCACTATAGGCACTGGCCCCATTACTATTTTTTAAATAAAGATTTATTTATTTGAGAGACAGAGTTACAGACAGAGGGAGACAGAAGTCTTCCATCCACTGGTTTACCCCCCAAATGGCCACAACTGTCAGAGCTGAGCTGATATGAAGCCAGGAGCCAGGAGTTTCTTCTGGGTCTCCCATGTGGGTGTAGAGGCCCAAGCACTTGGGCCATCTTCTAGTGCTTTCCCAGGCCATCAGCAGGGAACTGGATTAGAAGTTGAGCAGCTGGGGCCAGTGCTGTGGTGCAGTGGGTTACAGCCCCGGCCTTCAATGCCAGTATCCCATATGGGCACTGGTTCAAGTCCTGGCTGCTCCACTTCCGATCCAGCTCTCTGCTATAACCTGGGATAGCAGCAGCAGATGGTCAAGTGCTTGGGTTCCTGCACCAGCATGGGAGACCCGGAAGAAGCTCCCAACTCTTGGTTTCAGCTCAGCTCAGCTCAGCTCTAGCCATTGTGGTCATTTGGGAAGCGAACCAGAGGATGGAAGACCTCTCTCTCTCTCTCTGACTCTACCTCTCTCTGTAACTAAAATTCAAATAAATAAAATAACTCTTTATAAAAAGTTGAGTAGCTAAGTCGAATGGCACCCATATGGGATGCCAGCACTAAAGACAGATTAAAGGCAGAGGCTTGCATATGTAACAGAGCAGCTCCCTCGCTGCAATCTATTGAAAGTCAGCCCTTGACACGAGAGTTTGTAAAACAGAAAGAAAAAAATAAAAGGCAGAGGCTTAGCCTACTACACCACAGCACTGGACCCAACTGGGTGCATTTTATTACATGTAAAGTATACTTAAGGGTCTGGTTGAAGCATCAACGTTAAAGTTTACTTGGGTAATCAAATTATTTAAATTAGGAAACAGTTTGCCCAAGCTGGCTGTCACAAGCCCAAGTTGGGTAACAGGTTTTATAATTTTCTCACAAATTGATTACATGCACCGAATTGAGTTTAAACAATCCAGATTTATGTATTGTCGTTATCAATGACATTGAAAGCCAAGGGGCCTGCGCCGTGGCTTACTTGGTTAATCCTCTGCCTGTGGCACCAGCATCCCATATGGGCCCTGGGTACTAGTCCTGGTTGCTCCTCTTCCAGTCCAGCTCTCTGCTGTGGCCCGAGAGGGCAGTGGAGGATGGCCCAAGTGCTTGGGCCCTGCACCCACACGGGAGACCGGAAGGAAGTACCAGGCTGCTGGCTTCAGATTGGCGCAGTGCCGGCCATAGCGGCCATTTGGGGAGTGAACCAACGGAAGGAAGACCTTTTTCTCTGTCTCTCTCTCACTGTCTAACTATAACTCTCTCACTGTCTTAACTCTGCCTGGCAAAAAAAGAAAAAGGAAAGCCAAGGAACAATTGGTGTTAGTGAATAGTGATTGATTAATGATTGAAGCATGTTACATTCCCACACATTATGTGATCTGTATGTATGGAAAGGCAACATTGGCCACTAATCACTCTTCCTACAATGGGCCTACAATGACAAGTTCACTCCATAAAGAACACAGATGTTTGCTTGGTCAGTGCAGGGCACCCTGGCTGACTTAAGCCTCTGCATCCACCACTTGAGTCCACACCTCAATAACACTGGTAAAGACTAAACAAATTGGTAATCTGTCTCGAGCTTGCTTCTCTTCCCATCTCTCCATCTCATCAGTCTTGCTCCTGTCACCTACTGTCCCTGTTGGTCTCTCTCCTGAAAGCCAAGGCAGCGAATTTTCAGCCTGCAGATCCCCCAAGCTCCTGCAACTCAAAATATCCAGAACTGAACTTACCAACACCACTCCCAAAAGGAAACAGAGCTTCTCTTTATTTTCCTCATTTGGAGACTAGGAATCACCCATGGACTTCATTCAGTAGAAGAAGAAGCTGGAATTTCTTTTTTTCAGATTTATTTATTTATTTGAAAGAGTTACACAGAGAAGGTGAGGCAGAGAGAGAGAGAGAAATCTTACATTCACTGGTTCACTCCCCGGATGGCTGCAACGGCAGGAGCTGTGCTGATCCGAAGCCAGGAGCTTCCTCCAGGTCTCCCACTCAGGTGCAAGGGCCCAAAGACTTGGGGCATCTTCTACTGTTTTCCCAGGCTATAGTAGAGAGCTGGATTGGAAGTGGAGCAGCCGGGACTTGAACCAGAGTCCACATGGGATGCTGGCACTTGCAGGCAGTGGCTTTTACCCGCTATGCCACAGCGCCAGCCCCTAGAAGCTGGAATTTCTTAGAAGAGAACAAAGTATTTTTTCCTCTTAAGCAAACAAGGGGCTGGCGTTGTGGTAGTGTGTTAAGCCACTGCTTAGGACACCCACATCCCAAATAAGTGTGTGTTCTATTACCTCTAATTCTGGCCCGACTTCCTGCTAAAGCGCCTGGGAAGCAGTGGAAGATGGCTCAAGGACGAGTTCCTGCCACCCACGTGGGAGACCAGGATGGTGTTCCTGGCTCCTGGCTCCACCCTGCCCAGCCCTGGCTGTTGTGGCATTTGGAGAGTGAGCAAATGGGCGATCTCTGTCTCTCCTTGCCTTTTAAATAAATCAATACATAAACCTTTTTTAAAAATCAAAAATTAGGAACTCTGGGGAAAACAATAGCAAATATAAAAATTCATAATATAAAAAGGAAGTAAGCCAGGATGCAGCATTATGGCACGTGAGGACATGGACTGATTCTGTCATCTGGAATGTTCTCCTTTAAGCGGTACAAGGACAGACTGGGACATCAGACTCCTGGAGGAAAAGGTCCCGCTCCTACCAGACTCAGGCGTGAGTGGCGCTGACGTCATCACAATGCTGGAGATGCTCTTTATTAGCTTTCACTCCCACAGCCAACTCAGAGACAAAAAGATGTGATTATGGTACAGGCCAGAATTTAGATTTTGCCAATCTTGATAATATAAAAATAGATAGAGCTGACCAAAAACGGAGGGTGGAGAGAAAGGGCTTAATATCCATTCTATGAAAATAGGAATTGAGAAATAGCAGCTAAAATAGTATTCTACAACAACAACAACAACAACAACAAAAAGTGTAAAAAAGGTTAAAAGCAATTCTTCTCCCTGAAGAAGAGGTTAGGATTAGGGAGTGAGGGGACCGAGGCTATCTGTTCTTAGCTCTTAGGATAAGGTATTTCTTTTTGTTTGGGGTTTGTTTCTTGGACTGTGCAGTTGTATGACTCTGATTAAAAAAGAGTATTTGTTCAAGTTATTTTATTTGATGCCCGGGGTGGACGTGTCCTGACTGCACTGGGGCCCCTCGGGTCAGCAGCCACGCCTGACGTTTCCCCAGCCTTGCATGTCCAGCCGCTCCGCCTCACACACTTGCACGCGCTGCGGACTGCTTCTTGGCTTTCCTAACATCTAGGCAGTATTCGAGTATTACGTTCAGGAAGTGCTTCTTAAGACTTAAAACATAACACACGCACACACCTCAGAAGATCAAACCTATATTAGCATTGTTTTAGTTGGTGCTTTTTCCGGCCAGATTCATTTCCATTATGATGATTAAGGTTTTCATTTAAACAAGCTGCCAAAATACATGACCTCTGATTTCATACAGGTTAGAAAAGTTAGGACAGAAAAAGAACATAAACATCCACAAGTAGCACAACAGTGATGACCTTATATCGCATGGTGCAGGAAAAGGGCACAGAAGAGGAATACAAATAACTTATAATCGAGGGCTGCAGTCAGAATTTCCTTCGATGACCTGTTAAAACCCACCAGAAGAGTGAAAGGAACGTAGGAATGTTACTAAGCCTTTACAAACAACCGTGCACACACTCGCAGAGTGCGTCCTCCCCTCCCGAGCACATCGGCCCTCAGCAGGCGCTAGACACCGCCAGCTTCTTCAGATGATCCATGAACACCTGCAAGCTGACGTCATCAGTGAGGATGGGGGCTCCGGTCTCCTGCAACATAACGACAAGAGTTTACTGGCACCTGTCTTAAGAGCCGGCTGGAATTCCAAGTGTCAGGGATCTTCTGCCTCGGAACATTCACAGGTGTCCCCCGCCCTGAGCATTTGCTATTGTCCCTCTCCCCTGCCTGTGAATGACTTCTTTCTGCAGAAAACCTGTTTCTGGATCCTGATGCACTGAGATCAGACCACCCCTGCCCGCAAGAGTTTTGAGCACCTGCCTTTCAGTGGTGTCCCTTCTCCACACTCCTGATGACTCAGCCGGCCCTCAGTCCCTGGCAGGAGGGAGCCTCCTGAGACCCATGACCCACCTCTCAGCCTCCCCGCCCTTTGCCAGCACCTAGTCCCCAAGTTCTGAAGCGCTCTGCACACAGCAACCTCAACACAAGGGCACATTCACAAAAGAGTGAGTGTGTGAGGGAGTCAGGACCTCCACAGAACCAATGGGTAGGTGCAATATCAGAAAACACCTACGGTTTCATTAATTTTATAGGAAAAGATCTGACTAGAAAGAAATCTGTAGTGAAATCTCGAACTTGTAAAGAAAATAAATATACATGGGGCAAGTCTTCAAAATGTCTATTAGGAAAACACCATGCATGAATTTCAAAAATTCTGGCACCAAAATAAACACCTTCTAATTCAATTTTCCACACACTTTCTGAAGTACCTTCATACATATACAATACACATACTTTATGACAGTCAATATGTAAACTCAATTTCTTTTTTCATATTTTTACAGCATACAGCCTTGGTGTGTACTGAAGCCACACCATCCAGGCTTGCGGAAATGCACACTATAATGCTTGTCAAAAGAAAAAACCGCCTGGTTAATGCACTTCTCAGAACATTTCCCCATCATTAAGCAAAAGGTGGCTGTATCATGCAAACATTCATCAAGGGAGAGAAATGGCTACAGTAATATCAGATAAAGTAGGTATCAGTGCAAAAAAGTTACCATAGACAGACAGGGGCATTTTATAATGATAAAAATGTCAGTCCGCCAGGCAGAGACAGCAATCTTAGGTGTGTATGCCCCAAACAAAGCTACAAAACGCGTGAAGAAAAAATTGAGAGAACTTCAGTACCCCAACCCAAAACTGATGAAGCTAGAGGATCAGCAAGGGCATAAAGACAATTCCATAACTATCAATTATAAATGACACGTGCAGGACGTTCCATCCAACAGCCACAGAATACACCTTCTTTTCAAGTGACCATGAAATGTAAGCCAACACAGACCACATCCTGGGCCACTAAACAAACCTCAGCAAACTTACAATAACTGAAATCATACAAAGTACATTCTTCAACCAGAATGGAATCAAAACAGAAATCAGTAACAGACACGTAAGAAAATACCCAAATACTTGGAATCTGAGTAACACGCTGACATTGAAACTCACAGGACAAAGCTAAAACACTGCTGAGAGGAAAACAGCAGCAAGTCTACAAATTAGAAGAGAGGAAAAAGTCTCAGATTACTATCTAGTCTCCCACTTTAAGAACCTAGAAAAAGTATTAAAAAAAAAAAAAAAAAGAAACCAAAAAACCTAAAGCAAACAGAAGGAAGCAAACAATGTCTGCAGACAAAACTGATGGAATTAAAAAGAAAAGACAACATGGAAAAGCCAATCAAATGAAGAGCTGCTTCTCTGAGAAGATCAGTAAAATTACCAAAACTTACGTAAGACTGAAAAGGCGAAACAGACGACACATGCAGATCGATATCAGGAATGAAATAGGGGCACCACTATAGACTCTATGAAGATTCGATAGATGCTAAGCGAGTACTACAAGCAACTTTACACCTTAAGTTTTATACTTAAACTGGACTGATTTCTCAAAAACCACAGCAGCCAAATCCATCTAACAGGAGTTCAAGTCTTGGCTACGCTGCTTCCAACCCAGCTTCCTGCCAATGCACTTGAGGCCCAAGGACTTGGTCCCCGTCACCCTTTGAGAGACCAGGATGGAATTCCTGGCTCCTGGCTTTGACCTGGCCCAGCCCTGGCTGTTGTAGGCATTTGGGGAGTGAACTAGTGGATAGAAGACATCTCTCTTTCTTTGTCTCTTCTTCTTTCTCTATCATTCTGCCTTTCAAATAAAATAACTACATCTCAAAGGGGTGGGGTGGGGGGCAACGCAATGGGAGCAGGCATTTGGTACGGCAGTTAAGCCACTGCTTTGGGACACCCAGTATCATACTAGAGTGCCTGGCTTGAGTCCTGCCTGCTTTGCCTTGACCCAACTTCCTGCTGATGTGCATTCCAGAGGCAGCAGATGACAGCTCAAGTACTTGGGTCTCCGCCAGCCATGTGGGAGACCTGAACTGAGTTCCTAGCTCCTGACCTAGTGCCCTGGCTGCTGTGGGTATCTGGGGAATGACCTAATGGATGCAATATTTCTCTGTCTCTGCTTTTCAAATAAAAGGAAATAGAACAACACAACACAAAACAAACAGGGTGACATGAGAGATGCTGGCAGTGATGGGGCCCACACAGGGCAGCCCTCTCTCCACTCCTCTCCACTGTGCTATTAAAGTGCACACCCCCCAACAAAATGCCCAATTTTTTTCTATCTATGGGCCAAAAGAAATGCAACTGAACAATTTTTCAAACACGTTTAAGAAGCAAACACTGGACAATTTCTCACCTGGCCCCAGGCAAACAGGTTATTGTGTGTCTGAGATGGGTTCACTTTGGACAAAAGAAATCGAGCCTGTAAAAAAATGAAATATTAACGGTGACATTAATATTAGTATACTAGGAAAAAATATGAGGTCTTCTCAGTTCTTTGGTTAAATCCGAAATTTTGTTTACTGCACAGAAACCTATTTCTTTAGCTTAAAGCCCACTGTCTCTCCATTTCTGAAAGATCATAAAACATGAAATATGTATTTCATTCTGGCAATTCTCAACTTTTACAGCAGCATATTTTGACCACTCATTTTAAAAAGTCACAGCTGGAGGATTACCTGAATGCCAGTGTATGCCACGATGTAAAACAGTAACACCTGTTTGGAGTTGGAGCTGTAAAAGCAGATCACAAAGCGAAGAGCATGGAGCCGGAGCTCGCTTACCCACCTGACTGCCTCCGTGCTCTGTGTTGATGTAACGCGGCATCGGGAAGCGCGCTTGCAGGATTTCTTGCGCATCATCCAGGGGCGCCTGCAGGAGGTGCTTGAAGTTTTCGTACTCAGGCATGTCCTGATATCCTGCTTTCCGCCACTGGGCGATCGTCTGCACCAACACAGAACCACCAAAACTCTTGTGGACATGCCGTGACGGCAGCCTTGGGTGACCCGTCCGCAAGGAGTTACTTGTTTCCAGTGAGAAGTCCTCCGTCAAAAGTGACCCATTGTGGAGGGAGAGCAAAGTAGAACTGACCAGGAGGAGAAAGAGGAGCTCGCAAAGACGGGGTAGCTAGGCCACCATCACCTGCATGGTCCTCCCAGAAATCTCGCCCGTCAGTCACACCTCCTCTTGCTTTCCCCCCTGTATGAGTCAATTAGTTCACAAAGGCCACGGATTAGTAGCCTAAGGAGCCAGCCTAAGGAACCGTGGCTTCTCTTTTCTATTTCCACTGCTATCGGCCAGTCTAGCCTCTCTTCTCCCCACATCTTGCAGCCAAGGGAGTTGTTAGCTGCCTACCTGGAACCCCCGTCCACTTCTCTTTTCCTGACAGCACACTCATTACATTTCTCATACAGACCAGGCAGCTGCCCTGCCGGGCCCTGAGGTGGAACCACTCTCGGCAGGGGAGATCACATGTGTACAGATCAATGTATGGGAGTTATTTAGGCTATGAGGAAGAGGCAACAGAGTAACATTGGAAAGTGAGGATGATTTTTCTCTCCAACTAGGCTAAGAACCACTTTGTGTCTCATTCCTCAACAAGTGCTCCAGGAAATATTTATATACACAGGAAATGAAGAAATATTCATTAACTGATTTCTGTACCTTTATAATTAAACTGCAGTGTATTCACATGTAATGTAGGGAATACAACAAGAGAACGAGAGCGAAAAGAGAGTAAGAAAACATAACCAGTGCACTCGTGTGTTTTAACAGAAGTATTGATAGAAGCATACTTCGAAGGGTTTATGGAAAATGGAATTACAAGTAAGTTTATTTCAGTGTAAAAATTTTTGAAATCCCTGTATATGGTCTTCAAAAAGTTCAAGAAAAGTGCAAATTATGAAGGAACTATGCATGGATCTCAAAAATATTTTGCACTGAAATAAATATCTTTTAACTCCATCTATCCATGCTTTTTTTGAAGTAGCCTCGTACGATACTAAATCTCTTCAGATGTCTCCTCGTGTAGCCTGTTTTCCCCTTCTCAGAACTGCCAGTTGCCATTTTCTGGGTGTTAATTTTTGACTGGTGGGTGAACTGGAGAAAATGCCTATAAGCTCACTTGAATCCACGAGTTCCTAAGAGCACCTGCTTACAGCAGACTCAGGGCTTCAGGAAGGCAAGAACAATGCCAGACTACTTCTCTCACTTCCACCCCTCACCTGCACATAGAAAGCACTTAACAAAGGCGTGAATGAGTGAGAGTGAATGGTCATAAATGTCTACAGCAGGTGTGCTGAAGGCACAGCAAGCTACATCATCAGGAATGCCATCCAAGAAACCAGTGGGCAGAGCAGCTGGTCCACCCACGGCTCTCGGGCTCCCATTACTGACAGTCTAGCATTTGGGGCAAGTGGCTGGCACCGATACTTCCTAAGCCATTGAGGAAATCCTGAAACACAAGTTGCATCTTTTCAGGACATCTGATGTCACTTCTAATGTTCAGACATTAGAAAGCCAAATCAAGCCCCCAAACAATCTACTACAGGTAAAGAAGGCACAGTATGGGAAAAAGCATCACCGAACCTAATACTCAATTAAAGGATTTTTCCATGAGATGAAAATAATTCAGAGGTGATTCCTTTCTCAGATCATGAGCCCCTCTGGGAAAGAGGACTCTCCCTGAAAGCCACCAGGGCCATCGTAGTGTAACATTGTTGGGGTCACATCACGTCATGAGAAGAAAACTTTAGTTCCAACCTTAACTCCAACATAACTCTGAAACAGATGCAAGAGTGTGCAAAAAGTTTACTGAAGAACAAACTAGTTTTGCCTAGAAGTCAGAAAGTAATAAATTATGGGGACTTAAAAGAACGATCTAAAATTTACGTACAGCAAATATTATATTATTAAACATATAAATACCCCAGGGCACCTGGCAAAGATGTTATTCATTAGACTAACGGCCAATGTACTCATTAGAATAAAGTTTGGATTTTTGAAGCTCAAATTCTTGTTTCACATGTCATTTTTAGAAAGCCTTAAGTTAATAAATCCAAAGAAAACAAAGGCAAGAGTAAAGAAAGACATCACTGTCCTCTTACCTCACCCAGGTAAATGACAATCTGGAAGAAGGTGTCCATCAGCAGAATTCTGTCGGCTAGGATGCTGCTGCTGTCCAGGAGCACTGGCTGCAGACAAAGGGAGAGAGACGGCCTCGCACTGCCCCAGTGGGAGGGAGATGGCCCCGCACTGCCCCGCTCCCCGGACAGGGCGAAGGCAGCCCACAAGTGCTCCCTGCTTTACCCTATACTCCCACGTACCGTCCCCCAGCTCAGTCTAAGGCTCATGTGCATAGGGGAAACAGCTCCAAGTAATCTCTCAGCAAGTGGAAGGGGTAGCATGGAATCTTGTGATCTGGAGCCCGGAAATCACTCCAAACACTCTCAGTTTTGTGCTGAAATGCATTTTGTCACCTAGAGATATTGCCTCTCCAATCTATTACAGCTTAGATGAGAGAGACTATGGATCCTGAGACACAAAGTAACAATACAAGTTCTTCAGGTTTACTTCAAAATGTATTTTGTTCTGCACTCACATACAACAAATATTGATATTTTGGTTGATTTTCATAAAGTTCTTTATTTTTGCAGGATTCTTGAAAAATATCATTTAGAAAAGTTGCTCTTTCGATTTTTTTCAGTAACATGCTGTTATATAATATTTGTATTTCATAGGTTACTTATTTTTCTACTATGAAACACTCAGAGTATTATCTAACTCTATTTTAATAGTTTGTAAACAGCTTTATAGGTCCAGTCTTTTTCCTGTGGATATTTTTAATACTCAAAAATAAGGTTAAGTTGCTATAGAAACTCAAAGTTTTCAATATTTTTTTTAAAGTTCTGTTCTAAAAGTAAATTTGCTAAGGGAGAATAAAAAAAAACCCAGACATATGAGGTGACTGCAATTCTCCAAAAAGCCCCCATATAGCACCTACCTCGGGGGGCCCCTGGAACGAGTAAGAGTAGAGGATGGGCTGGATCATGATGAGGGACTGCGTCAGATCCTGCCGCGCAAAGTGGTGCCTGTAATACGACGACTCATCGGGGCTGTTGTTGAACACCTGCAGGAACGGCGATCTTCGGAGGTGGAACATGAACTGCAAACACAAAGCGAGGGGCAAAGGCACAAAGCTGCAACCCTGCTGCGGTCCGGCAGAGGAGGCCCACCTCAGCACTGACACAGCAGAGCCCCGACGTCAGGAGGAAGGTCTCTACGTTCACATAAACAGGAAGCAGAAAGCGGTGCCTGGGGTCAGGGGAGAGGGCAATGAAGAGTTTTGTTGAATGGGTTGAGAATTTTGGTTTTCTTGGGGCCAGTGCTGTGGCATAGCATAAAACTGCCACCTGCAGTGCCGGCATCCCACATGGGCGCTGGTTCATGTCCTGGCTGCTCCACTTCTGTTCCCTCTCTCTGCTGTGGCCTGGGAAAGCAGCAGAAAATGGCCCAAATCCTTGGGCCATGTGGGAGACCCAGAAGAAGCTCCTGGCTTCAGATCAGCACAGCTCTGGCTATTGTGGCCAATTGGGGGAGTGAACCAGCAGATTGAAGACCTCTCTCTCTCTCTGTCTCTCCTTCTCTGTGTAACTCTTTCAAATAAATAAATAAATAAACCTTAAAAAAAAAAAAAGAGAAAGAAAAAGAGAATTTCAGTTTCCTAAGATGAGACCCTCTGGGATCTGCTGGGTAACAATGTGAATAAACTCAACACTACCCAAATCTACACTGACAAATGGTTAACGTTTCTGGGTACATTTTAAAGTTGCACGTTTTTGACTATGATGTAAAAAACGTTTAAAGGTCCTCGGGATATGGCAGTTTCCATATGAAAGGGAAAAGGTCAAGAAACAGTTAATTTCCAGAACACCTGGGCTGTGGAGATAGAATGTCTGCTCTCTGAGAAGTCAGGTCCCGTGGGGAAAAAGCCCCCTGGGGCATCCTCACATCACCAGCCACGGCACTGAAAGTACTACAGCAGGTGGGGGTGGTGACGGGCCAGTCCACCACCCAGAGCTGTGGAGTTGAGAACAGATCCTGAAAGACATGAATGGAATGGCTGGAGGTCAGGGAGAGGGGACTGCGGGTCTAGGAATAGCAGATGAGAGCTCAGGCCACAAGCTGGTCCTTGGGGCTGGAGTGACAGGCACAGGGGAGAGAAAACGCTGGGGAGGTCATGGTTCTCAGCCCGAGAATTACAGGGGAGTGGGGAGCAGACATTTCGTTTACTGTGCAGAGCTGCCAGCATGTGACAGTGAGCTGCCTTGAGAAGTACAAAGCTTCTTGAGGCTCAGAATATGAAACCGTAGGCTACTACAGACTAATGTGCCTGACATACAATAGACTATGTGCAAGGTATGATGTGCTTGTCAAGAATAACTGAATCCTTCCAATAAACCCACGAGTTCTCCTTATTTACAGGTGAGGAAACTGAGGCAGACAGGTGTGACCAACTTGCCCCAGGTCACCGCACTATGCAGTGGCAGCAAGGGACTTTCCTCCAGGCCACTGGCTCTAGAGACTGGGCTCCTGACGTCTATCCTAGATGCCTTGCCCGAAAGGCTCCTTAGGAAAACCTCATCTGCTGGGTTTCCAACCGATCTTCAAGAATCTCAGTGAAGTGAATGCTAAGGGCACTGCTGGGGGGAGCCCTGTTTGGAGCCACTGGGTGGGTGGGGTGCATGGCACACAGAGTGGCATCCAGTCCCTCTACTTTACGTGACAGCTTCTGAGGGCCCCTTGGAGAAAGGACCGCGCGGCTTTGACTGCAAATCACGTCTCCAGACCAACTCCTCCCTTCTAAACTGAAATCCACGGGGCTCAGGACCTCAACTGCGATAGCAGTGTCGGGGCAAGAGCTGCAACTCCGCTCTGATCTTCCCGAACTCCACCTGGCCTCCACCTGCCGGGCACAGACCCCGGCCAGTCCCAGGCTCCTGCTGTCAGCTGGCTCACACGAAGCACTGCACAGGTGGCTGGCATCGCACCAGGTTTCAGTACTTGAGCCCTCAAAGCCAGCCACAGAGCTCAGCTCTCGCTCACTCACAGACGAGGGCGGAAGTCTGGGAAAGGTGGAAACCTAAGTCCATGAGAGCGGCTTCCTGCTCCATCCACTTCTCTCCTCTCTTCCCTTGTCCAGGGGCAGCCATGTGCTTCGTTTCAGCCTTTGGTAGTTTCTTTCAGAGCTGCTTACTACCGATGCCTAGATAGGACGCAGCTGGATAACCACAGACTCACTGTGAAACGCTTGTCATGTTATGTTAATAACCTGTCATACTAACTGTGGTTTCGTTGTTAAATCATCTTGCCCTCACTTTCCTGGTTTACTGCCAAGGAAGCTAACGTCTGCAAATTAGAGATCTGGTTGTGGCTACCGCCACACACCCTGCTCCGCCTTCTCAGGACACCAGATGCACTTGTTTTCTCCTGTCCTTGCTGTCTTCTGTAGGCCTGGGGTCGTGCCTCACAGACACAACCTGGTCTTCAGTTAATAAAACTCCTACAGCTCCTCATAGAGGCTGCAAATGGGACACACTCTTCACTTTACTGCAATGGTTACTCTGCAGGAATTCTTAAAAATGTGTACTACTTACCTGAGGATATAGAGAGAAGGAATCTGATAGCCTGAAAGAAGAGGGGTCTTCTTTGTTATACTGTCCAAACTTCTGACACTGTGGAAAGGAAACATATTATTAAAAACAAACAAACAAAAAACTAAGATAGTGTCAGATGTTAAAATGCAGTCTTGTTTTTTTTTTAAAGACTTATTTATTTGAAAGAGTTACAGAGAGAGAGAGAGAGAGAGAGAGAGAGAGAGAGAGAGGGAGGGAGGGAGGGAGGGAGGGAGGGAGGGAAGTCTTCCATAAACTGGTTCACTCCCCAAATGGCCTCAACAGCTGGAGCTGAGCCGACCCGGAGCAAGAGCCAGGAGCTTCTTCTGGGTCTCTCAGGTGGGTGCAGGGGCCCAAGGACTTGGGCCATCCTCTGCTGCTTTCACAGGTGCATTAGCAGAAAGCTGAATCAGACAGCAGAGCAGCCGGGACTCAAACCGGTGCCCACATGGGACACTGGCGCTGCAGGCCTTTAACCCGCTGTGCCACAGTGCCGGCCTCTATGTTCCAGTCTTAACTGCCACCTACTGAGTCTAGACTAGTGTCTCTCAGGCATGGAGAGGCAGACGACCACCACTCATGGTGGGGGAGGTGGGGTTAAGACGCAGACTCTGGAGAGGAACTGCAGCTGCCCTCCTCTAGCAGCTCCCATTCAGTGCTGGCCGAGGTCATCCCGGCCACAGAGGGGCTGTATAATCTCTCAGGTGCCTTTCCCGTAGGAAGACCCTCCAGGATCACAGAAACAGCAGTCAGAGATATACCCTGATGTTCTCTCCAGTTACCACTCAGTTCTCTTCCTTTCTAGGGCAGGTTTCTGAAGAGTCATCCTTTTTCTTTCTGCATTTATTTTATTTCTTTTACAGCCAGACCAAATCTATACGGAGAAAAACTGCCTTTATTTTTGGTCACACATTTCAGGTGTTCACTAGAACAAGGCTAGCCTCCATTTAAAGAAACCTCACCTCTAATGTTACCTTCTTCCTACCAAATCTGAGGTGCATTCACAGCTCCTACCTTCTCAAACTCCTGGCAGCATGAGCCAGCGGACTTCCCAGACTTCCCGAAACTTCATGCCTCAGCTGCTAAAATACTGCCCACCTATTTCTCATCACCTGGCCTACCAAACCTTGTTCACCTTCTTCAGTGCCTTCCTCCTAACTGTGGACTCTTCAGAGGTCAGTTCTTGGCGTCATTCTCCCATTTCTCACTGCTTTAGCCACATGTGCACACTGGAAGCAGAGCGGAGTCACTCAAATCCCTCCCCTAGTGTCCAGTGCTCGCCCCCTGCCTGAATCCCAGTTGTGACATCCACCCAACTACAGGACTGCATTCCTTTGACGTATGCTGGGCCACTATCCAGCAAGCCATGCCTTCTCCTCTATTATCCTACTCTTTATAAAAAGGTCTGGGGCTAGTGTTTGGCATGACAATTAAGACACAGCTTGGGACACCAGCATCCTATATCAGAGTGTCTGGGTTCAAGTCCTGCCTCTGATTCCAATCACAGCTTCCTCTCTCTGTTCCTCTTTCTGTCTCTCTATCCCTTGGCCTTTCAAATAAATGAAACAAATCAATTGGAAAAAAAAAAAGATGTGTTTCAAGGCTCACTTTGCAAAAAAGGTTTTGCCAACCACTTGGACAGTCATCTCTTGTGTCTTTGCAATTCTAGAGGAACAATTTTCAATTTGAGTTTGAAATCTTGACACTTCCTGAAAACAGTTCCATGCAATGGCAAGGGCAATTACTGAGCTAAACAAAGTGAAACGGTTTTCCTCACTGGGCTTTGCAGTACCTCTGACCACGAACACATGTTGTGCACTCCAAGAAGACAAAGTGATGTGGTATGCCAATCGTTAATTTGTTGCCTCATGCTTCCAAATTCATCCCTTCTGCCTGCTGCAAAAACCATGTGGGCCTTTTAACCAGTATTCCCTTGCCAGATGCCCCAATGTTTTACAGTATGTCAGTGGAGGATGCAGGAGGCCAGTGTTTCCTGGGGCCAGGTGCTCACCCAGCAGCCTCCCCGATGCCAGGTTCCTGCAGCTCTGTGGCTTGCCCAGTACTGAGCTCCTGGAGCAGATGGCAGCTAGCAACTAGCTACCTAAGCACCCTCACCTGCCTCTGCAGAGACACTCCCCTGGGAACAGCTTTCCCCAGCACCCTAGAGGGTGTGATTTTGTCAAATTCTAGTAAGTTCCTCAGGCATATTACCATGGCAACTTCTTTGCTAAGAAAAATGTACTGAGCCATGGCCATGACTGCCCAATTAGGTCTGGATCAGCCCTGGGTGTAGGGTGGAAGAGGGCTCTTCTCTGTCCCAGAAGTAGTGGCTGTGCCCTGTTTATTTATTACTCACAAGTCCCTCAAGCTACTCATCTGTTGTAGTAGCCATTCTTTATATAAAACTTTCCCTACCTAAAGTATTCAGTGTGATCTGGGCATTTGGCCTAGTGGTTAAGATGCAGTTAGGATGCCCACGTCTCATTATGAGAGCCTGGATTCCAGGTCCAGCTTCACAATTCCAGCTTCCTAATGGCCACTGCAGGAGGCTGAAGTGACAGCTCAAGTAGGTGGGTGCCTGCCACTCACACTGGAGATCTGGATTGAATTCCCAGCTCCTGGTTTTTGGTTGGCGCAGCACCAAGCCACCGTACCAGTGGCTGGGAGCTCTCTGTCTCTGACTCTCAAATATTTAAATAAATATTTTAAACAATTACAGTGTGATTTCTAACTCCTGGTTGGACCCAGACTAATATATGAAGCATCTCCCTAAACTCACTGGGCCTGGACTTTATTTCCCAAAACCACCTTCCAGATAAGGAGGAAAATACAGGATTCACAACTCAGTTCTTTTTTTTTTTTGGTTTGACAGGCAGAGTGGATAGTGAGAGAGAGAGAGAGAGAGAGAGAGAGAAAGGTCTTCCTTTTTGCTGTTCGTTCACCCTCCAATGGCCACTGCGGCTGGCACGCTGCGGCCAGTGCACCGTGCTGATCCAATGGCAGGAGCCAGGTGCTTCTCCTGGTCTCCCATGGGGTGTAGGGCCCAAGCACTTGGGCCATCCTCCACTGCACTCCCTGGCCACAGCAGAGAGCTGGCCTGGAAGAGGGGCAACCGGGCAGAATCTGGCGCCCCAACCGGGACTAGAACCTGGTGTGTTTGCGCCGCAAGGCGGAGGATTACCCTACTGAGCCGCGGTGCTGGCCCTACAACTCAGTTCTTAACATGCACGGATTTGCATCACTCCCCAAATGTGTGTTGCTTCTTCCCAATTAATACATCAGCCCTTGAAGGGAAAATACATTATTGATCACTTCTTTCATACCACTCTCAGAACATCTAGTGCTTGGAATAAATGTTTGGGCCCCTGCCACTAACACAGAAGACTCAGATGAAGTTCATGGCTCTTGGCTTCAGCCTGGCCCAGCCCTGGCCACTGTGGCCATCTGGCAAGTGAACTAGCAGATGGAAGGTTTCTTCTGTTTCTCCCTCTCTATAAGTCTTTCAAATAAATAAATCAATCTTAAAAAAAGAAAAAAAAAGTAGAGCAGAGATCAAGATGGAACCTAATGCCCTTGTTCCCAACTTACCAGTCGGATGAGCTGTCGATCCAGCCACCGGAGCACGTCAGGCCCCTCCTCAGACTCCGCTCGGAACACCCCAAGCCGCGCCATCAGGACTGCTGCAGCCTCCTGGTCGAATGCGGCTTCAATGTGCCTGAGCTGACTCTGCGCATCTGCCCAGCTGACCATGCCAGAGGCAGGGCCACGGTTATGTACAGGAAAGACAAGAAAGCCAGATCTCCAATTAGATAGAGAAACATAGATCCTGCTCCTTCCTCTCAGACCACACAGATGTGAGCTTCATTTTCAGTAATGAATCACAGGAATTCAATGCACGTTTTCAGTCACCCTTATGTGATCTCTGAAAACTGTAAACTCAAGAAAATTACAGAGCAGAACTTCCCCATGTCCTCAGGACATTATGCAGGTAAATATTCAATGCAGCACTGCTTCCCCTTGTTCAATCTTTAAAAAACTAAATGTTTACAAATTCACAGAATGACTTCCCAGCATCACGTGCCCAGAAAAAAAGAATCTGCACATATACAAAAGTTTTCCAGATGGGTAAATACATCATGAACAAAAAGAAAAATCAACATAGGCCAGAAATAGATGTATGCATCAAACACAATAACAACTATATCCAGAATACCTAGTCTCTGCAATGCAGTAAACAAGAACAAGAAATCTATTCTGCAAAATGGGCAAGGCTATCACAGAAGAAATACATTTGGCCAATAAATATAAAGAAGTACTCGACTCATTGATAATGGGAAGAGACAAATGACAGTGAGAAATTGCTCACGATTTGCATGTGAAAGATTGAAAATATCCATTGTTATTCAGGAGACAGGGCACTTTCCTTCCACTGTTTGCAGTATCAAAATTTAACTACCATGAAGTTGACTGGCAGGCAGGATCTAAAATGTCCTTTAACAGAGGAATGATACTTCCCACACATGCCATGCGATACTATGCAGCCATGGAAAAACATAAATAGGCTTGCAAGGTGAGTTATATTGGATACCGATACAGCTATTTAAACATAAAAAGCTGTTGCACATGCACAAGATTATTTCAAAAAGGCGTGGAAAATAGAAAATGAGTTTATTGCCGGCGCCGTGGCTCAACAGGCTAATCCTCCGCCTTGCGGCGCCGGCACACCAGGTTCTAGTCCCGGTCGGGGCGCCGGATTCTGTCCCGGTTGCCCCTCTTCCAGGCCAACCCTCTGCTGTGGCCCAGGAGTGCAGTGGAGGATGGCCCAAGTGCTTGGGCCCTGCACTCCATGGGAGACCAGGAAAAGCACCTAGTACCTGGCTCCTGCCATCGGATGAGTGCGGTGCGCCGGCCACAGCGCGCCGACCGCGGCAGCCATTGGAGGGTGAACCAACGGCAAAGGAAGACCTTTCTCTCTGTCTCTCTCTCTCACTGTCCACTCTGCCTGTCAAATAAATAAATAAATAAATAAATAAAAGAAAATGAGTTTATTTTGGTACAGACATTTTTTTAAATCCTACTTTTTTTTTTTTTTTGACAGGCAGAGTGGACAGTGAGAGAGAGAGAGAGAAAGGTCTCCCTTTGCTGTTGGTTCACCCTCCAATGGCTGCCGCGGCTGGTGTGCTGTGGCCGGCGCACTGCACTGATCCGAAGGCAGGAGCCAGGTGCTTATCCTGGTCTCCCATGTGGGTGCAGGGCCCAAGCATTTGGGCCATCCTCCACTGCACTCCCGGGCCACAGCAGAGAGCTGGCCTGGAAAAGGGGCACCCGGGACAGAATCTGGCACCCCAACCGGGACTAGAACCTGGTGTGCTTGCGCCGCAAGGCAGAGGATTAGCCTACTGAGCCGCGGCGCTGTCCCCTACAGTTTTTTCATAAAATGCATTTTCCACAAACCTTGAAGCACCCCCATATATATGGATATATGGTAGTTAACTTAAAGGACTGGCAAGAGCCAAACAATGGAAACCATAAAGGCAAACTAACATTAAACCATCTCTTCAGAGGGAAAATGCCAATGAAGAACGTGGGAATGCTCACTTTCGGGCGATGGTGGTCACACGGATGCGTCTCTGGGTGTTGGAGTGTTGATACTGCGTGACGAACTGGATGGCGCCTCTGCCTCCTTGGGGAATTGGGGCATTGTGCTGCAGGGACAAGAAGCCAGACATCTTGTTACTGTTACAGGCATGACTTCAACACAGTGGCAGAGCCTGCTGTGCCCTTCTAAAGTGACTGCCAGGGCCAGGACAGTATGGTTCTGGATGCACTTTGAATGGTACACTTAAGATTTGCATATTTTTCTATACAGAATGTTCACTTCAAATAAAATAACTAACTAAAACATCACATTCAACAATGAATTCAAGTTAATGATATGCATGCTGAAGTGTTTAGGGTGAATTTACACTGATGACTTTCAATTTGCTTTGAAATGCATCAAAAATAAGGAGGATGAAATCAACACATATGTTAACAAAGTAAATACAATAAAACACTAATTACAGAATCCAGGTGGTGGGCACAAGGGTGTTAACTATGCAGTTTTATCAGTCTCCTGTAATGCAGGTTTCTGATTTTTTTTTTGAACCCAAGAAAATATTGGGGAAAGACTGAAACACTGAAAAATCCAACAGTACAATGGCTTGTACAAGTCATTACTCTCCTAAGTTTATTTTGGTGCAAGAAAAATTTTGAAATTCATACATATAAGGAGTCTTCAAAACAGTCACAGAAAATATGTCTTATGAAAAAACTATGTACAGATTTCACTTTTTTTTAAAAATTTACTTATTTATTTGAAAGTCAGAGTTAGAGAGCTCTTTCACCTGCCGGTTTGCTCCTCAGATGGCCCCAAAAGCCAGGGCTGGGTCAGGCTGAAGCCAAGAGCCAGGTGCTCCACCTGGGTCCCCCAAGTAGTTGGCAGGGACCCAAACACTGGTGCGATCTTCCGCTGTTTTTCCCAGACCATTAGCAGGGAGCTGGATTGGAAGTGGAGCAGCCGGGAATTGAACTGGTACCTATATGGGATGCCAGAGATGCAGGCAGCAGCTTAACCCATGTTACCACAACACCAGCCCTGATTTCAAATTTTTTTTTGCACCAAAATAAATATCTTTTAATTCCATTTTCCATCAACTTCTTAAAGAATCTCATACAATATCAAAACGGTATCAGTTCATGGAGGAATTAACCAGATGTCACTGGTTTGTAATAAATATGAAAAATAGGACATTAAGACATGAAAATGTAACCAAAAAAAAATAAAAATTCAGCTCACCTGATTGACAACTTCAAAGTAGATGCCAAGCGTAGAGGTAGGATCCAGGCCACAGATTTTCCACTGACATGTGCCAGCAACACCAAGCTCCTGGGGTGGGCAGAGGAATGATCAAACACAAACATCACCCTCAGGGGGAGCTGCTGAGCGCAAGTCCTGACGAGATACTCTTAGGACAGCTCACCTAGAACACCGCCTTTTAGGTGAAAATTTAAATCTAATTAAAAAGTTTTTTTTTTTTACTGAAAAAAGCACAATTACAGACAAGAAGATGTAATATTTAAATCTATAGTATCTTAAAATTAAGCTTTTTATTATGTTGGTAGTGTGACCAGTTTACACTACATCATATATATTATATAAATGGTACATAACACTTAAGTCAATAACAAATCAAGGCAGGTTTGGGGAAGAAGTAAATAGTAGGAGAAGGAATTATCTAGTTAGCTTCAAGTTTTATGTATTTCTTTCATGATCATTATTAAAATCAGAAATAGTTACAGAACATTAACTATAACATGTTAATTTTCTGTCCAATTGTTTTAGGTAAAAGCTATATATAAATTGTAACCGAACTGAGGAGACTGTAGTGGTTTGAGAGGATTATTTTATAGACTAGTTAAATGGCTTTCAGTGATAAACATGAGGTTCACTAAAATGTGAATACAAACATCATTGTTCTTATTTTTATTTAAGAGGCAGAGAGAGTTAGAGATGCTGGGGCAGGGGTTGAGAAGGAGAGACCCTGAGAACTCCCAACTGCTCTTTCACTGCTAAAATGTCCCTAACAGCTGAGGCTGGCCATGCCAAAGCCCATGTCTACTTAAGCCGTCACCTGCTGCCTCCCAGAATGCAAATTAGCAGGAGGCTGGAATGAAGAGCAGAGCAGAGACTTGAACCCAGGCGCTCTGACACATGGAATGTAGGTATCCCAAATGGTGTCTGAACTGCTAGGCCAAATGCATCTGCCCCAAGCACTGCACATGCTAACACCTCATCACTCTGCAGAATACTGTGCTGGGAAAGTGACACGATTATGCACTTAGAGTCGCGCTATTTCTTCATTCACTCCAACTTCACCCACATTGCACACTGTCAGCTGACCCTAGTATGTTCTTTCCACAAAGCCATGCCAGGAGCCTATGTACCTGGCCACAAAACCAGTGATGGTCAAAGGGGGAAAGGAAAGGTTCTTTCTTAAAAGATTTATTTATTTATTTGAAAGGCAGAGTTACAGAGAGAGAAGGAGGGACGGAGAGACCTTCCATCTGCTGGTTCACTCCCCAAATGGCTGCAATAACCAGGGCTGGACCAGGCCGAAGTCAGGAGCTTCTTCCAGGTCTCCCACGTGGGTATGGCGGCCCAAGGACCTGGGCCATCTTCTGCTGCTTTCCCAGGTGCATTAGCAGGGAGCTGAATAGGAAGCAGAGCAGCTGGGACTCAAACCGGTGCCTGTATGGGATGCCAGCACTGCAGGCAGTGGCTTTAACCCACTGTGCCACAGCACCAGCCCCAGGAAAGGTTCTTAAGTGAAATCAACCAGGAGCTCTATAGTGGAGAGCTATAGAGGGCACACTGCTTTGTTCCAACAGCACTTCCTAGGCACAATCATGAGACGGACAGATTCACCCCACCCCTTTCATGGCCTTTTTAAAACACCTGCTGGAAGCTGAAGGACTACACTTGGGAAAAGCATCAAAGAAGTGGAAGGAGTTCGTGTGCCTCCCCTCCTGCCTTGCTAACCCGTTCTCTAGGCACCAGGTCCAGTGTGGCCACAAACCTTCCATTTTCTTACTAACATACACTTAAGCATTTAACCTTTAAATGCTTTTACTGGTGGAATTATAAAGACAGAACCAGGGAAGCATCATTTTATAACCTCCAATTAAATAAGCTGATTACAATGAGGATGACCAATGAGGCTAAAATCATGAGGCCAGAGGCAAGAAAATCTTCATATTGCACTGCCATCACATTCAAAGGGGAAATGTTCTTTTATGATGGAAAGACTTGGGGCAGTCACCACCTTCCCCACCAGATCCAACTCAGTACCAGCAAAGGGGACAACGGCACGAAGTGCCTGCGGATGTGACACAGCATGGACTACACAACTGACCAAAAGATGACCCTGAATCTGTCACATCTTCAGACCTAACTCCATTTCACAAGGAATCCACGGAGGACAGACATAAGCTAAACACCAGTTCAAAGAAACTACCAGGCACACTGAGTGTGGGACATTCCACTAGAGAAGACACCCAGCACTGTCTTTTCAACAAGACAGTCCATTCAGAAGTTTTTCAAAAAGAGCAAATAACATGGGGCCAGTGTTGTGGCCCAGCAGGTCAAGCCTCTACCTGCAATGCCAGCATCCTATATGGGCGCCAGTTCAAATCCTGGTTGCTCTACTTCCAAGCCAGCTCTCTGCTAATGTGCCTGGGAAAGCAGAAGATGGCCCAGTGCTTAGGTCCCTGCACCCATGTGGGAGACTCTGAAGAAGCTCCTGGCCTTGGTCTGTCCCACCTGTATACGACCCACTGAGGATAAAAGGGAAGGACATGACTGCATAACAGCAGCCCTGCAAAGGCCTCATCAGACGAAACGGCTTGTGCCCTGGCAACTGAAATATATTCAGAAGGTGAGGGCCACCAACCTGAATGATAAACGAACACGCAAAATCTGGTTTTAGTGAACACAGCTGTCTCTATATATGACAGTATCTTCTGCTGTTCAACAATTCAGGCTGATCTCACTGTATAAGGCTCGTTACTAGATAAGAGTGAGATAAAGTTATCACTGCAAGGGCAAAGAGCACACAGGCTTATTCCTGAAGGAGCTATTGAATGGTTCCCTGGTGCTGAACACAACACTCTTGGCTTTTTGGCACAGCGACCCAAGCGCGGGCAGTGGAGTCAGGGGAACCTGGAGTCCAGCTCCTCCATGTCAGCTCTGACCCTTAGGCAAGACACTTACCTTCTCCCTGCCTCCTTCTCTCCGTTTCTCTCTTTTAGATAAACAGATGAACAGGTGGAAATGACGCTAGCCCCCAGACCTGTGGTGGTCAGCGAGGATTAGCCCATCTCCCCTCCCACAGACACTCTCTACCGTGACATATTGCAAGGCTTCATATTCCAACACTTCTAACCAGTTACAGCTACGCAGGAGGTGAGGGTGATGAAGAATTTCCCTTACATTTTCTGACACACACGGTCCTTTCACATTCAGGGATACACACGGACCAATGACTCCTGCAATCTTCAGTTCTCGAGAGGTCTAAAAACAAATGATATACAAGGATAAAGTAAAAATTCACTGAGACCCACTCTGTCCCCATGATGGCTACAACACAAATTCAGAGGGAAAATATGACACTACGCTTGCCCCCAGGCTCAGATTTTTAAATGTGAATTCATTTTAACAATGCCCATTCCACTTCATATTAAAAAGGAAAAAAGGGGGCTGGCATTGTGGCACAGCAGGTAAAGCTGCCACCTACGATACTGGCATTCCATATAGTTGCTGGTTCAGGTCCCAGCTGCTCTACTTCTAATCTAGCTGTTAGTGAGCCTGGAAAGGCAACAGTGGATGTCCCAGGTGCTTGGGCCCCTGCACCCATGTGGGAGAGTAGAATAGGGCTCCTGGCTTTGGCCATGCCCAGCCCTGGCCATTATGCCTATTTGGGGAGTGAAGCAGAGGTTGGAGGATCTCTTTGTCTATTTCTCCCTCTCTCTCTCTGTAACTCCATCTTTCAAATAAATAAATAAATAAATCTTCAAAAAAAGAAAAAATTCAACCATGTTTATTAGAGTTGAACCTAAATGACTTAATGATCATTGCCAATTCTGTAATTATTAGCTCCACTCATATTTTCTAAAGGCGCCTTTTAAAGTTTTCTCAGTGACTTAGAATCAACTGTGTAGCGGGCCAGGAGTCCTTTCATGGAAAAACAAACCAAAACTCACAATGCTGTCTATTCAACAGTCACTAAATGAAAACCGGAGCTCTGGGAAGTATGGACCCCACAGTGATTGCTGGGGGGACACTGCCCACTGTGCGGACTCCTCTGTCCTTGGATTTCAGTGCTATTCCCAACCCCTACCCCAACACCAGCTCTCCTACAGTGGAGAAAATAGATAGTCTCTCTAACTCCAGAGTGCTGTAAGGTCTGCAGGGGAACTAGCCCACTCTGTTTTGAGTACTAACACACATGCAAAGGGATGATGTGAATAATCAACTCTGTGACAGCCACTGTGGTCTGGACACTTATATCTCTGTCCAACAGACTGAGGCTGCTGGAAGCCTAACCCCCGAGTAAGCAGGAACACTGCACAGCCATCCCTCAGTATCCAAGATGGACTGGTCCCAGATGCCCCTACACACACCAACATCCATGTAGAAATAACACGGTATTTGCATATAACCTATATACATATAGGTTATATCTCCCCAGATAATTTAATATTTCTACGTCACTCTAATACCCCAAACAATGTAAATACTATGTTACGCTGTATTATTTAGGAAATAATGTAGAAGCTGTTAAACTGTATTACTTAGGGAAGGACAGAAAAGAAGGCTACATATGTTCAGTACAAATTTTCCCCCAAATGTTTTGAATTCAGCTTGTTAAATCCATGGCTGGGGAAATGTTCAGATACAAAGCTGTGAGTCCACTAAAGTTTTAAAGTCTGTCATACCTTTACTTCTAAAGTAGCACCGAACGCCATTCGGAAATCTCCGTTAAAATCCTTACTAAAAATTCTCTGGAATGTCTGCTTGAAGAGGGAAGTGTTGAAAGAATCTCCCATCACCATGTGGCCTCTAGGTAAGAAAAAAGAAAGAGAACATTAGCATTGACAGAAACCCTTCCACTGCCCCCTCAGCTTGTACAAACAATAGCTGAAGGAAGACTACCAAAACAAATCACGTCCACAAAACAGCAAGTTCAGTGTGCGTACTTTAGGAAAGAAACGACTCCTAAAGCATTAAGCATAGAATCCTTAACAGTTTGATGTTTTGATCTCTGTGGTGATTATACAATTCAATAGAGTCAATAAAATCTCAGAGTACTCTACACATACACATAGGCAAAATGAATGCATGTGAAACTGGTAAAACCCAAGTAAGGTCTGTGTGCCAATACTATCATTAAGTATTCAGCCACACATTTAGAAATATGTCTGACAGAACAGTGACTTTAGTAGAGTAAACAATGAGAGGCTTAAATCCACTTATTTTTAAAATTACAGGACTTGAACCTACCCCTGAGAACTCAAAATTCTCCGTGCCATCACACACACCACACTAAGGCAAGGTCAGCTAAAAGAGCTATAGGGCCCAGTACAGTTAACTGGTCTGCAGTACTGTTAAGTGCTTAGTGCCAGTATCAGTTTCCCGGTACTGATACTACCACTGGGAGAAACCAGATGAAGGAAACAGAAGCATCGTCTGTATTTCCTATACATTTACTTTTTCTCAATCTATAATTACTTCAAAATGAAAGTGAAAGTGGGGCCGGCGCCGTGGCTCACTTGGTTTATCTTCCGCCTGTGGCGCGCCAGCATCCCATATGGGCACCGGGTTCTAGTCCCGGTTGCTCCTCTTCCAGTCCAGCTCTCTGCTGTGGCCTGGGAAGGCAGTGGAGGATGGCCCAAGTGCTTGGGCCCCTGTACCTCCATGGGAGACCAGAAGGAAGCACCTGGCTCCTGGCGCCGGATCGGCGCAGCGTGCCAGCTGTGGCGGCCATTTGGGTGGTGAACTTATGGAAGGAAGACCTTTCTTCCTCTCTCTCTATAATTCTACCTGTCAAATTAAAAAAAGAAAAAGAAAGTCAAAGAAAAAGAACCCTTGGGCCAGTGCTGTGGCACAGTGGGTAAAGACACCACCTGTGGGGCCGGCGCTATGGCATAGCAGGTAAAGCTGCCACCTGCAGTGCCAGCACCCCATATGAGAGCTGGTTCAAGTCCCGGCTGCTCCACTTCAGATCCTGCTCTCTGCTATGGCCTGGGAAAGCAGTTGAGGATGGCCTGAGTCCTTGGGCCCCTGTACCCACGTGGGAGACCTGGAGGAAGCTCCTGGCTCCTAGCTTCAGACTGACTCAGCACCGGCTATTGTGGCTACTCGAGGAGTGAATTAGTGGATAGAAGACCTCTCTCTCTCTCTGCCCCTGCCTCTCTGTAACTCTTTCAAATTAAAAAAGAAAAAAAAAAAAATCCTTGAACAGACCCACCAGTTTACTTAAAAAAAAAAAAAATATTTTATTTATTGGAAAGGCAGAGTTAGAGAGAGAGACAGAAAGAGAGATCTCTCAACTACTGGCTCACTCCCCAAATGGTTGCAAGGGTCAGGGCTGGGCCAGGCCAAAGCTAGGAGCCAGAACTCCATCTGGGTCTCCCACATGGGTACAGGAGCTACTGTCTGCTGCCTTCCCAGATATGCTGGTAGGGAGTTGGATGGGAATGGGAAGTGGAGCACAGGACAAGGAGCAGCACTCTTACGGGATGCTAGTGTCACAGGTGGCAGCCTAACCCACTGTGCCATAATGCTGGCCCCAGACCCACCAGTTTGAATAATTTATCTACTGGGAAAACATATCCAATCCTTCATACAGTTCTTTGGGATAAGAAAATAACCAGCCCTGTGGGAAACCCAGATTTACTGCCTCAAAACCTTGAATGCTTGGCAAGAATTATTTTCCTCATTTTTCAATATGATAGTCACCCACTGTTGAAGTTAAAGGAAAACACTGTTCAAAATGTCATGCATGTAGGCAGAGAAGCACAGTTTGGTGCAAGCTGCGCATCCAGAAGCCATTTTAAAGCAAGATCTCTGAACAGGGAAGAGCACAGAACAATCACACGGTCCACCCGTCTCGGAGTACCTGACCCTTCCAGTGAGGGGTCAGCTATCTGCCCCAAATAATCCTCTCCTCCTCTTCCTTTACGGCGTACTCCACAGCCGCCTGAAATACAGACGCATTTCCTACCCTGCCACCCACGTGGCCCCGGGACTCGGCTCTGCTCGCTCAAGTGTCCTTTATGATGTGTGGGGTGTATTCCTGTGCAAAGGGGCATCTCCGTCTTTGACCTTTCCTGCTTCCTACTGCTGAGACGTGGCTGGAGCTCCAGCAACCAGCCTGAACTCCAGCCGCAGGTGAAGCGGGCAGGGACAGCTCAGGAGGAGCCTGTGACATTGCGTATCTGTGTTTTGATTTTCGTCAGTGGTTCCTGGCTCACAACATCCACAGATCTTGTTATTTCCTAAGTTTCTAGAAAAGAGTTGGTGAGTTGGACCTTGTAAACAAGTCTCAGAAAGCAACATCCCTCTTTCTGACCTTCTTGCCCTTTCACTCGCTTCTTTCTCTCTCCAAGGTCGGCCTTGGAAACTATTCTTCTTCTTCTTCCCCAAAGGGGCTCAGAGACATGTAAATCTGCCCCACCTTTCCATCTTGGAGATGGCTATGAAGTCTCTGACCTACGCTTGTCCGATCCTAAAACGCATTTCAGAAAGGAGCTTGCCCATACCAGCAAGGAAAAGATGCTGGCCAGAAAGGCCAAGAAGGATCTGGACAGGCCCGGCTGGGCTTCTCCACTGAACCTGCCAGCATTTCATCAGACCCTTTTTGTCCAGTCACATTTCTACTGCTGTCCGAGATTCAATCATGTCTATGCAACGAGGTCTCCATAAAAACCCTAAAGGACAGGGTTTGGAGAGTTTCTGATAGCTGAGCATCTGGGGGTTCTAGAGTGTGATGCAACCAGGGAGGGCAGGAAAGGACTGCACCCCTTCCCTACACCTTGCTCTGTCCATATCCTTTGCGATATCCTTGTTAAGAAGCCACTGGGAATCCTAAGTTCTTCCCTGAGTTCCAGGAGTCACTCGAGCAAATTAATCAAACTTACGGAGAGGGGGTAGTGGGAATCCTGACTGATAGCCAGCCAGTCAGTCAGAAGCAGCGTGAAACCAACCTGGGGCTGTGACTGGCATTTAGGGGTGGGGGCAGTCCCAGGAGCTGAGCCTTCAAGTTATGCAGTCTAAAATCTAAAAGGACCCCCAGTAGATTAGGGGATCTAATTAAATTAGGGGTGTGCTGCTGCATCATGCCTGCTCGCTTGGTATGTGGGCAAAAACACAGGTGGTGTCAGAAGCGACCTGAGTTGTGAGGGCACAGGAGAAACTGAGTCTTAGTTTGTTTTTCCCTCTATATAATCAGAGAGCCTCGCTCCTGGTGATGATAAAATCAGGATGCCAGCCCCAGGCTGGCCACCTCCATGACAGAGAAAGCTGTTGTAGGCTTTCGTCACACTCATATAATTCATGACCCACCCCACAACCGACACCTGAGTACCTGCCAAGTCACCACGAAGAAGAGGTTTCCACCTCGGGCAGCAGGGAGCGTAAGCCCTTGAGAAGCCGCCTCTCTGTGTCTGGGGTGCTGACTGTCAGGAAGGGGGGGGTCTCGATACTGAGTGACGTTCTGGCCCCCAGCAGCTGCCAGCCCCTGGTTCTGGTCTACCCTTTGTCCACAAACAGAACAGATCTGATTCCCTCTCCACAGAGCAATCCTTCAAAACTTGAGTTCAGTTCTTGTGTGCTTGTCTGTCTCCAGCCTAATCTGTACTAGCTCCTTCAATGATTCTCCCCCATGCCCTTTGCTCCCCTGTGAGCACCGCCAAGCCACTGATCCAACCTTCTCAGCAGAAATGCTCTGTGTGGAAAACATAATCTTAGAGAACGTGATGGAAGCAACGGCACCTCCCCACAGAAGAAATACACATGCGTGAACGCTGACAGACCATCTCAGGAAGTTCACCAATGCACTACAGCTTTCCTGTGGCTTCTCACAGCCAAGAATTCACAGTGGGCCCTGGCAAGACTTCATCTTATGAGATCTGGCTCGCTGAGACAGTGCCATCTGTGTCATCTGGGCACTAATTCTATCCCCTAACACACCTGCTGCTCTCTAGCACAGCTGAAGTGACCTGGGCTCCCTCTCAGACTCCTTTTTTTCCAATGAGGACCAGCAGTATCACCTGGGAGCCTGTGACAAATGCAGAATCTCAGGCCCACACCATGGCTCAACAGCGTTTCTCCTCAAACTGTCCCGTGCATGCAGATTCCCTGGGGATCTTGTTCGAATGAAGCTCTGATTCAGCAGACTTGGAGCAAGGCTCAAGGTGCCGCATTTTTAACAAGCTCCCTGGTGTGGCTGCTGCTGTGTGACTCAAACTCTGCTTCGTGTCAGGACTGCTGGAGGAACTTTCCCACATGCAAATGCTCAGGCCACACCCCATGCAAAGAAACCAGACTCTCTGGAGGACAAGACCCAAAGCGAGAGTAGCTTTCCAAGTTCCCTAAGTGCCTCTGATGAGCAGCCGGCTTCAGACCAGTGGCCCCATCAGCTGATCTTACCCTTTCAGGTGCACTGCAATCTCCTGGGATGCTCCTCCCCAGAGCTTCTGACTCATGAGGTCTGGGACAGGATACGAGCAGCACATTCCTAATCAGCTCCCAGGAACCCCTAAGGCTGCTGGTCCAGGCACCAGTGCACACAGAGAACCACTGCTGTCCACCTTAACCTGTGAGTACAGTTCAGCCTCAGGCTCCGAACCAGCACCCTGTAGTTCGCCCTCTAGGCTTACAGTGTACTTGGTACTGGTCACAAAGTACGGTCCCTCAGTCAGGTCAGGTTTGCTCCTCACTGCGCCAGCATTCAGACTCTATCCTTCCACTGGCTCACAAGGAAGTACCCTGCTGAAGGCCATGCACTCCCCGCTTGCCGGCTTTCCTGGCCTGCGCTCGTGAATCTAACAACTTTAAGGAAGAAATGAAGTTACTCTGGTGTAACTTCTTACAGCAAACCCTTGGGACCTCCTGCTAATCTGCTTCTTCCTCTGAGGGGCCAACACCCCCTCCCCAATTGATGTGGTACCTGGCTTAGGTCTGCTCGAGCTGGAAGTCCTACAAGGCGCCATGTGTAATTCTACCCTCTTACTTGTCAATCAAAACATCCCCTTTCCTGGGATGTACCTGCTTCATCTGGGACCTAAGGTGGGGAATGTCATGAACATATGGCTATCAAGCTCCACATGGAACTTGTGGAGGTGCCATAAAATTCCTAGGTAGCTTCACACCTGCAGAGGCCCCACCCTCCCCTTCATAAAAGAGGCTGATAAATGGGAGAAGCTCTCTCTCTTTTGCAGGGCCCATAGCTGGAGTGCTACCCAGGTACCCTTTCTCTACCTGCTGTACCCTTTGCCACCCCACCTCTCTTCTGGCAATCCTCTGGCCTGCTGCCCATTCGGGATGGGAATTTCTCTGTGTGGGGCAATCGATCTATGCTCATGGGTGAGTATCTGTTCACTTTCTCACTTTTTGAATAAATTTTCTTACCACTTTGAGCATCTTATGCATGTGCATGTCTGCATTTAAAATGCTTATCTCTGAGCAAGACAAGATTAACACACCATGGCCCACACCACAGTCACTGAAGCCACAGCCCAGGGCTACCTGAAAGCTCCTGTGGGTTGACCTTACCCATCCCCATGTCCCCATCACTGATTCCTCTTTCCTTACCCCTCACTTTCCCCAGATGTCTGCGGTCAACATACCCAGTGAGGTTTGTACAACACTTCATCTCCAAAAGCCCAGTCTGATCAAGGGCACAGGCATAAATATCAATGCAGTGGCCGTTTGCAGCAGTTCGATTAGCAAGCATCTCATAATGCTGTGAAGAGAGGGAACATACTTTAGGAAATAGTAACATGATGCCATGGTATGCCTTAACATCCCAAAGGATATAGGAATGAATGGAGATCGTTTCCTTTAAAACACACAGGGAAAATAAAGATTGAGTTTCCAATTATAAAACACTTTGAGGTCATCCACTTCGACGAGGGTCTGACAGTAGAAGTAGTCTAACAGCAGACAAGACGTGGAAACAGTCTCAGGAAGAGGACCTTGCTGACCGTGCTGTGGGGGTCTCAGCACAGTAGCTGTCACTCCAGAGCAGCCCAAAGCCAGAACTGGGCTGCTCCCATTATAGCCCGCGCCCCTGAGTACCTACCTTGGTTGCCTTCTTCATGAAACGTGCATTATCTTTCTCAATGTCATGCCAGGAACGAATAGGAACCTTTAGTTCATCGCCAACGACCATGCCAGGCCCTTGGGTGGGAGGACCGCCTGTGAACAGCATGATCCGGGCTCCGGTGTTAGGAAACGTGCCCTGGAATAGGAAGCAGCAGCATTTTAGAGGTACATGCCCACCTCCAAGTGTGGTTCAACCTCCAACAGAAACGCTCCAAAGACTGAGTCTTCCCAGCTGCCCCTGACCAGATGGAGCTGCAGATCGACACAGAGGATGCTGCCGAGGAGCAGCACCATCCTGAGGGTTCTGCATACTGGTATTAACTTATGGCGAGCACTTCCCACTGCTCTAATGCCCCTACGCTTTTCCTGAAAACTTCTGGTACTTGCAAACATCCAGGGGTTCCTTCCATGTGGATAGCAATAATGATTTACATTAACATGGGCATCTGGTTGACTTACATCACAACTGGTTTTCAAGCAAAGCCAACAAATACAATTTCTGAGAACAAGTTTCCCAGTGAATTGTGAATTACCTCCAACAGGCCAACAGCAATGGACAGCGCAACCCCGGTGGAGCGCAAGGGTCTCTTCCCCTGAGTTACTGGCCATGGGTCTCTCTGCAGCTCCCCCAAAAGATCAGTGAGGGTCATGTCAATCTTGTGAATGGGCTGCAAAAATCTGCAAATTTTGAAGAGAAACATCAGTCCTGGCTTAACAAAGCACTCTGGTCTTCAACTCTAGGGGGCTCCTAGTTACTGCTCTTCAAACAATTACTCAGTAGGAAAAACAACCGTCATTTTCTTCTTTAAGGTCATCTCTAACTACACACACAAAACAACTCAAGGAAATTTTACTAGGGAATATAAAGTCTAATATTTAGCAATCACATACGAGGCAAGGAAAAATAGTAGTTTAAAGAGAATAAATGAGTTTAACTAATTGTTAAGCAGCACAGAGATGCTAAGGACCCATCTAATGGAATTCAGCACATGGAAGGTCCACTAATGTGGCCAAGCTTCACCACTGCAAAGGTTTACGTTGTTTCTCTTCAGCCTGAGGAGTAACAGAGAGAAACGTTCTAGTTTCTTCCCAGAGGAAGAAGTTCAGCCCAGCCTGCAGGTGATGCATTTTACTAAATCTGCTGGCCACTACCATCACCCATTCACTCGGTAGCCTGAATGAAGTATCTTATTTGTGTGCATTCAATAAGAAGTCTTTTCGCTCTTTCTCTCTGTGTCTGTCTGTCTCACTTACACTCTCCTTTTCCTCTTTTCCTTCTTCACCCCTTCCCTCCAGTCTGTCAGGTTTCCCCCAATAAACTCTTTCCCTTAAAAAAAAAAAAAGTCTTTTCAATTTTTTCAGTTTTACATAAGGATTAGAAAGGGCAACAACCATAAGTCTAAGAGGAGGAGAATGACTGAGTAAAGTGGTGCCAACACCTTTCTGACCAAATGTTAAATACCAGTTAGGCTGAATTTTCTTTGCCAGGAGAATAAAGTTCTAATAGTGTCCTTCCTGACTCCCTTGGACTGTCCTGCACACCCACTATGGCGTGTGTGTGACACTGTGTGTCTCACCTGCTTGAAATAAAAGAGTGCTCCTGGGCTTGAGCAGGTCTTGGTTGCTGCATGGGCATGGCTGACTTGGTCAGGCCCAGCATATCCTAAAGAAAACAGAAACAAAAGACTCATTTCCCATACCATTAAGAGCGAACAACTAATTCACTTCTAAGAAACACCTTTGCTTCTGTACAAGCGAGACACAAACCTGTATTTGTTTTGCAGTTAAATCCTTGGTCCCTCGGAAGACGTAACTTTTGGAGATTCCTTCACAGCTTAGCTCGTGTACCTGCACCATCCTCCCGAAAGTGATGAGCCCCACCAGGGCATCTGGAGGAAGGAGACTTAGGGACATCTGCAGGGACTCTTTGAGTGCTTGAAGGTCATCTTCTTCCAGGCATGTGTCGACCACATAGAGAAAGATTAGAGGGGTCTGGGGACCTCGCTTTTGGAAAAGAGAACAGCAAAATGATCAGGATTCAGATGCACGTGAACAGCTCTCGTTTGACCGAGTGTTAGAATACCAAGTCTTCATCTACATTTACTGTCAGGGGATAAGGACATCTACACAAACCGCCATGTATTTATTTCACTGGATGACTACGATTTGTTTTTTGTAACAAATTATACATAAAAACTGTTCCCAACAATTTATTCAACATTTTGGAATACCCACTATGTACTGGGCATGATTCCAGGACCCAGGTACATCAGTGAACAGAAAGAACAAAGTCCCTGCCTGCCTCATGGAGCAAACTTTCTGGAAGGCAGAGATTAAGGGGGGCTGTGAAAGCCAGGAGTGCAGGCAGGGGACAGGTTGAAGGATTGAGAGGGGCCAGGCAGCCTCATTAAGAAAGTAACATAAAAGCAAGGAGGGAGCCACACACACAGAGACAGTTGGAGCCTGAGGGAAGAGCACAGGCTGCCGGGCTGCAGTGTTCCTGGCGTGCTGGAGGCCCAGCCGGCTGAACAAGGACCCCAGCAGAACTGAGTTCAGGGAGGTGGCACACAGGGCTGAGAAAAGTCTTCTACTCTGGGCCAAAAGAGGAGCTCTTTTCACCATTGAAGGTTTCTGAACAGAGAAGTAACATGATACACATTTCTTAGATGTACTCTGGCCGCTGGGTTAAGAAACAAAAGTAAATGGGCAAGGGCAAAATCAGGGAGACTGCGGTGTGCACACACACCATAACCTAATGTTTAGGATCCAGCTGCCCTACTGGCTTTAAATCCCCTGGGCAGCTAAGACACACGAAAAACAGGGTTTTCGGAGAAACTCAAGAAGTTACCTGCACCACGTACTCAATTGTAGAAAACTGGGGCATCAGCTCGGCAGGCTGATTCACCTCAGATATGCCTGTGTAAGCTGGAGGGAACTGAAAAGAAAACCAAGTGTTGTTTTGTTACAGCTGAAAGATCCTTACAGTAAACTATTTTACTTTTCCATTTATGAAAATGGCTAATGACCATATATTAATTTTGAAAGCACAAAATATAAAACAATGGGGCCAGCACTGTGGCACAAGTGGGTTAAGCCACTACATGCAATGACAATATCCCATATCAGACCACCAGTTCAAGTCACAACCGCTCTGGTTCTGCTCTAGGTTCCTCCATCTGGAAGGCAGAAGAAGACGGTCCAAGTGCTTGGGCCCCTGCTACCCATGTGGGAGACCCAGAAGGAGCTCCAGGCTCCTGGCTTTGGCCTAGCCTGTCCCAGCTATCACAGCCATCTGGGGAGTGAACCAGAGGACAGAAGTTCAATTCCTCTCTCCCTTCCATTCTCCCTCTCTTGCCAGCACTCTACCTTTCAAGTAGAACATTCATAAAAATTAAAAATCATGATTTAAAACTTGTAACTCTGTCTTACATCATTTTATAACTTCAAAAAATATCTTTATTTTTTTAAGGCAGCTTCAAGTTATATTGTAACTTCCAAATGTTTAAAAACACACTATTAAAAACCACTGTTTGGCCGGCGCTGCGGCTCACTAGGCTAATCCTCCGCCTTGCGGCGCCAGCACACCGGGTTCTAGTCCCGGTCAGGGCACCCGATTCTATCCTGGTTGTTCCTCTTACAGGCCAGCTCTCTGCTGTGGCCAGGGAGTGCAGTGGAGGATGGCCCAAGTGCTTGGGCCCTGCACACCATGGGAGACCAGGATAAGCACCTGGCTCCTACCTTCGGATCAGCGCGGTGCGCTGCCCGCAGCGCACCAGCCACGGCGGCCATTGGAGGGTGAACCAACAGCAAAGGAAGACCTTTCTCTCTCTCTCTCTCACTGTCCACTCTGCCTGTCAAAAAAAAAATTCTTAACTATGTTCTACAAATTAAAGACTGAGATTTGTGCACAGGGTAACATCTTTATTTTGTTTCTTATTTTGGCTGCTACCAATAAAGTATGTTTGGGGTAGGAAAGTTGGCAAGTTTAGGAAAATATAAAAAAAAAAAAGGAAAAAAAGCAAATCCTGTGACTTAGAAGCAGCCACTGATAACATCTTGGTGTAATTTCTTCCAGATGTTTTATATTAGAGCACAGTTGAGACCATTATTTATTTATTTAACTTATTTGAATGGCAAAGAGACAGACATACAGATGGACAGACAGAGAGTACCCATTCACTGGTTCACTCACCAAATGGTGACAACAGCCAGGGTTGGGCCAAGCTGAAGCCAGGAGCCAGGAACTTTATCCAGGTCTCCCACATGGGTGGCAGGGGCCCAACTACTTGAACCGTCACCTGTTGTCATGGTGCATATTAGCAGGTTACTGGAATGGACAGCAGAATTAGGAGAGGAACCCACGTACTCCAAAATGGGATGCACAATGGCTTCACCACTGTGCCAAATGCCTACCCCTAGCTTTATGTTAAATATCAAGTTAAGGGGCTGGGGTTGTGGTGTAGCAGGTAAAGATGCAGCCTGCAACACCAGCATCCCATATGGGCACTGGTTCATGTCCCGGCTGTTCCACTTCTGATCCAATTCCCTGCTGATGGCCTGAGAAAAGCAGCAGAGAATGCCCCAGATGCTTAAGACCCTGCTACCCACATGGGAGGCCTGGAAGAAGCTCCTGGCTTCAGCCTGGGCCAGCACTGGCCGTTGAGACCATATGGAGAGTGAACCAAGGGATGGAAGATCTGTCTCCCCCTACCCCATTCCCGCTCTGTATCTATGACTTTAACAAATAATTAACACACACACCCACAAAGTTTAGGTGCAGCTCACCAAGTTTAGCAGGTGTTCACTCTAGGACAATGACCTCAGGATAACCACATATCCCTGCTGGGAAGCTGACAGGCAATTGTAAAGGGCCAGTGGCTAGAAAGGGTATCTCAGTACGACAGCAAGACCTCTGTCCCCAAACTGGCCTTGACTTTCTATTGGCTGCGATACCCCACAGTATCCCACTATAAAAAAAAGTGTGGGAGAACCCAGAGGTCAGCCCAGCCACACTGGCCATATCCCAGCAACCTGGAGAGGCCCTGTTCACCCACTCAGTTGTCTGTACAGAAGCGGAGAGAGGTGGCTAAGACCACTCTGACTCCTCCAGGGAGCCGCCCCTCTCCTCCTGGCTCCACACTCATTGAGAGGCTCACCTCTGCAAGGCCCAGCTGAGAGGATTACAAATAACTGTGCCTGCCTGCAACAGACTGCAGAGCATGCCTTCAACTGGCAGGTGGCGATCTCAGGTAAGCATCATTATACCATGTACGTGGTGCTTACCACGTGTCAAGCACTGTCCTAAATCCTGCACACTCATCAGCTCAGTTTAATTTTAACAACCCCGTGAAGCAGGTATATTACTACCATTCTAATCTTAAAGACTAGGACAGGAGATGAAGTGACTTGCCCAAAGCCACACAGGAAGTAAGTGATAGATCTGAGTGAAACCCAGGCAGTCTGGCTACAGCGTCCTGGCTTTTAATCACCATCCTGCTTGAGAATTTTCAATGCAAATTATTGAAACACAGACAACATCAATTCTGAACATAACAGGGTATTATATATACTTTTTTTTAATCTGAGAGGCAGAGACAGAGAACTCCCATTAGCGGCATCAGTCCCCGAATGTCCACTATGACCAAGGCTGAAGCTGAGGGCCGGAACACAGTCTAGGTCTCCTCTGTGAGTGGCAGGAACCCACCTACTTCAGGCATCACTGGTACCTCTCAGGGTCTGCGCTGGCAGGAAGCGGGAGTCAGGATCAAGAGCTGGGGTGCAAATCTAGGTCCTCCAATGTGACACACGCATCTGAACTGCCAGGCTAAATACTGTCCCAGATTGTATAGAATTCTGAATCTCTCAAGAAGATACATAGTGAATGGAACCTGCTTAGTTTCTGAACACTGTACACTGCTTATGTCATCACTGGCTATGTGTCATATCTGGGAATGAGATTAATTATAATTATCAAATAAATGAATAAATAAATGCAGGTTATTAATACCTTAGGGACTGTTGGGACAATGTACAATAGGATGGGCAAGATTTTTTTCTAACAGCTTTATTGAGGCATAGTTTACATACCATAAAATTCACTCATTTTAAGCGTGTAATTCAATGACTGCTGGTAAACACACAGAGTTGTGCAACAATTACCACAACCCAGTTTTAGAACATTTTCCATCATAGGCACAGGAAATTTTCAAGAGCGGTCTCTAGTGATTTGTGAGCTCCTTCTAGTTTGGTAGTTTAAAAGTTTTTTTTTAAATCAGAAGAAGCTCAATACTGACACTTGAATCCCAAATGATCAGAAAATAAGAATTTAGTAATGTACACTATCCATTTCAAATACACTGAAAGTAAGTGAAATATGAGCTACTGGTCTATTATTACGGTAACAGATTTCCTGTCTTTAGCAGCTTGCAAGGAAAGAGAACTCCACATTTCCTCCACAGCAAATGACAAGGACTCAAATAATGGAACCATCAACAGAAAAATCACAAATGCTCAACGCTCAGTATTGTGCTAAACAAAAGCTATCACTTTGAGTTCAGCAGAAATTGCTGACTACCAATGTAGACACAAATTCAACCCCACTTTTTTCACAACTAAAAATGCAACATATAACATTTTTAAAAATAATTCACATACCTGGTTTCTTTGGAAACAGAAATTACAGGCCCAAAGTTTTGCTCGATAATCAACCTGACTGTAAGAAAAAATAAATATCACAACTAGGTACTTTATATTTATTGGAGAGGGAGAGAGACAGAGAGACACAGAGTTCCCATTCAGAGGTTCATTCCCCAAATGCCCAAAATGGCCAGGGCTGGGGCAAAGCCAGGAACCAGGAACTCAACCCGGATGTCCCATGTTGGTAGCAGGAATCTAATCAGCTGAGGCACCGTGGTGGCCTCCCAGAGTCCACATTATCAGGAAGCTGGAGGCAGAACACAGAAGCTGGTACTGAACCCAAGCAGTCCCGTACAGGTCATGAGCATTTTAACTGCTAGGCCAAACTGCCAAACATCCACCCCCTATTCATTTTTAAGGTGGAAAGCATTCAAATGTAAATTTCAAGGTCAGTAAAGCTCATAAACAGGTTTCTATGTGTATGCATAAACACAACTGCTTGCTGCAGTTAGAATTTTGGCTATTAACCACACCAGAAAATGTCCATTAAAAAGCTACAATGAAGAATCAGCAGATCCCTTTCATTTTCCTAAGATCCTAGAAAATTTTTTAAATTTCATGATTTATATAAATTATAGGCTATTTCTCTTTGCCTATTAACATTATTTTCATGATTTTTTCCCTAATAATTTTACTGTCCAGCTATGTGACATTACCAAATGTCCATTGTACCTGAAGAAATGTAGGGCAGTCTTGCTTCTACATTTACCACCTCCTACAATTCGTTCTAAATAGTGCTTCAGTTGCTTTTCTCTCCTTTCAATGTTTAAAAAATTTAAAAAACGGGCAATGATTTTTTAAAAACACAACAGCAGCATTCTTATATATGGGTGCGTTAAATAAGAAGGAAGTGAAAAATGTCCCCTCAAACAGAAATTATACATTTCCCACCTGTTAAACAGTTCACTCAGAGAAATATCATAGGCTACTCTTCAGGTACAAAGAAAACTACCTTAACAAAATCACTCACAGCTAAAATTTCTTCTGCCTACTATTGCATCCAGCTACATACCTTCATCATACCAGGTAAAGTATGAGAAAATGTTCTAAAGCTCTCAGTTTTTTGAAAAATACTTTAAAAGGCACCAATAACATCTACAGTTAATAACTGGCAAAAAAAAAAAAAGTGAATGACAAACCTCTTTTCTCTACCTTCACTTAATTCCTATAAGATTCCAATTTTTTTTTTTTTTTTTTGACAGGCAGAGTTAGACAGTGAGAGAGAGACATAGAGAAAGGTCTTCCTTTTTCCGTTGGTTCACCCCCTGGCCGCTACGGCCAGTATGTTGTGGCCGGTGCAGAGCGCCTATCTGAAACCAGGAGCCAGGTGCTTCCTCCTGGTCTCCCATGTGGGTGCAGGGCCCAAGCACTTGGGCCATCCTCCACTATCTTCCTGGGCCACAGCAGAGAGCTGTGGACAGAATCCGGCGCCCCAACCGGGACTAGAACCCGGTGTGCCGGCGCCGCAGGCAGAGGATTAGCCTAGTGAGCCATGGCGCCGGCCAAGATTCCAATTTTATCTGGGGTATTAGGCCAGGGAGATTTCTACCAGCATTCATCCCCTAAGAACCTCACCGTCTACTACTCATCTCAAATCTGACACCTTGCCCAAACTGAATGACATTTACGAGAATCACATAAACGTGGTAATTTATTGTATTCAATATTTTTACCAATGTTTAAAAGAATCCATACCAAAGAGGATTGAGAACAGCTTTGCAAGTCGGTCTGCTACAGAGCACAGGCTCATACTGTACGGGGGGCAGGTCGGGCCGTTCTTTCAAAGGTGTGAGGAGACAAGCCAGAGGAACAACCATCCTCGTGGCCTCCAAGCGGCTGGAGGGCCACACGTTCCAGCTGAAACGCACGCCATCTCGCTCTTCGTTCTGCTGAATGAACTCCAGATACGTTGCCATAGTCTGAAAGGGAACTGAAGATACAGCTTTAATTGAGCGTTAACACTCTCAACTGAAATTCCAAAGACGGTCATCTGACTCTGTGTGGACGTTGGTCTGGAAGAATCTGTTGCCGCAGATGGATGACATTACCTACCTTCTCTCTGACCCCAAAGCTGGCTGACCCCCAGTTGTCTGTGACACTTCCTGCCTCAACACTCCCCTCTTTACTCCTACCTTCCCACTGGCCTCAAAAGTCAGTTGACTCCCAGCTGATGGATTCTTTCTCAACTCTCCCCCCTCTAGCACTTAAAAAAAAAATCACACAAATGAGGGAGGAGGTTCATCACCATCTGATTATCTCTAAGCTGCACGCAGTCAAAACATCCACAGGAATCCTCCTCATGGACCCCATCTCAGTCAAGCCGATCTGGACCCTTGCCCAAGGGTCAGTCTCAGACACTGTTTCACAACCCAACCCTTCCTTCTTTAAGGAAATTACATACATTACTAAATGTTACATTTCAAGTGATGTTGTTTTGGGGCCTTTCTCCTCCCCAGCTTGGTTAGCTGTGAAGAATGAGTTACTGATCGGCCAGTCCAGTTCACAATCTGAACCAGTTCCCAGCTGAAGTAGTTCCACAAAAACAACCAAGGCCAAATGCCGTTCTGCTGAGCCTCATCAGGACCTTCCCGCACCGCAGTCGCAGGTGCTCAGGCCTAGACTCTGGTCAGTGACACAGTACTGCCGACTACCCTTCAACCCCAGCAACCCCAGCTTCATTCGGTGTGTAATACACGCCATGGTCACACATCTAAAATACTGGGCAACATACACCTCAGGAAGTGGGGTTCAGGGGAACAAGCCCTTCAAGAAAAGCAGAAAAAGTTAAAGAGTCTGTGGGGCCGCTGTGGCATAGCAAGTAAAGCTGCCACCTGCAGTGCCGGCATCCCATATGGGTGCAGGTTCAATTCCCCGCTGCTCCACCAGCGGAGGCTGGTCCAGGTCCTTGGGCCCCTGAACTTATGTGGGAGATCCGGAAAAAACTGCTGGCTCCTGGCTTCGGATAGGCTCAGATTTAGCTGTTGCAGCCATTTGGGGAGTGAGCCAGCAGATGGAAGACCTCTCTCTCTCTCTCTTTTGCCTTTCTGTAACTCTGTCCTTCACATAAATGAATAAATCTGTTTTTTTTTTTAAAAAGGTGTGGGTTCTACCTCAGGTCCCCAGATGTCTACCTATTGTCACCTGCTCTCCTGATTTCACACCGCCTCTTGACCTATCTCCTCCAAAGCACAGATTTTTGACCTTGGCCGTATGAACCACGGGGGACTTCGCGGGGGTTGGGGTGGAGGGAGGGGGCACGAGTCCTCTGACGTTGCTTGGACAACTGTGAATCAATGTGTATTTTCCTAGGGAGCCGGGTCTGGGCTTACACCAAATTCCCCAAAGGGCAAGGGTATAGGAAGAAGTTACCAGCCGAATGAACGAACCGCTGAAGGAATGAAAGGCCTGGGAAGATACCGTTAGAGGATCCGCAAGGAAAAAAAAAAAAAAAAAACCGGAGCCACTCCCAGCTGCCTAACATTTCAGGACATAGTGAGACCATCCGTAGACAGAATTCAGTGAGGTTTAACCTCGCAGGGAGCCCGAAGATCTGGGTTCCAGTTCTCTATCCCAAAGTAAAAGTCCTTTCAGCTAGGTTGCTCAGCTAAAAGGGGTGACTGGCGCACCCCCAATCCTGAATGCTCAGGACCCCAATACCGGTCCTCTGGCTGCCCGGCCTGGCCCGGGAGCGTCACTCTCAGCCGACTCCGGGTAATCAATTTCCTCCCGAGTAATCTATTTCTCTGCTTGCCAGAAAGAGGCCCCATCCCAGGAGCAGACCACTAGGCTCCCGGCAGAACTCGCGACCGCGTCCTCCGCCCTCCGTCACCTAGGATCACAACTCACCTGGCCACCGCCGTCCAAACCCACAGCTGGAAAAGCCGGGCTCTCGCTCCCACTTCCAATTCCAGCTCAGCTCTCAACGGATTGGCCGGCGCCCCTGCACGTCACGCCACGGCGCCGCCCGCTGGCCAATCAAAGAGCGGTTTCCGCGCGGACGAGCGGAAGCGACGCGGTTAGAGACGCCACGCCGTCATCTTGGACCCGGGCAAGACGGTCACGCCTCCACTTCAAAGTTTCTCACAACACGTTTCTCCACATCCACCCCGAAACGTTTCTGCCTCAGAACCCCGGCGCCTTCCAGTCCCGCACCCTCGTCGCTACTAGCCAGCACGCCCCGGGGGTTCGCCCTCACACAAGACGACATCCACTCGCGTCCGTGGGAAATCCCTCTCATCGCCTTAGTTACAAGGAAGCGAGAATGATGACGTGTGCTTCGGGAAGGCGGGGCGCTGGCCGGAAGTGCCTGGAAATGACGTCAGCACGCCGGAAGGGGCGCGTGTGTGTTTGCTGGTGTGGGGGGCTGCTAGTGCTCTCCCTGTGGTCTCTGGTGGTTAATGTTTGTCTATCCGCCAAGGTTTCCTCCTCAGCCTCGCTCTAAAGGCCCCCCTCGGAACATCCATCCCCTCCTCAAGGAGGTGAACGATTGCACTCAGGCCCTGAAGGAAACCAGCAAGGCTCACCTCTCCACAGAACCCAACTCTCCCAGCCGCCATGTCTTTTCACACTTTGTTGACAGCTGACAGAATGAGCGCTTTGTAGCTCTGACTCAGGTGTGGCATAGTAAAACAAGCAAAAACTGGATGAGTTTAAAATTAGGCCGGAACACATCCAGGCACTCAAGAAGCAGACACTAATTAGCTCAACTAAGTACAAAGTTTTAAATTCCCTATAGATAATGGAAATTAGTCAATGCACTATGAAATGTAATTCACGTAAGTTATCGATGATTGTTGAAAAACTTTGGTTTTTAATCTTAAACTCGATGTTAATGTTAGCTTATTTTAATCAGTAAAGTTGTATAAGTTTAAGAAATTTAATGGAAAAGGCCAATTAAAATATACTTGTATTTTATACTTAACAGAGAAAGGACTTAACTGGGATTTTTCTTTTTACACCAAAAGTTAACATAATATTATTTACCAAAGATTTGTCTTAATTATTTGAACCTAAATTCTTTGCATACTAGCAATTTATGTAGGAAGAATTTTTAAAACGTTTAATGAAATTTAATTATGGTTTAGAAAAAGGTTAAGCAATTTTCTCTGAAAAATATATTGACTCTGTATACTTAATTTACTGCGGGGAGGGACTTGTTAATCAAATTACCCTATTTTGCATTCTGAAAATGAGAAAAATCCATTGCCAGTTTGAGTATAAAGGTACATGTGCCAAATGGCTAAGGAGAAATACAGTGAAAATGACAAAAGCTGTAAAGGCAAGGCATATGCAATAGGCTGTAGGGGACAATGCCAGAAATTTCTAAAGTGGCAACAAGAAATGTTGGCTGGCATTTGAAGTTCAGTTCAACGTAGTTGAAATTCACTTTTCTTGTCCATTAGTGCTTCTTTGTGCACCTGGCCACCTCCTCATCTGTAAACCCTTCTCCAGTTGTTAGCAGCTTCCTCAGGTAATCTTCCTAAATGGTGCCAGTTACTTCTTCACCAAAGCAAGCAAAAGCATTACAGATTTATTTTTTTTTTAAGATTTATTTATTTACTTGAATGAGTTACATAGAGAAGGAGATGCAGAGAGAGAGAGAGAGAGAGAGAGAGATCTTCCATCCACTGGTTCATGCCCCAGATGGCTGCAACGGATGGAGCCAGAAGCTTCTTCCAGGTCTCCCAAGTGAGTGCAGGAGCCCAAGCACTTGGGCCATCCTCCACTGCTTTCCCAGGCAGGTTAGCAGGGAACTGGATTTGAAGTGGAGCAGGCAGGACTCAAACGCACCCATATGGGATGCCAGCACTGCAGGCAGCAGTGTCACCTATGCCATATCACTGGCCTCACAAATTTTATTTATTTAAGAAGCAGACTTAGGGGTGGGAATTTACATACTCAGTCCGCTCCCCAAATGCCCACAGCAGTTGAGAGCAGGTCAGGGCTGAGGCTGTGAGCACAGATCCCAATCCAGGTCTCCATCATGGAAGGCAGAAACTCAGCTACTTCAGCCATCACAGCTACCCCCAAAGGTATGCATTAGGAAGCTGGAGCCAGGAGCCAGAGTCAGAAATCAGACTTAAGTGTTCTGATGTAGGACACAGGAGTCCTACTTACCAGACTGAACACCTGTTCCCAGTAAGACCATTTCTTTCTTTCTTTTGTTATTTATTTGAAAGGCATAGCCAAAGGAGAGAAATTTCACTCCCCAAATGGCCACAGTGGCCAGGTCTGGGCCAGACTGAAGACAGGAGCCTGGGACTCCATCTAGGTCTCTCACATGGGTGGCAGAGGCCAAGTACTTGGGCCATTTTCCACTGCCTTCTCAGGCACATCAGCAGGGAGCCAAAACAGAGGAAAAGCAGCTGAGACTGAAACTGGTGTTCATCCGGTAAGATGGCATCGCAGGCTGTGACTTAACCCACTGCACCACAATGTCCAGCCCCAATAAAATCATTTGTGATGACATCTTCTGGATCTTTGCCACTCTAACTTCTCACTAAACATTGTGAGAAATGTGGTGAAATTGATAGGGTCTGGAGCCTCATTCATCATGACATCCCAATACTCATCAGTTGTATTTTCTGCAATGAGGCAAGCATATGCAAATCTTTCTTGTTGATGAAACATCTCTGTAATGATAAATCACGGCAAAGACCTCTGAACTCCCGAATCTGTGACTGGTCAAACACGGCAGACATTGGATACTGTATATGGAGGGGACTTCTGGGTGTCCATATTCTTTGCCTTTTTGCTTGACACAATATGGTTAAATCCTGGCACTGTGTGAGAATCTAAGTGATTCTCATAGTGAACCCTGCTACAGCTGTCAACACCCTTCTACTGGCAGAGCTGCTAAAAACCAACTTCCAGAAGGATTTTTTATTAAAAATCTAGCCGATTAGTTATCTTGTTTTCTGGGAATTTTAGGAATATGTGATTTATGTATGTGTGTGTTTATTTCCATAAATGCACTAACAGAGCACCTTAATTGAAGACATATAATAATATAACTTAAGGTGGTAAAACATTTTACACCCTTAGAAGAAGAGGTAAAGACACTTAGCCATCAGCTTTGATTCTACAACTTCAGGCACAGGTCAGATGTCAACACCTAATGGTTAAGAAGCTATTTGGGATGCCTGCATCCTGTATCAGAGTCCCTGGTTTTCAGTCCCAGCCCCACTGCCAATTCCAATTCCAGCTTCTTATTAATATGCACCCTGGGAAGCACGAGTATTTTGGGTCTCTGCCACCAAAATAGGGGACCCAAACTGAGTTTCTGGCTCCTGGCTTCAACTTGGCCCAGCCCTGACGACTTATGGTCATTTGGGGAATGAACCAATGCCTGGAAGATATCTCTGTCTTTCTGTCTCTCTCTCACTGTCTCTGTCACTTCAGCAAGTTCTTGGGAACAACTTTCAATATTAATGAGTGATGTAACAGGTAAATTTGTAAATTTTCAGATTTTTAAAAAAATATTTTATTTATCTTATTTAAAAGTCAGAGTTACTCAGAGAGAAAAGGAGAGGCAGAGAGAGAGAGAGAGGTCTTCCATCTGCTGGTTCACTACCCAGGTGGCCACAACAACTGGAGCTGTGCCGATCTGAAGCCAGGAGCCAGGAGCTTCCTCCAGGTCTCCCATGCGGGTGCAGGGGCCCAAGGACTTGGGCCATCTTCTGCTGCTTTCCCAGGCCATAGCAGAGAGCTAGATTGGAAGTGGAGCAGCCGGGACTTGAACTGGTACCCATATGAGATTCAAACACCGCAGGCAGCCGCCTCATATGCTATGCCACAGCGCTGGCCCCATCATTTTCAGATCTTAAAAAGTTTGTTAAAATGTTGACTTTCAGTTTTGAAATCAAAGCCATTTCTTCTGTGATAATAACAAGGTCAGAAAATGCTCGTACAAGACATTACAAGGCTGGCACCCAGCTCACTAGGCTAATCTCCGCCTTTCAGCACCACAGAGAAAAGTCTTCCTTTTTCTGTTGGTTCACCCCCCAAGTGGCCACTACAGCCGGCGCGTTGCAGCTGGTGCGCTGTGCGGATCCGAAGCCAGGAGCCAGGTGCTTCCTCCTGGTCTCCCATGCGGGTACAGGGCCCAAGCACTTGGGCCATCCTCCACTGTACTCCCGGGCCACAGCAGAGAGCTGGCCTGGAAGAGGAGCAACCGGGACAGAACCGGCGCCCTGACCGGGACTAGAACACGGTGTGCCGACGCCGCAGGCGAAGAGTTAGCCTAGTGAGCCATTGCGCCGGCTAGATTTGTGATAATTATATACTCTCAGGGATCACTGTTGGCATGAGCCATCTGAGAAGGGTGAGAGTTGATGCCATTGCCTTTTCTCCCCTTCTAGAAGGAAGATTAGCAGATCTTCGGGAAGGTCTCATCCTTTTGTAGCCCATAGTTCCTGTACAGGAAGTGTCATTGTTTCTTAAACTGAAAACCTTGTAGGTACCGGAATACCCCTGCTTATTTTTTTTAAATGTTAAACTGGTTTACTGTTTAGTGTATAATTTGTTTAGTTTTGATCCCTATCACCAAAACAGATATGGACATATGTCACCCCAAAGTTTCCTTCTGCCCCTTGCATTTTTCAGAGTTTCATACAAATGGAGCCTTAATGTAGGTGCTATTTTTTGGTTTGGCATCTTTCACTCAAGATTATCGTTTTGTAATTCATCTGTGGTATTGTGTATATCATTGTTTAAATGTGTAAGTTTACATTGAAGGTTGAATAATATTGATGTTTCGTTAATATTATGATATACAAGGATCTTCAAAACATTCATGGAGAAGTCTATTATGTTTTTTAAACATTTTTATATATTTATTTATTTGAAAGAGTTACACAGAGGAGAGGCAGAGAGAGGTCTTCCATCCACTGGTTTACTCCCCAATTAGCTGCAACAGCTGGAGCTGTGTCAATTCAAAGCCAGGAGCCAGGAGCTTCTTCCTGGTCTCCCATGGGGCTACAGGGGCCCAACGACTTGGGTCATCTTGGATCAGAAGAGGAGCAACAGGGACTAGAACCGGTGCCCATATGGGAAGCTGGCACTGCAGGTGGTGGCTTTACCTGCTTTGCCACAGTGCCGGCCCCCATTATGTTTTTTTTTTTTTAATATTTATTTGAAAGACAGAGTTACAGAGAGATGTAGAGACAGAGAGAGAAGTCTTCCATCTGCTGGTTCACTCCTTAGATGGCTGCAATGGCCGGAGCTGTGCCGATCCAAAGCCAGGAACCAGGAACTTCTTCCAGGTCTCCCACATGGGTGCAGGGGCCCAAGGACTTGGGCCATCTTCTACTGCTTTCCCAGGCCATAGCAGAGAGCTGGATTGGAAGAGGAGCAGGTGGGACTAGAACTGGTGCCCGTGTGGGATGCTGGTGCTTCAGGCCAGGGCTTTAACCCACTGCGCCCCCGTGCCTGCCCCACCCATTATGTTTTAATTCCATTTTCCTGTGATCTCTGTATGTTTTGGTTTTGTCCATGGTTCTTGGCCCATAATTCCATAGCCCTGTTGTTTCTTTAAAAATAGAACAGTAAGGTTAAAATATTTGGCCTTCTTTCATTGGTTTCTGAAGCAGCTTCAGAACAGCTTCAGGGTGCTGAAGGTGACAGGCAGTCTTCTGTTAAAATGTTGGGGTGCTTTAGGCCTCAGAAAACCAAATCTCTCACCTTCTCCTGTCAGCTTTTCCCCTGACCCATTTTCTCCCCAAGCCAGGTCATATAGGAACTGGAATTTCTCATGTACAGGTGGGTTGTAGACACTAACCATAATCTCCCCCTGACTTTCTGTGTTGGAGCTGGCCCTGAGGAAACCCTCTGACTTACCTTCTCTAACAGAAGACTGTAAGTCCTTCTTTTTGGAAGGATCCTGTCCTGTATCTGTGGGGGAAGAAGGCACAAAAAGACCAGGAGGAATCTGGACAGACAGGCTGTGCTGGACTTCCCCAGTCTACTAACATGGGATTATATCCTTTATTAAAAAAAAAAAAAGAAAAGAAAAAAAAACTTTTGTATTGGGGTTGGCGCTGTGGCCTGTGGCACAGCAGGTTGAAGCCCTGGCCTGCAGCATCAGCATCCCATATAGGTGTCAGTTCAAGTCCCAGCTGCTCCACTTCCGGTCTGGCTCTCTGCTAAAGTGTTTGGGAAGGCAGTGGAAGATGGCCCAGGTCCTTGAGTCCCTATACCTGTGTGAGAGACCTGGAAGAAGCTCCTGGCTCCTGGCTTCAGATCTGTTTAGCCCCATCCATTGTGGCCATCTGGGGAGTGAACCGGTGGATGGAAGACCTCTCTCTCTCTCTCTCTCTCTCTCTCTCTCTCTCTCTCTCTCTTTCAAATAAATAAGCATAAATCTTTTTTTAAAAAGATGTATGTAAAAGAAAAAATAAGATTTATCTATTTAAAAGGCAGAATTACACACACACTCAGAAATAGAGATCTTTTATTCATTGGTCACTTCCCAAATGGCTACAAAGGCTGCTTTCCCAGGTGTATCAGAGGTGGAGCGGCCAGGACTCAAACTGGTGCCCATATAAGATGCTGGCATCACAGGCAACAGCTTAACCTGTTATGCCACAGCACCAGCCCAAGATTATACCCTTGAAAATATCCTTGCTTCTTTTACAATATCCTTTTTAAAAAGATTTTATTATTTGAAAGAGAAACAGAGAGAGGAAAGGAGAGGGGGGAGACTTTGATAGCCAGGTCTGGGTCAAGTCAAAGTCAGAAACCAGAAATTCTATCCCGGTCTCCCACACAGATAGAGGGGGCCCAAGTACTTGGGCCACTTTCCACTGCTTCCCTGGGTACATTAGCAGGACTCTAACTGGCATAGACCCCTATGACCCCTACAATATCCTTTGCAATAATCCAGTAAATGTGTTTCCCTGAATTCTGAGAGTCATTCAAGCAAATTAGCCAGGCCTAAGAGGGAGTTTTGGGAACCCCAGTTTGAGACTGGTGAGTCAGAAGTTTCAGAGCCTCAGAATTGGGACTGGTGTCTGAAGAGGGGCCAGTCTTGGGGGACAGAGTCCTAACCTCAATACTATCTCCAGGTAGAGAGTATCAGAATGCAACTGGATCGGAGAACACCCTACTGATGTCTACTGCAGATACGGTGGCTGGCTAGCTAGTGTGAAAGACATTCTCTCACTCTGTGATCTGTCTTATGAGTGGGTAATAGGAGAAACAAAGTTTGTTTTCCCTCTATACCCTTCAGGGACTTCTTAAGAAAATTCAGAGGGGCCAGCGCTGTGGTGCAGCGGGTTAAAGCCCCAGCCTGCAGCACCACCATCCCAAATGGGCGCCGGTTCATGTCCTGACCACTCCTCTGCCTATCCAGCTCTCTGCTGTGGCCTGGGAAAGCAGTAGAAGATGACCCAAGTCCTTGGGCCCCTGCACCCATGTGGTAGACCTAGAAGAAGCTCCTGGCTCCTGGCTTCAGATCGGCGCAGTTCCGGCCATTGTGGAACCCAAAGAATGGAAGACCTCTCTCTGCCTTTCCTTTTCTCTCTGTGTAACTCTGACTTTCAAATAAATAAAATAATTCTTAAAAAAAGGAAAGAAATTTCGGAGTCCAGGTTCAAGACAAAAATGTGTGTCTTGCTCTTGCTGAAGAATGGTGGTGGGGCAGCGTATCATTGATCCATGTGGTGCTCGTTCAAAAGCTGCACTAGCAGGGAGTGTCTGCAATGTCAGTGTTGACAAGCCTGACATACACAGGGAGCAAGGCCATGGCAGGGCAAGGGTAAAGAGGCATTTTTCTATTCCTTCTCATTTGTAACAGCATGAATGTACTTCTGTCCACTTCTGTTTCATGATATTTGTATTTGCCTGTAAAGCATAACCGTTCCTAACAGTTCAGGATCACTGTACTGTAATAGGTAGACCATTTCACTGGTACCTAAGTTCCTCTAATCTCTAAGCTAGCTGAAGTGTGAATGCTCACCGTGTTCCTTACACCATTGATGATGCCATTTAAAGGGGCAGCTTTAAAACCAGTGTAAAATAATAATTAATAGCTGATGTTAGCTAGTCTACCAAAAACTTTTTTCAGACAAGAAGGAAAAAGAATAAGGATTTAGAGATTATCAAGTTACAAATAGGTTATATTCTACATATTTGGAATTAAATATAAAACACACCTTTCTACAGAAGTATCAAGAAGTTTAGTTAAACAGCACATTCTGGGCATGCAATAGCTTATTCCTAAAAAGGAGGGAATAAAGAGCTATACTAAGGGTCAAAAGGGGCCCTACATTTGTTAGAAACTGGAAAGTTTTGTTTGTGGCTGCCTCTGGCGGCGTTAGTTGCGAGGAAAGCCGGAAATACTTGAAGTAGCCTACTGATCCCGTAGAACTACAATTCCCAGAATGCCACAGTGCAGACTCCCAGCAGAAGTTGCGGTTTTGGTTCTTGCTCTGCAGGACCTAGTTGGAGGGACTTCGTCTGCTCTGTGTTCATGGCTCCCCCTAGCAAGGCAGTGATTGTTCCCGGGAACGGAGGCGGCGATGTGGCCACCCACGGCTGGTATGGCTGGGTGAAGAAGAGGCTGGAGCAGGTAAGAGACACAGGGTCCCCTGCCCTGGGAAGTCAGCCTGGGGCAGAGGGGAGGCAGACTGAGGTTTGACCGTGTGTCCCCCGGCCCCCAGCAAAGCCTGTGTATCTCTGCGCCTCTCCACTGCTGCCCTCGCTCAGACTCTGGAACTAGTGGTCAAAACTTTGTGATCAAACAGCCTGGAAGACTCCTCTGGAGGCTCAGTGATTCGAATGAAAGGAACCACTTCTTAGAACCATAGAGATCGATCCCCCGCCTTCCCCCTCTGTGTGGCCAGTTCGGCTTTGGGACTTCCCAAATGACTCTACATCTGTCTGCATTGTTTCCTGATTCAGATTTTTAAAGAAAATTCAATATGTGATAGTGAATTTATGCAAAGGATGTATGTAACATGTGTTAGAATTATGTAGCATTATACAGTGAATCCCCAAACTAAAATCTAGAACGTTTCTGGTATCTTTAAGAAAAAGATTATTTGAGAGCTGGAGAGACAGAGATCCATCCACTGGTTCACCTTTCAGATGTCCATCAGTACAGGGGTTAGAGAAGTGATGGGGGTAAGGAGGTGGGATGGTACCCAGGAAGCTACTCCAGCCATCACTGCTGCTTCCCAGGATCTGTATTAGCAGAAAGCTGGAACCCAGAGCTGGAGTGAGGCATCCGACCCAGGTACTCTGATGTGGAATGTGGGCATCCTAACTGGCATCTTACCTGCAGGGCCAAACACCTACCCCCAAGGAGTTTTGAAATGACCTGTGTGTTCCACCTCATATCCCTGCCATCCTGAAATAATGTGTGTTCATTTGCTTCTCTTTTTTGTAGTATTGTTACAACCTTTGTCAGTAACCTTTAAGTAATATATTGTTTAATTTGGGTGCTTTGTGAGCATTATAAAGATGGTATGCTGCTATTGGTTATCTTGTGCCTTTTTTTAAACCCTTTTCCATAATTATCTGTGGTATTCAACAGAGTAATAAATTCAATACAGTAAACAAATTCAAGAGAATAGTAGTAGGTCTCTGGAATGGGATTTGCCTGAAAACTAACCCAAAAAGTCAGGGGCTAGAGCCAACCAAGGCAATGGAATCCCCGACTCTCTGTACCATGTTTTACCTACCCTTTGGCACACAGTTTAGCTCCAGGTCAATTTGTGTAGAACACATTAACTCACACCCTCTGCATACATAAATGCCTATGTGTGTGCAAATGCAAATACAGATCTCTGTAGAGGTGTAAGAAGATACTTCATAAGGTTCTGGCACAATAAGATTAAAATATTGTATTTTGGTGCAAAACATTTTGAAATCCATGCATAGTTTTTCATAAGACTCATTTTCCCATGAACCTTTTGTAGACCCCGCATATGCATAGATTTTAAAATGTTTTTGCACCAAAATAAACCTCCATTGATCTCATTTCCCACAAAAGTGCCCTTGTAGAACTGCAAGTGGAGTTCATCAGTGGGAACTATATGATCATACGTAATCCTACAGTGCTTCTCCCACTTCATGTCGTATTCAAAGCAAATACTTAACTGAATTGATAAAAAATCCTATCAGGTGTCTTATTTCTTATTAGCAAATATTAGTTGTAATTGAGATCTTTATTTTAGCTTTTTCCCCCTCCTCTTATCACAGATACCTGGTTTCCAGTGTTTGGCTAAAAACATGCCTGATCCAAGTAAGTTTTACACTTGTCTTTAAATGCTGTCATCTTGTTAGGTTTTGAGCTCTCCATGTCTCAGAGGAGAAGAGGACCATCAGAGTAGAGAAGCCAAAAATGAATAGGTAACCAAGAGTGAAAACAAGGCATGAAACTGGAGGAGGCAGATATGAGCCAAAAAAAATTCTAGTAGGAATCAAGAAAATCACCAGGGCTTGGTGAACTTAATTTACCAAGTTCAGTTCAGGTTCAACTTTGTGAGCAACCTGGTGTCTTCTTCTGTAAGTCTACAGATATTTTCAGGCAAAATTTGTGGGTGTTCCACTTGAGGCAGAGAGAAAACTTTACAGCATCTATTTGAGATCCTAATATTTAAAAATGTAATATTGCCATTTTTGTTCTGGGCGTATCTATCTTAGGAACCTCCTTTGTGGAAAGAAGGAATTTTAGAGAGAATGTTCTGAAGAGGTTGTTTGAGAGACGGAGCGAGAAAGAGTTCCCTTTCCCTGGTTACTCCTCAATTACCTGCAAAGGCGGGAGCTGAGAACTCAATCCCCAGCTCCCATGAAGGTGGCAGGAACCCAGCTTCTTGGGCCATTGCTATTGCCTCCCAGAGTGTGTATTAGCAGGAAGCTGCAATCAAGAGCCAGAGCTAGGGATCAAACCCAGGCACTCAGATATGGACCACGAGAGTCTGAACTGCTCAGCCAAATGCCTATCCCAAGAAATTTTTTTTTTAAGTTTGAAATTTACATTAAAGCTTCAGAGGCATATTTTATTTATTATTCCCTCAGTATATTAATATTAAAGAGAACAGATTTTTTTTAAAATTTTTTTATTTTATTATTATTTTTTTGACAGGCAGAGTGGACAGTGAGAGAGAAAGAGAGAAAGGTCTTCCTTTGCCGTTGGTTGACCCTCCAATGCCCATCGTGGCTGGTGCGCTGCGGCCGGCGCACCACATTGATCCGATGGCAGGAGCCAGGTACTTCTCCTGGTCTCCCATGGGGTGCAGGGCCCAAGTATTTGGGCCATCCTCCACTGCACTCCTGGGCCACAGCAGAGAGCTGGCCTGGAAGAGGGGCAACCGGGACATAATCTGGCTCCCCCACTGGGACCAGAACCCAGTGTGCTGGTGCCGCAAGGCGGAGGATTAGCCTAGTGAGCCACGGCGCCAGCTAAGAGAACAGATTTCATATATTGCATAGGTGCAGTTCTAAGGCAATATTCATACATCCTTCCCTCCCCTTTCCCTCCCCCTCTTTCCTTCCTGTCCTTCCTACCTTTTTTTTCTCTTTAGGTTTTGCAAAGACATGCTTTCAATCCAGTCTATAATCACAGGCTTAATTCACCACTAACTGTAATATTTAACAGATAAAAAGTAGGAAGACCACAGTTCCATAGGAATATAAACAAAGACTAAAAAGAACAATCAAATCATAAGATGTTTGTTTCATTTTTTTTTAAATTTATTTATTTACTTGAAAGTCAGTTACATAGAGAGAGAAGGAGAGGCAGAAAGAGAGAGAGAGAGAGTCTTTCATTCACCAGTTCACTCCCCATATGGCTGCAATGGCCGGAGCTGCGCCATTCTGAAGCCAGGAGCCAGGAGCTTCTTCGAGGTCTCCCATGTGGGTGCAGGGGCCCAAGGACTTGGGCCATCTTCCACTGCTTTCCCAGGCCTTAGCAGAGAGCTGGATCGGAAGAGGAGCAGCCAGGTCTCAAACTGGCGCCCATATGGGATGCTGGCACTGCAGGCGTCAGCTTTACCTGCTATGCCACAGTGCTGGCCCCTGTTTTGTTCTTATACATTTTTTTATGCTCTATATTAACTACCACATATCAGAGAAAACATATACTTGTCTTGTTGAGACTGACTTATTTCACTAAGCATAATGGTTTCCAGTTGCATCCATTTTGTTGCAAAAGACAGGATTTCATTCTTTTTTATGGCTGAGTTGTATTCCCTAGTGTATATCTATTTTTATATATAGCATATTCAGTTAGCTTTATTTTCAGTTCTAGAATTAGTTAAGACTTCATTCTGTAAGCTAGAATAAGTGTTCCAATGAGCTGAGCAGCAGAGGTGGATTTTATAAGCAGGCAAAAGCTAAAGAAAGCAGAAGCAAACAAAAATGTGGCTTGTCCCTCAGTATTTTCATACAAGAATATGGTACGAAAATAAAAGCAGGGGCTGGCGCTGTGGCACAGCAGGCTAACACCCTGGCCTGAAGTGCTGGCATCCCATTTAGGCGCCGGTTCTAGTCCCAGCTACCCTTCTTCCTTTTTTTTTTTTTTTTAACAGGCAGAGTGGACAGTGAGAGAGAGAAAGGTCTTCCTTTGCCGTTGGTTCACCCTCCAATGGCCGCCGTGGCCAGGCGCTGCACCACGCTGATCCGAAGGCAGGAGCCAGGTGCTTCTTCTGGTCTCCCATGGGGTGCAGGGCCCAAGCACTTGGGCCATCCTCCACTGCACTCCCAGGCCACAGCAGAGAGCTGGCCTGGAAGAGGGGCAACCGGGACAGAATCCGGCTCCCCCACTGGGACTAGAACCCGGTGTGCCGGCGCCACAAGGCGGAGGATTAGCCTAGTGAGCCACAGCACAGGCCTACTCTTCTTCCTATCCAGCTCTCTTCTATGGCCTGGGAGAACAGTGGAAGATGGCCCAAGTCCTTGGACCCCTGCACCCACATGGGAGACCCGAAGAAGCTCCTGGCTCCTGGCTTCAGATCAGCGCAGCTCCGGCTGTTGTGGCCATCTGGGGAGTGAACCAGCAGATGGAAGACCTCTCTTTCCATCTCTACCTCTCTCTGTAACTCTGACGTTCAAATAAATAAAAGAAATCTTGAAAAAGAAAAGAAAAGAAAAGCAAAACTATGTGCAAAGTCTACAGATTCAGGTCTTCCATGCGGCAACACTGGAATCTTTGCCTCTGTTAGAACCACCCTATCTCCCACTGCGGTCCCGCAGATTCCACGTTGTGAACGGCTCTGCTATGTCTGTTAGAAAGGTGGGGGCGGCACTGAACTGAGACTGTCCCCATTAAATGACAGCCCGTTTCTCCACCCTGAACCCTAGTTACAGCTCGAGAGAGCATCTGGCTGCCCTTCATGGAGAACGAGCTGCACTGTGATGAGAAGACCATCATCATCGGCCACAGTTCGGGGGCCATTGCGGCCATGAGGTGCGATCCTTGCTGAATTGTCACTCTGTGGGCTGCAGCCTTGCCTGCCTGGGAAACACTTGTATGGCTCTTAATTTTTATTACAGAGGAAACAGTGCTGACCTCAAGAGAGGTAACACGATCTGTCCTAATTCCTTCCTGGTTTGCTTTAGTGGATTGAAAAAATAAAATACTGCTCTTATTGGGATGCAGTGATCCTTTTAAAACATTAAGTGGCTCCAAGCCCCTTTAGCTGCCCAACACTAAGCTCAAATGCCATCTCTATTCTCCCTCCTGGTCTCCCTGGCAGGTTCATCTCATTGCCATTCCTGGAACATGCCAAGCACCCACCCCCCATGCCTTATTCTCTCCCTTCTTCCTGGGACATGGTCCTGCGCCTGTTTGGTTTTTTCTTCCCTGTTAAGCCTCTGCTTGAATGTTCCCTTTGGGTGAGGCCTTGCAAACAACAACCTCCCCCTGTTGGCTCCTATCCCCTTTCTCTCATTAACTATAACCCATTCCACCATCTGACACCCTGTTTATTTCTTGTCTGGTTTTTGCCAGTAGAACATAAGCTGTATAAGCAAGGGCCTTGGTTCTGTCTGACACTGAAACCCAAGTGCCTAGAGGAGAGCCTCACAAATGGTAGATGCACACAAGAAATACTAGTTGGAGGGTGGGGCTATTACTCCCCACCTACCTGCAGCCCCCAGTCCTTAGAATTCATAAGCACACCCCCAAAGGTCTCCTATAGAACATGTATCTCCCCCACTTGGCTTTAGAAGGTCTTAGAAGTTGGGACCTAGGAGGGAGTGAACCCTCTGGGGTTGGGTTTCTTCTGTATTTGCTAGGCTGAATGATGAAGAATAACAGTTGTTGTTTTTTAAAAGATTATTTATTTATTTGACAGGTAGAGTTACAGACAGTGAGAGAGAGAGAGAGAGAGGTCTTCCATCTGATGGTTCACCCTTCAAATGGCCGCAACAGCCGGAGCTACGCTGATCCAAAGCTAGGAGCCAGGAGCTTCCTCCCAGTCTTCCATGTGAGTGCAGGGGCCCAAGGCCTTGGGCCATCTTCTACTTCCCGGGCCACAGCAGAGAGCTGGACTGGAAGAGGAGCAACTGGGACTAGAACCCGGCACCCATATGGGATGCCGGCGCCGCAGGCGGAGGATTAACCTAGTGTGCCATGGCGCCGGCCCCAACAGTTTTTCTTTGTAAAGCTGCGTGTCCCAAGCAGTCGCTCAGGATATCACATGAATTGTGTGTCAGGGAATCTTGCCAAATTCTATACTCTTTCAGCTACACGGATCAGAACTATGAGAATAATGCTTTTCAGATTGGAGTTATGAGATGATGGTACAGTCATAGTGTCAGGGATGTACAGAAACTGCCAGGAGCAGCCCGGCGTTGGTGCAGGTGCGGCTGGCTAAGCCGCCACTTGTGACGCCTGTGTGTGAGTGCCAGTTCGAGTCCTGGCGGCTCTATTTCCAACTCCGGCTTTCTGCTAATGCACCTGGGAAGACAGTGGATGATGGTCCAAGTGCTTGGGTCCCTGCCACCCAGATAGGTGACTAGGATGGAGCTCCTGGCTCTTGGTTTCATCATGGCTCAACAACAACAACAACAACAACAACAAAAACAAAAACAAAATACCCCGGCTGTTGCAGCTATTTGTAGAATGATCCAGCAGGTGGAATCAACCCCTCTCTTTCTCTCTCTGCCTTTTAAATAAGTAAATCTTAAAAAAAAAAAAAAAAAAAAGCTGCTAGGCCATCTGGACAATGAAGAGATCCCTTTGTTGCTGGAATCTGTCCCAATTCAAGGCCAATGGAATTTTTCTCAAGCCGTTGTCGTGCCTTCTCTTAAAAACCCCAGTGCTTACTACAGGATTGTCAGTAGCCGTTTTCTTTTTTTAAATGACCTTGTCTTTTAATTAATCACTTATTTTTTTACTTGAGAAGCAGAGTGATGGGGGGGGCACACTCCCATCCTCTGGTTCGGAAACCAATCCAGGTCTTCCACGTGGACGGCAGGGACCCAACCTCTTGAGCTATTGCTGCTGCCTTCCAGGGTGTCTTATCAGAAAGCTGCAGTCAGGAGCAGAGCTGGGGACTCCATCATAGACACTCCCATGTGGGCGTCCCAGGCAGTACCTTAACCACTAAGCCAAATGCCTGCACCTGTCAACAACCTTCTAAGAGAAGACTTTTGAAGTTCAAGGAGGCAAGGAGATAAATGGGTGCCCAAGCCATTGGAGAAAAGGTTATTGATTTGGTCACAGAGGACCACCCTATAGATTACTTGTTATCACAAAGGAAAAATCGTGTCTTCACAATAGAGATCTGGTGGGTAGCACCTTAAAAAAGTGATTGAATTTTATCTAATACTGGGATAGACAAGTGTCACATGCCCCCTGATGCGAATGTGTGGGAGTGACACAATATGTATGCAGAACTCTTGATAAAAGTGTTTAACTTCTGTCTAATTAGGAGAAAAGAGACAAAGCAGGCTTACAGAAAAATGTACAAGACAATTAGCCTAAACTCTCAAACAGAGTCGTTGTCACTGAAAACAAAAAATTTGGGCCAGTGCTGCGGCTTAGTGGCTTCAGACTGGCCCAGCTCCCTCCATTTTGGCCATTTAGGGCGTGAACCAACAGATGGAAGATCTCTCTGCCTTTCCCTCTCTAACTCCGTCTTTCAAATAAATAAATAAATCTTTTTTTAAAAAAAGTGTGTTTAAAAAAAAAAAAACAGAAAATTTAAAGTGGCTAAAGAATCGTGAAAACCAAATCCAACACGTGATCCTTGACTGGATCTGGCATTGCCAAATTAGCTCTAAAGGACATTTTTGATACAGTTGGGGGGAAACGCAAATAATTTTAGTACATCAATGTTAAATTGATTGGGTGTACTCATGTGCCTGAGGTTATGCAAGACAATGGCCATGCTCTTAGGAGATACATGCAAAAGTAAGGGTGAAATGTGAACACTACATCTAGATGCTTACTGCTCTTTCCACTTTCATAGGTGTGGTTATTTTTCAAAATAAATGGTTGGGGAAATGCCCCTTAAATCTATCGCTACTCTGTCTTTTCTTAGCCTGGTGTTTGTGGAGCGGGGGTACTGGCTGCAGTGGTGAGCTGGGTGTGTCCTTGCCAAGCCCTGTACCAGGCACAAGGGACACGAGGATTAATACGGCTCCTACTTGGCCCTAAAAGCTGATGGTTTATGGGGGAGACAGATGTAATACACACAAATGAACACCACAGTGCAATGAGTAGCTGCATTCCTGGTTTTGTAATATTTCTTCAAATATCGTTCACAGACAGCTTGCATCAGAGTCACCTCAGTTGTGTGTGTGTGTGTGTGTGTGTGTGTGTGTGTGGCGGGGGGTGCTTTCATGCCTTCAAATGCAGATTCCTGGGCCTCGATTCCTAACCTCTGAATCCATGCTCTGGGGCCAACCTGGGCACGTGCATTTTAACCAATGAAGTAATGCTCCTGCAGATTATGGTGGATCTGTGCACACATTAGAGAGAATGGTGACTGTCTTTTTGTTTACTAGGAAAGGGTGGCAGAAGAGGTTCAGACTACCTTGAAACACGAGTAGGAGCTCACCCAGTAGCCAGGGTTGGCCTTGTAGCTCTGCAGCTCTCTGGCTGGTTTTCGCATCAGCCTCCATAGCACGTAGCACATGCATTCTATAAGCTGAGTCGAATGAGTGTTTTTTTTAGGTGGTCACACATCGTGTATCCGCTGACGTTGCTTTTCTCTCTGTAGGTACGCAGAAACACATCAAGTGTATGCCATCGTTCTGGTGTCTGCCTACACGTCAGACTTGGGGGATGCAAATGAGCGAGCGAGTGGTAAGTCTGAAGGTAGAGACCCCTGAAGAGCCCTTCCCCTACACGTGCGCTGCCCATTCAGGTTAGGATACGCTACTGTCCTTTTAGGTAGGCTTTAAAAAAAGTGGCATTGGAGAGAGACTCACTGCCTTTATTTGGAGATAGATTAGGTACTTTGGGAGGTGGTAGATCTGTTTCCAACCCAAAGGTGCAGTTTTATTTCTTCCTTCCTCAACAAACAGTTTTGGGTAACACACCTGCAAGATCTGAAGGCAAAGGAAATGCTGCTTTTTTTTTTTTTTTAAGATTTATTTTATTTATTTGAAAGACAGTTACAGAGAGAGGGAGAGATAGAGAGGTCTTCCATCCGCTGGTTCACTCCCCAGGTGACCACAATGGCCAGAGCTGAGCCAATCCGAAGTCAGGAGCCAGAAGCTTCCTCTGGGTCTTCCGCGCATGTGCAGGAGTCCAAGGACTTGGGCCATCCTCCACTGCTATCCCAGGCCATAGCAGAGAGCTGGATTGGAAGACGAGCAGCCAGGACTAAAACCAGTGCCCATATGGGATACTGGTGCTTCAGGCCAGGGCTTAACCCACTGTGCCACAGTGCTTCTAATGCACTTAGGCTGTGATTTATGTCTCTCTGCGAGGGTCTCCACCAGGTGCTTTCCAAGCCCTAGGATGAAGATCAGCCACGGGCACTGACGGTTCATGTTTGTCCCCCACAGGGTACTTCAGCCGCCCGTGGCAGTGGGAGAAGATCAAGGCCAACTGCCCTCTCATTGTGCAGTTTGGCTCCACTGATGACCCCTTCCTCCCCTGGAAGGAACAGCAGGAAGTGGCCGATAGGTTGGATGCCAAACTGTACAAATTCACTGACCGTGGCCACTTTCAGAACACGGAGTTTCACGAACTGGTTAACACAGTGAAGTCCATGCTGGAAGCGGCAGCATAGACAGGGTGACGCCTGCTATTCTGCATTCCAATAGAGGGGAGGAGCACTCATATTTACTACCGATTACTACACACCTGCAACTTCCAGTGAAGTCCCCAAAGTGCCTGAAAAACGAACAGGAGTTTCTAGTTCTCAAAGCAAGTGTTTGAACAGCATTTCTGTTTTATATAGAATCTAAACGTCTTCAAATTGCTGAGAGTATTTTCTTTTCTTTTTTTTTTTTTTTTTTTATTTTGGGGGTGGCAGGTGACATGACTAAAGGTCCAGAGTGTTAACCTAGAGCTCAAAACGCTGAGCTGCTTTTGAAGCTGGCATAGGTTATGAATCCCAGGCTGGGGCCTTTCCCTTGGATAGCACCTCACCCCAGCCCCTCATCCCCCGGACGTGTTGAGAAGGGCTACTACCCAGGGCAGCTGAGTCTGCGGTCAGCGGGGCAAGGTAGGACAGACAGGCGCAGCCCACGTATGTGAGCACAGTGACTAGATCTGTGTAAGACATGTCTCACCGAAATTGTTGCCACGTAGCCATGTGGCAAGGTGTGGCCAGTTTTTGAGGGAAAAGTCTTCCCACAGTGGTTTTTAAAGCTGGAGAATATATATCATCTATGTCTGTATCTATGTAGAATTTGTTCCTTGCTAACAATCAGTGTAAATGAAACGATTCAGAAATACTTCCAAGATGAGCAAAACCCAAGTCATCCATTTGTTGTGATCTTGCCATAAGAACTAACTTAGCCAGGTGTGTTTAGATTCTTCTCTGTTCTCTGTAAAGCCGGAGAAAAGTGTAAAATAGCCAAAGTGAACATGTGTCAAAGGGTGAAAGCCATGGGAACAATTTGGATTTTTACAAAGTCTTAAGCAACCTTTCCACATGTCAAATTTTGCTTTGTAGAGTTCAACTTTTAACTTCCTTAAAAATCTCTTTTAAGTATCATTCCAGCATGTTTACTCTGATCACACTCCTTCAAAGGAACCCCTTTTTCATTTCCCAACATTTTTAGGGGGCTATTATGATCCCAAGTATTGCCTCAAATGACTTCCAGTGAATTCATGCTTGACACTGCAGAACCTGAGTTTGCTACAGAAATGCTTTCACACACTGTTAATATATCTAGGGATAATTTGAATTTGTTACATCGAACTGATAATTTTACTAATGAAAAATAATTAAAATTCAAAACAACTTACTTGACACACTAACAAAAAGCAAATTAGTCAGTTGCATAGTAGTAATTTTGGAGGCTGTTTAACATTGGTCTGACCAAACCTGTACTCTTAAGTTTCATTATATTTAAATTTCCAATTAGTCATTGTATTCCTTATTCTCTGCCTTTTTTCCCTAAAGTTCTTCAAAGAATTACAGACCTACACAAATAACAATTCATAATGCTTTGTTGTCCTCTTCCTTCAGAATGGGAAAAAAACCCACAAATAGAATTGAGAATTATTTCTAATATTCCTATAAAAACGGTTAAGAAAGACTTAGGATCGTAGAAATGTGTAGCCCCATACAGTAGCTATAAAATTTAAACTTCTCTCTGTCACGTGAGCTGTATTCAAGTGTTCAGCAGCTACCAGGGCTGGCTACTTTAATTGGAGAGATTTGGATATTTCCATGGTTCTAGAAAACTATTGGATAGCAGTGGTCTAGGGCACATATTTTAGATTCTTTCCTTCCTTACCCACCATACAATGAATAGTTCAAAGTAAAAGTGACTGAATTTTAAATTACTTCTAGTTTGCTTAATCACCATTAAAATTATAAGCCTATAAAATTTACTCATTGCTAAAGTAAATCAGAGGGGTTTCATGTGAGAACCCACGTAAACATCTAATGAAAACCATAGAACTATGGAATCTCATTGTTTCTCACGTTTCTATGTTGAGAGGCCTCAGCAGACCTGGACAGCATCTGTTCTCAGCTGAGGAAAATACCTACTATTAACTGGAGATCAACTGTTAAGCATTAGGACTTCTTCATTTGCAATTTGATGTTATGGTGTTGTGAGGGCTTCGCAGTGTTTTGGTGTTTATCCATGCAGGATAAATAAACCATGTAATGATGTATCAGAGTGTTGTATTTTTAGGTTATTGTCTCTTATCTCCTTCGGATAATATTCAGAATAAAAAATATGCTATCGGAAAACATTAAAGGGACTCTTTGTTCTGATGAGGCAAGGAGTATTTTTGTCTTCACTGTCTCTAAGCTTTAAGAATCAATTTCTGGCTATCAAGACATACTGTGAAGTCTGATTTAAAACTTATGTTTTCACTCTCTTCCAAGTCTATTTTTATTATGAGGACGAGGCCAGGCCCAGGGAGGACAGACACGGTTCTGACGTCCAGCTCTTGCTGCGTGTGGAAGAGAAAACCCCTGCAATTTGCAGGCTCCCTTGTTCTTCTATAGCTTACTCATGCTCTTGGTGTCCCCAAATGCTGATTTTATAGAGCTGGCCACAGGATTTATCTGATAGACATCGGTTACTGAGCTAAGTTTACTGATCCCATTTATCTCAGTAATTTTTCTGATGTTGCCACTTAGAGTCTCCAACTGGTCTTGGAAAACAGTCCTCAGTAGCAGCTGGGCTTGAATTTTTTTTGGTGGTTCCATGTTTTTCACGGTTAGAACTGTGTACAATTATAATGGCTTTTTAAATATTTTATTTATTTGAAAGGCAGTGATGGGGGAGTTATATCTTTCATCTATTGGTTTACTCCCCAAATGGCTGCCAACAGCTAGGGCTGAGCCAGGCCAAATGGGTGGCAGGGTCCCACACACTTGAGTTATCACCTGCTGCTTTCCCAGGCACATTAACAGAAAGTAGAAGCAGAAGATCGGCACTTGAACCGGTGCTCATATGGGATGTTGCAAGCTGGGGCTTAATGCGCTGCACCACCATGCCAGCCCCTATGATGACTTTCTGTTCAGACACATCACACTGGCGCCAGTGTGGTGGCCGTGGGCTAAGCCTCTGCCTGCGGTGCTGGCATCCCATATGGACTCCAGTCTGTCCCAGCTGTTCCTCTTCAGATCCAGCTCTCTGCTTATGGCCCAGGAAAGCAATGGAAGATGGCCCAAGTCCTTGTACCCCTGTACCTGCGTGGGAGACCTGGAAGAAGCTCCTGGCTCCTGGCTTCAGATTGGCCCAGCTCCAGCTGTTGTAGCCATTTGGGGAGTGAACCAGCAGATAGAGGACCTGTCTCTCCCTTTCTTTGTCTGTAACTGTCTCTCAAATAAATAAAATCTTAAAAAGACACATCACACGGTGATTTTTCAAACAGAATAAGGAAACAAAAAACTAAAACAGGATGAGAAAACAAACTGCACCCTGCCCTGATCATCAAATTGAAATGTGAATGGAAGGAAGGGTCTAGTTTTAAATTTAGCTACATGATTAGACATTGTTGTTTCTTCTGTCTGCTGTAACAGAGCATTATAGACTGGGCAATTTCTCAACAACACATATTTATTTCTCAATTCTGGGTGCTAGAGGTCCAGGAGGCACTGTAGATTCCGCATCTGGTTCAGACAGCTGTCTTCTCAGTGTATCTTCATGTGGCAGAAGGGATGACAGGGCTCTCTGGCTCTTACGGGATAAAATTAATCTATTCAAGAAGACTCCATCCTCAGTGTCTATCACTGTACTCAAAAGCCCCACCTCCACATGCCATCACACTGGGGATTAGATTTCAACATCTGATTTTGTCTATTGCAGACATTAAATAAGAATCTAGGGAAAATTTTAGCAAATAACAATGCAGCCATAGGATGAAACTCTGAAGACTCTTTTTTAAAAAAAAAGATTTATTAGAAAGGCGGCAGTTACAAAGATGCAGAAGCAGAGACAGGTCTTCCACCCACTAATTTACACCCTCCAAATGGCCCCAACAGCGGAGCTGAGTCCATTCAAAGCTGGGGCCAGGAGCTTCTTCTGGGTCTCCCACATAGTTGCAGGGGCCCAAGGACATGGGCCATTCTTTGCTGCTTTCCCAGGCACATTAGCAGGGAGCTGGATCAGAAGTGGAGCCACCAGGACTTGAACTGGTGCCCAAATGGGATGCTGGCACTACAGGCCAGGGATTTAACTCATTGTGTCACAGCACCAGCCCCAGAAACTCTGAAGGCTTTAACAGAGAAGGGACTGTGAGAATATTCTCCTTAGGCTGGTAATAGTAATTAGCATTTATGCACTGAAAACACACCCCTGACAAGTCTCCACTGGTGTTTGGGGTAAGTATGACGTCACACTCCTCCGAAAGAGCGTCAATAGTATGAAGAAAAGGGATGCTTCACTCTCCCTTACTGTGCTCTCTGCTATTCCTACCTTCACCACTTAATTTTTTCTCAATGAAACCACTAGGAAATAGAAAGCAGAAATGTTGGTAGTGAACCAAATCACAAAATTTCCAAAGAAGGCTTTAATAAATAACTTCAAAAATGAACATCTGTATGCTCTAGTATTACCAGCGTGCTTGGTCAATATGGATTTGTTGACTTCTTTCTTTCCTTGAACTGTCACAAAAAAGTCTTGAAAACTTCAAAAGATATATTTCTCCAGAGTTTCAAAGTATTTTATTTACTGAAGAATGGATCTCACTACTAACTCTTTCATATTCTGTTGGTCACTCTACCAATATAAATTCAGTCTTCATAAATAAAAAATATATGTCCATAGCAGCAGGTCTGTATCCATTACTGTGAAGTTTGCTTTCAAGGACATTTCATGTTTCTTCATGAATTCAATTATCTGCTCCCAAAGTAACTTCACTTGCAAAATGTCAGTCAAGTTCATAGCTCTCCATTAAAATTCGAGCCACTCTGTCATGTAAATACAATTAGATGGTGAAATCTCACCACCTTCATGGCAGTCATCAAAAACCTTTAAAAAAGAAAAAACAGCTTTTATTCACACTGAAGTTTTAAAATATTCATGACCCAACCATGTATTTAAAGCAGTGTTGAAAACAATCTGAAAGGGATTGGGACTGTGTGTAAGAACGCTCTGTGATCCCAAAGTCGGCCAATGAGAGGTCTTTCACTGCAGCACCGAGATGACTGTGCTTACCTGTGCACGGGGCACAAAGGCGGGGAGTTACGCACACGAACAACTTAACTCCGACGCACCGGATGCTTCCCGCTAGCCTGCCTCCTGTTTGTGAAGGGTGCTAAACAGATTGCCCAATGCGTTGTTTCTTTTTCTAGGAATTTTGAAATTAGGGTATGGAGAGCTTAGGCATACAGACAAGAGCCAGTATAATGAAATATGACTGGCAGCCCAACAATCTAAGTGCTGTGAGGAGTGGGCCAGGGATTCCTGCTCTGTGGTGTCCTGGGTGGCTACAGCAGGCAACTGACACACCTACATGACCTGGAAATGAATCTCTGAGGCTGACCTGCTTGTTACTTCCAAGCTGTACACTCTTCAGGTTTCCTAAGCCTAAACTCCGTCACTCTTAAGGGGACAGACCATCACTAGGGCCACAGACAGGAGGAGGGTTAAATAAGACACGTGACAATCATTAAGAACATGGCTGGCCTGCAGCAGGCTCTCAGATCTCATTTTCTTTTCTACTTACATTAAATGATTAGCCCTCATTAAAAAAATCAAGGCCAAGGGTAGCAACCATGAACATCTTTGACCTGGTTATTGCTAGAGGGAATGCATAGCACTCTGTTCATTACAGGTCTGTTCATCAAAGTTATAGGGAGGTTTGGCAGCTCTTATTCACCTCTAAGACTCTGAGAAAACTGGGTGGTCTGCTCTCTTCCTTGGTGTCATTTGAACCTGGTGGCAGTCAAGGTAAAGAGAAGCCACTTGAACTTACCGGGCAGAGGCCACAAGGTGCCCGGACCAAACCTGTGGGTGGGATGATTGGACTGACTGCCCGGTACAGCTTCATGTGTCCGTCCACACTGCCAACTGTGCCTTCTTTTGCCGCGATGATTGTCATCTCCACTTTCCCATCATAAATGAGGGTATTCAAGATGGTTTCAATGTCCTCCATGGACAATTCTACCTACAAAAGGGGTATGTTAGAAAGGAGACAAAAAGGACAAGGGGATATCCTTTTGGAGGGAGTTATAAACTGTAAAGGGCCAGGATTTCTTGGTGACACAGGGAAGCACTATGCTGGAGAAGAACTGAAAGCAAACAGGGCGACTGAATGATGGTTCAAGTTGGTACAAACCTCTGAAATGCCAGACAGAAGTCTAACCCGATGCAGAGTCTGACACTTTGTGATGTCTTCACCCTAACTAAAATCTAGAAGTTCAAAAAGTAACACTCCTTGGGCAAAAACTTGATAGAGGTTTACATAATGCTTGAGCAGAAAGCACTTCAGATATCAGATAGTCCAAGTTCCTCATCTGTGACCTGGGAAATGATAATGGCTTGTCCAAATGCCACTCTGACTCGTTTGCAGACTGTGGAAATCATCGGGGTTCTTATGGATAATCCTTTAATAATTGGGTGACACCACTAATATCTCCTAAGTATGAAAATACCCATAAATGGTCGTGTCTGATATTTTGCAAATGCACTGAAATGTCGCTGAGAAAATCATAAACTTGACTTTGGATCTGGGTGGTGAAATGTACCATCAGGCCTGCTCTCTGCCCCAAGCTCCAGAACAGCTGAGACTGCCTGAAGGCAATGCCCGGCTCTGCCTGAGGCACAGGACAATGCTTCCCCAACGTGGGCTCTGCAGAAGGGTCACAGCCGTCACTGAAAAGGGGGCCTGGGCCCACCATGTTTGCATTACACTGTAAAGTGCATCCTTATGGTAACGAATACATTTTTAAAAATAAGATGAAAATTACATGAAATGTTGAGAAATTGAGTTCTGACCTTACTGATTCCCAGTTCGCAGATGTATTTCCACACTTCATGCGAAGAAGCAAATGAACTATTCCTTTGTATCATCGGATTCTGTTTGCTTTCTCGTGCTGTTTCTGCCTGTCAGGGTTGAAACATAAGAGATCCAAGCAAGAATAAGGGTGAATGTTTCCTGAATACAATTTATACAAGAGCAGAACAAATTGTTAAAACTACCAATTTCAGTGTTTTCAATCTTCTAAAAATATGATATGAAAGATTATTCTTTTTGAAAAATCTTTAAAAAAAAAGATCTGTGATATTTCCTCAATTAGGCCTCACCTTGCTTTGTAGAAACTTAAAACACTGTTGGTTAAGCACCTCTACAAATTCAGATTCAAAATCCTGGTCACTGTACCAGGCTCCCCCAGTCACAGACCGGTCTGGTTGCAGGTTATAGAGCATGTACACCTTCTTTTTTGAAGCCTAGGAAAAGAAAAACATTCAACTGTTAATAAGATAACAGCATCCGAAAAACAAACTGAAAAAATAATAAACTATTTTAGAACAGCTTTTAATGTACAGAATCGTTACATGGACAGTACAGTCTCTGCATGTTCCACACCCATATTATTAATGTCTCATATTAGTATGGAATACTGTCCATACTGAGTCAATAGTGACATATCATTATCAGCTAGAGGCCGCATTTTATTCAGATTTTATTAGTTTCCCCTAATGTCCTTTCTTTCCATGATCCCATACAGGACACTGTATTACATTTAGTCATCAGTTTTCCTTGGTCTCCTTCTGGTTGTGTCAATTTCTCATCTATATGAGTATGGACACATGAGTATTTATTTTATATGTTTAGTTATAATCCAGTACTATTTTGTAATTCCAATTGTACCAGCTTAAGCACTGGAGCTCTTCCGTTGTATGACACTCTTGTCGTTGTGTGTGTGTTCTGGCACTTTCTTATTTCCTGCTGTCTCTAGATGTCAGCATCACCTTATGTATGAAGGAACTTGAAAAATGAAAATGGAAAATGACATTGGAAGTTGATTTTTGTGCAAAATTTTTTTCTGAAATCCCTGCATAGGGATTTTCACAAAGACTGAAGAAAATGTATGCTTTGAGGAAACTATTGTCCATTTGTTTTAGTGGAGAACGGTATTAACAACCAATGTACAGGTGCCAGGTGTGTTCATTGCTCTAGGTACTGTTGCTTCTAGGCCTTCTCAGGTGACAGATGAGATGTATGTGTGAACACTAACCATAATACATAAAAGTAATTAGGATGAGTATTTGTGTAACACCTACACTTATATTAAACTGAACATGAGTTCATACTGATGTCTCCAACTCTCATCTATTTCCACTTGGATCACTGCAGCCTCCTCCCCTTGTTTATCTGTTCATCGGTTTCCCAGAAACCCAAATCCCACCACTGTTTAATAAAGAACCTGACAGCCTTTGTCCCTGGTTCCTGGGTCCACAGACCACTCCTGGGTAGATACTCACAAAGTGACTCATGTGTCAGGACACAAGCTCTCCATTCTGGAACAACCATTTGGGCTTTGGGCCACATGACATCAGCCTAACTTCTTGAGATAGAGAGGGGACTAGTGATTGACCTTAGTCACATGGTCAAAGATTCAATCAATCAAGCCTATGTAATGCTTGCCAATAAAAACTTTGGACACCACAGCGTGGGTGTCCTTCCACGACTGGTAATCATGCAGCCGTGTGCCAGGAAAGTGCTGCTTCTTGAGGCTATGAAATCTTCATGTCTGAAACCCTTTCAGATCTTGTGCTTCAACTGGCAGGTTCTCTGTATCATTTAAACAAAACTGTAATGCTAACTTTAGTGCTTTCCTGGATTTTCTGAGTCCTTCTGGCAAATGATTGAACCTGAAGGAGTCGTAGGAACCCCTAAATTTGTCACTACTTGGTCAAAGCCTGGGTGTTATGGAGACTCTTGAAGTTGTGACTGGTGTCTAAAGTGAGCACAGGATTGTACCTTTGATTTGTGAAATTTGAGTTCAGTATTTCATGTCAGAATTGCATTACAACCAGCAACCCTCATCCACTTATATAAATGTTCCCTCCTAGTCTACCGTGTAGAGTGGCATCAGAATTTCTAAGTAGGATCCTCAAGGAAAACGACATGATAACCCCAAGTGCTGTGCCCATGTACATTTCCTTTCACCTTTAGTCTTATGGACACTACTCACTCCCAAGTCACTTATGTCAGCACCTCACTCTACTCTCTTTAGTATGTAGGTTTTTCCCACATTTGTAAAAAATTTAATTTCTTTGCTACACTGTGGTGTAGCAGGCTAAGCCTCCACCTGCGGCACCTGTATCCCATATGGGCTCTGTTAGGTGTCCCAGCTGCTTCTCTTCCGATCCAGCTCTCTGCCTATAGCCTGGGAAAGCAGTGGAAGATGGCCCACGTGCTTGGGCCCCTGCACCCACACGGGAGACCCGGAAGAAGCTCCTGGCTCCTGGCTTTGGATTGACAAAGCTCTCCTGTGCTCCACCTCTTCAACTTTCCTCACCAGTCCATCCCCAATGCCTGATTTTTCTTTTTCCACTGTGCCCACAGTCTTGCCTTCTTTAGAGCATAATACAGTTGGAATACAGTGTGCAGTCTGTTCAGATTGCCTTCTTTCACTTAGCAATATGTATAAGATGTATTCATGTCTTTCCATGAGAGCTCATTTCTCTTGATTACTGAGCGATATTCCAATCTGAAGGGTGGGCAGGAACACTGGTTCGCACTGGACAGGATGCTGTGCCAGGGCACAGGTCATTCTGTGGTCTGTTCATCCGTAACCAAGCACCCACCACAGGGCCTGGCGCTTAGCAAACACCCAGTAGGTAACTGTTCAGTGAGGAAGCTAGCATGCTAGGACCAAGTGAATTTTCTTACACACCACTGTATCTGGAGAATTGTTTGACTCCAAAAATTGTTCACCAAAGAAAATGAAGTAGCTTTAGATTTTTGAATGCATAAGACAACAGAAGTTAACTATATTGGCACAAATCTAAGCAACATCTTCAAACCAATCCAATGTGAGATAAAGCTTTAAAAAGTCTTTTTTCACCAGTTGTCTTAAATCATGACATGGCTTAAAGAACCAAAACTAGATAGGGAACAACATATGAAATGAACATTTGTGGGGAAAAAAGAGAAAATTACTCACTGCTACAGATTTAACAGCTTTGATTAGCTTTTTACTTTCCAAATTTTTAAGTATTTTATTGATTTCTGTTAATGGCAGGTTACTTTTATATCGGATATCTCTGCTCCATATTCCTATAAGAAAATAAAGTAAAAGAAGTTGAATTATGGAGTTCATGGATTTTTGTTTCTATTCCTATGGATTCTATCTCATCCCTGAACTAGCAACGTAAAGCTGATAGTAAATCTTTGAACAAGAAGCTTTAGGTAAATATATTACAAAAAAAAAAAAAAAAAAAAAAAAAAAAGCCAATTGAAATAGAGTTAAGACCTGTGCATAAAGTAAAGGAAGTAGGCAAAACAATAAGTCATATGCTTTACATTTTAACTGAAAATTTCTTGGAGTCTCTATGTGGCACCCTTTAAAAGCTGTATAGAAAGGATTTAACTGCAATGAAAAAAATCATGAATGCTTTTGAATTAATTTATAATGGTCTTCTCCATTCCCTCATTTTCTTATATTTTCCCTTTAGATAGTAAATGTGAAAAGCAATGTAAAATCTGGGTCAGCATCAACACTATGCTCTGCTGGGAACAACACCTCCCTTGTTGCATACTTGTGTGCACATATATCCATTCTTTTTACAACACTGCAGCTGTGCAATGGAAAATGGAAGTCTGTGGTTCTTACAGTTGCTAAAGCCCTGTGTGAGAAGTTACATGTGGAAAGGGAATGTGTACAAATATACTTTGCTTTATTTTCTTTCTAATGTAGATGCATAATGGGATAGGATTTTTTTTAATAGAGAATGGCTTTTTCCTAAGATTACTTTTAAAATGTTAATCTAATACATATACAAATTAATACGTTTTAGATCACACCAAATTTGCAAGCTAACATCAATACTCAATATACTCTAAATGATAACAAGTATAGGTTGTTCTCTCTGTACACAGGGAGGCAGCCTGTCGGGGTTCCCCCACCCGGCAATAAATCTTTTCCCTTAAAAAAATGACAGTAACTATAATCTTGATACAGTTCTTCAATGAGAGGGGAGGGAAGGATAGCTGCTGAAGTACACACCGCAACAGCAGGGGATGCCATACCAATCATCCATCTTGTCCTTGCAAAAACCAGAGGTGTTACTATCCACGATTTACAGAACTGATGAAGAGGCTAAGGCACACAGAGTTTAAGTAACTTGTTCAAGGGGATGTTTTACAAAGCAAAGATTTTAAAAACACTTAAGTTTTAACTTATTTATTTTAAACAGATAATTCATTTATGTGGCTCAAAATTCAGAAGTCTCTTTCCATCCCTGGCCATTGCTATCAGTTCCTTCCTCCTTGGAGGCAACAACAGCATCAGTCTTGGGTGTCCTCCAGAGTATGACATGTATGCTATGTGTGTGTCATTTGCCTATTCTCCCTCTTAAAACCAAGGGCAGCGTACTAATCTGCTCCCCAGTCCAAACCCCGAAAAGTCAGGATCTCAGGCCTTGTATCTAACCTCCAAGACAATGTTTTTTGCTGCTTCGTCCTCACATGCTTACCTTTATTTCCTGCATCCTCTATGATTTGATATACTAGTTTTTCTTGGTTGTCCGATCCCTTCATCTTACTGTAGGGAAATAAAACAGAATGAGGAAGGCAAGGGGGTACAGGATAATCTAACAATCTACATCACTACGTAAATGAATGAGCAGACACAGTCATCACACTGACTTATTCACCAAAAGAAAGGCTTACCTTAAAAAGAATGAGACAGAGCTGTATGTACCAACATGAAAAGATGTCCAAGATATAGTAAGTGAAAAAAACAAGTTACAAAACAGCATGGATAGCATGGTCCCATTTTTGTTTAAAAAAAAAAAAGATTATATATAAATACATAGTATATAAATATATAACCATTTATGTGTATTTATATATAACTAGAAGAAAGTGTATTCACCAACTACTAGGAGCAGTTAATCTGGGAAGTGGAGTTTATGCCAGGAGTGGGGATGATGTACAGGACAGGTCTGCACTACGCAATTCTGCATCAGCTTTTTCCCAACACATTTACTACTTTTGTAATAATTAACACTTTCTAAGAATTAAAAAGTAGGTGCTTACCCAGCATTCTGAGAGTCCTTTATTCTATATAAAAGGCCTGTATTACTCCTTAAGAGATCCAATTGACCCTAAAGTGTTTTTTTAATAGAAAATAGGAGTCAATTATATTAGCGATAATCAAATCCAGTGACTTTTAACATCTTGTATTATACAGACTAAAATATCCTTCTTCGCACGGTTACTGGTCAGTTCTCACCTGGGACAAGTTTTTACCAACATATCACATACAACGTATTTTTCAAAATAGCCTTTTCATTTCAAATTAAAATATCCAATATAAAAGCTTCCTATATGCTACATCCCAGCTTGGTTATATGACCAATATATACAGAATTCTTAAAAAGCAGTTTTAGAATTGTAATTACCCATAATCAAATTCAGCTATCCAAATTATATATACAATAGAAATGAAAAAAGGCTAAATATGAATAAATATCCCATGGTACAAGTAAATAAAACTCATATAGTTAGTGGTGATACTTATTGATATGTGTAACTTACAGAGTTACCTGAAAATGAAGCAGAAAGGTCAACCAATGAATAAGGCCTATAGTACTCCTGTTTTTATATAATACATCAAAAGTCAAATACAGTGTTTTCTACCATGCTTCTGAAATCCCTTGAATGTGAACTTGGGAGAACCTCGAAGGTGGTCCCAGTGGGGTTCTCGCAGTTGGGAAACCTTGGCTGAGAGGGAATCCGTTTCCATGTGTTAAAACTGGACAGATGTGTGACCTAGAAATGGATGAGGAACGACATCCCTCTCCCTCCCCTATTCCCACCAAGTGGCAAAGCAGGACCACACAGCTCAATTCAGAGGCTCCTTCCAGACATTTACTCAGCCTATAAACATTTGCTGAACACCTGTACCGTGCCCTGTGTTAGGATAGCTTGTCTGCAGGGACCAACACGAATTCTAAAAGGGAAATATACAACTAACTTCAACAGCATCTGGTTCGCATCAAGACAAAGGTAAATTAAGGGTGGTTAGGCACTCAGGGAAGAGTCTGTGGCACAATATGGGGGTTCACCGATGGCTTCCTGGAGACAGTGGGAGAGCTGGGTCCTAAAGGACAGGAGGGAGCTAGGCAGTCTGTGAAGAGGAGGAGGAGGGGCATTCCAAGCATGGAAGACAGCAGGAGCCAAGGTCCTGAGGCTTCCAAAACATGATGTGGCAGGAAATGAGAAACAACCTGTCCCTTCTGAAGTCGGAGCTGTGAGACAGAGTGGTGCAGGAGATAAGCAGGGGCTCAGTGTGGAAGCCCATCGCCCGGACTTCACTCTAGTGCACGTGGATTTTAGGTGGGAGAGTGAGTTGGTCAGAGCTGCAGTTACAGTAGATCAGGCTGGCTGCTCTGCGGCAGACACGGTCGGGGCTGCCAGGGAGGATGCCAGTGCGACCGTTCAGGCAAATGCCAAGAGCCTGAGTACAGTGGGCGCAGTGGGAATGCAAATGGGGGATCAAGTGTGAGAATGGCGGTGGAGCCCAAAGCAGCACCGCTTTGTCACTTAACAGCCACTCCCTTGCTTGTGATCGTCTGATAGCTCTCCCACACCCGAAGCCTACAGCCAGTGCCAGCCAGCGGGTAGATGGCTGCAGGGCTGGTGAGAGAGGGAGGCACTGAGGACAATCTTCAGTGGGAAAGGAAAAGCCTGGGAGGGAAACCAGAGGATGAAAAGGAGTATCTGCCACTACTACAACCTCCCAGAATCCCTTCCTCTCTCCTTCCGTACCACAGCGAAATGACTAGAAAACCCCAACCCTTGTGTTCCCTTGGACTGGCAATCTGGCCCACCATTTGCTTTTATCAATAATATTTGTATTGGAACACAGCCACATCCATGTATGTGTCGTCACTCATGGCTGCTTCTTGCTAAAATGACAGAGTTGAGTAATTGTGGCAAAAACCATAAGGCCCACAAAGCCCAAAATATACTATCTAGCATTTTATCAAAAAAAAAAAAAATTGCCAACCCTTGGGCTTCAAGGTTGAAGGGAATGGTTTAAGGAATGGTTTAAGTATCTTTGAATCTATATATAGAGTATGGACGCTGAGAAGTGCCATCATGTGCCCTCTGCAATACCAAGCTGGGAAAGCTGAAGGCACAGATCAAAGGCGGGGGGATGGGCATCCAGACCAAACCGGCCGACGGTAACCTCCACCTTCCTCCACCTTCGTGATCTATTCAGGCAGTCAACGGATGGGATGACGCCCACCACGCTGGGTAGGGCCATCTGCTTCACTCAGCTCACCAATGTAAATGCTAGCCTCTTCCAGAATATCTTTCCAGATATCCTCAGAAACAATGGCTGGCCAGGTATCTGTGAACCTCATCTCCTAGTCAGGCTGATACATAAGGGTAACCACCACAACTACACACTGGGAAGCACTGACCACTGCCACGCTGGTTGAGTATCCCTGGTTCAAAATCCGAAATGCTCCAAATCCTCAAACTTTCTGAGTGCCCACAGGATGCTCAGAAGTTCCAGATAGTAAAGTCTATGGAAATAGTCTAAAATCCCCAAAACTCCAAGATCTGAAACTTCCCTGGTCCCAGGTATTTCAGACAAGGGGCAATAAACCTAGAAATAAGGAATCACAGGAACTAGTTGGATTCCCCTTACCATGGACAGGAGTCTATTGATGGCCACGGCCCGCTGCTGGGCTTCTATATGAGGCATTTCATTCTGAATCACCTGGTCTGTGATTCCATGAGGGAACTGCTGGCATAATTCTATAATCCTGGAAACAAAGGGAGAACGATTCCATTCTCATTTACCTTTCAAAAGGCAGTGTGTGTGTGTGTGGGGGGGGCGGTTTGTGGGGAATATGAGCAAAGCAGTTTGTGTTTCTCCCCCCTCCCCCACCACATTTGGCAGATAATCCAGGCTTCTATTTAGTTTTGAACCAAAGCATGACAAAAATTGAGGAAGACACTATCTATGTATATTCATATGATTTTAAAATTATTGTTATTTTAAGGGAAGTATCCCTCACCAATATGAACTTTTTTTTTTTTTTTTTTTTTTACAGGCAGAGTGGACAGTGAGAGAGAGAGACAGAGAGAAAGGTCTTCCTTTGCCGTTGGTTCACCCTCCAATGGCTGCCGCGGTCGGCGCGCTGCGGCCGGCGCACCGCGCTCCTCCGATGGCAGGAGCCAGGAGCCAGGTGCTTTTCCTGGTCTCCCCATGGGGTGCAGGGCCCAAGCACCTGGGCCATCCTCCACTGCACTCCTGGGCCACAGCAGAGGGCTGGCCTGGAAGAGGGGCAACCGGGACAGAATCCGGTGCCCCGACCGGGACTAGAACCCGGTGTGCCGGCGCCGCAAGGCGGAGGATTAGCCTGTTGAGCCACGGCGCCGGCCCAATATGAACTTTTAATTAGAGCAAAAGTTTAATAAAAACACAGAAAAAAAGATTATAGCGGAGACATCAATTTTCTCAGATGAAATAAGTAAACAAAGTTAAGCTACAGCTCTGTTAGAAGGCAAATCAAATATTGCTAATAAGGCCGGCGCCGCGGCTCACTAGGCTAATCCTCTACCTTGAGGCGCCGGCACACCGGGTTCTAGTCCCGGTCGGGGCGCCAGATTCTGTCCCGGTTGTCCCTCTTCCAAGCCAGCTCTCTGCTGTGGCCAGGGAGTGCAGTGGAGAATGGCCCAAATCCTTGGGCCCTGCACCCCACGGGAGACCAGGATAAGCACTTGGCTCCTGGCTTCGGATCAGCGCGGTGCGCCGGCCACAGCGCGCAGGCCGCGGCGGCCATTGGAGGCTGAACCAACGGCAAAGGAAGACCTTTCTCCTTTCTCTCTCACTGTCCACTCTGCCTGTCAAAAAAATATATATTGCTAATAGAAGCCAAAATTTTTTTTTAAAACTTGAAAGGCTGAGTGAGAGAGAGAGAGAGAGATTGATTTTCTATCCACTGGTTCACTCCTCTTACGACACCAGCCAGCAAAGGGTCAGGCTGAAGCCAGGAGCCAGGAGCTTCTTCAGGGTAGCAGGGGCCCAAGCACTTGGGTCATCTTCCACTGCGTTTCCAAGGCGCATTAGCAGGGAGCTGGATCAGAAGTGGAGCAGCCGGGTCTCAAACCAGAACCCATTTGGGATGCCGGCAAAGCAGGGGGTGACTCTGCCTGCTGTGCCACAACGCTGGCCCCAGGCCTGTTTTTAGAACTATCCCTATCAAACAACACAAGACCAAATCCTGTCTTAGGATCAATAAATGCGTTACCCGTGCAGTTTGAGAAAGTCAGGGTCTTCTTAAAATCATTGATAAAACAGAAATAACAGAGCACTGGCAAAACATACAAAATTGGAAGAGGCTTTAGGCGCCCTAAAACCTTAAGTTCAACATTTTACACTGGGGGCCGGCTTTGTGGCATTGTGGGTGACATCCATATGGGCGCTGGTTCATATCTGGCTGCTGCATTTCCCATCCCGCCCTCTGCTAATGGCCTGGGAAACGCATGGAGGATGGCTCAAGTGCTTGGGCCCCTGCCGCCCACAAGGGAGACTTGGATGAAGCTCCTGGCCTACCCCCGGCCATGGCCACTGCGGCCATCTGGGGCGCGAACCAGCAGATGGAAGAGTTCTCTGTCTTTCCCTCTATGGAACTCTGACTTTCAAATAAATATATATTTTTTAACATTTCACACGAAGCTGTGTGGCGTAATCTGGATTTATAATCACAAACTGCACCCCAACTCACTGCAAACGTCCCGTTTCAGGAGTCCCCAGGAATAGGAGCGATCCTGGATCAGAACACACACTCTTAACTTCCCAGACCAAAGTTACTCCAGGTTGCAAGCTGTCAACCCCGTTTTGAACTTCTGTTCTCGCGGGGAAAAAGCGGATTGGAGAGAGGGTCCAGAACCCACCATCACTTTCCCGCGTGCTCACCCAACCTGCTCTGGCCGCTGTCCAGGGAGCCCAGAGAAGGGGTCCAGCTGCCCAAATAGCTGGCTGCCTACCAGGCGTCCCGCGCCGGGAACCCAGTCCCCGGCTTACCTGTTTTCTATTTCGACGGGATCCGCGTCAGGCGGCTGCACCTTCACCTTCACTTCAGCCATGAGGACGCAGTTCCCGTTCCGTGTGGGGAAAGGTGCACCGAGCCGCTGGAAAGCCAACGGGGGAACCCTGGAGCCGGCTGCAGACAGCGCAGGGCCGGGGCTAGGGGGCCTTCTTCCCCGTGTCGCGGCCGGTCCTTCCTGGCCCTTCGGCTTGGGGCGGCCAAGCCGTGCCTGTTCCGGCACTCGGACCGGCCCCTCTACAGCTCCTTATGTTCGCTGTCCAGGATGTCCCCCCCTTGTGGGAAAAAAGAGCCTGGTTCCTTCATTCTACGCTGGGAAGTCACCTTTTCAATATTTTGCAATCTCCGAGCAGGCATATTCTTGGATGCCCCCGATAAAGCCGTGGGAAAGGTGCTCCAGGCGCGTGTGGGTCGCCGCGCCAGCGGAATGGGCGGGGCTGGTTGCTAGGGAGCCGCGTTTCCGCCAATCATCTGCCTAGTTCCCAGCGGGCGGGGCGCGGCTCGCAGCGTCTGTGGTAACCTGGGCCCGAGCGAAGGAGGCGAGTGACGGTGAGCGGCCCGCGACCCTGCTGTGGGCGGCGGAGGTGCTCTGGAAGTTCTGACCTCGGTCTTATTGGCTGCAGAAGAAGGAGGGCATCCTTCATTCCAGCCGAGCTGTCCTTGGTGGGCGAGGGCGAGGAGCAGACGCGTTCCGGATCTGGTCGGCAAGGGGCCGGGGCCGGTACTGGGAGCGGTCGGGTGGGCACTGCGGGATGCTGGTGACCGACCCCTCCGCTAGGACCCAGCCGATCCGCCTGATTCCGGATCCTCTTGGCGAGGGCCCCGTTGGCCTCCCCAGACTCCCAAGGGCAGCTACTGGTTGCCACGTGCGACTCCCTCCCTAAATATTTTTATTTTCAACTATTAAAAAAAATTATTTAACTGCCTCCTCTTCTTGAATGGACACGTGAGTACAGGCAGGTCCCCCCACCCCCCGAGTCCATCCGCCGGTCTCCAGGGGCGACTGCTATGCTGTCGTTATCTGTCGTTTATATTCTTGGCTGTCAGTCTGGAACTGTCCAACAAGAAGATGTTAGGTTTAGTTCTTCCACTTGCTGGAATTACAACCTCTGGCAACACTCAGGCCAAAAAGAGCAGCATTAGTAGAACTGCAGCAACTAAAACCCAAGAGATGCTGGAAGTAGCCTAACTGCAAATTGATTTTTTAAATAAAAAGCACAAGAGCAATTGTAAGTAATAAAGTGAAGGTGCAAGAAGTAGACTCTAAGAATTGGATGGATGCATAGAATATAGTGGAATAAAGCCTATGTGCCCATTATCAGTGAAATTGAGAAAGGCAGTACAGAGATGCAAATGGTTGCTATTACAATGACGAATTTTTTTCCCTTCAAGCCCATACATTAAAAAATTGAGCCCCCACCCCCTCCAGCAAAAAAATAAAAAATAAAAAAATAAGGATTTCATGCTGGTATTCAGTTATTTTTAAGTACAGTAAATTGATTGGGAAACATGTTTCTTGGGTACTTCTTTTAAATTTTTTTTAAAGATTTACTTTATTTATTTGAAAGACAGAGTTACAGAGAGAGGTAGAACCAGAGACAGAGGAGTCTTCCATCAGCTGGTTCACTTCCCAAACGACTGCAATGGCGGGAGCTGAGCCGATCCAAAGCCAGGAGCCAGGAGCTTCTTCCAGGTCTCCCATGCGGGTGCAGGGACCCAAGGACTTGGGCCGTCTTCCACTATTTTCCCAGTAGATCGGAAGTGGAGCAGCCAGGACTTGAACTGGCTCCCTAATGGGATGCCGGCACTGTAGGCCAGGGCTTTAACCCGCTGCACCACATCGCAGGCCCCTGCTGGGTACTTTTTATATCTGTATCAGCTTCCTTTCTGCTGAGAAGTAATATCCTGCTGTCCTAAAATATCTTTACAGCTTTCAGAAATAATTTCTGGTGACATTTGTAGGGCCAAGGACCTGGAGCTTTCCCAGAGGAGTTGGTTGTAAATTAACATTTCATGCTACATACAGAGTTATTTTTGTTCTGCGTGTGTAATGAATTTTTCCCAGGCCAAGGTGGCACAGTTAGCAAAGGCAGGGAACGGTACTGATCTAGAAGGAACTGAGGTCAGAATGTTAGCGATGGTCTTTGCTCTGCCTAATTTTTTTTTTTTTTGACAGGCAGAGTGGACAGTGAGAGAGAGAGACAGAGAGAAAGGTCTTCCTTTGCCGATGGTTCACCCTCCAATGGCTGCCGCGGTTGGCGCGCTACGGCCGGTGCACCGCGCTCATTGGATGGCAGGAGCCAGGTGCCAGGTGCTTTTCCTGGTCTCCCATGGGGTGCAGGGCCCAAGCACTTGGGCCATCCTCCACTGCACTCCCGGGCCACAGCAGAGAGCTGGCCTGGAAGAGGGGCAACCAGGACAGAATCCGGCACCCCAACCGGGACTAGAACCAGGTGTGCCGGTGCCACAAGGCGGAGGATTAGCCTGTTGAGCCACAGCGCCGGCCTCTGCCTAATTTTTTAAAAGAGTTATTTTATTTATTTGAAAGGCACAGTGACAGAGAGAGGGGTGGCGGGAAAGACACAGAAAGAAAGAGAGCCATCTGCTGATTCATCTTCCAAGTGACCACAATGGTTCCAGCTGTGGCAGACCGAAGCCAGGCGCCTGGAGCTCCATGTGGGTTTCCTACACGGGTGGCAGGAGTTCAGGCGCTTGGGTCATCTTCCACTGCTTTCCCAGGAGCGTTAGCAGGGAGTTGGCTCTGAAGTAGAGCAGCCAGGACTCCTACTAGCATTCTGATATGGAATGCTGGTGTCGAAGGTGGCAGCTCAACCCACTGTGCCACAGGACCAGCCCCTGCCTTATTTATTTAATCTGTCATTAAAATTACTCTTTTATCCCCCATTTTATCCATTCTTGTTCCTTTCTCAGAACTAGTTTGCAGGGGTGGGGGAATCTTTTTTTTTTTTTTTTTCTGCCAAGGGCCATTTTGATATTTATCCATCATTTGTGGGCCATACAAGATTATCAGCTTAAAAATTAGCCTGCTATAAGTTTATTGAATTTGAGTCCTGCCTGTGGTTGCCTTGACAGGGCCAGAACAAATGACATTCTCCATGCCTGATGTAGACAATTAAAATTTCACAAAGGACTTCAAACTTAGTTCACATATCACGATTACTTCAGTTGAAAATTGAATAATATTTGCAGGTGCATATTAGCGGTGTTTGCTTTAGATTTTACCACTTTTGCTGCATTTATGGAGGTGTTGCTCTTCAGTGTCTGTGTTCGGGCCTAAGTGCACGTTGGGATCTCTTTTTCCCCTAATGTTTTCCATGCAAGGAGAGGAGATGACGGCTGGCTCAGTGTGTGTCCCTCAGATCATTCCACTGCGAGTGCCCCAGCCCGGAAAAGCAAACCATGAAATCGACAACAACACTCTCTTGGAAATGAAATCAGGTAGGAGTCGCCTGTATCTGAAATGGCTTAAAATGACATTGTTATTTTCTGTGTTTATCTGGGAGCTGATTTCTCTCTGCATGCTTTCTATAGTCAGGACTTTGGAGTTGAAAACTTCCAAGATTTGAACAGTGCTGGACGTGGATGGTGTATAAAGTGCTGTGTATTTAGGTTCATGCAGTTAGGTTGGATCAGCCTTGCGCTTCTGCTGGTGTTTAGTTGTAGCATTGCCTTTCCTCCCTAAGCCACCCAAGGTCAGATGTCCCAGTGCCTACTCGGATGCTCCTGGGACGCCCATGCCCGTTATTTTCGTGGGATAATAAATTTGATCTACTCACAGACTTTCCACTCAGACAGATCAGAGATTGAGTCGCAGCTTTGACAACTTCTGGTGACCTGGGGCACATTTCTTTGCCTTTCTGAGTCTCGGTTTCTTCATTGTGATGTAAAGATAATACCATCCACCGCTTAGAGCCACTGTGACTTTTAGATGAGCTGGCATACACAAGAGGTGTACGGCCTCTGGCAGGCAGTAATGCCAAAGTGAATCTTAGCTATTAGTACAGAAATAAAATAGCAACTGTATTTTTTGGTACTGAATATACTTCAAACTCACATCTATATTTGTATATGTGTATACACTTAAAATAGGAAACTAGTTTCTATAGGTAATATGAAGCAGCATTTGTATAAAAAAGACTTTGAGATTCCAATTATGTACTTTAGTAAATAAACTGTATGCTAATTATTTACATTTCTAGTATGACCCCTAGACCAAGACTTCTAAGATGTTATACTGTGACCTCCTTTATCTTAACAGCTAACATGATTTTTTTAAAACATTATTTTATTTATTTGAAAGGCAGAGGTACAGAGAGAGGTAGAGACAGAGAGACAGAGGTCTTCCATCCTCTGGTTCACTCCCCAAAAGTGAACGAGTAGGGCTGGGCCAGACTGAACCCAGGAGCCAGGAGCTGCTTCTGCGTCTCCCATGTGGGTGCAGAGGCCCAAGTACTTGGCCTATCCTCCACTGCTTTCCCAGGTGCATCAGCAGAGAGCTGGATCAGAAGTAGAGCAGCTGGGACATGAACTGGTGCCCACATGGGATTCTGGCGCTGTGGGCTGAGGCTTAACTTGCTATACCGTAGCACCAGCCCTCATGAAAATGCTTTTTTTAAAAAAAATTTATTTATTTTAGAGGCAGAGTTATAGACAGAGAGGAGAGACAGAGAAAGGTCTTCCATCTGCTGTTTCACTCCCCAGTGGCCGCAGTGGCCAGAGCTGAGCTGATCCGAAGTCAGGAGCCAGGAGCTTTTTCCTTGTATCCCATGAGGGTACAGGGGCCCAAGCACTTGGGCCATCTTCTGCTGCTTTCCCAGGCCATTAGCAGGGTGTCGGATGGGAAGTAGAGTAGCCGGAATGTGAACCAGCAATCACATGGGATGCTGGCACTGTGGGCTGCGGCTAAACCCCCATGTTTCAATGCCAGCCCCATGAAAACTCTTTATAAGGTTATCCATAAGAATACTTGTAATTGTAAAATAAAAATAAAGGAAATGACAATGAACAAGCCTACCTATCCATCTGTAAGAAATTGGTTAACTATCTTTCATCTCTGAAAGAGACTGTGATGTAACCTTAACAGAGAGTGAAGACCTTTGTGTGCCAATGTAGGACAATATCCAAGACGTGCTGTTAAATGAAAAAGGAAATGTGTGAACTGAGTGATGGTATTTCACCACCAATGTGGAAAAAGTGGGTAAATAAGAATATATGCATAGGTCTTTCTATGGATATTAAAATTTTTTTAAGCATACTCAACATACCATTGGATGCCTCTGGTGGGAGGGAGAGTTTTCATTGTGTATCCCTTTTGAACCTTTGGAATCTTGAGTTTATTACCTTTAATTTTTTCCCAAAAAGTATAGGGATTATTTACCAAGTCCAAATAAAATACAATAGAGCATTCTTAAGAGATGCTCAAAAATTAAAACTTAGCTTCTGGAGCTGGTACTGTGGCATAGTGGGCAAAGGCGCTATCACTGATGCCTGCATCTCATGTGGGCACTGGTTCGAGTCCTGGCTGTTCCACTTCTGATCCAGCTCCCCACTAATGCACTTGAGAAAGAGCATCAGAAGATGGTCCAAGTCCTTGAGCCCCTGCATCCAAATGGGAGACCGGAAGAAGCTCCTGGCTCCCGACTTTGGCCTGGCCCAGCCCCAGCCTTTGCAACCATCTGGTGAGTGACACAGTGGATGGAAGACCCGTCTCTGTCCTTTCCTCTTCTTCTCTCCCTGTAACTCTGCCTTTCAAATAAATAAAATCTTTAAAAAGAAAACTTAGCTTGTGCTTTGTGGGTATTGTTATCTTAAAACTGACTCCTATTCCATGCGTATCAGTGCCCTGTTGGAGAGGCACAACAGGTGCTGGCTCAACAGCATAGCATATGCAGCCAGCCCAGCAGAGTCAAACCACAACTCCTGTTACTTAACAAGCTTCAGCATCTCTCCAAGGCTCAGTTACATCATCTGTGAAATGGATATAAAATGGGAACAGCAGGTAAAATGAGCCAGTTCATAAAAAGCACAGTGCCGACAGAGAGAAAGAATGAATTATTGTTAATTATTAGTATTCATTTCCACAGTGTATAGAAAACCTCCCAGAGTACCCGACCTGCAGGCGTTATTCATGGACCTGATACTTTACTGCTCCTTACAGATATCCTGTTTTGGTTTTTTCAGACACCCCAGATGTCAACATATATTATACCCTGGATGGCAGCAAACCTGAATTTCTAAAGAGAATTGGTTATGGTGAGAACAATACCTTGAAGTATACAAAACCCATTACCCTGCCTGATGGAAAAATACAAGTGAAAGCTGTTGCAGTCTCTAAGTAAGTTAAGGACACAGTCATCAAATTAATGTATAGTGTAACAAGGTGGTGTCCCAATTTTATTTTTCTTCTTATGAAAATCAGAGTGCTAATGATTATTTTTCATTTCAGGATATATAGGTAACTTTTTTTGTTGTTATTTAAATTTTATTTTATTTTTATTTTTTTATAAAGCTTTTATTTAAAGAATATAAATTTCCAAAATACAGCTTATGGATTACAATGGCTTCCCCCCTCATAACTTCCCTCCCACCCACAACCCTCCCCTTTCCTGCTCCCTCTCCCCTTCTATTCTCATCAAGATTCATTTTCAATTCTCTTTATACACAGAAGATCAGTTTAGTACATATTACGTAAAGATTTCAACAGTTTGCCCTCACATAGCAACACAAAGTGAAAAATACTGTTGGAGTACTAGTTATAGTATTAATTCACAATGTACAGCACATTAAGGACAGAGATCCTACATGATATATTTTTTTAAATTGATTAATTTTCTATGCAATTTCCACCAAGTTCTTTTTTTCATTTTTAATATTCTTTATATACAGAAGATCGATTCAGTATATACTAAGTAAAGATTTCATCAGTTTGCACCCACACAGAAACACAAAGTGTAAAAATACTGTTTCAGTACTAGTTATAGCATTACTTCACATTGGACAACACATTAAGGACAGATCCCACATGAGACGTAAGTACACAGTGACTCCTGATGTTGATTTAACAATTTGACACTCTTGTTTATGGCGTCAGTAATCTCCCTAGGCTCTAGTCATGAGTTGCTGAGGCTATGGAAGCCTTTAGGGTTCGCCGACTTCGATCTTATTCCGACAGGGTCATAATCAAAGTGGAGGTTCTCTCCTCCCTTCAGAGAAAGGTAACTTTAAAAAAAAAAGATTTATCTATTTTTTTTGAAAGAGTTACAGAGAGAGAGAGAGAGAGAGAGAGAGAGAGAGGTCTTCCATCTGCTGGTTCACTTCACAACTGGCCACAGTGGTCAGAGCTGTGCCAGTCTGAAGCCAGGAGCCTGGAGCTTTTTCTGGATCTCCATGTGGGTGCAGGGGCCCAGGGACTTGGGTCATCCTCTGCTGCTTTCCCAGGCCATAGCAGAGAGCTGGGTCAGAAGTGGAGCAGCCAGGACTCAAACCGGCACCCATATGGGTTGCCAGCACTGCAGGTGGTGGCTTTACCCACTAAGCTACAGCACCGCCCCTATATAGGTAACTTTTGTGTTCTTTTTAAAGATTTATTTATTTTAAAGGCAGAGTGACAGAGAAAGAGAGAGAGAGAGAGATCTTCCATCCACTGGTTCACTCCCCAGATGCCCACAACAACCACAACCAGGGCTGGACCAGGCTAAGACCAGGAGCCAGGAACTCAGTCTAGGTCTCCTACGTGGGCAACAGGGGCTCAACTGCTTGAGGCATTATGTGTTCCCTCCCTGAATGTGCATCAGCAGGAAGAGGAAGCTGGAACTGGGAGTGGATCAGGGACTTGAACCAGGCACCTGGATACGAGATGCAGGCATCCTAAACAGCATCGTACCCACAGCACCAAGTGTCCACCTCGTGCTGCAGATCCTACATTAAAGATGATTGCTTTGGCATCTGGAAATTAAATAATTAAAATGAAGCGAAACAATCCCTTCATAGATATTATATTTTTTATTGAACGTTGGAATTTGTGGCCTTTTCTCACTTGCCAGATCATTTCTGTCCAAACAAGTCATCTCGGATCCATTAAATTCAGAAGCTATTTTAGGGGTGGGCACTTGATGTGGCAGCCAAGACACTGCTGGGCATGCACACAGGGATAGATACTTAGTGGGCATGGAGTGGGATGGAGAGTAGCACAATGACCGTAGTTTTAGACTCTTCTGAAAGATGTTTTTAACTCATCAGATGACATAGGCTTCTTCATTTGACTGCTATCCGCAGCTTCTAGTGGGGCCTGCTTACAGCATTAGGCACTGGGGGTAAAAAGCATTTATTTGGGGGCTGGTGTTATGGCATAGCAGGTAGATTTGCTGCCTGCGACACTGGCATCTCATATGGGCACTAGTTCATTTCCTGGCTGTTCCACTTCTGATCCAGCTCCCTGCTAATATGCCTGGGAAAGCAGAAGATGGCCCAAGTGTTTGGACTCCTTCACCTAGCTGGGAGACACGGAAGAAGCTCCTGACTCCTGGCTTTGGCCTGACAAAGCCCAGGCCATTGCGGCCAGTTAGCAAGTGAACCAGTAGATGAAAGATCTCTGTCTGTCTGTCCCTCTCTCTGTGTGACTCTGACTTCCAATTAAATAAATAAATCTTTTTAAAAATTTATTTTATTTATTTGAGAGAATGAAGAAACTGCTATAGTATTTCAGATGTGCTCAACTTAGGGAAAGTATTTCTACAAAAATTTTTGAATTTTCAACTCAATTATTGCTTCTGTAAATTTATAATAAAATAATTCTTTATGGAAATTCTGCTTCATTCAAATCTATTTCTAGTTACTTAAGGTAATCAATTTCTTAATCAGGAGACAAACATACATGAGACTGTTAACAGTGGAAGGTTATTAACATTAAGAAAAATTATGAAGTTTTGAATGATACAGGAAACTATGATATAACAAGTGTATAAATTAGGATATAAGATTATACTGTATTATTTTAACTATGTTTAAAACTGTACAAAGACTAAAAGATAAAAACGTGAGTAGCCTTTGCCTCCAGTGATACAATCATGTATGCTTGCTGCTTTCTTCTTGATAACATTTGTAGCTTCTAGAATTTAGCAATGAGAATTATTTTTGTAACACTGTAATAATAATAATAATAATAATAATAATAAATAGGGTTGGCACTGTGACGTAGCAGGTAAAGCTGCCGCCTGAACCACAGGCATCCCATATGGGCACCAGTTCAAGACCTGGCTGCTCCTCTTCTCATCCAGCTTCCTGCTATTGCCTGGGAACACAGTAGAAGTTGACCCAAGTCCTTGGGCCCCTGCACCCATGTGGGAGACCAGGAAGAAGCTCCTGGCTCCTGGCTTCAGGTCAGTGCAGCTCTGGGCATTGTACCAACTAGGGGATGAACCAGCAGATGGAAGCCCTCTCTCTCTCTCTCTCTCTCTCTACCTCTCCTCTCTCTGTTAACTCTGACTTTCAAATAAATAAATAAATCTTTAAAATAATAATAATAAACAATGAAGTAAAGAAGGTGAAGGACCACTGAAATGATCCTGTAACCAGTGCTGCTCACCCTGGGCTGTTCCTGCATAACAAACCACTCTGAAAGGCATTCGTTTCCATTGCTCCGTGTTCTGCGCATCAGTTCTTTGAGGTGCGTTTGGCAGTGCGGTTCTTCTGCTGGCCTGCCCTGGGAGCACCGGCGTCCTCGTGGTCTGAGAGCTTGACTTGCTCTGGTGGCTGAAGCTGGCTGTTGGCTGAGCCATGTGTCCTCATAGTGTCCTCATGGTGTCCCAGTGCAAAAGCAGTGAGAGAAAAAAAGGCAAGCCCCGCCACACAGCTATTTCAGCTATTTTCTTGGTCTCTGCTTGTGTTGCATATGGTAATTTTTTTTAAAAGCAATGTATATATTTGAAAGGCAGAGCGACAGAGATCTTCCATTGGCTGATTAACTCCCTAACAACAGCTGTAGCTGGGCTAGGAGCTCCATCCAGGTCTCCCACGTGCGTGGCAGGAGCCCAAGCACTTGGCCATCTTCCACTGGCTTCACAGGAGCATTAGCAGGGAGCTCAGTTGGGAGCAGAGCAGCTGGGCCTCGCTTGGGCACTGTGATACGGGATGCCCGTGTTGCAAGCAGTTGCTTAACTTACTGATGTCCCCGTCCTAATGTTCCATTGGCCAAAAGCAAGTCACATGGCCCCACCCAGAGGCAATGTAGAAGAGGATTCTTCAGTAGCACAGATATTGGAAGGCTCAGTGCATGGGGCCCATTAGAATAACAGTCAACCACGGATACGCATTAGAACTCCCCAGGGAGTTTGCAGAATCCCCCACATCCAGGCCATGCCCTAGATTAGTTAAATAGCAATCCTCTGGAATGACTCAGGCATCAGTATTTTTAAGTTTTCAGGGGATTCCAATAGGCACCCGAAATTGACCACAACTGATGTAAGCCATTGAGGGAAATGTTTTCACTGGTAGAACTTTGCAGGACACACTTTTAGGAAACACACTTCTATAAAAGCGTGGTATCCTAAGATGAAGGGAGTAACAACATACAGCACAGCTGGCGTAAAAAGAAGATACTCTGTGGAGCTCTAGCCAGAGACTGGTATGTGTGCTTCCCTGTGGCCATGTATCCGTGAGTGTCACATCGGAGAATGGTCAGGAAAGGCGGCAGGTGACAGGAGGGGCCGGGAACTCAGGATCCTCTCAGAGGTCGTCAGATGTTGCTGTAATGAAGGCAGGTAGTTGGGGGACTTAGAATCTTCCAAGAACAGTTGTTTTCTTTAGCAGAACCATGGGGGATTTTGCAATTTTGCTACAATGCTTCATAAAACAAACTTAATGGTGAGTTCCCCGGGCATCTCTCTGCATTCTGCAGCTGCTCGGAATATAGAACGTGCCCTAAACTATAACTTCCTTCCTGGAGGTCTTTCTATCCAACCTGGGATGGAGATGCATTCCGGGACTCAGTACAGGATATTCTGTGTGTAGAGAACGTGCAAATGTCACATCAGTCAACAGCAACAGAGGCCAGAAAGAAAGTGTTTTGAGAGAGGTAACTTGGGATATGGAAAGAGGACAGGACTTGGGAGAACTGAGGGTCTGGATTTTTTTTTATTTGTTTGACAGAAAGAGTTAGACAGTGAGAGAAAGAGACAGAGATAAAGGTCTTCCTTCCATTGGTTCACCCCCCAAATTGGCCAGAATCCAGGAGCTGCTTCTTATGTGGGTCCAGGGGCCCAAGGACCTGGGCCATCTTCTGCCATTTTCCCAGGTCATAGCAGAAAACTGGATCAGAAGTGAAGCAGCTGGGACTTGAACTGGTTTCCACATGGGATGCCAGCACTGCAGGTGGTGGCTTTACTTGCTATGCCACAGCACTTGCTCCAGAGGGTCTGGATTTTAATCAGGTTTTATCGTTTCCTCTTTGTGCAACCTCGATGAAATTGGGTGGCCTTCTGATTTTCGGTTCCTCCTTTGTTAACAAAGGTTGCTAGAATGTACTTGACAGCTGTTGTGATGATCAGAGATCAACAGTTACTACCACACTAGGCATTGCCATTGTTATTGTTGTTCGTTATCAGATTCTTTAACAGAGGGCTGAAAGACGGCTGTGGTGTGACCCTGTTCAAATGACAAGCCTTGTATTTGAAAAGCTATGCCTGCGCAGGTGTTTTCCACTCGACTCCTTCATGTCCCTGACCCACAGGTGCTCAGCCGTGTTCTCAGCCAGCTCCAGGGACATTTGCGGACAGTCTGGGCTGTCGCAGCTGGGGTGATAATGTGCCAGCAGCACCTCATCCCAGAGGCCAGGGACACTGCCAAATGTCCAGCAACGCACGGGACAGCACCCACAACAAAGAACTTTCTAGAAAGTTACATTTTGATTTCTCCAATGTAAAATGTAATGAATTAAGAAACCTTGGCCGGCGCCGTGGCTCAACAGGCTAATCCTCCGCCTTGCGGCGCCGGCACACCGGGTTATAGTCCCGGTCGGGGCGCCGGATTCTGTCCCGGTTGCCCCTCTTCCAGGCCAGCCCTCTGCTGTGGCCTGGGAGTGCAGTGGAGGATGGCCCAGGTGCTTGGGCCCTGCACCCCATGGGAGACCAGGAAAAAGCACCTAGCACCTGGCTCCTGCCATGGGATGAGCGCGGTGCGCCGGCCGCAGTGTGCCGACCGCGGCAGCCATTGGAGGGTGAACCAATGGCAAAGGAAGACCTTTCTGTCTCTCTCTCTCACTGTCCACTCTGCCTGTCAAAAAATTAAAAAAAATAAATAAATAAAAAGAAACCTAAAGGATGTTAATAAACTCATCTTAATCACTTGTCACCTTTTCTTTGAATCTTTGTGTAACACAGACTTTTTATTTTCTCTTAAAACATTTCCAGAGGAGACTGTCGACAGAGCGGGATTGTAACAAAGGTGTTCCAGGTGGACTATGACCCACTCACCTCAGTCTCTTCCGAAGAAAACGGTGAAAATGTCCTCAGAGGATCTTCAAAGCAGGCAAGTAATGATTCTAGTGCATTCAGATGGTCGACCTCGTCTCGATTCCTCTTTCTCAGTGGGCATATTTTCCCCGCTCACCATCGGGTACTTAGAATTGAAGTTGGGATTAACCATTGCAGCGCATGCTCACTGATGTGCAGTCAGTCCCTCCTCCTCAGATGAGAATTCCTGCTTAGCAATGTTGGCTTCAGCAACTGCCCCTTTCCTACTGGAGGGGTCAGAAGCCTTCAGCCTGCGGCCATCCATATGGCCTCTGTCCCTGGTCAGCTTTGCTCGCTTTGTCTGTGGCCCTCCCTCTCGTAGCACATTCTTCTGCTAACCTAACTATATGTTGAACTCCGTTACTGCTATGGAGCCCCCAGGCCTTGCTCCTCCTATAAAATGCTTCCATCCTGTGATCATTTGGGTCCTCATCTGTCTTCCCATGCACTGTAAGCTGCAAAGTGGCAGAGGGCTTGGCTACCATTCTCGTTGCCTTTCTCGGGAGCAGGCAGGAGAGCGTGGTGAGTGCAAATTTAGTGAACAGATGCATCAGGCTAGTAGAAGACCTCTGAGTGTCGACTTCTATTACGTTGAAGTCTTCATCTCTAAACATGCTCATGTGCTGCCTCGTGGCGTGGCCAATGATCGCTGCATATACGATGGTGGTCCCATGAGGTTGTCTCACTTGACAGCGTGGCTTAGTTTGTGATGTTTGCACAATGACAGAATCCCCTAATGAGGCATATCTCAGAATGCAGTCTGTCCTCAGGCAATGCAGGACTATATCTGAAGCCAGCGCCGTGGTTCAATAGGCTAATCCTCCAGCTGCGGCGCCGGCACACTGGGTTCTAGTCCCGGTCGGGGTGCTAGATTCTGTCCCGGTTGCCCCTCTTCCAGGCCAGCTCTCTGCTGTGGCCTGGGAGTGCAGTGGAGGATGGCCCAGGTCCTTGGGCCCTGCACCCGCATGGGAGACCAGGAGAAGCACCTGGCTCCTGGCTTCAGATCAGCACGGTGCGCCGGCCACAGTGCGCCAGCCGTGGCGGCCATTGGAGGGTGAACCATCGGCAAAGGAAGACCTTTCTCCTTTCTCTCTCTCTTTCTCTCTCACTGTCCACTCTGCCTGTCAAAAAAAAAAAGGACTATATCTGCAAAGCCTCACCTCCTTAGGGAGTCAAGTCAACCTAAGAAGGATGCATGGGTTGTGGGCATCAGTGGAATAGATTCAAGGAGCAGGGACAGAGGTTGGACTAAACGTAACAAGGCAAACAACCAAGCAACAGAAGAGGTTTCCGGAGTTGTCACTTAAGCCCCATTAGTGGATTTGAGGCGAGAAGAGGAAGCTGTGGGACCAGACATGGGATGGGTTCAGACATGGGATGGGTCTTAAGTCAAAGCAGAGGTCTTCACTGGGCTGGGGTAGCCTGCAGAGGCTGAGCCCAGGGATATCAGCAGGCGCTCAGACTTGAATCAGCTGTGAAGGTCAAAGTCCATGGGGGAGAAAGTCAAAGAGAAGACTGTTTAAGGATTGTGTGTGGGCAGGTAGTGTACAGAAGCCCCCTCTGAGTCTGACCACACCCCTGCCCCTAGATCTGATGGTCCTGCTGTTTACTCATACTCCAGGGATTGTATAAATGCTTTCAAGTAAGAAATGCACATCATGGCACTCTCTGTATTATATAACTTTTAATTTTCCCATTCTAAGTGGACATAATCAAGAGATTGAGATGCAATCTATTCATTCCTAGGAATTAAAAAATGGATTTGTTGGATCAAAACTGAAGAAGAAATGTAAGAACACTGAAAATAAACCTAGTGGGAATGTTAACTTTACAAAGTTTCCAGGTAAGAACAAAGATAAGGTTTAATATTCTGAACCCACCAAACAGGTTCACTGCATGCTGTATTAGCCACAAAAGTGTTGGAATAAGGAAGCAGGCCACGATTTGCATTTTAGTGCTGTCTTAGCCAATAGCTTAAGAGTGATAAGCAAACAATCCAACGGGGTCAAATTTGTTGGCTCATTCTTTGCATGCAGAAAGACTACACACTAGGGACCCATGGGGCAGCTCAGCAAGCAAAGAAAAAGTTGGGATTTTTGGAGTCTGGAGAAGAGGTGGAGTTTGGGTGAAACTCAGATAAAAGCAGAGTTTTTGGTAGGTTCAAAGCAAAGCAAGGCTGTGTGCTAAGGGGTCAACATCAGGTGTGGACTGAGAAGGGGACCACAGAGAAATACACAAAATGTTTGTTCCAAAGCCCTCACCTAACGCTGTGTGCCAGGGCTGTAATGGAAGCTGCTTCTGCCTCAGGTCCTCCAGGCCAGAGTCGGGTGTTGGGTGCTTACTGATATAATTGCAAACCACAAAGTTTTTGCTCGTCTGTGATTTTAGAGAGCCACGTTTCTCAGTGTGAAAGCCATAGTCACTCACAGAGGATATATAATCGGAGACATACCCCGTCATGAGCCAGTGGGTTCTTGCCTCCTGTTCAGGGAAGAATTCTGAATGCTAGCATAAATGAACAAGGCCACATGATTCATTTTAAGCATCTTATTCAGCGGGAGAAATGCATAGGACAGTGAGGGCCCTATCCAAAAGAGAGAAAAGGAAATCTGGATTCATACCGAGCACAGGAGCCAGCCACGTGGAAGAGCGTGCGGGCCAGAAAGCATGGAGCAGGTGGCCCGAAGGCCACGGGCCCCAAAGGTGCAGGGGCAGCAAGCCAGTCCAGGGTAGAAGGAAAAAGGGACCAAAAAAAAAAGGGCTGGGCCCACCTCGTCCTAGGCCTTTAATCCACTTCCAAAGGGGAGTGGTTAATTAGTCTGATTGGCTGTAGGCACACAGCTGTGGCCAGGTAGGGGCGTGCAGTCACACAGGGGCATAGTGAAAGCGTGGTCTTCCAGCTCACAAAGCTGATGAGTTTTATCCTGTGTGCCTGCCTAGAACAGGTGGGTCTCAGACGTGACTGCAGAGGCGCTCAAGCCAATCCCGGATCCTAACCTCAGGAATTCTGATTTAAGTTACAATGAGGGATTTGGGAATTTATTTTTTAATATAATACATCCCAGATGAGTCTAATGGGCAGACGTGGTTAAGAGTCACAGTTGCTAGTTGTATGGCAAGGAGTCTGGGTTATATTCTAGTAGGACAAGAAATCTATGTGGAGGGAAAGGCATAATCCCATTCCCAGTTTAGAGTTTCCTCTTTGGCTGTTAGGACATTTCACAGCTGCAGTGTGTCCTTAAAGTGTCACCTGCCACTGCGTACTTGGATTGATCTGTTTTCCCAGCCCGATGTGGGATGTAGTAGGATGTAGCAGGGAAGATTATTATCCCCGTCTGGGCTTATTTTACCTTCTGGGTTCTAATTCACTGAGTGGTGGGGGAGGGCTCTTTGTATTATCAGTACAGCTGATACCTCTGGACTCATCCTCTGCAGGCCACACCAGTGATCCCTTACTGAAGGTCTCAGACTGCAAAGACATGGGTCTGTGTGCATGATGGCATAGTTACAGGGGCTCACAGACGATGTTTTAATGTAATTGTAGACCCTGGCGTGGATGAGAGAACTGACCCTAAAGCTCGGAAAGGTCTCCGCTTCTCAGAGAGTCCCCCGGAAATCCCAGCTGGCCGGGGAGGATCAGGTCTCGGCCCACCCACCCACCAGTCCCAGGTAAAACCTTTAGGGCACTGAATTACCTCCTGTGTTTTGAAGGCTTCCTTCAAGGCAGTGTATCTAGGCTTTTGGCACCTGTGCCAATCACTGGCCAGGCTGGGAATGCTGCCTGGGGCAAGAGAAGTCCCCATACCCAGGGAGCACTCAGATACTAAACAGTCATCAACAGGAAATTTAAAGCAGTGGTTAAGTGTCATGAAAAAGATAAAACTGGGTAATGAGGTACAGCCATGGTTCTCAAAGCGGGGTACCTAGACCCATAGCAGCAGTGGCAGCAGGAGCGGCGTAGGGAAGCCCCCAGGATACAGAACGTGGAGGAAGAACAAGTGTGATTCTAAATGAGGGCAGTATAAGAGAGACCAATGATGTTTGATTGGAACCTTTAAGATGAGCAGAGGGGCCAGTGCTATGGCGTAGCAGGTAAAGCTGCTGCCTGCAGTGCCCACATCCCATATAGGCACCTGTTCTAGTCCCGGCTGCTCCACTTCCAATCCAGCTCTCTGCTATGGCCTGGGAAAGCAGTAGAAGATGGCCCAAGTGCTTTGTCCCCTGCACCCAGGAGACCCAGAAGAAGCTCCTGGCTCCTGGTTTCAGATTGGTGCAGCTCCAGCCATTGCAGCCAGTTGGGAAGTGAACCATCGGATGGAAGATCTCTCTCTCTCTCTCTCTGCCTTTCCTCTCTCTCTGTGTACCTCTGACTTTCATTTGAATAAATAAATAATATATTTTAAAAAATGCATTGACATGACATGAAGTAAATGTGTCTGGGTAACAACAGCACACTGTTGTTGTAGATGTTCTTTTTTTTTTTTTTTTTTTTAAGATTTATTTTGTTTATTTGAAAGGCAGTTACAGAGAGAGAGAGAGAGGGAGAGAGAGATCTTCCATCTGCTGGTTCACTCCCCAAGTGGCCTCAATGGCTGGGCCTGAGTTAATGGATACAAGTTAGTATACATTTATCTCAAAGATTCTACCTCTAGGAAACTCAAAAGACTTACCTATAAAAACATCTCCAAGAGCCAGTGTTGTGGTGCAATGGGTTAAGCTGCTGCCTGCCATGTTGGCATCCCATATGAGTACTGGTTCAAATCCTGGCCACTCCACTTCCAATCCAGCTCTCTGCTAATGACCTGGGAAAGCAGTGGAAGACAGCCCAAGTGCTTGGGCCCCTGCACCCCGGTGGGAGACCTGGAATAAGCTCTTGGCTCCTGGCTTTGGATCGGTACAGCTCTGGCAGTTATGGCCATCTTGGGAGTGAACCAGCAGATGAGAGCTCTCTCTCTCTCTCTCTCTGCCTCTGCTTCTCTCTAACTCTGCCTTTCAAATACATAAATAAATCTTTTTTAAAAAGTACATGGTGACTTTTAAACAATAAACATTAAAATGAATTTTTAGTGGAATTGTACTATACCATGGTCTTTACCACACTGATTACCTGTGTTTATGTGCATTTGTGTTCTTAATTTTAGTCCCCTGGTTTTGCACATATACCTGGCCGGAAGAGTTTGACAAGCACAGAGATCATGAGAATTCAAAGAGAGACAGACTTCCTTAAGTAAGTATCATGTTTTCTTCACTGCATCTTAAATCTTTTAAAGATACATGATGGTCAAAGAGAATTTAAAGAGAGACTTAACAATGGATATGCCTAGCCTAACTTCTTAAATTAATATTTTAAGCTTTTTTTTTTTTAAAGACAGAGTTACAGAAAGGGAGAAACAGACACAGAGAGAAAGAGAAGTCTTCCATCTGCTGGTTTACTCCCTAATGGCCTAATGGCAGAAGCCAGGAGCCAGTAGTTTCTTCTGAGTCTTCCATGTGTGTGCAGGGCCCAAGCACTTGGGCTGTCTTCCATTGCCTTCCCAGGTCTGTTAGCAGGGAGCTGGATCCAAAGTGGAACAGCCTGGATTCAAACTAGTGCCTGTTTGGGATGCCAGCATCACAGGCAAGGGCTTAACCAGCTATGCCACAATGCAGCCCAAAATTTGACAGCTTTTTAAAGGTTTATGTGACATACAATAAACTGTATGTATTTAAAGAGTTGAATTTGACATAAATGTAATCATGAAACTATCCCCAGAATCAAGGAAATGAACAATGTACCCTTTTGTGACCCTTCCTCTTCATCCCCTTATCCCCAGACAAGTGTCGATCTGTCTCTTGTCACACTACCTTAGCTTGTGTTTGATTTAATGTATAAGTCAAGTGATTTGGTATCTGCTCTGTTTTTTTGCCAGGCTTCTTTCACTCAACATAATAATTCTGAGATTCAATATTTGTTTTTATTGTTAAGTAGTATTCCATTGTATAGCTACATCAAAATTTGCTTACCTATTCCCTTATTCATGGCCATGCATGTTATTTTCAGTTTTGGGCTATTATAGATAACGTTGATTTGAACATTTGTATATAAGACCTATACATATATGCTCTGGTTTCCTTTGAAGTAGAATGAATGGGTCATGTGCTAGATACACAAGTATGAGGCCAGCGCCATGACTCAACAGGCTAATCCTCTGCTTTGCGGCGCCGGCACACCGGGTTCTAGTCCCAGTCGGGGCACCGGATTCTGTCCCGGTTGCCCCTCTTCCAAGCCAGCTCTCTGCTGTGGCCCGGGAGTGCAGTGGAGGATGGCCCAAGTGCTTGGGCCCTGCACCCCATGGGAGACCAGGATAAGCACCTACCTGGCTCCTGCCATCAGATCAGCGCAGTGCGCTAGCCACAGTATGCCGGCCGCAGCGGTCATTGGAGGGTGAACCAACAGCAAAAGGAAGACCTTTCTCTCTGTCTCTCTCTTTCTCTCTCTCTCACTGTCCACTCTGTCTGTCAAAAAATAAATAAATAAATAAATAAATAAAAATTTTAAAAAAGATACACAAGTATGTTTAACCTTTTAAGCAGCTGTCAAGCTGTTTTCCAATGTGGTTGTTTCATACTGTGCTCCCACCAGCATTGTGTGGGCTGTCTGGTGAGATTGTAGTGCTGTCTCACTGTGGCTTTAATTTGCCTTGCCCTAGTGGCAAATGATTTGAGCATCTTTTCATGTGCTACTTTTAAAAAAAGTATTCATTTATTTATTTGAAAGACAGAGTTACAGAAAGAAGGAGGGACAGAGAGAGAGATCTTCCATCTGCTGGTTTACTCCCCAAATGGCCACAATAGGCATTGCCTGTACCAGGCTAAAGTCAGGAGCCTGAAACTCCTTCTGGGTCCCCTGTCTGGGTGGTAGGGTCCTTCCCAGGTGCATTATCAGGGAGCTAGACTGGAAGTGGAGAACCTGAGACTTGAGCCAGAGCTCTGATATGGGATGCTGGCATTGTAAGCAGCGTTTTAACTTGGTACCAGTCACTTTATGATCTTTTTATTGCAGAATTGTGCATAGTTTCTTGTGGCAGACATATGTTTTGCAAATCTTTTTCCCAATATTTAGTGTTTTAATTTTCTTTTTAAAAATATTTTATTGATTTATTTGAGAGGTAGAGTTACAGAGAGTGAGAGGAAGAGACAGAGAGAAAGGTCTTCTTTCCGTTGGTTCACTCCCAAAATGGCCGCAATGGCTGGAGGTGCGCTGATTCGAAGCCAGGAGCCAGGAGTCTCCTCCAGGTCTCCTATGCTGATGCAGGGGCCCAAGCACTTGGGCCATCCTCCACTGCCTTCCCAGGCCACAGCAGAGAGCTAGATGGGAAGAGGAGCAGCCAAGACTAGAACCAGCACCCACATGGGATGCTGGTGCCGCAGGTGGAGGATTAACCTACTGTACCACAGCGCCAGCCCCAAGCTTTTTCATTTTCTTAACAGTGTTTTTCAGAGGACTAAAGCCTCCAAATTTTGATGAAGTCCAGTTTTTCTTTCATACTTCATTCTTAGTTTGTCAAATATTTTATTATTTTAAAGATTTGTTTATTTATTTGATAGTCAGAATTACACAGATAAGGATAGGCAGAAAAAGAGAGAGAGGTCTTCCATTCGCTGGTTCACTGCCCAGTTGGCCGCAAGCCTGGAGCTGTGCTAATCTGAAACCAGGAGCCAGGGGACTTGGGCTATCTTGTGCTGCTTTCCCAGGCTGTAGCAGAGAGCTGGATCGGAAGTGAAGCAGCTGGGACTCAAATCAGCACCCATATGGGATACTGGCACTGCAGGTGATGCATTTACCCACTATGCCACAGCGCCGGCCCCATTGTCAAAGTGTTATATAGTCTATGTATTATTCAATTTGATTTGCTAACAGTTTTTTTTTTATTTGTATGTATCTCATAAATACAACATTAGGATCATAGTAATTCTTCCCACCATACCTGCCTTCCCACTTACCTCCTTCCCCTCCTCCTCCCCTTCCTGGCTAACAGGTTTTAAAGAATTTTTTGCATGCATGTTCCTTAGGGATGTTGGGGAATTTTCTTGTGAATGTTTTTATCTTTTAATGTTACATTAACTCTGGCTTTATGTAATTAGTTGGAAAGTATTCTTTGTCTTTCAGTTTTTGGAAAGAGTTTGCATAAAATTTCTATTATTTCTTCCTTATGTGTTTGTAGAATTCAGCAGTGAAATCACTGGAGTTAGGAGTTTTCTTAGAAAGATTACTAATAGTTCATGGAAATGGAAAAAAATAGGTTTATTTTGGCACAAAAAATTAAGTGCATTTTTAAAGACTTATTTATTTTTATTTGAAAGACAGAGTTACACAGAGAGAGAAGGAGAGACAGAGAGAGAGAGAGAGAGAGAGAGAGAGAGACGCAGATTGAGAGAGAGAGAGAGATCTTCAGTCCGCTGGTTCACTCCCCAACTGGCTGCAACAGCCAGAGCTGGGCCGATCCAAAGGCAGCAGCTTCTAGGTCTCTCACGCGGGTGCAGGGGCCCAAGGACTTGGGCCATCTTCCACTGTTTTCCCAGGCCACAGCAGAGAGCTGGATTGGAAATGGAGCAGCCAGGACTTGAACCAGTGCCCATATAGGATGCCAACACTGCAGATGGTGGCTTTACCCACTATGCCACAGTGCCAGCTTCACATGCATATTTTTAAATAGCAGAATTTTCTATGAAATTTTTAATGCTTTTTTTGGGAATTGTAAAAAAAATTTAAATATTTACACTTTTAGTTGAAAGACAGAGAGAGAGAGAGAGATCAATCTGCTGGTTCAGTCCCCAAATCTCTGCAACAGCCAGGGCTGGAACTAAATCCAGCTTTTCCACATAGATGCCTGGCAGGGGCTCAAGTATTTGAACCATCATCTGCTGCCTCCCAGGAAGTTGAATTGGAAACAGAGGAGCTGGGACTCAAACCAGACACTCCAATATGCAATGCAGGGATCTCAGGTGGTAACCTAATCCATTGTACCACAACACGCACCCTGTTATTTCTTTCTGATCAGTGAGTTAATTAGAAATGTTTTGTTAAATTTCCAAAATAGAAGATTTTTCTTATGGTATTTATTTCAAGTTTAATTCCTTTATAGTCAGAGAATACATAGTGTATGATTTGATCAGTAAATGTTCCAGGTGTACTTTGAAACAGTGTGTATTTTGCTAGGATTAATGTGTTAATTAGGTAAGTTAGTTGGTAGCATTGTTTAAGTATTCTCTATTCATTAGCATTTGCATTATATATATATGTATATATATTTATATCCATTCATTTCTAGTCTATTTTTGCCTCTCTTAATTTGATTTTTTTAGGCAGCATATAGCTAGCCCTTGCTAAATCCATACCTGATCATTTCTGTACTCTTAATTGGGACATTTCAAGTAGCTGTGGTCTAACTGATGCCCCATATCAATTTTTTCCACTCTGCCTGATATGAGCATGAACTTCACAGCCTTTGTGAGTCCCGAAGATTGTTTTCTCTGATCCACCTTTATGTTTACTTGATGATCATGCATAGTTTCTCCCATCGCATGCTCTGACTGTAGTGCCCAGTTGGAGGTCTGAGGGGGACCTTCTGCTGAGTTCTGAAGCTCTCACTGCAGCTCGCCTCTGGTGTTCTTTCCTAAAAATTCCACTTGCCTTAAACATCTCAGATCCACAGCTCCAAGTCTTCAGTTGAGATAAGAGCAATGAGACAAGGTGGGTCACTCCCTGGATTGTTGAGCAACACTTCGTGAGCTTTGAGGTCAGAAAGGGGCAACTGGTTGTTGACCAGGCTGGATGTATGGTGAAAACTCTATACTGTGGTCCAGTAAGGAAGGACTGAACAGGATAAAGAGCCTGGGGATGTGAACTCATCTGTGATGGCTGACAGTTGTTGAGAGGCCATGGAGAAAGTAGGCAATCAAAGGCTCAGTATCCAAGGCTCATGGCTACTGAGCAGGTCAGATCAGTAGGTTACAGGATGATGGGGCCAATCTGGGTAGAAAGGCTTGGCAGATCAATGTAGTCATACAGCAGCCCAATTCCAAGAATTCTTTCACTTTGGATGATGGTCACAACCCAGTTAGGTAATTGGGTGCTAAGTGGCAGGATCCAGGTGGCCAGGAATGGGGCCAGATGTTGCTAGGGCAAGACCTTGGGACTCATCAGGTAGCTGAAGAGAAACATGATGGCCCTCCAGAGTGCCAGACAGGAAGACCTGTCACTCAGAGAGGGCTCTATGGCCAAACAAGAAGTCAGAAAGATGCAATGTAAACATTACCGAAATTCCCAAGGCTCACGCTCAAAACGCCAAATCCAACAAGACACTACCTCAGTAAGAGGTGATGTCGAGGCTGCTTGATAAACCTCCTCTGACAGTCAGGAAGTGAGGTTGGCCTGGCCTGCAGGCACAGACACTGGAAGCTCCAGATGTGAGGTTGCTTTGTAATGAGAGGACCCAGAGCAGAATCTCCAATCCTCACCTTGAGCTATAGCTATCGAGAGCCCTCTGCCTGCATTTTGCTTTGTTTGGAAAACTGTCTGAACATGTTCGGAATTTCACCAGCCTTCCCAGGCCATCAGAACGTGGCCAATCAGGAACCTGTTTTGTTGTAGGTGTGCCCACTGCCTTGCCCCCCGCCCACCTGATCCCTTTGCTCGCTTCTGTCAAGAATGTGGCTCTCCTGTCCCACCCATATTTGGCTGTCGTCTCCCGCCCCCAGAAGGAGCCCAGGTGAGCAAGCACATACCTTACAGACATCATTCACTGGCTTATCTGATCTTCAATTACAGCAGTAGCACAGTGCCAGGTACCTGTGAACCACAGATACAAATACCGGGTGATGGCATTCCTGGCAAATTCATCTCTTACTATGCAGATTCCTACTTAGCAATGGAAACACATGTTTGCAGTCATTTCCTTTGTGTGTCCTTGCAGAACATAAGCTCAGAAAAATGTTGAGATCTTAACCATTTTAATGAATTTTGCATGGATAAAGAAGTGCTCCCTACCCATTTCATATTTCTGTTCATGGATGAGGAAACATACTCTCAAAATAAATGGAGAGAAGTACTAATTACTTTATCTATATCTGTATATTTTGTATATCCATAAGATGTAGCATTCTGTCCAAAGAAGCTAAAAATTGATCTGTCCATTTAAGTCTGTGAGCTTTGGCTGATTATGTGTAGGTGATAATTGATTTTATCTTACCACTTAAGTTGCAGTTAGTTGGAAGACATATTTGCCTTGCTAAAAATGAAAACCTTCACTAAAATGTGTTCAATATTTTAAAAAGACTTGAAATATGGGGTTGTTTTGGACTGGAGTTTACCAGGTTAAAGGGATCTGTGATGCTAAGTGGAAAATGATGCTTTTTAGAGACACAGTCACTAAGAAAACTTTACAAATTCAGTGAGTTCCAGGTCTTAGAATTGAGTTATGCCCTCAAGCAAGGGATCAGGTACTAACTGGATATCTCGTTTTTAAAATCTTCCTCCAATTTGTTGCTCAAAATTATGGTAGAAGTTAATTTACCTCTGTAATACATTTGAGCTCCTTGCAGAAGACAATACAGAAAGCGAAATGTGAATGTGTCCCATTAGCTTCAGATTTTCCCGTTTGTGCAATGTCAACGTTATTTCCACTTGCCTAGAAACAGGTTTTCAGAAATTATTTTGCTTTTGCAAGGAGAAATGATTATTAGAGAGTATAAATATATAAAATCATGAATTATGAATAACTTTGCAGTTTGAACCAACAGCCATTTATTAAGCTAGGCTGCTGGGATCTCAAGGGGAGGCTCCTCCTGGACACTGGACACTCGGTGGAGCATGGTAGAGAGGTGCAGGTGCACCTCGGCTCCAAATCCACCCTGCCCTGCTCTGCCTCATGGCCGTGGTGCTGCCCCCTGTAGGGGCTACTTCCTCCTTTCCCCGCTGGCTGGATGTTTTTGTCCCTAGAAGGAGGGACACTGCTCCTAGGACTCTGCTGGGGAACAGGCTCACCTCTCTTCCTGGCTCTGGTGTGCTTTCCTCTCTTTTTGCTCCGTGGTGGTCAGCTAACCAACAGGATGCCCAGTTGTGCTGACGCCTCTGCATTTCTTGGTGAGTCCCACTGGCAGCCCAGGGGCGGCCCCCAGCTTGTCTCAGCAGCCTTCCAGCTGTTCTGCCAGCTCCCGAGAGCTTACTGTTTTTCTTCCCATGTGCAGCATTTCTTGGCTATTATTTCTTCAAATTCTTTTTCTGTCTCTGTGATGCGTATCTTGGTAGGCTTGATACTGCCCCACTGGTCTTTCTTAAGTATTTTTTTCCTCTGTTCTTCAGATTGAACCATTTATGTTGAATTGTTTCAAGTTCACAGATTTTTTTCTGCTCTCATCTCCAATCTGCTGTTCAGTCCCTCTTTGATTTCTTTTTCATTTCTCTTGTTTTTAACAGATTCGATTCCAGATTTTGTCTGTTCTTTTTCAGAATTTCTGTTTCCGTATTGAGAGTCCCTATTCATCAGACCGTTGTCGTACTTTCTTTAATGTCTTAAATGTGGTTTCCTTTAGTTTTTGAACACTTTTAATAATAACTGCTTTGAAATCTTTTTTAAAAGTTTATTTATTTGACAGAGTTACAAAGTGAGAAGAGAAACAGATCTTCTGGCTCACTCCCCAGGGTGGGTCACAACAGCCAGGGCTGGGCCAGGCTGAAGCCAGGAGCCAGGGGCTTCATCTGGATCTCCCAAGTGGGTGGCAGGGGCCCAGCTTGGGCCATTTTCTGCTGTTTTTCCCAGGGCACAGCAGGGAGCTGGATCAGAAGTGGAGCCTCAGGGACACGAACCAGCGCCCATATGGATGCCAGCGTTGCAGGCTGCGGTTTAACCTGCTGTGCCAAAGCACCGGCCTCTGCTTTGGAATCTTTATCTGAGGAAGTCTGTTGGCTGTTTTCCCCCTGGATGTGGGTCATGCTTTCTTGGTTTCTGTCATTTTGTGTCTTTCATATTTTTTCTTGAATACTGAACATTTGAAGGAATGCTACAACAACTCTGGATTCTGTCTTTTCCCCCTTGGGGTTATTGTTTTTTGTTTATTTATGTGGATTAAATATTTAATGCCTGTCTTCTCTGCAGTGTGTAGCCACTGATGTCAGAGGTGAATTTTTTTCTTGTTTTTGTGTTTAATCCTGGAGTTACCCTTGGTTCTGCATTTATTACTGTCCAACTGAAGACTGACCAGAAATTATGCTCCGCCACCTTGAGCCAGTTGGGCTTCCGCTCTCTGCCTTTGGGTCTGTCTGTGGGATGGGTAGAACATTCACGCTTCCCGCTGTGTCCTACCCTGTGCTGAGCTCTCTTGCCTATCCTCTGCAGTCTCCATCAGCCAGGGCGGTGTCGGTACCCTGGACCCACCGTTACTTATGCTGCAGGTGTGTATTGGCCCCCAGTCAACAAAGGACATGTGCAGAGCTTCTCAAGTGTAGTCAGTTTAGCTGCTGCAACTCCCTGTTAAGTCCTTCATGGGTTTGACTGTCCATTGATTATCCCAAGCAGGACCGTACTCTCGGGCTAGTGGAGCACCTGTCCTTCCTCCTTGCCCATCACTGAGAATTGCCGTCTTAACAGCTGCTCAGAGCAAGCAAGGCCTGTCCATTAGCAGCCACATATCTGCTGGTTTTCATAGCCAGCCCTGCCCCATAGAGTGGCCACACACAGAACTGGGGAAGGAGGAAGCAGCCCTGTGCGGGAACCACGGAGACTTGTAGTGTGAAGGTCAGGCAGGCTTAGGAACTGTTCCGTTTGTTTCCTGCCTTGGGTTGCCTTTCAGAGTGCAGAAGTGATTGACATTTGACAGTTCCATTGTACTTCATAGCTGCTTTTTGAGAACGGTGTTTGTTGATCTCCTCATTCCATCATGCTGAAGTTAATTTCCCATGGCTCTTTTTCTTTCCTGTGCCCCTCCCCATGTGCGTGTACTCCCTCTCTTCTACAATAAACATATTTTAACTCTTCATAGAAATAAAAGAAAATAAAATAGTAATGTAAGGTAATTATTTTAAAAGTTGTTTTCACGGCAGGAAACAAAATGTTTACGTCCTAAGATCTCCCCACTCCTTCAGTCTTTGCGCCCAAGACAGACCTTGCCTTTGCTTTGCGCAGATGGGCTTGTGTGCCGAATGTGGAAACCTGGTGCCCATGAACACTCCCATCTGTGTGGTGTGTGAGGCCACCCTGGCACTGCAGCTGCGGCCACAGGCCAGCCTCCACTTGAAGGTAAAGAAGTGTGGCTTTGTGAAAACACGAGTGGAATGTGTGGAAAGTGTCTAATAATTGTATCTGTCTTCAGCTGGTAGGATGGACAACAACATCTGTAAACAAAACCCTTTCTAGTTTTTTTTTTTTAAAGATTTTTATTTGTTTTATTTATGTGAAAGGCAGAGTCAGAGACAGGGAGAGATAGAGAGAGAGGTCTTTCATCTGCTGAGCCACTCCCCAAATGGCTGCAACAGCTGGGTCTGGGCCAGGCCAAAGCCAGGAGCCAGGAGCTTCATCTGGGTCTCCCACATGGGTGGCCGGGACCCAGACACTTGGGCCATCTTCCACTGCTTTTACCAGGCTATTAGCAAGGAACTGGCTCAGAAGTGGAGCAGCCTGGACTCAAACCAGCACCCATATGGGATGTTGACATTGTAAGCAGCGGCTTAACACACCACAGCACAATGACGGCCCTGCAAAAGCCATTCTAATAAAGTGTCCTGCTAAACCAAGTGTTCAGCTTGCCAGTAGGATCTGTAATGTTACAAGAGATGTATTTCCTGAACTTTGATTTGGAGAACAAATTGTACGACTGCTAACTTAGTGTTTTTTGCTGCCTGAATTTAAACTGCAACATTGCATTTAATATTGATTTACCATCTCATCCTTAAAGTGGCTTCATGCTTTTGTTGAAAAAGAATGATTAGACCATTATATATTAGTGCACACATTTAAAAAACTAGAGAAATTATACCATTAAAAATTTTGGCAGGGGGGCCGGTGCTGTGGTGTAGCGAGTAAAGCCGCCGCCTGCAGTGCCAGCATCCCATATGGGCTCCGGTTCTAGTCCCAGCTGCTCCACTTCTGATCCAGCTCTCTGCTATGGCCTGGGAAAGCAGTAGAAGATGGCCCAAGTGCTTGAGCCCCTGCACCTGCATGGGAAGATCCAGAAGAAGCTCCTGGCTCCTAACTTCGGATCAGCACAGCTCCGACCATTGTGGCCAGTTGGGGAGTAAACCAGCGGATGGAAGACTTCTCTCTCTACCTCTCATTGTCTCTCTGTGTAGCTCTGACTTTCAAATAAAAAAATAAATAATAAAATTTAAAGAAAATTTTGGCAGAATCATTTAATATAAAATTATATTTTTCATCCTTTTTTAATGTATAGCCCCATTTACCTTTTCAGTTCTAAATGAGGGCCATAGTGGATAAAATGGATTTGATAAAAGGCATTTTGGGCATAAAAGCAAGAATTTTTATCAGTATGCAAATTTGTGGGTTTACTAATGTACAATCAGGAGTGTAACATTTCTAGAATGGTCTTGTGGGTTCTATGTGGGCAAAATGTATTAAGAGAACAGATAAATTATTTTTTCTTTCACCTTAATTTCCTTCACTGTAAAAAGATCAATGTTGTGTTCCAGGCTATGCAAAGCCTTCAGAAATGAGATTTTGAAGAAATTCTTAGGTCAATGTCAGATAGATGAAAATTTATGAAGATTTTTTTGAGATGACAGTGTTTAATCTTAAGGCACTTTGAAAACTACCATAGAGAGTCACTATCCAGCCCCAGAAGCCAGTTTCTAGATCTCTTACACATGAGAGAAAATCAACTTCTCTCTTGTTTAAGCCACTGTTCTTCTGGGTCTTCTGTCACTGACAGCAGAACTTATTAATATATTTGCTCAAGTTGTTTGAAGATGATACCATTCCGAACTCTTTGGAATATTCAGAAAGGGTATTAATTGTGGCCAAAATTCAGAATATATCATGTCATCTTGAGTATTTGGAATCCAGAGTTGTTCTCATTTTGTAAGAAGGCAGGGAGATAGAAAGGTAGAAGTAATTTCCCCTTCCAATTTGTTGTAAATTCTGTACTGAGGATAAACACAGAACTTCTATCTGATTAGTAGCATTAAGTACAAGAGTGGCCCTTGAAGGGCAAATTTGATGAGAGAGATGGTTACTTGTAGCTTTTTTCTACTTGGTTGTTGGGCCAAAGTTAAAATATACACCTTACAGTGAGGAAACCAACTAAGAATTCAGTAATGAAATATAGAAAATCAAGCTTAATCAACTTCTGATATTGAGTTTTCAAGGGATTTTATGGACTTTGAAAGTATTGAGTAAACAAGCTTCACATTAACTGTGTTCCTGGAATTTGGTCCAGCTTCCATAAAAGGGCTCTGTCCAACGTTACTGTTCCCAAGATCCTAGGAAATGACTTGGCCTTTACTATCTTGTCAAGAAGTGAGAACCTCATGATGATTTCCACTGGCACTGTGTTCTTTCCTAGTGTATTGTGTTTTTTAGCATTAGATTTTATTTTTTAAGATATTTTTATTTATTTGAAAGAGTTACACAGAGAGAGGAGAAGCACAGAGAGAGGTCTTCCATCCACTAGTTCACTCCCCAGTTGGCCGCAATGGCCGGAGCAGCACGGATCTGAAGCCGGGAGTCAGGAGCTTCTTCCAGGTCTTCCCACACGGGTGCAAGGGCTCAAGGACTTGAGCCATCTTCCACTGCTTTCCCAGGCCATAACAGAGAGCTGGATGGGAAGTGGAACAGCTGGGACTCACACTGGCGACCATATGGGATGCTGGCACTGCAGGCGGCGGCTTTACCCTCTACACCACAGCGCCAGCCCCTAGCATTAGGTTTTTAAGATCTGTTAAAAGACATACCTTCTAAAAATATACATCCTATACTGTTAACAATTAAGCTCTTAATTATGTCTCTTTCATGAAAATATTTTGTTCACTCTTGGCATCACCTCTTCCTGCCTTCTGGTTAGAAAACTAACCACAGATACAGTGTGTTCTGCACTGTAAGGCGTTGTTGGAATATACTATGGTTTTAATGATCTGTGATTACTTTAAAATAGACTGTGAAAAAAAAAAAAAAAACAGGAACATTTGGAAGAAATCTGAACTCCCAGTAATGCCAGTTTCACAGGGAGTGATATGAACCTGAGCAAGCATCTGAACAGGAAAGAATGGGAGGATGCAGGAGCTTGGTTTTCAGGCCAGGACTCTGAGGGCAGCAGGTGCTCGGGTCTTGTCCCAGGCCTCTGGCATCTCTCTCCATGGGGTGTCCATGAACCATCCCGTAGGTTCACCCAGCTCCTTTGCCTGTGGCCCTCAGTCTCTGGGGCTTTTTCAAATGTATCTTAAATAATGTTTTGATTAACATGTAATAGTTTTTAATTGACATGTACTACTTGTACATTTTTAATGGGCTACAGTGCACTATTTCAACACATGTATGCTGTACAAACTGACCACATCAGGTCACGGGCACTTCCATTTCCTTAGTTTTTCTGTGTGTTTGAAGCCTCCAAGCTCCTCTCCTCTCCTCTCCTCTCGCCTGAAGACATTGACGCTCCCTCAGCAGGAAGAGATGCTTCAGTTTCCTTTGGACTTATTTTCTTTTAAAGACTTATTTATCTATTTGAAAGTCAGAGTTACAGAGAGATGGAGAGAAAGGGAGAAAGAGATCTTCCATCCACTGGTTCAATCCCCAAGTGGATGCAATGGCCAGGGCTGAGCCAGGAGCTTCATCTGGGTCTCCCACATGAGTAGCAGGGGCCCAAACACTTGCACCATTGTCCATTGCTTTCCCAGGCCATTAGCAGGGAGCTGGATCAGAAGTGGGGCAGCTGGGACAAGAACTGGCACCCATGGGGGACATGGGTATCACAGGCAGGGGCCTTATCTGCTGTGCCACAGCACTGGCCCCTCCTTTGAGCTTTAATGAGCAACATGGACTTCATTCATGTTGGGGTTCCTAGAATCCCCGAGGCTCAGGGCTGGAATCCTCTTGAAGTAATTCCCCTGAATCTGAGGACTCCCATGACTGGGATACAGTCACTGCCTGTGAGACAGCCCGGCGCGCAGTGATGTGGGGCTGAGGCCAGCATTATGACTCTGCTGCAAGCAGCTCCTTAGCTTAGCCTCTTACAAAGTCAGCTCTGAGATTAAGTGTTCAATGGCCATTAGTTTGTTTCCAACGTTCTTGCTCATTTTATTATGTCAACTAAGACTTATTTTTGGGGAGTTTAAAAATTGTTCTCCTTGGAGCCAGCACTGTGGCATAGTAGGTTAAGCCTCCACCTACAGCGCTGGCATCCCATATGGGCACCAGTTTGTTTCCTGGCTACTCCTTTTCTGATCCAGCTCTCTGCTATGGCCTGGGAAGGCAGTAGAAGATGACTCAAGTCCTTGGGCCTCTGCACCCATGTGGGAGTCCCAGAAGAAGCTCCTGGCTCCTGGCTTCAGATTGGCCCAGCTCTAGCCGTTGTGACCATTTGAGGAGTGAATCAGCAGATAGAAGAGCTTTCTCTGTCTCTCCATCTCTCTGTCTGTAACTCTACCTCTCAAATAAATGAATAAATAAAAAATGTTCTCATCTCCTAACTGCTTTATAAGGAGAAGTTTTATCCCAGTGACTAAGTTGGAGTCACTAAATTGCTTAGTACCAGGAAAATAAATGATATGTTGCAAATGCTGTACATGGGATGGTGAATGAGGAAACTGACTTAAGAAAAAATCCTCATAGATATCTAGCATCCTTACTGAGGCCACCTGGTGGTGGCCCCGGTCCCAGATCATCCCTGCAAACAGCTGTGAGTCTGTGATTTAAAATGATTTCTTTTTTTAAAAAAAAAAAAAAAATTTATTTATTTATTTGAAAGAGTTACATGGAGAGAGGAAAGGCAGAGAGAGAGAGAGAGAGAGAGAAGAGAGAGAGGTGAGAGAGGTCCTCCATCTGTTGTTTTACTCCCCAACTGGCCACAATGGCCAGAGTTGTGCCGATCCGAAGCCAGGAGCTAGGAGCTTCTTCCAGGCCTCCCATGCGGGAGCAGGGGCCCAAAGACTTGGGCCATCTTTCACTGCTTTCCCAGGCCACAGCAGAGAACTGGATTGGAAGTGGAGCAGCCTTGGTCTCAAACCAGCGCCCATATGGGAGGCTGGCACTTTAAGCCAGGGCATTAACCCACTGCGCCACAGTGCCAGCCCCTAAAATAATTTCTAACTGTGGGTCATCACCACTGCTCTGGGAGGAAGGAAGTCCAGGTATGGCCACCCAAGACCATAGGAAAAAGCTACTGATCAGGAAAACGATGTGCAGTGGGCCTAATGCAGTAAGGTAGATGGCCACTTTGAGAGTCTTAGTAGTGTCTTCGAAGGGAGAAGAAGGAAAGATGTGCATAGGGATTGGATGATTTTAAACAGGGTCTGGTAGAAGTGAGCTTGATGCAAGCCATGGGTGATACTCCTGGGTCGGTGTGGGGTCATCAGTTGTAGCAAATGTACCACCGTGGCATGGGATGTCAGTACACAGGGTCATCATGTGTAGGGTGGGGTGAGCATTCCTGGCCCCCGTGATTTCTGCTCAATTTTGTGTAAACGTGAAACTACTAAAAAAAAAAATAAAGTTTATTAGAAGTTTTTTTAAAGGATATTTTGCAAGACAGTTCCAGATTAGAGCATGTTTGGATTAGGTGAAATCGTGATTTATTAGGTTTGGATGGTGGGCCCTGTTGAGCTTAGAAGCTTGCAAACACACTTAGAAGCTTTTGCTGGTCTCGAGTCCCTGTTTAAGCCATGAAAATGAACAGCCTACTGACCATCAAGTTTCCCACAGTGGAAAATAAACATACCTACACATACTGAGTGCAACATTTTCCATTTGTCTTCCAAAGATCACATGAATACTCTGTTTGGAGTCTCGTTTCTTTTACAGCTCTGTTGTCTGACACTGTGCTGTGATAATTACTAAACAGACTGAGTATTCAGGGCCTGGGTGTTGTAATGGGGCCCTTAGCTGTCTAGTACGCTGATGCGACTGCTTGAAGATTTCTTTACACAATGGTGGAATGTATATTTCTCTTTCCCTGTTGTCAAGGAGAAGGCAATCTGCCGCACCTGTGGTACGGGGAATCCTGCTCACCTGAGATACTGTGTCACCTGTGAAGGGGCCCTGCCTTCATCACAAGAGGTAGGTGGACTGCGTGTGCCAGTCCTGTATTTAGCAGTTGCTACATGTTTGATAAGAGAAAAATAATCTGCAGTGGGGAGAGAGACCAAAAATAAAGCTTACTCATGGTAAACTGAAAGTAACCTTTCTCTATATGGGGAAGAATTTATATATCCATCCATGCAAAATTGTTTTTCCCCCTCAAAAGCCTTAACTTTGAGAGGATTCAGTAAAAACTGACAATTTCTGCAATTTTGTTTAACAACTTTGCCTGGGAGACTGGCATAGCCTGTTGGACCCCATTTATAATTCCTGTTCAGTCAAGCTCGTCTCTGTTGACTGGGTGCACCTGCTGCTTTATGAAATCAAGAACCTGGTAGCTACTCCATTTCTTAGGTTTCCTGCCAGTCTGCATTGAGTGTTGAAGAAATAGGGGCACATGCAGTTGAAGTACAGTGGATGGGTTCAGTTTAGATGATCTGTTTATGTTTACAAAGTATGTCTGATAAACTTTAAAATGACTTCCAGTTGACTCCAAGAAGAAGCTGGCATCTACTAGCCAACATAAAAGGAAAAAAAGTGTTTCTGTCGGGCTGTTGTCTGTATTGTGGTCTGTGGGGTTTGCCATCTTCTCAGAGAGGCTCCTCGGGAAACTGGACAGTGCATGCTGATCGGTGTGGTCGTCATGGTTGGTATCACATGGGAGGGTTTTAGTTCCCTAGCACTGCTGAAACAAAGGGCAGAGCCGAGCACCTGGAAGCAACAGAAATGTATGGCCTCACGTTCTGGAGTCCAGAAGTCTAAAAATCAGGGTACCAGTGGGGCCATGCCTCCTCTGAGGGCACTGGGGAGGGAACGGTCCCAGCCCCTCATCGAGCTGCTGGTAGCCTCACACTCCCCGTGGCTTCTAGGTGCATCCTTCAGCATCCCTGCCCTCGCCCTCACCCAAGGTTCTCCTTGTGTCTTCACGTCACCTTCCCTCCGTATGTGTCTGCCTCTGTGCCCAGATTTCCCTCTTCTTCAAGGGTATCAGTCACACTGGATCAGGATCCACTCTGAAGACCCCACATTTTAACCTGATGACCTCCATAAAGACCCTGTTTCCAAGTAAGGGCACATTCTGAGATGCTGAATGTCTTTTTCTGAGAGAGGCACAATTCGACCATATGGAGGAGGTAGACAAGGTATCCTTGAAGATTGTGTCTAATCACTGACAGTCTAAGACCAGTGGAGTTGAAAGAACACTTTTGGTTCCCAGTCTTATTGGGGCATAATTTATGCGCAATAAAATTCACCTGTTTTCATTGCACAGGTTGGCGAATGTTCATCATCATACATAATCTTTATATTTGATATTGCTCATTGAATAGTATTCCGCAGTATGCATATACCACTGATTGACTTACTCATGGGTACTTGTGCTGTTTTCACTTTGGGAATATTATCAATAGTACTGCATTCATATACAACTCTTCATATGAACATAGTTGTCATTTCTCTTGGATAAATGCTTCCTGTCTAAGTTCATGTTTAATTTTATAAAATATGCCATACTGTTACCCACATTGTCTTTAATCAGGTGTTTTGTCTTTAGCTGAGCTTCGAATCTGTCCTGCGTTTGTGCTGTTCAGGGGTCTGTAAGAGATGTAAGCTCACAGGATTTGGGGGTCCCTCCCTGTCTTTCTCTGAGTGCTCCCTACGTCTTCAGCAGCCAAGGCTAGCTTCAGTTTTATGGTGCTCTTGGCTGAAAATAATGCCTTTGGTCCCCCACTTCATGGGCGCTGCGGGGATTGTCAGTAGCCACAGCCTACAGGCCATGCAGATGGGGACTTGCTCTGTGTAACTCCCTCCGTCTGTGCGTGTGCAAGGGCCCACCTGTCTATTCACCCCGTCCAGTGCCTCCATGTGTTAGGAGCAGATTTCCTCGTTGTTTTCTCCCTGGGAGTGATCATCATTTCCAGAAGGAAAATGTCCGTGTAGTCTTTTAGGAAGATAGTTTCTGTTACTTAATATGTGTTTCTTTTTCAGAACTGAGACTCAAAACTTGATAGCGAGCTGTCAGATGTAATCAGAAAGCACATTATTCCTGAATCAAATCCACTATAATTTTAGGGTAATCTTTTGTCGATAGTTATTTGAATGTCGGTGTGGTCATGTGGTTTCAGACTTAATATTGCTCTTTCATTATGCAGTTGCCCTCTGAGATTTTCCAAGACGAGAGAGAGACAGAGAGACAGAGAGACAGTGAGAATGAGAAAACATGAACATAGAAGAGAGCGACAATTATGGACTCAGTCCAGGGATGATCTTGCCAGGAGATTTAAATAAATTACTCAGTCATCATTCCTCGGGCATTCTGGACTTCTTACATTAATAGTACAATAATTTAGGTTGATTTTATTAACTATCAGTGATAGAATTTTCTGGGTCCTATCTGTCAGTGTTGGGTCTTATCAACAAAACTGTTTTCATAACAATTGCAAAGTTGAGTTTGTTGTAAAAATTGTATCTTTATCTGAATGGCATATCAGAGTTCATATGTTCATGTGAGGATGTTAGAATTTAGATGAGAGAATGAAGGTACCATAGAAGTAACCAGGCACATTCAATCTGATAGGTTTATGTCTTTTCTTTGTTTGGCAGCATTAATACGATGGGGTAAGGTAACTTTTCTTTCTTCCTTTTTTTTTTTAAAAAGCAATGTGGTTATTCAGAAATCTACTCGAATAATAGATGCATTTCAAGGAAAGGTCTGAAGACAGAAACCCAGGCTGGCAATTTTGTTTTCCATCCAAGCCCTATTTTAACAGTAGAGAGTAATTGAAATACAAGATAGAAAGCGAAAGTCTGCAGGAGTTTCTCCTTTGATTTTCCTGAAGGACTGGCTCTGCACAGAAGCGGGAGTAAATGCACACAGCAAGGGCTCTCCTTTCTCAGGCCTCAGTGGGTGGCAGGGCCCGATATGGCCTCTTGTTGGCTAGGTTTGAGTGCAGGATCACAGAGCAGGCCCAGCAGCAAAGCACGATGGGGCTGGGGAATCAAGTGCCTCTGGAGGAAGAGCTGTCCTTAGGAAACCTTCTCCTGAGTGTGCATCTTAGGCGGCGCACCTGCCGAGTTACTGGCTGAATCAGTTACCCATTGATTTGGGAACAGTTTGAATGCCCCGGGTGCAAGGTGTCAGCTACTATGCTGGTGGGGAAAGTGTGAAACTGCCACGTCCTTTCCCTTCATGAAGCCAGGATCTAGCAGCCAGCAGCCAGCAGCGCGGGAAGACAGCCGGCTGACTTTGGAGCCTGGTCCTGTGCCACGCCTTCCTGGGTACTTAATGGCTGTGTCATGTGGCATCCCCTACACACCTGCGTTATATTGAAGCGGCTGTGAGGAGTCGTGGATAAAAGTCAGGCTGTCAAATCACAAGGCATTGAATTTGGGGTCTTGCTGTCTTCATGCCCCGGTTCCCCTCGCCCTCGCTGTGACGGGGGCACCCACCTCCCAGGCCTGTTGTGTGGACTGATGGGAGGGCACAGAGCAGTGCTCAGAGCAGTGCCTCACATAGCAGGTGAATAGGTGGCAGACCCTATTACTGTCCCAATTGTAAGTAGCCTGAGCAAAGCCTCTAATCTAGGTCTACCTACGGAAGTCTCAGAAATTCTTGTGAAACAGTTCTGTCTCCCTCCCCTCCCCAAAATGAAACAATTATTTTTTATGTATCCAGAGTAGAAAATAATGTCACATTTCCTTTTGGAAGCCAGAATCCTAAACCTCACCCATGATACCTTAGGTAGCTCAGCTCTCTACGTTCTTTCTCTACTATGAAATCAATGGCAAACTTGCGACCTTTGATGAGTAAAGTTACTGAGGGAGATCAGGATGTGAGAGGCACCAGGCCACTGGCTCCCTCTGACCCCTGTGTCCCACCCACCAAGTTATTAATTGGTAAAGCCCATCAAAGTTTAGTAAAATTCCTGTATTTCCAGGACTTGCATTGTTTTGGGGTTGGGAGGGGGTTCGGAGACTGTGGCATTGATCTTACCTGTGGATGCTGTTTTGTTCACCAGTGGATGTGCAGTGGAGATAAAGCCCCTCCCCCACCCACTCAGAAAGGGGAGATCACTTCCTGCTCCAAATGTGGTCGCCGAAATCTCCGGCAGGCGTGCTTCTGCGACTGGTGTGGAGCCGCGGTGGGTATTTTAAAAGCAAGCTTCGTTGTGCTGCACATACACTTCACCACTGGCCTGGAGAGAGCCACACCCTGCCTCCATGGCCTTGCAGAGGTCACTCCCATGACTGCCATACTGGCGCCTGTTTCCCCAAGAATCTGGAGAGAACCATCTTGAATTGCCATTCGGTTTGCATCTCTTTAAGGTTCAACATTTTTCCCTCATTTATTTGACTACTGACATTTCATCTCTTATGAGAATTGTGTTAGCTTACCTTTTACAATATGACACTCAAAATTGTTTGCTGTATGTCCTCACCTGAGAAAGTATTGCGTGCAAATAATAAAAAAGGTTTAGGGTGCAGGGTTAGTCTCCCTTCTCATGCCAGTGCCACAATTCCTCTCCCCAGAAGCCATCACTAACTAATCACTGTTACCCCCTTTCTGGGTTTACTTCAGCTGTTCAGTGCATCTGTTAGTAAACTGATCCAGTCCTTTCACTTAGCAATATAGCTTGTTAGTGACCTCTTCATTCTTTCCAGTGGATTCATAATATTTCATTGTCTGCATCTATGTACTATGATATACCTAGGCTATCCCCTGTGGTTGGACACTTAGGTTGTTTCCAATGACTTCCTCTGCAGAAGATGGCCTGGACTATATCTCTTTGAGTACTTGTCCATCTGTAGGATAAATTCTAGAAGGAAGCATTGGTGGATCAGAGGGTATGGGCATGTACTGATTTGATAGCTAGAGATGAGGTGGTATGAAAACAATTTAAATGGGAAAATTATAACTAAGATCTTAAACATATTCCCTGTCCTCTAGCTCAGCATTCCTTCTGGCTGCTCTGTTTGCTCTAAATGTGGGGCCAGCAATCAGCTGTCTGCCCAGTTCTGTGGCTCCTGTGGTATTTATTTGAAGACCTTGGCAAGACTTAGCTTGGACAGCAGTCGCCCGTTTTCAGAGGTAAGGCCGTCACTGTAGTAAGAACTAGGAGTGCAAAGAAATTCAACTTAGGTTTAAAACCTTCAAACAATTTCTTTGGAAATCAGAGATGCAATCTACATTTTCTGTAGTAGATTGAGGTCTAATTGTTTTGGCAAGGCAATGGATTGCCACTAAGGAGAAGTGGAGCTTTGTAAACTTAAAAAAAAGATCATTTCCATTTTATTTGAAAGGCAAGAAGAGAGAGAACAAGCAAGTGAGTGAGAGTGTACTCTTCCATCCACTGGTTTATTCCCCAATTGACCACAATAGCCAGGTCTGGATCAGGCTGAGTTCAGAACTCACTCTAGGTCTCCCACATGGGTGGCAGAGACCCAGGGATTTGAGCCATCACCTGCTGCCTGCCAAGGTACACATCAGCAGGAAGCTGGATCCAAAGCAATGAGGCCAAAACTTGAACCGAGCACTCTGACATGGGACAAAGGCGTCTAGTGGCAGCCCAGCGACCACATCAAATGCCCTCCCCCAGGAAGTGGATTTTAAATGCCCAGGACAGAATGTGCTTCTGTTGAATTTGCTTACATAGCATTGAGAACTTTTCCCCTGGTCTTGTATATGAAGACACTTAAAAAAGTTTGTGGAGGCCAGTGCCGTGGCTCACTAGGCTAATCCTCCGCCTGTGGTGCCAGCACTCCGGGTTCTAGTTCCGGTTGGGGCGCCGGTTCTGTCCTGGTTGCTGCTCTTCCAGTCCAGCTCTCTGCTGTGGCCCGGGAGTGCAGTGGAGGATGGCCCAGGTGCTTGGGCCCTGCACCCACATGGGAGACCAGGAGGAAGCGCCTTTATCCTGGCTTTAAATCGGTGCAGTGCGCTGGCCGTGGCGGCTATTTGGGGGGTGAACCAACGGAAGGAAGACCTTTCTCTCTGCCTCTCTCTCTCACTGTCTAACTCTGCCTGTCAAAAAAAAAAGTTTGTTAAAAATTTGAATTTTAAAAAATAAGCTTTTTTTGGCACTTAAAATTTTTGAAGTTCACACTTAGTTTTTTTTTTAATAATATATATTTTCCATGACTTTTTAAAAATACCCTCATATTTCAGAGAACTTCTGTCCGGTACATAAGATTACTTCTTCCTTGTATAACAGCTGGGCATAGTTGCAGGGAGAGCATGTATGGTTATTTTCAGCAGAAGGGAAGTCTGCAAACTGGCTTCATGTTAGCTTTCTGTGCATTTCTGTATGCTGGGAGACTTCCCGGGTTTCTTCCTAGCTTTCTACCATAAGAGCTGGAAGGCTGAGAAGTGTTAGAGAGAAGGCACATGCACCCGCCCTCTGCATGCAGCTGGAGGGGAGTTTATGACTTCCTTAATGTACGCTGAGACACCTGGGTCCTGGGACTGCCGCTGCCCCATGTGCTACCTCTGTGCAAGTCAAAGGTCTCCTCTTCTCAGAACTCTCGACTGCCACCTGTCGGAACTTGATTGCAGCACAGTGATCGTGTTAGACATTTTCTATCCTCTACCAGAACATGTAGTATGCGTATTCTAATATGCGAACATGTGTCATCCAGCATGTGAGTGGTGCCCCTTTAGACAGGATGCAGTGGTTAGCCCACAGAACCTCACGTGGTTGGTCCTCTCAGGTCCCCAGGTCCTGACGCTGGACGGTGCATCAGAGAGAATGTTGGTGCCAGTAGTTGAACGTGGGCGAGCCGTGGATTCTGTCTCCATTGGGTTGCAAAGCTGAGAGGATGGCTGTCTTCCAGGCCTCAGGCACAGCAGGAAGCATCCCGGATGTGCTAAATTTGAGTCAATAGAGGCCTGAGTGGATGGGGCTAGTTTCATGGATCCTGCTGGGAGTTGCAGGGGAAGAGAGAAGCAAGGAAGATGGGATAAGAACTGGAAAACCCGTTTCAGTTCAAAGTCCATGCTTTTCTTTTTTTTGGGGGGGGAGATACTTTTCATTCTAATTTAAATAGCTTTCATTGAGTAAGATGAAGGATTCATTGTCTTCTGATTTTTTTTTAATTTTTTTTATAGCTTTTATTTAAAGAATATAAATTTCCAAAGTACAGCCTATGGATTACAATGGTCCCCCCCCCCCCCCCGATTTTTTTTTTTTTAATGTATTCTGCCTCACCCACAGGCCCGAGCTGCCTGGCAGTCCCTCAGTGTTCCTTTGCCCACGTCTGATGCTGGGAGCAAAAAGGACGTAGGCACGCAGACCGTTGGCCTGTTCTACCCATCCAGCAAGCTACTAGCCAAAAAGGAACAGGAACTGGCTTCTTTGCAGCAGACGCAGGAGAAGATGAGCGACCACAAACCTTTGCTCACCGCCGTCAGCCCGGGCAGAGGTGAGGAGGAAGTGATGCGTTTCTGCGGGTCAGCGGCAAACTCTTGCTGTTTCTGTGGGGATGGTGGCGCTTCCTTCAAGTTTAAGAACTCCTGTGTAATCGCAGCCCCATGTGGTCCATGGCACGGCACACGTGGGTTTCTTCTCCCGTCGGGGGCATGCGGTTAGTCTGCTTCATTACTGCCACCTTGCCAGTGGCTCTTTTTTGTTGTGGTACCATTCACGTAACACAAAGTGACTGTTTTCAAGTGATCCGTGCAGTGCGTTGACAGTATTGTCCCAACATTTCCATGACCCCAAAAGTGAGCTCTGTGCTCTTCTAAGCCTGTGCCCGTCCCTGCGCCCCGTCTCCCAGGGAAGGGCCTGGCAGCCCCTCATCCACTCGCTATCTTTATGGGTTTGCCCATTCCAGATGCTTCATAAATGAAATTGCACAATGCGTGGTCTTTTGTGCCTGCCTTCCTTCACTTAGGATAATGTTTTCCAGGTTTTGCTATGCTATGGCACATTTCCATACTTCATTCTGAATAGCAGTCTATTGTTGTGAGTATACTGACATGTAGTTTTGTGTATCCATTCACCAGCTGATAAACATTTGAGTTCTGCTCACCATTTGGCTGTTAAGAACAACAATGCTGTGAACATTTCTTTTTCAATGGACGTATGTTCTCATTTCTCTCTGATTTATATATAAACTATGGTTGCTGGGTCCGATGGTAACATCATGTTTAGCTTTTTAACGAGCTGCAAGACCACTTTCCAATGTGGCTGCACTCATTAACATTCTGACTACCAGAGTATTAGGGCTCTGATTTCTCTACTTCTTTGCCAGCATTTGTTGGTATATGACTTCTGTCATAGGCATACTGGTTGGTGTGAAGTGGTATCTCATTGTAGTTTTGGTTAGAATTTCCTTAGTGCCTAATGATGTTGAGCATATTTACATGTGCTGTTGGCCATTTATTTTTTTGGAGAAAGATCTGTCAAATACCTTATACTCATTTTTACTTTTTAAAAAAAATTTATTTATTTATTTGAAAGTCAGAGTTACACAGAGGGAGAAGAGGCAGAGAGAGAGAAGAGAGGTCTTCCATCCACTGGTTCACTCCCCAATTGGCTGCAATGGCTAGAGCTGTGCTGATCCAAAGCCAGGAGCCAGGAGCTTCTTCTGGGTCTCCCACATGGGTGCAGGGGCCCAAGCACTTGGGCCATCTTCTACTGCTTTCCCAGGCCATAGTAGAGAGCTGGATCGGAAGAGGAGCAGCCGGGACGAGAACCAGTGCCCATATGGGATGCTGGTGTTTCAGACCAGGGCATTAATCCACTGTGCCACAGCATCGGCCCCACCCATTTTTACTTTTATTTTTTACTTTACCCATTTTTAAATTTGTTGGTTGTCTTTATTGTTGAGATGTAAGAGTGCTTCACATATTCTAGAAACTCGACTCTCACCAGATATATGACTTGCACATACTTCCTACCATTCTGTAAGTTGTCTTTGAATCTTCTTGATGTATCCTGTGAAGCTAAAAGATTTTAAGTTTTGATTAAGTCCAATTTACCTGATTTTTCTTTCGTTGCTCATGTTTTTGGTTCTACCTAAGAATCCATTATCAAATCCAGATCACAAATATTTATCCCTGTCTTTTCTTCAATGAGTTTTGTAGTTTTAGTTCTCACATGCGGGTCTTTGATCCATTTTGAGTTAATTTTTGTATATCATGTGAAGTCAGAGTCACACTGCATTCTTTTGCATGGGGCTGTGCACTTGTCCCGATAACGTTTGTTGAAGAAATGTTTCATTCCCCACTGAATTCTCTTTGCATCCTTGATGAAAAATCAGTTCAACATAAATATCTTGAATTCTTTCTAAGATTCAGTTCTATTTCATTAATTTACCTATTTCATTAATTCACGGGTCTGTCCTTAGGCTAGAACCACACTGCGATTACTGTTACTCTGTAGAGTGCCTTGAGACTGGGAAGTGAGAATCTTCTGCCTTTGTTCTTTTTCAAGGTTATTTTGGCTATTCTGGGTCTTTGAGTTGCCATATGATTTTAGGATCAGCTTGATAATCTCTACCAAGAATCCAGCTGGGATTCTAACAGCGATTGTGTTGAATCTGTGGGCCTTTTGGCGAGTATTGCCATATTAATAATTCTAAATCTTCCATTAATGAACATCAAATATCTTTCCATTTGTTTAGATGTTCTTTAATTTCTTTCAGTCATGCAGGCTTCAGGGTGTACATTTTTATATTTTTGTTAACTTATTCCTTCATACAGTTGGCCCTTGATATATCTGTATATTCAACCAGCTCAGATGAAAAATACTGGGATGAGAGTTTGCCGACAAGTGAGCACAGGGCAGTGATGAAGTTAAGGCAGGTAGCTGGTCCCAGTGCGGTGCACCTTCCACCTGCACATGGGACACCAGACACCCTGCTTGTGTGAAACCTCCTATGTTATTTAAATTGTGCCAGCCAATTCACATGTATTTTAAACCTTGTGTAGACAGAAAGGAGGCACAAAGAAACTTTTTGGAGTGATGGAAATATTCTCTATATTGATTGAGATGTGTATATCTGGCAAAACTCAAACTGTATATTTAAAATACTTTGGGAGAAAAAGAAGAAGGGAAAAATTCTGTAAGTTATGTGTGGGATCAAATAATAGAAGACGAAAAGACTTTCTGTGTCTCAAAAGAAAAAGTGAGTCTAATAGTCTGTGATTAGCCAGAAGTAACAAGAAGCCTGGGGCGAGGAAATGGAACTTACTCCAGTACACAGCTGAGGATTAGTAAGGAAAAACCATCGTGGTGTTTGGCAAAGGAAAATAACCTCCCTGAGAACGCGTGTCCCATGCTATCACCTGTCTCTCTTAGCCGGAGAAGAATTATCCCTATGGCTGGGTTTTGTTTCTTTTTTAGGATACTGGAGAAAACAGGTGGATCACATCTCTGCCCACCTGAGGTCTTATGCTCAGAACAACCCTGAATTCCGGGCCTTGATTGCAGAACCCAGAATGGGAAAGGTGGGTAAGCCGAGACTTGGCCGCTGGGGCTTCCGTGAGGTTAGGCTGTGGCTGCTGCCTGACACCGCCCCTTGCTTGGCTCCTTTTCCTCCCTTGCCTTCTTCCCACATTTCCTTACTCTTCTTCCCTGTGAGCTCTGCCCCAGTAAATCACTTGCATACGAGAATTGTCTCCAGGTCTCCTTCTGAGGTACCTGACCTAGGACAATAAGGTTCTGAATGTCTCATGCATAGGTGCCACGTGCTTTGGAAATTCTGAAGAGTATAGCTCAAAGCCCAGAGCAGTTCCATCCATCCAAATTGTGCATTTACTTCGTACACCATTGATATGTAACACAACAGCATTCATGAGTTACCATTTAATGGTGCACTCAATATCATCACTGTAGTTCTCATAACAACACTACACAGAAGGAGTATTTTTTTAAATGGCCACAGATTCTTTGATAGTCCTCTCCACAAATGGAGGAAATTATGTCCCCTTTCCTTGAATCTGGGTGGGCTTGTGACTGGCTGAGTGTATGTTGAAAGTGATGCTAAAGGACTTACCCTTTGTGAGAAGCCCAAGCCACCATGGACACAGGTGCACCAGTCTGTCGCCCCACAGGAAGCCAGTCCCTGAGTCATCCCAGCTCAGGAGCCAAATGAGTGACCTCACTCTGGATCGTTCCAGCCCCTCCCCCCACCAAGTCCTGCACCTGTAGCCATTGGGGTCTTCCCAGCTGAGACCTCAACTTGGGGAGTAGAGACAAACTGTCTGTACTCTGTCCTGACTGAATCCATGAGCATAATAAAGTGGCTGTTTCATGCCACTACAATCTAGTTGCTTTTTCACATTGTAACAGATAATCAGAACAGCCTTATTTGACACCCAGGAAAACTGGGGCTCAGATAGGTTTGGTATCCTGCCCAAGATGACACTGCTGGGTCACAGGAGATTCAGGATTTGGACCCCAAGCCCTCTGCCCACCCTTTGGCACCACACTACCATTATCGAGATAACTCTGCAAGAGGACCTATCCTCTGTTTGTCACAAGATTAGTAGGAGCCTTTTAAAATCAGACCATCCACTCCATAAACCAACATTGAAACCATCTCCTTTTCTTGATACTCCTTACTGTTAGTTTATAAATTCCTTGACCTAATCTGGAGATCTATACACTGTAGCCTGAGGCACAAACCTGACCTGCTGCCTGATTTCATAAGAAAAGCTTTATTAGGCCACAGCTGTACCCATTTGCTTATTTATTATCTATGGCTGCTTTGTGCTGCAACAGCAATCCTAAGTATTTGTGACAGAGAACATATAGCCCACAGGACCTAAAATATTTTCTATCTGACTTTCCCTGAAAATATTTATTTCCCCTTGGCTGAATCTAAATCCCTCCCCCTACTTACAAAGAAAGCTACTCAGCTGTGACACTTATCCCCAAAGTGCCGAGACCTTCACCCTACCCACCCACCAGGATACGTTTTCCAAATTGTGCTGGGTTCCAGCCATGTGGTTTGATTAAAGTGTGTCTCTTGAACAAAGTATAAATTTAGAACTTGCCTTCTTATCTAGTCCAATAGCCTCTGCCCCCTGATTAGTTCATTTATATTTAATGGAGTTGTATCTGGGTTTGGATCTGTCATTTTGCTCTTTGTTTTATATTTATCAAGTTTTTTCCCTCTGTTTCTCTTTTCATAACTTCTTTTGTGTCAATTAAATATTTGATTAAATTTGTAGTTTAATTTCTCGGAATTCCTAGGCTATGTTCAGTCAATGAGTCTCATATCCATGGTTGTAAATTATTTTAAAACTCTTTTAAAAGCTTATCTCTGCTACTGTCCATGAAGATGGTTGTGAAGTCAGCATCAGGCTGAATTATATTCAAGTCTCAAACAAGGTAAGTGAACTTTCAGCAAGTACTCACTTGATAATAATTGATGGAACCAGTAAATTATGGCATACAATTTATTGAAATGCCTCTATAGAAGTCTCAAAAGAAGAAGTTTCAAACATTAAGAAACTTGACTGCAGGTCAAGTAATTTCATAGTAAATTCATACATAATTGAGCTAAACCTCAGAGAAGTCAGATTTCAGGTACAGATACAATAAGAACAGGAATTATCAGCCACCCTTTGCCCTGTGGTTCTCAGGTTTGTTCATACTCTGTGGATGGCATGTCTGTGACGTAGCTGATTTGGGGAAAGACTGACAAAAATGTCTGCTGATATGTACTTTGATCTGCTTGTTTTATATAAAATAAACCAAACTTTGTGGCCATGTCTCTCTTTATGCTGCTTCTAATATGATGGCTGGGGCATTGCCACTGAGCCTGCAAGTGTGTGACAGACTTTAGATTAGCAGCTTTAGTTGCATTGCACAAGCCAGAAGATATAGATGAATAATTAATGCATTGAGAAGATGGGCAAAGAAGGCAAAGAAAAGGAGAGGAACTAACATTTATTAGTCCCTGGCCTGTGCCCTGCAGGGAACTAATGGTGTTATCAATATTAGGATAGAAGCATGGGCCCCATCTGACTCAGGAGGAGGCCAAGAGTATCAAATTGGCTAATGCACATCAAAGTGCTTTGAAACCAGGTAAAACAGTAAATGCTGTGTTTGTGGTGATGCAGCTAGAGCAGAGCTTGGGTCAGGGAGGTTCTTCAAGAGAGGGGAAGGAGGGAAACAGGGTAGCAGAGGAAGGGACTAAAAGAACAGGTAGTCAGAAGTAAAGCTGAGGGGCCAGCGTCATGGTGCAGAGGGTTTAGCTATGGCCTGCAACACTAGCATCCCATGTGGGTGAGCTAGTTCATGTCCCAGCTGCTCCATTTCCCATCCAGCTCCCTGTTAATGCACCTGGAAAAGTACCAGAAGATGGCCCAAGTGCTTGGGGCCATACTACCCATGTGGGAGGCCCCAGTGGAGTTCCTAGCTCCTGGCTTCATCCTAGCCAAGACCCGGCTATTGCAGCTGTTTGGGGAATGAACCAACAGATGGAAGATTGATCTCTCTCTGTCTCTACTTCTCTCTCTATAACTGTGCCTTTCAAATAAATAAATAAATCACACATACACACACACACACACAACAGCAATAAAGGTAAAATCTGACTTAGCTTGACCCACAGGGTACTCTGGGACACGAATCACGCTACAGAGTTGTCCCAGATTGAGGCAAAGACGGGAGGGGCACATAACCTCTAGGGCAAGGCAGTGACCATCTACCAGGGACACCTCCCTGGAAGGCAGTGTCAGCTCTGAGCTCTCAGTAGCAGCCTCAGCAGCTAGGATGGGTCTCCTGGCTGGTTAGACGGAACTGGGCAAGACACCCAGAGTCTCTGCAAGACACCCTATCAAGTGGAAGTAGGAGAGTTGCTGCAGGTCAGGATGTCTTTTCTCTGAGCCCACATGCTCTGGTGCCCAGGGAGCAGCAGCGGTTCCTTGTCACACTAGAGAGCTGGGGAGGATGCTGGGCTGAGGAACGGGCAGATGGACACAGACTTCCGTGTCTGGCCTGTGTATCCAGCCTCATTCCATAGACACCCACTTGACCTCATTTTTATTTTCACAACATCCCTTTGAGGTGTAGGTCAGACTGTTTCCATGTTGTAAGTGAAGAAGCTGAAGTTCAAGAGCAGTAGCTTGCTTCTTCCAAGGTCACTGAGCTGGTAGGTGACAGAGTGTGGCCCCACAGTAATCCCAAGGCTCTGGAGGGATTTCAGTAGGGATGGAGCACATTTCCATAGAATGGTCTGAAGCCTACCTCACCACCATACCCGCCCCCAGTGCTGTGGCGCAGTGGGTAAAGCCGCCCCCTGCAAGGCCAGCATCCTACACGAGTGCTGGTTTGAGTCCTAGATGCTCCACTTCCGATCCAGCTCCCTGCTAATGCGCCTGGGAAAGCCATGGAAGATGACCCAGGTGCTTGGGCCACTGTACCCATGTGGGAGACCTGGATGAAGTTCTGGGCTCCTGGCTTTGGCCTAAATAAGCCACGGCCATTGCCATTCCTTGAGGAGTGCCATAGCAGATGGAAGATATTCTCTCTCTCTCTCTCTCTCTGTAACTCTGCCTTTCAAATAAATAAATAAATCTTTAAAAGAAAATTTAAAAAGGTGGGGAGCACATGACTGTTTTTGTTGGGCCACAGCGGCCTCGTCATTCACAGTGCTTTAATTTCTCCATTGGCCAGAACCTGTACGTCAACAAGGCAGTGAATTTCAGTGACCACTTCCTGAGCAGCGTCACCGAGGGTGGTGACAGGCTGTACGGCAGCAGATCCAGCTTGGGTGAGTTGTAGCCTTCCGGGGCTTTTAAAATGTGCCGTCCCAGTCACGCATCGTGCTTCGTGTTCCAACCATTTTATTTCCCTAGCTGAGGTCAGCTGGGACTTTGGAGGCCCACACAGGACCTGGGGAGCTGCATCTGGAGGCTAAAGTCCCCTCTGCTTCCTTCTCACCCAAGCTCTGGCTCCTGGATGAAGGGGTGGCTCCGGGCATCCCCCCGCCAGGCTCAAAGCTGAGCCAGATCGAAACGGCTCTGACCTCTGGAGGAGCAGAGCGCAGTGGGGAGGAGCTCCTTGCAGGGGGCAGGGGGCAAGGGCAAGGGCAGGGGCAGGGGCAGCATCACTTTGGTCCTGGACTCTGTCGTTTCAGTGAGTGACTACAGCCAGAGCGCCTCAGAGAGCACTGAGAAAATCAAGAGGGCAAGGAGCTTCAAGACCAGAACATTCCCCGAAAAGAAGCGGCAGCTTACGGTAGGTGCCAGGTGCCTCGTAGCTGTTGTCTTCAACCTATCATTTTAATGTTTCATTTTCACCTTAATTGGAAGAATCATTTCTCATTTCCTGTTACCTTTTTTTTGTAAGAGCATATTTCTATTTTATGGAGGGATGGTCCTTTAAAACATCTCAAGATTTTGAATTGGAATTACTTTAAAGCTCAGCAGTTTGCCAAATCATCTGTTTCCTCTTGGGTCAGTTTTGTCTGCTCACTTTTTCATGTGTTTTTTAAAAAAATTTTTTTTATTTATTTGTTTTATTTATTTGAGAGAAAGAGGGAGGGAGGGAGGGAGAGAGAGAGAGAGAGAGAGAGAGAGAGAGAGAGAGAGAGAGAGAGAGAGATGTGTCTCCTATCCACTGGCTCATCCTCCAAATGCCCTCAGTAGTCAGGGCTCGGCCAGGCTGAGCTAAACCCAGGTCTCTCGTGTGGGTGTCGGGGACCCAACTACTTAAAGCCATCATCTTCTGTGATCATCTTCTGTGATAGATATTGATATCTTCAATATCTATCTATCTATCTATTTTTCTTTTCTTTTCTTTTCTTTTCTTTTCTTTTCTTTTCTTTTCTTTTTCTTTTTCTTTTTCTTTTTCTTTTTCTTTTTCTTTTTCTTTTTTGACAGGCAGAGTGGACAGGGAGAGAAAGAGACAGAGAGAAAGGTCTTCCTTTTCCGTTGGTTCACCCTCCAATCAGCGCACTGCGCTGATCCGAAGCCGGGATCCAGATACTTCTCCTGGTCTCCCATGGGGTGCAGGGCCCAAGCACTTGGGCCATCCTCCACTGCACTCCCGGGCCACAGCAGAGAGCTGGCCTGGAAGAGGGGCAACTGGGACAGAATCCGGCACCCCCCAATATCTTTCTTCTTTCATCTTCCTCTCTTCCTTCTTCCCTCGCTCCCTTCCATTTTTTTTCTTTTTTCTTTTTCTTCTTCAACTTTTTTTTTTATTTGAAAGGCAGAGTTACAGAGAGAGAGGGAGGGTCAGAGAGACTAATCTTTCATCTACTGGTTCACTCCCTAAATGGCCACAACAGCCCTAACTGGGCCAGGCTGAAGCCATGAATCTGGAACTCCATCCAGGTCTCCCATATGGGTACAGGTGCACTTGGACCGTCCTCTGCTGCTTTCCCAGGCCATTAGCAGGGAGCTCTATTGGAAGTGGAGTGGCTGGGTTGGACCCAGTGCCCATGTGGGATGCTGGCATTGCAGGTGGTGGCTTAACCCCCTGTGCCACACTGCTGGCCCCCAGCATCATCTTCTGAGAGGCTCAGAGTCCTTATTTGACCTTTTCATCCTCAGGGCTCCCCAGAGAGCCACTGAAGGGCAGGTGGGCCTGGGACCACCTGACAGTGAGGCCTGGGATCCAGTGGTACAGACACCGGATGTCCCCTGCTCTCCAAGCTGCTTCCCTCACTTCCAGCCTATGAAAGGAAGTTTTAAAGTGGTTTTTACGGCATTTTGAAAATGTGAAAGGTAAATCCTTCAGATTTCTGATGATAAATGAGATTTTTTTTTTCCTAAACAAGGGGTCGATCTTATGACTTCATTCATTCCTCAGGTGAACACCTGGGCTCTGCTGTGATCTTGAGACTGTCCTGGAACAGTGTGCAATGTGGACTTTAGGATGTATTTGGTTACATTTCCTAGACATTTTCAAAAACTAGTGTGGAGTTTCTGGGTTTTGTGATTTTATGAAATTTCTCATTGCATCCTTGTCCTTCGTAAACTAAGACAGTGTCAATGTGGGGTCCTTGTCCAAGGCAAGGATTTGGAAACCAGCGAGATGGACATTGGATGTGGATGTGTGTGTTGCTGGCTGTTAAAGACTGTTTACACATACTCACACCTACACATACCTAAGCTCACCAGTCCCTGTGGCTCAGAGATGAGCCGGTGATGAGGCTGCTCACCTTGAAGGGGAAGCATTTGCCTGAGTGTTGGGACTGAAGTGGCAGAAATGACCATGTTCTGTGACCCTGCAGCCTGAAGACAGGTTCCTGCTGAAGGAAGTGGGACCCAGAGGGGAAGGAAGAGTGTCTGTGATTGAACAGCTGCTGGATGAAGTAAGTGTGGCCACAACACGTCTCTGCAGAGGTCAGGCCGGGGCCCCACCTGCATTTCTTTGTTCACTGTTGTGAAACCCTGCTGCCCTTTAGCTAAAAACAGAGTGCAGTGAATGGCTTATCAAAAGCTTCCCATTAATTGCGTCTTGATTTTTAGTTGTAATTGATTTGAGAGGCAGAGAGAGAGAGAGAGAGAGAGAGAGAGCGAGCGAGCAATCTAGGTCTTGTGTATGGGTGGCAGGAACCCAACTACTTACTCAATCATTGCTGCCTGCCAGGGTCTACATTAGCAGGAAGCTGGGGCCCAGAGCCAGAGCCAGATGTTGAATCCAGGCACTCAGATGTGGGATGTTTTAACCAGCATCTTAAGCTCTGCTAAACACCCACACAACTCTTCTATAGCAAAGATGATAAGCAGACGTGCACCTATGAGCCCACGTAACATGTATGAGGCTGGATAGAGTTCCTGGGTCAAGAGAACATGAGACTTCCATGGGCTCCCTAAAGAAGCAAGGTTGTTGGGCACCTGCCTCTCCTGATGTGGAGAATGAGGTTTTATTTATTTATTTATTTATTTTTGACAGGCAGAGTTAGACAGTGAGAGAGAGAGAGAGAGAGAGAGAGAGAGAGATCTTCCTTTTTCCACTGGTTCACCCCTCAAATGGCTGCTATGGCCGGCGCGCTGTGCGGATCCAAAACCAGGAGCCAGGTGCCTCCTCCTGGTCTCCCAAGAGGGTGCAGGGCTCAAGCACTTGGGCCATCCTCCACTGCACTCCCTGGCCACAGCAGAGAGCTGGCCTGGAAGAGGAGCAACCAGGACAGAATCCAGCACCCCAACCGGGACTAGAACCTGGGGTGCCGGTGCCGCAGGTGGAGGATTAGCCAAGTGAGCTGTGGCGCCGGCTGAGAATGAGGTTTTATCACACAGGTGACTTGGCAGCTCTGGCCCTTATAGGTTAGGTTTGAGCTTCCTGCTTTACCTCTCCTTTGTTTTTTTTAAAGATGTATTTTATTTGAGAGACAGATTTGGCACACAGAGAAGGACAAGATAGAGCAAGAGAGAAAGAGATTTTCCATTTTGGGGGTCATTCCCCAGATGCCCACAATAGCTGGGGCTGAGCCAGGCTGAAGCCAGTTGTCACATGGGTGACAGGGACTCAGTACTTGAAGAACCATCATCTGCCGCCTCTCAGGCACTTTAGCAGGTAACAGGATTTGAAACAGAGTAGGTGAGACTCAAACTGGGCATCCTGATACGGGATATGGGCTTCCCACGCAGTAGATTAACCCACTGCACAATACCCTCCTTGGATCTTAAATCAACTGAACTTCATCACCTCCGTAAGAGGATGTTTGTTGCACTCAGTAGGGCGGTGGCTGCTCACTGTGGGGTACAGAGTTCCGTGGCAAGTTTGTCCTCTTGCATGTGCTGTAGGGAGCAGATCCCAACTGCAGTGACGATGAAGGCCGACCTGCCATCGGTGTGGCTGTTGCGAATAGGCACCATGAAGCAGTTCCGGTCCTCGTGCAGAGAGGAGCAGATGTGGACCAGCAGTGGGGACCGTGAGTGGAATGCACTGAAGGCAGAGCCGAGGCAGTGTGTGGCAGCCACCTACCACTTTAGAGCCATGTTAACCATTTCAGTCTTTTTCTTTTTTTTTTTTTTTTAAGATGTATTTATTTGAGAGAGAGAGAATTACAGAGAGAGGGAGAGACAGAGAGAAAGGTCTTCCATCTGCTGGTTTACTCCCCAAATGGCTGCAATGACCTGGGCTAAGCCGATCAGGAGCCAGTAGCGTCTTCCAGGTCTCCCACACAGGTGCAGGGGCCCAAGCACTTAAGCCATCTTCCGCTGCTTTCCCAGGCCATAAGCAGAGAGCTGGATCGGAAGAGGAGCAGCTGGGACATGAACCCGTGCCCACACAGGATGCCGGTGCTGCAGGCAAAGCCTTAGCCTACTATAGCACAGCTCTGGCAACGTAATGTAGACTTCCATTCTTTTTCTATAGGTTGATTCTAACAGTTGAAAAAGCACCAAAGGGCAATTACATTATAATAGCTACATAAATATTTTTTATTGCAGAACCAAATGGTATGCTGTGATTACATGTTCCTTTTTTGTGTGTTCAAGGTTGTTAGCCCCAGGCCACTCAAATGGAATTTTCTTGGTAGTAATGTCAAATAGATTCTTCCTATCCCATAAATTATTCAAAATAATGTCACATTTATTTTCTTTTTATAAGGCTTAAGTAAATTGTTGTTTTTTGTCTTTGGGTTTCCTAGACTTGCTGATTGCCTTTGTTTTTCCTGTTTTGAAAAAGAATATGCCTTTGCCATATCCATAAATCCATCTGGCTTCTTATCTTCATTGCTGTTCTTTTTAGAGATATTCTTCTTGGAGTACATGTCTACTCACATTCAGTGATTATCAGATTTAATGATTATCATGAAATTTGTTTTCATTGGAATCTACCTGTAGTTCTTGTTCAATTTTTTCTCCTTCTTGGCTTTGACTTTTGTTAGGCATTGAGTATCGCCTTGAGTAGCTTCTTCAGAAAGAGTATGTCACAATAAGCTTTCTGATTCTTTGAATGCCTAAAAATGACTTTCTTTTGCCTTCAAATTTGATTAATAGTTTGGTACTAGTTTCTGTGTTTGAGATAATTTTTTCCCAAGTTTTAGAAAGCCTCACTCTTGATTTTGAGTGTTCAGCATAGCCCATTTAAATTCTACAGAACATTTGTGCATTCGTGACCTATTTGTTGGTTGTTTTTACTAGGGAACATTTACCCTTGATGCTATAGAATTTTTTTTTTTTTTGATGCTGCGGAATTTTGTTTAGATATGCTGTTTTTCATTCTCCCAGTTGGCCCTTTCAGTATTAAAGTCTTGTCTCGGGGGCGAATGTTTGGCATTGTCAGTAGGCTACCATCTCATATCTGAGTGCCTGAGTCCCAACTCTGCTCCAGATTCCAGCTTCTGACTGAGGCAAGTAGTTGGATTCCTGCCACTCATTTGGGAGATAGTTAGATTCTGGATTCCTGACTTCCACATTTTGGGGATTAATCATTGGATAGGAGATCTCTCTCTTTCTCTCTCTCTCTCTCTGCCTTTCAAATATATAAAAATAATTTTAAAAATTTTAAAGTTATATATATATATATATATATATATATATATATATATATATTTTACAGGCAGAGTGGACAGTGAGAGAGAGAGACAGAGAGAAAGGTCTTCCTTTGCCGTTGGTTCACCCTCCAATGGCTGCCACGGACGGCGCGCTGCAGCCGGCGCACCACGCTGATCCAATGGCAGGAGCCAGGTGCTAGGTGCTTTTTCCTGGTCTCCCATGGGGTGCAGGGCCCAAGCACTTGGGCCATCCTCCACTGCACTCCTGGGCCACAGCAGAGGGCTGGCCTGGAAGAGGGGCAACCGGGACAGAATCCGGCACCCCGACCGGGACTAGAACCCGGTGTGCCGGCGCCGCAAGGCGGAGGATTAGCCTGTTGAGCCACGGCGCCAGCCTAAAGTTATATTTTTTTTCACCTCAGGAAAAATTTCTGTTGTCCCTTTGGTATATCAGTTAGGTTTGTGACTGTTTTAAGTGTCTTGTGTTGTGTATCTTGGCTTTTCTGTTGGGTGCTGCATTCTTTGCTGTCCACTTATATCTGAAGTGAGGAGTGAACTGGGTGAGTGGAATCTCTGGACCCAGTGGGGAATGTCAGCTGAGGGGCTGCCCCACACCAGATCCCTGTGAGTTCCTCACACTAAAAACCGAGCATGTTCGTAGACTTTTCACCTTCTATCTAGTACCACTGCTCACCCGCCTTCACAGTATTCCTGCAAGGGAATGGGCAGAGAGGGGAGACTTGAGGTTTTCCCAGGTTAGTTAAATAGATCAATGAATAAAACCAAGGCCCTGTGATCACCTCTCCCACTTATCCAGGAATTTTTTTTTCCCTCCTCAAACAGGCTCCGAAATACAGCTCTCCATGAAGCAGCTTTGCTTGGCCTGGCAGGAAGGGAGTGCATCGCCACATTGCTGGGGTATGTTCCCTGGCCTCTGGTGGACCCTTCTGAGGGCCACAGCTACGCCCCACTGGCCTGTAATGATCCTGGAGGGGCCCAGTTCCTGAGCTGCTGTTCCTGTGAATGAACACCACGTTCCCACCATGGTTCCTGGGGCACCTTTCCTGACATGAAAATGTTGCCTCCATGAGACATGGTTGGATGTAGGACTCTGGTACAATGGGTTCCAGTGGCCAGGACTGGCAGTTGAACATTTAGAAATGACAGAGTCCCTTAAAGTGTCAGGATAGAGCCATGCCTGATAATTAAAGTCTCAGGAGGCTTCTTGGAGACAGGTTTGGGTGGTGGGACCAGAGGGGGCCACACTGGCCTCTGTAGCAGGAAGAGTCAGGCCCTGCAGGTCGTGTGTCCAAGTCCCTCATCGCACCTCCATTTCTCCATTTCCTTTGCAGATGCAATGCAAGCATCCAAAAGAAGAACACAAGAGGCCAGACTGCGTATGACCTGGCTCTGGAAACTGGGGATGCCCTCGTCACCTCACTCTTTGCTGCTAAGTTTGGCCAAGGGCTTAAGGACCACATGACCGAACGCAGGAAACTCAGCCTGGATGACCATTAAACCCGAGGGCTCCGTGGCCACCTTTATTCATTTCTTTCTGAAGTGTCTCCCTGAGGTTAAGATTGAGGTTGCAAGGAGTTCAAGAGATTCGTTTTTTCTTTAAAATTGTATGACAGCATAAGCCACTGGTGCCACATGGGCAGCTCCTAATATTCTCTGAATTGTGAAGAGCTTCGTGTATATTTGCTAATGCTTTATTGATGGATTTGGGGGAATTTGGTTTTCAGTTTTTAATTTATTTTTCAATAGATAATAATCACATGATTCAAAGGTAAAATGCATCAAGTACTGTGCTGTGAAGTGTCCTTCCCATCTGTGTCCCATGGCCACCACTGCCTCCCAAGAGGTACCAGTGACAACAGTGTCAACTCTATCTTTCCAGGGATGGCACAGGACCAGGTCCACATATCCATGTATGGTACCTGTGCATGTATACATACAGTGTATATAAAATACAAATGTGTAAAACACATTCTTTCCCCTTCTAACAAATAGTACCATACCACGTACTTCTGTATCTGTCTTTTTCTTAGTGGCTCCAAGTTAGTACATAAAGAATGAGCTTATTTAAATTTTTTTATATGTTGAACTCATCAATATTCCCATTATCCTGGCTTGATTTTGGTTGATAAATCAGCCTTGAATAAACTTGCAGGAATGTGTAATTTTGACTTATTCCTTCTTTCATAGAGTTACCTCAGTCTTGGGTGGTAATGGTGGTGGAGTCCCTAATAGAGTATTGATTTAGAATAACTAATCCAGCACAATAACTAGTAGACCTTGTTGAGGTGCTTACTACTTACCACTCAGTACCCGTGTTTATTTCCCCAGACTACATCCTGGCTGTAGGTTGGACAGGGGGCTGGACAGGCGTTGGCACTGACTTCCTTCCAGGTCACCTCCTCAGCAGTGTGTGTGGGTGATGGTGTCCAGAGACACCAGAGAGCATGACCTACTGGTGTGCTGTCTGGTGGTTTTCCCGTGATGGCTCAGCTTTCCTGAACTACCTTGCCCACGATCCTCTTCCCTTACGGTTCCCTGCAGGGTTGGCCCAGAGTCACTGCATGAGGTTCAGAGAAAAGAAGAGACAGTGGATGTGGGCACCCACTGCACTGCAGTTCACAGCCCACAGTCTGGGAGATGGAGGTGTGGAGTACAGGCTGTATTCCTCAGGGAGCAGGAATGCATGAGTTCCAGAAACAATGCCCTTGAGACTCTTGGGAGACATTTGCATGAAAATCAGGCACTCTTTTGGCTAGCTGCCTAGAGGGATGGCTAAATCTGCTCCTGAGGTAGATGCTTCCACACTTAATGGATTAATAAATATTCATTTAAAGGATTTAATGTGACTTAGTTGTGAGCCATAAATAAGGGCCCTGGTTTTTCAGAGCCAGTTGTCATACTTGTTTGGGTTGTTTCCAAAGATAAATCATTTATTTCAGGAAACTTAAGGAAACAATTGACATGCTTTTGCTGCCATTTAGGGTTTACTGAATGTTTAATCTTTTCTATTTTTTTAAACATTTATTTATTTATTTGAAAGGCAGAATTAGAGAGAGAGAGAGAGAGAGAGAAAATTTTCCATCCATGGTTCACTCCCCAAATGGCCACAGTGGCTAGGGCTGAGCTGATCCGAAGCCAGGAGCCAGGAGCCAGGAGCTTCTTTTGGGTCTCCCACATGGGTGCATGGGCCCAAGGGTTTGGGCCATCTTCTACTGCTTTCCTAGGCCATTAGCAGGGAGCCAGATTCGAAGTGGGACATCAGGACTTGAACTGGTTCCTATATGGGATGCCAGCACTGCAGGTGGCAGCTTTACCCACAACAGCACAGAGCCGGTGCCATATTTAGTCTTTTCTATATTGATAGTTTTAATCCTCAGATATTTTTATGGCACCACAAAAGTAATACATGGCCCCAGATTTTGTTTTGCATTGCTGTTCTATTTGTCTACATTTATAGGATTTGGATAATGTTTTTTTTTTAATTTCAAGTAAAATTCACATATTACAAAAAATCACCATTTGTGGGCTGGCATTGTGGCTCAGCAGGTTAAAGCTGTGGCCTGCAGCACTGGCATCCCATGTAGGCATCAGCTGAAGCCCTAGCTGCTCCACTTCAGATACAGTTCCTGCTAATGTGCCTGGGAAGGCAAGTGGATGGGCCCCTGCCACTCACTTGGGAGACCCACCCAGAGGAAGCTTCTGGCTCCTGGCTTCGGCCTAGCCCAGTCCTGACTGTTGCAGTCATTTGGGGAGTGAACCAGTGGATGGAAGACCTCTCTCTCTCTGAAACTCTGCCTTTCAAATAAATAATCCTTTTTTAAAAAAATCACTTATTTTTAAAGTATACAGTTCAGTGGTTTTTTAGCACATTTATAATGTTTTGCAACCATTACTACTTTCTAGTCCCAGAACATTTTTATCACCTCAAACCAGTCCAGTACCCATTAAGCAGTCACCTTCTTCCTCCTCCGAATGTGGTTTTCCCCTTCATTCCATAAATGTGTCATATAGTGTTGATTTTCTTAAGCTGAATTAGGAACACACCATGTACCACCATTTTAATACACTAATGGGTTTGGTTTGCTGGTATCTTGTTGAGGATTTTTCCATCTGTTTCCACAAGGGATGTTGGTCTATAGTTGTATATTGTCGGGCTTGGCTATCAAGGTGATTACTAGCCTCACAGAATGAATGAGAAAGTGTTCTTTTCTCATCCACATTTTAGAAGAATTCAGAAAGTTTTATTTTTCTTTACCTGTTTGGGAGAGCTCACCAGTGAAGCCATTTGGTCCAATGCTCTTTGTTGGGAGCCTGTTGATTACTGGTGCAATCTCCTTACGGTTGTAAGGTCTAGTTCAGATTTTCTACTTTTTCATGTTCAATTTTGGTGTTTTTATGTTTCCAGCAATTTGTCCATTTTATCTATGCTACCTAATTTGCTGACCTGTACAGTCTTGTAATCCTTTTAACTTCTGTAATGTTGGTAGTAATGACCAGCCCCCTTTAGTTTCTGATTTCAGTCGTTTGAGTTTCCTCTCTTTATCCTGGCTACTGAGTTAAAGCTTTGTCAATTTTATAGGTCTTTTCGAAGTACCAACTTTGGCTTCACTGCTTTCGGTTTGTATAATTTCCACTCTAATCTTTATTACTTTTTTTCCTTCTTCCTTTATGTTGAGCTTGCTTTTCATTTTGTAGTTTCTCAAGGCCACAGGTTAGGTTCCTTTTTTGAGAATTTTCTTCTTTTTTAGTGTAGGAATTTATAGCTATGAGTCTCTGAGCATTGCTTTTATTGAATCCCATTAAGTTTTGGCATGTTGCATTTATCTCAAAGCATTTTTTTTATTTATTGAAGAATCATTGGTTTACTTTCAATTAAAATTATTATTTTTTTAATTTTGGTGTGGTGGGAGAGCTCCCCTCTGCTGACTTACTACCTAAATGCCCACAACAGCCAGGGCTGGGCCAGACAGAGGAGCTGAGACTCTCACATGGATGGCAGGAACCCAATTACTTGAGCCACTACTGCTGCCTCCCAGGATCTGCATTTGCAAGAAGCTGGAGTCAGGAGTTGGGGTTTGAACCCATGGACTCAGATGTGGCACATGTGCATCTTAACTGCTAGGCCAACACCTGCATTAAATTAGTTTTGATCTTTATGCTTCTAAACTGGAATCAACCAGAAGGCAAGGACATAAGGGAAATACTTTTCCAATACTAATGTAAACTCAAATTTGGGGTTCTTTTCCGAGTTCCAAAAAGTTTGGTTCTTAAGTTTTTGCCAGATTATTCATTGCTTTGGTTGGGGGGTAAAATTTAAGAGTTCCCTATTCTGACATTTTTTGGGACATCACTCCTGGGGGCAGGGGCTTCGTTTTATCATTAATAGCAATCAGAAGCATGTCACTTCTCAAGTCACAAAACTGAGCATAGAACTGGAGACATTCTTGTCTAATTTTTTTTTTTAAGATTTATTTGTTTATTTATTTGAAAGTCAGAGTTACACAGAGAGAAGAGAGGAAGAGTGAGAGAGAGAGGTCTTCCATCTGCTGGTTCACTCCCCAACTGGCCGCAATGGCCGGAGCTGCGATGATCTGAAGCCAGGAGCCAGGAGCTTCCTCCTGGTCTCCCACGGGGGTGCAGGGACCCAATGAATTGGGCCATCTTTTACTGCTTTCCCAGGCCATAGCAGAGAGCTGGATCAGAAGTAGAGCAGCCAGGTCTCGAACCAGCACCCATATGGATGTCAGCGCTTCAGGCCAGGGTGTTAACCTGCTGCACCACAGTGCCAGCCCTCTTGTCTAATTTTAATATAGAAGTTCTTTAGTGAACTAGGTGTTGGACACTGTCAAAGAAACATTATTAATATGGGGAAAAAAATACCAGGCCCTAAAGTTTAAAAGAAATCTTAGCCTCAAATAAAAGACCAGATTTTATGTGTGAATGGCATATAAAGGCCTCTCATTAGACTAGATGTTTAGCCTCATATATATGCAGGATTATCATCTCCCTTAGTAAGGCCATTTTTGGATCCTGAGAACAATTTATATTGGGATGTACGGTATGCGTTTGTTCTCACAGCAATAAATCATTGGTGAAATAGTATCCTCGTCCAAAGAGGAATTCACTGTGTCAAGACTTGAAAATGACACAAACCTGTGATTTATGAGAACTTGGATGAAAAACAAACCACATTTCCAGACCAGTTTTGGAATAATCTGGCATAAGATTTATATCCAAAATACTCAACTGATTTTTAAAAATCCTGTTTCTTGGCTATTAGGTGGGAGAAAACTGCCTTAGAAATTGTGGAAGATAATAACCTCACAATTTGAATGAAAAAATTTTACAATTGTGTTTCTGTGTCACTTTGGGGAAAAATTATGGTGAATAATCACCCCCCCCCACACACACAAATAATTTAGTGAATTTGGATAAAGTATTTTTTTTTTTTTTTTTTTTTGGCAAGCAGAGTTAGACAGTGAGAGAGACAGAGAGAAAGGTCTTCCTTCCGTTGGTTCAACCCCCAAATGGCTGCTTCGGCTGGCGTGCTGCGCCGATCCAAAGCCAGGAGCCAGGTGCTTCTCCTGGTCCCCCATGCGGGTGCAGGGCCATCCTCCACTTCCCTTCTGGGCCACAGCACAGAGCTGGGCTGGAAGAGGAGCAACCAGGACAGAATCCAGCGCCCTGACTGGGACTAGAACCTGGTGTGCTGGCGCTGCAGGCGGAGGATTAACCTAGTGAGCTGCGGCGCCGGCCTGGATAGTTTTTTCTATGTCACTTTAGAAGAAAAGTAGTACCACATGATATTTCAAGACCCAAAATGATATTTCAGCCAAATTTGGGTGATTTTTCTGTGCCATTCTGGAACACAAAAATTTGCATGGGACTTATATCCAAAGAAACCTACACTGAAAGAAAAACTGACATGGGGCTATTGTGCAAAAAACCTGTAATTTGTAATGAATTTGGATTTAAAATATAATATTTGGGGGCCACTTTGGAAGAAAATGTGGCACAAGATTGGCATCTAGGGGCTGGCACCATGGCTCACATGGTTAATTCTCCGCCTGTAGCACCAGTATCTCATATGGGCACCGGGTTCTAGTCTTGGCTGTTCCTCTTCCAGTCCAGCTCTCTTCTGTGGCCCGAGAGGGCAGTGGAGGATGGCCCAGGCGCTTGGGCTCCTGCACCTGCATGGGAGACCAGGAGGAAGCACCTGGCTCCTGGCTTCAGATCGGTGCAGCGCTGGCCATGGAGGCCATTTGGGCAGTGAACCAATGAAAGGAAGACCTTTCTCTCTGTCTCTCTCTGTCTGTCTATAACTCTACCTGTCAAAAAAAAAAAAAAAAAAAGATTGGCATCTAATAAATCTTACAGTGTTGCTAAGTTTTAAAAAACATTTTCCAACCATTTGCACAAAGAATAATCTGGCAAAAGACTTATCCAAAAAATCACAATTTATGGAAATTTGGGTAAGATAACACATTTTTAGGTTATTCTGGAAGAAAATTCTAAAATAGAAATTTTGTCCTAAAACAAGTTGAGCCAATTTAATTGAAAAATCACTTTTCCAGAGCAACTAGTAAGTTTAGGTGTAAAAATCAATGTTTTAAAATAAACTTGAATGGCTGGTGCTGTGGCGCAGTGGGTTAATCCTCCGCTTGTGGTGCCAGCATCCCACATGAGCACCAGTTCAAGACGCAGCTGCTCCTTTTCCAATCAAGCTCTCTGCTATTGCCTGGGAATGCAGTAGAAGATGGCCTAAGTCCTTGGGCCCCTGCACCTGCGTGGGAGACCTGAAGTTCCTGGTTCCTGGCTTTGGATCAGCACAGCTCCGGCCGTTGCAGTCATCTGGGGAGTGAACAAGCGGATGGAAGACCTCTCTCTCTGCCTCTGCCTCTAACTCTTTCAAATAAATAACTAAATCTTTAAAAAAAAAAAAAGTGGATTAAAATTTGCATTTCCTGGGATGTTTTGTTTGGAAGAAAATTTGACGGTGGGGCTGTAGTAAAAAGTCCACTGATTTCCAGACTGCTGTAGCTTTAATAGTTTTGAAATTGAGAAGTCTAAGTCCCCGATCTTTGTCCTCCTAGAAATGTTCTATTGTTAATCTAAAACTCAAGTGTATTGAGGCCCCTCACATAGTTAAAGATGTTGGCTGAAGTTTCAGTCTTTGAAGGCAGGACAGGACATCCACAATGGCTCTCTCACACAACTGGAGCTGATGGTCACCATGGGCTAGCTTGGCTGCGGCTCATGACCTCAGCATCTCCGTCAACTCCATAGCAGAGCAGCAAGGTTTGAAGCGTAGAAGCAAGTCCCCTATCACTTCCATTATAACTCTCTGGAATTCTAAAATCCAGCAATTCAGTTGAGAACATGCTACCAGCCCAGCACTGCCCCAGTGGGATTGATTCTCCCGTTTTTGTGCCTGCACTCTGAACTATTTTTCTTTTTTCATGAGAAACAGCCTATGTTTGCCTGCCTTCCCACCCACGAAAAGTAAGGGCTTCTCTTTTTAGGCCAAGCTGTTGGTTTCTGACATTCCTTACTAAAGTTCATTCCCTAAGACAAAAATCACATTTACAAAAGATCTTCAGGATGAATGCTTCCCTAGTATGGTTGTCAAGATGCTATGGAAAATACTCTGAAAATTCACAGAAACCATTTTAAATAATCTAGAAGCTTCATACTTAAATCTTACAGAAGTCTTAAGTCTTATAGTTACACCTTAAAGGTCACTTATTCTGAGCAAAACCACTCTGGATGAGAACACAATGGAGAATCAAGGTTAAGAATCTTTAAATATGGTTAAATAATTTAGCCTGATGGGAGAACTAAGGGTTGTGGCTAGGGGACCTTCGATCAGTTAATGAATGGCTGGTGTGGGGTGGGTCCTGAGGTGAACGCAGGACTTACAGTCCAAACCTCTTGATACAGTAGGACTGATCTGGGAGCAGGGCTTCAGGGACCTTTATTATCAGAGGACTGAGGAAGACACATGGTTAAAGATTGTTACAGTTAATGCAGTGTGAGTGAGGTGGTACTGCTGTGGGTGGGTGAAGGCCATCATGTTCTCGGTGGTCTCATACGGGTATGACTGAGCTCCAAGGCTCTGAGACTATAGACTGCTTGGTCACAGCTGACAGACCAAGCTCTGGGACTGGAGTGCTGGGAACAGTGTAAGTAAGTGTAGTAAGGATCCCAAGGCAGGAGGCTCAGACACCCAAGTCCAAGAACAGCAATAAAAGTAGTTAGAGGACGATTTAGCAAAGGCCAACAACAGAGCTAGAAGGAGAGCTGTCACAGAAGCCAAGGAAGAGTGGAGATGCAGACGACACTAGACAGAGGAAGCCATATTTTCTGGGAGGTTCCCTTCCCTCAAAAGAAATCACTGAATTACAGCTCTTGGATTCTCTCCCCCACACAAAGGACCGGACTCTCCAATAAATACATCTTCCAAGGAAATGAATTCTTGTGGAATATTAGACATAGGTGATCAAGATTTCAGTATCACTCCTTCTTCCCTATCTTTATAGGTAAGTGAGAGAGATACACAGCCAAGGTTACAGATCTGTAAAGGGGGAAAGTTTATTATAACAAAAGGCCACAAAACATGGAGAAGACAGTGTGTGGAAAGTAAACTCGGTCAGATGTCCTTTGACCACTTACGGAACGCAATCTTCTATTGCATTTCATGTTTCATGGAAGTGTGAACATTTTGACAGCTGGTCCTCACCACCATCTTCACTTTCCGAGAGAGTACAGAGGACCAGGAGGTTGCCCTGAATAGGCCTCAGAGTCAGGGTGGAGTGGTGGTTTGTGGTGGACGGCCTTTATCTTCCGGTGCCTGCTGAGGTGAGACTTCTGGCTAAAGCCTTGCCCGCACGTCTTGCACACGTGAGGCTTTTCCCCCTCGTGTGTCAGCTGATGCGAGGTGAGGTGTGACTTCTGGGAAAAGCTTTGGCCACACTCCCCGTCCCCACAAGGCTTTTCTTCTGAGTGTGTTCGCTTATGCGTGATCAAAGCTGACTTAGTGCCAAAGCCGAGTCCACACGGCCTGCACGTGTAAGGCTTCTCCCTCGAGTGTTTCCTCTTGTGCCTGATGAGCCCCGCCTGGTGACTGAAGCCTCGCCCGCACTCCCGGCACACGTACGGCTTCTCCCCTGAGTGTGTCCTCTGGTGTGCGAGGAGGTTGGACTTCTGGCTGAAGCCTCGCCCACACTCCTGGCACACCATGGGCCTCTCCCCTGAGTGTGTCCTCTGGTGTCTGATGAGGTTGGACTGCTGGCTGAAGCCTCGCCCACAGTCCTGGCACACGATGGGCTTCTCCCCTGAGTGTGTGTTCTGGTGTCTGTTGAGGTGTGACTTCAGGCTGAAGCCTCGCCCACACACCCCACACACGTACGGCTTCTCCCCTGTGTGCGTCCTCCTGTGCGAGATGAGGGTTGAATTCTGGCTAAAGCTGTGCCCACACACTCCACACACATAGGGCTTCTCCTTTGAGTGTGTCCTCTGGTGGTTGACAAGGGTTGTCCTTTGCCTAAAGCAACGCCCGCACTCCTTGCAGGTGTAGGGCTTCTCGCCCGAGTGCGTCCTCTGGTGGGAGATGAGGTTGGATCTGTCACTGAAGCCCAGGCCGCAGTCGCTGCACACAATGGTCTTCTCCTCCAAGTGCGTCCGCTGGTGTCGGACAACAGCCGACTTCTGGCTAAAGCCTTTGCCGCACTCCCGGCACACGTACGGCTTCTCCCCCGAGTGTGTCCTCTGGTGGATGATGAGGTTGGACTTCTGACTGAAGCCTCGCCCACACTCAGTGCACATATAAGGCTTCTCACCAGAGTGTGTCCTCTCGTGTATGATGAGTGTTGACTTCCGGTTAAAGCCGCGCCCGCACTCCCTGCACACGATGGGCTTCTCCCCTGAGTGGGCCTTCTGGTGTCTGGCCAGACTCTTTTTCAGACTGAAGCCCTTCTCACACACCCCGCACACGTACGGCTTCTCCCCTGAGTGTATCCTCTGGTGACTGAGCAGGTTTGCCAGCTTGCTGAAGCCCAGCCCGCACTCCCCGCAGTTGACCGTTCCAAATCCTAAGACTTCTATCCTCTTCAACAGTTTGGCTGTTTCCTCAGGGTTTCCCGTCTGAGCTGGGCTGGCCTCTGTCTCTTCCCTTCTGATGCCATTCTGGGAGCTGCCTGGCTGCCTTCGCGGCGGCCTGGAGAGTGCTCCCAGAGCCCTCTTCCGTGTCCTTCCGAACAAAGGCTGGGGGCCATCTCTCTCCCGGCCTGCTCTGTCGCTCCAGGAGCCTCCATCCGATGCCTGCTGCTGCTGCTTCTCCTGTTCCCCGGGGTCTGGTTCCCCTGGCTCAGCGTGGCTTTCTGCACACAAGCATGTGAAGATCCAGGGGGCAGGACTACACAGCGTGTGCTGCACGGGGAGTTTCTGAGTGGAGCAATCTGGAGGGCAGAGAGGACCGAGGTGGAGCTCTGGTTTTGTTCCCGCTGCAGAGAGAAAAGTCTGGAGTCACAACGGAGCCTTCAGGGGCAGCCTGAGCAACTCGGCCTAGTTTGATGGCGAGACTCAACTTCCTGTTCTTCAAAATGCTCCAAACTTCAGTGCTTCCCAACCAAGACTCCCTTTACCTGAGCCTACCATGACCTACCTTCCATCCCACCGCTATGTCTTACGTCTGCTACCAGATGGTCCACTCAGAGACCTATGCCTCAGTCTATAAAAGCAAGACAGGGAGTTTCAAGTGTGGCTTAGGGCCGATACGCCAAATATGCGACGGTCTCTACAAAATTACCACTACAGTTACTTCTAACTCACAGTTTCACACTCACACAAGCCAGGTCCACATGGATTTGTTTTGCAACGGAAAGATACCTAGCCCTAGGACCAATGTGGCAATGTCCTACATCCTTGCCCTTTGAGACACAGACTAAAAGAGCAGTCATTCGGACAGGAAGGAGAATAGCCGGTGCAGGGAGCAGTAGAGGGGAGTGGATAGAGGGAAAGAGTGTGTGAAACACCCAAGTGTGCAGTCTTTGCACTCAGTGACAAGCATCTATTAGATTACACTGTGCCAGGATTGCTACAAGGCCGCAGGCTCTCAGCAATGGACGACACACAGTCCAGGCCCCCACTGACAAGAGATGGTCCTTCCTGGGCCCTGTTAATTGCTATACTTAGGGCCGGCACCACAGCTCACTTGGCTAATCCCCCGCCTGCGGTGCTAGCACCCTGGTTTCTAGTCCTGGTTGGGCCGCCAGATTCTGTCCCAGTTGCTCCTCTTCCAGTCCAGCTCTCTGCTGTGGCCCGGGAAGGCAGTGGAGGATGGCCCAAGTCCTTGGGCCCTGCACCCATGTGGGAGACCAGGAGGAAGCACCTGGCTCCTGGCTTCAGATTGGTGTAGCGCGCTGGCCGTGGCAGTCATTTGGGGGGTGAACCAACGGAAAAGGAAGACCTTTCTCTCTGTCTCTCTCTCTCTCTAACTCTGCCTGTCCAAAAAAAAAAAAAAAATACATTGCCTTTTAAAAAATGTCTATACTTAGTGTAAATAAAGATGGCCTCAGAAATCCATGCAAAGGAGAAATTTTCAACGTACGGCACCTCCTGTGCAGGAGATGACAACACCGAATGACCTGCCTCATCGCCACTGGCTCTAAGTAGCGGAAGGTAATCTGCGATCAAACAGTTTCAGAAACTGGACATGATCTTGCTGGATTTTCTTGAACACTCTTTACTTGGCCAAAGAACAACTTAACATTTAAACTCTGTATGCACCTACATTCCAGAATTCTCCCATCCTACACAGAATGCTACTTTTCAACCCTAATTAAAAATAGCATAGTCACCCTTGCTTCTCACTGTTCCCACCAAGCAGACCGGTGAATGCCTTCCCTTCGCCGTGTCACTGCCTGGCCAGTCCATAAGTTCAGCTCTGCTAACCTGGACTTTAGGCTCTGATGACAGATGAGAAACCACAGGCGGCCCTCAAGTCTGTGTTTCTCAGCAGAGAACGAGCCCTGGCAGCTTTCCCTGAGTTCTCACTGAGTCTATTTTGTTTAATCTTGGTTGTTCTGGGTTCCACAATCTATAACTGATTTTGTATTTCCATTTCTGGCCAGCAACTACCTTGAGCTTTTAGTAACTCTGTAGTTTGTTGGAATTTTTACGTTTAATCTATTGTCTATAACTTTCTCTTGAATATGTTGAAAAGGGAAGCAAATGCTGGGGTTTTGCCTTGGGTTAAATGCATGTATATTAAGTCACAGAGACATGGTAAGCAAGTCTCCCAGCAGCAGGCACTGATTCTGTTCTGGGTAAGCATGCCACTGTGATTTTGATACAGGTAATCATTCCACTTACCCTTATGGGAACCAAGGTTTCTATTATTACATACGCTTAGAACAGTCCTAACATCTGTGCCTGTATATAAAGTGGCAGTTTTACTTATACAAAATCTAATTCAGAATTACAGCCACCCCTTCCAGGACATTTGAACACAGTTACATCTACATGGGGTGACAGAAGAAAAACAGAATTATTTGGTATTTTAAATGTGTACCTTTTTCTATTTTTTCATCTACTCAAAAGAGTGATAGAGAGCAGAGAGAGATCTTCCACTCACTAGTTCATTCCCCAAATGCCTGCAAGAGCCAGAGTTGAGTCAGGTCAAAGCCAGGAGCCTGGAACTCCCATCTGGGTCTCCCACATGGGTGGCAGGGACTCAAGCACTTGAACTATCATCTGCTGCTTCCCAGGATGCATTAGCAGGAATCTGGATTGGAACCTCAGGAATCAGGATTAAACCAGCACTCAGAAATGGGCTGCATGGTGTGGCACAGTGGGTTAAGCTGCTACCTTTGATGTTGGCATTCCATATAAGCACCAGTTTGAGTCTCAGCTGCTCCTCTTCCTATCCAGCTCCCTGCTAATATGCCTGGGAAAGCAGCAGAAGATGGCCCAAGTATTTGGGCCCCTGTACCCATGTTGGGGGCCTGGAATGAGTTCCAGGCTCCTGACTCCTGGCTTTGGCCTGGCCCAGCCCTGGCCACTGTGGCCAATTGGTGAGTGAACCAGCAGAAAGAAGATCTATATATCTGTGCCTCTCCCTCTCTCTCTTTCTCTCTGTAACTGCCATTCAAATAAATAAAGTCTTAAAAATAAAAATTTAAAAATAACCATATGGGAGGCAGGAGTCCATTGCACCACAAGGCCTGCCCCAATAAAGCACTTTCAATCTTCAGGTAGTCCCATCCTGAGAGGTTTACAGAGATAAATGAGCACCAATACAAATTTAAAACTTGAAAACTCAAGAATATCCAAGTTAAAACCAAAATCAGATTTCCATTGATAATAACACGCTGGTTTCTGAAGGAAATATTGCCTGTTGCAGCTCGAGTTCTAACTCAACAGAAAACAGTTAAGCCGTGAGTTAAGTTGCAGCCTGGGATATTAGGTTACACTCTAAGAATGAGAGGCATTTAGAGCTGATAAACTACACAAAGAACTTTATTAGCTGGCATGTAACTACAGAGGTGAGAATGAAAACTTTAAAATACGGTAAAACTTGGGAATCAGACAAATGCCTTCTTCTTGATTTTATCATAGTAATAAATATAACATTTCATAACGGTGATATAAATCATGGTTCTCTTTCCCAAAAAAATTTTAATTAAACTTCAAGACTGATATACTGATTTTTAAAGATCCAATAAGATAATATTGCATTCAAAAATGTTAGATTAGGAAAATGTAGAGATGTGTCCAATTAATATCTTATAATTTATAGACAGTGCTGGAAACTGTGATCTATACTTACTTTCCTCAAAATAAATTCCAGAAATAACATATTTTTCAGGCAATTTTTACTTTCAACACTGATTATATTGCTTTTTAGTTTCCAAGATTTCTGTAAGAAAATCATCATCAGAATTAGTATTTTTGTTTAAAGATTGTCTTTGACCTAAAGATTAAGGTATCACTTGAGGCATCGGCATCTCGTTTCAGAGTGCCTGAGCTCCAAGTCTCAGCACTGCTCCTGATACCAGCTTTCTGCTAATGTACACTCTGGGAGGCAGCGATAATGCTCAAGCACTTGAGTCCCTGACACCCACATGGGAGACCTGGGTTGAATTTCTGGCTCCTGGCCCAGCCCTGTACAGCCTTGTCTTGGATATTTTTTCATTTAAAGGCGCTTTATTTAATATATATGTTGTTGCTTCAGTAACATGAACTCACATCAACAGCCCTAAAACTCATGTGGCAGGCATTTAGGGAGTAAACAAAGAGGGAGACTTCTCTCTCTCTCCATCTTTCTGCCTCTCAGATAAATAAATAAAAATTTAAAAATAAAAAAAATTCCTAATAAAAATACAAAAAGCAAAACAATATAGCCTTCATGCAGGAACTTCACTGTATTTTTGTCTAAACTAAAGCAATCAACCTTATATTAAATTTATTATTTCAGAGACTGAAAAGTAAAACTTCACTGTCCATCAGCGCTGTATAATATGCATGGCTAACCACATGTACAATTATATTTCATTATCAAGAAAGAGAAAGCTGAAACCTGATAAGAAAAGTGGCAATTAAAGGGGAACCATGACTTGGTATATAATCTTTCTCCTCCATATGAAAAATAATTTATTTTTGTCTTCGGTAAGCTCTACTTAGACATCAAAGCTTTATTTTTACCTCACCACACATATCCATTTTCAATCCTCAAGATTCTCATTCTTAGAAGAGTGTTCTGCTCACCTGGACAGGCGGCCAGTGGACATCTTCTGTCCTCTCTCCAGGTCTCTTTCCCTTGTTCCAGCTGAGTGATGAGTTTTGGTTTAGAAAACGGAATTCCTGCTCACAGAAAAAGAAAATAAGGTGACTGCAGGGCATGAGCTCAAGGATCCAGTCAAGAGTTCAGAGCCAAACTGGGCGGTACCAGGACCAGAGAGGAGTGGGCTCTGAGCAACGGAAGGGCTGAGTAGGGAAGGCGGACTTGGGTGAATGCCAACTGCTTCTCCAGCAGGCCAGGTGAGTGAACACTCGTCTCCTTTAAAAGCAGTCAGCAAGTGAACTAAGGCAGAAAGCTGCAGTCTAGGGGAAAAAGGCATAAAATGGAGAGTAACCCCCACCCCACTCCGACACAGAGACATGCACACACAGCCCTCCCACTGTCAACTCTCTAAAATCAGACCTTCCCTGGGGAAACAGAACAAAATGTCTTTGCTTTTGAGTGCAGCACAAAAGCCAAGTCAGGGGGTCAGTGTTAGGTTGCAGTGGGTCAAGCCACCAGTTGAGACACCAGCATCCCATGTCAGAGTGCTTGTTTGAGTCCTGGCCATTCCACTTCCAGTCCAGCTCTCTGGATGATGTTCCAGGTTTCAGCCTGGCCCAGGCCCAGATACTGCAGTTATTGGGGAGTGAAACAGCACATGGAAAATCTCTGTGTGTGTGTGTGTGTGTGTGACTCGGTCTTATAAATAAATAAATAAATTTTTTTAAAAGCCAACTCAGAAACCAAAATGGCTGCTTCAAGCATGACCTACAATTCCCAGCAGTGAGCCTGTGAAAGGCAAGAGCCCACGCTTACCCAGGGAGACCAGGTTGCTGTAGTTCTCCAGCATCACCTCTCTGTACAGAGTCCTCTGAGCAGGACTCAGCAGGCTCCACTCCTCTTGGGTGAAATCCACAGCCACATCTTTGAAAGCCATGTGTGCCTGCAACACAAAACACAGCCCTGCTCACCCAGTGCCTGCCCTGGGAGAGAAGGCTACCAGAAGGCTGTCTGCGGAGGCAGGTGATACATCTAGACTTTGCCTTTGACTGTGACCCTGTGCCATGTGTTCCAAGACCTTCAAACTTGCTTCTATCCAGCTAGCAGCATTTGTGAACCCATAGGCTCAAAGTCCTAGGTGGGCTGTTTGGGGTATAAATGCAAAAATTAAAAAATCAGAAACTTCAAATCTAGGCAGACAGACAAGCCAAACAACATAAAAATGAAAAGCATAGCAGCCATTGAGTTTAAGAATTTAAAAGATCAAATAGCCTAGCCAGTCATATTAGTGTTGATGTGTATGAGCGACTGAAGTTCATACAATCTAACAATGGTAAAGACAATACAACTTGGTGCTCCCTGTAAACTGCACAGCCCCTCAGCCTTCTCGGACTGACAGACTCAAGCAGGGAGAGATGAAGTATGTGAATCACAGTGCCTGCGTTTGAGGCCCACCTCTGCTGCCAACTACTGTCTGTTTCCTCAACCGTGAAACAGAACAGAAAACTTCCTGCCCACTTGCCCTAAACATTCCCCACTCATCATCTTGCCCAGTTTTGTTTATTTTTTCCCCCTAATCTCCCTTAGCACGATTTCAAAATGAAGGCCACACTGAGACAAACATACTAGGAAAGATTTCCCAAGATAGGGCCTGGGAACTTGGTTTTGAGGAATGGGAAGGTTAAAAGAAGAAGTGCCAGGTATTTTCCAGATTAGACATTTGGGGAAAGGACTTAGGGAATTACGAGCAGAGGAAGTGGAAAAGCGGAAGCAGGACCACAGAGGAGGCATCAAAGGCGCTTCTACTGGTATAACACAGGCAGGTCAAGGGAAGCAGGTCACAAAGTTCTTAAATTTTTACTATGGCAAAATATACAGGACAAAAATTACTATTTTCATGCTCTAAGACTTTTTCATCATCTCAGACTCAAACTCTGTAACCATTACACACTACCTTCCCATTCTCTACTCTCCTCACGCTAGGTAAGGACTGTTTTTATCTATAAATTTGGCTATCCTATATAACTAAACTAAATCCTTTGCTGTCTGGCTTATTTCAAGGAGCATAATGTCTTCAAGATGAATCCATGTCCTTCCTTCTTAAGTTCAAATTTTCCACTGCCCATACATTCTGTTTATTATCTGTCCATGGGTATTTGGTTTGCTTCTAGTTGCTGGTTCTTGTGAACAATTCTTCTATGCACATTGGCATACAAATAGCTGTTTCTCTACTTTTAATTTTTTAGGGTATATACCCTGAAGTGTAACTACTGAGTCAAATGGTAATTCTATGTTCAAGATTTTCAAGAACCACCATGCTGTTTTCCACTGCAGTAGAACCAGTTTGCATTCCCACCAGCAGCGCATTTCCACATTCTCATCAACAATTGCTTCCTGTTCTTTTGTTAACAGCCATACTACTGGATGTAAGTACAGTGGTGCCTCATTCACACTTTCCTCATATTAACATTGCTGAGCATCTTTTCATGTGCTTACTGGCCATTTGTCTGTCTTTTAGAAAAAGATGACACATTTAAATGTTTCTTCATTTTTTAACTTTTTTTTCCTGTTATTCAATTGTAGATTATCTGTATATATTCTGGATGTTAATCCCTTAGAGATACACATTTCCCAACTATATTTTCTGCCTTTGATAAATAAGAGTTATACATTTTGATGAAATCCAATTTCTCTATTCTGCTGTTATTGTTTCCTGTGCTTTGGTGTCATTTCAAGAAAGTATCATCAAGTTGTGTTGTAAAAATGTTTCCCGGGGCCGGCGCTGTGGCACAGCGGGTTAAAGCCCTGGCCTGAAGCGCCCGCATCCCATATGGGCGCTGGTTCTAGTCCCAGCTGCTCCTCTTCTGATCCAGCTTTCTGCTATGGTCTGGGAAAGCAGTAGAAGATGGCTCAAGTGCTTGGGCCCCTGCACCCACGTGGGAGACCCAGAGGAAGTTCCTGGCTTTGGATTGGTACAGCTCCAGCTGTTGCAGCCATCTGGGGAGTGAACCAGCAGATGGAAGACACCTCTCTCTCTGCCTCTCCTTCTCTTTCTGTGTAACTCTAAAAAAAAAAAAAAAAAAGTTGTTTTTCTATGTTTGCTTCTAAGAGTTTTGTAATTTTCATCTTTACATTTAAGTGTTTGATTAATTTCCAGTTAATTTTTGTATCTGGTTCTAGGTAAGAGTTCAACTTCATTCTCCTGCATGTAGATATGTGGGTTTCCCACATATCTGTTAAATATATCCCACATATTTGTTAAATATACAGTTTCCACAAAGAATGGTCTTGAACTCTTGTTAAAAATCATTAGACCAGGACGGTGCTGTGTTGTAGTGGGTAAAACTACCGCCTGCAGTGCTGGCATCCCATATGGGCACCAGTTTGAGTCCTGGCTGCTCCACTTCTGATCCAGCTCTCTGCTAATGTGCCTGGGAAGGCAATGGTGTACACCCACATGGGAGAGCCAGAAGAAGCCCCAGGCTACTGGCTTCAGATTGGCCCAGCTCTGGCCATTGCCGCCATTTGGGGAGTGAACCTGCAGATGGAAGACCTCTCTCTCTCTCTCTGCCTCTCTAACTCTGCCTTTCAAATAAATAAATAAATGTTTAAATAAATATATATATTTAATTTCTTCCATTTCTCTTGCATCCCTTTTAAGTTGATTGTTTCTGATATTAGTACAGTCCCACCCCCACTCCATTGCCCTCCACACTTTCTTTAGTTACTATTTGCATGAAACATCTTCATCTATCTTTTTACTTTCAAATTATTTGTGTCTTTGGATGTAAAGAGTCTACTGTATACAGCATATAAGTGGTTTATGTGTTTTTTTAATCCAATATGCCAAATTCTGTTTTTTGATTGGAAAGTCTAATCTATTTGCATATAAAGTAATTTCTGATAAGAAAATTTCCTTTTTTTTTAATTTTTATTTTTTGACAGGCAGAGTGGACAGTGAGAGAGAGACAGAGAGAAAGGTCTTCCTTTTGCCGTTGGTTCACCCTCTAATGGCCGCTGCGGCCGGCGCACTACGCTGATCCGAAGCCAAGAGCCAGGTGCTTTTCCTGGTCTCCCATGGGGTGCAGGGCCCAAGGACTTGGGCTATCCTCCACTGCACTCTCAGGCCATAGCAGAGAGCTGGCCTGGAAGAGGGGCAACCGGGACAGAATCCAGAGCCTCAACCAGGACTAGAACCCGGTGTGCTGGCGCCGCAGGCAGAGGACTAGCCTATTGAGCTGCGGGGCCAGCCTGATAAGAAAATTTCTACCAATTTTGTTTTGTTTTCTATGCCTTGAAGCTTTTTTTTTAATATTTATTTTTATTTTATTTAAAAGGCAGAGTTACAGAGAGGTAGAAACAGAGATATAGAAAACTCTTTCATTTGCTGCTTCACTCCACAAATGGTCGCAACAACCAGGGCTGGACCAGGCAGAGGCCAGAAGCCAGGAGCTTCTTCAGGGTCTCCTACGTGGGTGTAGGCGTCCAAGCGCTTGGCCCATCCTCTGCTGCTTTCCCAGGCATTAGCAGGGAGCTGGATAGGAAATGGAGCAACTGGAACTTGAATCGGTGCCCCTATGGGATGCAGACTGGGGCTTTAACCTGCTGCACCACACCACCGGCCCCCTTGTAGCTTTTTTGTCATTCATTTCTCATATTACCGCCATTTGCTTTTAGTTAATTTTCCTAGTGCAACTTTTAAATTCCCTTCTCATTTCCTTTTCTATACAATCTACAACAGTTCTTTCTGGTTACCATGGAGACTGCATTTAGCATTCTAATACGTCTATATTAACATTCTAATATGTCTGCTATGGCTAAATTGTTTTGTGTTGTTCAATTCCTCTATTTCTATTTACTCTAATTTGAACTTATTACCAGCTTAACTTCAATAACATACAAAAACTCTGTTCCTGAACACAGCTCACTTCCATCTCCATTGAATTACTAATGTCACAGAATTATAGCTGTATGCAGTATGTGGTTAAAAAAAAAGACTATTTTTATAACAGTCTCCTAAGTCAAGTACAAAACAAAAAGTCAAGTTAACAATCAAAGTCTCAGTAACAGTAGTTCATCTTCATGTTTTCATTTACCAGAGAACCTAATTTCTTTATATGGCTTTAAGTAACTGTCTAGTGTCCTTTCATTTCAACTGAAGACTCAGTATTTCTGCACAGCGGGTATAGTTGTAATGATTTCCATCAGCTTTTGATTATCTTACAATGTCTTCATTTTGCTCTTATTATTGAGGGGGAAGTTTTGCCAAATAGAGGATTCTTGCTTGAATTTTAAAAATATTTTTATGTCTTTAAGCGGTGGAGAGAGAGAGAGAGAGAGAGAGAGACAGAGAGAGAGAGAGAGAGAGAGGTACCAATCTCCCATCTGCTGGTTCACTCATCAAGTGCCTGCAACAGCTGGGGCTGGACCAGGCTGAAGCCAGGAGCCAAGAACTCAATCCAGGTCTCCCACATAGGTGGCAGGGACTCAACTATTTGAACTATCACCTGCTACCTCCCAGCATGTGCATTAGCAGGAAACTAGAATTAAGAGCAGAGCCAGGACTTGAACACAGGCATTCCAACACAGGATGTGGGCTTCCAAGTGGCATCTGGATCACTAGGCCAAACACCCACCTCTGTGTTTTGTTTTTGGTTTTCTTCTTTAGCACTTTGATTATTTCAACTCACTTACTTCTGACCTCTGAGAAATCTGCTGATAAGTTTATTGAGGATCCTTTGTATATCCTAAGTTGATTTTCTCTTGTTGCTTTCTAAATTGTATGCTGCCTTGGCTTTTGATGCTTTGAGTATAATCTGTCTCAGGGTATTCTCTGCACTTACTGGATGTTTACTTTCATGTCTCTCATCACATCTAGGAAGTCTGGGGCCATAAGCTTTTCAAATAATCTCCCTGTCCCTTTCTCCTTCTCTTCTGGGAATCCTGCAGTGTGTATGCTGCTCCACTTGGTGGTGTACCATAGGTCCCTTAAGTTCTGTTCAATCTTTTTCTCCATGATTCTTGAGAATTTCAACTGTCCTGTCTTCAGATTTGTTGATTCTTCCATTTGCTCAAATCTGCTTCTGAATTCCTTTAATGAAATCTTCATTTCAGTTCCCGTGTATTTCAGCTCCAGAATTCTTTTATGATTTCTTTTCAGGTGTTTTATCTCTTTACTGATATTTCCGTTTTGTTCTTTTCACATCTTCCTCTGGCATCTTTAAGACAGGTGTTTTAGGGGCTGGCACTGTGGCATAGTGGGTTAAGCCATATGGGCACCAGTTCAATTTCCGGCTGCTGTACTTCCCATCCAGCTCCCTGCTAACGTGCCTAGGAAAGCAGCAGAAGATGGTCCAAGTGCTTGGACCCCTGTGCCCACATGGGAGACCTGAAGAAGCTTCTGTCTGGCCCAGCTCCGGCTGTTGCAGCCATCTGGAGAGTAAACTGGCGGATGGAACACTGATCTCTCTTTTTCTCTTCCTCTCTCTCTCTCTCTCTGTAACTCTGCCTTTTGAATAAAACAAATAAATCTTAAAAAAAAAAAAAAAAAAAGCTGTTTCAAAGTCTCTCTCTGGTAAGTCCACCACCTAAAGTTCCCCAGGGATGTTTTCTATGAGTTTTTCCCTTTGAATGGGTCATATTTTCCTGTTTCTTTTTATGCTTTGTAATATTTTTGCTAACAACTGGACATAGTAACACTGGAAGTCAGATTCTTCCCCTTCCCAAGGTTTGCTAGGAGTTTGTTATTGTTGTTCTGTTTTATTTATTTTAATTGATGGAGAGTGGCACCATACCTGAGGTATAAACTTAAGGTCTTCTCAGGTGTATTTTGAACCTCTATCTTTCTATGGGTATGTGTAGTGACTTTCTAAATTCTTTTATGCAGTAGCTTTTGAGGGAAAAAAATTGGAAAAAGAATGGGTGGCAGGGGACAGGCTCTGGCTCTTTAAATCCCTGCAAGCTGCTTCAGGCTATGGGGTCTGCAACAACCGTGAGTGGACCACTGCTGTGATCAGGAAAAGCAATCAAAACGCAGATCCTCGATATTTGGAGTAAAACATAGAGCCTCAATACGTATTGCCTACTCCGGCTCCCACAAGCCACGGTGCAGGGCCATCTGCACACTCAGCTGCTGTGAGGGTAGGAGGACAGGGGATAGCAGCCACTGCTGCCCTCAGTGCGGAAGTCAGCTGCGATTTCTCTTCCACGTCTTCTTCTGGAAGCTGCAAACCTGTAGCTAGACTCCAGCTCCAGAACAGGTGCCTCTGACAGACTCTGCAGGACAGTTACTGTGGTTCTTCCTATTCTGTTATCGCGATGTCCTTCTCAGCTAGCAGAAGTCCTGAAGCTAAACAAAGGGATGTGGATTCTGCCCAACGCTACAGAACTGTTTCCAGTGTAGAGTTTACTAACAGAATGACTGACTCATGAGTTGAGCAAAGAGCGATACAGAGGAAGACTGCAGATAGAGTGAGTCCCAACTCCAGAGCTGGAGCTGGACTCTGCTAGGTACCACCAAGGCAAGAGAAGGGATTGTGTCCATCCTGTGACAGCCAGTGCAGAGACGGGAACTCTCAAATATACGAAGCAACTTTCTTGCATGTTTCAACCCAACTTACTGCAGGCAGAGTGAGTCCTATAATTCACAGAGGGCAAAAGAACACTCAGCTGATGTGGGTTAACTCAAAGAACAGTGAGAAATGGTAACATGGTCAATCTTCTAAGCCACTTGGTTTTAGGTTGGTTTGTTGTGCAGAAGCCGGGGATCAGAACTGTTTCATATGCTATGCTTTCCTCTCTGGCTTCCTTAATGACAGAAGCACCTTCCCTACCATCCAAGTAGTCACCATGACTACTTCCCTACCGGCCATATCTAATCAGTTCCCCAGGCCCACTGATTCTACCGCTACAGACTCTCCCAGTCCCTCCCCACCCCGACACCAGTGTGGGACTGATAATGGCCAAAGCTTCCTGGCAGAGCCTCTGCAGACCACGTGCTCACAACCCAGTCAGCCTAACCTATCGCTCCCAGAATGAGTTCTCCACACACAAGGCTGGCTCATTTCTTTGTTCAGAAAATATTTATTAAGTTCCAGCTGTGCAATAGATATTATTTTGAACACTGGGGATATAGAAATGAACAAGGACAAAAATACCTGCCCTCACTGACATGAGGGGAGGAAGACAGACATCTCAGGCAACAGAAGAGCCAGTGCAGAGGCCCTGATGCCCAAGGGTCAGACAGTTCACTGCAACCAGTGTGGCATGACTGAGACAGAGTGGTGCAGCTGAGGTCTGTGTATGTGGGAGACCATACCTAGCTTGGTAGGATACTAGTTTTGACATTGGGCAGTATGAAAAGTCACTGGAGGGTTGGTTTTTTTTTTTTTTTTTTTTTTTTTTTTTTTTTTTTTGACAGCCAGAGTGGACAGTGAGAGAGAGAGACAGAGAGAAAGGTCTTCCTTTGCCATTGGTTCACCCTCCAAAGGCCGCTGTGGCCGGCGCACTGCGCTGATCTGATAGCAGGAGCCAGGTGCTTCTCCTGGTCTCCCATGGGGTGCAGGGCCCAAGCACTTGGGCCATCCTCCACTGCACTCCCGGGCCACAGCAGAGAGCTGGACTGGAAGAGGGGCAACTGGGACAGAATCTGGTGCCCCGACCAGGACTAGAACCCAGTGTGCCAGCGCCGCAAGGCGGAGGATTAGCCTGTTGAGCCATGGCGCCGGCCCACTGGAGGGTTTTGAACAAATGCATAACATGATTTTCTTTACATTTAAAGTATTACCCAGTTGCTGTACTGAGAAATATACCCTAGGATGACAAGAGAAGAAGCAAGAGACCATTCAAAGTCTATGTCCACTCAGGAGGGAAGGTGGCCTGGACCAAGATGGAAGCAGCAGGAGCTGAGACTGTGAATCCAGATTTGCTTATCAGGGATGGTGGTAACAGCAGGAGGGACAGACAATGACTTCAAGGTTCTGAGCCTGACCGATCTGAAGGAAGGAGTTGCTGTAACTGTGCTGTCTTTTAGAGCTAAACTTGAAACAGTTCTCTATAGTAACAGAGAAGTATTACTACCTACTGCTTTCATGTTCCACCCTAGCATTAGAGATCAGAGTGTATTGGTGGACACATTAGGTTTGGGATACCCTCGAGACAGCCAAGTGGAAACGTGAGCAGAGAGCAGAGGACTGCAATGTGAAGTTGAAGGCAGGGGTCTTGGCTAAACCTTAGAGAGCGGGCATTTAAAGTCACAAGTAGACAGGACTACCCAGGAGAGAGAGCGACTGGAGAAGACACAAGGTCTTGGAACTGAACTGGAGCCTTCCATAGTGCCGGATTGGGAGAAGAGGAGCCCCAAAGTAGACACAGGAAGAGTACTACGAGAGAGGAGAAAACTAGGGAAATCTGGAGGCCAAGAGCAACTGGGAGGAAGATACTTTAAGAAAAAGGAAGTAAAAAAAAAAAAAAAAAAGGAAGTAAGCAAGGATGTAAAATATTGCTGAGAAATGACTATGATATTCAGCCACTGGGAGAACAATGGTGACCTTGACAAGGAGCCAGTGCTGTGACATAGTAGGCTAAGCCTCCTCATGTGGTGCCGGCATCCCATATGGGCGCTGGTTCGTGTCCCAGCTGCTTCTCTTCCCATCCAGCTCTCTGCTTATGGCCTGGGAAAGCAGTAGAAGATGGCCCAAGTGCTTAGGTCCCTGCACCCACCCACACAGGAGACCCAGAAGAAGCTCCTGGCTCTTGAGCTTCAGATCGGCCCATCTCAGGCCATTGCAGCCATTTGGAGAGTAAATAAGCAGACAGAAGACCTTTCTCTCTGTCTCTCCCTCTCTCTGTAACTCTACCTCTCAAATAAATAAATAAAATCTTTAAAAAAATTTTTTTGGTGAGTAGAACTGAATTTGGCCTTTATTGGACAGAAGGGCAGAAATGAAGACAGCAAATGCAGGAAATTCTTTAAAGAAGTTAGCTCTAAACTGTAATAAAGACCCAGGGCGAGAAGGTGAGGGAAAATCGGGAAGCTGAGGGAGTAAAGGATGCAGACAAAGGCGAGGAGATGAGAGCAAGGAGGATGCACAGGTGGAATGAAGGACACAACAGCCAACCAAATGCACAAAGGGAAAGTAAGCGTGGAAAGACCAACAAGAGAAGGAAAACTCAGTGGTCCAGCTTGGATGAAGTGGAAGTTACAGCTGTTAACACAGATCGCAAGTTCACAAGACGCAGGAGACAGAGGGAGAGTCAAGGGAAACCGTGATGCTGAATTCCAGATACTTCTCCCTCTCCTATCTCCTACCAGGGCTGTTTGGATGGGGTTTAAAAAAAAAAAACCTATTTGGGCCAGTGCTGTGGCACAGTGGGTTAAGGTCCTGGCCTGAAGTGCCGGCATCCCCTATGGGTGCTGGTTCTAATCCCAGCTGCTCCTCTTCTGATCCAGCTCTCCGCTATGGCCTGGGAGAGCAGCAGAGGATGGCTAAGTCCTTGGGCGCCTGCATCCACAAAGCTCCTGGCTCCTGGCTTTGTATAGGCTCAGCTCCGGCCGTTGCGGCCATCTGGGGAGTGAACCAGCAGATGGAAGACCTCTCTCTGTGTCTCTACCTCTCTCTGTGATTCTTTCAAATAAATAAATATTATTTTAAAAAAGCTATTTTTAGACAATCGGGAAAACTAAATATGAACTGGGTATTAACTGTTATTAATGGGTTCTTAATTTTGATGCTATAACAATGAAATCCTAGATACCTTAAAACAAAAAGCCCCTACTGAAGCATCTGCAAGTGGACCAATGTAACTGGATTTGAAGAGTAAAGAGTGAGGGCACTGGAAGCGAAGAACAGAGGGGTGTCCACTTCACAGCACCTGAGACAAGGAATGCAGAAGCAAGGATGGGATGTAACGAGTGAGGTCTGAGAATATTCCGTGGAAAAAACGTCCCCCTTCGGGTAGGGGTGGGAGGTGGGCAGGGGGCCTGGTGTGTGTGTATGAAGCAGCTTGGTCACTGATTCTCAGAGGGGCCATTACAGGACACAGGTGTCACCCCTGGGCAAAGCAAACGCATCCATGGTTCGGAATGCAAAAGATAACTGGTACCCACCTGCAGCTGGGTTCTCAGGAGCCCACACGTCCTCCCTGCCCACAGCAAGCAGGGAGAGGCCACGGGAGGTGGAATAAGAATTTAAAAAGGTTCCGGAAAGTCACTGGTAATCCGCAAGCTACAGCAAAGCAGTGCCTCCTTTTCCTTAAAGGCATCAGAATGGACCAGCCTTAGAGGAAAGCTGTGGGCAGCTGCCTGGGAATGGAGCTGGGGTGGAGGCTGAGAACATAGCCTGGCCGACAGGCCCAGGAGGTGGTCCTCCCGGTGCCCGCATGAATAAGGAGACGCACTGAGAATACAGCGGAGACTGCTCCAGGCACCGGATGAGGTCTACCTTTTTCTCTCCTTACCATAACCCAATGAAGTGGATTTTACAGCCCAGGAAAGTCAGCTGCTCTTCCAAAGTGACACAACCTGGAGAAGACCGAGCCGGGGACCCCAGGCTCCCACACAGGAGGGGCGGTGACAGCAGTCCTCTGTGGGCTGCAGGGTTCTCTCTGGGAGATGAATCGTAGTTGGTCACGTGCTGCTAACTGTTATCATCTGGTGATGGCTCTACAGAGTCTGCTTCTGGCTGTGTGAAATGTATCCACAGTAATAAAAAATCTGAAATAGAACTGATAAACTCCAAAGCTTGGTCACACCAGGGACATGGGATTTCACGACTCTTGTACTCAAACACAGTCCTTTGGAACTTTGAAAAACTTACACAGTTCTTTGTTTTGCTTTTATTCTTTTTCGCTGGAGGAAGCCCCAGCTCAATCACCTCCTCCAAGGCCTGAAGCCGTGGGCGACGAACTTGAACCCTAAGATTGCACCAACACTGCACCCCACACCGGTTCAAATCGGGCGTGTTTGGCCAAGCCAGCCTGCACCGCACCCCACCCCAGCAAAGCGGGACCAGCTCTCAACCAACCAAAACCCCAAGGTCTCAGGGATGATCCCCACCCCACTACTGGGGAAATACGGACCCTCAAACGCGGGTGCATGAACGACCCTCTCCTAATGATGCCATTTCGGCCAAGGCCGAGCCTGTCTCCAGCCATAAGACCTCCAGGACTTAAGGCCCAAGCCCCGCACCTATACACCAGCCCAGTTTCACGGCTGAGCTCGGATCATCTCGTCGGAGATGCGCGCCCACACCCCAAAAAGAAGAAATCCGGGGGAGCCTGGCCTGAGCCACGCCAGCACGTCCCACCACCACCACCCCCTCCCTGGCGCCATCAGCACCGACCCCGGGCTCAGCCCACTGACCAACCTTTCCAGACTTTCCTTTCCGCGCAGAAGAGGGCACGGCTGCAGCAAGGATCCCACGGGGGCCTCATTCACCAGCGCCACCAAACAACAAGGGGTCACTCGAGCCACCAGCTGGGGAACCTCTTCCAGCCGGGCGCCAGGACCACACTACCCACATTCCTCGGACGGCGCCGGGACCACATTTCCCAAGATGCTCAGCGCCACCAACAGCGCCCTGGCCGCGTACGCTCCGGGCACTTGCAGAATGGCCGAGAATGTGGCACCTCGATGAATCATATTTTTTTCCTTAAAATCACGTTCCTAAAACACGTAGAGGCTCCAGGGTGAAGCTGCTGGCCCGGCTGCGACCCTCTGTGGCAATGCCTCTGCCTCGAGGACTACATTCCCCAGTGACCCCTGCGGTAACTTTCGCATCGGGCCCACCCGTCGGCGCACGGAAATGACGTAGAGGGGCGGGAACTTCTAATCGGCCGCTGCGATTGGGCACGATGTGCGGTTACCTGACAGAACGTGTTAGACTGGTGGGTCGCTCTGTGGTTTACCGGGTTCCAGCCGCAGAATTGGGAACCTTCGCGCCATATTCCATGAGCCCCGGGCAGGCGTGGTCTCGTGTAGCTTTTAAACTTAAAGCTGTGGAGAGGCCGAGCTGACGCGCTCAGCCACTTGGGCAGGGGCCCTGAGACCTTTATTCCTCTTACTGGAATCCGTGAAGTTGTGGGCAGACTTCCATCTTCTGGAGAACAGGAGCCTCACTCTTGGGCCAGAGCGCGAGGCCGATTTACTGTCGGCCGGACTCCCTTGGTCTTCGTTCCGGATCCTGGTTGAGGAGGGGTGCGCTGGTGCCACCCAGGACTGCCCGATTTGACGCGCTAGCGGGCTTTTCCACCCGGGCACCCTCGCCGTCCTCAGATACGCCTTGTGAAACTTCAGCCCTCTCTAGGAAGACCAACACAAAGGACCATGGGGGCCGGGAGAGAGGAAACTACTTAAATTTGTGCTTAATTCGTGGGGAATGAATGCACTTATCTCTCTTTCATCGTGCATCGTGAGTTCAGTCCTGACTGAGAGGTGCCCCACCCTTCATTCAATCTTTCATCAACAAATGAGCGGCGAATACAGCGCAGGTTCTGAGAAACAATGCAGGGACGCCCGTGTTGGTTGTTCATTGACGCTTGCTGGCAGGAAAGAGACCAGGGAAGACTTCCAGGATGATGGGCTGCCTGAGCTGCCCCAGGGAAGCAGGCAAGATGAGGAGCTGGAGAAAGACATCAGTGGGAAGAGAGCGGCCTCTAAATATCAGGCTCACAGTCAAAAGCAGGACGCAGACATCTGACCTGTTTTCCCAAGGCAACCCTCCTGCTGCCTCACTTGGAGCCATGGACCAGGGTAGCCACAGAGAGCAGGACTGTGTTAACCATAAGAGGCTTTCATGGTGTTCAGGGATGAGGCTGTGCCTTCCAAATAGAAGCTGTGAAGGCCGTGAAGTCCAGCTTAGAAGGAGGCCTAACAGGGAGCTGACGCTGGGGACCTGGCGCAGTCTGGTTTTACTGCACGATGATGGCTTCTCCTACAGCTAAAAGTCTGACTCGCTGAGCAGCTTAAACCCCTCCTGCAGAAAAGGCAGGGCACGGAACAGTTCCCAGGTCTGGCTGGCTTTTACCTTAGGATTGGACTTGTAAACAAACACATGCTTTTTCACTTTCCCCAAGGAAAGTCTGGGTTTATTAATCTTTTAATCAAATGTATTTCCATCCTCCGAGCGAGGAGCTTACTGAATGTGCTATGTCACTAAAGTGAGGCTCCCTCCCTTACTCATCCTGCTTTTCACTGCTCAAGTTTTTTTTTTTTTTTTTAAATTTATTTGACAGGTGGAGTTATAGACAATGAGAGAGAGAAACAGAGAGAAAGGTCTTCCGTTGGTTCACCCCCAAATGGCCACTACGGCTGGCACTGCGCCAATCCAAAGCCAGGAGCCGGGTGCTTCTTCTTGGTCTCCCATGCAGAGAGTTGGACTGGAAGAGGAGCAACCGGGACTAGAACCCAGTGCCCATATGGGATGCCAGCACCACAGGCGGAGGATTAACCAAGTGAGCCACGGCCCCTACTGCTGGAGTTTGATCTCCGAGGCCCTTTGTGCTCTTGTCTTCTCAACCCAATTTAACTCTGAGTTCCAAAATGACACCTTGAGGCCATAACGTACAGTCACTCTCTCAGTGTCTTTACCTAGGATCGGAAGTTACACTTTTCCAAGTCAAAACTCTCCATGCAGTGGAAGCTGTCCATGGGGAGCCACAGGATCTGCTGCATTCCTGTACAGGTGAGGGGAAGCTTCGTGCAGGTGACACAGCAGTCAACAGGTGAGAAGGAAGGAGGCATCACCGAGTTGCGTTTTCTTACTGTTTAGACTTCCTGGCCCTGTGTCTTAGTCTGTTCAGGCTTCTGTAACAAAATCCCATACATTGGGTGGTTTTTTTTTTTTTTTAAAAAATTATTTATTATTTGAAAGGCAGAGTTACAGAGAGGCAGAGAGAGAAAGAGTCTGGCTTGCTCTCCAGATGGCTACAATGGCTGGAAGTGTGCTGATCCAAAACCAGAAGCCAAGAGCTTCCTCCAAGTCACCCACATGGGTGCAGGGGCCCAAGCACTTGGGCCATCTTCTACTGCTTTCCCAGGCCATAGCAGAGAGCTGGATCAGAAGGGGACAGCTGGGATTTGAACCGGCGCCCATATGGATGCTGGCATTGCAGGCAGTGGCTTTACTTGCTAAGCCACAGCACTGGCCCCTAGATTAGGTGTTTTAAATGACAGAAATGCATTTCCTCACGGTTGTGGAACCTGGAGCTCAAGAGTCCGGCTGGTATCACGGTCAGGGTCAGTGAGAGCCCTCCTGCCTGCAGGTGGCTACCTCCTTGCTGTGTCCTTTTGGTGGTGAGGGAGGTATTGAGGTCTCTGGTAGCTCTTATAAAGGTGCTAATTCATCCCATCATGAGAAACTCATACTCATGACCAGTCCAAAGCTAATTAGCTCACCTGAGTCCCATCTCCAATACCTTCACACTGGAGTTGCGGTTTCTACATATGAACTGTGGGGCAGCCACAGTTCAGGTCATTGCACCCTTTCTGTCTCCCAGACTTCCTCCATCTACGAGAGAGGTTTCTGGCATCGCTTGTCACATTCCTCTTCTGAGAAAGCTGCCCTGTCTCGCTGGGCTTGCTGTCTGCAGTGTACATAGTCTCTGTTCATGCACATCTTCATGTTTACCTGGTGGTTGTCAGAGGGCCCTTTCCCATGTCACACCTGTGGTCTGGAAGCCCACTCTGACAGCATGGGCTTGAAACAACTGCCCCAATTGGCTCTGATCATGGGCGAGTTACTTGCCCTCTTGAAGTTGATTAAGATCATGGTTTTTCAATGTACTAGTCAATGAGTCTTGAAAAATGCAGATACCCAGAAAACCCAAAGCCCTCTATGGACGTACAACATTTCTCTGGAAGGTGCCTGTGTGCCCCCTCCCAGCCAGTCATCATCCCAACACTAAAAGGGCAGTCACTAGATTGATTCCTGTTCTAGAATTTGAAAACTACCAATCAACAAAAAACCTTAGGCACCATCAATTTCAAACTGCTTAAAACCGAAGACAAAGCAAATCCTCAAGAGTAGACAGGGGACATAGAGACTTTATATACAAAGAACAGCAGTGAAAGTTAAAGCTGACTTCTCCTTGTAAGCCATGGAGGTCAAAACAGAATGCAAGAACATTTTTTTTTGTTTGTTTTTACAGGCAGAGTGGACAGTGAGAGAGAGAGAGACAGAGAGAAAGGTCTTCCTTTTGCTGTTGGTTCACCCTCCAATGGCCGCTGCAGCCGGCAAACCGCGCTCATCCGATGGCAGGAGCCAGGTGCCAGGTGCTTTTCCTGGTCTCCCCATGGGGTGCAGGGCCCAAGCACCTGGGCCATCCTCCACTGCACTCCGGGGCCACAGCAGAGAGCTGGCCTGGAAGAGGGGCAACCGGGACAGAATCCGGTGCCCCGACCGGGACTAGAACCCGGTGTGCCGGCGCCACAAGGCAGAGGGTTAGCCTGTTGAGCTACGGCACCGGCCCACAAGAACATCTTTTAAAGCACTAAAGGAGGCCGGCGCCACGGCTCACTAGGCTAGTCCTCCGCCTGCGGTGCCGGCACCCCGGATTCTAGTTCCGGTTGGGGCGCCGGTTCTGTCCCAGTTGCTCCTCTTCCAGTCCAGCTCTCTGCTGTGGCCCGGGAGTGCAGTGGAGGATGCCCAGGTCCTTGGGCCCTGCACCTGCATGGGAGACCAAAAGGAAGCACCTGGCTCCTGGCTTCGGAACGGCGCAGCGTCGGCCGCAACGTGCCAGCTGTGGCGGCCACTTGTGGGGGGAACCGACGGAAAAAGGAAGACCTTTCTCTCTGTCTCTCTCTCTCTCACTGTGTAACTCTACCTGTCAAAAAAAAAGCACTAAAGGGAAATTCACCAACTCAATATCCAGCAAAAATAATCATTCACGAATGAAGAAAAAATAAAGACATTTCCAGATAAACCAACACTGTAGTTCATTGCCATCAAATCTGTGCTATAAAACATGCCAAAAGATATTCTTATGGCAACAGGAAACATTAGTTTCATGCAAGATGAAAACGCAGATATGCAGAAAGGAATGAAAAGTATATAAAATATTTTTTTCTTTTAACTTCCTTATAATACCACTGAGTCTTTAAAGCAAATGCTGTTGAGGTCAACATTGTGGCACAGCAGGTTAAGCCACCACTTGCAATGTGGGCATCCTGTATTGAAGTGGTAGTTCATGTGCTGGCTGCTCCACTTCCAATCCCACCGCCAGCTAATAAGCCTGGGAAGGTAGTGGATAGCCCTAGTGCTGGGGCCCCTGCCACCCATGTGGGAGACCAGAATGGAGTTCCTGGCTCCTGGTTTCATCCTGACCCAGACCTGGCTGTTGCGTCCATTTGGGGAGAGAAGCGATGAATGAGAGATTTTTCTCGCTCGCTCTCTCTCTCTCTCTGTCTCTCTGTCTCTTTCTCTCTCCTCTCTCTCTCACCTTCCCTCTCCCTCTCCCTTTCTGTCACTCTACATTTCAAATAAATAAATAGTTAATGCTATTAAGATGGAGTTCAAAATGAATGTAAGAGCTACAGCTATGACACGTGCCAAGATAGCGTGGTTTCTTGTCTCCTCACAGGTCACATCAGTGCAATTTCACTCTTCCATTTCGTTCACTGAATTAGCGCAACTTCCCATCATTAGTGGGAGGCACTGACCAGAGAATTCCAACTCCTTCCCTTTTGAGATTTAACCGGTTGTGTGCCGGTGGACAAGATATTTGTCCTCTTTGCTCCTCAGTTTTCCCATATGTAATATGTGGGTTTGAACTACTCATTTCTAAGATACTTTCCAGGAATGAATATCTATGGTTCACTCATCTTTGGCTTAAAACCCTCAGCCTGGCGCTGGTTCTCCATGCAGCTTCAGCCCTTTGAACAGAAGGGGGCGCCCTAAACACAGCGATCTCTTTGCTTTCCGGGCAGCCCTGTTGACAATCCAGCCAGAAAATAGGATGGCAGGCCAGCTTCTCAAGACAGTTGTGCAGAGGCCAGCATTTTCTCTTCACTATATGAGTAGCTAAGGCCTCAAAGCAGCCTTTTCTTTTTTTTTAAGAATTTTTTTTTATTATTTTAAAGGCACAGTTACAGAGAGAGGAGGAGAGACAGAGAAATCTTCCAACCATTGTTTTACTCCCCAAATGGCTGCAATGGCTAGGGTTAGGCCAGGCCAAAGCTAGAAGCTTGGAGCTTCTTCTGGGCCTCCCACGTGGGTGCAGGGGCCCATGCAGTTGGGCCATCTTCTACTGCTTTCTCAGGCAGGGAACTGAATCAGAAGTGGAGCAGCCAGGACTGGAACTGGTGCCCATGTGGGATGCCAGCATCACAGGTGGTGGCTTAATCCACTGTGCCACAGTGCTGGTCCCACCTTGGAATTAACTTTACCACTGAAATACTATGTGTGTTTCTGATTATATATGTTCAAGTGAGAGAATGTTTTTCACTTACAGAATTGATATATGAATCCCAGAAAACAACCGAGTAAGTCAGGGTATTGTCTGACTTCCTTCTCCACTTCCATGAGAAGTAAGCAGAAACCAGAGATGTTCCATGTTCTCTTTTGATCAAAGAAGGTTGCATTTGACTGCATCAGGGTTTTCAGCCTGAGCATATATTGAATTGTGTTTGTTCGGGCTATAGATTGAATTCTAGGCTGATGTTGGGCATATGCCTCCAGCAACTGGAGCGTGAATGATTGTGTTTCTCTTCAGTCTTCTAACTTTGGAGTGAAATGGATAGGTGACTGCTCTTAGATTTCACTCTAGCCAACCATCTTCAGAGGCAAGAGAGAATTTCTAGTAGCCCAGAGAGCATCTTTGTGCACATGAGAAAGAAAATGTCCCTTTCCTTAAGGCATTTTACTGCCTTTTGCCTGCAGTTTTTCAAAATAGATATCCAGGTCTAAAATGTGACTACATCTCCTAGTTTTGTTCAGTGTACACCCCACTCAACCATATCAAACAGCCTTCCTAAGAGGTCTTCCATCCACTGGTTCACTTCCCAGATGGCTGCAATAGCCAGAGCTGTGCCAATCCCAGGCCAGGAGCCAGGAGCTTCTTCTCGGTCTCCCATGTGGGTGCAGGGGTCCAAGGACTTGAGCCATCTTGTACTGCTTTACCAGGCCTTAGCAGAGAGCTGGATCAGAAGTGGAGCAGCTCGGACTCGAACTGGCCCCCATACGGGATGCCAGCACTACAGATGGTGACTTTACCTGCTATACCATAACACCAGCCCCAATAAATCTTTAAAAAACAAATAATAAACCTGTAGCAAGTCCTAGGGGTGTGTCCCTTCTTGGGTCAGCTAATATCTAGATGGCCACCACTATGACAACAATAAAGCAAACAAATAAAATTGCAAAAACACCCAGAAAACTCCCCAGTCTCATCAGGCATCAAGCCATCTTTCTCAGCTAAGTCCTTTCCAAACACTGTGTAGCTCTTACGTTGGGAGTCCTTAACCTCATGAGGTCTAATGGCCTTCCTCTTATAACTAAATAGTGGCTAAATCTCCTTCATTCTTCAGAAATAAAGTTCACAGATAATGTGATCTACCTACACATATATAAGTGAAAATATATATACATATCTTATATACATTATATACAAGCATATGTCATATACATATATGCATTTTTACATTTGCACACATTCCAAACTATAATGAAGCCAGAGAAAAGTAAATTATGAAGAAATAATATGCAATAAATATTTCAATTTATAGCTGCTCTAGCTTGACTAGAAAACATAAGAAACATATTAGAAAACATAAAAAAGAGCAAATGTTTTCACCTATGTGTAGAAGTTAGCTAGTTACACTTACTGAAAAAGAATAAGTGAGTTTGAAAGTAAGTGAGAAGTGCAGAATGCATTCTAGTGAGAACTACAGAGAAATAAAGGGAAATATTTAAGGTTAGAGAGAGTGGAATAAATGTTTCAGGTAAGATGGACCAGACTTATTTGTATATGATGGGAGAAAAACAGGGGAAGAGTCAGCATAAGCAGGAGTAACCCATTAGGACAAACACACTTCTGGAGTAGCAATCGCTGGGTGCTCCATGGGGACAGGTATTAGACTTGAAGGAGGGAATGAGAACATTTCATGGAGGGGCAGGGAGGTGAAGACTGAAGTTCTCAGGGGCTGGGACAGGTAGAAAGCCAGGACAATGCCTGTTCTGAAGACCCAAGGGGAGGAGCAACTAATGGAGCTCAGTGGCCGTTGAGCTAAAGGAGACAGCTCCACTGCCACGGGAGCTAAGGCCTTGCCTGGGGAGCTTGGTCACTTCTGACCCAGTCTGGTGGGAAAGAGACCAGGGTGGTGAGTACCCTCCTTTCCTCTCTAGTCTCTCCTCCATGCTTCACGCTGGCAATGCCCAACAGAAGCCCACGGGCAAAGACAGTGGAAACAGGTGAGTAGCGTCAGAGGTAATCCTTTATTTGGCAGGACCACCTTGCACATCACTGGGGATCTAGGAGCCCTGCTGCATCCAAGCTGTGCTTCCATAGCCTTCCGGGCCCCCTGTGGGAATGGTACCCTATTGCAGGTTACTGCATTACCTCCTCAAATTGTCTAGACTCTTCTAGGTCTTTGGAAAAATAATTGAGTGACAGTCATATGAAACCAGAGTCTAAGTATCAGTGGAAAGATCTGATGGTGGAATCACTTTAAAGATTCTCTTGCTAGTCACAGCAAAGTGGCTAGATTGGTTGGTTGTCTATTTCTACATAGCCAGTTCCAGCAAACCTTGGGGACTTAACACAATGGGAGTCACTTCTGATTTCTCAGAGTTTCAGACAGGGCACAACGGGGATGGTTTGTCAGACTCTCAATGACTGGTACCAGAATCATCTGAAAGCAGGTGGTTGATGAGGATGAAACTGAGGCTGCTGGCTGGAGCACCCACACGTTCCTTCTGCAGGGCCCCAAGCTTCCTGGTGAGGTGCTTGATGGGTTCTGAGGGCAATAATGGAAATAGGAGGAAGCCGAATGACCTGGTCCCAAAGTGTCAGGCCATCACTTCCAGCATGTTCTACTCATTAGAAGTATGTCACTGGGTTCAGCCCACACTCAAGGGCAGGGGCCAGGGAGAAGAGAGACACCTTTAGGGAAGAGGAATTTCAAAGAATTTATGGGCATGTTTCAAAAGCAGCACAATGACCTTCCAGAAGACTCGGTTCCTGCCCTCTGTAAATACTGGATGGAGAGAGGGGTGGTATTCTGAGTCAACTTGTCTTTTCCTTACAATCTCACACTTACTGTGTTAGGCACCTGGGCTATTGGATACAGGCCAAGTGACAGCGCCCTGTCCAAAACACCACCCCATGTCCTGTGGGGAAACTCAGAAGACAGATGTGGGTAAGCCCATCTCAGTCTTCCCCAGGGACCTAGACTGCATGCACTCAACATCTGCAACTTCCTACTTCTCATTCATTCATTCATTCATTCATTTTATTTGAAAGGCAGGGAGACACACTGAAACAGAGAGCTCCCATCTACTTGTTCACTCCCCAAATGCCTCCAGCAATTGGGACTGGGCCAAGCCAAAGTCAGAAGCCAGAAACTCAATTCAGGTCTCCCACAGGGGTGGCAAGGACCCAACTTCCTGAGCAATCTCCACCGCCTCCCAGAGTGTGCATCAACAGGAAGCTGGAATCCAGGAGCAGAGTTAGGATTTGAAGAAGATTGTGTGATGAGAGGTTTGAATTCATCACTCAGGTGACACCTAATTAATCACCTACTGTATGTCAAGCCCTATCTTCTTTATTCTGCACAACTTTCCTGACACATGTGGTTTGTGATCCCTATTTTTCTGATGAGGATATTAAAACCTGGAAATAAAACTCTGGAGAGTGTCCTACAGAGAGAGATGAAAGAAAATCCCATTGTGTTTTTCCCATCTACCCTTGCTCACACACCCCATCTGACCCCAGATGTGTGTGTATGTGTGTCCAGGCTGGGGTGGGGGTTTTCCCACATACCCAGCACTTCTCTACCAGAAACCAGCTGGGTGTCCTCTAATCTAAATCATTTCTGATGTTATGGGCTGAGTCCCACAAAGCCACCCTGCCTTCCAATGCAGCCACAAGTAGTAAGTCATCGCTGACACCTCTGACCTACTGCTCAGATCTGGATTTTTTTAAAATATTTATTTATTTATTTGAAAGTCAGAGTTACACAGAGAAAGAGAGGCAGAGAGAGAGAGAGAGAGAGAGAGAGAGAGAAGTCTTCCATCTGCTGGTTCACTCCCCAGATGACCGCAATGGCCAGAGCTGCACCCATCTTTTTTTATTTTTATTTATTTATTTTTTACAGGCAGAGTGGACAGTGAGAGAGAGAGAGAGAGACACAGAGAGAAAAGTCTTCCCTATCTTCTTTATTCTGCACAACTTTCCTGACACGTGTGGTTTGTGATCCCTATTTTTCTGATGAGGATATTGGTTCACCCTCCAATGGCTGCTGTGGCCAGCACGCTGCGGCCAGCACACCACGCTGATGCAAAGCCAGGAGCCAGGTGCTTCTGGTCTCCCATGTGGGTGCAGGCCCAAGGACTTGGGCCGTCCTCCACTGCACTCCTGGGCCACAGCAGAGAGCTGGACTGGAAGAGGGGCTACTGGGACAGAATCCAGCACACTGACCGGGACTAGAACCTGGTGAGTCGGCGTCGCGGCTCACTAGGCTAATCCTCCTCCTGCAGCGCCGGCCGCTGTACCCATCTTAAGCCAGGAGCCAGGAGCCTCCTCTGGGTCTTCCCACGCGGGTGCAGGGGCCCAAGGACTTGGGCCATCTTTTACTGCTTTCCCAGGGCATAGCAGAGAGCTGGATTGGAAGTGGAGCGGCCGGATCTTGAACTGGCGCCCTTGTGGGAATGCTGGCACTGCAGGCAGCGGCTTTACCTGCTATGTCACAGTGCCGGCCCCTCAGATCTGGATTTAGGGCTCCTTTACTGCCTCCTTGGGTTTATTACTTTGCTAGAATGACTCACAGAACCCAGGGAAGCATTGTAGAATGCTTCCCCACCTGTTAGCAAGGATACACGGGATCACCAAATAGAGAGATGCATGGGACAGAGCATTGGGAGGGCACGCAGCTCTGACCCTTCTCCAGCTGCACCCCTTCCCGGCACCTCCAGGTGTTCAGCTGTCCAGAAGCTCCCAGAATACAATCCTTGTAGAGCTTCATGGAAGATCCATCACGTGGGCTTGACTGATTAAATCACTGGCTGTTGGTGACCAACTCGACCTTCAGTCTTTTCCCCTCTTCCAGCGATGGGGGGCGGGGCTAAGAGCCTCAACCCTCTAATCACGGGGTGATGCCCCTGGCCAGCAGCCCCATCCTGAGGTGCCCCAGGAACTCTCCAACATCACCTGGCTAGAACAAAAGCTTCTCTTATCACCCAGGAAATTCCAAAGGATTTGGGAGCTCCATTTCCTCCAGATCTGGGCTCAAAGGTCAAACACTAGAACAAAAGATACTCCTGGTGCCACTATCCACAAGGTTTTCAGGGCCTCTGTGCCAGGTACCAAGAGGTAGAAACCAAATATTTATTTCTTTTTATATCATATCATACTCTTCCCTAACAAAAATTGATGTACCATCTAAAGAAAGCCAAGGCTTCTCCCATATCAACGCTGGGGACAGAGCCCTCCTGGTAAGTGTGTATAGAGCATCCACACCCACCGACTGCGCTCCCCACAGAGTGAAATCTGCTCAGTAGGAAGCCCTGGATACATAGTCCAAAGCCCCAGTCAGTACTCCGTCTTCCACTTGTGCCCAGGGAGCAGCTCTTCTATACAATATAACAAATCCATAGCAGCCATAGAGTCCTTTTCATACATGGGCTGAGAAAGTTGCCAGTTCAAGTCTGGCTGCTCTGCTTCCTGTTCAGCTACCTGCTAATGTACCTGAGAAGGTAGTGGAAGATGGCCCAAGTGCTTGTGTCTCTGCCAACCACGTGGGAAACCAGGGTGGAGTTCCTGTCTCCTGGCTTCAGCCTGGACCAGCCTTGGCCATTGGGCCATTTGAGGGAGTGAACCAGCAAGTGGAAGATCTCTGTCTATCTCTCTGACTTTGAAATAAGTAAGTAAGTAAACAAATAAATAAATAAATAACTCCTTATTAAGCTGTCACTTGCAATGCTAGCATCCCATATTGGAGTGCCAGTTCCAGTCCAGGCTGCTCCACTTCCTATCCAGCTTTCTGCTGATGCACCCGGGAAGGCAGTGGGTGATGGCTCAAGTACTTGGGCCCCTGCCACATGAGATGGACTACCAGGCTCCTTGCTTTGGCCCCTCCCAACTCTGGCCATTATGGCCATTTGAGGAGTGAACCAGAGGATGGAAAATCTCTCTCTGCCTTCCTCCCTCCACCCCACATTTCAAATAAATACATACATCTTTTTTCTAGAAAGTGCTGAAGGTGACTTCCTAGTAATTTGGACTGAGCTTGGATTCAAATGCAGGTCTCTTGAGTATTTTATTTTTTTATTTCCACCTCAGTTTTATTAAGATATACTTGACAGGCCGGTGCCGTGGCTCAACAGGCTAATCCTCCGCCTTGCGGCGCCGGCACACCGGGTTCTAGTCCCGGTCGGGGCACCGGATTCTGTCCCGGTTGCCCCTCTTCCAGGCCAGCCCTCTGCTGTGGCCCGGGAGTGCAGTGGAGGATGGCCCAGGTGCTTGGGCCCTGCACCCCATGGGGAGACCAGGAAAAGCACCTGGCTCCTGGCTCCTGCCATCGGATGAGCGCGGTGCGCTGGCCGCAGCGTGCCGTCAGCGGCGGCCATTGGAGGGTGAACCAACGGCAAAGGAAGACCTTTCTCTCTGTCTCTCTCTCTCTCTCTCTCTCACTGTCCACTCTGCCTGTCAAAAAAAAAAAAAAAAAGATATACTTGACAAATTAAATTGTCAAATTTAATTAAATAGGTATTATTTTAATTAAATTGTGTTCCAAGTGATGTTTTGTACATCCAGTGCTGTGGTGTAGTGGGTAAATCTGCCACCTGCAGTGCTGGCATCCCATATGGGCACTGGTTCGAGTCCTGTCTGCTCCATTTCTGATCTAGCTCTCTGCTATGGCCTGGGAAAGCAGCACAAGATAGCCCAAGTCCTTGAATCCCTGCACCCGCATGGGAGACAGGGGGGAAGCTCCTGGCTCCTGGCTTTGGATTGGCGCAGCTCTGACCATTGTGGCCAACTGGGGGAGTGAACCATCAGATGGAAGATCTCTCTCTCTCTCTCTCTCTCTCTCTCTCTCTCTCTCTGTCTCTGTCTCTCTCTCTGCCTATTCTTCTCTCTGTGTATGACTCTGACTTTCAAATAAATAATAAATATTTTTTAAAAAAAGTAATGTTTTGGGGCCAGCACTGTGACGTAGTGGGTAAAGCCACTGCCTGCAGCACCAGCATCCCATATGGGTTCTGGTTAGATCCTGGCTGCTCCACTTCCGACCCACCTCTCTGCTATGGCCAGGGAAAGCATTAGAAGATGGCCCAAGTCCTTGGGCCCCTGCATCCACAAGGGAGACCCAGAAGAAACTCCTGATTCCTGGCATCGGATTAGCCCATCTCCAGTCGTTGCAGCCATTTGGGGGAATGAACCAGTGGATGGAAGACCTCTCTCTCTGCCTCTGCCTCTCTATACCTCTTGCCTTTCAAGTAAATCTTAAAAAAAAAAAAAAAAAGTGATGTTTCGATCCATGTATGGTTGGTGTGATGATTAAATCAAACAAGTAATATCCATACCCTCACAGGCTTAGTTTTTTGAGGTGAGAACCTTTAAGACCTACTCTGCTAGCAATTTCCAAATATGCAATGCATCATTATTAACTCCAGAACTTGCTCATCCTGCACTGCCAACACTGTTCCCAGGGTTCCCTGTTCCCAGGGTCTCCCCATCTCTCCCCACCTCCACCCAGCCCCTGGAAACCATCATTCTACTCCTTGCTTCCGTAAGTTTGACTTCAGTAGGTTCCTCATAAAAGTGAGATCACGCAGCATTTGTCTTTCTGCTCCTGGCTTATTTCATTTAGCAGAATGTCTTTTACTTGAGTGTTTTATGTCTTACACTATCTTCCTTTTATCTTTAGTCATGCCCTGAGGAAGGCAGTCAGACATAGAAACTAAGGAATAGGTATTATTTTAATTTTTTTAATTAAGCCTTGTTATAGGCACTCAAAACTACTAATGCAGCACAATGAGATCACTTGCTCTAATTACAGCAGTCTGGGGATTGGGAGGATTTTAACAACAACAACCAGGGTTGGTCCAGCTGAAACCAGGAACCTGGAGCTCCATCCAGGTCTCCATGTGGGTGCGGGAGCCCAGGGACTTGGGCCATCTTCCACTGCTTTTCCAGGAGCATAGCAGGGAAGCAGAAGGGAAGTGGACTTGACCCAGCGGTGCTCATATGGGTTGTGGGCGTTGCAGGTGCCAGCTGAACCTGCTGCTCCACAATGCCAGCCCTGAATCTTTTAAAATTAAAAAAAGAGAGAGAAACATTGAAATAGCTACTCGCACAAATAGTTGTACATAAATATTTATAGCAGCACTGTTCACAATAGCCAAAAGGTAGAATCAACCCAAATGTACATCAACTGATGAATGGGTAAACAAAATATGGCATATTCATACAATGGAATATTATTTATATATTAAAAAGAATGAAGTACTGACACATGCTACCATAAGAATGGGCTACAAATCAAGCAAAACCATGGATTTACAGTTACTATCTATAGAAACAGAAAGCAGATTGGTGGTTCCAGGGGCTGTGGGGAGGGGAAATGAAGAGTGACTGATTAATGGATATATCTTTGGATTTTTACCCAGGGGTGAAAAAAATGCTTTGTAACTTGATAGACATCATGGTCGTATAACATTGAGCCATGGTCAATGCCACTGAATTATACTGGTTGATTTTCTGTGATTTTGATTTTACCACAGTGAAAAAGTGAAGGAGCTGTAAAAAATGAAAGATGCTAGCCAGGGCTGCAGTAATCTGGTGGCTTGTTTGAGCCTGGAAGACTCAGTTCCAGGATGCTTAGTTCAGGAACCATCTTGGCAAGAGCCTCAGTTCATTGCCACATCCACCTCCTCACAGGGCCCCTTGGATGTACTGAGGGCAAGTTAGCTGTGTTCTCCCAGAGACAGAGAATGCAGCAAAAAGAAAGCCAGAATGCCTTTCTCCGTCTATGCCAAAAATCCTAACACTGTCAACTCCACCATATCTTTACATTAAAAACAAGTCACCAAGTCGAGCCAGCCAGCCAGAAGAGCGTTAGGCACCATAGTTTGAAGGGAGGAGTGTGACAGTGTTTGTGAAAACATTTGGAAGTCACTACATTCCTTTTTTTTTTTAGGCTGGAACACTTTTTATTTTATTTTATTTATTTTATTTTATTTTTTTGACAGGCAGAGTGGACAGTGAAAACGAGAGACAGAGAGAAAGGTTTTCCTTTGCCGTTGGTTTACCCTCCAATGGCCGCCGCGGCCAGCGCGCTGCGGCCGGCGCACCGCGCTCATCTGATGGCAGGAGCCAGGTGCCAGGTGCTTTTCCTGGTCTCCCATGGGGTGCAGGGCCCAAGCACTTGGGCCATCCTCCACTGCACTCCGGGGCCACAGCAGAGAGCTGGCCTGGAAGAGGGGCAACCGGGACAGAATCCGGCGCCCCAACCGGGACTAGAACCCGGTGTGCCGGCGCCACAAGGCAGAGGATTAGCCTGTTGAGCCACGGCGCTGGCCTGGAACACTTTTTAAATTTTTTTTTCTTGGAACATGTGATTAAAATGTTTATTTTGGTGCAAAAAGATTTTGAAATCCATGCATTAATTTTTTAAAATTTTTATTTAATAAATATAAATTTTGAAAGTACAACTTTTGGATTATAGCGGTTTTTCCCCCCATAACCACCCTCCCACCCACAAATCATCCCATCTCCTACTCCCTCTCCTATCCCATTCTTCATTAAGATTAGTTTTTAATTATCTTTATATACAGAAGATCAACTTAGTATACACTAAGTAAAGATTTCAACAGATTGCGCCCACACAGACACACAAAGTATAAAGTACTGTTTGAATACTAGTTTTACCATTAATTTTCATAGTACAACACATTAAGAACAGAAGTCCTACATGGGGAGTAAGTGCACAGTGACTCCCGTTGTTGATTTAACAATTGACGCTCTTATTTATGATGTCAGTAATCACCCAAGACTCTTGCCGTGAGCTGCCAAGGCTATGGAAACCTCTTGAGTTCACAAATACTGACCTTATTTAGACAAGACCATAATCAAAATCGAAGTTCTCTCCTCCCTTCAGAGGAAGGTACTTCCTTCTTTGATGGCCCGTTCTTTCCATGGGGATCTCACTCACAGAGATCTTTCATTTAGGTCATTTTTTTGCCACAGTGTCTTGGCTTTCCGTGCCTGAAAAACTCCCATGGGCTTTTTAGCCAGATCCAAATGCCTTAAGGGCTGGCTCTGAGGCCAGAGTGCTCTTTAGAGCATGTGCCATTCTGTGAGTCTGCTGTGTATCCCGCTTCCCATGTTGGATCGTTCTCTCCTTTTTAATTCTATCAGTTATTATTAGCAGACACTGGTCTTGTTTATGTGATCCTTTTGACACTTAATCCTATCTTTATGATCAATTATCAACTTAAACTGATCACTTTAACTAGTAAGATGGCATTAGTACCTGCCAACTTAATGGGATATGGAATCTCATGGCACGTTTCTAGCTCTACCATTAGGGGTAGGTCCGAGTGAGCGTGTGCTGAATTGTACATCTCCTCCCTTTCTTATTCCCATTCTTATTTTTAACAGGGATCAATTTTCAGTTAAAATTTTAACACCTAAGAATAACTGTGTTACTTAAAGAGTTCAACCAATGGTATTAAGTAGAAAAAGAAAATACTAAAAAGAATAAAACGGTAAGCTATTCCTTGATAGTCAGGACAAGGGCTGATCAAGTCATTTTTTCTCATAGTGTCAGTTTCACTTCTACAGGTTTCCTTTTAGATGTTCAGTTAGTTGTCACAGATCAGGGAGAACATGTGATATTTGACCCTTTGGGACTGGCTTATTTCACTCAGCATGATGTTTTCCAGATTCCTCCATTTTGTTGCAAATGACTGGATTTCATTTTTTTTTTACCGCTGTATAGTATTCTATAGAGTACATATCTCATAATTTCTTTACCCAGTCTTTTGTTGATGGGCATTTAGGTTGATTCCATGTCTTAACTATTGTGAATTGAGCTGCAATAAACATTGAGGTGCAGATAGCTTGTTTATTTGCCAATTTAATTTACTTTGGGTAAATTCCAAGGAATGGGATGGCTGGGTCATGTGGTAGGGCTATATTCAGGTTTCTGAGTAATCTTCAAACTGTCTTCCATAGTGGCTTTACCAGTTTGCATTCCTACGAACAGTGGGTTAGTGTGCCTTTTCCCCCACCTCCTCACCAGCATCTGTTATTAGTTGATTTCTGTGTGTAAGCCATTCTAACCAGGGTGAGGTAAAACCTCATTGTGGTTTTGATTTGCATTTCCCTGATTGCTAGTGATCCTGAACATTTTTTCATGTGTCTGTTGGCCATTTGCATTTCCTCTTTTGAAAAATGTCTATTGAGGTCCTTGGCCCATCTCTTAAGTGGTTTGTTTGTTTTGTTGTTATGGAGTTTCTTGATCTCTTTGCAGATTCTGGTTATTAATCCTTTATCAGTTGCATAATTTGCAAATATTTTTTCCTGTTCTGTCAGTTAACTCTTCACTTTCCTTACTGTTTCTTTTGCATTATAGAAACTTCTCAATTTGATGTAATCCCAATTGTTAACTTTGGCTTTGACTGCCTGTGCCTCTGGTGTCTTTTCCAAGAAGTCTTTGCCTATGCCTATATCTTGCAGGGTTTCTCTAATGTTCTCTAATAATTTGATGGTGTCGGGTTGTAGATTTAGATCTTTCATCCATGTTGAGTGGATTTTTGTTTAAGGTGTAAGGTAAGGTCTTGCTTCATACTTCTGCATGTGGAAATCCAGTTTTCCCAGCACCATTTGTTGAATAGACTGTTCTTGCTCCAAGAATTGGTTATATTTGACCCTTAATCAAATATAAGTTGGTTGTAGATGTTTGGATTGATTTCTGGTGTTTCTATTCTGTTCCATTGGTATATCCATCTGTTTTTGTACTAGCACCAGGATGTTTTGATTATAACTGCCCTGTAGTATGTCTTGAAATCTGGTATTGTGGTGCCTCCAGCTTTGTTTTTGTTGTACAAGATTGCTTTAGCTATTTGAGGTCTCCTGTGCCTCCATATGAATTTCAGCATAATTTTTTCCAGATCTGAGAAGAATGTCTTTGGTATTTTGATTGGTATCACATTGAATCTATACATTGCTTTTGGGAGAATGGACATTTTGATGATATTGATTCTTCCAATCCATGAACATGGAAGGTTTTTCCATTTTTTGATATCCTCCTCTATTTCTTTCTTTAAGATTTTGTAATTCTCATCATAGAGATCTTTGACATCCTTCATTAAATTTATTCCAAGGTATTTGATTGTTTTGTAGCTATTGTGAATGGGATTGATCTTAGAAGTTCTTTCTTAGCTGTGGCATTGCCTGTGTATACAAAGGCTGTTGATTTTTGTGCATTGATTTTATATCCTGCTACTTTTCCAAACTCTTCTATGAGTTCTAATAGTCTCTTAGTAGAGTTCTTTGGATCCCCTAAATAAAGAATCATATCATCAGCAAGGAGGGATAGTTTGACTTCTTCCTTCCCAATTTGTATCCCTTTAATTTCTTTTTCTTGCCTAATGGCTCTGGTTAAAACTTCTAGTACTATATTGAATCGCAATGGTGAGAGTGGGCATCCCTATCTGGTGCCAGATCTTAGTGGAAATGCTTCTAACTTTTCCCCATTCAATAGGATGCTGGCCACGGGTTTTTCATAAATTGCCTTGATTGTGTTGAGGAATGTTCCTTCTATACCCAGTTTGCTTAGAGTTTTTCTCATGAAAGGGTATTTTACCAAATGCTTTCTCTGCATCTATTGAGATAATCATATGGTTTTCCTTCCGCAGTTTGTTAATGTGGTGTATGACATTGATTGATTTGCAGATGTTGAACCATTCCTGCATCCCAGGGATAAATCCCACTTGGTCTGGGTGGATGATCTTTCTGGTGTGTTGTTGAATTCTATTTGTCAGAATTTTATTGAGGATTTTTGCATCTATGTTCATCAGGGAAATTGGCCTGTAATTCTCTTTCTCTGCTGCATGTTTTTCAGGTTTAGGAATTAAGGTGATGCTGGCTTCATAGAAAGAATTTGGGAGGATTCCCTCTCTTTCAATTGTTTTGAATAGTTTGAGAATAATTGGAGTTAGTTCTTACTACATTCCTTTTTAGCTTGTCATTGAGTTTAAAGTATTTTGGTAAAGATTTTTGCATCGGTGTTCACAAGGGATATTTGTAGTCTTCTTGTGATATCTTTACCTTTGATATCTCGATACCATTGGCCTCATGAAATGAGCTGGATATTGTTCTTTACTTTTCTATTTTTTGAAAATAGAGTTTGTGTAAGATTGGGTCATCCCATTCATTTTCATTCCATTGGTGTAATTCACCAGGGAATTCCTCAAAGGAATTACAGAGAATTCATCTGGGCCTGAGCTTCTCTTTGTGGGAAGTTTTTTAAATTACTGATTCTAATTGATAAAATTACTAATTATGACTGATTTAATATAATCAGATTTTTATATGACTTTGTGAATCAGTTTTGTCACTTCTTGTAGGAATTTTTTCATCATCTCCTTCCTTTACAGTCCTTTTGATTTCTGTTAAACATGTAGTGATATATCCTCAATTTTTATTTGGGGAGTTTACATATATATTTTAAAGATTTTATTTATTTTTATTTGAAAATCAGAGTTAGACAGAGAGAGAAGGAGAGGCAGAGAGAGAAAGAGGTGTCTTCCATCCTCTGGTTCACTCCCCAGATGGCTGCAATGCCAGAGCTGTGCCGATCCTAGGCCAGGAGCCAGGAGTTTCTTCTGGGTATCCCACACGAGTGTTGGGGCCATCTTCTACTGCTTTCCCAGGCCATAGCAGAGAGCTGGATAAGAAGTGGAACAGCCGAGATTCAAACTGGCCCCCATATGGGATGCCAGCACTGCAGGTGATGGCTTTACCCGCTATATTACAGCACCAGCCTCCTGGCTATATTCTTACTTGAAGAAAGACAAGAACCTGGACTAAGACTTAGCAGATGGAAGATCTCTCTTTCTCTCCCTCTCTCTCTCTCTCTCTCTGCCCCCTCCCCTCACTCTGTTACTCTACCTTTCAAATAAATAGTTTGATTTTTTACAAAAGATTGATTTTATTTATTTGAAAGTCAGAGTTACATAGAGAGAAGGAGAATCAAAGACAGGGAGAGATCTTCCATCTGATGGTTAATTCCCCAAATGTCCCTAATGGCCAGGGCTGGGTCAGGCCAAAGATAGGATCCAAGAGCTTCTTCCAGGTCTCCCACATGGGTGCAGGGGCCCAAGGACTTGGGCCATTTTCTGCTGCTTTCCCAAACACATTAACAGGGAACTGGACTGGAAGCAGAGCAGCCAGGATTGGAACTGGTGCCCACATGGGATGCCGATGTTGCAAATGGCTGTTTTATCTGCTATGCCACAATGCTGGCCCTTGATTGAAAAAATAATTATTTTGGTACAAAAAAATCTTGAAACCCTTGCACATGAGAGGTATTCAAAAAGTTCATGGGAAACGTTGTATGAAAAAAAAAAAACTGCATGGATTTCAAACTTTTTTTGCACCAAAATAAACTTATCTTTTAATTCCACCTTTTCATGGCTTAGGTACCCTCATATACTCCTCAAGCCAGGTTTTTCTTGGAGTCCATGATTTGCCCTGATGGTTGTCTTACACCCTTCCATGAATGAGTGAGTAGTTTTGGAGCTTGAGCATGTTTGAGGAAGACTCCACTTTTTTCCATTTTGGAAAATATTTGTGATTGTGGGAATAGGCTGTGGGATACAGTGCCTTTTAGTAATTCCACTGGTCGGAAAACAGCAGAAATTGCTAGAAACCACATGGGCAACAGACAGCAGCTGAAGCCAGGAGCACATGAAAAGCAGGTTTCTCTAGCCTCTGCCACACCCGTTGAGAGACTTCTTTCGGGGGGTAGAATCCTCTAAGTCCTTGTAAGCCTGAATTTATGGTTTACCTTAGGGCAGGGAGAAGTTGAAAGAGAAAATGTTGATGAGGACTCAAGATGTCAATGTTATTAACTCACTAGGCTTCACCTACAACAGGTTGAGCAACAGCTGGCCCATCAAAATGTTTGATAATGTGCCAAACTTGGGCTCAGTGAATCCTGAATATAATTTTTCTTTCTACCTGAAGCCTTTTTATACTTATCAATCTTTTTTTTTTTTTTAATTTTTGACAGGCAGAGTGGACAGTGAAAGAGAGAGACAGAGAGAAAGGTCTTCCTTTGCCGTTGGTTCACCCTACAATGGCTGCCGCGGCTGGTGCACTACGGCCGGCGCACCACGCTGATCCGATGGCAGGAGCCAGGTGCTTCTCCTGGTCTCCCATGCAGGTGCAGGGCCCAAGCACTTGGGCCGTCCTCCACTGCACTCCTGGGCCACAGCAGAGAGCTGGCCTGGAAGAGGGGCAACTGGGACAGAATTTGGTGCCCCGACCGGGACTAGAACCTGGTGTGCTGGCACTGCAAGGCGGAGGATTAGCCTAATGAGCCACAGCGCCGGCCTCAACCTTTTTTTAAGATTTACTTTATTTACTCGAAAGGCAGAGTTACAGAAAGAGAAGGATAGAGAAAGAGAGGAGAGAGAGATATTCCATCTGCTGGTTCACTCCCCAGATAACCACAATGGCTGAGGCTGGGCTAGGCTGAAGCCAGGAGCCAAGAGCTTCATCTGGGTCTCCCACATGAGTGCAGGAGCCCAAGCACTTGGATCGTCTTCTGCTGCTTTCCCAGGCACATTATCAGGGTCCTGGATGGGAAGTGTACTCAAACCAGCACTCATATGGGATCCCGGCACTGCAGGTGACAACTTAACCTTCTGTGCCACCGTGTTGGGCCACCTATACGTTTAAATCTTGATTGCTCTGAGAACCTGAGCTGGATGTTTGAGCATTGATTTAGAATAATAGAGTTGTTTCAAAAAGTTCACAGAGAATGTGTATTATCAAAATACTATTCATAGGGGCCAGCACTGTGGCATAGCAGGTAAAGCCACACCGTTTGCAGTGCCGGCATCCTGTATAGATGCAGGTTTGACTCCCATCTGCTCCACTTCCGATCCAGCTCTCTGCTATGGATAGCCTGAGAAAGCAGTAGACGATGGCCCAAGTCCTTGAGCCCCTGTACCTGCATGGGAGATCTGGGGGAAGCTACTGGCTTCTAGCTTTGGATGGGCACGCTCCGGCTGTTGCAGCCAACTGGGGAGTGAACCAGCAGATACAAGACCTCTCTCTCTGCCTCTCCTTCCCTCTGTGTAACTCTGACTTTCAAATAAATAAACAAATCTTTAAAAAAAATACTATGCCTAGGTTTTAAAAGTTTTTGTACCGAAATAAACTTTTAATTACTGTTGAGGTAAATGCTATTGTGTGTTGAAGTGGATTTGTTCTGAGAGGAGGATCGTGGTGGGGGCAAGAGGCGTGGAGTCACCACACAGATCCCGGGAGTCGGGTGAAAGCAGGCCAGAGGCAAGCAGCCTGCAGACTCCTTTATTTCAGTTGATACAGCAGCTTATATAGCTAAGGCAGCCAATCTGGTCAAGGGGCAGATTGCCCTAACCAATCACAGCCTGTTGCCAGGCAGGCTCCTTTGCCAGCTGCCATATTGGCATGGCCTTCTCATTCTACCACAATTGTGGGTATTTGGAGAGTGAATCAGCAGAGAGACGATATCTCTCTCTGTGTATCTCTCTGTCTCTCCCTTTATTTCTCTGTTATTATTTTCAAGTAAATAAATACAATGTTAAACAAACAAACAAAAAGAAATGAGACCCCATTCCCCTAAATTTGGATCCATCGTTTAATCCACACTTGAATCAACAAGTTAAAGTTTCATCCTTCTCAAAGGGCAGAAAGGTTTTATCCCAAGAAGCCCAAATCTTATCTTTGTATTATTTTATCATTTATTTATTTTTTTCACTTGAAAGGCAGAGTAACAGAGAGAGGGAGGGGCAGAAAGAAGAACTCCCATTCCCTGGTTCATTTCTCAAATGGCTGCAAACAGCTAGGAGCCTGGAACTCCATTCAGGTCTCCCATGTGAGTGGCAGGGGCTCAAGTACTTGGAGCATACTCCACTGGCTTTTCCAGGTGCATTATCAGGGAGCTGGATTGGAAGTGAAATAGCTGAGATTTGAAACTTGGATGTTGCTATTGAAAGTGGTGGCTCAGCCTGCTGTGCCACAATGTCAGTCCTTTATCTTTGTCTTAGGTCTTCATCACTTCTCGGCCTTTTGGCTGAGATCAAGTGTTAGTGTCTTAGGTCTTCATGTTACTCACTAAAAACTTCTGGATAATGCAGAGTAAACAAAACTCAAAGTGGACTCTGCAGCCTCACAGATCCCCACAGCTGGCTGCCCTTGGGTAGTGCTTACCTCCCCCTGCTTACCTTAACCTGCAGTCTTGCAAGGACCAGTAAAGCTCAAATAACATCCATTCGTTCACTTGTGTATTCAACACGTATCTACTGCCTTTTGATTAAATGGGGCAACCTGCTTACATTTTCTACAAGCCTCCCCTTCCCTCTCCATCCCCACACTCCTGGTCCTAGCTGAGGTCCCTGTCACCTCTTATCTGGGTACCTGAGTAGCTCCCTAGTCACATTTGCCACCCCTAGTCTTTCTCCCTTGATCCTGCCACTCTGGCCAGACTCATCTGTTTAGAACTTGACTGTGGCCAGTGCTGTCCCCTGAGGGACACACTTGAGGAACTCCTGCCATATGACCCAGATGCCTAGTTAAAGGCACTAGAACTTCCATGAGCTGGTTGTTTTCCACTTGCTTCACAGCCAGTGTGTTGCTCCCAGCCTGCAATGCTGATGTGTGGCTCTCACACACATCTCTCATGGATACTGTTTTCATCTCTTCCTGTTCTTTGTACTGGCAAGGGAGGGACTGTCATCCTATGGTAATAGGAATAGTGGAACACAGGCCACATGACCCTGGAAAGATGGGATCTACAGTGGTTCATTACTCACAGGCCCAGGGGAAGACACAGCACACCACGCAAGGCCACATGGTCCTCACTTGGGAACCAAGTGATCAACAAGGGCCCCTGGAGGGGCCAGCACCATGGCTCACTTGGTTAATCCTCCGCCTGCGGCGCCGGCATCCCATATAGGCGAAGGGTTCTAGTCCTGGCTGCCCCTCTTCCAGGCCAGCTCTCTGCTGTGGCCCAAGAGGGCAGTGGAGGATGGCCCAAGTGCTTGGGCCCTGCACCCGCATGGGAGACCAGGAGGAGGTACCTGGCTCCTGGCTTCGGATTGGCGCAGTGCCGGCTGTAGTGGCTACTGGGGAGTGAACCAATGGAAGAAAGACCTTTCTCTGTCTCTCTCTCTCTCTCACTGTCTATAACACTACCTGTCAAAAAAAAAAAAAAAAAAAAAGGCCCCTGGAAACAGACTATGCACTGGCAAAAGGGTGAGTGGGAGCCTGGCATTGTGACATAGTGGTTGAAGCCACCACTTTTTTTTTTTTTTTCTTTTTGACGGGCAAAGTTAGACAGTGAGAGAGAGACATCTTCCTTCTATTGGTTCATCCCCAAATGGCCACTATGGAAGCCGATCCGAGGCCAGAAGCCAGGTGCTTCTTCCTGGTCTCCCATGAGGGTGCAGGGCCCAAGCACTTGGGTCATCCTCCACTGCCTTCCCGGGCCATAGCAGAGAGTTGGACTGGAAGAGGAGCAACCGGGACAGAATCCGGCATCCCAACCGAAACTAGAACCCAGAGTGCCGGCACCGCAGGCAGAGGATTAGCCAAGTGAGCCGCGGTGCCGGCCGAAGCCACCACTTTCAAAACCTGCATCCCATATCAGGGCATTGGTTCTGGGTCCGGGCTGCTTCCCTCCCAGGCTAGCTTCCTGCTAAGGCACCTAGAAAGCAACAGGTGGTGCCTCAAGTGCTTGAGTTCCTGCTACCCTTGTGGGAGGCCAGGATGGCGTTCCTGGCTCCTGGCTTTTGCCTGGCCCAGCTCTGGCTGTTATGGCCATTTAAGGAGTGAACCAGTGATGAAGATCTCTCTCTCTCTCTCTCTCTCTCTCTCTTTCTTTCTGTGCCTCTCCTCTCTGTGTAACTCTGACTTTCAAATAAATAAATAAACCTTTTAAAAAAAAGTATATTTGCGGGGCCGGCGTTGTGGCGTAGAGGGTAAAGCCGCCGCCTTCAGTGCCGGCATCCCATATGGGTGCCTGTTCGAGTCCCAGCTGCTCCACTTCCAATCCAGCTCTCTGCTATGGCCTGGGAAAGCAGTAGAAGATGGCCTAAGTACTTGGGCTCCTGCACCCTCATGGGAGACCCAGAAGAAGTTCCTGGCTCCTGGCTTCGGAATGGCGCAGCTCTGGCCATTGCAGCCAATTGGGGAGTGAAGCAGCAGATAGAAGACCTCTCTATCTCCCTCTGTCTATCTGTCTGTCTGTCTCTCTCTATCTCTCTCTCTACCTCTACTTCTACCTCTACCTCTTTTCTCTCTGTGTAACTCTGACTTTAACATAAATAAATAAATCTAGAAAGAAGACTTTAAAAAAAAAGTGTATTTGCTTTCCTGCCTACTTCTCTATAATGTAAGTCCTTCGAGGCCAGGGGTCCTATACAACTTACTTGTTTTAGAATCTCTGGTACCTGCCCCCCCCCCCAAAAAAATTGCTAAATTATGACTGTAACTAGAAATTTTGCTGTTATGTATTTTTTAAAGTCCTGATTTATGTCAGTGCATTTGATACTGTAAGTATCAGTATGCAAGTCAGTTGCAGGCCCTCAGACAAAAACAGGCTACAACAAAAAGTATAAACTGTACAAGAAAGCGGGGGAACTGGTGTTACTGAAAGTCAGTTTGCAAGTGTATGTCTTCTCCTCCTTCTCTTCACAGTGTTTGTGTTGGCCCTGGGTGAGCACTCACCCTCAGCGTGCCCTGGAGACTTTGCTGCCCTCCTCTTAAAATGCCAAGCACAGGTTCAGAGAGCTGTGAAGGATGGACTCGAATCTGTGGGTTGGCAACCGGTTCCTGTGGCCAGGAGCCGAGCCCAACTTTGGTATCACACAGAGCATGCGGGATCAACATATGTCACATCCAGGTCAGTGAATCAAGGGCCTCTGGGCTGAGTCGTGTGGGATGAGTGCCTCCAGAGACCCCTGGTAGGTGACAAAGACAGTCGGTGACAAAGCTCTTAGAATCCCCGACCTCTTGATAGGAGTAGAACCCAACCTCTTGAGACCGGTAGCAAGCAGAGCCAGGATGCAAACCCAGGTGTGCCCAGCTCCCAGGACTATGCAGAGCAGGGCTGGGCTAAGAAATGATACCACCACCGAGCCACTGTGGATGGTCACGTGCAGCCAAAGGGACAAGGTAGCAGCCTGAGGCTCCACGGGGCCCAAAACATGTTTTGCTTGGCCCTTGCTGTACTTTTGTTCATTCATTGTTGTAGTAGGAAAATACACAGAACCTAGAGTGGGACCTATCAGCTCCCTGCAAGTGACAGATCAGTGGTATTAAGTCCAGGCACAAGGTTGTGCACCCGCCTCCAGAACTCTTTTCATCTTGCAAAACCGAAACTCTGTTCCGTAAAGGGCAACTCCCCCTTTCTTCCCGACCACTCACCACCCTCGCCCCTGGCCATCACCGCTCAACTCTGCCTCACTGAAAGAGGTTTTCATGATTATGATTATGATTTTCAATTAGTTACTGACATGAAAAAATCAGGAAATGCCACCACTCCAAATTCCAGACTTCTCTTGACAAAGCAAAAGACCTGGCAAAGCTGAGCAGTGATTCTCACAAGGTGACGGTAGGCTGCAGTGCTGGGGGCTGCTCTGCAGAAGGGACAAGGAGTCTCCCACCCACCTCAGCCCTCACCACCCCCTAGTGCCTCATCCAGGGAGACTCGGATTTGTGACTCCCTGCTGGGACGTTCCGTCCTACCCTCACCTTGTCTATATGTCTGGATTTCGGGTCAATGACTCACCCCAACTCAGCCTCACACGTCTCTGGCAGTGCCCCCTCAGATCCTGTGAAAACGCTGAGAAAATCTGGGGACCCCCACCTCACTTCTCTGGGGACCCTGTCTCACTTCTCTGGGTGTGCAGCTCTGAACAAGAGCCCCAAAGTTTTAGCCAAGCAAATAATATAAACCTTAAGAAACCTTTTTCCTGTAAACCTTAAGAAGTCAGCCAAGAATCTGGGTGTGACCAGGGAGTGACATCTTGGGCCCCAAAGATTTCAGGAAGAGCTGCCTGAGGCCCTGGAGGGGGCCAACCAGGTGCACAATGAAGTCCCTAGTGCTGTATCTTGTGGGCACCTGTGCTTTTAAGTAAACGGCAGCAGCTGGTGATGAGAGTCAAGTGTGCCAGAGAAGGTGCTGGTATAACCTTTCTCTTGCTGCCACACCGATCAGAACAAATACAGGGAGGGTTATCCTGGTGACTAATGCCCTTGACAACGCCCTCTGTGACTGAGCCCCGCCAGTGGGCCACTCCTCCTGAATTGTGGCCAGGAGCCGGGAACTTTGGCTGAGGACATGAGGACATGGAGGACTGAACTTGGGGCCTTGTGTGTCGGGGAGACTGACAGGATCCTCTGCTGTGCTTCCTCCCAGACCCAGCCTGGTCAATCACCCAGTATCTCACTGTCAGGAAGGCAGACACACACGTCTTGGGGATGAACCCAGAGAGAGGAGGGGAGAGGGAGACAGAGATCTATCCGCTTCACTCCCAAAAGACTGCAACAGCCAGGGCTGGGCCAGGCCAAAGCCAGGAGCTAGGTGCTCTTCCCATGTGGGTACAGGGGCCCAAGCACTTGGGCCATCTTCTGCTGCCTTCCCAGGTGCATTTGCAGGTAGTTGGATCAGAAGCGAAGCAGCCAGGACTTTTTCTGGCACCCATATGAGTGGCAGCATCCCGGGAGCAGCTTTACCTGCTACACCACAATACCAGCCCCTTGGCTCCGCTGTTTACAGCAGAAAGCAAATGCCGAGAGGCCAAACAGCAGCCACAGGCACATAGGCAGGCACAGCTCTCCGCCCAGTTCCCAGGTCTCCGTGCCAGTGAGGGGCCAGCGAATCTGTGAGGGATGACTGAGCACATCCGGACTTCTTCCGAATCACTGACCACCTCACTGCTACCCCTCCCGCGGCAAAATCGTCTTCACTCATCTTTGAGGTTAACGTCTTTGTAAAATGCATTATGGTTTTCCTGTACTCTTTCTTTTACTTTTTTTCTTCCTCAACTGCCATATTTTATTTTAGCAATTTTGACAGAAATCTTTCTAAAATAGAGGACATATTTCCTTGTACCTTTGTTTAAAGAGAAAATTTTAAACAATACTTTATTAGGGAGATATTAAAATTTTTATAATATTGGTTGGCACATAATAATTGCATGTATTTATGGGATACGATGTAATTTAAAAAAAAGATTTATTTATTTGAAAGGCAGAGTTACAGAGAGGCAGAGGCAGAGAGAGAGAGAGAGATCTTCCATTTGCTGGTTCACTCCCCAAATGGCTGCAATGACCAGGGCTGGGCCAAGCCAAAGCCAGGAGCCAGGAGCTTCTCCCAGGGCTCACACGTGGGTGCAGGGCCCCAATGAATTGGACCATCTTCTGCTGCTTTCCCAGGCACATTAACAGGGAACTGGATCGGAAAATGAACAGTTGGGACTTGAGCCGACATCCACATGGGATGCCAGGCTTAATCTGCTGCATACACCCCCACCCCGGGCCTCCAATGTAATGTTTTGACACAGTACACCTGTGCTGAAAAAGAAAGAAAAAAGAAAACGATTTTTTGCAATAACAAGATGTGTAACATAAACGTGCCTTTCCAGGGCTGGTGCTGTGGCCCAGTAAGCTCAGGCACTGCCTGCCACACCGGCATCTTACACAGGAACACCGGTTCTAGTTCCGGCTGCTCTGCCTCTGATCCAGCTCTGGGATGATGTGTGTGGGAGAGCCATGGAAGCTGGCCCAAGTGTTTGGCCCCTGGCCATGCATGTGGGAGACCCTACGGGGCTCTGGGCTCTGGCTCTGGAGTGGCCCAACCCCACGCATTGTAAGCATTCGGGAAGTGAACCAGGGACTGGAAGATCTCTGTCTCTCTTTCTCTATCACTCTACCTCTAAAATAGATAAGTGAATCTTTAAAAAAAAAATGCTACCCAAGACCTGACATATTTATTAGTAGGAGAACCTGAATAAAGGAGCATTGTGCTACAACCAGTTCACCCCGGCAGAGGGACTGGCAGCTCTGGGGTAGCTGGCCACAGCAAGCAGGTCTGGGCTGGGGAGCACCGCAGGAGCCTTCTCTCTGCAGACACATCCCACCTCCGAATGAAACAGACCCTTTTCAGTACTCAGCATGTCCCATGCAAAGATCTCTAGTTGTACTTATTTACTCAACATAGCAAACATGTAAATGGCACTCACCCATGAGTTAACATGAACTCATTTAAATCATGGTAACAACCCTTGCAGGCAGGTCCTGTTAGCAACCCCACTTTACAGATGAGGAGACTGAGGCACAAGGAGGTTAAATACAGTCATGTGTCTCTTAATGATGGCAGTATATTCTGTAAAATGCATCACTAAGGAATTTCACCACTATGTGGACATCATAGAGCTCCCCTGTCCAACCCAGCTAATGCAGGTGTACCGCTCCATGCGGCCTTTACATGCAGTTAAGGGATGCAGTAAACAGGAGCTGCGTGAGGCTAACACCACATACCGTTTTACATTCCCTGATAAGTAGAGGGAGTACACGCTAAAATAATAATACTGTAGCGTGGTGGGTTAAGGCACTGCCTGCAGTGACAGCATTCCATGTGGACGCCGGGTGGAGTCCCAATGGCTCCACTGCTGGTCCAGCTCCCTGCGAATGCGCCTGGAAAGGCAGCAGAGGATGGCCCAAGTGCTTGGGCCCCTACACCCAGATGAGAAACCCAGAAGCTCCTGACTCCTGGCTTCAGCCAGGCCCAGGCCTGGCTGTTGCAGCCATTTGGGGAGTGAACCAGTGGATGAAAGATTCTCTCTCTCTCTACCTCTGCCTCTCTCTCTTTGTAACTCTACTTTTCAAATAAATAAATAAATAAATTTTAAAATAATAATAATAAAAACATAGTATATACTAAATACTAAAGAAATAAACTCAGTTGCATATGATTATTATCAAGTATTCTGATCTGCGTGTAACTGCGTATGCCACACATCCACCCAGTGGGCAGCATAGTGGGCCATTCCTGGAACTTGACCAAGATCTCCCAGCTGGCCAGCAGCGGAGCACTTGGGTCAATGAGGGAGGCCAGCCTGGCAGGTGCACCAGTGCCCAGGGTGGAATGAGGGGCAGCAGAAGTTTGGCTTGCAGCAGCTGAGAGGTGCTGACACCCAAACCTTCAGGGAGCCATCCTTGGGGCCCCAGAAAGGATGGGCATCCGCATTTGGGACATCTCTGTCCCTGGTGGGGACCCCATGGCAGGGCAAGGGCTTTGAAGCAGCCTTGACACTTAGATCTCCCAAATCTGCTGGCCCAGACCAGAGAAGGCATAGCCCATGTGGTTTTCCACACACTGAGTACAGAGTGACAGTCTTCACTCCGCACCCAGACCTCCTCCTCAGCTCCCACCAGCTGAACCACTGAGTGGCAGCCCCCCACCCCCACCCCAGAAGCTGGAGTCTCTGGCTCTTCTCTCCCAAGTCTCAGTATTGGCTCTACCACCTGCTAACTGGAAGACCTGGGCCTGTGACTTTTCTGAGCCCCAGTTTCTTTATTTATAAATGGTGGGAAAGAGCTGAGGCTTTCTGGACTTTAAGTGCTGAATACACAAGAAATGCTCATTAAATTTTAGCCAACTTGGGGTTGGCCTTGTAGCACAGTGGGGTAAGCCACTGCTTGGGATGCCAGCATTGCATATGAGTGCCAGTTCTAGTCCCAGCTGTTCCACTTCTGATCCAGCTCCCTGCTAATGCACCTGGGAAAGCAGTGGAAGGTGGCCCAAGTGCTTAGGCCCCTGCACCCATGAGGTAAACCCAGATGGAGTTCTGGATTTCTGGCTTTGGCATGACCCAGTGCTGGCTGTTGTCATCTGGGTAGTGAACCAGTGGATAGAAGATCCTCTCTCTCTCTCTCCTTCTGTAACTCTGACTTTCAAATTCAATAAATAAATCTTTAGGAAAAACTTGAGTCAATAGCAAGACACACCTTATTTTTTTCCTGAATTTATCTAAAAATTTAATGAAATATCAACTTTTAATTAGACAAGCTGATTCTCAAGTTCATGTGGGGTGGGCATTGTGATGCAGTGGGGTAACTCATGTTTGGGATGCCCACATCACATCTCAGAGTCCCTGGGATTGAGTCCCACCTCCTTTCCAGTCAGGCTCCCTATTATCCCTCTCTGCCTTTCCCTCTCTCTCTGTCGCTTTGCCTTTCAAATAAATAAAAGTAAAGTTAAATTTTGTATGAAAAGTAAAACATGAAAGACTATTGAAGAAAGTTCCATAGAATGCTAACAAGGGGCAGGTGTTTGGCCTAGTGGTTAAGATGCCTGTGTCCCTTATCAGAGTGCCTGGGTTGGATACTTGGCTCTACTCCTGATCTGTTTCCTTCTAATGGATAATTACACTTTCCACAAACTTTTTGAAGAACCCTCGTCCTGAGACCAGTACATAGTCAAGGTTCAGTGAGGAAAAACTGTATCGTAGAGTTTGGCAAAGGAAAATAACCTCTCTGTGAATGTATGGTCCATGCTAGCATTTTTCTTCCTTTACCTGAGAAGAATTATTCATGTGGCTAAATCTGGGGTTCTCTTCTCCTTCGAGGATACTGTAGAAACCAGTTGGGTGGTGTCTGTTCTCTCCAGATCTTATGCCTAGAACAGCTCTCAATCCGAGATCATGTTCACTGAACCCAAAACTGGAAAGAGAAGGAAGAAGACAGCAGGAGGACACAGGGGATTGGAACGAGAGTCAAAATACCACCACGACAAGAGGGCTGCCAAGCCTGCTGTCCCAGATGGTGGGGGCTGCTATCTTCCCTTGGATTTGCTCAATCTCAATCTCAGCACTATTTAAATCTTAATGAGAAAGAGCACAACAGCAAAGCAAACAAATTTAGCGAGTCCCCCTCCCCCCACCAGTGTTCCCTGGATAGATTGGTCCAGGCACCCAGCCAAGTAAAACAGAGATGATTCAAGAATCATCACATGACCAAGACCTGCCACCACGCAGCTCAGAGGTTTGCAGGTTGTTTGCAGGCAGTGGTGGGGAAGCCAGGGCTCAGGGCCCTCAGCCTGCAGCTCTGCCTCCACGCGATGTGCCCTCACGGGTGCTATGGGGCAGGTGTACTCCCCGGGGGAACTAGCAGGCATGCTCAACAAGAAGCCAGAAAATGGGAAAAGCATAAGGACTGACGTGAGCGAGCCCTCCTCCTCCTAAGTCAGTCTTGGGCTTAGCAAGGGCACAGAGCCAGGTAGGCACAAAGACATCACCTACTTTCGGGGTCCCTGAGATGGATGTCTTTGGTCTTGTTCACGGGGTGGAAGTTGCACAGCAAGAACAGGGATTCCCAGGCTCACCCACCACATGGGGTCCAACTTGGGGCTTTTGGCATGGATGCTGTTTTCCCATCCAGCGAGAGGGACTGCAGTAAAGGAAGCATTGTCTTATTTATTTGTTTTTAGAAGGAGTTAAATGAGTGTAAGAGGACGCTTGTGTTTCTTCATATCTGTAATCCTTATGTCTGCATTTCTGGGAAGCTGGAAAACCACGCTAGAGAAACGGTTGGCAGTGTGGCAACTGCTATGGATTGAATGGTGTCCCCTGAAACAGATACGCTGATGCCTTTGTTAATATTTGTTTTATTTATTTGAAAGGCAGAGAGAGAGAGAGAGAGAGAGAACAGAGAGAGAGATCCTCCATCTGCTGCTTTACTCCCCAAATGGCTGCAAAAATCAGGGATGGTCCAGGCTGAAACCAGGAACCAGGAACTTCATCCAGGTCTCCCACGTTAGTGGCAGCGGCCCAAGCACCTGGGCCACCATCTGCTGCCTTCCTAGGCCATTACCAGGCAGCTGGATGGGAAGTGGAGCAGCTGGGACTTGAACCAGTGGTCCAATATAGGATGCTGGAGTTATAGAGCGAGGCTTTAACCTGCTATGTCACAGTGCCGGCCTCAGACATGTTGAGCTCTTAATCCTCGTGATTTTATTTGGAAATAAGGCCTTTGCCCATTTAACCAACTTGACACAGGTCCCTGGTATCCTTTTAAAAGGGAAATCTTGGCCACAGACACAGACGGAAGGCAGCAGAAGACGTACAGGGAGAAGGGCTGTGGAAGACGTGAGTACTGGAGCTGCGAGCGGAGGAAAGACAGGATTCCAGGCACTGGAAGGAGGCTGTGGACGGAGCTTCCCCAGAGACTTCAGAGGTTCTGGCCCTGCCAACACTTTGTTCTTGGACTTCAGGGCTCCTTCTAGAACTGTGAGAGACTACATTTCTGTTGTTTAAAGCCACCCCAGTTGTGATCATTTGTCATGGAAGCGATAGGACACTTAGTACAATTGTCCCCCAGTGTCTGTAGGTGCTGTGACTGTCATGGATGGAATTTTTCTTTTAAAGAATTGCATCTGGGGGCGGGCACTGTGGCATAGCAGGTTAGCTGCTGCCTGCAGCGCCAGCATCCCATATGGGTGCTGGTTTGTGTCCCAGATGCTCCACTTCTGATCTAGCTCCCTGCTAATGGCCTGGGAAAAGCAGTGGAAGATGGCCCAGGTACTGCTACCCACATGGAAGACCTAGATGGAGTTCCTGGTTCCTGGCTTCTGTCCGGTCCAGCCCCAGCCTCTGCAGCCATTTGAGGAGTGAACCAGCAGATGGAAGATCTCTCTCTCTCTCTCTTTCTCTCTCTCTCTCTCTCTCTCTTTCAAATAAATTTGACAGGCAGAGTTACAGAGAGAGAGAGAGGGGGAGACAGAGAGAAAGTTCTTCCATCTGCTGGTTCACTCCCCAAATGGCCACATTGGCAGGAGCTGAGCCAATCTGAAGCCAGGAGCCAGGAGTTTTTTCCAGTTCTCCTATACAGGTGCAAGGGCCCAAGGATTTGGGCCATCTTCCACTGCTTTCCCAGGCCATAGCAGAGAGCTGGATTGGAAGAGGAGCAGCCAGGACTACAACCAGTATCCGTATGGGATGCCAGCACCTCAGGTGGAGGCTTTGCCCACTATGCCACAGTTCCAGCCCCAATAATAAATAACATTTTTTCAAGTGTTGCATCTGTACTAAATACCCAGACTTATTTTCTTGTCATGATTCTATAAACAATACAGTGTAGCAACTATTTGCATAACAAACTGCTTTATTTGTATTAGTTGACATTGTATGAGTATGTTCAGTAACCTAGAGAGGATTTAGGTACATGAGGTGGTATGCAGAGGTTATACACACACTACACTACTTATGTGAATAAGCATTACCTAGCAAAGACTCGCTGCCTGCTGCTCACAGAGGCCAATACTACAGACCAGCATTCGAGGAGAGAAAGACCAGCAAGCCAGCAAGGAGAGGAAAGGTAGTTTCGAATCTGTCTCCCCAACTGGGGGCAGGTTTTAAGGGCTGGGGAAGACAGCCCAGTATGCAGAAGGTCTGGGAAGGCGATTCTTGATTGGGAGAGCTTTGAAGCAGTCCATTTCCAGGGAGGCAGGTGAGGGGGGTGTCAGCAGGATCATCCGAGTCAAGGGACCCCTCTTTTGGAAGTGGTTCCAGTGCTGATGTTGTGTTCATGTTCCAGTCCCCTGGGTCCTGGGGCAAGGAACCCCTGGCTCCCCTTCCGCCTCAGCACATTCCCAGGTTACACAACTCCTGGTCTTGGCTCGGCAGCATCTGCAATACCACGTGACATCCAGTGAGTGGCAGAGTCAACCCGGTTTGAGCTGCTTTTGCAGGTGCGTAGGGAACTTCCGTGTCTGTGGGTTTTGGTGTCCCAGAGGTCCCGGATGCAATCTCCTATGTGTACCTAGGGAGGACTGCACAGCAGTGAGGGAAGATGCACAATCACTGTGGTTTGCTGTAAAGTGCGATGCGTCCACAGACCATCTCCAGACTCTGAGGGTTTCACAAGGCGAATTTATTTCCCAAGAACATCCTCAGGCCACACCAGGGAGGCAGACCCACGCGTACAAATCCCACCTCCACGATTTATTATCCATCACCTTGGCAAGCTCTTGAATCTCTCCAAAGCTTTCTTCTTCCTTAAAAGGAGGCTAATGAAGCCTTCTTCCTAGGGCAGTTTGAAGATTAAACAAGATAATGCTTTATAAGGTGTCTGTGTGGGCCTCACACCTGGTGGCTTTTCAACAGGTGTTCATTCCTCTCTCTACAGACATGAAAGGATGCGGCCTTCCAGCAGACAAGCTGGGTGTAAGCTGAAAGCCTTTGACCTAATGTCTACTCAGCATAACAAATGTTAGCAAGAGCAGTAGACTGTCAGGGGCCTGTCCGGATCCCCTCGGTTCCCTGGAGCTGTTTTGGCCACACTCCCTGTGGTGTGTTTCCCAAGAAATCACACCTGACACTATTCTTTGGAGGTCTGGCCTCAGGGTACTGGACCTGTGTTTTTCTACACCCAGGTTGCTAGAAGTGCCTGTAAGTTTATACCTTGCACCCAGGGCGGCCCATGACCAAGGCCCAAAGGACTTAGGGGGATGGACAGCCGAGTACCTTAGCTGAGTACTTTAAGTGTGTCAATTGTTAAATCAACAATGGGAGTCACTGTGCACTTGCTCCCCATGTAGGATCTCTGTCCTTAATGTCTTGTACTGTGCAAATTAACAGTAAAACTACTACTATTCCAACAGTACTTTATACTTTGTGTATCTGTGTGGGTGCAAACTGTTGAAATCTTTCTTCTGTATATAAAGATAATTAAAAATGAATATTGATTAAGAATGGAATGGGAGAGGGAGCGGGAGATGGGATGGTGGGATATATATATAAATAAATAAATATATATTTATATATAGTATATATTACATACTAATATATTATATAATATATAATATATATCACATATAATATAATATGTTATATTATATACACATTATATATGATGTATTATATATTATATAACATATAATATACTATATATTATATTACATATAATATAATATATATGCATATATTATATACGCATATATTATATATTATATAATGTGATATATTGTGTATTATATTATATATTATGCCTATATATGTTATATATGCCTATATATGTTATGTATAGGCATAATATATATATATATATAATATATATTATATATAGGCATAGCTTACGCTTCTGAGTTCCCCTACGGGATCAAGCTGAAGCCACAGGACTTTGCCAGGAGGCACAGACTCACTTAGCCCGTCCCTATTCCCATATCAGTCTTCTGAGCATGTTCTTAAGCCACAGTCAAGTCCTCAACTCAGAGTCTGATTCCAAGGCACCTGACCCATGACAAGGAGTTTCTGATCATCTCACACAGGGATGTCACGGGATGCTGAAGTTGCGAGGGTTGGACTGGAAAGAACCCACCGATTGGTGGTTGAGATAATTCCTTTGTGACAGGTCTAATAATCATACTGGTAACCACTTAATCACACGCTCAATGTCTGCATTATGAGCAACGCTGATCCTTAAAGCCAACCCATAAGAGAGGTCATTTTATCCTTGTTACATTTCTTTAAATGAGCACAGATGCTTTGATTCTCCTCCCATGGAGAAGTGAGATCTGTGTCCATTCCCTTGAATCCACTACTGTTGGAGAAGCCTGCTCGATTTTTAAGAATTGGACCCCTAATTGCCAAAACAACACCAGGTAAGAATATCCTTTCCCACTGTGGAGCTGTGGGCTAAAGCCCTGCCTGCAGTGCCGACATCTCATATGGGCACTGGTTCGAGTCCTGGCTGCAACACTGCTAATCCAGCTGAAATAGCAGTGAAAGATGGCCCAAGTCCTTGGCCCCTGCACCCACATGGGAGACCTGGGAGAAGCTCCTGGCTCCATATCGGCTTAGCTCCAGCCATTGCAGTCATTTGGAGAGTGAACCAGTGGATGGAAGACATCTCACTCTCGGTCTCTACCTCTAACTCTGTCTTTCAAATAAATAAAATAAATCTTTAATGAAAAAAAGAATATCCCACCTTATGTGTTGATTACATTTAAATTGAATTTCTAGTAGATGGGATATAGCTGGATCTTGTTTTCATTTTATTTTTGAAAAGATTTTTTATTTGTTTATTAGAAAGAGAGAGGGAGAGACAGAGAGAAGGGTCTTCTATCCACTGGTTCACTCCCCAAATGGCTCAATGGCTGGAGCTGGGCCAATCCGAAGTCAAGAGCCAGGAGTGTCTTCCAAGTCTTTTTTTTTAAGATTTATTTATTTACCTGAAAGTCAGAGTTATACAGAGAGAGAGAGAGAGAGAGAGAGAGAGAGAGAGAGAGGTCTTCCAGCCACTGGTTCACTCCCCAGATGACTGCAATGGACAGAGCTGCACCAATCTGAAGCCAGGAGCCAGGAGCTTCTTCTGGGTCTCCCACGTGGGTGCAGGGGCCCAACCACTTGGGCCATCTTCTACTGTTTTCCCAGGCCATAAGCAGAGAGCTGGATTGAAGAGGAGCAGCCAGGACACAAACTGGTACCCATATGGGATTCTGGCAACACAGGCAGAGGCTTAGCCTGTTATGCCACAGTGCCAACCACTTGCTTTTAGTTGGTTGATGTATTTAGTCCATTTATATTTAATATAATTATTAATACAGTTGATTGGAGTTTACTATTTTGTTGTGTGGTTTTTATTTGTTTCTTTTGCTTTTTCTCTTCAGTTTTACTTTTCTTATATCTTTATTTTTTTTTAAGATTTATTTATTTGTAAGTCAGAGTTACACAGAGAGAGAAGGAGCGGCAGAGAGAGAGAGAGGTCTTCCATCTGCTGGTTCACTCCCCAGATGGCCACAACAGCCGGAGCTGCACCGATCCAAAGCCAGGAGCCAGAAGCCTCCTGGCAGGGGCCCAAGGACCTGGGCCATTCTATACTGCTTTCCCAGGCCATAGCAGAGAGCTGGATCAGAAGTGGAGCAGCCAGGACCTGAACCAGTCCCCACAAGGGACACCAGCACTGCAGACGGCAGTTTCACCCACTATGCCACAGTGCCAGCCCAGGTTTGCTTGTTTATTTATTTATTTATTTTAAAAATTTATTTGAAAGTCAGAGTTACACAGAGAGAGAAGGAGAGGCAGAGAGAGAGGTCTTCCATCCGCTGGTTCACTCCTCAATTGGCTGCTACAGCCGGAGCTGCGCTGATCCGAAGCCAGGAGTCAGGAGCTTCTTCCTGGTCTCCCACGTGGGTACAGGAGCCCAAGGACTTAGGCCATCTTCTACTGCTTTCCCTGGCCATAGCAGAGAGCTGGATTGGAAGTGGAGCAGCTGGGACTCGAACAGGCGCCAATGTGGGATGCTGGCACTGAAGGCGGCGGCTTTACCCACTACGCCACAACATGGCGTGGAGGGGCCCAAGGACTTGGGCCATCTTCTACTGCTTTCCCAGGCCACAGCAGAGAGCTGGATGGACTCAAACCAGATGGACAGAGAGCAGCCAGGACTCAAACCAGTGCCCATATGGGAGCCAGTGCTGCAGGTGGCAGCTTTACCCTCTATGCCACAGCGCTGGCCCCACATTCTTTTGATTTAATAAACTAGTTGATTCAACATAGAATTTAGAACCTCAAATTTTCTAGGCATTTGCTCTAGTCAGTGTGCTCCAAACTCAGGATCATGAAATCTCTTTATTTTTATGACAGCATGTTTTCTCTGCTATCCAGGATGATGTTTATGAAATCAACATGAGGCTGCACTTATCCAAAGGCCAAGCAAAGTAAGTGAAATCCTCAGAAGCTATTTTTTAATATTATTTACTTATTTCAAAGGCCAGGTTAGAAAGAGAGAGAGAGAGAGAGAGAGAGAGAGAGAGAAAGAGAGATCTTCTGTCAGTTCACTTTCCAGATAGCCACAACAGCCATGGCCAGGCCATGGGAAGAAATCAGGAGACTGGAACTCCCCTCACGTCTCCTGCATGGGTGGCAGAGGTACAAATACTGGACCATCTTCCATCGCCTTCCCAGGCACATTAGCAGAGAGCTAGAGGGACGTGGAGGAGCCAGGATTCCAAATGGTGCCCAGATGGGATGCCAGTCTTGCTGGCAGCTTAACCCACTACGCCACAATGCTGGACTTCAAATTCTCAGGAGTTATTCATTTGGAAGTTGACTGGAAGAATAATTAATGAGCTATTATTAGAGATGCTTCCATATAACATATCTAAGGACAAATTATTTAGCTTAAGATTTTATTTTATTTTTATTTATTTTTTGACAGGCATAGTTAGACAGTGAGAGAGAGAGACAGAGAGAAAGGTCTTCCTTCCGTTGGTTCACCCCTCAAATGGCCGCTGCGGCTGGCGCACTCTGCCAATCCGAAGCCAGGAGCCAGATGCTGCCTCTTGGTCTCCCATGGGGTGCAGGGCCCAAGCACTTGGGCCATCCTCCACTGCACTCCCGGGCCACAGCAGAGAGCTGGACTGGAAGAGGGGCAACCGGGACAGAATCTGGCGCCCCGAACAGGACTAGAACCTGGGGTGCTGGCACTGCAGGTGGAGGATTAGCCTAGTGAGCCCTGGCGCCAGCTAGCTTAAGATTTTAAAAAGTTGGGCTGAACTTTAGTGATGCCAACTGGCCGGCAAGAAAAACATTCAATAAGAACATATTTTCCAAGTTTCCTGGTGCTCCCTACAATCAGGTATATACATCTGATTTTTTGAAAGACTAACAGAAATGTTTTCTGATATTCCTTTGACTTACTTGTCTTTATATAATATAAGCTGGGGCTGGCGCTGTGATGCAGCAGGTTAACACCCTGGCCTGAAGTGCCAGCATCCCATATGGGCACCAGTTCGAGTCCTGGCTGCTCCTCTTCCAATCCAGCTCTCTGCTATGGCTTGGGAAAGCAGTACAGGATGGTCCAAGTCCTTGGGCCCCTGTACCCACATGGGAGACCCGGAAGAAGCTCCTGGCTCCTGGCTTCAGATTGGTGCAGCTCCAGCTGTTGCGGCCAATTGGGGAGTAAACCAGCGTATGGAAGACCTCTCTCTCTGGCTCTACCTCTCTCTGTAACTCTTTCAAATAAATAAAATAAATCTTAAAAAAAAAAAAAACCAGCTGTGAGATTAAATGTTCTACAGATTGGTCTGAACATTTCTCTTAAAAAATAAAATAAAATGAATTAAAATAAGCCAAACTTGTGGCCAAGTTTGGTGGCTGGGGCAGTGACACAAAGCTGTGTCTAACAAATATGGATTGATTAATATTTGCAGCCTTTGTTTTACTGGACAAAAAAAAAATGCAGCTAGGTGATTGAGTAAACACGAGAAAGAAGACAATAAAAGGAACCACGGCTGCTGTTGGATTCCTGGCTGTTCCCAGCAAGGAGCGCCATCTGTACGAGGATAGACTTGGGGACCTGCACCCGGGGGCTGAGGACATCCAGGGAGAAGATAATGTGAAGGCTCTTCGGACACCACGAATGGGGTCAGTGCTCCCTCTTCAGTGGGGCTGCGCAGAGCAGAGCCTGAGGTAATGAACCAGGTGCTCGTGTTAGACATAGGGATGGGCAAAGAGGGCCAGCTCACTGCCTTCCTTCCCATTTGCCTTTGGGAGCAGGGAGCAGAAATGACTGGGCCGGCATTGTGGTGCAGTGGGTTAAACCGCCGCCTGCAATGCCAGCATGCCATATGAGTGCTGGTTTGAGCCCCAGCTACTCCACTTCCAATCCAGCTCCCTGCTAACACACCTAGGAAGGCAGTGGAAGATGGCCCGAGCACTTGAGTCCCTGCCACCCACGTGGGAGACCCGGATGGAGTTCCTGGTTTCTGACTTTGCCCTGGCCCAGTCCTGGCTATTGAGGACATTTGGAGAGTGAACCAGCAGATGGAAGATGTCTCTCTGTCTCTGTCTCTCTCTACAACTCTGCCCTTCCAGTAAATAAATACGTCTTTACAAAGAAGAGACTCACTCAGTTGTTGTTTCTCAGGACATTATATGGCAGGCAGAGCTCTGGGATATGGTGACAGACACACAGGAGAAGAAACCAACAGCCCTGACTTCATGGAACTCACGTTCTTGTGGATTTCATTACTTCTGGGTCTCCTTCAGTGCCTCCTGGGGTGGGCTTGGGGCTGGGGCTTAAAGTACCTGGCAAGTGTGGGTCACGTATGGGTCCAGCAATCTTCTGAGAGGCTCAGACCTGTGTCCTCATTCTCATGATTTCCAGGGAGCCGACAAGGAGCAGGTATTTTTCTGCCTTATGCACAGGGAAATGGCAGCCTCATGCCCACCTCAGAGCCACCTTGGTGACCCCGTGGCAGAAATTGCACTAAAATTACTGTTGCCTGTTCTCGGGACTGCATCCTTCAACCTTCCAGCCACCCATGTTTGAAATAAAGGGGAATTTGGAGTTAAGCTGATGGTTAGGTCATCAAGCTCCCACGACACTCCAGGCTCCTGGCGGTGAGTGCTTGAGGTCACTGCTCGGTCCACGCACTTCCCTGCCTGCAGGGGAGTCCAGGGCTAGAGTCAAGCTGGCCTCAGACACTTGAAGAAGTGATGCACAGACAGGATGACAGAGAGAGATGTTACGTGTGCCCTGTAACCTTTTTTTTTTTTTTTAAGACTGATTAAGAGGCAGAATCATAGAGAGAGGGAGAGCAAGAGAATCTTCCATCTGCTGTTTCACTCCCCAGATGGCTGCAACAGCCAAAACTAGGCCGATCCAAAGCCAGGAGCCAGGAGCTTCTTCTGGGTCTCTTATGTGAGTGAGGGGCCCAAGCACTTGGGCCATCTTCCACTGCTTTCCCAGGAGCATTAGCAGGGAGCTGGAGCAGAAGTGGAGCAGCTGGGACTCAAACTGGTGCCCATATGGGATGCTGGCAATGCAGGCAGAGGCTTAGCCTACTATGCCACAGTGCCAGCCCTGCACCTGGGATTTTATAGTGAAATTATTCGGGGGACCAGTGTTGTGGCACAGTGGGTTAAGCTGTCACCTGCAACACTGACATCCCATATGAGTGCCAGCTTGAGTCCCAGCTGCTCCACTTCCAATCCAGCTTCCTGCCAATGCACCTGGGTACGTAGCAGATGATGACCAAACGACATGGACTCCTGGCACCTTTGAGGGAGACTCAGATGCAGTTCCCGGCTTCAGCGTGGCCCACCCAGCCCTGGTTGTTATAGTCATTTGGGGAGTGAGCCAGCAGATAGAAAATCTCTCTTTCTCTCTCTCTCTTTTGTTCTCCTTTTCATTTTGTCTACCTGCCTTTCAAATACATAAAATATGTCTTTAAAAAAAAGAATCATTCTGGGCCATTTCAATCTTGGTAAGAGTCTTAATAAAAGGCTTCTCATTTCCAAATCCAGGTAAAACAATCAACTGCTGCTTTGCCCAGTTGAGAGCCTTTATAAATTACAATATAGTTTCCTGGCCGGCGCCATGGCTCAACAGGCCAATCTTCCGCCTTGCGGTGCCAGGACACCGGGTTCTAGTCCTGGTTGGGGCGCCGGATTCTGTCCCGGTTGCCCCTCTTCCAGGCCAGCTCTCTGCTGTGGCCTGGGAGTGCAGTGGAGAATGGCCCAAGTGCTTGGGCCCTGCACCCCATGGGAGACCAGGAAAAGCACCTGGTACCTGGCTCCTGCCATCGGATGAGCATGGTGCGCCGAACGCAGCACGCCGACCGCGGAGGCCATTGGAGGGTGAACCAACAGCAAAGGAAGACCTTTCTCTCTGTCTCTCTCTCTCACTGTCCACTCTGCCTGTCAAAAATAATAATAATAAAAAAAAAAAACAATATAGTTTGCTAACTCGAGGTTTGTTGTGTTCTTGAGACCCTCAACTCTATAGCCTCTGGAGTGTTAAGAAACTTTTTCACGCTGATCTGAACTGTTGAGATCAACACTAAGAGAGGAAAGCCTCAGGTGGAATACACCCATGAAGTTCTCACAGAAAGAAAATACCACCAGGGAGCAATCTGGCTCGTCACACACTCTCTGCTGCCTTGGGTTCCCCATCTGGAAAACAGGATAGAGATGGACCAGGTCACACTGCATGGTTTTGCTACTCACTGTCCCAGTCTCAGTGTAGTTCTCTCCTAGCCTTATGATTCTACTCTTCTCTGGCAACTTTGAAAATCTGCGGTGGAGGGCAGGTGCTACGGCTCAGCAGATTAAAGCCACGGCTTGCAGTGCCAGCATCCCATAAGGATGCCAATTCGAGTCCCAACTGTTCTACTTCCAACTCAGCTCCCTGCTAATGCTCTGGGAAAGCAGTGGAGGATGGCCCACATGCTTGGGCCCCTGCACGCACATAGGAGACCTGGAAGAAGCTCCTGGCTTTGGCCCGGCCCAGCCCCCGGCCTTTGCAGTCATTTGAGGAGTAAGCCAGTGGATGGAAGATCTCTCTGTGTCTCTCCTTCTCTTTCTGTAAACTCTGCCTTTCAAGTAAATAAATAAAAATCTTAAAAAAAAAACAAAAACTGTGTGGTAGAAAGTCTTTCAGTATGAGTTGGTTAGGTTTCAGTTGAATAGCTGCTTATAGAGGTGGGTATTTGGCACAGTGGTTGAGACAGTGCTTGGGTGCCCGTATCAGGGTGCCCAGGTTCAGGCTCCGGGTTCCTGATTCTAGCTTCCTGCTAACTCTGTGAGGCAGTAGGTGCCCCAGTCACCCACACAGCAGGCCCAGATGGCGTTCTGGGCCTAGTCTTGGCTGTTATGGGCATTTGGGGAGTAAAGCTGTGGATGGAAGATCTCTATCATCTATCTCTATGTAGCTCTATCATCTCTAGCTCTTTTCTCTATCTCTTTCTCTACATCTCTAGCATCTCCTTCTACCTGTCTGCTACTCTGCCTTTCAAATAAATAAAAATTAAAAAAAAAAATAACTGCTTATATCCTGCTAAGCTGTTGAACCAAAAATAGCACCCAACACTTCTGCCTCCTGAATTCTTCCTAAGACAACACACTGGGGGTGCCCCTAGGAAAAGGACCGACGTTTGGACAATAAATGCCCTTCTTCACCCTCAGTCTCTCACTCAGCCCCATAGCCGGGTGAGGAAGATGCTTCCCAGAAACTCAGCTGTGGAGATGGGCTCCTTCCAGATTCCAGACGTCCTAACCCACCAGACGCTGAGTCCTGCAGGGACAATCCGGGCTGTGTCTGCATTCCCTGGGAATCTTGTGTTTAAAATAAATTAACTTGAAAGGCAGAGTGACAGAGGCAGAAGGAGAGAGAGAGAGAGAGAGATCTTAGCCATTGGTTCACTCTTCCAAATGGCCACAAAAGGCTGGGCCAGGCTAAAGCCAACAGCCAGGAACTCCATCCAGGTCTCCCATGTTGGTGGCAGGGGCCCAAGTACTCAGGCCATCCTCCGCTACCTTCCCAGGCGCATTAGCAGGGAGCTGGATCAGAAGTGGATAGGCCAGGATTCCAACCGGCGCTCTGATATGGGATGTGGGTGTTGCCGACGGTGGCTTCACCTGCTGTGCCACAATGCTGGTCCCTCCCCTGGAATCTTTTTTTCCTTTTTACTTAATTAACTTATTTGAAAAGCAGAGTAGGACACAGAGAGAGAATCTTCCATCCGCTGGTTCATCCCCCAAACGGCCTTCTTCATCCTCTTTGCCACGGAAAGGAGTTGTTTCCACCTCCCACAGTTCTTTCTCCTGAGCCTTGCCTGCCCTGTACCTTCCCAGGCAGCCTGGGGAACATGGTTGACTCAAAGTTTGACAGAGGGAAGACAAAGAAATACCATATTAATAAGAAAAAAATGCACAGATTTCAATATTTTCTCTATTTTTGCATCAAATTAAGCCTGGTTCCATTTTCCCACAGATTTTTTTGAAGTTTCCTCATTGTACTCACTGTTTTATTATAACCTTCCTCTCTGAACCTTGTTCTTTGGCTTCAACTCTTTGCTAGGTGAGCTTTTGGCCTTGATGTTGAACTCATCAATATCCCCGGTGATTGTGGCCCACTCCGCAGGGTAGCCGCCCCAAGGCCCGGGCACTGGCCCCATCCATCCACCCTGGCCTGCTGAGAACAGCCCCCGGTTTGCAGGAGAAGTCAGATCCCATTACTGTGTCTCCGGCGCCTTTCTGGGTGATCTCCCACAGTAGGGTGGGAGGAAAGAGCTGGAGGTGGTGGCAGACTTGTGCAGCTCTGCCTGAGGCCAGCACTCATGAACCACTTCAAACGAGCTGGTTTGTGAGTGTGCCCATGCGGAGTGTGGGAGGCAGGGGCAGCTTCTCTCTGTGTGGGCCTTGAATTCCCAGAGGGCCTGTCTCTTCCCATCCCACCTGTCCTCCACTCTCAGAGACCACAAGTTCAAACCCACCCCACCTTCCCCAGCCAAGGGCCACCAAATGCTGGGGCCACAATGAAGGGCAAGGAAACCTGTGGGAGTTCCGGGGGGGTCCTCACTTAGAAAGGAGGCTCGTGTGGGGTGAGCACTGTGGTCAGTGGGCTGAGCTGCTGCTTGGAATGCCTGTGTCCCATAACCACAGTGTGCATTCAAGTCCCACCTGCTCTGCTTCCAATCCAGCTCCCTGCTAACACATCTAGGTAGGCAGCAGAAGATGGCCCACGTGCTTGAGCCCCTGTCACCCACACGGGAGTCCTGGATGGAGTTCCAGGCTCCTGGATTCAACCTGGACCAGCCCTGCCTGTTGGTGCTATTTGGGGGGTGAACCAGCAGGTGCAAGATCTGTCTGTCTGTCTCCCTTTCTGTTGCTCTGCCTTTCCATGAAAAATAAATAAGCATTTTAAAAATCAAAAGAGGATTGGTGAGGGCATTTAAACCTATCCATCCACAGGTCAGAGCAATGGGCATTAAAGCCATAGCATAATTCAGAGAACCGAGGGCAGTGGGCACCAAGCTTATTCTGGAAGAGGTCAAATCGTAAACTCCTGAGGCTTTGTGGAGTGTATGGTCTCTGTTGCAACTCCTCAGCTCTGTCACAGTAGCACAACAGGATCCACAGACACCAGGGAGCATGTCTGTGTTCCAATAAAACTTTATTTATAAAGCTAGGTGGCAAGCAGGCTGTCATTTGCTGACCCCTGATTCAAGAGATGAGGGTTTATAAAGAGGGCTCACCCCTGCCGTCCGCAGCTGTGCAGAAAAACTGTTTTCCCATGCGTTCATATTGCAAGTACTGACACCGCACCAGTGTGTTCCAGATGTTTGCGAGAGCGTTGTAATACTGATGCACTGAGTCATCCCAGTGACCCCAGAGGTCAAGTACAGAGGCCCCTGACTTAGGACAGTTTGACTTCCCAATTTTGAACTTCACGATGATGCAAAAACCATGCACACACAGTAGGAAATGTACTTCGAATTCTGAATTTTGATCTTTCCCCAGGCTCGTGCTACTCGGCTTGATCCTCTCCTGTGGTGCTGGACTGCGACCCAGGTCTCAGCTCCCAGGTGCCCCGGGGCGGTCACAACGTGGGTGGAAAACACCTGACACTCTACAGTAGGGGGCGCTGCTGAGCTGGGACATTCTGTAGCTTCGTGCAGGCAATGCATTTGCAACTTAAGATATTTTCAACTCAGGATGGACTTATTGGGAGGCAACCTCATTGTAAGTTCAGGAGTGCCTGCACTGCTGTCCTCCTTGGTTTGGGTACAGAGCGGCTAGTGCCAATTAGCAAGTGTACCAGTGGGAAAGCATGAGATACATTTACATAAAGGCCACCTATCCATCCACCACCCCTGCCGCGTCCAAACATGGCACATATCTAGACATCTGCAGCACTCATCCGTCCATCCACCTGTTCATTCATCCACCCATCCATCCACCAGACTCCACAGCGCACTATCTCCAGACCCTGTCACACAAGTCTCCTTTGAGTAGCTAACGGCCTCTAGAGAGATGGTTTTTATCTTGCAGGTCGCTGTGTGTGCTGGAGATTTTCAAAGAAGGTGATATCATTGGGGAGTGAAAATAATCCAGAAGCCTTCGCAGGCACAGAAGGACAGGAGAAGAGGCTATGGGCTTGGAGACTGGGGTTGGACCGTTCAGGTTCAAAGCCATCATTCGCTGGCTTTGAGGGGTCAGTCTCTCGCTCTGCTTATCTGCAAGAGCAGGTGAGGTAAGTTACAAAAAGATGATCACAAATTTTCTACAAAAATGACCACAGACTCTCACTCTTCCTTGCATCCCTGTAGTCGCCCTTTGCAATGTGATTTTTCAGCTCTCTCCATCCGCAGGTGGGGCCTGTTTTCCTACTCCTGCACCTGGGCTGCCCTTGTGACTTTGGCCAACAGAATGTGGCAAAGTGGTGTGACACTTTTCAGGTAGACCTCCATAGCCTTGACCCTCATTATCCCGCTCTCTGCTCTTCACCTGTCTTGAGTTCACAATCCCTACCCCTCTCCCCCATTGCCATGTAAATAAGCCCAGGCTAGCCTGTTGGAGCGTGAGAGTCCTCATTGCCAGGGCAGGCTTTTGGCCGAGGGGTTAAGATACAGATTAGGACACCTACATCCCCCATGAGAGGACCTGGGCTCAATGCCCGGCTCTGGCTCCTGACTCCAGCTTCCTGCTAATGCAGACCTTGGGAGGCAGTGGTGATGGCTCGGGTAGTCGGGTCCCTACCATTCATGCGAGAGATCTGGATTGAGTTCTTAGCTCCTAGCTTTGACTGTCTGGGCACTGAGGGCATTTGAGGAGTGAACCAACAGGTGAACATTCTGTCTTTCTCCTTCTCAAAAGAGAAAAATTCTTACGGCCCCCACAAACAGCCAGCCAACTCCCAGAAGCTGAGGTGTCCCCTCATCACAGACACATGAAGGAACCCAGGCAAAATCAAAAGAACCACCCAGTTGAGCCCACCCCGCCCCCAAATCAAGGACAGAATCATAAATAAATAAGAGGTGGTTGTTTTAAAAGCCACCAAGTTTTTAAGTGGCTTGATGCAAAATTATTGTGGTGATGGGTAAGTGACACAGCAGGGGGGTACAACTCTCATACTCACAGAGCTGTAGAGGGAATTACCTGAGATGGTCTATGTGAAGGTGTTTAATTCAGTTTCTGATATGAGGCGACACCCATGAATCTTAACTCTTATTCTTTGATGTGTCCCCTGTGGAGATCAAAACTAAAATCTCAGCCAAATGAATTGTTCCAGAAACTGCCTCCACCTGAACAGCCAACTAGCTGCTTGTGAACCATATGTGGCCCCACCTACGGAAGGCTGGGCCCTGCCTAAAATGTGTAGCAAAAACCTTTCTGAAGTTATGTAATGAACGGGCACCCAAGAAGGAGTTGAGAAGAGATGCGTGAGGTTCGGTGGCCATATGGCAATGTTGGACTCACTTCCCCAATGTGGGGGCCCTGACAGAGACAGCACGGCCTCTTCATGTCCAAAGAGAGACTTGATGTGCCCAGCTTCCTGGAGCACGAGGCAGCCCTCCTCCAGAAAACACTGGGCTGGCACGCAACTGGACGCGAGGTGCGAGCAGATGGCCTCTGGAGCCCAGTCTTCACGCCCACTGCGGAGCAGCTTGGCGCCTACTGCGTCTTGCAGGATCTGTGGTGCTGCTTGTCTCTGAGATTCCAATTCAGGCGTGATTAACAGATTTGGCCCCAATACAACAGGTTATACGTGCAAGGATTTTTTTGTTTGCTGCCTTGTTTGTAATGGCAAAAACCTGGAAAATGCCAGATACCCACCAATAAGAGGTTGCTTAAAGACACTGTGGTACTTGTATGTCTATGAACTATTATGCAGCTCTGTTGAAAGGTAAATTAAGGAGGTGGCTGTTGAGTGGTTAAGATGACCCTTGGGATGCCCATATATCAGAGAGCCTGGGTTCAAGTCCTGGCTCTGTTTCTGATCCAGCTTCCTGCTATCTTCTACCTGAGAAGCAGCCGGTGATGTTCTGGGTAGTTGAGTCCCAGACACATACATAGGAGACCTGGATTGAATTCCTGGCTCCTGGCTTCAGACCAGTGCCTGCTATTGCCTGGGGAGTGAACCCTTTCTGTTTGCCTCTCTTTCCAATAAATAAATAAAATTTTGAAAAAGCAAAGTGAATTTATGTCTTCTGAAATGGAGGGATGTCTATGAGTATTGCTAAAAGAGAAAATCGGGGCAAGTGGGTGCTGTAGTGGTTAAGCTGTCCCTTGGTACACCCACATCCCACATTGGAGAACCTGCTTCAAGTCCAGGCTACTCTGCTTCTTATCCAGCTGCCTGCTAATGTGCACTGTGAGAGGCAGCAGATGACAGCTCAAGTCCTGGGGCTCCTGACCCCCACGCGGGGAGACCTGAATTGAGTTCTGAGACCCTCACTTCAATCTGACCCATGCCTGGCTGTGTTAGGCATTTAGGGAGCAAAAGCAGATGAAAGATCTCTCTTTGTCTCTCAAATAAAATAAAAATAAATTAATAACTTCTAACAATAGTCCCTCACTTTTAAATAAAACATTGATACAAAGTATGTTCTCTGATCATAAGAGAATTAAACTAGAAATTAGCAACAGGAATTCCCCCAAAGACACAGAAATTAAATAATTCATGTCTAAGTAACCCATGGGTCAAAAAGGAAGTCACAAGAGAAATTAGAAAATATTTTAAATTCAACATTAAATAGTAAAATACTTTCTGCTAATCTGCCTGTTTGCTTTCCCTTTGCGGTTGTCTATAACTTGTCGCGCCCTCTGCCATGTGCCTCCGCACCCCTCCCACTGATGCTGGGCTGAGACATGTGACGCTTTGGCTAAAGCAAAGGGGGCCAAGTGACAAGGGGCCAAGGCCTTGCGTGTCTCTGCTCTGTGATTCCCTCTCCATTGCCATGGAACGAGCACTCCTCTGGGGCCTGCTGCAGTCTTGCTCTGGGACCCAGAGGGAACGGGTGCCGGCAGACACGGATTGAATTGAAGGGGCCCACCCAGGCCCTGCCAATCTGCAGACACACAAGAAACATTTAGCACTGTAGACCCGAGCTGTCTGTTGGTGGAAGAACAGAAAACACGTTCCAGTGGGTGGCAACGTGTTGTGCCAGAAAGCACTGTCCAGTTTATTATTAGCTACTGTTATTAATATCTACTGTGCCTAGTTTATAAATCAGCTGCATCATAGGTACATACATATAGGAAAAAAGATACACAAGGACACATTAGAAAGAACTATGTGGAAGGACCCAGTGTTGTGGCACTGCAGGTTAAGCTGCTGTCTGCAATGCAGCTCATCCCATGTGAGCACCAGTTCGAGTCCCAGCTGCTCTACTTCCAATCCAGCTCCCTGCAAATGCACCTGGGAAGGAAGCAGATGGCCCAAGAACTCGGGCCCCTACCACCCATGTGGGAGACCCAGATGAAGCTCCAGGTTCCTGGCTTCTGCCTGGACCAACCCCAGCCATTGCAGCCATTTAGCAAGTGAAATAGTGGCTGGAAGATCTCTCTGTGTCTCTCTCTCTCTCTTTCTGTAGCTCTGCCTTTCAAATAACTAAATCTTTTTAAAAAGGTAAAAATTCATTTTGATGCAAGACAATTTTAAATCCATGCATACTTTTTCATCATATGCATTTTCCACAAACCTTTTGAATAGATTTCATGCATTTTTTTGCACCAAAATAAGCTTAGCTGTTAATTCTATTTTCCAAGAACTTGTTGAAGTATGCTTGTATAAAGGGTTCTGTACTAGCCACAGTGTCAGACACCTGAGGGCATCCTGGAACATTTCCCCTTTGGATAAGGGGTACTGTTGTACTTGCAGCCTAAAACATCCTGCCCGGTTCACCCTGCATAGCCTGCCAGCACCTCATCCCCCCCCCCCTTTTAAGATTTATTTATTTATTTATTTGAAAGTCAGAGTTACATACAGAAAGAGAAGCGGAAAAAGAGAGAGAGTCTTCCATCGCTGGTTCACTCCGCAGTTGGCTTTACTGGCTGGAGCTGGGCTGATCCGAACCTGGGAGCCAGGAGCTTCTTCCTGGTCTCCCACGCGGATGTAAGGACTTGGGCCATCTTCCACTGCTTTCCCGGGTCATAGTGGAGAGCTGGAATGGAAGTGGAGCAGCTGGGACTCGAACCGGCGCCCATATGGGATGCTGGCACGACAGGCAATGGCTTTACCCACTACACCACAGCGCTGGCCCCAGCACCTCACCGTTTTCATTTGCACCTTCTCAAGCCCTAGGGAGCCTCTGGCTGGCTTAGGGGAAAACTGACTTTTCCCAAACATTT